>OY282486.1:14293301-15574969 GCA_958295575.1 Leucania comma | reverse complement strand
AAAAATTGATTACTTTTTTACTTATTATTTATTACCTTTGCGTTTTACAGCGGTTTCTCTGTACAAACATTGGACCTCCTTTAGGCTCCGCTTTGGGAGTGAATTAAAAAAAAGCCTTTTTTAACACGCCTAAGTCATAATAAATATTTGTGTGCCAAATTTCAGAGCAATGCGTTTGGTTTTTTTTTTTACGGTAGGTATAATCATCCAATGACAAATCCCGCCCTTGGGCGGAGCGGGAAATAGTGTCAGACTCTTACTGACTAAAAACCTACCCTGTTCCTTCCCTGCCTTGGTTCCAGGGCCCTGGTATGCATTTTCATACCTTCCCAGAGCCCCAGACTAGGCCTCGACCCTACTGGGCCCCTACGGTTTGCTGACAACTCCTTGAGGCGCACGGGAACAATGCGCGCCGTAAACGACTTGGGCTTGGTCCGGTTTGGTGGTTTGAGCTGTGTGTTGCTAGATCAGTCAGTCAGTAATGGTTGCCTTTATATATTATAAATAAAACCTGTTTTTGGTAGAAAATTCCACTTGACCATGTTCTATTTTTGTATTAAGTATTTTTAAATAGCTGTTAATCTAGATTTTATGTTCGACCTCACATTTGGAAATGGAATTAAAATTGTTCAATTTGCATTTTTTTATTTTTTTAGAGTTTATTGATATTAATATTATGAGTCAAAATCTAATCTAGCACTATCATTATGAGAAATGATAACAATAATTCATGTTTCGTTTAGTACAGGAAAGTTACTTGATCACACACACTTTAGACGTAGGTGTGATAGTGCCGACAGTGGTCAAACGTGAGCCTACCAATAATAATAATAAAAATGTTTTTTTCAAACATTTTTTATGTGTCTCGACTGTTTCAGAATATATAATTAATCAATTGAACTATTGATAAGATCGACTTTCCTATAGGTATGCAATCTGTTGACTATCACCAATGTCACACTTTACATGAGAGACAAAAAAATATTTATTATAAATATAGATATCTATTTGATACTAAAATTAGGTATTATAATTCTCACTACTATAAAATATAAGGTCATTGACCTAACAAGTCTTTTTTTCTTTACTTAGAATGTATTCATAGCATGCTACAACTAGTTTAAATGTTCGCTTCTAATTTCTCAGTTTACATAAACTGGGGCAGTTTTCAGATCACCAGATACATCACACTTGCAAGCAAACAAATTTTTTCGTTCCTGAACCAGCTGTAGATAAATCCAACACTGCTAAAACGAACACGCTTTCGGTCTACTATCAAAACGTTCGTGGCTTAAAAACCAAACTTCCTGCATGGAGAGTGAGTTTATTGGAACTTGAACAAGATCTTGTTGCCATCACTGAAACGTTCTTGGACGATTCAGTAGAAGATTCAGAAATTACTTGCAATAACTACAGTGTCATTCGGCGCGATCGAGGTACACCTTGTGGTGGTGTAATGCTTCTGGCTCGAGCAGGTATTCTTATGTCCCGACGTTCAGATCTTGAGACTGAGTATGGTGAAGACTTATGGGTTTCTTTCTACTTGTTCGGTCGCCCGGTATTCGTGTGTGTCGTTTACATTAAGCCTAGTGCTACTGATGATGTTTATATGACTTGGTTCTGTAAAGTAGAGAGTATTGTTCATAGTATTAAGGGTAATGTAATAATATTAGGTGACTTAAATTTAAACAGCGCTTCTGTAAATGTGAACAACTATTATTGTTATTTTCTTTCATTTTGTGGTTTGTTTGAGAAGAATGTAGTTAAGAATTCGAAAGGAGGTATGTTAGATGTTATACTGGTTCAGGAGAGCGCCAGTGTTTGTGTTACAGAGTCAATAGGTATGGTACCACCAGATTTCTATCACCCTCCGTTAGATATAAATATAAATATCAGCACAGCTTCCTGTAACGATTCCTTACAACCCAGTAACAATGATCGGTCTACAGATTGGAACTTCAACAAGTGTGATTATGAGCTTCTTGATACTTTATTGGCTGAGGAACAATGGACATCTGTAGCTCTGGCGCCTGATACAGCTACTGGTATAAATAGTTTTTATGAAACAGTCTATAAAATATTTGACCAGTGTATGCCCAAAAAACAGAGAAGTAAAATCAGCAAGAAAAGTTATCCAGTCTGGTTCACTCACGACATAATTAAAGACTTAGCTTATAAATCCAAACTACATGGGGCTTGGAAACAATCTCATTGTACCACCGACTACAATATTTTCTCTGAATTTAGACAAACCCTTAAACAACGCATCTCGATTGCTTATAAGTCCCATTTACATCATATCGAAAACAATATTAAAAAAAACCCAAAACAATTTTGGCAACACATTACAAGTTTACGATGTAAGGGTGGTTTTCAATCTTCTATTCTCTACCACGGCCAAGCATTATCAGGTGTTGATGCTGCCAATGCGTTTGCAGAATACTTCTCCAGTGTCTTTCTTCCTGATTTTCCTGAGCTAAATGCAAATAAAATCAATACTTGTGATACTACTTCTAACAGCAATTATATCAACATAGCTCATATTTCCCCTGAAGACGTAGAACGCAGCATTAATAAGCTAAGGCTCAGTAGTTCAGCAGGACCGGATAACATTCCGTCTTCTATGCTAAAGCTTTTTAAGAAATACCTCACTGGACCTTTATGCCGCATTTATAATTTAGCACTGAAGACATGTAGGTACCCTTCCCAGTGGAAAGTATCGAGGGTTACACCCATACCTAAAAAAGGAGCTAAAGCGTCCGTCGAAGGCTTCAGACCTATCGCCATCCTTTCTTCACCTGCCAAAGTATTTGAGCATATTCTACACAAAGAGATTCTCAGGCAAGTCAACAGGTATCTATGCGATGAACAACACGGTTTTCGCTTCAAAAGATCTGTTAACACTAACCTCATAACACTAGCCAATTACATCACTACCAGTATGGACCTAGGGAAACAGGTGGATGTATTATACTTTGACTTTCAAAAAGCTTTTGATACAATCAATAATGACATCCTGTTAGAAAAATTAAGTGCTATAGGTTTTGCTCCCAATCTCCTTATATTGATCGCTGACTATCTCCGTGATCGTCAACAGTATGTACGACTGGGCCTGTACAATTCTCAGCCGTATAACACACGTTCAGGAGTCAGCCAGGGATCAATATTAGGACCTCTATTATTTCTTATAATGATAAATGACATTCCACAAGTTCTAAAGCACTCCAAATGTTTACTATATGCTGACGATTTAAAATTATACTCTGAGGTTCAAACTCCAGGAGATTGTGTAGCTCTTCAAAAAGATATTGATGCTATTAGTGAGTGGTCAGTGGTTAACAAAATGAATTTTAACCTATCCAAATGTTGCATAATGACTTTTAGCCGTTCACGAAACCCAATGCAATTCACCTATACTATAAATAATTTAGAAATAACAAGAGTGCTGGCGACTAAAGATCTTGGTGTTATTTTCGATGCTAAGTTTACCTTTCATGATCACATTGTTTCTCTAGCCAAAGAGTCGTTTCGGAGGTTAGGGTTCCTTCTTAGAAATTGTCGTGAATTTTCAAACCATCAAGTTATCCGACTTCTATATAACACACTTGTTAGAAGTAAACTTGACTCTAGCTCTTGTGTTTGGAATCCGTACGAGAAATCCTATTCTCTTATGATAGAAAAAGTCCAAAAAGCATTTTTAAGGTATTTCTACAAACGCAAGTTTGGCTACTATCCGTATTTGTACCCAACCAAGTTTCTATTAGGTTGCTTGGGCTTTACTTCACTCCAGGTTAGACGAGCTTTCGATCAACTTGTAATTGCTTGCAAGATCATACATGGAACCATCGACTCGCCTGGTTTGCATGGGGAGCTGTGCAAAATTTTTGTTCCCAATAACTATTGCCGGGCAAGACGGCATAAACTATTTGTGGTGCCTCGCTGTCGTACGGTTGCGCGACGTATGTCACCCATTCCGCGAATGTTAATTGCACTCAACGCTCTCCTTGAATCCAGTCCTGGACTAGACCTGTTTGCTGATGAATGGAAGGAGATACTGACAGAATGTCTGGTGATTTGCGAGAAGATTGAATAAGAGGCTTAGTTTATACATTTGTGTTATATTTTATTAAATGTGTTACTACATTTTGTATCTGATATAATTATGTAAGTGTAATCAGTGTAATTGGCATTTTTGTCGTTCTGATTGAAATAAATAAATAAATAAATAAATAAATAAATAAATAAAAGTCTTCACAAATCATAAGCATTATTTGTTCGTATAAGCGCGCAAAAAGAAAATTTTGCGTTTTTTTTTTTTCAGAATTTACTATCTATAGCGTGTACCACGACGATATTACATATCAAGCAACCAATTCAAAAATCGCGTGATCTAGCACTTCCTATCATTCATACAATTCAATTTTAATTCGTCACACTCCAGTAAAATAAAAATCGACAGTGACACTATACTATCTGACTGACTGACTTTCATATCAAACGAGGCACAAGATTCTGAATGAGCGATAGATAGCCTGGTTTTGTGTTGATAACAATGTTTATATATTATTTTATCGGCACATGTGAAAGTGTCGATTTTAAGCACTTGACCGTAATCTAGATTTGATTTAGGTGACCTATTATTTGCTGAATGTAGCGGTGTTTTTTTTTTGGTGATTGCGACATGATATTTTAGTTGTCCTAATTATTTAAACTAATATTATAAAGAAGAAAGATTAGATTTTTTTTGTTTGTTTGTATATCGTGGCCAGATCATAGAAATTGATCACTTTATCATACGGCCAACTAAAATTGGCATGTCAATCCTCGTTTGGCCATATCATTGATATAGGATTTCTATGGTAATAAAAATTCTAAAGAAAGTAGGCTTAACGAGGATTGAAATTTTAAAGTTTAAAATAATCTAGCCAATCAATTTCTATGATTTGGTCACGACATGTTTATTACGATTTAAGTCAAAAACTTTTCGCCCTATTTTTTTTTTTTTTGCACCATTTGAAAGCTGCATCCTTGCCGAGTAAAATAGGCTATATTATATTAAAAAAAAAATAGAATTCCCTATCCAAATTGAAACAAAGCAACCCAAGATATCAAAATGTTGCCTACAAAAGTATTTTTTTTGCGTACGCTGTGAAAACTATAGATGATAAAACAAAATAATGTACTGCAGAACACATAAACCGACATGTCATAGAACCAAAAAAAAAGTCGTATACATACATGTGACATCTACTAACCCGCACTGGGCTCGCGTGGTGGAATACTGCAGATTCCCTCTCCTAGAGAAGAGGAGGTCTACTAAGGTCAGGATTGCTGAAACACTTTCTTTAGAACCTCTTTAGATGGTTTGAATTTCATAGAACATGACCCGTCGTTGACGGCGCCCAGGATACCAGGAAAAATATTACCATAATTCTCAAATTATGTAAATTCTAAACGGAAAAATATTTAATCTTTTCTCAGCCCCTCGAACCATCAAGACGTTAAGCTCAAGAATTCGGTTATCAAATACTATTAATAAAATTCACCCGTAGTTCCGAGTACTTAGGCATTATGCATAAAGGTTCATGCACACAACAGTCACGTCACCATCACGTCAGCGATAAGAAACTCGAATTAAAAATCGAAAGTTGAGTATTTGTCAAACTCTTAGGCTAATACTAACTATTTCGTAGGAAAATATTCTAATAATTTCTCCTGCTTTCTGTGGAGTATCACTGTCTTTTACTGGGTAAAACTCATTCCTATTCCTTTCGAGGCCGCAGTGACTTCGATTCGTTTTTAACTCCAAATATTTATTTCGCAGAAACCAGCTCTAAATTGAGCTGGTCGTGTAGAGCCGATTTCCTATAACTTCTACGAAACTACAATGGGCCCTGGATATGTGAGGAACATCTGCTTCGGATAATTACTAAATACAATGGGTTTTCGACACATTTTGCATAGTACATACTAGCTCACTAGCTTCAGAGTGGCAATTGATTAACAATTTAGCATTTTAAGCATAGCTTCGAATAGATAGCAACACGTTTGTTTGCAAACATTCGAATTTATTCGCGAGGCTTTTGGTAAATGAAACAAGTTTAGACCTAGCTATTTGGGACACTGTATAAACGAAAAACCTCTATCAGTGATAGAAAAGGCTACACTGTATATTTAATTTTTTGCATGACTTTTCGACGACGTGACGTGACGTGACGTGATTGGTGTGTGTATGCACCTTTATGGCCATGAGAAATGCAAGGATTCCTTAACGGTAGTACAACCAATCAATTCAAGAGACAGGCTAATTACTGAGGTAAATGACTAAACATTAGCAATTAATCACTTGTGCCTAGGCATTCTATGTATTCGCCGGCTGAAGCAGGTAATTCGTTAAATGTGTATAATTTTACAATGGATGGATAAATTGTTAAGATTATTGTTGAAGAATTTTCGTGTGATTGTGATGAGTTGTAATCAAATGATTATTAAGTAAATTAGCTTCATTAAAGGGTTGTATCCTTGGCTTGATAAATTAGAAACTTCTTAGTTGAAATATGTACTATGTAAAAAAATTCTACAATTGCAATTGCGATCATTGTACCACAAACCACAAACGAATACCATGGATCTAGCACATGATTCTGGATCCCCCAGTGGTGGAATTTTTCATCGGTTTTTTTCTTATTTTTATTTTTTTTAATCTCTCGCTTTTTAAAATTTTAATTGTATAAAATCGTTATTCTAACCAACCTCGATGATGTTTTCAGTAAAAAAGGAAAAAAAAAAATTTTTTTTTCTTAGAAATTAATTAATTCAAAAGTTATAGGGGTTGATAAAACCATTAGGTATTCTAATCAACCCCGACAGCATTTTTTAATTTTTTTTTTTTTTCGTTAGAAATATTTAAATAACGATTTAATTTAAAACGTAAATTTAAAAAAATTAAGAAAAACCGTTGAAAAAATTCCAGCACTGGGGGTCCAGAATAATATACTGGATCCATGATAGATATTCGTTTGTGGCACGATGTCAGATACACCTTGTATTTAAGAAATTACTACTAACTTAAAGAAATTAATTTCGTACATGCGTATATTAATTCGACTTTTAGAAATAAAGTACTTTATTTTTTAATTTTATCTTTACAAATCGATAGTGTTTTATGTACCGAATCAATCCTCCGCGGGATTAAAACGACCAAAATTTAACGGTGTATAATTGAAAACGTGAACAAATCTAAAATACTGCACCCTATCCAACCATCCTTGCATAAGGACATCAACTAACATAATTTGAAGTTCCTGGCATAACAAGCTTGCGCAATCCAGCGAGCATCTGATCATTTATTGAGTGCAATCTAATATTGATATCACGTCTTGTCCGTCATTGTGTGACGTAACTGTGATGCAATGTACCTTCGTGTAGGTACTGGCAGGTTTGTTGGCAGAAGGTCCAGTTGGAATAGAGCATTGTACTGCGAATATCCACCCTCAAGTTTTTGACACGCGCGCGCGCTTCTTTAAGCGTTTTGCCTCGTCTTTTATACCGCGCACATCGAAGGACTGGAACAGTTTGTCAGCTGCGGTCTTCCCGTCCGATTCAAAATCAAACTCATTTATTTCAAATAGACAATTTACAGGCTCTTTTGAATAGTCAAAATGTCGGTCAGTCAATAAAAGTGAAGCTAAATTGCACGTTCCAAAGCGTAGATCTCTAAGGAGAAGAACGTGCAAAAAACTCCATGGTCTTGTCGCTACAATTATGTGAGCACAATGTAGAAAAGTAGTGAGAAAAAAAAAACTAATAAAAAATAGAAATTGAATTAAGCCACTGGCAGCAAAGAAATGACAAGTCTCAACTGACGGCGCCCGTTCACGAGCATGACGCGTGCTTCAACCCCACTGTGCTCAACTATTTTAAAGGGAACAGAATGACTCAACAACACGCGCCACCATCAGAGAGATTATAATTTAGGTGTCTTCAAGGCTAGATTAGGCTCTTAATAAACTAATGCGCCTCACCATCAACGATTGCATCACTGCTTACTGAACGTGTGTGTGCTACGTGAACACAGAGGTTCGTCAATTGAGAGTAATCATCCCGACCGTATTTTTATCCCGGTAGTCATTCTCAACAGAAATTAGCCAAATGCGGTGGAGATATTATAGTACACAAGTGCGTGCGCAAGCTCGGGTGCACTCTCTGTCCCTTTGCTCTCATAGTGCGATGGGACGACTATCTCATATGACCGGAGAGAGATCAGGCCTAGGACCAACTAACGGTATTACGTGCTTTCCGAGGCATGGGGTCTCACATCACCAACTTCCAAACTCCAGGCTGCTACAGAGTAATACATAATGAAAAACCCAACAGCATTTTTTGCTCGACACGGTAATCGAACTTATGATCCTACGCTTAGCAGTCGCTCTTGCAACCACGTGACCAAAGAGGCAGAGCAATTCATAGTAGGGGTTTTTTTTTAAGGTGGGACATCATCCAATGACATCTCCATGAGCGGGGGATAGTGTCAGACTTTTACTGACTCCTGTTCCTTCTTTGCCGTCGTTCCAGGGCCCCGGTTTTCACTTTCGACCAACCCATGATCCCAGTAGGCTTTGAATGTTAGGTTCAGTTGAAAATCAGCTTCCGGAAACTACTAGTTGTCTGACATTTTCTGCAGTTCTAAAGCTAGTGCCGTTATTTGACATTTGGCAGGTTTTTAAATGTCACGGTAATCAGCCAAAAATTCTCCACCGATATGTCTAAGCAGTATTTTCCTACTGTCAATTAGATAATGAGATAAAAAAAATCACCGCTAAGTTCCCTTGACTTCTATGCAATTGAATGCGGTTTTTATTTGCGTAATTCAAAATGTGATTTGATCAGATATCAGCATTATAGCTTGAGGAAATAAAAAGACATTGTTTTATAAGTACCTAAGTTTTATTTATATTTGTACGTACTTTGTATCAATGTCCCGAAAAAACCGGTTGTATGCTTTCTTTCAAATAATTGTCTAGAAGTTTTTTTTTTTTTTATATTGTATAAACTAGCACTTGACTGCAATCCTACCTGATGGTAAGCAGTAATGCAATCGTCGATGGTAAAGCGCACTAGTTTATTAAGAGCCTATTCACTCTAGCCTTGAAGACGCCTAAATTATAATTGGCCGGGAAAACCGCAGCAGGCAAATTGTTCCAGTCCCTCGATGTACGCGGTATAAACGACGAGGCAAAACGCTTAGTCCGGACCGTGGAAGTTTCAACAACGTAAGGGTGGATATTCGCCGTACGCCGGGTTGTTCGATGGTAGAAAGGAGATGGCGGTATCAAGTCATGCAATTCCCGCGCACACTCTCCAAAATGCATCCTGTAAAACACCGAAAGGCTGGCTACTCTACGCCTGTGCTCGAGGCTTTGTAGATTGGACTTAACCAAGTCTGGATCACCAATTAGCCTCTTTGCACGCCTTTCCACCAAGTCCAAAGCTGCTAGGTGGCATTTTGCAGCACCAGCCCATATGTGGCTGCAGTACTCCACACACGAACGGACTTGTGCTTTGTATAAGATTAGAAGCTGTTCCGGTGTGAAGTACCGCCGGACTTTTGCTAGAATGCCGAGTTTCCTAGCAGCTACCTTGGCTTTGGACTCAGTGAACCGCCCAAAGTTGAGGTCTGAGGAAATTTCTACCCCCAAGAGCTGAAGGCGGTCGGTGCACGCCAGGGATACATTCCGGAAAGCAGGAGCCAAGGTGAACGGGCTCCTTTTGGCGGTGAACAAACACGCTTGTGTTTTGGCGGCGTTGAATCCAACAAGATTGGCTTCGCCCCATTTGGAGACTGCCTGAAGTGAAGCATTCGTCCGCTCCACCATAGCCTCCCTTTCAGACTGGATTAGCTCTTTACTAGCCCGAGGAGTTGGCAGGTATCTGTCTACAACTGTGCTATCATCTGCATACCCATAGATACCGGGCATCAGCAGATCGTTGATATGCAGGAGGAAGAGAGTTGCAGAGAGAACAGACCCCTGAGGAACTCCGGCATTAGTCGTCATGGCCTCTGATGAGCAAAAGTGACACAATTTAAACAAATGTAAACAAGTTAAATTACAAAATTCGTAGGATCAGTGGCGTAACTGTATCATCGGGGGTCCGTGGCAAATTTATTGGACGGGGCCCCAGATAAGTTTAATTTCGGAAGTCGGTGTTCAATAAAGAAGAGACCAAACTACTATAGACACACCGACTTCCGAAATTAAAGTTATTTTACACGTTTTAGTTAGAAAAAAGAAAAGAAAGAAAGAAAAACAGTTTATTCGCGTGAAATGACGCAAAACTTAAAACTATTTGACAAACACAAATACTATATATAAGGAAGATATGCGTCACATTCACGCAAAACGGCCGAACGCTCAGCATAAAGCTGTGGCCTCATGCTTAGAGCGATGAGCTCGTAGTACCCCTCAGCCAAACTTAAATAGATGCCTTTCGCTATTCGGTTATATCATCAAACCATCACGACAATTCTAATAATATCAAACACGGCTAACAAATCTATACTGATTTATTACAGAATTCCTTACCTATATTCCGGCTTCATCATCAGATCAATGCTATGTATCCCCTCCCCTTCTTCTTTCAGTCAGTCACCGACTACATGTGTAAACAGAACAATTTTACTTGTTACGACAGTTCTGCTATGATTTTTTGAAGAGTTCCGTTCGATATCTTCGAAGTTCATTATCAGATCAAAACAATGTTTCTATGGTACCAACTCGGAAGTATAATCTTTCAAACAAAACATTTTTTTTTTAAATCGGTTTACAACTGATCGAGATATCGATGAACATACATATAAAAACGACAGTTCTGCTAAGATTTTTTAAAGAGTAATTTCACTGCCCTCCCTATCACTTTAATGGGGTTCCTATAAGGGACTGGAGCATCGACTTATATTCTAAGTCATAGACAAGCTCTTTCATGGAAACTATTTTTCAAGATACTAAAACGATAAAACAAAAGTTCGCTGCAGCGCTAAATTGGCATTATGACGCCTAACAAAACTTTTAAAACTAACAGCGCTTAAATACTGCAAAACTGCACTAATGTCATCAAGTCATCAATGTAAAGTGTATGGCCTGCAGTACACATAAGTCAAGCAAAGTGATTGTACGGCACGCTTTATCTAGCGCGTTGTACATGTATATTCATGGACTGCAGCTTCTGATCTCACTGCCCATTGTATCAATTTTTCTCAGTGGGCGATGCTTCGTAGTTTGTTTATTAAAGAATGCAGAGTAAACTCTTCAACAGTTATGCAATGAATCAAAGTATACATTACATTGTTCAACATTTACTGAGACGAATAATTTATTTTATAAACAAACATTTGTGTTCATTGTTCTAGTGATTAATGATATTATGTGTACTTACATAATATTAAACAATATTATTTTTAGTATAGCTCTGAATCAATAACTGAATCGGTCCCAATAATTTTTACACCATGTTATTTTTTTTTTCAAAAATATTTTAAAAAGGTCACACATCGGACACCACAGGTCACACTTAGGGCAGGTCAACAACACAGGTCGTGGCAGGTCATAGCAGGCATTACACGCCAGCGCACAGCTGGGTGCGAGAAAAAACTACCCCTCAGGCGCTCGGATGGCGTAACATAACAAGCATATAACTTTGTGATTTTTCATGATATACTTTTGAAATTTTGTACATAGATTCTTTACATAAAAATACTAGACACGTGTGTCGGGTTTTGCTTAAATTAAAACTAATGCTGTATATATCACCGGAAAATTGCGGTTTCCGTATGATTGTAATGAATCTTTATTAAGGCTCGGTTCTACTCATTTTGACTTTTTTTAAACCTATGGAAATCCACAAATGTAAAAGAGAACACCGTGAAAATTTATTTTATTAAAATTGACTGTATGGCCAAGGGCTTGGCAAAAAGGAAAACACGATATAAATTAGTTGGCTTGATAAAAAAAAATCGCGAATCTGACCCTAATTTACGATTTCAAACGTATTTATCTACGAGATTACGTTACGGAACTATTTGAAAAATACAAAAAAAATAAAGCTTGTTATTTAAAAGCGCTTCGCAAGAACAAAAATCTTGAATAGTTGTTGTTTTTTTTTTTATATAAAAATAAAACCGCTGTTTTTGGGCCGCGAAGACGACATAATCCCGAGCGAAGTTCATACAAAAAAAAACAGTGACTAGAACCGGCCCTTAAATAATGTTTTCTCAATATATTATGAAAAAATTGTTTTGTACATGTTTTGCACATCCAAATTAATTCGTTTCTAACATAACCGTGTCTTATTTATTTACAAAAATTTGTTTACAATTTCCCGCGATATTTTACAATCTTACAGCGTTTGCAATTTTGCGGTAACATATACATGAAGAAAGTAATTAGATAGGTGTTTATGAGGCTTCTTTCAATGCTGTTAAATCCACTACAGAGCTAAGTTTTGGAAGACCTATCGAAAACACACGTCAGAACGTTGAAATGCTATTGAAAATAATCTTATTATCTATTCCAATAACATACAAATAGAATAGATAGGTATATAGACTACCGTATATATAATTATCTTCTTTATTTTTTTTAACTTAGTTAAAATCATCCAATGACATCCCCCGCCCTTGGGCGGAGCGGGAGATAGTGTCAGACTCTTACTGACTAAAAACCTAACCCGTTCCTCCTTGGCCTTGGTTCCAGGACCCTGATATGCATTTTCATACCTCCCCAGAGCCCCAGATGACTAAAGTATATGGCAAATAAGTAGCAGCAATTAAGTGAATAGAAAAGGAGCAGAACAGTATTAAAAACAAAGGAAAATCAAGCGTCAAAGGAGTCATAGGTCGCTTCGTTTGTTGTTGCTATCAAATGATTGATTTGAGAATATTTGAGATTTGTTTTTTTTTATCATACCTCTAAATAACTATTCTCCATCTGTTTAGGTGCTTAACTAAATTTAAATAATCTTTACATGTCTGTTTTTTAAATTGTTGTCTGAAAAGGTTTTCGATTAGCTATTTACCTAAATCGATATTAGGTAATTAACTAAATTTAAATAATCTCTGTATGTCTTCTGTATGTTTGTTTTATATAAAAAGACATATATCAAGAATCCCATCTCTTTGAAGCATTAAAAAAGTGTGAAGAGGGAATCAAACATTCTACCAATAAGGCTCGGTAAAATGTCTAAAGCTTATTCCATTTTAGGCAGCCATCTTAAAAAGATCTTTGTTTACAAATCACCATTCCTATTTTACCATGAAACAGCTACTATATTAGGCTTTCACCGTTACATCAACAAATAAATCTTTAAAACATAGAGTACGCAGTCGATAAAGCGGCCGTTGCTAGAAACGTCATTAGTTGATTTATATTGTCCTAACGAATCAGTGAGTGAGAATATTTCACAGAAAGATGTCCAGTGCTGGACATAGGCCTCCTCCAAGTGTTGCCACAACGACCAGTCTTGTGAATCTCACATCTATGGGATTCTTAACTGTAGGGGCCAGCAGAATTGAAGCCTACTGGGGTCATGGACTGATTTTTGAAAGGAAGTTCCGGCCCTGGTATGTAAGGCTAAAAAAGAACGGGGTAGGACTTTTAGTCAGTAAATGTCTGAGACTATCTCGCGCTACGCCCGCGCCCGTCCCACCTGTGGAAGATGTCATTGGTTTATTTAAACCACCAAAAAAAAAAGAAAATCTCGGATTCTTACGACTTTTTTTTATTGTGATCGGATTTTAGCAACCTTTTTTTGAGATGGTAAATAATTAACCATCCCTCTCTGGGTGAAATCAGTCATATTTTAATTGACTAAAGTCCACTGGAGTTCCTTCGTTGGTCCTTTGCGTTCCTGACAAGCGACGTCTCTTTCGAACACTCCCACGCCCTTACCATGTTTAAACGTCAGTCTTCCAAGCGAGTAAAAGAGACAGAGCTATATTGGGTATATAGCTTTATCCCTCTCGTTCGCTCAACTGACACTTTAATATGTCATGCTAAGGCCAGTGCGCTGAGAGCGACTTGTTTTACGTTAACCCAAACGAAACGATTACCGCGTTTGGCTCTCTGATTGGTTAAGAATTTGGAGCGTGCCAATCGGAGAACCGAACGTTCTAAACGTGTCGATCGCGTTAACGTGAAAACCAACTCGCAATAGGGACTCTGGTCTACAGAGGTGATGACGATGATGGCGCTTCTAATCGATTCCATGCTCTGTGTTACAAACGAATAAGAATGATGACATTTACGATAAGAAAGTCAATTCATGCGAAATTATCTCGTTGTTGTGAATCTATAAGATCGTAAATCATGGAAAGGTGGTGTCTGCTTATGACCTTTTGCTACTGATGTTCGTAGTTTTGAGTAAGGATTTGTTGCTTCATATGGCAAGGTGTTAGATCCCTAAAGGTTGGTTTTATCCCTGTGATTTTTTTTTAAAGAATTTGACTAATGTCAAAAGCTCTTTATTTAAATAATTCAAACTCAGAAGTTCTATATTTAAAACACGTCTCTATCATTCATATAATTTATTCTCCATATAAAATGAATAACTTCTCGTTAGTCTCGCTAAAACCGATTTGACTAAGTCGTTGTGACGACATTTATTATCAGCCTTATAATGTTCCCACTGCTGGGACTCAGGCCTCCTCTCTAGGAGAGGGCCATAATCAACCACCATAATCCACCAGTGCGGGTTGGTAAATGTCACATGCCTTCGAATTTTTGGTTCTAGGACATGCCGGATTCCTCACGATGTTTTCCTTCACCGTTTTGACAGCAGTGGTGATGAAATAAATTACACAAAGTAATGCGCCTGACTGGGTTTGAACCCACGATCTACGACGTAAGTTGTGGCCGTTACCACTCTGTCACCACTGCACTTAAACGTGACGACACTTGGAGGACGCCTATGTGCAACAGTGGACGTCTTTTGGTTGAAATGATGAGATTTTAAAAAGATTTTTTATTATTATAATAATTTTGTACTCGCGACACAAAGCGCAAACACCAATTGCTCAACTAGGGCGCTAACCATGCCGTCATTACTTGTTACAGAAACAAAATAAAACCAAACACACACGCGTATAAGTACAAGCTTTAAAAAAAAGAAACCAAACAATTGTTCTGCAACCATTTGGCATAACACGACGACTGGACACGCTTAAGATTTCAATCATCGATATGGAACCATCTTTTGTTCCCTCTTATCAACATACATGAGTTTCATATCTTTTATTATGAAGGTTATGACTTAGAATAGAACTTATTTATTATTTGTATAAACTAGTCTGCGAGCCCACCTGATAGTAAGCAGTGATGCAATCGTTGATGGTGAGGCGCACTAGTTTATTAAGAGCCTTTTTACTCTAGCCTTAAAGACATCTAAATTGTAATCAGAGGGGAAGACCGCAGCAGCCAATTACTCCAGTCCTCAGTCCTTTGATGTACCTACGCGGTATAAACGATGAGGCGAAACGTTCAGTCCAGGCCGTAGAGGTTTCAAGAACGTAAGGGTTTTTTTTTTAAGTAGTTAAAATCATCCAATGACGTCCCCCACCCTTGGGCGGAGCGGGAGATAGTGTCAGACTCTTACTGACTAAAAACCTACTCCGTTCCTCCTTTGCCTTGGTTCCAGGGCCCTGGTATGCATTTTCATACCTCTCCAAAGCCCCAGATTAGGCTTCGACCCTACTGGGCCTCTACAGTTTGCTGAAGACTCCTTGAGACGCAAATGACTTGGGCTCGGTCCGGTCTGTTACCGGACGGACGGCGAGCTACCCATTGCCCGCGTCCGCAAGCTCGCGCCTACGGTGGTCGGAAAATCGGGATCGGAATTACGGCGGCGGCTGCAGCGTGAGCGCCGTTGCCTGATGCGGTCGGCCTCCTCCTTTAACAACGTAAGGGTGAATTCTCTTCCTACGGTAACAAGGAGATGGTGGAATTAAGTAATGCAATTTCAGCTCACACTCTCCAAAACGCATCCAGTCAAAATCCGAAAGGCTGGCTACGCTACGCCAGTGCTCCAGGCTTTGTAGATTGGTCTTAACCAAATCTGGATCACCAATTAGCCTCTTCGCAAACCTTTCTACTGAGTTCAAAGCTGCTAGATGGCATTTTACAGCACTAGCCCATTATGTGGCTGTCCTTGTGATATAATCAATATATTACATATGCTGAGGTACAGCGGGTAATGCAATTATGTCTTTCAAAGAATTTGAATCCAATATTATGGAAATTGAATGGAATTACAATGAAGAAAATGGCGGATATAATTTGTTTAGAGTCAATTCAATTGTAGAATTTGCTGTCTACACCAGATTAGTACCAATCCACAGGCTTGTACCAGAAAAATAGGAAAAACACTGTTGGAAATTGATTGCAGTCTGTATTTCCTGGCAGTTGTGAAGTTTGTTTCTTGGTACTCAAGTCTGAAAGTCAAGAGTGCGTAGGTTAGTTCTACGCAAGCGTGGTCAAACGCGAGCCTATACTATAAAAATGCTAATTTGCCAGCGTAACTCAGTGTTCTATAATTGCTTCTGCTACAGCTCCTGGTTCATCTTTCAAATCCACTGATTCCTTTGAGTCACGTCTCCATTGATCCGAATCCAGTATTTCTTTATTCCATTAGCCATTGATTGGCCTTTCAGCAGCATTTTCTGAGGATTCGACAGCTTTCTATATCTGAAAGAGAACAATTTTTCGGCACAGTATTTCATGATTAGTGCCAAAAGATTCAAGGTTGTATTAAATTCCCAAGGCACTAAGGAGTTGCATATTTAGTCCTAGTCGTCGACAGCTTGAGGTCTTCTACACGCGCCTTAAAAAGATGTCAGCAAAGCATATTGTTTGCACAGTTCAAGCGAAAGATAGCGAACTATTTGAAATTTTGCTCATACAGGGGGGACTGACCAGTCGTGGGAAAAAATGGGTTAAAACGATTTGACAATGAAAGAGAAGGTTTCCACAATACTTGGTTAGTCTTCATTATAGTTTAGTACACACGATGGTATAGTTTTTCAAGGCACAAACACTAACACACGATTTTGACTTTTGTTGAAGCAAACATGACACAGCCAGGTCAATCATTCGACACCATGAATTTGCGGGGGTACACACAGAAATGTAATTCCAGAAACAATTACGGGAGTAGTCTAGTCCCTCTCACTTAAACAAAGGCGATAGGCAAGTGCAAAAAAGGGATGAGTTCAGAAATGCAACTGCCAGTCGAAAAAGAATCAACGCAACCACATATCGATTCCCAAAATTATAACCTATGACTGTATAATTTTTTACCACATTGGAAATAATATTTCTCATTATTAGACAATGGCTAAGGCCAAATGAGATCATTCGCATATTCATATATCATCCATCATCATACATTTCGATACATCAATCAATTTGTCTGTTCCATACGTTTATCCTTGAACGGATCAAACGCCCACAAGCATGGACTATTGTTTATTTTTGTTATTAAAAATGTTATTAATATTATGTTCGTTTGTTTGTGATTTATTGTTGGTTGTTTGGCCTACAGGCCTAGTGGTTCGGATTCTTCGGATTGGACTAGACTCTTGACGAAGACTGATTTCTAAGATCCAACTTGCATTGGATGCTATTTACTTCTCTATCGTTTTGTCTTGTTTTGAGGGTAACAATTCATCTGATAACTTCTCCCGTTCAGGACATGTGGAAGTGTGTCAGAGGTCTGTGAGAGAACTGTGAGGTTTAGTCAGTTAAGGTCAGCTCATTAGAGTCACCCGGAACCCACTATTTTTTTGTGCTTGCTTATTCTTTATATATATGTACTTGTATGTTTATGTGCTCACTACATCAACATATGACCGAGGCGATCCGGTGACGCTACGTAGTTGTAGTAAGCGAATGGCCATACAAGTTCATATAAAGAATACTAGCCGCAGGAGGCGAGGCGGTGCGGAGTGGGTTCCGGGTGGCTCTAATGAGCTGTGAACTTAACTGACTAAACCTCACAGATCTCTCACAGACCTCTTTAGTTGCCCTTTGCGTTCTAAGTCCTCAGTGACTCTTTCTAACAACTCTCAGCCTTTATAGGCATCAGCCATCTCTTTGAGGCCCTTAGAGAACCCAATTCTAGGCGATTCTTATAGCCTAGAGCATCTTCTACGGCAGCAGCGGAATGATCACGCTTTCCACTTCATTCCCTTGCATTACTGCTTCGTAGAAGATGAATTCTTCCCATTCATTATGACAATGGTAATGGATGATTGACCTTTATCTCATTATTTGGGCTCTTCTCGTCATTCTTTGTGTCATCATCGTCATTTCAGTCGAAAGACATCCATTGTTGGACATAGGCCTCTCCCAAGCGTCGCCATAACTACTGGTCCTTTTATTTTCTACATTCATTGCATTACCTTGACTCTCCCCACGTCTTCCACCCACTTTGTGGAAGGCCTTCCGACCTTCTTCTGGTTCGCGGTCGCCATAACAACCAGTCCTGTGGGTCTCGCATTCTTTGTGTACCTATGCTCGTTTTAGTTTTCTACCTTTAAGTAGTAGTTTACAATCGGGACAGCCATGTCTAGGACACATTTCCTTAGTACCAACATCGCCTCATCATTTAACTAGCTTTTGCGAACTTCCTCTAACCTTCAACAAAAGAACTTACCTCCATTATTGCACCATTTGAAGTTGTCAATCAACTTTAAGTTATTGGAACTTCGAAGGGCCATAAATATTGAACAAAAGGACAGACACTCCGTTTGAAATGGGTTCTGAGAAAACTGGCATCATTCATAAAGTGGTAACAAATTGGCATAAATATATCTTGAAATGAAGGACGGTTTTTTTACACAGTTTCTCTTGTGTGTATCGAGGTCGCTTCAGGGCTTTGAGCAGGATTTTGAAGCCAGTTTAGCAACTACTTTTAGATAATGCCAGCTTCTTAGTCAATAGTTTAACAGATGGTCGATGGGGCTTAACGTCCTGGTAAGTCGACCACGTAACGGAAGACGCAGCATTGGAAAACTACCCACAAAGACTGATGATCTGGAAGGTGAGGGTTGCTTAGTAAAATACTTTTTATATGTGATGCTTTATAACAACGAAGTTATAAAACTGCAAAGCTGCTTATAACAAAAAGTAGTCAAACATGGTTTGTTACGTCAAAGGCCGATTTCGAGGAAGGAGGGTCGATTCCCGCACGAAACAAGTATTTTTATGCCCTACAGATAGTTGTTCTGGGTCTGGGTGTCCTGTGTATGTGAGTTTACAAATTTATGAACGCATCTACGATATAGGAGTAATTCCTAGTGTGTGGCAGCGATTTTTACACGATTGCCCCAAAAAGGAGTTTGGGGCAGTTGATACAGGAGTAATCAGTGGCGTAGCTACTAAGGGGCTAGGCGGGGCAGTGCACCAAGTGCTCTCAAGCTCCGGGGCCCCAAAAACCCTGATTAGCAAAACGTTTGTTGAAAGCAACTCCGAAAAGTCTCACTGATGGAAAATGGCCCTGTTTTATTTCTATTATTTGTGCAGTGTAAATTCTTTCAAAAAGCAGCAAATTCTAAAAGAATAAATAAAATACTAAAAAAAAAAAAAAAAAAATTATATACTAAGAGCACTCAACCAGTGATACGACGACGATGTCTGCATATCATTTTCGAACATATATTCATGTGAACGATCATTTATTATATTTTAATAACTTGTTTTTTTTTTAAAGGTAAAGCTTAAAAAATTAAGGGGCCCCACTTTGTTTTTGCCCCAGAGCCCTTAGTCACATAGTTACGCAACTGGGAGTAATTTATAATGTGAGGCCCCAAAAGGGAGTGATATGTTTTTAGGGTTCAAGTATGTATGTGAGTTTCTTTATTCCACCATAACTACTAAATGACTGAACTGATTTACATCTATGAGGTATCGTTAGAATCCTTGCATCGTCCCGAGTAACATAGGGACTTCTTATTATACTATAAAAAAATATTTTATAGAGTGGTCCCCGGACTGTGATGGCAGTTTTGTAGATCAAGCAGTTTCCGAGATTCCGTGTTTAGTCAACGAGTGACTACTTTCTTCACTTTTCTATAAATTAACAAAAATATCTTGTTTTTTGATTCTTAGTTCATTATTTTTGTTTGTTTAGTTTAAATTCGAAGACATGTGACATCCACATCCTAGAGAGGAGGCCTGAGTCCCAATAGTGGGAGCATTATAAGGCTGATGCTGTGCTATGCTTATTTTTTTGACATGGCGGTCATGTTTTTTAATTTTGATTATTTTTCTATCAAAACGTGTTTTGCATCAGATTTCCACTTGGAACCGCGACAAATATAACGTTTCTTTAAACGAAAGTATTTTGAAGTGAAAGTTATAGTTTTCCATTTCTATAGAGTAATGGTGGAACGCTGGTCCCATTGTGTAGTGGGTAGGCAGTGGCCGTGGTTCTGGTTTCAACTAACTAGTTTATTTACGCTTTTTCTTTATACGAGTGAAAAGTTCGCGCTGGGTGATTTTATATTAAGGTCCAATCGATGCTTCTTACGCATAAAGTAGTAATACATTTTTTTTTATCAATACCTATTGTGCGTTTTATAAAAATATATAATACTAGCTGGCTCAGCAAATTTCGTACCGCTTAATAGTGTATTTTTCCATAATTTCTCACCGTGTAAACCTTCCCTGGACAACGAATATTTTAAAACTAAAATAAGCCAGGTCCGACTGTTGTCGAGTTTTAGCGAGACTAACGAAGAGCTAGTCATTTTTATATAGGTATACTTAAGACTAGCTGAGGCGGCGAACTTTGTACTGCCTAATAGTCTATGATGATTGTGGTAACGGTGTTTTTTTTTTCGTAAATTTTGCCATATTTTCGCAACCTTTAAACCTTTCCTGATCACGAATATTTCAACGCCAAAGTTGGCCAAATCGGTCCAGCCGTTCTCGAGTTTTAGCGAGACTATCGAACTATTCATTTTTATATAGACAGACTAGGATAGACTCGCCACTATCTTATCTGAAGGTAAGCGATGATGTGGTCGATGGTAGAGTACCGTTGCCTAGAAGTAACCATTCAATCTTGACTTAAAGACCCCCGGGTTGTAGCTATCAAGAAACGCAGACTCCGGCAGGGAATTCCACTCCTTAGCTGTACACACAATAAATGTGTTCCCAAAACGTTATGTGTGTGAATGAATATTATTTTGCAAATAGGTTTTCAAAATCACTTAAATTTTTCATTTCGTCAGTTTAAACTAGATGAGGCCGGTGTGTCCTAGCTGACTACCCGGAGAAGAAAAACCGAAACAAACTCAGAGGTCAAAGTCTCTTTTAAACTCCGTACAGTAAATATGTAATGGTCAAAACACATGAAAATCATGTAGATTGGTCTGAGATGTTCTTTTGAAGAAAGAACCATACAGATTTGAGTGGACCTGTCCATGTCAGCATGGTGATGATATAAGAAATTGAAATCCAGAATGAAGTTAATAAGTTTAATGGAGTCTCATCACTGCCAATTGATTCAAAATATACAAAAGCTGCAATATAAATAAAAGTCCCCGAGAAAAACATAATAAAACAATTATTTTTTTATAGAATAAACAAAAGCGAAGCGTTTATTATATGCCATTATGTGCGAAGGTTACATTTTAAGTAGTCAATAATACTGAGAGCATCATTCCTTCAAATCACGAATCGACAATCAAGGAGTAGGAAATACTATTAATATAATTACCAACATAAATAAAAAGAGTTTTTTTCAACCATTATGCTATACGGTAGTAAGTTTTTGTTTTTTTCACGGATACTGAATATAAAGAATTTTGTAATTTGAAATTGATGGGCTAGAATTTTTGACAGTTAAATTGTTATTGCTTGGTCGGACGGTTAACATTTTTGTGACGTCACCAGGAAATTGAAGAACCGCCATTTTTTGGGATACCGTGCCCAAAGGGTAAAACGGACCCCTATTACTAAGATTTCACTGTCAGCCCGTCTGTCCCAAGCTATACATCTTAAACCGTGATAGTTGTACAGTTGCTGTTTTCAGAGAAAATAAAAAAAAAAACAGAATAAAATATTTTTTAAGGGAGCCAATACAATAAACGTGATTGTTTTTTTTTTGCTCGTTCGATTCGTTTGTTGTTGACATAGTGGGTAACTGCAAGCCAATTAAATTAATAATAAAAAAATATTCGACGGTTAACTCGACTCATTTGCTACAAAATAATCTTATAGGTATTGACTGCTAGAGAAACCTATGTTGCATTAAGTCCTTGTTGCATTTATGTACACTTGTACAGTGCCTTTTTTTTTATAATACAGTTCTCCATATTTTACCATCCCTTCTTCTTCCTGCCCTTATTCCATATTCTTGGGGTTGGCGTAACACGTTTTATTCTTCCACTCTATCCTGTCACCCGTCATAGGATCACTAACTCCATTTTCTTTCATATCACTCCTCACACAATCCATCCATCTCTGCTTTGGCCTCCCTCATCCATCTAAGTGTATATTCAGAACTCTTTTAGTAAAATGCGTTTCATCCCTCCTCTTCATATGACCATACCAAGACAAATGATATTTTACCATCTACTGGCACATAAACATTTAAAATTTTATTTGTTTAAAATATAATAATAAACCCATATAAGGTATGTATTTATATTATAAATGTCAGCGTACAAAAGGTCATCGTAATGAAAAAATAAAACTATCTCTGTCTGTATGTCTGACTGTCAAACGAAAATAAAGAGTAAAGTAGGTGATTGACGTACGAGCCAATACCGCGGTTTTATAGACCGTCGGTTTTACTCGCGGCTCGTTGGTGCTGATCGACTAGCGAGTTAAACAGTTTTGAACGACAAGCCGAGTAGAAAATGAAGCAAACACGACGAGCCGCAAGCCAGGCTTGTCGTTCGTATTACAATAATACACCGGCGAGCTTTACCGACGAGCCATAAGACCGCGCAGTTTTACTCGCTCGTTGATCAGTACCTCTACCATGAGTTTTAAGCAATAGTATTCGTCGCTACTCGATATCGACGCCGTAAATATTTTGTATGGAAAATTTTGCAGCGCCTCTAGCGGTCACTTGCAGAACCAAAGTTTGCCATACAAAATATTTACGGCGTCGATATCGAGTAGCGACGAATACTATTGCTTAAAACTCGTGGTAGAGGTACAGGGCTTTAAGTCAACCAGGATGGCAATAATTGTGTCAATCAGAAACAAAAGAGTAACAGTAGGTCAATCAATTAGTGAACCGTAATTAATAAAATTGTCAGTCGTGTTTAATAAGTTTCATTATTAAAAGTTCTGTGTAAAAACTATAACATACATATTTATAAATACTATTTAAATTTAAACATAGCAATAAAAATATTAGTTACGCTTAAAAACTCAATGGAATTCAGATTTTACTTCATAAAACTTAATAATATCATTATTATCATACAATACATTCCATGCCATCTAATCTGTGGTATTTATGGCTAATTTAGTATAATACTCGTATCATAAACAATCTAGATTCTAGATTATGGATTACACAGCGCCTAGGCATTAGTCATGTATGAAAATATGTGGTAAATATAGAGCAACTATTTGTAAAGGGCGCTTGGTAAAGAACTATTGTGAGACCTCTCTAGACTAGCTTATTCGCGCAGCCTCACTTCTGTGGCGTAATGTATAAAAATCTTAGGTCACTTTGTATGTAATCGCACTCGTCTGAAATGCCTTGACTAATTCATTTGGCGCATTTTTATTTCACCATAAGTCTAGTTTACACCATTATTAAGGCTGAAAATATTAATTAAACCATAAAAATATTTCTGTACTGTGTCGGTATTGAACCAGCGACCAGCTCCATCTGTAATATCGGTAGAAATATGTAACTTATCAATTATTTCTGCTAAAGTATATATTTTAACATAATTTTGTAAACACTTATTTGTAAAACACACTCTTCAATCTTGTGAAACCTATCGTTTTAGAGACTTATAAAGCGATCATTCGTGTACATAATTATGTCACAGGGATATGATAAAAAACAGAGATTTTACCTAAGTGATTTGATTAAACCCAATTTTATCATTTCCCTGAACAAGTCTAGTGATTTGAACAAATACCTGAACTGGTTCCGTGAAATGAAAAAAAAAAAAAACTTTTCCATGGTATTGATCAAATCTCTGTTTTTATCACATTCCTGCGATATATAATGTATCTTATAAATCTTGTTTATCCAATTTGTCGTTTAAACTGAGTGTGTGGTAAAAAAAAATACTTCACCAATAACAATTACGTATCAATTACTTAGTAAAACATCGAACAAAACGGACCATTTTTGACCTTCAAACTATGACTACCTACTACTCATCTTTTTTTTGACAACCATTTTTTATTCGAACTTCTTAGTTCCGTACAAGCATGATGTTCAAAAAATATTGCTAAAATCTAACGCGTGACTAAAGCTTTTTTTTATAATTTTTCTTGGCAACACTGTAACGTCAGATGACGTCACAATGCAAGTTATTAGTTATACGGAAGCGTTTTTAGTAATTAGGTTATTTAAGGAGTTCTTCTGGTTAAGAGGAGTCACGCCTATGCCATTAATTCGTGGCTTCGGTTAAAAGGTTGATAATGAGTGGACTTATACGGAGGTGATTTATTTTTGTTGAAAAACAAAGCGTTATTTTTATAGTTGAGAGCAGGGTTTTCCAAACGTAGGGCCGTAATGATTTTTTTAGTATATTGCCAATTACCAAGGGCTAAAACATTTTTAATTTTCATTGTAACTATACAATTGACCCACAATCTTCCCAAAAAAACTTTTGTCGATGGTTTTTTTTTATTAATATGCTGAAATAGATATTTTTTCTACGCCATCATTTCTGTCGTAAAATTTTACCTTGCAAGTAAATAAGACCGAGTAATTAACATTCTACGTTTTATTCTTCAACTTATCACAAAAATAGTAACAACAACAAGATATTGACTATCGCGAGCCAAATTGATGATACAAGTCTTAAGACTGTCGTGGGCCGGATCTGGCCTGCGGGCCGTAGTTTGGAGACCCATGATCAAGAGGCTCGACTAATATTTTAAATACTGGGTAGCTATTAAGTCTATTAGTCAGTGGGAGACAAAGGCAAAATTATGGCTTGCCTGCCTAGCACTGTGACGAATTGTGACGATTTTGTGCCAAACTTATTTTCAAATATGTTAGGGTGCTTTTTTATTTAAAAAAATATACAACTAAATTGAATCCACAAGAAGCAACAGGTAGTTTGGGGTACCCTGGGCACGGTTGTGACAATTTTGAATTAATCGCCCAAGTTTTTTTATTTTTTATTTGTCATTTACCTTCCAGAAATATGTTTTTTTTTTTGGTAAAGTAAACATTCTTTTACAAATAAATACTAAAATGTTGTCCCAGGGACCATACCTATCCCAATTTACTGGAGCTAATTAGAAAAAAAAAAGAAAAATTTCCCAACCGAGCACTGCCCAGGGTCCGTTTTGACAGTACTTGGGGTCAGTAGAGACAAGTCTTAAAAATAAATCTAGAAGTGTAAAAAAATAGCTGAAATACAGTAATAGCTCATCGCTCAACCTCTTTGGCAATCGAGCAACCATGCTCTGCAATTGTAGAAAAAAGTAGGTACTACCTGGAAAATATTCAAAGCTTACAAACGTTCATCCTCCTTCGAGTAAAACTGCCTCAGTTGCCATCATCAAAATTACCACCAGTTTCAATGCTGGTCACGACTCTAGGAAAACTGACCGGTTACGCAGGTCATGATCTGCAACCTATATGACGTCATACGTTACTGATACGGAAGCAGTTTGAAGATTCACTAGATATCACGATTATCGTTATTAGTTAACTTTGGGATGCCTTTCTTGGTACTGAATTTTTTTAACCGGACGCCTATTAAGTTGCTATTTTGAGCATAGCTCGAATATTGTTGGGGGGAAATTTGCTGGTCATAATATCATATTGATAAGTCATGCAATCTTCACACCCGAGCCACCACAGGAGACACCTTGGGCGTTGGTAATCGCAAAGCTATTCCCGGCCACCGAAAATGCGGGTGTGTGCCTCGCATAAGTATTTGTTTTTATTTTTATTTTATAATATTACATTTTTTATTTTAAGTTCCAGTGGCCACGGGATTTTCTGAAAGGGAAATCAGTAAGCTCCTACTTGATAAATAATAAAATCGTTGTTGATAATTACTTTGACAAGTACCCAGAACAACAGATTCAAGTTGCATTACCAAACTCAACACCAACACTCAATCAATGCCAGGTTTCCAAACGACAACTCCTCAGAGAACCAGTTCATCCACTTTTGAGTTCTCACCACCATTTCAAGGTCTGAATCATCACGCACAAACAATACTAGTCCTGCTATCTCCTCTATAACGGCCTATTCACGACTTCGAGCGGCGCGGTGAGCGGGTTGGTATCCGTAGGCGATTGGTAGAGCGCTCGCCGCTATGGCTGCGATGAGCGGTGTCGACCAATCGCCTACCGATATGGCCCCGCTCGCCGCTAAGACCGAAGTCGTGAATGCGCTTTAAGAGCCTGCCGAACTTATTAACCCAATAAATAAACCGGTTCAAACAATGGATCCTAGAACAATCGACGACGACATTTCTTTCGAGATTGTTATTAATGCATTGAGTTGATGAAACTGATGGGCTTAACTAGTTTATAATGATTGCCAAATGATTGAAGATTATGATGATTTAGTCAACAAGTCACAAGTACGAGTATAGTAGGTACGCGGCAAATAAATTGAACCAAAATGGTCGTCTTTTCTATGGGTACGCGCAGCCCCGCACTTCGATTGAGACCCGAAAATCTGTTACTGTACATTCAAAATCGGTCGCCATTTTGGTTTAACTTATATGCCGTGTATTGTAAGCAGCTAACTTCTCTCACTCTGAATGTAGTGAGAGGTTTTAGAGGGTCAGGCTTTTACTGACTAAAACCCTAAGCCGTAAATGGTGACCGAGTGGTAACGGCCCCGACTTACGAGTGGGTTCTAACCCAGTCAGGCACATTGTTTTGCGTAATTTATTTGATCACCACTGCTCTCAAAACGATGAAGGAAAACATCGTGAGGAAACCAACGTGTCCTAGTACTAAAAACTCGAAAACATGACATGTGACATTCACCAACCCGCACTGGGTCCACGTGGTGGTTTTTGGCCCATTGCCTCTCCTAGATAGGAGGCCCGAGTCCCAGCAGTGGGAACATTAAAACGCTGATTATGCTTATATTATACAAATAGGTAAATTAGTTCATCAATCAAAAAAATTACAATAAAAACTGGCTCTATCAAATCTTCTCCGAAAGAATGATCTCAACTATTAAAATAATACTAGTAGTAACATATAATTAATCGCATATCAATATTGCCATTAAAACATGCAAGAATCTCACGCCTTCGTAAGCTTCCTTCAACATCTAACCCAATTATGTTAAATGCTTCCGTATTTTGTATGTGATGTCATGAGAAGATGCAGAATTTATGTAACTTAGATATTTCCATGTCAGAAGAGACCTTGGTTGGTGGTTCAACATCGTACTTATATTTATGTGGTTCTGAATTCGGTAATTGATTCAATTTTTTAGGGTTCCGATCCCCAAAAGGAAAAAATGGAACCCTTATAGGATTATTGTTCGTCTGTCTGTATGTCTGTCAAGAACTTTTATCTAAGGAACACGTGGAGGTATCGAGTTGAAATTGTATCTATGTAAAAAAAGATACGGCCGTTTATGTCGCAAATAACTTATATCTCTACACTCTTAAAGGAATCAAAATTTATAGGGCACTTCTTGTTGACTATGAACTCTGAAATTTGGTATGAAACAAGGTCTTTTAGCACACGTGATGCGTCGTTATTTTCATCTCTCGTTGGACCACTATCTCACCTGATGGTAAGCGTTGATGTGGTCGACGATGGAGCACGCTTGCTTAGAAGTAACTTATTCACGCATCGGTTTCCGATTTTTTTCCTTTAATTGTGCTACACAGCATTGCTTTTTGCCAATTGTCATGATTCTAACAGAAACTGCCCTATCGATTTTGATTCTCTTGAAAGCGTTATAATATACGCCATAATCTGAGCATAATGGTCTTATTTTGAGATTACGTTTTTCTTCTTCTCAAACCGATGGTTTTCTTTTATCTCAAAGTTTTTAGGCTCAGTAAGTTGCCACGTAGCGGCGTTTTAGGTCCTCCAAACTGCAGATGTAGGGACACTTTGGGCAATCTAGTAAGTGGACTATCGTGTGGTTAGGAGCGCCAGACTCGCACTGCGTGTCGGAGGGGTTTATAATCCCTCATTTTGCAGGTAGTATTTGCAACGGCCTACTTGGTTACGCAGTCTATTGATCGCTTTCCAAATTACGCCGACTTAGAAGTTTGATTTTTTTCACTGCTTCAAAGAGTAGAAGACTAGAATGTTCGATATTAAATTCAGATTGGTACCTTACGTATCTTAGTACACGCGTTCTTCAGAGAAATAGTCTTGAGAGATCGATATACTTACGGACAACAAAATGGTCCTATAAGAGCTCCGATTTTGCCAACTGAGGTACGGTACCTTTAAAAATATAACATGCTTAAACAAACTAAATATAAATACCATAATACTATACCAGCTTGCCCATTAACCACCGTCTACCGGGTATAACCAGACTCCCTTATATAGAAGTAACGTGGGTGAACCGGTCGTAACGTAATTATTCTTATTGTACACTCAAATGTATGGCCATTGTATGTATAATACGACATAGTTAGGCGGTGTTGTGTTCGGATACTTTCTAATTAAAGGTTTACTTGAGGTACTGGCATGAAAACAGGGTAAATGCACACTGAATCCACTCATACTTTGGTAATTTACCCTCTGCTATGTTTTTTTTTTATGGTAGGTAATATCTTCCAATGATTTGCTTCCTTCCCTTCCCTCCCTTTCTTCCTTGCCTTGGATCCAGGGCCCTGGTATGCGTTTTCATACCTCCCCAGAGCTCATTCTGCTATGATAAGAGGGACACGCGTTGAAGTATTCCTTCATACAGAATATTCGTAGGTGGACGTCAAGACCCTTTAGGCACAAAGAACCCAATGGGGAGTCGTTGGTTGCCTTCCAGGATGCAGTTAGTCTCGCGAACTGGCTGTCACTGCGGACGTATCCATAAGGGAAATACAGCCTCAGGTCACACGTGGAGATTTTCTGTCGTAGCACCCCAGTATTTTGGATCTAAAGCAGAGGTTCCTATCTAATTCGATATCTACCCCTTTCCCTCCTCTTTTTTATACTACCAATGGATATGGCACGTCATATAAATACAATAAAAATATGCACTAAAGTATTGAGTAAGTTGTTACAATTACATTACCTCTTTACAATTAGAATCTTATATAACTATACAGTATTTTTGTTGTATATCTGAGCAGTGGTGGCCGAGTGGTAACGGCTCCGACTTACGAGTTACACTCGTAGGTCGCAGGTTCAAACTCAGCCAGGTGCATTACTTTGTGTAATTTATATCATCGCCACTGCTCCAAAAACGGTGAAGGAAAACATCGTGAGGAAACCGGCATGTCCTAGAACCAAAAATTCGAAGACATGTGACATCCAACCCGCACTGGGCCCGCGTGGTGAATTACGGCCCATTCCCTCTCCTAGAGAGGAGGCCTGTGTCCCAGCAAAGGGAACATTAAAAGGCTGATGATGAATTAAGTGTATAAAGTTAATTTGACATTAAGATAACTAAAAAAAAGGGCCATAAGTTAGTTTTAGGGCAAAAACTGTTATCCTAAACAGAGAAATAATTGTTTATTTTTCCCTTTCCGTATCAAAACAGGCATAAAAAGCTTTATTCAGTGTCACTTTGAATTCTGGTGAATGAAAAAGACATTTCTTTTTACCTCTTAGATTTCCTGTGCTTCGTTGCTTTCTTACTATAAAATGGACACACTGGTTCACGGCTGCGGGATAATTCGGTAGAGTTACCACGGCAAAGGCAAAGGACGGAAAAATGTGACACTCCCTTTCGCAGCACCCAGAGCGAAATCGATGATTTTTTTTATAAACTAGTGCTCGACTGCAATCCCACTTGATGGTAAGCAGTGATGCAATCTTTGACGGTGAGGCGCACTCGTTTATTAAGAGCCTAATAACTCTAGCCTTGAAGACACCTAAATGGACGGAAAAACCGCAGCAGGCAAATTGTTCCAGTCCCTCGATGTACGCGGTATAAACGACGAGACAAAACGCTTAGTCCGGACCGTAGAAGTTTCAACAACGTAAGGGTGGATATTCGCCGCGGTTGTCCGATGGTAGAAATGAGATGGCGGAATCAAGTCATGCAATTCCCACGCACACTCTTCAAAATGCATCATGTAAAATACTAATAATAATAGTAAAATACTCTACGCCTGTGCTCAAGGCTTTGTAGATTGGACTTAACCAAATCTGGATCACCAATTAGCCTCTTCGCACGCCCTTCCACCGAGTCCAAAGCTGCTAGGTGGCATTTTGCAGCACCAGCCCATATGTGGCTGCAGTACTCCACACACGATTGAACCTGTGCTTTGTATTTCTTACCCGTGAAGAGTGATTATAAAATGAACACAGACACATGCTGATAAAAAACCGCTTACAAGCAAATCAGTCCATTCGTTATTGAGTTACAATCTTACAATTAGCATAGACAAACAACGCTAGACTTAAAAGGACTTGAAAAGCCGGCGAAAAAAAAAATATTGGCACTCCTAATCACAACTATTGTAACTTTCTAAGCCAAAAAACTTCAAAAACAAACTAAAAAAATTCCGATACCCAATTAATATATAGATAGCACATATATTTTATGAACTCGTCCCCCATATAAGGCTTCAAACACACTTACAATTGTAAACCCCAGTTCTACACTGTCGAATTTGGTTAGTTGTCACTGGGTTACTGTTTTCAACGCCCACTGCCCGCAAGTGTGTAACTAGGTCGGTCGTACGTTAGTGTGTGTAGAACTGACCTAATGATGGGGTCTTAAGGTGAATATTGATGAACTGGAAATGACATGTAAGGCTTTATACAGACGGGCTGCATTTGAGCTGCAAAGTTTGTCTGGGCTGTTTGTCTCGTGGTTAGTGGCCCTGAATGCTATGCCGCAGGTCGTGGGTTCGATTACCACCCAGGACAAAGGACTGTGACTACTGTGTCCGAAAATCCGCAACCCAGCTATAAACCAACCTTTACTCACGGTTTACTTAGCGCAAAATTTTAAGATCAAAACCAACATCAAAATTTCGTGAGCAAACCGTAAGTCAATCTCAAAAACAATATAGACACGACCATATCTTCTACAATTTCTTAGTAAATAAAAGAGATAGTTATTGTGGTAATTACGTGTCTTTGGCCTCAGTACGGCACACGATTCCACTCGATTAGTAAATTAATGGTCACTTCGGTTTGAGTATGAATGAGCTATAGAGCACACTTTTGCTCAATGATCAAAGAAAGAAAGAAAAATATTTTATTTGGCACACATAACACACTGTAGAAACAACATAAACAAATATCATAATCTATAACACAAAGAAAAAGATTACTTTCTTTTTATTTTTAGTTTTATCTGACATTCATGATGATTGTTGTGTAACTATTTTATTTTTGTTTCTTTTCGTTGTTACCTTCAAACTTGTTATGATGATGCTAAATAAAATTATTTGCTTTCTTTTATATTGTTCCTTTATTTTTTATAGAGAAATTTGCACATTATTAAAAAACTGTACTTGAAACTAATTTAACTGTTCAAAATAATTCTAATAACTAATTTAACTGTTCAAAATAATTCTAAAAACTAATTAAACTGTTCAAAATAATTATACATTTAAAGCAAAAAGTTCTTACTAAATCTGTCATACTTTTTGATTTCCAAGACATCATATGCAAAAATTCTAAGCTTCTAATACAAGTATATTTCTGGAAATTATCTCGGCAACAGGGGTTTTCTAAAAAAATTTGAGCTATGGCATTATAAAATAAATATAGCAAGTCATTTTTCCAATAGCAGATAAATTAAAATATTTAAAAAATACCTTAATTACGAAAAGGCATCCTATCTGAAGAAACCATCTAAGTAAATAATTATTACATTTCACTGCTAGACTTGCATGTTTTTCATATACGATGCAAATCATCGTCAAACCCAAATGTAGTGTAATAGATGCACTACGACTACACCAGCGCTCTATAACTCATCTTCATACTCAATGATCCCATCTAACGTTAATCCTAATAAGAGACCTTATTGAACTTAAGGTCTATAGCCATAATGGCCTTAATAGGGGCTTATGGTTGTTATAATTTGAGGTCAAAAATGTGAACTAGACCCCTTTCTATGTGAGCGTGTGTTTTGGAAAATAATTATTAGGAAATTACTGTTGAGTTAATAATTATTTTCAATATTTTATTTAGTATTTAGGTACTGGCTGGTTTCTATCAACGATATCACTCGCATTTTATGCGAGAAATAGAAGAATAATTATATGCTTCCGCAGGATAAAAAGTACCCTACGTTCCTTTGGAATTTTACAGTAATAGTCAATTTTTTTTTTCAACTTTTCCCTTCATAAGAAATTTTTATGCACATAAAAATTAAAACTCACCACGATTCGGAGTCACTATGACCTGTTCCTAGGCCATACAAATAATTGTTCAGTGCTGGAATCCAACTCACGACACGCAGCACAGCAGTCATTCACGAAACTACTGCATTAACCTAGTCGTCGGTTTTGCTTCTTATGTTAACCTTATTTTAATATTGTAAGTACCTAGTCGATGCTAACCCACTCCTGGGTTTTTTTTTATGGTAGGTAAAATCCAAACAAATAAGAAGTCCAAACCCCACTTTTCATGGATTAGCGAGTCTACGCGTCTCTTTGCCTTGAATGAAACGTATCTAGTTTGTCTTCTTATTTGCAGCCCACCACAACCCCATCTTAAATCTTACCATTAGATGATACTGATCATCTAAACCAGCATAAGCAGCCTTATAATTTTCCCACTGCTGGAACTTAGACCTCTCTAAGAGTGGCATAGGGCCGTAAACAACCACGCGGGCCCAGCGCGGGTTAATGGCCGTCACATGTCTTCGAATGTTTCGTTCTAGGAGATGCCGGTTTCCTCACGATGTTTTCCTTCACCGTTTTGAGAGCAGTGGTGATGAAATAAACTACACGAAGTAAAGCACCTGTCTCAGTTTAAACTCAACCACATTTCTTATCAATTACATTATTGAATTACACTTTATCGCACCATTATGCTTGCAAGTTGCACATACATGTCAAATAAATCAAACATTGCCCAAGGGCTTAATGTAGATATTAAACGCACACATTACGTTTTTCTAAGCACCTAATACTTTAACCTTACTGATAACTGGTCTAATTTAGAGCACATATGCTTAATAATATCGCAGCTGTATGTAATATAACCCGGTTCTTAATATTTGAGGCTTGAGTGATTGTTACGTGGATGTGTAGTTACTAGATGCGTGTATGTGGTGGGTGAGCGCGGTTTGTTGGTAATATTGAGCGTACTACTGGTGTAAGGAATGTTTAGATTGTAATCATTATTATTATTCTCAAATTTACGTGTAATTTTCTATTGCGATAATAGGTCAATAAACAAAGTTTAAAAATAAAAAAGTAAAACCTATTAGTGTTATTCGTTACTGAAGATTTTAACTTATTTTTTACTATGGTCAAGGTCGCGTTTGAACACCGTCTTACCTGATGGTAACCAACGATGTGGTCAACGATGGAGCACGCTTGCTTAGACTGTTTTCTATCGTGCAGTACTTAAATACTTTACTAAGCTAAATTATTAATCTCAAACTTGTCTAAAAGTAGGCTACTTGATGATATATTTTCTCTTGAATTTATTTCTGCGAATAAAACGATTTATAAAACGGACCATTCGTCACCATTTATCATAAACAAATCTTTCTGGCACATAAAAACTTACCTTAATACCAGTTTTTTTTTTATTAACTTTCACTGACTATTTATTTAAAAACGTCAACAAAGTCTACTAGACGTCACTTTCACTGTTTAGATAAACATTGAATAGTAAGAAGGTTTATCTGAGGTGATGAATTAGCATATTGATAAAATACCAATAATAGTTGTTTATTGATGTGAGAAAAACGTATAAAAGTTTTGTTTTACCAACGTCACACCACACCTTTTTAACGTCAAAAATCTTTTTTTTATAGGCTCACGATTGGCCACTATCTCACCTGATTGAAAGCGATGATGTGGTCGACGATAGAGCATGCTTGCCTGGAAGTAATCTATACACTCTTGGCTTAAATTTCAATCTTACACGTTTTACCTACATAATTTTAATAGTTTACTCTTTATTTTTGTAAAATGATGACGCTTCTTAAATTTATTGAAAACAAAACTTAAAAAAAATGCGCAATCATTTCTTTTTTGTGTAAGATCTATAAATTACATGGTTTTAAAACTTTATGTTTGGTTTTATACTATACTTAGATAGCTTATATTTCTCGTCTTAATATTTTATTTTTTTATGCATCTGCCATAATATTGTCTCACCACCAGCCTTGGTTTATTAAGTGTCTATCTTTGTGTTGCATGAACATTTAATAAATAAACGGCACAAAATTCATTAGCACATCTAGTAAAACTATAGATCTAAAACAAATAATGATCAATGTGGTTGTCATATCCAGGTCACGTTCACTTTCGATAGTTTAACACTTAGATGTGTGACCCTGTACGATCTGTTGAGAGAAAGTCATTAATAATGGATTAAGGGGTCACTGGAGTGCATAATCTTCTTGAATCAAAACTTTGGAAAAATATAGATATCATCAATTTTTTTTCTGAAATACATCCACTGTTGCACCTTTTTTTTTGGTGAGTTAAAATCATCCAATAACATCTCAGACTTTTACTGACTAAAAAACCCATCCCTTTCCTTCTTAGCCCTACATACCAGGGCCGGACCTTCCTTTCAGAAATCAGTCCATGACCCCAGTAGGCTTCGACTCTGCTGGGGCCCCTACAGTTTGCTGTCAACTCCTTGAGACGCGCGGGAACAGTGCGCGCCGTCGACGACTTGGGCTCGGTCCCGACAGTCACCGGACTGTCGGAGAGCCAGCTACCCATTGCTTGCCATCCGAATAGTGTAGTTAATATTAAGTATCTACATGTATTTGTTATTTTTCTTTGTTGATATTGTTTATATTTATTAATGTGCTTAGTTTTTATAATTTAATTTTGTGCTTTCGTGTATGTTCTGTACAAATAAATGGTTTATCTATTTATCTATCATTAAGTTTTTTATGTGCATGTGTAGACATAATATTGTTCGTACTTGTATAAAAAAAAGTGCAGAACTAGCACTTCTGAAATTAAAAATAAATGACATAAAGTATACATGAATAGCCCAATCACGTCGCAGGTGTCTTAACATAAGCCCGCGATTATACCTCATAAAATATATTCTGATCAAATAATAAGCAGCTTGGTAGCATAATGTAGGTTGCATTCACTTTCAATAGCTCTGGTGACCCTGTATAACTCTAGAGAAAGCCATCGTCGTGGGATGGGTGAAAGATTGGGCTGATGAATGAGGTAATGGATTTGAGGAAAGATGTCAGGCTTTGTGTGTAGAGTTGAGTTTGGGTCATGCTAAGTGATATTTGTTTTGCAAATTGTCAGTTTAAACTTGATAAAGCCGGGCTTTTATCTTTCGGAACAGTGAGATTCAGGCTCAGAGGCGAAGGTCCCACTGTAAGTGCAGGCTTGTGGACGACGAGGAATGTGTAACTCGCCGTCCGACTGTCTGATAACCGCCAGGAATTAAGGCAAAGAAGGAACCGCAGTATAGGAGGAACTGAGCAGAGCTTGTGCTATGAGTACTAGACAACTAATAAATATACTTATTTTCTAAATACATAGGTACTTATTATAGATAAACTACACCCAGACAACAAATGATCATGCTCATCACACAAACATTTGTCCTGGGTGGGAATCGAACCCACGACCTCCGCCATAGCAGTCAGGGCCACTGACAACTAAACCTACAATCCATTAAGATTACCCAACATCAATCAAAAATCTTAGAAAGCAATAAATCCCTTCTATCTTCTATCAGTTTGTTAACACCGAAAAATTAAGGTAATTTCAAGATACGATTACCTAACAAACAGATCGTAATCTTAACAATAACACAGTATAAGGTGCCAATGAAAAGAATATAATGAAGTTATTAAAATAATTTGATATTGTAACCTGTTATTGGAAGGTTTTTCTGATGTAACAGTTTTGTATACGTAGGTACATGGTGTAGTGTTGAACTGACTTTCCCTTAGGGCTTGTTTATGGAGACGCGACGCGTTGGTCGGTCGTCGTACATAGCCATGTTTGGGTTTGCGCGTGCGATAACGCGGCCAGCTGCTGCAATGTACGACGAACGCCCAACGCGCCACGTCTCCGTAAACAAGCACTTAGATTGGAATCTCAAAAGCTATCTTGCTTTTATTCTGTTTACTTACTAGTATTTTTGTTTTCGGTGTTTTGTAGAGGAGGGATGTTACTAAAAGTGTTCTTAGTTTACACGTAAATGGATGAAGAGGAAGAGGGAGGCCGAAGACGAGACGGATGGATTGTGTGAGGAGTGATTTGAAAGAAAAGGGAGTTAGTAATAGTGTGACGAGTGACAGGACAGAGTGGGAGAAAAAAACGTGTTGCGCCGACCCGAAGTAGTATGGGATAAGGGCAGTGTAGCGACATCTATGTCGTCACATAAGAACTAATTCTGCATCGCGCAAGTAAGATTCTTCGTGAAATTGGAACATATAGAACAAACCCGAAATCATCTATCGGGCAGTAGCCAACCAGATATAACACCTGTCTGGTCGGAGGATCCTCCCTTTTCAACGGAGGTATATGGGACTTTACTCTCTGTTCCACATACCTACAAACTGGTGACCCTCGACAAAGAACGTCAGAGCAGACAAAAAGAAAAAAAGAAGACGAGTATTTTTGTATGTATACGTTAGCGACTTATTTACAAAACATGAGATAGCAGATGAGAAAGTGATCAAACGTGAGCCTATAAAAAAAAAAACATTGGCTACGATACATTCACGAGAGCATCCTGTGTAGTCGATAAAGCCATTTACAAGATTCTGAACAAACAGACGGACAGAGGAAAACAATTTTAAAAATTGCATGTTTGTGCATTGCATAACTTTAGTAGGTACTTTGTGCTTTGGCTTTAATAAAAAAAAAATATAGAAATAAGTAATATCAAAACATTTTCTAAATACACACAGATACTTTCGACTTTTTCCAAATTTAAAAAAAATCTGTACTCTACTACTCTTTATACTTCCAAAAAAAATGAATTAATTACTTTTTATTAATAATTTTTTCAAAAAAAATTCATCGTCGTTTATAAAATCGTTATTCTAATCAACTCCTATGACATTTTTAATAAAAAATAATCTATTTTTTTCACTATGTCATCGGGATTAAATAGAATAACGATTTTATACAACTTAAATTTAAAAAAGTAATTGAGTAAAAGAAAAATTTAAAAAAATCGTCGGCTTTTTATTTAGAATCTTGCACTGATTCCATGGTATTCCTTTGAGTTGATGACAGACACACCGCGTATAAATAATAGACCGAAGATTATAGTATAATATTATTTTATCCTTGCACTTTTATTACCAAACAACACGGAAAAACTGCATCAACCAAACCGCTAATAAGTCAATTAATTATTTTTTCTAACCAATAAACCTTTTTTTGTTACAGAATTCACCAACAGCGTCCTTCGTACGATAAGGTATAATTTTGTTATTATTTTCTGTAAGACATCCTTTGTTCTTTACCCGACTGCACAGAAAAAGAGGTGTTCGTTTCGCACGGGTGGGAACACAAAAAACGATTTCAATCTGCGGCTAAGTAGTTCTTAAGAAAAACCTGGTGTTAATAAGTAGGTTACTGGAGTTTGGTGTTCAAAAAAGGTTTAAGATTTGAAGGTTTTTCAAAGGAAGGATTTTTAAAATGGACCTTCCAGATCCGTGTATCGTCAACGTGAGCTTGGTATAAAAGCTTGTTGTTTCATCCAACAAAATATTTAAAAAAGAGGAACGTTCTATTGGCATTCAATAATTCCAGGAATTCCATTTTTTGTTCAAAAATCTTAGAAATTTTAAAAAATTTTCTTCATTCAGAATCTCGATTAAATGTGCAAGGTCTTTTATAAATATATTTTCTTTACTTTTTTATTTTGAAGTACATTATGAAGGCACAAAGTTCACGCAAAATAACACATACTTACATATATCTTACTAGCTTCTGCCAGCGGCTTCGCCCACATGATAGTCGGTATCTTCATACTAAATTCCAACCCCCGTTTTAACCCCTTAAGGGTGGAATTTCGTAAAGTCCGTTCTTATCGGACGTCTACACTCTATAAGGAATGTACTCGCCAAATTTTAAGTTTATAGGTGTTATAGTTTCTGAGATTTCGTGATTAATCAGTGAGTGGTATTTCGATTTTAATTGAATAGATTTACATAGGATTATTTGTGAAAACCACAGTGAAAACAGTCGAATTGCATAATTATCGTCAGTTTTATGAACATTATTTGGTTATTTCTGATATCAGTTCAATATGTTTTTTTTGTTTTGGTACTCTAATGGACAGAACTATTAGATACTAAAAGTATTTAGGAACTATAGAACTCGCTTTTGTGCACCTAAAGCACTTTTAAAATTTCGCTTTTGGAAAAAATTATCTGCTACCGGAAGTTAGCAGATCATATTTTCATTTGACATTTTTCCAGGAAAAACAGCAGAACTTTTCCTAAAAAGTATCAGGAACTCCAGAACTATGCTGCATGCGAGTAGAACTCTAATTTTTTCATGCTCTGCTGGAAAATGATCTGCTAAGTTCACGGCCATATTTATATTCCCCTCTTTTTCTCTCTTTTATTGCACCTGCCACTATTTTTCCCTGCATCACCCAAAAATTGATTGGTAAAAAATGCCTAAAGCAGCCTCTGCATCATCATATGCATAAAGTGTTATATAAGTAACAGATTTTCAGACGCCTTGCTAAAACAAGTAATCATACGATCATTATCAAGGTTTGCCAATCGACTAATGCAAGTATTAGATCTCCAGCTTCACAAGAATCAGACGATAATCGAGACAATACACACAATACATAAATATACATACAATACATCTCTGCACATGTCATAATATAAAGCAGGCGTGAATATACGAGTTACAACACAATGGTGTCTAAATGTCGTGCTGTGATGTGGTCCGATGTGCCGCGCAATTATTATAGCGCATGTCGCGGTAAAAGTAGGAATGTGGGATGTTTTAAAAATGTCTAAAAAATACCAATAAATAAATGGCTGCAGAAGTTGTTACGTAAGGAAGAGTGCAATGCCTAGTTGGAAGGAGTCCAGCAGTGAGACAACGTGTGAATAATCAATTTTTTATTTTTTTTTATTAAATCTTTCACCTAGCAAAATTTAATGTATGTCTCTGTAAAGTTAAGATAGAAAACATCATGAGAAGACTATCATACCATAAAATCAAAAATGCCAGGAACTGTACCATAAAACAATCTACAATGGGCCCACGTGTTGGATTACAGCTTTACACCCTCACAAAGTTCCTGTCACAGCACTGTTATAAACTGATTAAATGCTACAAGCTAAACTTTCGAAATTTTAAGCAGAAAAATGTGAACACCTATAGAACATCTAGTGGTGTTCGAATCGCTCATGTTATATCATCATCTTCATCTTTCTGTCGAAAGACGTCCACTGTCACTACAATGAATGCGTCTCACATCCATCGATTTCCTGCTACTCTTACCAGGTCATCAGTCTACCTTTTGGAGGTCTTCCAATACTGCGTATTCTAATGCGCGGTCGCCAATCCAGAACCTTTTTGGTCTCATCGACCATCTATTCTGCGAGCAGCTGTCCTGCCCATCCTGTATATAGGTCATATTGGCAACCTGTGTTTTCCTAAAGATATGTTTATTGTTAAAAGGAACTCCGAGCATAGCCCTTTCTATTGGGTGACTTTAAGCCTTTTGATGAGGCCCATTGTGATCGACCACGTTTCAGAGCCATATGTCATCACTGTCAACACGCACTGGTCATAGACTTTCGTCTTAAGTCACTGCGGTAGATCAGATGAAAAGATACGGCGCAGTTTTCCGAACGCCACCCAGCCGAGTCAGATTCGACGATTGACCTCTTTCTCAAAGTTAGAGCTATCTTACTGGACCGTCTGTCCCAGTTAAACGTAGTCGTCCACAACTTCAAGTGTTGTCTCCCTTTTATGTATGTTTACCGTAACTTTGGTTTGGTCCATGTTCACTTTAAGTCCCACTCTATCGGAAACTCTACTGAGGTCACCGAGCATTATACTGAGCTTCTCCGTAGTTCAGCCATGTTTTTTTTAGGGGTGGAAATCATTCAATGACTTCTCCCGCTTTGGGTGGAATGGGAGGGTGTGTCAGATTTTTACTGACTAAAACCACACCTGTTTCCTTCAGTTGTCCTTTGCGTGCTAGGACTACGGCTTTCCTTTTCAGAGATTCCCCGTGATCCTTACTATCCATGCTGACATCTCCTTGAGGAGCGAGTGGATCACTATACGCTGCTGGCGACTGGGCTCGATCCGGTCAGTTACCGGACGGTCGGACGGCGAGCTGCCCATTGCTCGACGCCCGCTAGCCCGCGCCCATGGCTATGACTACTACTACCATTACCACTACTATTTATTTCATATAAATAAATAAAATAAAAACAAGCCAATCGCAAACTGAATTCAAATAACAGAACAAATAAGAGACACTTCCTTCCAAGTCCAATACACCATAATTACTTTGAAGGTCGATGTTCTCTCCTATATAATTTTTAATTTACCTCTTACAAAACTACCGGGATGTTGGAACTCTTTATTAGTATCCCACACAGCATGTAATAGGGCAACGCCTTCCAATAACTTAACGATTTCCTACTAATAGCTATTTAATATAGCTGCATTGGTACAGTTAGTAAAAGATTTAGGTAAATAGGTAAAATAACCCACTTTTTATATTTCAAACAACGGATCTATCTATGGGTATAGACAGATCTTTTGTACGATGTACTATATACCATGATTTTTAATTGAATGGACCAAAGGGACAGTTGTGGTTTAATGAGAGTGGATGACAGCTGTCACTTTGGTCTATCTAATTAAAAATCATGGTATTAATAGATAGATAGATAGATGTATTCTTTATTGTACACCAAAAATAAAATTACATAAAGAACTTAAAATTATACAATTATAATTACAATATTGATTATTAATTTTATAATTATTATTACTGTACATCGATAGGAAAATAAAACTTAAAAAAAAGAAGAAAAAACATTAACATAACGAAAACACATTAAAACTAAACAAAAAGTAACCTGAATAATGCCAATAAGGCCTCAGCTTAGCATAATAGTAATCCTTTATTATCAAGCAACTAAGGCCCATAGATAAAATACAAAAATATTCTTACAAAATAATATACTAAAAATAGAATAAAACAAACTATTGTACACCGAAATAATAAGACAAACTTTTTAACAAACATACTAACACATACATATAAAAGAAATTATAACAAAATATTAAACTATAAAATATTACATACACAAAAACAGTACTCAAATGACACCACCACACTGCCAAATACCATATAATAACCTTTTAAACTTAATGCATTCACGATAGATGTCAAAAACTTATTTCAGTTGTAGTAAGCTACCTGGATGCCTATCTCTCTTGTTGACTGTACAATGTAATTTATAATTTTATGTTACTACGTACTGTGCAAAACTTAATTATGTATTTCATATTATTGCGTAATATGCACCTTAAACTGAGTATTGCATATTATTGCATATTAAGAAATACTATTACCATGTTTTCTTATTGAGTATACCTCATCAACGCGTTGAGTACCTCGTTCAGAGGGGCAAAAGCTGTCCTACCGCCAATACTCTTCTCCTTCGTACTCCTGGTCACATTTCCAGCATCTATGGTAGCTCCTTTTCTGTAACTACAGTGCGTTTCTGGAACTCTCTTCCACATTTCCTCTACCAATCCATCAGCCCATCTCTGGAAACCTTCGAGAGGAAAATCAAAGAGCACTTCCTTTCACAACTGACTTACCTTTCGTATTATTTATTTATTTATTTAATCTTTATGTACAATAGTGGTACATAGGCGGACTTAATGCAACAAGGCATTCTCTATCAGTCAACCTTATCTTACCTTTATATTGGTATATATTAGTATGTACTTATGTTTTGGTAAATTAGACTTATTTGGGTATGTAGTTTTATATTGTACACTGAATCTTATCCTGAAATGTGATTTCTTTTTGACACTCAAGTGTTCGCTAATAGAAAATTCATTTTTGAGTTAATTTTGCCTCTATCGGTATAGTCGGTTTCTTTCTACACACTTCCAACCCCCGTTTTACCCCCATAGGGGTTGAGATTCGTAAAACCATTCCTAGTGGACGACTACACCCTATAAGAAACCTACGAGTACCTGCAAAATTTTAAGTTTGTAAGTGTTATAGTTTCTGAGATTTCGTAATGAGTGAATTAAATTTCACTTTTACATATGTATATAGATAGACATTACTCGTATTTGTTTGAATTCCACGCAAAATACGGTATTCCGTTAAGGTTCCACGCAAAATAAAAACTTCTTGGAATTGAGACCAAATAACGCGGGCTTTAGCTAGCAGAAAATATAAATCGTAGATGCGACTACGTCGTGCCGAGCACCATTTATATAATTGTAAAAAGAACAAAAAAAAAATCATTCACACTTCTAAAATAATCAATCGATTTATCAATCATAACTCATTATAAACTCTTTGTTATAATTTAATAACATCATTCAATTGCACTGATTGAATTAGATAACGTTTTTCATAGACTATGAATTACAAAATTGCCGTTATATAAACTCAGTGTTACTAATACAGTTCCTGGCTAGATTATTTCGTAGCTCAGAGATTAGTCGAACCTTCAAATTTTTAAGAAAAAAATAAAAGATCTAACAAAAAGTACCCCACATTAAGTCCTCTGCATAGAATCTTGCCTAAAAAATCCAATAAAAATACGTAAAAAATTAAAAAATAATCTGTGCAAAGTCAAAATGACGCGTATTTCAGCATATTCATGTTGAAATATTTAAAAACAATTGATAACGCAGGGCTGGTATTCGGGCGCCTTCAAATTGGCAATTGGCAAAGACTGCCTGTTGGTTTAGTAGTTAGTGGCCCTGACTGCCGAAGGGCGTGGGTTCGATACCCACCCAGGACAAATGTTTGTGTGATGAGCACGATCATTTGTTCTGTATCTGGGTGTAATTTATCTATAATATTTATGTATTTAGAAATATATAAGTATGTTTATCAGTTGTACCCATAACACAAGCTCTGCTTAGCTTTGGACTAAACGACGTTGTGTGATAGTTGTGGAATATTAAAAAATAAAAAAAACAAAAACTTAAAAAAAAAATTTGCCGCATCGCTGCTTTGTTTTATCATATAAATATATGACCCACGGCTGCAGCGCGATTGTAGTGTGGCAGTCGCACGCTGCAATTTGTAGGCGCCCTTCTAGGACCCTCTATGATGCCACGGATAAACATAAAAAGCCGTGAATTATTTATCTGAGAATCTTTGGCTGAACTAGACCTATTTGGCGCAGCCTTGAAACACATAGTTGTTGTAGTTTTTTTTGTTTAATTTAGGTTCCAATATTTTTTGTTAATTTTATGCCAAATCAACATGCGTTTTTTCATTATTACTGAAAAGCTCAGCATTCGCACTTATGACCAGAAGATAATTGACACAGTAAGAAAATAAAATATTATAAAGGTTATGCAACCTCTTTCTCTTTTTGAAGTCAGTAAATTAAAAATTGTTTACTCATTAAATCATAGCTCTTTACTTTCCCTTTCTATTACTTTATTTAATTAGCTGCTCAGATCAGGTCACTATGAGGTTATCGGATAGCACATTATCTGGTTGTGCAATCTGGTTTCCTTCCGTTCTAACAATATAAAGTTAAAAGCTTTGCTGATCACTGAGATTTGAGTTGAGAGTTTTATTTAGTTTAAAGGAGAAGTGAAAGGAGGTAATTTTAAGAGTATTTGTGCCATTATTTATTACTTTAATTTTAAAGTAGTTTAAGAATATATTAATGTAACCGAAATTCATACACTTCATGTTGTAAAAATACCCACCATTAACCTGGTGGTCTAACATCGAGAGAGTCCTCAAGAACGCCCAATTGCCATTAAATCATTTTATAAATAAATTTTAAGTTTTGTGTAAGTACATTAAAGAATTATTTCTTTTCTTTTTTAAGGCAATGTGTCACGTTTCTAATAAAAAAAATATCGTCAAATAATCAACATCAAGCACCCACCAAAAGTTTACTTCTAGACATTACCCGCAACGCCTGATTCCCGCACCGACCTACAACATAATATTAAGTTGGCATACAATTATAACTAATAGCATTGTCTTTATTCACACCAAGAGGGCGTGGTGCGAATCTTATGGAGAAAGTATGACATTTAAAACTATATTATTTAAGAGTAAAAGTGAGGGAACACCTTGGTGTGATGGTTGGGTAGTGAATTTTATTCAGCCAGTATTTTATGCCTTTTTTGAGGGGGGAATAATCAAATAAGTACTACCGCCAGAAGCCAGAATAGCCAAAAGGTTGAAGCGAGAGGGGGTCTATCAGATTTTTGGTGGCTAAAACCACACTATGTTTCTTAAATTTCCCTTTACGTCCCAGGACCACGGATCCTGCTTTCAGAAGTCGACCCATGGCCCTAGTAGGCTTCGTCTCTGCTAGGCCCCTACGGTTTTGTTGACATCTCGTCGAGGCACGTGTCGAACACTACATGCCGTCGACAACTTGGACTCGGTCCGGACGGTTACCAGACGGCCAGATGGTAAGCTACCCATGGCTCGTCGACCACAAGTCTGTGCCTAGGGTAGCTTGAAATCGGGGTCGAGGTCCCTGTGGCCGGCGTAAGGACGTCCATTTTCTCACGTTTGCGGCCGCTTCCTTGGCTAGCGTTGTTTTGTTTCGCAGAATGAGGCGACCACCTGCTTATGGTCATATCAAGCAGGGTAACAGCCCCGACTTTTTTTTTATTTATTTGTCATATAAACAAAGAATACAGGATTATCTATATTAAATAGCAACTAAAAACCACGAAGGTTTAAACTTGTGCTATCATAAATCTATCCCGACATCGAAATAGTACGTTATTAAACAATTCGTAAAATGATTAGGTCTTTATTAGCTTAATTAAACAATCATTCCTATAAAATACTTAGGTAATATTGCTTAAGTTTACACTTGATATTTTTAGGTGTAATATTTTTTTTTAATTCTGGGGGTAAGCTATTAATTAGTCTTGGAACAATATACCCAGTAGTTCGTTCGCCATACGTATTGCTGGCGCGCTGAGTACGAAGCTTATTCTCAGAAATGGATCGAGTGCATACAGGATGTTCGATTTTGTTTCTTAGTTGGTTATTGAAAAATTGTTCTTTTAATAACAAAAAATGTATTTGAGATCGCGAGTTCAAACCCAGAAATCAGAAGCGTTTATTTCAAATAGACCAATTACAGGCACTTTTGAATTGTCAAAATGTCGGTCAGTCCAAAAAAAAAAAAGTGAAGCTAAAAGTGAAGCCCAGCCAGGCACATTACTTTGTGTAATTTATTTCATCACTACTGCTCTCAAAACGGTGAAGGAAAACATCGTGAGGAAACCGGCATGTCCTAGAATCAAAAATTTGCAGACATGTGACATCCACCAACCGGCACTGGGCCCGCGTGGTGGATTACAGCCCATTCCCTCTCCTAGAGAGGAGGCCTCAGTCCCAGCAGTGGGAACATTAAAAGGCTAATGATAATGATGATGAATCAGGGGATCGAGGAAAAGGATGTGAGAAGAACATGAAAAGATGATATTTATTTTTAAATAGGGGGAGGCTACTGAACTACTGATGACTAATTTATATCCTAATAATATAATAATACGCATATCCTATTGATTTCTGACAGCAGCTTCGCCTGCGTGAGTGGGGAAAGTTATTGAAAGGTGGAAAAGTTACTTCAATAAATAAGTTCTCCCGTTCTGGGTGTAGCGAGAGTGAGTCAGACTTTTACTGGCTTGAACCCCTGTGTTCCTTCAGTTGCCGTTTCCGTTCCAGGGCTACGGTAACTCGTACGAACAATCCCAAAGAATTCATCAAAATAGTAGCCTTGGTAACATTTCCTACTTTCAATTAATCCTGTCTGAACCTATTTCAAAAGAAATACCGATTACGATTTCAATTCAACACTAAATGAATCGGTTATTTACTAAAGGGACTAAGTCAAGCATACCTAATTTTACAGGAGGGATAAAAATATGTTTATAAAAAAAAAACTTTAGGTAAGTATATTAATTTTTTATTTAAATAGGTAGTTGGAACCTTTACAAACATACTAATGCAGAGGTTTTTGCTGTTTACCTGTTTTTGAAATAATTATGCTTTTTTTAAATTGCTTGACTTATTCCTTTTGGTATCTAAACAAAGTTTTGAGGGAAAAAATAAACAAATAAGTGATGAAAAATAATGTTTTATTAATATTTAGGCCAATTTTCTATAATGTTTTCATAATAGGCTTTATGTTCAGCTGGAATGTATTGCAAGGTACGCTTGAGGTCTTCTATTTTATTAAATTTTAGAGGAATAGGCCCATCATAAGCTTTTTGTGTTGGTAGTGTAACCGTTTGAGTTTTATTCTTTCTTAAATCAAATGTGTTAGTTTTCACTACATTCCCAATGAAAGGCCTGGTAATCACCAGGCCTTTCATGTTTGAGGAGTACTCAAACTCCATAAAGTTAGACACCAAAAAATGTTGCTTGTCAGACCGTGGAATACTCCTTGATTGACTCTCCAAAGAGATTGCATCCTTCTTATAAAATTTGCCCCACCAGTTTTTAAAGTCTAGAATGTCATTAGTATTGACCATAGATACTGTAAATTTTTTGTGGGCATTGCATATGAATTCACACACCTCCTCAGGCAGATAATATCTATCTCTTTGTTTTAAAACTTTTTTAACAGTGCCAAAGGACCGATCATTTGGTAGAAATGAGTGCCCTCGGATTGGGATGGCATTTTCAGCCTCAGAATCACACATTGTAGTAATTAATCACGCTTTTATTCAAAAAACAAGGAAAAAACGGAAAAAGCGAACTAACCTCACCCCTGATCGTTTGACATTGACATTAACCAGCCAGTGTTGCGAAATAAAGGAACGAAAAGGAATAAGTCATTGACTTGTTCCTTTCTGTAAATTAACGAAAAAAGAGGTCCCTCCAATGAAGTGGCAAATCGACTGACTTATTTTTTTTCTTAAATTACAATGCAAGATCTACCTAAAAGGATTCGAACTGCATCAAAATTGCCATATCCGAAAAATGCTGACTTATTCCCTTTGGTAAATAACCGATTCAAATAATTGCACTCCTTTTTAGGAACTCGATAAAAACCCCTATTCTCAAAACTAATGGAACACATTTCAAAACCGCGAATTGAAATGTCAAGGCGTTCGAACTTCAAATATTTCTGTCAATCATTTGACAGATTGATTCTTTTTTTTTTCTAAATAAAAATATGCTGTCATATGCGTGGCAATGACCGGCTGGAGGTGTGGCCAGAATAAATGATTATGGTCGGGAATGAACGTAAGAGTCGTGTTGAGTTCATTATAAGTTTTATTAGTACGACATTGCATTTTAATGAGTTCTTTGAGTGGTTATAGGCACTTAAAATGACGTCCGGTATATCCTAGACGGTGAGTCCCGTCACTGTAGCTTATAGCTAGCTAATATTTTTATTTGTTTAGTCTTTACTTACCTACTATATTTATAAATTGTGCCAGACTGTAAAACGGTTTTTGGGCAGTTTTTTTAGTTTTTTTTTTTCACTGTCCATAGATGTAAAATGCGAAACTTGTTGCGGTCTAATCGGAGCGCCGAACGGGTTGTTCCCAAAAATCCACGAGTCCATTGTTCTCGAAAAATTAAAGTTCGAACATTAGTTCCCACTGAGTCCATGTCATTTTAAAATATTAAATATTTTCTTTCCCTACTAGTCCATGAGAATGTTTGGTACAGTCAGCAGTAAAAACTTTGATAAGGGATAAATGTTTATTATTTCTAATTCTATGAAATAAAAGACAAGGAATATTTTTTTTTCATATACGCAGTACTTATGAAACGGTAAACATTGCTCTACACGTCTCCAAAGAGGTGAATGGTCATAAATATGAAAAAAAAAAGGTTTTACAACAATCTTACTAAATAATTTTAATGTTACATTAAAATAGACTTAAAGATTATAAATCACAGTTTCAGAATTATCAAAGTCAATCAAAATAGTCGTAGTTAGTAACTATTTCTTCTTACCAAGACTTACAAACTGATTAAGACAAACAAAAAATTGTTTTTACTGACTGTAATTTGGACAAGTCTCGTGGACCCATTGGGAATTGATATACTCGTAGGAACATTTCAAAATACGTTTTTTTTTCATGGACACAGTGGGAAATGAAGAACAATCGAATCATTGACCTCTGGGAACAACCACCGAACGTAATAAACGTGTAGATCGCGTTAACATAGAACAAACAGACACAATACTTTTACTACTAAATTATTTTACTATTGAACATGTTATTATAAGTTACGTACGGCGAGTATCCATCCTTATGTTGTTAAAACCTCTACGGTCCGGACTAAGCTTTTTACCTCGTCGTTTCTACCGCGTACTTCGAAAGACTGGGACAATTTGGCTGCTGCGATCTTACCGTTTGATTATAATTTAGGTGCCTTAAAGGCTAGAGTGAATAGGCTCTTAATAAACTAGCCCGCATCACTATCAACGATTGCATCTAGCCCTACCATCGGATGGTATCGTAATCAAACTTTAGTTAATATGATTAAAATGACTTTTTCTGCACTAGAACCCATAACAGTGGTTTTATTTTTATAAAAAAACATGAATTATTCAAGAGTTCAGACTGGAGATAAACTACACGACGCGCGACACCATGAACAATTGCATCACTACTTACTATCAAGTGGGATCACAGTAGAGCACTAGTTTGTATCTATTAAAAAAAAGTTACCTATATTTTATGTACGTACGGTAGTTTTCATGTACTTAACTTATACCGTCTTAGTCTAAAACGCGATCTGAAATAGTTCCGGGACTATTACTAGGTTTAATACCAATTAAACCTAGTGTTAGTCCCGGAATTAATTTGGATCGCGTTTTGGAATAAGGCGGCTTGAATGACTGCTTTCTAAATTCTCAAACAATTGAATGCTGCAGCACAATTATTTGAAAGTCTATCACAATCATTTAATCTTACTTTTAATAAAACTAAAACTATTGTAAGCGCACGAAAACTAGCAATATCATTCAGTTATCTAATAATGACTGATCTAGTATATACACCGTTAAATTTTGGTCGTTTTAAATCCCTTGGAGGATCGATTCAGTACATGAAACATTAGCCATTTATAAAAATAAAAATGAATAATAAAGTACTTTTTTTAAACTCAATTTACGCATGTACGGAACTAATTGCTATAAGCAAACGAGTCAATGCCCTTGTAAGGAGTAGTCGTTTGTTGCGTACTAACTACCTACAGTTCATTGGCCTCGATTAACCGACGTTTACTTAAAGAAATCAATTTCGTACATGCGTAAATTGAGTTTAAAAAAAGTACTTTATTATTCATTTTTATCTTTACAAATCGATAGTGTTTCATGTACCGAATCGATCCTACAAGGGGTTAAAACGACCAAAATTTATCGGTGTATAGCTCCATCTCTCTAACAGTCTTCATAACAGGACAGTTTAGGTCCTCAAATGGATCACATTAAGAAGTCATGGTAGGGCCTCTGGTTTTCTGTACCTATCTATTTGGTGGTACTGATCCCTTGGGGAGACATGGCCTCGAAAATGGCGATAAAAACGATTATAAGGAGACAATATTTGATTCCGTATATACTAGTACTAGCTGTTACCCGCAACTTCGTCCGCGTTAATTTCATAGAATATTTGTACAATAATTCTGATCTTACAATTAATTCTACATTGAAATTATTTGTTTTACATTCACATAAAACGGCTAAAGGTAAAAACGCAAATTACCTTCAGGAAACAGGTGTTGTATACTCGTACATATGTTTTATCTACATATGAACGTCAAAGCTTCCGAAAGACTGGGTCTTAAAATGAACATGGACAAAACAAAAATCAAGATAAACAGCCATGTAGCGCCCACTCTGACTGCGGGAATCCGATGGATGCGAAGCGAGATGCACAGGACCGTTCATTGTGGCGACACTTGGAAAGAGTATGTAAGGGTTGTATTAGTGGGCGTTTCTCCCTAACCCAAAGGAAAAGCATAAGTTTATGTATGTTTATGGTTTATGTTCTGGTAAAACAACGTTGTATGTTTTTTTTTAATGATTTGTGCGTCAAAAAAAAGCATGTTAACACACGGTATGTTTTTAATAACTCTAAATAAATCCTTTTAAATGTAGGCTATAAAAAAGTGACCAGTGGAGTTGAGCATGAGATCGGCACCTTCAGCTTTTAGAGTTTGCATTTCTTTACCTTCTTCTTAACGTAGGTGAATTATCAAATATCTTCTCCCAGTCTGGGTTCAGCGAGAAAGAGTCTCAGACTTTTAATTACTAAAACCCACCTGTTTCCCTACAGTTACCCTTTGCGCTTAAGGGTTGCAGTAAGCATGCTACAATCGCAGTGGTTTTTACTTTCTCTGAGGAGTAGATACAGAGGCACCACGGCGTCCTGTCTTTGTGCATGACTCACTGGATGTGGGCGTTTCGGGAGATATATGTATTGAATTTAGAAAAATGAAACTCTCGATTCTCACCATTGTACAGATCGCTCGGAGATACAATGGAGCTTACGGTTGAAGACTGCGCCGCTGTGTCGTCGTGAAGGCGATTGTTAGAGAAAATGTCAACCAGTGATTTCCTTCAGTGAAGCAATAATGCGATCGGAGGAGGTGTTTGAAACAATGGCAAATAGGACATCTTCACGCCAGCAGTCGCTGTAGATTAGAATGGATTTGTGAAAGCATGTTTACATTGATTGTTGCAGCTTGATCGCTTTGGGCGTTTAAATTACTCGTTCATTTATCCAGTATTGTTCGTGCATATTTGACTGACGTCTTTATATATAGTGGGAACCACCTTAGGAAGAGTCTCCAAATTTTTAAGGAATTTCCGCGAAATCTTGAGTGCGTGTATCTCCGCCCAATTGAAGTCGCATATTGATGGCCAAACGCAGTGCTGTAGTCGCCGCCGCCGATCGCTTCCACGAAGATACGGCGGTGCTCTACCCAACCAGGATAGACCTCCATCGCACGCTCGACCGTGTCCTCCTGATGATTCGCAAAATGAAAGTAGAAAAATCTGTACTTCCGGCCGACTACGAAATAGAAACTACTCGAAACAGCCACAACAGCCCTGAGTCTCCAACTTTCAAATGAAATTTGGCGAAACCTTGAGTGCTACACGCACTCTCTCCGCCGTAAAAAAACAGTAGGATTGTTAAAAATGCTCTGGGACCGTTCAATAAAAAAATGCATACATTTATTTACGATTTGAAATCGAATGTTAGATTTTAAAGGACAGTGTCTGCCAAACTGTTTCGAAAGTGCTGATCTTAAAACCAGCCTCAATAAAAAAGCAGTAAGAATGCAAAAAAAGAGCCTCATCAATCTGAGATTCGAACTACCACAGTCCTATGTGCTGTGGCTAGTCACTAAACCACTGTGCTAAATTCTTAGATAATTTCCTTTTAAAATAGGCGTTCTTTTCATAAACGTCATAGAGTGCCTGGCTCCTTGTCAAAGATAGCGTGATGATTTTTATCTTAAATGGAATAATTAAAAAAAAATAGTAAGTATTTTGTTTCGCCGACACGTTTTATTTTATGTTTTGATTACTTTTCACAAAACACTGGGAAAAATATTGAATACGAATGTCTATGTTATGTTTAAAACATGTAAACAACAATTTTATTGATTTATTTGACGTATCATTGTTTATTATCGGCAAAAAAGAAGATAAAATAATCACAAAAATATTAACTGTCGCTGGGGTTTGAACTTGCGGCAAATCGTATAATACCGATAAAATACAATATTACTTATAGAGCATGCGCGTTGCTAGGGGCATATTTTATGTTGCCAGCCTAACTAATCCATTTTCCCTCATATAATTAAAAACAATCTTTAGTAACTCAAATTGTAATTTAAAAAAAATATTTAGATTTAAAAAAAAAAAACGTTTAGTTTACTTTAGGAAAGTAAACTAATAGAATGCGTTACAGATTATTTTATTAGGGTAAATATTATAAAAAGTCATGAATGTTGAGATGGATGTGTGGTGTGACAAAAAAGGATAAAGTGAGGAATGAGTATATTAGAGGAAGTTTGAAAGTGGCGCCAGTTTCAGAAAAGTTGAAGGGGAATCGTTTGTCTTGGTGTGGTCATGTAAAGAGGAGGGATGATACACATGTTACTAAAAGGGTTATGAAAAGAAAAGAAAGAAAGAAAGAAAGAAAGAAATTGTGTGAAGAGTGATATGGAAGAGAAGGAAGTTAGTGATAGCATGACAGGTGACAGGGCAGAATGGAAGAAGAAAACATGTTGCTCCTACCCCAAATAACATGGGAAAAGGGCAGGAAGACGATGATGATTATAAAAAAGTCATGAGACATTTGTAAATCTTTTATTAAATTAATATCTAGTAACACTTTTAACATCAACAACTTTTAGAATCAATCTCCAATACTATCAGAAGAGTCGGATGAGTCTATTGTTAATTTCGATATCCATTAACCTGTCCGCTTCAAAATATTTGTCTTCTATTTTGTCAACATGTAGACGACATTCAGTCATTCTTCTGGTGTTACAGTGTTAAATGCCGCTTTAGTGATTGAAGCTATTTCAGTATGAGCTTTTGTATTGCCTTCTTCTTTGCTTTTGTATTTCTGATTTCTGATCCTTCATTATTTTTGTTCCGTCATGATAGTCACTTGATAAAGATTCAAATACATAGTAGCAGTCTATTATCAACAAATCATGTTTTCCTGACAGGCTCCCCTGTGTACGATTAAATAGGGAAATTTTATTGTTATGGTCACCCGAAAATTTATTTGTCAACTTTGGAAAATGGAACCGTAGCTTAGGTCCGATATTTTCTAATTCCTCTTATTAAGCACGTTTGATTTTCAAGATCCCTGCCAGCACTTATAATCACTTTCGGTATAATGATGACGATTATTTAATTTGGAAACGATTAAAAACACAGAACACAAGACATTCTCCTGACACCTGACGTAAATGTCAAAATGGCAGCAAACGATTAGTTCCAATTTTGGCCGCTCGCAGACACTTTACCGATAAAATGCAGTATTACTCACCCTCCATATCAAATAGCGTGATAATATATAGCCTATGTTCATCCTTGGAGTTCAAGCTTGCTTCGTACTAAATTTTATTAAAATCGGTTGGGTGGTTTAAGCGTGATCGCGTAACAGACAGACAGACAGACAGACAGACAGACAGAGTTACTTTCGCATTTATAATATTAGTATGGATTTGTGGGATGGTTTTTATTGAAATAGAGACGGATTTTGCTTGGATATTTTCGAAAAAATAGGTAGATCATACAAAAAGGTAGCACCCTTAGATTCGTTGATCCTCGTGATCTCCAGGGAGATTTTTTTTGTCGTATCGTTAAATGTGTGACATTTAGTTTGACCTTTGATTCACAGAAAAACTTGACATGATTCGCAATATTAGAGGGTATTAATACTTTGGGCTATGGGATCTTAAGGACCAAATATTTTGTAGATATGTGGGTGTTATTGAGTAATTTTCAGGTTGTGACTTTTTAGCCACACTTTTTAGTAACAGTTGCACAAATACCGACCATTCAAAGCTCAACAAACCGTGAAGAATGAATGATAAACCTTCTGCGATCATCACCTCTCTTTAGCCCTATTTTAGGATTCTGTACCCGAAAGGCGCTAACGGGACCTTATTGCTAAACCTGAGCTGTCCGTCCGTCTGTCTGTCTATCTGTCCGTCTGTAAGTGGGACCTATCTAATAAACCGTAAAAGGTAGAGAGTTGGAATTTTCGCAGAATGTGTATTCCCATTGCCGCTATAACAACAATAGCATTGCAGGTTCTCATACAAGAAACTTTATTTTTTCAGTGTTTTTTTGCTCGATTTTAATATTGCACTATGGAACCCTTCATGTGTGAGTCCGATTCTCACTTGTGTGAATCCATAAAATAACTTCTCCAGCTCTAGGTGTAGCGAGAGAGAGAGAGATCGGTTTTTTGGATTCTTACCAGAGGAGACCCATGACCAGCGCTTTGATGTGTTTTCCAAGTCTCACTCTCTCAGGTATCTTAAGCGTTAATTTAAAAAGCATTTAAAAATATAGAAAATATTTTATTTATTACTAAGAGGCTCCCGTTTGACCACTATCTCACCTGATGGTAAGCGATGATATGGTCGACGATGGAGCGTGCTGACCTAGAAGCAACCTTTTCAAGATTAAAAATTCTTAGCTTTTTATTTCAAAATCCATTTACAGGCACTTTTGAAATGTTAAGAAGTCAGGCAAAAAAAGTGATGGTAATTGCACATTCCCAAGCGTAGATCTCTATGGAGAAGAATGTGCAAGAAACACCATGGAAACTCTTTTCAAGCATGTTATGTATTAGAAATATTTCGGTAACTATTATGTGAGAACATTATAAATAAAATTAAAAAAAAAAACAAATTCTAAATCTAAAATAAAATAAGCCACTGACAGCTAAGAAATGACCAGCCTCAACTAACAGTGCCCGTTGACATACACATTCTGGCTTAAAAATTCCCAGGTTGTAGCTATCAGGAAACACAGATTCTGGCTAGGAATTCCATTCCTCAGCTGTGCTACTTGTGTTTTCTATCAGCAGTAATCTCAGTAGTCACTTCTATCACACTTTGCAAGAATTATTTGAATTTCCAAAACCATCTTAACACACAAATTGTCACATTCGGTCATATCCTTTTTCGAAAACAACGTCCAAATTAACCACAGAGTACTTTTTCTATTAGTGTCTGTGCAAATTGCCACAGACTATGTAATCGAGCTGCACCATAATTTTTTTTTTAAATCTATGAAGATGCACATAATTTCATGGGCGCGCCGTGGTTTTGTCACTTCATAAATACACAGTCTTCTTATTTCTATTTTATTTATCTAAAATTAATTTATGGTCTTTTATTTTATTTTTATCTTTTTGCACATTGCACCGTCTTTCTGTTAGCACTGGCCAACGCTGAAAACCAGCGCTGTGTGCTCATCGCATTGTGCATGAGGGCACAGCTTTATGCTGAGCGTTCGGCCGTTTTGCACGAATGTGGCGCATATCTTTCCTTTAAAATGTTATGTTTGTCTAGTTTTTAGTTGCGTCATTCCGTGTAAATAAACTGTTCTTTGTTCTGTTGTTCTTTCTTTCTTTGTAGTCATATCATCTTCCACATAGCCCATCCATCGTTCCTTAACCCGTACAGAATCTATAATAACATCAGCCAATCTTGTCTGTCAGAAAATACCAGCTACATTATTCTTGTAATGCAAATACGACTGCAATTAAGCAGGAGCTGGATCGAGTCATTATATCGATATAGCTTATTACTCGATTATCTTAAGTGCAGTTCTGCATACGTAATCGCAGACTATCGGTAATATCGATTTAAGACTCGTGTAGAATAGACTCGAGAAGTAACAATAGGGTGTGTGTGCTGGGTCGGTTTACCGTTCTTCGAGTTTATTTCCTGTTAGTTTATGTACTGAATTACTGAGTCTATTGATAGTCTGTGCATGATTGACTAATAAAATTTTGAATCGAGAATAGATGTGCCAAATTCGGATTGGAATTTTTTGCTCTGGCAATACCGTTTGAACTGTCAAAAATATTAACTATAATTTGACGTACTTATTTTTCTTTTATTTCATTTTCAAAATAAGATTTCTTTCTTTTATTTAAATACAAGTTAGAAAGAAGTTAAATGAGCTGGTGATAGTAAAAACTTTAGCATATAATTTTATAATCATGATTTCTTTGGCCTTTACCCAACTAAGTTGAAATGGTCATCAAGTACACCAGGATTATTTTGTTTTTTAGTTGGTTAAATCATCCAATGACTCTCTTGCCATTGGGCCAAGCGGGGGATAGTCAGACTTTCACTGACTAAAAACCCACTCCGGTTCCTTCTTTGCTTGCATTCCAGGGCCATTTACTAGCCGGACGGCGAGCTACCCATTGCTCGCCGCATTACCAGGGTAAGAATAATACAGTATTTTGCATAGAGCGAATGCCTTTATAACCTCCATCCCAGTTACTGGGTACTACTATACCACTTGGTAAGGCTGGTTTTTACTCATTAGGATTTTTTCACGTAATCATTAGCGAACATAAGATCTCTTGCATCTTGATGCAGTCTCGCGGTATCTTTTTACGACCTTAGACCGATAATAAACTACTTTTTGAATACTCCTTATTCCTAGCTCATAAGAAAGATAAATTACCTCCATGATAATCATAATTATACACTTCAAGTAATAAATTAAAATTCACTCAACCCCTTCCGTTGAACATGACTAGTACAAGTACATAATGCAGGGTTGCTATTCGTAAAAATCATTAGTGGCTACAATACATGAAGAGAGAAAAATTGTGTTTTTAATTTTAGGCGAGCCTTAAGAATTTGAATTTAGACAGAATTTTTAAAATGAGAATCCAGTATTTTTTATGGCATTAGTTTTTTAGCATTTGCATTATCGGCCTTGGGTCCCAGGCCTCCTCTCTAGGAGAAGGAATGTACCGTAATCCACCACGGGAGTCCAGTACGGTTTGGTGGGTGTCACATGTCTACGAATTTTTGGTTCTGGTACATGCCAGTTTCCTCAAAATATTTTCCTTCACTGTTGTTACACAAAGTAATGCCTGACTGGGTTTGAACCCGCGATCTACAATTTATAAGTCGGGGCAGTTACCACTGAGTCACCACTGCTCTATATTAAAAAAAAAAACAACATTGTATATTTTTTTAATGGGTCAAGAAGGAGGAGGCTTACCAACCCTTTCAAACTAAATTCGTCAAAATATTTCATCAGTCAAAAAATCCATCGATTCGATATATCTAAAAAATTCACACACCTGGCAACCCTGTCCACGTAATCATATGTAGAAAAAAAAAGAAGATAAAACTCGACCGAAGACGTAGCACAAACGAGTATAGTAGCATCAGCAAAAAAATAACGACGGCATATAATTATTATCATCCTGTTTAAGAGGCTGATCTTACCTGGTATTAAATATTATTTTTATAGTGTTGCCAGATCTTTGCGCTAGTTTCTGTTTTGATGACCGGTCTACAACGATTTATTATGAAAGGTATGTGTTCTAATTCTATACAGGGTATCTCAGAAATTGTTATTCTTTTTTATACATATTTATTATACAGGTACGCGTTAATAGGGAGCAATGGTGGACGAGTGGTAATGGCCCTGGCTTACGAGTTTGTAAGTCATGGGTTTCTACCCACCCAGCCAGGCGCGTTACTTTGTGTAATTTATTTCATCACCACTGCTCTCAAAACGGTGATGGAAAACATTGTGAAGCAACAACATTGGGAGGCATGTCTCAGAATCAAAAATTCGAAGACATGTGTGATATCCACCAACCGGGTTCGTGTGTTGAATTACGGCCCATTCCCTCTCCCAGATAATAGGCCTAAGTCCCAGCAGTGGGAACATCAAAAGGCTGATTATAATTATGATTTGTTAGTGCCCTTCTGTGTCAAATAAAATGACTTTGTTTATATAATAATGACCGATTTTATCATTTTTTGTTATATTTGCGAGTTTTTAATATTAATAGTTCTAATATGGGCCACTAAAATGGCGTCATTCTTAGATTCTTAGCAAAACTAAAGTTTTAATTTTAAAGAGTTAATAATACATCTTTTTTTTAATAATAATCTATAAATATTTACTAAAAAACGTTTCTATATATCTTTTTTTTTTAATTATAATCTGTAAATATTTAGTAATGTATGTGTAGTAAGTGTTATAAGTAGGAATATATGTGTATAGGGGCTAAGAAAAAAATTCTTTTAATGAAAATAACCTAGCATATACCTACTAAGGTTTGCGTGGGAAGGACCACAGGAGCGAAGTCACATCTAAAAGCTAGTTTATAATAATATTTAGTATTAGCACTTCACCTTAACAAATCAACATGTACAAGTTTTAATCAGATGTGTATACAGTTGATATTACTGGCTTTCTGTTCAATATGAGATACTGTCAGTTTTTATATCATTCATTTATTAGATAAATCAGCCCTTATACGTGCTAATCAAGATTATCTAAAGGTATGAAATTATGGAAAGATTCCTGCTCAGAATACTAAGTGGTCGTCCTGAGAGATATTTTTCTAATTTTACGAGTAATAGTAGGTTTAATAATATTTTCTTCTGATTAGAATATATTTCTAGAATTCCTAGTTTTGCTGATCATTATTGCTATGAGGCTTTGCTAAAGTTAATAATAGTTGTAAGCCATTGTCTGACCCGGGAATGGGACGAATCGACCTCACGCTCAAAAGTCGCACAACCACGAGACTAACGAGGCAGTTAAACCACTTTTACAAACCCTCAGCTTCCGAAAGGAATACCCGGCCCCGGCACTATAGGCAACGTAGGAACGGGGTAGGTTTTTAGTCAGTAAGAGTCTGACACTACTACCCGCTCCGCCCCAGGGCGGGATTTGTCATTGGATGATTTTACCTGCCATAAAAATAATAAATAACCTTCAAGGGTTCACATACTCCACTTTGAGAAACCCAGCTCTAGTGCATGTCTTGTAAATTGTCTTGAACCTATGTGTAACAAGAAAAGTGAAAATTATAGGATGTTTGCTGTGCTTCAATGTCGCATTGTTACCCATGCTCAGTCCAATACCTCGCACTTTGGCTGCACCAAATGATCCCTTGGATTCTAATCCGACAAACAATCTATTTGCGGATGAATGGAAGATGATTTTATTGGCATATCAGGAGTACTATGAGAGAGACTGATGTAGATGTTTTTATTGTTTAGTAACTGTAATTGATTGTATAACCGATGTAATTAATTTAAACAAGTTTTCAATGAAAATCATTTTTTCATGGCAAGCTTTTATAGCGTGGTAAATAACTACCTATATAATTAATACTCATCAAGACCACTGCAAACAGCTCTAACACGATAGGGTTATTTTATTGCGCTTATTACTGAGATCTTATGGCCATCTTCCAGCTCCGTCGTCAGACCCTGACTACCTTCTAGCACCAAAGTAGGGACTCGTCAAGACGGATCAAACGAATCCAAACTCGATGGGGTTGTTTCGTTTAACTACCCAGTTCCTATAGGCACCTTTCTGTTCCATCATCACATCAGCTCCATGTCATAATAATTTTGCATTGTCATCTGATTTACGCATGCATGCAAAATTTCAGTTCAGTCGTTAACCGAGAAGTGGATCAAATTTAATTTGCAATATTTGACCACAAACAAACATCAGGACAGGTGAAACTAAATAAAAGTTTGTATTATATAAATGTGTATAATGTGCAAACTTAACAAATCATCGGTCTATTTATGGCTCAAACTAAAACCCTGTATCTGGCCGATCTAAAATTAGCCCAAACTGAAAGTAAACAAGCCCTTAAACTTAGATACCTGGTTATGATCGTGTATCAAGTTGCGTGTGGTGCGACACGCGATTGAGTCGTATGGGTATCGGGGCGCTAAAATGTTGCAAACGCACGTTCTTTGTATCTGGCGCCTTGGGATAGTGGAAAAATGTATACCAAGGCCCTGGAGCCAAGGCAGAGAAGGAACGGGGTAGTTTTTTAGTCAGTAAGAGTCTGACACTATCTCTCGCTCCGGGAATGTAATTGGATGATTTTACCTACCATAAAAAAAGTTCTTTGTACAGCCTAGACATCCACAACCTTTTTTTAACACCGTTTTTCCATGAGGGAAAGGTGTAACTAATTAACTAACTGCGATGCTTACGTAGGTACTTCATATGCTTCGTTTTTTAAGGATGTAAAATCTATCAACTTCTCCCATTCCTGGTGAAGAGATTGTCAGACTACTAACTAAAACCTACTCGTGTTCTAACACCCGTATTTATAAACAAGTAAAACTGAATACTTGAGTAAAAGTAACTACTATTTGTATTCTATAGTTAAGAAAATTTGAATTTTGAATGCAGATTTCAAACGTCAAGTAATGACTTAATAAAATTTTACTTAGTAACAAGTAAATACTTCTTTATAAATATGGGTGTTTGAGTGAAATTGGTTTTCACGGTCGAAACTGAATCTACACTTTCATAAAGAGTCATATTTCAAAGAGATAAAAAATAATTAATCTTAATCAGTCTCTTTATTTTTAAATCACTTATGAAAGCATTTGCCTCCTTCTGCAAAACAGTAATGCGACTTGCAAGGGAAATAAATGACTGGAATCATGACGGAAAGGTCATATTCAAGCCCCAGGGACCTCCGGGGGTCGCCGGGAGGTTGTCGCAAGGCGATTTTCGGCCACCGTAAACGCTGACTTGCTAGTTTGGCTTCATTGAGAAGAGGCCCGAGTCCCAGCTGCGGGAACATTATAAAGAGCTATTTGTGTCTCAAAGCAACATTTTAGCGGCCCTAGAACTTACATACAGCAAAATGCTGTTCTTAAAGACGTATTGTAAACGGCTACGTTTTTATGAGTACACACAATTTATGGTGTAATCCTGTTAATGCGGTTGCTATGGGAACAGGATATGTTTGGCGTGTAGGTTTTTTTTGGAATAGCTGGAAGAAGGCGCGAATGAGATCAATGAACTTTATTGTTCTGGTCTTGATTTTGTTTGAAAGTGTCTTTTTTATTGTCTTTTAGTCTAGTGATATTTGGGACGCAAAGGGCAACTGAAGAACGCAGGTAGATTTTATTACATTTTAGACTACACATTACAGATTAGACTACAGGTCGTGTAAATGCGTGAGTTTCGAGTCCAGGTTTTCTGATTGTGATGTTAGCACGTAACGTATCTTCCTATATAATATATCAAAGGCCGTAATCCACCACGCTTGCCTCGTGCACGTAGACGAATGTCACATGTTTTCGATGTTTTTAGTTTGAAGAAGTGGTGCCAACTGAAAACCAGCGCTGGGTGTCTGACACCCAGCAAATGCTGCGGTGGTCGTCCTTTCGGTGCGGGCACGCTCAGTGTACTCTGTACATTGGTGTTTTTTTTTTTTTTTTACTTCATATTAGTAACCGTTGTGCTGCGTCTGTCTCGATTAAAAGTATTTCTTTCCAATTCTATTCTATTCTATCTTTTTCTTCAACAGCAGTGTTAATGAAATAATTTACACAAAGTAAATTACCTGCCTGAGTTTAACCCCGTGACCTTACGACTCGTAAGTCGGTGCCGCTACCAATAGGCCACCACACTTCTTTCTTATATCTATGCCAAAGTTGAACACAAAAAAAAACCTTTTTTTATAATTATATATTATTATTTATATTACCTAAAGCGTTACTGCGATCCTACATGATGGTAAACAGTGGTGTAATCGTTGTTAGTGAGTCGCACTAGTTTATTAAGAGCCTATTCACTCTAGCCTTAAATACACCTCAATTATAATCGGACGGGAAGACCGCAGCAGGCAAATTGTTCCAGCCCTTCGATGTACACGGTATAAACGACGAGGCATATTATCCTTCGTCCCCAATACCCTGTTAAAATACTATTTACTGGTATCTTGTTATATCGTGAATCATAAAACATGTTTCATTCCAAAAAAGGGCCATTTAACGACTTCAGAATTATCCCTTTTTATGATTCTTTTATGACTTTATTCGATTAAAAGGAGATGGCAATATAGCATACAGACAGGAAAATAAAAATGAATTTCCCACAGCCAATGACATCTGAATCGCGTTTGATTTGAAACTCTTCTATCCAAAACACATAATCGTTGTTGATTGTTGCGGTGTACACCGCGGCGCCAATTCCAGCTTTATTTTATTTTTATTTTTACATTTTAAGAAAGCTTACAGACTAATAACAATATAACTAATAATAATATCTTATATTTTTATTTGAAACTAGAAATCTATAAACAATTTATCTAAGTACGATGATAGCTGCAATAGTTTGAAACTGATGCGCAGCTATCAACGCCCACCTCCAGAAACATAAAAACAGGAGTATTTCATATCTTTAGCAAACACATTATATCTACTTAACCTAGCCTAAAGTAGTGCAAGGTGTGTAGTGTGTATGTAGTGAGGGTGAGGTTGTGCAAGTGAGTATCATGTATGAAGGGGGAGTGTATGTAATATGAGTATGTGATGTTATATATCGACAAGTTTTTCAGTTTCTACACTAGTAAATAACTAAATTGCTAATAATAAGCTTCCACAGATAGTGACAAAATTGTTGCTCCCAGTGAAAAGTAGCTCAAAGTTGGAACAATAACTAAAACTGATAATGATTTAAATAAACAGTACCAATAATGACATAATTATGGATTTAGTGCAGGTTTTTTATACAAAGAATGACTGCTAAACACTTCCTAACTGTGCTCGCATTGGTGCAAAATAGGTCAATGCTGGGTTGACAAGAAACTTTGTTAAAACTACTACGTCTAACTTGTCACTTAGACGCTTGGCATTTGTCACGCTTCCTTTTCCCTTGAGGATTCCAATTCAATGTGTGACCAACCCATCATTCATCATCATCATTTCAGCCAAAAGACGTCCACTGTTGGACATAGGCCTCCCCCAAGCGTCGCCACAAGGCCGGTCCTGTGCGTCTCGCATCCATCGGACTCCAGCGACCCTGACCAGGTCATCGGTCCACCTTGTGGGAGGCCTTCCAACGCTTCGTCTTCCGGTTCTGAAACGTGGTCGCTTACAATGGGCCTCATAAGAAGACTCAAAGTCACCCAAAGGGCAATGGAAAGGGCTATGCTCGGAGTTTCCTTGCGTGATCGAATCAGAAATGAAGATATGCGCAAGAGAACCAGGGTTGCCGACATAGCACGTGACCCCATCTCCACTTATTACGTTAAATCTGGTGGTCGATCGGCATTTCATGGCATTTCTCCAGCAGCTCTAAGAGCTCTACCTTCATTGCGTAGTAACAGATTTTCGGGTCTCAATCGAAGCGGGGGGCTGCACGTAACCATAGCAACGACTGCCATTTTGGTTCAACTTATTTGCTCTTTATACTTGACAAAACTAACATGTCAAACCAAGAATAACTCTGAATAGACTAAAATTTTGAACTTGGTGATATAGTAAATTTTATTCAGCATCAAAATACCTATCCAACGATATAGCATACATAGCTATTGGAAGGTGGGCCCAAAAATGTCATCCCCCTTTGTACGGAGAAACCTATTGTCACGCGAGCGAAGTCGCTGACAAAAGCTAGTTTCATATAAGCGCTCATCAAGAATTCAGGAATTCCTAATGCCAATGGCCCACATAGTACAAAATACCGAAGTGGGGATTCACCAATAGCAGTACGATATTCGTCTGGCGTGATCTTAGACGTCACGTTTTTTGTGCACCGAACAAATTAACGAAGGTTAGTGTACCTAAATGTGAACTGGTTTCGTTTTAGGAATACTCCTGGCCACAAGGAAAATGGAATTGGGAAAATTAAAAGGTGTCATTACCGAAAATTCGAATGTATTTTGTCATTCAAATTTCGAACGGCTGATGTTTTTTTTTTTTATTTTTTTATTTGTATGTACTAAGTCCTTTAAGGCATATCTTCGTAAAGAGTGGTTACTTTAAGTGTCATTAGAATACGGATGTTACAGATTCTAATGTTTTTGCTGTATTTGACAGCAAATGTGTCGAGACGACCATCCCAGCAAACTTCATTTTGGACTAATTTTGAACTTTTTTGAACCTCTAGAAATCCACAAATATGAAGAGCCATACCATGAAAATTTATTTTAAATAAAATTTACTAAGTATATGGCCAAAAAGAAAGTTCGCTCCAACCAGAGCAAGAGAATTTATTTGATGTTTCCACTTGAAAAAAAAAGTAGTTGGTTTTTCTAGAAACTCCACTCATATATACTTTTTAAAGATAAACGCAATTTCGCAAAACATTTAATTTTATCTTGAAAATCCAGAAAAATACAATGTCCCAAAATGGCGCGTAATTCTCCTAAAATTAACTGTCAAAGATGCTAGTGCTGGGACCATGACACGCGATGATAATAGGGATGCGCTCATTCATCGACTTTTAGTGTAACATTACATATATCGAAATTCCAAGACCACCACAATCTTGACCGTCGACACAAAGTCAAGATTTGTAATGCCAATTTCAGTACTAAATACCAAATCGACTCGTCTATCAATTAGATCAAAACTTCACAGCTTATTTCGAATTTGACTAACCATTACAGTTTACGACTTAATCGTATCGGCCATAGCACTCGAATAGGGTTGCCATCTCCAAAATACGATAGAACATTATAAAGATAAGTAATTTAAATAAGTATCTACTTAAATGCGCTCTTCCTCTTTCCTATCGTTTATGGTGTTGCTGTGCCCGGCAGGGTCCATAATTGTTTACTTTTTTTTTATTAATAAACTGGTATGTTCGTTATAGATTGCGATAAAAATTTGAGTAAAAATTGGCAACAGGTTTATTTATTTATTTTATTTTAACACTTTATGCACAAACGTACAGAGGCGGACTTAATGCCTTAGGCATTCTCTACCAGTCAACCTTAGGGTGATGGAGAGACAAATAGTGGTAGGTGCAATAAAGAGAGAGAAAAGGTGAATACAAGAACAGAATTACTAATAAACCATAAATATAATACAATTATATAATATATATATACACAAATTAATAAACTACATAATATATACATATATATATTAATAAAGTCCAACCAATGGTTCAAATCAGCAACTACAAAATATTAACGCTGTGATGAAACCACTGCCAACTTCCTACGAATCAACTCGCGAACTTTGGCTTTAAATGTCACACAGGTTCAGAACTTTAACATATTATTTTAGTCATTTTTGTAGTAACATAAAAATAGTTCTGTCATAAATCGGCATTTTGCCTCGTTGTTTATAGCGCGTACATCGAAGGGCTGGAAGTGCTGGAGTTTGACTGCTGCGGTCTTCCCGTCCAATTATATTTTAGGTGTTTTCAAGGCTAGAGTGAATAGGCCCTTAAATAACTAGTGCGCCTCACTATTAACGATTGCATCACTGCATCCATCAGGAGGGATCGCCATCAGGCATTAGTTTATGTCAATTTTTCTCAATATTTTTTTTGTTACGTAGAAAATCGACAAATAGCTCTTCCATCTCTGAGTAGAGCGAGATGGAATGTCAAACTCTATAACCGGACTACAAATTAGAACCTTCCCGGACGCCCCCCGGACTCCCTTTAAACTAGTACAAATCTGGGGAAACACGGACGGTTGGCAACCCTACATTCGTATTACGATTGAATATCTAATATAATGAATATAATAGTCACTTATTACATCATACAATATCTGTATAATCGTTATGGAGAGTTTTTTGCCATTACCGATAGATATCGATGCAAAAAATTATATAAAATGCTATTGGCGTTATTGTTATTGCAGATTTGAACTTGATTTTCTTGTGGAATGACGTGATGCATCTATTTTTATGTTTGAGTGAATAGTCGACTTAGAGAATGTTCGGAAAGAGTTACAGTCGCCCTGGAACGGAATGGCCAGCTGATGGAGCTGGTGCTTTTTAGTCAGTAAAAGTCTGACACACCTTCTCCCTGCGGGGTATCGAGCTCAAATCGTTGACAGCGCTTACTGTTCCCTCGCGCCTCAAGGAGTAGTTAGCAAACCGTAGACAGCCTGCTAGCAGGCAGGGTCAAAGCTCACTGGGGCCAAGGGTCTGCTTCTGAAAGGAAGGCTCAGCATTGGTATGAAAGGCAACGAAAGAACGATGTGGGTTTTTTAGTCAGTAAAAGTCTGACACTAGATAGATAGATAGATAGATAGATGTATTCTTTATTGTACACCAAAAATAAAATTACATAAAGAACACTATATCTCTTTATCTAGAGTAGGAAAAGTTATGTAATGTTAAGTCAATAAATAAAAAAAATCTCAAGTGCGAGTCACTCGATCAGGTCACTGGCCCACCTCATGAGAAGCCTTCCAACGCTGCGGGCTCCGGTACACGGTCGCCACTTCAAACCCGTGCGGTCCTAACCACCATCTACTCTCCTAGCAATATGCTTAACCGACTGCTACTTAAGTTTGGCGATTCTTCCATTTGATGAACATCATCATCATGATTTCAGCTAAAGACGTCCACTGCTGGACATAGGCCTCCCCAGTTATCGCCACAATGAACGGTCCTGTGCATCTCGCATCCATCGCATTCCCAAGACTCCCATCAGTTCAACTTGTGGGGGAACTTCCAACGCTTTTTCCGGTACATGGTCGCCATTCCAGAACCTTTCGTCCCCATCTACCATCCGCGAGCAATGTGCCCTGCATCTGCCACTTGAGTTTGGCAACTCTTCCGTTTTATCAACATCATCATCATGATTTCAGCTAAAGACGTCCTTTCCTGGACAAAGGCCTCCCCAAGTATCGCAACAATGAACGGTCCTGTGCATCTCGCAACCATCGCATTCCCAAGACTCCCATCAGTTCAACTTGTGGGGGACCAACGCTTCGTCTTCCGGTACATGGTCGCCAACCCAGAACCTTTCGTCCCCATCTACCATCCGCTCTGCGAGCAATGTGCCCTGCCCACTGGCCCTTGAGTTTGGTTATTCTTTGGGCTATGTCGGTAACCTTGGTTCTCCTGCGGATCTTCATTTCTGACAAGATCATGCAAGGAAAGTTCGAGCATAGCCTTTTCCATTGCTCTTTGCGTGACACTGCCTATATTGATCTAGCTTCTGCCAGCGCCTTCGCTCGCGTGAAAGTCAGTTTCTCTATTCAAAATTCCAAACCCCCCTTTTTACCCCGTTAGAGGTAGAGTTTCGTAAAAATCCGTTCTTAGTGGATGTCTACACCCTATAAGGAACCTACCTGCTAAATTTTAAATTTGTAGTTGTTTTTTTTTTATGGTAAGTAAAATCATCCAATGACAAATCCCGCCCTTGGGCGGAGCGGGAAGTAGTGTCAGAATCTTATTGACTAAAAACCTACCCCGTTCCTTCGTTGCCTATCGTGCCGGGGCCGGGCCTTCCTTTCGGAAGCTGACCCATGACCCAAGCAGGCTTCGACCCTGCCTGCCTACAGCTAGCAGGCTGGGCCTCTACGGTTTGCTGACAGCTCCTTGAGGCGCGCAGAAACAGTACGCGGCGTCGACGACTTGGGCAAGTTTGTACGTGTTATAGTTTTTGAGATTTCGTGATTAATCAGTGAGTAGTATTTCACTTCAACACTACAGAGTATAAAAAAAGTCGCTTCCCGCTATCTGTCCCTATGTATGCTTAGATCTTTTAAACTACGCAACGGATTTTGATGTTTGTTTTTTAAAAGATAGTGTGATTCAAGAGGAAGGTTTATATGTATAAACCATGCATAATATATTTAATATCACCATTGCACCCGTGCGAAGTTGGGGCGGGTCGCTAGTTTATTTATATAATTGCCATATTAAACTAACGCTATTTCAATTAGCCCACCACTTTCAACATAGTGTAAACATCTCATAAACAAGCCAAGGAAACATTACAACAATTTAACTGCTATCTAAATGAAACGACAAAGCCATTGTGTTGCAAACAATAAAATATTTCGGAGCTAAATCCGCAGCTTGCTATGAATCATTGGGAATGCGGACTAAGTTAATAAGGACCTGATGACAGATAGATATTTTGAACTAGAGGTTGTAAGTTATGAGACGATTTTACAACTTAGCATGGTTTTTTTATGGTCGGTAAAATCATCTAATGACATCCCCCGCCTTTGGGGGGAGCTGGAGATAGTGTCAGACTCTTACTAACTAAAAACCTACCCCGTTCCTTCACTGCCTTGATTTCAGGGGCCTGGTATCCTTGTATGGCAGATTTTTTCATTTTTATGGTTCCGGGCCCTAAGCACATGACATAGAGGGCCCAGCAGGGTTGAAGCCTACTGGGGCCGTGGGTTCGCTTCTGAAAGGAAGACCCGGGGCCCAGGACTGCAAGGCAACGAAGGAACATAGAAGTGGACTTTAGTTAGTAAAATCTGACAGACCCTCCGCCCGCCGTAGGGCGGGAGAATTCTAGATTTCTCACCTACAAAAAAACCCGAAGTACCTGACTTGATTCCGCATCACCTTTCAACATCCGACAATCCGACGTATAGCGACTGTCCACCCTTACATTGTTGACACCTCTAAGATTCGGCCTAAGCGTTTTGCCTCATCGTTTATACCGCGTACATCGAAGGACTCGAAAAATTTGCCTGCTGCGGTCTTCCCGTCCGATTATAATTTAAGTGGTGTCTTCAAAGCTAGGGTGAATAGGCTCTTAACAAGCTAGTGCGCTTCACCATCAACGATTGCATCACTGCTTACCATCAGGTGGGATCGCAATCAAGCACTAGGTTAAAATGTGCCAACGGGAATTTACTGTCCGCCTATCTATCAGCGAGCTATAACTCATAAACTGTTAGAGGTAGGTAGTTTAAATTTTTATAGCATGTGTAATTTCTATTGCTGTTACAACAATTAATAAAAAAAAGGCACCCTACAAAAACCTTTATTTTGTCGGCGTTTTTTGCTCGATTTTAATATTTTAGTACGGAACTCTTCACTATTAAATAATAATAATCCCCTGTTTCCGATACCGGTAAGACATCATCTTTTTTATATTTTTAAATGTTCCTTTTCCGGGATTTTTTTAAAAAAATATTTAAAAATATAATTTATATGTACCTGTATTCAATAAATAAAGAAAATAATAATAAATCGTTTATTTCAGGCATTAAACCCATAGTAACAAATAGTATCACTCTTACATCATAATATAATAAATACTCGTAGATTAAAATAAATACATTGGAAATATATAAACTAAATAAAAATTATTGATAAATAACATACAAAATAAAGATAATAAAAATTGAACGAACGAACGAATGGTGAACGAATGTGTTTGTTACTTCTTCTCGTTCGAGCGGTTGAACGAACGGACCGTATCCTAGATTAGCATATAGGATGCTTTTTATTCTAGGAGTATCTTCCCTTGAGATAATTTCTACTAACAGCTGGACGAAGGCGTCATTAAAATTTGTGACCATTTCATGGTTAGCCTTATCAATATGTTTTTTTTTTTTGTTACAGGTAAACATTCAAAAGAAGTAATTTTATTTCATACTTCGAACATTTCGGCAAAACTACGATTGGTAAGTTAATACTTAACAAACCTAGTAACCATGTCATGAAACCTCATTTTTTTTTTATGGTACTTAAAATCATCCAATGACAAATCCCGAGCGTGGGTGAGGCGGGAAATAGTGTCAGACTCTTACTGACTAAAAACCTACCCTGTTCCATTCATTGCCTTCGTCCCAGAGCCCCGGGTGACATTTTCACATAACCTTTGGCCCCAGTAGTACAGTTTGCTGACAACTCCTTGAGACCCCCGATAACCTACCATAAAAAAAAACCTAGTACCAGTTAAGCTTGGCGATTTTTTCTTTAAGAACCAGCTAAACATTTGTCCTTTATCACCTTCCCTCGCGACAAACGAACACGACACAATCACACATTCTTTCCGCTTTAATAACAAAAGACAATAAAATGAGGTCAAACTGCATTGTTAGCCAATAATCCGGAGTTAATGTAGGCAAAGTCACAGTTGAAGGCTAGCTAGCTAGTTATTAGGCATCGTTACTGGCCGTAAGCGGTTATTACGGGTTTGAGGCGGTAATTAAAGAGAATTACGTGGCTATATGTGAGTGTCATCCTTCAGGTTATGTGAAGGGTTATTGGAATTTATTGTAATATTCAAAGGCTCCAACTTCTTTTTTCATACGCATAGCATATCATCAGCCTTATAATGTCCCCACTGCTCGGACTCCGGCCGGCTCCGGCTAGGAGAAGGAATGGGGCGTAATCCACCACGTGAGCCCAGTGGGGGTCTTCGAATTTTTGGTTCTAAGACATGCCGGTTTCCTCACGATGTTTTCTTTCACCGTTTTGATTGAGTGATAAAATAGATTACACAAACCTATGCCAGGCTGGGTTTGAACCCGCCACCTACAATTCGTAATTCAGGGCTGTAACCATTAGGCCACCACTGCTCTCAACAAACAACCATACGATTACAAAACAGAAAATTATTACAGCTTATATAGGGTGACTGGTAATAGTGAACGATACTTAAACACGTGATTGTAGTCATGATAATAAACAACTTCTACTATGGGACCAAATCTAAAATCGCGAAAAAAATCAGCCAAGTTCAGTACATTTTGACCAATTAGGCGAACACAAATGTACAGACCAGCAGGATTTTTTCGCGATTTCAGGTTTGGTCTCATAGTAAAAGTTGTTCGTTATCATAACTACAATCACGTGTTTAAGTATTGTTCACTAATTACCAGTCGCCTTATATAGGTTAAAGAAGAAAAATCTAGGGTATAATCGAATATACAAAGTTCTAAGATAAATGAAGGTTCTACCAAAAGATACAATCAAGACAATAGAGGAAAAACACTTACATGAGATTAACTGACGTCTAAATTCTTCGCCATTTGACCCCAAAACTGAACTGTCCTACATAGAAATAACAAAACTCTTGGCACAAATCCCAAATTACTACAGAAGAAAAAAAAACTCAATACTGTCTCATTACATGTAAATTACATTGTTCATGTCACAACATTTTTATTTCTAACTAGCTAAGTAACGAATCCCGTGTCGAAACCATTGGGCAACGCGCCAATGGTGACAAACAAAAAATCGATAGTGACAGCGTGGATTAGCCTAATGTCCTAGAAGGATTTTTTTTTCTTTTTGGCGTGTCGATGGCAAACCTAGTTTTTTTTTTAATTTCTTTGCCTAGCCCTATATTCGGCCACGGCAATGGCGTTCGCCGACGCTGTCATTAACTCTCTACGTGAACAGGTAACAGAGATCGTGAAGCAGGATTCCTCCATCCTGCGTCCATTCTTCATTTTTTTTAAACTGATATAAACTAGTGCTTGACTGCGATCCCACCTGATGGTAAGCAGTGATGCAATCGGCGATGGTGTGGCGCACTTGTTTAAGAGCCTATTCACTGTAGCCTTGAAGACACCTAAATTATAATCGAACGGGAAGACCGCAGTAGGCAAACTGTTCCAGTCCTTCGATGCACGCGTTAGAAACGACGAGGAAAAACGCTTTGTCCGGACCGTAAAAGTAGTTATAGGACCTGGTAACTTAGACCTTTAGGTCAAATCGTTATTTTACTATTAAAATATGAATGTGATACATTCTATGTCTTGTAGTATTTGACAACAAATGTATCAAGTCAGCCTGCTTGCCAAACTTCGCTGAGGTAGTCATAATTGCAATAAAATACTCAACTCCAATGCTCCAAAATCACGCCTGTTTCCATGATTCCACATATTGTCCAGCTGCGCAGACATTTGAGATACAAAACTACACCAATTGTAGGTCACGTAATCTGCTAGGAATCAATTTGCGTATAATTAAAATGACCACTGAACTTCACTAAAAAAAATCACGCCAAAAACCTCGCTAGCATAAGCATTTACTAGTAAAGGCTACTAGAAAAAGGCGCGATATGACAATTGGGCGATGAAGCAGCAACCCTACTTTTTAGAAATTCTGTCTGTTGGAAAATTATCGTCGAATCTTTAGTACTTCGTCTACACAAATATTGTATCACATGAACCTTAGCAGTCAGGGCAGTAGAATTGGTCGAAAGGCCTTGGGACACAAGGGACCACTAAAGGAACAAAAGTGTGTTTTACTCAGTAAAAACCTGACTTTCCTTCCCGCTACATAAATTCTACCCGGTGCGAAAGAAGTTAATTTGACGATTTCCCACTCAAATACTCATAACAGTGCAAAAGAAGCTTATTAGGTGGCTTCCTGGGCGTGTCACTACCAGTTTTCCGAAAATCAAGACCCAGTTTCAAATCGCGGTCATTATCAAAGACAAACTTACATATTTAAAACATTATGTGTATCTTCATAATGAAGTTGAAACGTTAATAATCCTTTAATGTAGACAAAACAAATCATTTATATGCAAATCAATATTTTTATGAGACGACTAAAATGAATCAACTCGTCTTGCCAAAAATAACTGAACAAGCGTTCTGGCACTGGTTCGCACGGTTTTAATGGTTTGGGTAACACTAAAATTGCTTTATTAAATACACATAAACCTTCCAGGAGCAGGTGGTGACCGAGTGGTATCGGCCCCGACTTACGGGTTGTAGGTTGGGGGTCCAATCCCAGCCAGGCGCATTATTTTGTATATTTTATTTCAACATGAAGAAGGATAACATCTTGAGGAAACCGGCATGTCCTAGAACCAAAAATTCGAAGACATGTGACATCCAACAATCCGCAGTGTGTCTGCGTGGTGGATTACGGCCCATTCCCTCTCCTTGAGGGGAGGCCTGAGTCCCAGCTGTGGGAATCTTATAAGATTGATGTTATGCTAAGCTATACTAAATCTTCCGGACTAAATTTTCTAATTGATTGTGAAAACTGCATCAAAATACGATGAGTTACGAAGACTAGAAGATGGACCGACGTACTGGATCCATGATATTCGTTTGTGATACGATGTCAGATACACCATGTATAGTTCCATCTCTTTAACAGTTCAGTTTAGGCCGTAAAATGAATTGTGTTAAGATCTCGTGGTGGGCCTCTAAGACAGTCATTATGGCGACATTGAAAGAGGTATTTTTACGTTGGAAATAATCAAGTAACTTCTCTCGCTTTCTGTGGTACAGAAGGGAGAGTCAGACTCACTGACTAAAAACCCATTACGGTTCCTTCTTTGCTTTCGTTCCAGAGCCCCGAGTTTTATTTTCACATTCTCCATGGTCAATAGGCTTCAACCCTGCTGGGATCCTACGGTTTGCTGACAACTTATTGAGACGCGCGTGGAACGATACGCTCAGTCGACGACTTGGGCTCGGTCTGGACTGTTACCTATCGGCGAACCAACCACTGCTCGCCATCCGCAAGCCCGCAGACATTTACTGACTAAAACCTAGGGTTCATTCAGTTGATCTTATTGCGAGGGTACCATCCGCAACCCCTCAACTACTGACCGCGATGTTTTCTGACTAGAATAATAAAGAAGATAAGTTCAAAAGTGAGCTCACACAGATAGACATAAAAATCAACTATATCTTACAGTATAGATAAAAAGTGATTTACATAACAAAAACATTAGCAAGAAATTCTGTTATGATTAGTCATTGCTATTATTATTACTCGTAGAATCAAGTCTAGAGCCTCATAAATAAAATACAGTGGCAGTTTGATTTTAGATTCACGAGTAAAATTCGAATTGGTTTTTCTGACGACTCGGTGCCGAGTCCTATCCTAAAAATCTTTGTACTGGTTATTTGCTACGTAATACTTAATTTCGGCATTCGATGGAATCAATAAGGAGATGATTCTTTTTCAAGTTTTCATTTCGTTACCCACACTAGTTTTCTGCAATTAATCCACACAGAAAACGTTTATTTATTTTTTATTCGTCAAAAAAAGTAGCCTAGCCTAACTTTGTTACAGTGAACAAATTTTTGTTATCGAATCAATACTGCTAAAGATTACAAACCAATTTAAACAAACTATCAAACAAATCTTTACTAGGTTGAAGGGATTTTTTTTATGTCGGAAAATCATCTAATGACTTCTCCCACCCTTGGGCGGAGCGCGAGGGTGTATTAGACTTTTACCGACTAAAAACACACTCCTGTTTCTTCGTTGCCTTTCATACCACGGCCGAGCCTTCCTTTCAGAAGCAGACTCTTGGCCCCAGTAGGCTTCGACCCGGCTGAGCCCCTACCGTTTGCTGACATCTTCTTGAGACGCACGTGGAACAGTACATACCGTCGAAGACTTGGGCTCGATCTGAATGGTTACCGGATGGTCGGACGGCGAGCTACCCATTGCTCACTGTTCACAAGCCCGCGCCTACGGTGGTTGGAAATCGGGATCGGGATCCCAGTGGAGGAGTATCCTATGTAATATTCAGGACATTGCCATGTATCAAATTTTCTCCAAGTTCATTTAGCCATCTGAGCGTTAAGGAGTACAAAAAAATGTTAAATGTCAAGATATTAGTGTATTATCTAATGTTAATAACTTTAGAATTATAAACAAGAAAAACCACAAAAAAAAATATCTATTAAGGATTCTTAAATCAAAGTTTAATTTTGTAACCGATAAATTAACGATATCTTAAATCCAACGTCACCAGCCAAAGATTAACTCGAAGAAACACATCAAGACATTCCTCAAGGATCCAATCACACACTAATATTACGATTAGTCACCGCGAATTCAGAAGTTATGATTTATTAACCACAATAAAAGGAAGCGTAGAAATGAATCGACACAAAATGACAATCTGAGCAGGTCAAGGTGTCCGCGGCATGTCACTGTGTCGACATCAATGGAGAACAACAATTTGTAATGAGTGGTGCAAGTTGGAAGCGAAAGAGATTATTCGCCTATTAAATTACTAATTATTATTGTTAGAAATCCTTTACCTTAAATACTCAAAGAGTTGTCAGCAAACCGTAAGGACCCAGCGGGGTCGAAGCCTACTGGAGCCGGGGCCGCCGCCCGGCCGGTTTCTGAAAGGAAGATTCAGCCCCGGTACGAAAGGCAACGAAGCAACCGAAGTGGGTTTTTAGTCAGTAAAAGTCTGACACTATCTTTATACATAGACAAAACTCTACTCGTACATTGCGATCACATGATAAAAGCGACATGAAATATGTAACTACGATTTATATAACTCTACTATGATTTAAAAAGGGTCTCCATGGAGTTTCTTGCAAGTTCTTCTTCACAGAGATCTACGCTTTAGAACGTGCAATTTAGCTTCACTTTTTTTTTGACTGACTGACATTTCGACAGTTCAAAAGTGCCTGTAATTGGTATATTTGAAATAAACGATTCTAATTTCTGATTTCTTAACCTCGATTTCGTCTACCGCTCTTACCGTGTACCACACCCAACTAATCAGTTTGCGTAACAATATCAAATTCTTAGCTCAGGTCAGTGCTCAACATTAAAATAATCTAAACCATATCTCATTGTTTGTAACACTATTGTGAGTAACTAATTCATTCCAGGTACTATTGTTTTGTGTGATATAATTAGATCGTAATTTGGAGTGTTAGAGTTTAAAATTGTGCTTTGGTATGCTCGTAATCGTAATTACGATTATCTTTGGTTATGATCTGTTGATTTGATTGATATTGATTATTGGATATGAGAGAAGGCAAGGACATTTTGGGTTAAATTGTTGCTGCATTATAATTGGTACATACATACCTACCCTACACCGTAGGTGTAGGCTTGCGGACAATGAGCAATGTGTAGATGTCCGACCGTCCGTTAATTATACAGACTAAGCCCAAGTCACCGACAGCGCGTAATGTTCCACGCTCGCTTCAAAGAGACGCTAGCAAAACCGTAGAGGTCTAGCAGGGCCGAAGCCTATTGGGGCAATCGGTTAACTTCCGAAAGGAAAACCTGTGGACCTGGAGCGCTAGGGCAAAAAAGGAACATAGGAGTGGGTTTAGTCAGTAAAACTCTAACATCCCTCCATCCTCCTCACTGCGACCTAGAGCGGGAGAAATGACTAGCTGTTTTCCCACCTAAAAAGAAACACCAAGCGTAGATATAATAAGGAATACGCTTTCATAAAGCTACGCGTCCGTAAACATTACGTCTTATTCACCACACCCCAAGACTTACGAACAGCACACAGTATGTAACTAAGCGTAGGTATACCTCCCGTTATCACTCCGTCCACATCTCTAAGGCATAGCGGGGGTGTTTGAAAGTGTTTAATCACAATAATCGCCGCACTTTCAGCTTCTATTTCTACGAGTAAGTAGGCCATCACTTTCTAGCTTATTGTCTCAGGTAGAGAAAACTATTGTGTTTACGCGTAACATACTGTCTGTAGTATTAGCTATAAGTAACATGTGTTATGATGTCTGTGCATTGATTCGGTTATAAAAAGGAATGAACCTTTTGCCATACATTGGTGGCATATTTTTTTTTTTCGCCAAAGATTCGCTACACGAGATACTCAGGCCCGGAACAACTACCTATAGGAGCAATAACTGCAGGTAGTAGTTGCGATGTTTGTAGGAGGCCAGTCAAAAGTCATTCAGCTGAATACACGTATTTGACTATTGTATGCCCTAAGGGCGGGAGGTAGCTGATCAATTTAATTATTTAAGACCTGTATTATGTACAAACCTATGATCTACAATAAAGATATTGAAGTTGAAGTTGAAGATGTAAATATGATGGAAGAAAAATCTAATTAAGGAGTCACGTGAATGATGGTTAAAACAGCATTCAAATCCATCGAGCAATTGTAAAACTGTACATAAAAAGACACTCAGGTTCGGAACAACTACCTACCGAAGTAATAACTGCAGGTAGTAGTTGTGATGCTTGTCCAGACATTGCCCAGTGATAGTAAATCGTTCAAATGGAAACCCGTAATGATGATGAAAGGTCACGTGAATAATTAACCGCATTAAAAACTATCTAGAAATTTGAAAGCCTTAATTAAATACAAACAAACGTCTTATAGAATCCCAATGCTATTTAAAATATTATGTGATAAGGTAACAAACCGGTTGAAAGACCAAATGGAAAGTCGTATCTTTTGCCTAAAAACACCAAGGATTTTTATTAGTATTCTATAGGAACCAATTTTCGCGCAATGCGTGAAGTTAGCTGTTTAGCAACGTTGCGCAATAGTGCACAATATTGCGTTGTTCATGTTGTTTGCACAACTAATGTTTGTCAAGTTGAGACATGGCTTTAGAGACCTAATTTTTTTTTATTAAATACTAGTTCTACCAGCTCTGCCCATGTGAAAGCAGAAAATCATCTCAAGGGAACATTTTTCTTAAGGTAAAAAGTATCCTCTATGCTTAACCAAGCAGGGTTAGGTGGCACAGACTATAATAAAATTTTCAACTCCTTTCATCGAGATTGCGCTTGTTTTCATGATTTCGCTTATTATATACTTAAGATATAAAACCATACGAATGTTACATCACAGTATTCATTAAGAATCAATTTGTGAATAGTTAAAACAGCTACAGAACTTCAATCGAACCACTACAACTATAGGAATGTCACTTTCTGCAGAATCACGGCTAGTTTTTTTCCAGGTAAATTCGGGTCAGATTACGCTGTTAAAACCAGGATAGGTTGGGAACACCGGGGTGGTATGTCAGTAAGAGTCTGACAGACACGTGACAGAAACGCGTTTCAGATTTCAATTACAAAACGCTCATAGAATATTGACATGGCAAAGAATAACAAGCTCTTATACAAGTATAAGTATAAATACACAATTATGACGAAACTTTTCTCAACACGTTGAAACAGAAGATTCACCCCAAAAACAATGTCTGAATCATGTCATTAATTTTCTACATACACACGTAGGTACTAATGTTTAAAATTTCCTGCCAAGACTTTAACGGGTCGCCTTATCAATGACCAAGCCGTTATTATTTGTCAGTTGAGTTTAAACTTTAGGGACCCGCAGTTAAAATTAACTGTTAACTTTTATGTCCGTTTAAATAATTTTCTTTAATATGCTGATTGAGGAAATGGAAGAATATGGCTAAGAACCGTTTACAATTGCTTATGGTTGTCCCATTGCAGGGCAATGACCTTTTCTCTTGTAGAGGTGAAACAAGAAGGCCTTTGACCCACTCAATCCCCAAATGAACGCCGGCGTTCGCGCATGATTTCGTGCCATTCAGTTAAAAACGAAGTGAACGCCGGTGGTGGCGTTTGCATAGATTATAAAAAAATTGAACGTTTTTTTTATAGGATACCCTATAAAAAAAAACGCTCAGTTTTTATCCAAAAACGTAAATAAAAGTTTTTTTTTTATTGGTTATAAACCAGTGCTTGATTGCAATCCCACCTGATGGTAAGCAGTGATACAATCGTTGATGGTGAGTCGCACTAGTTTATTAAGAGCCTATACACTCTAGACACCCAAGTACACCGTTAAATTTTAGTCGTTTTAATCCCACGGAAGGTCGATTCGGTACATGAAGCACTATCGATTTGTAAAAAGAAAATTAAAAAAACAAACTTTTTTTAAACTCTAATTAATTTCTTTCAGTAAACGTCAGCTAAGCGAGTCCAATGACCTGTAGGTAGTTAGTACGCAACGACCGACAACTCTCTACAAGATCATTGACTCGTTTACTTAAAGAAATTAATTTCGTACATGCGTATAATTAATTCGAATTTTAGAAAAAAGAGTCCTTTGTTTTTTATTTTTATATTTACAAAGCGATAGTGTTTCATGACTAATCCTACCTTCCTGCGCGGCTCAAGGAGTTGTCAGCAAACTGTAGGGGCCCAACAGGGCCGAAGCCTACTGGGGTCAAAGGGTATGTGAAAATGGCACCCGGGGCCCTGGGACCAAGGCGAATAATGGAACGGGGTAGGTTTTTAGTCAGTAAAAGTCTGACACTACTTCCCGCTCCACCCAAGGGCGGGATTTGTCATTGGATGATTTTACCTACCATTAAAAAAAACCCTCCACGGGATTAAATTTCTATTTTAATTCAATTTCTATTTTTAATTAGTTTTTTTCTCACTACTTTTCTACATGGTGCTCACATAATTGTAGCGACAAGAAATATGTAACCAAGATTATTGTAACACTTAAAATGATTTTAAAAGAGTGTCCATGGAGTTTCTTGCACGTTCTTCTCCATAGAGATCTACGCTTTGGAACGTGCAATTTAGCTTCACTTTTTTTTTGACTGACCGACATTTTGACTATTCAAAAGTGCCTGTACATGGTCTATTTGAAATAAAAGAGTTTGATTTTTTTATTGATTTTGATTTTAAAACGATCAAAATTTGACGGTGTATATAACCATTTTATTATAGTGATCCACAAAATGACGTTATTTGAAACTAAGGGCCGTAGACGATACAGGTATTCAGCAATAAGAGTAATTAAATTAAGTTTATTATTGGTACCGTCCGTACTACTCTTCAACAACAGGTCCATTGAAAACTTGCGTCAGGTACTAGTTGTCTGACATTCATGCTGAACTGGACTTATTTTGGCGAATAAATTCATTTTCTTTCTTTCTTTCTTTCTTTTACTGACCTTAGAATTGCTGTTTGCTCAGTTTTATATTCTTGGAAAAATCATTTTCTTTTGCGTTACCGAATCTAACTGTATACCAGTTCTTTTTACTGACTAAATTCAATCGTATATTCCTTCAGTTGCCTTTTACTTGAAGAAACTAATTTCGTACATGCGTAAATTAACTTGTGTAGTGATAGTGTTTCATGTACCGAATCGACCCTTCACGGGATTAAAACGACCAAAATTTAACAGTGTATATACGGAACCCATAGCGATACGACACACGGTCTTTAGTGTTCGTCTCACGTTTAAAAGTCCCAACTTATTTGTTATTCGCAAGAGATTCGCCGAATCGAATACCGTAAGCGTACAAACATTATCTAAAAACCAATTATCGTTTGATTTTCAACCTTATGTTACAGAGAATTGAGGTCAATATCAGTTCAAGTGATGGTAAAAGTTATTGTGTTACTCGATGCAGAATTTATATTGGGTGATTCAAAGTTGGAATATTTTTAAGGGTAAATTAAACAGACGGAAATACGAAATTCTTTAGCATATCTTCACACTTTTGTATATTATGTGATGGAACTACAAGGAAAAATACAAAAACACTAGTCTCTGCCATCAGCATCGCCTGATTTTATATTCTGAATTATTGTTTTGTTCATAGAGAGAGCAGTGGTGGCCGAATGGTAACGGCCCCGACTTACGAATTGTAGGTCACGGGTTCAAACCCAGCCAGGCGCACTACTTTGTGTAATTTAATTTATCACCACGAACTTAGAAACGTGATCAACGAACTTAGAACGTGGTGTCCAACTTGTGACCTTCTAACTGGCAAGCCCCAAGAGGACACCAGTGTCCGCACACCTATTGTCTTTCTATTGTGTCTCTAATTACGGTGTTCAAAAGTTTAAATATTTTTGGGAGCTTTGAACTTTTTTAAAATATTTTTGAGAAACAATATAACATGGTGTAAAAATTATTGAAATCGCTTCAGTTACTGATTCTGAACAAACTATATTCAGGTTTCTCATATATACTGAAAATAATGGTGTATATATATCGATTTAAAACAGTGTCCAAAGGAGATTCTCGCAAATTCTTCTCCATAGAGATCTACGCTTTGAAATGTACAACTAGCATATTTTTGTGACCGACTAACTTCTTGACAATTTGAAAAGTGCCTGTAAATGTTTTATTTGAAGTAAACAGTTTTGATTTTATTTGATTTTGTCTATCCGCACAAATAAAAGCAGCCAGCGGCCGAAGTCTGTGTTTCCTGATAGTTAAAACCTAGTGATCTTTAAGTCATTAGTGAATAGGTTACTTCTAGGCAATCCACCATCATCGCTTCCCATCAAGTGAGATAGTAGTCAAATGCGAGCCTATTAACAAAAAAAAATAACGATAGCTACACATGTTTTTTTTTCAATAAAATCAACTAGATACATCAGCAACATTGACCTATTAGGAGATTACATCACTCTTTAACACGACTTGTCATCAAATGATCGTGGAGGTCAAGCCACTCATGATTCGGTTTTTACTTAGAAGATTGCTAATGCTTATCTTAGTTCGAAGATGACGATAATAATTGTTAACGGATTGTTACGTAATAAACCCGTTAAACACTTTACTATCTCAGTCCCCACCGTAAGCGCGGGCTTGCGGACGGCGAGCAATGGGTAGCTCGCCGTCGAACCGTTCAGTAACCGGCCGGTCACCGTCCGGACCGGGTCCAAGTCGTGGACTTCACGTATCATTCCACGCGCCTCAAGGAGATGTCAGCAGTCAGCAAATAATAGAGGCCCAGCAAGGTAGAAGCCTACTGGAGCCAAGGATCTGCTTCTGAAACAAAGACTCGGCCCTGGTTTGAAAGGCAACAAAGGAACAGAAGTGGGTTTTAAGCCAGTTAAAATCTGACTCTATCTCCCGCCTAAACGACTTATTCGTATATTTTGAAAGAAATATATGTTAATCTAGACTAGTTGCCTAATAACTTGATATACAAATATTTACTTTTTTTTTCATGAAACTTAATGTTATTTATTATTAAAGTTATGTTTAACATAGACAAAAAAGCGAACATCAGGTAAAAACTAATGGATGTATTTTTACGAAACTTTCATATACTAAAAGATAATTTAATTAACATTTTTTTATTTACGTTATTATTTTGTTTATTTTATTTATTAATATTAAGGTACTCGAACAATTTATTCACTAAAGAAAAATTACAAAAAATAAAAAACTTATATTCATGGTGAACTTGTCACTTTAGAAGTACATACCTCAAATATAAATAAAAAAAATGCATAAAATTAATGAGGTCTATCTTAGAGTGCTCTTAAAATAAACTAATTTTAGGTAACAAAAAAAGATACTGAAAATAAAAATATATAATATAAATACTGTGTTTAATAAATGAAAGAAAATCATTATTCGAATAATCTTGATGAACGGGGAGTGACGCTACCTCCTCTTTTGTTCGCTCAAGGCTCCTAGTGTCGCCTTAAGGGGATTACATCGCCCAAATCCAAAAAAACACCTAGGTTGATTGAAGTTTATAGATTATTCCTTATGTACGATTACCATATAAAAACTGAAGGGGATACTTAAGGACATTACTAATAAATTGTATTGATTACGTTTTTCAAAAAAATACCCTAACTCTAGAAAAAAAATTGGTAAATAGGCCTTTTTTGAACATTAATTCCATATTTTCTCGAAAATGGCTCTATATTTATACATTGAATTTATACCAAAATATATGTTACGATAAATTGAATAGCTTGTATTGATTTTTTTTCTAATTTCATTGAATATTGATAAGTAATCAAAATAAAAATCAAATCAGTACTAACACCCCGCGCGCAGCATCCCCTGCAATGCCTGTGTAGAGGTCAATTCTTCTCTACTAGTGTAGAGGTAAATTCTTCAAGGTCATTGAGCAATGTAATACCCTTAAGCAGAAAGCAAGGCTTCATGACCTTACTCAATCCAGCTCACCCATCACAGAAAATTTCAAACACACCCTTTTTTTCTCTCAGTCACGTTCACGAACGGCATACCTACTCCATGCCCACCCACTCAGACTACGAAGGATATTTATCATCATTAAGAACGCATCAGTCGTTCACATACCTTCACACAGCATCCTTGATAATGTGCCGTGAAAACGTCATAATAAAGTGTTTGGAGTGCACAGTTTTTATGGCAGGGTTCCGTGTGTTTAATTACACTAAAGTAGATGTCACAGTTAACACACGGTTTGTTGTTTTTTTTTTTATTATTATTGTGGTTGTAGCAATCATAAGCATTAGGTAAAAAGTCGGAGCTCATGGGTGAACCTGAAATAATAATATAATAATTCCAACTATTATCAGACAACGTCAACGTCAAATGCAAATAAATAAATAAATAACGTCGTCTAGCCCCAAGCTAAGCAGAGCTTGTGTTATGGGTACTAGACAACTGATAAACATACTTATATATTTCTAAATACATAGTTACTATAGATAAATTACACCCAGACACAAAATAAATAATCGTGCTCATCACACAAACATTTGTCCTGGGTGGGAATCGAACCTACGACCTCCGGCTTAGCAGTCAGGGCCACTACCCAGTAGACCAATAGGCCAATCAAATAGCATAATCTTCTGGGTTATAAGCGCCCAACCGTCATGGACTCCCATACAACCGCTCTTATGTGATTGCTCTCTATTTTTTTCTTTTTCTTTTTTCTCTCTATATATTTCCGAACTTTTTTAGATCTTGTGGTTATTATCTAAGTTAGGTGTAAAACTAATCCAGTAAAAATATCTAAAAATCTGCTATTTTGTACTTTATATTTTTTTTTAATGGTACTACTATCTCACCTGATGGTAAGCGATGATGTGGCCGACGATGGAGCACGCTTGCTTAGAAGTAACTTATGACGTGAACTTAGGCCCTTCATAATACACTCATAAATTTAAAAATTTAAAGAAAACATTTTTATAAAAACTTTGCACATTAAATTTGAAATTTGGATTGACGAATATTTCTTCGTAAAACTTTTAAGCTAGAACTACATTACAACGACGCACACGTGTGCCACGCCTGATTTGTAGGCAGAACGACGTCGCGTGGCGTGGATCAAGTGTAGCTCTGCAAGTCTAATTTCCATATAAAATGTATGGAGACCGACGCGCCCAGATCGGCGTGTGTGGCACACGTGTGCGCAGTGTAGTTCTACCTTTTAGGTTTTCAACTTTTCAGTCTCTGGTGTCACATTTTAAACATCGTGTACTTTGCTCATTTCTCAAACAAACAAAAGATAAACGTTTTACAAAAGCCACGACGGAACCATAAAAACCCATCCTTTCCGTACATTCCACTAGTTACTTGTATGCCACAGTTGAAGGATAGGTAGCTAATATGTATTATTTTATGATGCTTCATTAAGTAACCAATAGTTAAATTTTTTTTTTTTTTTTTTTTTTTTTTTATTATTGATAGGTTCGCGCTTGACCGCTATCTCACCTGATGGAAAGTGACGATACGGTCGACGATGGATCGCGCAAAAAAAAAAAAAAAAAAAAAAAAAAAAAAAAAAAAAAAAAAAAAAAAAAAAAAAAAAAATAAATAAAATAAAATAAATCACGTTTAATTCAAACCTGTCCACGGTACAAGGTGGTTGCTTGCAATCTCTAACCTGTATTTAAAAATTGCAAATAGAAGTAATAATTTAAATCTATTTAATGTTAAGTAAGTTTCTTTAACTACCTTCTAAATCTGGTGGAAGAGGAAGCTGTCAAGCAACAGAATAAGGATGCACCTACTAAAATGTGACGTCACCGTCGTTTGGTTACGTGTGTAGAAAAGAGATAACGATATATTCCCACCACGCCCTAACTCTTCCTCACACATATTCTAAATGTAAATGGCTGTTTCATATATTATTATTATTACATCTAGCCTATACTGCCCCACTGCTGGGTAAAGGCCTCTCCCATTCCTTCCAGTACTCTCGGCTTTGAGCCACTTCTTGCCAATTCCTAAGCAAGGTATCTAAGTCGCCATCTCCTTGGTCTGCCGCGACCCCGTCGTGCAATTTTAATTTAACCTTTTGAGTACCGTAACTAGAGACACAATAGAAAGACAATAGGTGTGCGGACACCGGTGTCCTCTTGGGGTTTCACAGTTAACCAATTTTGTTGCTGTTTCCTAAAAAATATTTTTTTTGTAGGGTTATTTGTTGTTCAGTACAAAACATTGTACAAAAATAAAGATAGACAAATATCCAGTAATTAATTTTGAATCGATCTCGTTAAAAAATATGAACCTTAATTTTATTTCTTTAGGGCTTCAGTCTAGAGCGACTTTAATTTCAATTTACTCATCAGCTCCTAACCCATTATTCAAATTGAAGTATTATCACCATTTCAGCCGAAAGACGCTCGTTGCTGGCCATAGGCCTTCCTCAAGTGACATCACAACAACCAGTATGCCCGAGGTCGTGGGTTCGATTCCCACCCAGGACAAATGTTTGTGTGATTAGCACGATCATTTGTTCTGTGTATTTAGAAATATATAAGTATGTTTTTCAGTTGTCGAGTACTTATAACACAACCTCTTCTTAGTTTGAGATGGCGTTGTGTGATAGTTGTGGAATATTAAAAAATATATATATTTACTTTCTTTTATCCAATAACTAGCGACAATAACTCCGGCTTCGCTCGTGTGCAAATTATAGACACAAATCTTCCACGTTTACTGTTTTTTCTATAAGGGTCAACAACATCAAAATCCGTGTCGTGGTTTAGGAGAAATTAGTGATTAAACAAGCTGACGAGGAAAGCGAGTAAGAAGCCCTATAAAAATAAATTTTGGATAAAATGACTATCAGTTACCACATAAGCATTTCCCCGGACAAGGTAAAAACAGTCAAGTATTCACATAATAAATATCCGAGTCTTGTATCAGAGGTAACCGTCAATTCCTGACATCCTCTTGTAATCCGTGATATGTAAATTGTGAGCATTATATCTTCTTAGTACCGCCTTAGAGAATGTATGAAGTGATGCACGTTATATGAGTGGCGGATCCGAAAATATCCGACTCAAAAAATACACCTCTTTTGATCTATGACATGTAGCTTGTGAACATTATACCTACTTAATACTGTTTTAAAGAATGTGTGTAGAGATGCGACATGAGTGGCGGATCTGAAAATATCCGACTCAAAAACAAAAATTAATTTAGGGTTGATATGTTAAACCTCTCTGTTATTTAATGATACTACACCTGAAAATGAGAACCTACAGAAATTATAAGTACAAATTAAAAGTAGGATTTTTCAAATTAATGAGTTTGATCAATTATTGTGATCATAGCATAACATTTGGGCATCATTTCAATGTCATATTGGTCCACAACCTAACAATATTTTTGAATAGCCATATTAGCCATTACTTACGTTGCTGTTTCATATTTCATCATGAAACTATGGGTTAACTGAGATACATAACCTTGTTTTTGAGATAGGAAATCATTAAATAACTTCACTCGCTTTGAAAAGAGAGAGAAAGAGAGAGTCAGACTTTTACTGACTAAAACCTACTTGAGTTTCTTTAGTTGTTCTTTGCTTTCATGAGACACGGTAACTCTTAAAAATCCCGATACTCGTCTTTGCAATTGAATTATAAAATCCGCTAAAAAAATCCGCTACTTTCTTCCTCGCATCCGCACAACCCTAACTTAACACGGTGTCTTCTCGCACAAAATGCGGTATTTAAAATGAAAAATGACTTACGGAGAATTTAAATTATAACGTTAAACTTTGGCTAACGACGTTTTGATGAGCTTGAAGGCACGCGTACTATGTGTCATAATTCTTGTATGATGGTAAGTATGTAGGTACTGACTGCTCTTTAGGGAATTAGAAACCTCGTGGGGATCATTTGAAAGTTACTGAGACCCAAGAACGCAAAGGGCAATTGAAAAATAAACGTTTTTTTTAGGTGGAAACACAAAATAACTTCTTTCGCTCCTGGGTGGAGTGAGAGAGCGTATCAGACTTTTACAGACAAAAAACACACCTGTTTTCTTAAGCTGCCTTATGCGTTCTAAAACGAGCAGATGGTCTGAACTAGGGCCCCGCGTGAGAGGTCGCCACCGTCGATCGCCTCCTTAAGGACTCCGCTCCAGAGTATAACTTCCAGGCGTTCTTCCGCCTGAATCCGGTGCAGGAACCGCCTGAATCCGGTCGTACCATGTCCGGCTTGAACTTACGTCTTACGGAAGCTGAGGACGCCGTGACTCCTCTCCAGGCACTTCTCAAAGAGGGGACTTGCTGCCAAGATTATGATGTGTCCAGAAGGAACATGATCGATTTTAGTCGTTATAAGTCTGACACGCACTTTTTCTGGAGCGAGAGAAGTCATTTGACGATATCTCATCTTAAAAAAAGGGACGAGAAACCGTTTGAAATGAGAGGATTTTAATACGGGTTTTACCCGGATGAGTGACGCATTTTGTCACTTAAAGATGACAGAATTAAGTTTAATAAAGATTTTACCTTTCTTGTTGATGGTGAGGCTGCTTATGAGCTTATGTTGAGTCAAAATATGTTGGACATAATTTGTTATTAATGGTAAGTATGATTTATATGTCGCTCGAGGGTTTAACAGTAAAAAAACTGTAACTTCGTGAGAATGCGACTTTTATGTTTCGTGAAAAATGTAATTTCGAATTAAACCTGTCAAAAGATTTGGTTAAACTTTCAGAGATTAGTAAATAAAAGGACAGAAAGACAGTCAAAAAATTTAAAAAAGCATTTTTAGGGTTTTGTACCCAAACGGTAAAAAATGGAATGTATTGCTAAGATTTCACTGTCCGTCTGTCTGTCACCAGGCTGTGTCCCATGAAACGTGATATATAGTTGAAATTTTCATAGAGGAATTTCTGTTGCCGCTTTAACAACAAATAGGTACTAAAAATAGAATAAAATAAATATTTAAGTGAAGATCCCATACAACAGACATGGGGCCCAACAGGGCCAAAGCCTACTGGGGTCAAAGGGTATGTGAAAATGGCACCCGGGGCCCTGGGACCAAGGCGAAGAATGGAAAGGGGTAGGTTTTTAGTCAGTAAGAGTCTGACACTACCCGCTCCACCCAAGGGCGGGCAATGACAAATATAATATTATATTATATTTGTCATTGGATGATTTTACCTACCATAAAAAAAAAAAAAATACAACATACATGTTTTTTTTTTCGGGGTTTTGCTATATATTAATATTGTAGTACTGGCCAGTTTTGGATCATTCAGTAAAACATGTTTTTTGTTAATACAAAAGGACAGGAAGAAATACTCATTATTTCTCCATATTTAGTTTATCAAGCGCAAGTTTTATCGTATATAGAGCTGCACTCATCTTTGGGACGGATTTGCCCGATACCAACTTAATGCGCTCGAGACAATTGTGAGGATCATTGGCAATGATGCACTTGTTGAGTCGAAGTTACAAAGTCTTGAGCATCGACGCCGAGTTGCTAGCCTTCGGTTTTCTACCGGCTTCATTTCGGGGTGTGTGCGTCGAAATTGCTTAGCCTAATTCCGCCTAGCCCGTTCCATCATCGAACCACCAGGCGTACGGCGATGCGCCACCGGTACATGGTGGACATCCCACCTATACGCACAAAACGTTTTGGGAACACAATAATTGTGCATACAGCTAAGAAATGGAATTCCCTGCTGTAGTCTGGGTTTCCTGATGGTTAGAACCTGGGAATCTTTAAGTCAAGAGTGTATAGGTTATTTCTAGGTAAGCGCGCTTCATCGTTGACCGCATCGTTGCTTTCCATCAGGTATGGCGGTCAAGCGCGAACCTATCAACAAAAAAGAAATTTTTACTTCTACTATAACTGCTATACCTCCATAATTTACGAGTCTATCAGCTGATATCCTTATTATTCCTAACAAACACCGCCATAATGAAATCAAGATTTCGCCCACGTCGCCTAGATGGCGCTTTAACGTCGTGCTCTTGCATATAGAGTGCCAGCCCATTGTTGGAAGTACCAGGCTCGCATATTAATAAGGAGATAGTAATTCCTGCAAAGAAAGGGCTATGTTCCCATAATATCGTAGGAAGTGCTAACAAAGGGTTATGGTAGGAGTATTCGGCTTCCTTTTTCCGTGGTCATTGCTATTGAAGTATCTGCAGGTCATATCAAAGGAATGACTCATTGTATCTGGGAATTATGTGGTGGTTTATGTCGCAAAAAACGTATGTTTCAACACTCTCAAGAGAATCAAAATAGAGCTAGAACCCTGAAACTGGGATGAAGCAAGGCTTTATAGCATATACACCATAAAATTTTGATCGTTTTAATACCGTGGAGGGTCGATTCGGTACATGAAACACTATCGATTTGTAAAGAGAAAATTAAAAAATAAAGTAATTTATTTTTTAAATTACGCATTAATTTACGCATGTATGAAATTAATTTCTTTAAGTAAACATGAGCTGAGCGAGGCCAATGAATTGTAGGTAATAACCGCAATGACCGACAACTACCTACAAGGTTATTGACTCGTTTACTTAACGAAATTAATTTCGTACATGCGTATATTAATACGAATTTTAGAAAAAAAATAGTTTATTTTTTTATTTTATCTTTACAAATCGATAGTGTTTTATGTACCAGATCGACCCTCCACGGGATTAAAACGATAAAATGGTGTATATTAGGGTTTGATTACGATCCTGCCTGATGGTAAGCAGTAATGCAATAGTGAGGCATACTAATCTATTAACAATGTAAGGATAGATACTCGCCATACATCGGGTTCTCCGATGGTAGAAAGGAGACGGCGGAATCAAGTCATACAATTCGCGCGCAAACTCTCCAAAACGCATCCTTTTAAATACCGAAAACCTGGCTATCTACACTATACCTATGCTCCAGCCTTTGTAGATTGGACTTAACCAAATTTAGATCAAAAATAATCAGTCTCTTCGCACGCCATTATCCTTAAAAGTATTTTTAGAGGTATCTTCGAAATTTTTTTCTTCGATTTCTTTTTTGTATATTCTATAGTGCTTGTAAATAGTTTATTTGAAATCAAGGCTTTTGATTTGTTATAAAAAAAACACTCTTTTCGCTTGGGTGCATACTGTAAGTAAAGCAAGCAATTGATAAAAAAAAAGAGTAGGTAAACAATATTGTCTTCGTCGAAATATTCATAATTATGAAAGTAAACGCAAACTTACAAAGACAAAAAAGGGAAACACTTTAAATGAGTAGGTAAACAAATGTCTTTCGTCAAGATTTTCATAATTATGAAAGTAAACGCAAACTTACAAAGACAAAAAAGGGAAACAATTTAAATTAAGAATTTTAAAGGTACAAGTACCAGGGTTCCATAACCCGTGAAGAGGTTAAAACAAACGCCCTCTAATTCACACTTAACTCTAAAGAATGCTCAAACAGGCCTTTTATTCTAAAGTGTCGAAAAACAAACATGCGTTACGGTTTAAATGGATTCCACACCTTATGGGCAAACATTACCTTTTTAGTGTAGTCATCTTTTATTTTAAAGAGAGGAATATTACCGAAATTGAGGGAATAAAAGTGTGTGTCAGCGAAAGTCAAAGCAATTTCAACCTTATAGCTAAGTGGCTGCAGTGTAATGAAGTTTTGGGAAAAAATGGCCAATGTTATTGCTACGAGACTGCAGTGTAGCAAAGTTTCGGTAAAAATGGCCTATTTTATTGCCATAAGACTGCAGTGTAGCAGTTTTAGAAAAAATGGCCAATATTATTGCTACGAGACTGCAGTGTAGCAAAGTTTTAGAAAAAATGGCCAATGTTATTGCCATAAGACTGCAGTGTAGCAGTTTTAGAAAAAATTGCCAATTTTATTGCCATGAGACTGCAGTGTAGCAGTTTTAGAAAATATGGCCAATGTTATTGCCATGAGACTGCAGTGTAGCAGTTTTAGAAAAAATGGTCAACGTTATTGACACGAGCCTGCAATGTAGCAACGTTTTGGAAAAAATGGCCAATGTTTGAAGTGCTGAATCGCGAGACCTAATTAAACTTATACTGCCTTATTCCAAAACGCGATCTAAATATAGTTTTCGGGACTATTACTAGGTTTGCGTAGTGTTCAAACTAACCTATGACCCACAGTAAAGATGTTGAAGTTGAAGCTTCCCATAGTCCCTTATCCCCATTCAATGTTCGAGCATATAAAAACAATTTCAATAAACAGATGCCATGTAAACAAAAATACAATTTAAAACAACATGCAGCTGTTTCATTTAATTTCAAGTTCATGTTTAATTTAACAAAAAAAGTGAAATAAATAAACATGCATACATATCATTAAAACAGCTGAAGCGCGAGTTGAATTCATGCAGTATGGGTTCCGTGCATCAACATAAATATTGTGTAAGGAAGTGGCTCCTTTATTATTTTTTTACGGACTTTATTGAATTCATCACTATTCAATAAGTTTATTAGTGCTTTGGTATTTACTTATACATAATTATTTCCTAATATCCAGATGACTCCGATTATCGGAAGTATTCCTGTTTCGGCACCAATAGTTTCGGCACCCAAGCTATTCCTCTTTCGGCACCAATAGATATTTTAGGTATGTTGTTTCCAGATTCGGTACCAAGCTAACATACCCATTGGCGCAGAAAAAAATGATGCCGTAACAGGAGTACTTAGAATTTTGGGATATTTTTTTTTAAATTTATTGTTTACTATTTAACTTCATGTACAGTAGTGGTACTTTAACAATTCAATACAGGCCGAAAAATGAATCGCGTTAAGAACTCCTAGTACCTACTCTGGCCTGCTATTCTATTGACCGTATTGACAATTGTTTGATTAATTGATTAAAAATTGTTTGATTAATAATAGGGTATCAAAGTTTTCCTTTGAGCACGGTACCCTAAAAAGTGTACTAAGTAGCAACGCACACGCAATCATTATAAACGCATCGTCGTTAATAATAACGAGTTAAGGGTGACTCACACTCGGATTTATAAGCTAGTTGACGCTGTGCTTCCTTCGCGTTACGCGTTACATAGATCAGGTCTAAGGATGGCACTGCAGTGTTTTATGATATAATATTTTTATTAAAACATTATTCCACAACTATCACACTGCACCGACTAGATCCAAGTTAAGCAGAGCTTGTGTTATGAGTACTAAACAACTGATAAAATATATTATAGATAAATTACATCCAGACACAAAACAAATGATCCCATGAACCCATGATCTCCGGCATAGTAGTCAGTGTCAGTCACCAACAGACTAGTCTTGGGTACTCCATAATTATGGCGATAAGTCTCTTCTTTGAGGACTGCCTGGAGTGGCAACACAGCGTCCTCACCTTCCGTATAACGCAGGTCCTCACCGGACATGGTAAGTTTGGAAGGTTCTTGCACCGGCTTTGTGCGGAAGAAACTCCCGGGTGTCACCACTGTGTGGAACACCTAGAAGATACGGCGGAGCACGCTGTAGAGGTGTGCCCCAGGAAGAGCACCGCCGTGTCCTTGTGGGAGCGATCGTTGGCGGTGATCTCTCGCACCGAGCTTTGATACAAGCCATGGTTCGAAGTCAGTTAATATGAAATATCAGCTTGTGCCTGCAGCTTCGCCTACGTGAAAATAAGTTTCTCTATACAAACTTTAGGCCCCCAATTTCATCATCATCCATTCATCATCATCATCTTCCTGCCCTTATCCCGTTTTATTTGGAGTCGGCGCAACACGTTTTTTTCTTCCATACTCTCCTGTCACTCGTCACGCTATCACTAACTCCCTTTTCTTTCATATCACTCCTCACACAATCCATCCATCTCTTCTTTGGCCTCCCTCTCCCTCTCCATCCAATTCATCCATTTAGGAGATGAATTTTGGAAAACCCTCTCCTGGTGCTCGTCTGTGTAATAAAAGGAAGACTTGTGCAAAATTGCTTCTTTTTTAAACGAAATATAGGTAATCAACGGGGCGCCTTTTTTATTTTCAAACAAAACAATCACCCAATGGCTTTTAATCTAATATGTAGTTTTTTCCCACACTACTTAACAGTCAAGAAAAACGTGTTATTCTATTTGCCAAAAAGGTCCTAATATTAGGAACAGTAATTAATATGATAAAAACAGTAATTAGAATTTAATTTACGTGTTACTGTGTCGCTGATATTTCGAATATTAAAGGTCACTGTGGCATGTAAATGTAGGAAGTAATTACTATTTTAATAATGTGTGATCTAGTTTTCGTTTTTGAAGATTGCAAGCTATATGATTTTCCGGCATAGAATCGCCTAACTTAATTGGCAGCAGGCAGAGCACATTGCTCGCAAAACAGATGGTTGGTGGGGCCGAAAGGTTATAAAGTAGCGACACGTATTAGAAAACGCAGCATTGGTAGGTGTCCCACAAGGTAGACCAATGAAATAGTGAGGGTCACGGGGATTCGATAGATACGAGGCACACAGGACCAGTCGCTGAGGCCACGCTTAGGGACAGCACAGCGAGCTACCCATTGGTCGCCGTCCGCAAGCCCGCAGGCCCAAGAAAGGTGGAACCACCAGCATACTGAATTAAAATAGGTTTTTAAAAATACCCTGCTCCCACCTCCATCCCTATTCGTACGCTACCAATACTAGTTTTCCAATAAGGCCATTAATATGTGCGATGTGTAGACAGTGGCAGGACATCCGCGCAGTGTGCGCCACCCTTAAAAGGATATACGTATGCGCTTGCGCATATTAAAGTAGACTTTTTTTAATGGAGAAATTATGATGCGGCTAGTTGTTGTTTTATAATTATATTTTGTTGTTACTCATTTATGCATTTTTTTTTATTTACTAATACACATAAAAAAAATGTTTTTTTTGATTTACCGACTTACTGTCCGGTAATAAAGTTGATAATCGAAAAACAATTTTTGCGATTCCGGAGACGTCTAATTGACCTTTTAACCACCTACGTCGGATATTTTCGACAAACACTCTCTCGTTTATTCCGCCAGGGTCGTGCATCCACTACCAAATACTCCATCTCGTCATCTCTTCTTCCGCACGACGCAGGTACTTACAGAACACGGAAAGTTCGCTAAGTACCTGTTCCGGATTCGTGCGGAGGATTCGCCCGGGTGTCGCCACTGTGCGGAACACCCGGAGGACACGGTGGAGCACACTGTAGAGGTGTGCCCCGCCTGGGCGGAGCATCGCCGTGTCCTCGTGGGGGTGATCGGCGGCAGCGATCTCTCTCGCCGGGCCTTGGTTCAGGCCATGGTCCGTAGTGAGGAGGGATGGCAGGCGGTCGCCTCCTTCTGCGAAGCAGTAATGCTAGCAAAGGAGGAGGCCGACCGCATCAGGCAGAGGCAACGGGGCGCTCGCCCCAGCCGCCGCCGGGATTCCGATCCCGATTTCCGGCCACCGTAGGCGCGGGCTTGCGGACGGCGTGCAATGGGTAGCACGCTGTCCGATCGTCCGGTAACCGGCCGGACCAAGCCCAAGTCGTCGACGGCGCGTTCTGTTCCCGCGCGCCTCAAGGAGCTGTCAGCAAACCGTAGAGGCCCAGCCTGCTAACTGCAGGCAGGCAGGGTCGAAGCCTGCTGGGGTCAAGGGCCGTTTTCTGAGAGGAAGGCTCAGCCCCGGCACTATAGGCAACGAAGGAACGGGGTAGGTTTTTAGTCAGTACGAGTCTGACACTATTTCCCGCTCCGCCCAAGGGCGGGATCTGTCATTGGATGATTTTACCTACCATAAAAAAAAAAAAAAAAAAAAAATCTCGTCATCTCTTAATCTGTAACCTAAGGAGATTGAAGAGCTAAACCAGATGGAGTATCCAGTCACAAACACAGGACCCTGGCGAATAGGATACGAAAACACTCGTTGGACCAATCCGATGTTTAATATTAAGTACCTGTCTGTGTAGAGTACTGGAGTTTTTTGGCCACATAGCTAGGAAAAATAGCCACAACCTTAAACAGCTCATCGTAACTGGCCTGGTTTATGGCAAACAACCACGAGGCCGCAGGCCAAAAAGATGGGCCGGTCAGGTCCTCTCCACAGTAGACACCTAATTGCACATCGCACTTCATGACGCCAAGAACCGTCACAGATGGCGAGATACTATCAATAAGAAGCTAATCCAGCGGGAACTTCACGACCCTCAGTAATGAGGAATACGGCTCGAGGAGGAGGTTACATTACGAGGAGGAGGTCGGAGGAGGTACGATTTGATTTCTGCCGGAGTCTGCGTTTCCTGATGGCTACTACCCGGAAATCTTTAAGTCAAGAGTGAATAGGTTACTTCTAAGTAAGCGCGCTCCATCGTCGACCGCATCGTCGCTTTCCATCAGGTGAGATAGTGGTCAAGAGCGAACAAATTAACAAAAAAAAAATTTGGTAAGTTTTTTTTTTTCGTGGACCGCCTGCCACTCCTCTTCGCTTCGGACCATGACCTGTATCAAGGCCCAGCGTGAGAGATCGCCGCCGCCGATCGCTCTCACGAGAACACGGCGATGCTCTGCCCAAGCGGGGCACACACACCTCTACCGTATGATCCACCGTGTCCTTCGGGCGGTCCACACAGTGGTGACACCCAGGCGTCGTTTGCGCACGAATCCGGTACAGGAATCTCTCGAACTTACCATGTCCGGTGAGAACCTGCGTCATGCAGAAAGTGAGGACGCCATGAGGTCTTTCGAGCCACGGCTGATAAAGGGGACTTACCGCCATAATTATGGCGTGCCTAAATTTGTAGTAAGCTGAGAAATATCAGGTCCACTATTAGTCGCGTTTGTCTCCATGCCAATTATTATGAAGGAATGGAAGCAAAGCACATAACCACCGCCCTGGCGGGTCTTTAGCCACGGTTCCCGCTTCCTAAGGGATACTTAGCCTTTTCTTCATCAGTGTCTATCACCCGTTAAACTGAACTGCAAGTTATAAATTACATTTCCTTCACATGTCTATCATTTTCTTTGCGAAAACATCTCATTTTATAAAACCCGTATTTCGTTACGGTTAAGTACCCTTCAAACTGTTCACTACATTCAATTTTCAACTCTATTCATCAAGAAAATAAAACACAAGTTCCTCTGACGACACCTTGGTTATCATATCCTTATTTTCCTCCAAAGGAATTTCGACTTTATGCTGTGAGGTACAAAATTGTGTTTCAGTTGTTCAAGTAATGTTTTCGCATAGGGTGTCCACCGAAGCATAGCGTCATTTTATTCAGTACAGCTAAACATATGAGCGATTGATATAATTTGTGGGTCAATAAACTAAGGCAATGCTAATGACATTTGTGGCAAAATTATTGAAATGTTCCGGAGATGGACATTGCTGAACATGCAATGGGTATACCGGTGGAACGGAAGACCTTTTGAATAAAGTTTTATCATCATTAATGTAAAATAATCATTCTCATAATATTCCCAGTGCTAGGCTCACGATTTGTTTTTCTGTGGCGGAGGACTCCAGAAGTATAAATTTGGTAGAGCTCGGAATATACACCACTTATTTTTTCTTATCCGTTTTATTTATTTAAACTTCATGTACAGTAGTAGTACATATGCGGACTTAATCCGTTCCGATCCGTTTGTCTGTCAAGAGCTTTCTCTCGGGAATGTGTGAAGGTATTCAGTTGAAATTAAAACCATATATTCAGGTCTGCGGTCCCTTAAAGCTGTGAAAAAATCAAGCTTCTTAGTAAACGAATAAAAAGGATACAGCCGTTTTAAGTCGCAAAAAACGTACACTTAACTTCTGAAAGGAATGCTCGGCCCCGGCACGATAGGCTACGAAGGAACGGGGTAGGTTTTTAGTCAGTAAGAGTCTGACACTACTTCCCGCTCCGCCCAAGGGCGAGATTTGTCATTGGATGATTTTACCTACTATAACAAAAAAAAATAGTTCGACACTAAAGGGAATCAAAATTCATAGGGTTCTTCCCATAGACCTAGAACACTGAAATTTGGCATGGAGCAAGGTCTTATAGCACAAGTATAGGAAAAAATCTGAACACTGTAAATTTGTAATTACGTCACCAAAAAAAACTTGAGACTCGATTCATAAATTGAACCGTTTTCATAGGTAAATTTGTGCGGAATCCTCAGTATGCGAGTCCCACTCGCATTTGCCCGGTGTTTTCTATATATATGACCGAATATCATTTGCGATTTCAGCTAGTAGTATAAGTAGATATTATTATAGAAGATCACAGCAGCGATCTGTACCTCTACCATGAGTTTAAAGCAATAGTATTCGTCGCTACTCGATATCGACGCCGTAAATATTTTGTATGGCAAATTTTTGTTCTGCAAGTGACCGCTAGAGGCGCTGCAAAATTTGCCATACAAAATATTAACGGCGTCGATATCGAGTAGCGACGAATACTATTGCTTAAAACTCATGGTAGAGGTACTGTAAGCAATAGGGACGACTATCGTTAGTACGGTTTTTGTCTTTTTTAAGACTATAATTATCCTAAACAACAGCAAATTTTATACCAGTCTAGTTAGTAATTGTATACGCAACTCAGATTTCATTTAATTATAAAACAATTTGTGACTTGTAAATGTAAATTTTACCAATAAATATGTTTATCTGTTTATTTGTTTATCTGTTGTGTCTTCAAAACTATTATAATTTATTAATGGTGTTGTTTTCTTTGTTTACAGATTTGGATAAACCGTCAGAGTAAATAACGGTAAGCAAATAAACCAATTAAGAGCGACCAACCCGAAATACATATTTAGTTTTTTATTTTTTTAAGGTTGTAAATCATCCAATGACTTCTCCCACTCTGGGCGAAGCGGGAGAGCGTGTCAGAGTTTACTGACTAAAACCACACCTGTGTCCTTCAGTTGCCCAAGGTATATAAAATTTATATTACGTACCTAGATTGCTACGCCAATATGAAGTCAAAGAAAACAGATTTTATGACCTTATTTTCTTGAACACATAAAACTTATGAAAGTAGAACGTAGCTTATTCTTTCTGTTATAACTACCGACTTCCATCGGCTTCGCCCGCGACATAAATAAAAAAATATCATAAGGGAATATACTATCGGGATAAAAAGCATACCTACTATCTGCTAATTCCAGGACATGATCTACCCGTACACTAAATTTCATCCAAATCCGTTCAGCCGATCGAGCGTGTAGAAGTAACAAACACATACATACTCACAAACTTTCGCCTGTATCCTAAATAAAAAAAGTGTCATACAAAAATAATACAATTACTATTACAATCACATTTATTCAGCTCAAATACACCTATTGCCATTTACATAAAAAATATCAATAAAACAAGAACAATGAAAATTGAATGAAATAAAATCACAAAATAAATCGATACAAGAAAAATTGAAAACCATTCATACACCGTTAAATTTTGATCGTTTTAATCCCGTGGAGGATCGATCCGGTACATAAAACACTATCGATTTGTAAATATAAAAATAAAGTACTTTTTTAAACTCGAATTAATTTACTCATGTACGAAATTAATTTCTTTAAGTAAACATCAGCCGAGCGAGGTCAATGAACTGTAGGTAGTTACTACGCAACAACCGACTACTACCTACAAGGTCATTGACTCGTTTACTTAAAGAAATTAATTTCGTACATGCGTAAATTAATTCGAGTTTAAAAAAAAGTACTTTATTTTTTAATTTTATCTTTACTAATCGATAGTGTTTCATGTACCTGATCGACCCTCCACGGCATTAAAACGACTAAAATTTAACGGTGTATTAATGGCACTTATGCTGATATTACATAGTAAAAGTCTGGCACTCTCTCGCTCTATCCGGAGAAAAGGGGAGTCATAAAGAAGACTACTCGTTATATTAAATAAATTACTTATAATAATAATGATTACTAATATTTAGCCCCCGCAGTGCGACATCACAAGCTTAAAATAAAACATAAGTTATAACAAGTATTTACTATGACACCTCTTTTACAGCTTATCTAAAAAAAAAGGCCAAGTGCGAATCGGACTCACGCACGAAGGATTCCGTACCGTCCATCCGAAGGAGAAAACTGTAAAAAATGACGTTTGTTGTATAGAAACCCACTTAAATCTGCTATACTGGCAATAGAAATACTTCATCTGTGAAAATTTCAATTGTCTAACTATCACTGCTCATGAGACAGAGCATAGTTACTAACAGACAGTGTGACATACACGCGGGCGTCGCCTGAGTTGTAGTTGTTTCACTTTATTACAAAATCTGAAACCTCTACAATTCTAGTTGCCATATAAAATATATGCCGCCTTATTCCAAAACGCGATCTAAAATAGTTCCAGAACTATTACTAGGTTTAATACCAATTAAACGCGATTGAAATGTAGTTTTCGGGACTATTACTTACTAGATTTTCCCCTCCTTGCGTCGTATTCTTCAACGCTGAGGGTCGTGACCATTCTGCTTCATTACTAATACCAATTAATAATTATAAATGTATTTCCGGGGTCGTGGAACTATTTTAGTTCGCATTTTGGAATAAGGCGGATGTATACTGACGCGCCCTGATGGCCTACATGGCCCACGTGGGCACAATGTAGTTCTAACTTAAGTAACAGGGTCTCGATTTTACCCTTTGGTTACGGAACCCTAAAACAACACCTCCCATTTATAATAATAATAGCGTTTATATAATTTATGGTAATACGGTGGCTGTAAAAGTAAAATTATCGGTTTGTTAAAATTATTTCATAACTGGTCCATTTACACAGAAAATTACAAACCATTTATATAGGTTTTGTATTATTTTGGACTAGCTTCATATTAAACAAGACGTTTATGGCATTTAATTCCGTTTAAGTACCAGTTAATAACTCCTTAACTAATGTCAAATACGACAGCTGGCAATAGTGATGTTCCACGCAGTAGTCCATATTTTTAAATTATCGATAATAAATAAAAGCTGGAAGAAATTTCTTTAGAAATATTACAAGCTACTTTAAGTCATATTTATAATGTACTAGCTGTCCCCGCGGTTTCACCTGCCTCTTTGATTACTACTTCGCTTTCGTGGGTCTTAGCGCGATGTTATACAAACATTCCTTAATTCATTATTCCCCGAGAGAACGCCAGCGTCCGCACACCTATTGTCTTTCTATTGTGTCTCTAATTACGGTATTCAACAGGTTAATAATGGGCTATTTAACACTAAAATTATATTTAATTTCAACCTGTAAGTAATATCTGACATAATATTAGTATAACTATATTATAATGTACTGATAATTTGTTACCGATACTTAAACACGTGATTGTAGTCATGATAACAAACAACTTTTACTATGAATTTCTTCGCAATTTCAGGTATGGATCCCATAGTAAAAGTTGTTTGTTATCATGACTACAATCACGTATTTAAGTATTGATCACTAATTACCAGTCAATATATATAAATTACGAAACTTTACTAACACATTTAAAATTACATCTTTCATGATAACATACTCTGCAATACCGTTCATTTAAGACTTTCACTCTTTCCTGTTAGCTAGTTATGTTTCCAATAATTACCATGTATTTTACCGTACTTAGCGATGTAATTTACAAGGATAACTAGTATTACTTCTAGAAAACACGTTACACACCTGTCGATAGAGAAATTAAACGACATAACTTACGTAAAGAGCACTTATGTATGGAGCAGTGGTGGCCGAGTGGTAACGGCCTCAATTTACGAGTTGTAGCTCACAGGTTCGAACCCAGCCAAGCGCATTACTTTATGTAAATGTCCTAAAACCAAAAATTCGAAGACATGTGACATCCACCAATCCGCACCGGATCCGCGTGGTGGATTACGACCCATTCCCTCCCCTAGAGAGGAGGCCTGAGTCCTAGCAGTGGAAACAGTATAAGGCTGATGCTATGCTATGCTAACTTATGTAAACGACTATGCAAGGAGTTTTATATCATTGAAATAAGGTCGATGTATGTAGATCATTGTCTACTGGTTACTATAGAGTAATTAAAAGTTTTGCTTAACACTACAACTGTGTATTGTGAGAGCTAGCTCCGGCAGGCTTTAGGTCCGAAGTCTGTATTTTAATATAAAAACAATGGGGGTCGCAGTAATCATTTATATTTTGTTTTTCTTCAAACTTATCTCATACAAATCAAACATCACTTAATTATCTTAGAAACACTGGACAATCCATTTTTTTTCTATAGAAATATCAACATCCTTCCCAACATCTATCTTCAAAACATCTATTCAGCCAGTCCGTTATCTAGCAAGCAAGTACCTCATGCAACCTCCTTCCTTCGTCACAGTATCAAGAAATTACAGTAGAGCAAAACAAAGCCAATCATTATGAACTAGATTATTAGAATAAACATATTTTATTTATTTCTTTCTTTCTTTATTGCACACCTTAACTTATTATAGGAAAAATATTTAAAAAAAAATCTCACGGTACTTGAAATTCTGTATATTTTGTGAAATGATCATTTGGAATAAACTAAAACCCATAAAAATTCGATACTTAACAATCTATCAGTGTCTTGCCGAAAAGAACGATTTTAAATTTTTACTAAAATAGTAATTTGACGGTATGAAAGGCAACGAAGGAACGGGGTGGGTTTTTAGTCAGTCTGCCCAAGGGCGGGGGATGTTATTGGATGATTTTTACCCACCGAAAAAAAAAAACAGCTAATGTAGCAAGGAGGAACTCTCCATTACTAACCATGCAGCGTGCATATATGTACGTATGTACTCGTACGTAATATACGGGATAAATAAGATAATAACATAACATATATCATAAATTCATACATCCAAGCTAATATCATAAAAACAAACGTGACTCTGTTACCATTTCGTACCTAAATCACTGACCCAAAAATTATATAATTTGACAGTTAAGTTTTAAGTAGACAGTAAGAGACAAAAAAGTGATGAAAATAGAAAAACAAAACACTAAAAATAGCTACTAGAAAATAATATCAGCTGTTCCATAAAACATTTAATTATTTACACAACCAATTGCAATAGTATAAAACGTGAAGTGGTGAAGTTTGCCTTCTTATTTTACATAATTTATACATTTTTAATTTGTATCTTAAAATTAAACTTACATTTTAAGATCGCAGACTACAAAAAGTCAGTACAAAAATGGACGTCTCAAATTACATGAAGCCAATAAAAAGTGGATACAAAATAAAGTATTTTTACTACTTTTAAAAGCCTATTTAGTACTATTAGAGCATCATAAAATATCTGATATTACTAAAAAAATATGGCTATCGTGAATTTAGTACTAAAATTGTCAATACTGAAGTTTTTACAAAGTAACTTTACAATTTTATGGCTTTAAATAAAATTTCTTCATAGGTGGTCTTATTTTTCAATATGGTGACAAAGTCAGCACTATGCTATGTTTACAGAATACCAACAATATAATACTAGTTTATTCTAGCGATTTTGTCTGCGTGAACGTCAAAATTGTTCCACAGGAACTTATTACCGGTACTTATATAATATGTCGGGTTGGTGACCGCAACTCAAAGTCCACAATGTATAAAGATTCAAAGATTCAAAGCATTTTATTTCAAATAAACCATTTACAGGCACTTTTGAAAAGTCAAACAGACGGTCTGTCAGAAAAAAAAATGATGCTAATTGCACATTCCAAAGCGTAGATCTCTTTGGAGAAGAATGTGCAAGAAACTCCATGGACACTCTTTTCAAACAAGTTATGTATTACAAATATTTCGGTTACATGTTTCTTGTCGCTGCTAATATCCAAATAAGATAAAGAGAAGAAAAAAAATGTTCTTATTATAGATTTTAAAATAAACCACGGGAAGCTAAGGGATGACCAGTCTCAACTGACAGCGCCCGTTCACGAACATGACACATATATCAGCACCACACTCCTCAACCATTTTGAAGGGAACCTAATGATCCAACATACATCATATATTTTACTTATGAGTAGGATAAATGTCTTATTCGATACACCGTAACTCCTCAAAGAAGGCTATCAAAGCCTTGGGATTACTGACCATTTAGCGGTATCTTGGTTTCAGAAATATTTCACACAACAGATGAGCTGCTGTCTCGTCCTCCTCAAAACTGCATAATGGGCTGTCTGTAACTCCTATGACAGAGAGGTGCTTATTAAAGAACCCATGAAAGAAGTATTAACGACATAAAAAGTGTTATATATCCTCATCCAGGCCATGACATGCTTGTCTACCCAATTTCATCATAGTAGAAACGACCTTCGAGACATTATTCAATGTCATACCATACCAAAACAAAATTTTAAAATTATAATATTCTTGCATTCCAATAAGCATACGATCAAATTCCTTAACGTTCATTAATTAAATCAACAAGGAAAACGTAAACATCAAGAAAAGACTAGTAGTAAACCAGATTAACGTCAATATTAATTTAAAATTAATATTATAATGAGCGGGGACTCGTGAAATCGTGAGCGAACACATGCATGACTTCTAAGAATATTATTATGTATTGTTTGTCTACCGCATTTCGAAAGTCTGTGATATTAATTATGTCAGTTGACTTGTTAGGTTACTATAACACATCATCGTTTCAGCCGAAAGACGTCCGGTGTTGGACATAGGCCTTTCCCAAGCGTCGCCACAGTCCTGTGCATCTCGCATTCCTCATCATCATCGGTCCACCTCGTACTACCACACCAGAACTTTTCGGCACCTTCTGTTCTGCGAGCAATGTGCCCTGGCCACTGCTACTTAATTTTGGCGATTCTTCGGGCTATGTCGGTAACTCTGGTTCTCCTACTGATATCTTCATTCGTGATGATATCACGCAAGGAAACTCCAAGCATAGCCCTTTCTATTGCCTTTTAGGTGACTTTAAGACTTCTGATGAGGTCAATTGTGACTTGTAGCCACCACATTTCGAAGCCATGTCATCACACGTACTAGACTCCAAAGTGGAAGAAGGCGATCAATCCATATTATATATGACCTTCTGCCAATTATCTTCAGGGAACTCTTTATTTCTGGGATAAAAAGTACTATGTACTATTCCAGGACATGGTCTACTAATGTCAAATATTATCCACTTCAAAGATGCATACATACACACATACAAACTCTCGCCTTTGTAATGTTATTGTAATTATAAATGGAGCTTTTACCCTTTATTATTTTTTCCGAAGGGCAACCATTACTGGACAGGCCTGGAAAAGCTTTTAAGCGTTGCTCTGAGGACAGATCCTGTGCCTTCCTTATCCAAGTGATTCGCACAGCCAGAAGGTCAACCGAAGGCTGTTTGCTATTTCTAAATTTACGAGGTATCTTCACTGTTGAAACATCAAAGATAATCTGTTTACTTTTCTGATTTGCTGACCTTCAATAATTTACCTTCTTGAGTTGATTCATACTTATTTTGTCAAGCCAATTTGAAAGAAGGCACAAACAAAACCTCTTGAAGCTCCATGCACTTAAAGAAGGCTAGGCCAGCCATAAATAATTCATTACAAAGATTCCTCGAATCCCAATCAAGTAAACAAACGAATGCCTTGTAATACTAAGTATTGATTACAAAACAGTTGAAGTCTAAATGTCTAGTCTATCCAGGTCAAAGACTCAAGGCTATTAGGCTATGACGGAGCCCGAGGAATCTGTGTAGGCGAGATCACGTTGTCTTTGACATGTTCGCCTTAATGTGTAGTGATGGGCGATAAAATCGATAAAAGATATTGTGGGCTTGTAACACTGACATTTGCTGTACTGTGATTAAAATTGAAAATTATCGATTTTTGTAAGTATTGGAATAATATTATTATTAATAACTGGTTAACTGTCGCTGCGTGTTTGTAGACAATTGTAGCCTATGTCACTCTTTAATAAAGTAGCATTCTACTAGTATGAGAAATTTAAAATCAGTTTATTCATTATAAACAAAAACACTCGTCTTTTCTCATTATAATTTTAGTATAGATATAATAATTAAAGTTTACAATGTATTTTTTCTAAAGAAATACAGAAAAATGTATAAAAAACTGTCAATAAAAAAGAAGAAGAATAGTAAAACAATTACGATGTTTTTACACTATAAAATAATACACTCAATAAATTAACGGACTAAAATATACATACTCGTATTGTTATTTTCTCTATGTTTAGCGAAAACTGAAATACACCATCTCTTTAGAAAAGAACTGAACATAAAAATAATTACTATGTGTCGCAAGCAATATCTTTCGTTTCGAGTCACATTTTATATCCTAATGAAACTTGAAATTTACAATGACAATCAAATCGTTAGAAAAAAGGCACTTAACTTAACCAACGCCTATTAAGCCATAATTTAACTTAGATAATAACAAAGACAGCTGACATTATAAATTTAATATCTATTAAAATTTTATAGCCGCATGAAGTCGTAACACTCGTAACGTACGTTTTATAGCCTCTCTAACGTCGGCAGTGAAATATCGATAGAATTTTATCGAGTGTTCCCATCACTAGTATATTGCGATGTCATAAAATGTACTAGCTTTTAGCCGTGATTTTGGTCGTATTGAATAATGTTTTTACATAAATAAAGGGAAATTCACGTCGATTACATTAAGTCGTTTGGTTCCACGCAAATCTGATAGGAATATTATTAGTGCGAGTATCAGTATTTTGTATGGAACAACTACCAAACCAGATTTCGGACTGATTTCGATAGATTCGTCCGGTTTCTGACTAGTTTACAGATTCTCTAATACTAAATCCTATTGATCCCATCTTACCGAATAAATAATAATGTTCCACAACTATCATACAACGTCATCTAGTCCCAAGCTAAGTACAGTTTGTGTTATAAGTACTAGACAATTGATAAATATACAGATTTCAAAACACATATATATTATTGATAAATTACACCCAGACACAGAACAAATGATTGTGCTCATCACACAAACATTTGTCCTGGGTGGAAACTGAACCCACGACCTCTGGCATTGCAGTCAGGGCCACTAACCACTAAGCGAACAGGCCAGTCAAGAATGCTCGAGTAATCACCAAACATAGGTGGCAGTGGGCGCTGTCTGGTTTTTTTTTAAGATGTAAACTAGTGCTTGACTACGATCCCACCTGATGGTAAGCAGTGATGCAATCGTTGATGGTGAGACGCACTAGTTTATTAAGAGCCTATTAACTCTAGACACACAGTCTTTCTATTTTATATATGTATCTACTACATGAACATTACTGTACAGTGTGCTTTAAAAGGAAAATGCATTTTAAATTAGACATGACAGTGCAGGTACATTTTTATGCATATCATTAATATCCATAAAAGGTTACTTATAAAGTTATATTACGTAATTATTATTTTATGTAAAACACCGTCGAGCCGGTTATCAACGATAGGTTACACCCACATTTCTAGTTATATTTCAAGTCCTAATGGAGAAGGTTCTAATTTTATTAATAAATTAGTTTAAAAAAAAGTAAAAAAAAAAGAAAAAAGTTGTAGAACTTCTAAGTTGCACTTATCATTCCTCAAACAATCCATCCACCTTTTCTTTGGCCTCCCTCTCCCTCTCCATCCATCCACATGTATACTCATAACTCTTTTAGTAACATGTGTTTCATCCCTCCTCTTTACATGACCATACCAAGACAAATGATTCCCTATTATGTATATATACATAATAAAATAAATAAATATGTTTAATTAAATATAAGCATAATAAATCAGCCTTGTCATGGGACTCAAGCCTCTTCTCTAGGAGAGGGAATGGGCCGTAATCCACCACGCGGGCCCAGCGCGAGTTGGTGGATGGCACATGTCTTAGTTTGTTTGGTTCTAAGACATGCCAGTTGGCTCACGATGTTTTTCTTCATTGTCTTGAGAGCAGAGCTAGTTAATTAAACTTATTTTAATTTCTAACACGTAGAAAATCAATAAATCAATTTCTTGGCAATGAATCTGACCAATCCACCTGATAGGAAATAGTAACTGTATGGATGTATGGACGGACACCTGCAACGCTGATGGGTTTTCCAATGCGTAGACAAAGAGGAACACTACTAAACAAATCGGTGAAATAATATCTCTCTAATTTAACAGAAATCTTGTATCACAGTGTTGGTTATATCGAACTCCTCCGAAATAACTTGACTGATTTTTAAGTTTTTTTTTTTTTGTCTATATTTGGTAGGTCTGATATTGCAGGCTATTTGTTACCCTCCTACCCTCACCCCCATCGACCTATATTCTTGCGATAGACAAGCACGTTCATATAAACTCTTTGTCAAAATACTGAAAAAATCAAACAATAAATCGCTGCAGCGCTAGATTGCCATTATGTCGTCTAACAAAACTTTTAAAACTTACAGCGCTAAGATAGCTTATAGAGGATACTTTTTCGCGACCAAAAGGTCTAAAACGCCATGAATATCCTAGTACTTACGCGTTGCTTTCAACTTAGTGTAATGACATGACATTTATATAGATTTTTATACCGCAGACGTGATACAGTTACTTGCCTACAATACTTCATTACAATAATACTCTATTTCAAAATGTAATAATAGTCTTCGTTGGTATAAATTCTCTTCGTTGATATTTCTTGATGAGTTTTTATTGGGTATCAAAAAATGTCGTCGTAATTTTTAAACTTTGATAAAAATATGTTAATACACCGTTAAATTATTCGAGTTTTTGAAAAAAAGTAGTTTATTTTTCATTTTTTTCTTTACAAATCGATAGTATTTCATGTACCGAAACGACCCTCCGCGGGATTGAAACGACTAAAATTTAACGATGTCTAATATTAACACAAGAAAAGAAAGAACACAAAACTCGGCAAATGAGAGTCGGACTCGCGCTCTGAGCGTTCGTACTTCAAATCCCGAATAGAGTCTTGAAGATTTTTCTGAATCGCAAAAAAGTTTTTTTTTATGACGTAACAACAAATTTTCAGATTTATTCCTATATCTGTACCATAAGACCTTACTTCGTGCCATATTTCAGGATTCTAGGTCAACGGGAAGTACCCTATGAATTTTGATACCCTTGGGAATGTCGAAACATGCGTTTTTAGCGACATCAAAACATCATTATCGTCATCTTTTTTTTTTTTTAACTTTGTAGTTAGATTTTGTGGCAGTAGAGCCGGAACAGCATTTAGATAAAGCATTTTTATAAAGTATCTAATCTTCCAATTTATATGCTCATCTAATATGCTTCTAATAATATTAATATAATCATCCAATTTATAACGCACACTATGCGTTTTATACATGTTTTGCAGTTTGGATTCATTCAATTGGATAGATAATCTAAAGTGGTATTTTATTATAAAATTTTACCAGCACAGTTTTTTTTATTGTAGGTAAAATCATCTAATGTCAAATCCCGCTCTTGAGCGGAGCGGGAAATAGTGTCAGACTCTTACTGACTAAAAACCTATCCTGTCCCTTCGTTGCCTATCGTGCCGGGGCCGGGCCTTCCTTTCAGAAGCTGACCCATGACCCAAGCAGGCTACGACCCTGCCTGCCTGCAGCTAGCAGGCTGTACCAACACAGATTTGATTTGCATTGCATTGCATCAGCCTTTTAATATTCCCACTGCTGGGACTCAGGCACGGATATCGGATCTATGGATCGGATATCTATGGACTCAGGCCTCCTCTCTAGGAAAAGGAATGGGCCATAATCCACCACGCGGGCCCGGTACGGATTGGTGGATGTCAAATGTCTTCGAATTTTTGGTTCTAGGACATGTCGGTTTCCTCACGATGTTTTTCTTCACCGTTTTTGAGAGCAGTGGTGATAAAATAAATCGATTCGAGTATTTAGCTTCAATTCGATACCTCCACGCGTTCTCGAGATAAAGGGTCTTGACAGACGGACAGACGGACTACAAAATTATCTTATAAAGGTTCAAATTTTTCCTTTTGAGGTACGGAACCCTAAAAAATATTCAAAAATATCGAACTGGTTATAAAACACCGCATAAAGTCTGTGTTCTGTAAAACAGTTGTAGGTAAAAACCTACAATTCGTTTTCATAGGGGGGAGCATCTGTATGTTTTAGTCTATGATTGTAAAATGGAGGGCGCTTTTTTGGAATATTATCTTTTCTATTATATTATTACGATATTAGAAGCTATTACATCGCTTGGATAACCAGTAGCTTTATTTATTTAGCTACAGAATTATTGTTTATGTCCTAGTTTACTTTGATTCGAATTTATTAGCGGCTCTCCTACACTGCATGAACGTCAAAATTGCACTAACGTCAGCTGAGCGCGGATTGTACTGCATGCCTAACAACTAATTATAAAAAAGTGAATGTACGGCACGCGTCATCTAGTGCGTAGTACATATATATCGATGCTCACCCCCTATTTTGTTTTTGATAGTTTTTATGATAGAACAACGTCTGGTCAGTCAACCAGTAGTACAGTATATCATTTTTTATTTAAATGTTGAGTGGACCATCCACTCTAAAAACTCAAAATACATTCCTTTTATATTCTTTTTAAATCTCAAACAATCTTTCTTATATTTATTATTGTACAATAAAACAGCAGCGAATTTCTTATTAACTTAAAATGTAGCAATTAATTAGGTCTCCCAACTGAACACCTAACCAAAGACGCAGACGCCCCGGAGGACAAAAGTCGCAGGGCGATCTCCAGCCACCGTAGTCGTAAGCTTGCGGACGACGAACCACAGGCAGCTTGCCGTCCGGCCGTCCAATTAGCACAAACCCCAATACGTCGACAACGTGCACCTCAAAGAGACCTCTCTTGCGGCGACCGTGGCTCTAGCGGGCTTTGGCATTGCTGACCTCAGCAATGCCAAAGCCTACAAGAGCCACGATGAATTTCTGAAAGGAATGCCGCAGACCTGGAACGCAAAGGTTAACAGAAAAACACAGCTGGATTTTTAGTCAGTACAAGTCCGACACGCGTCGAAAAAAGACGAAGACCTAACAATTTGTCGGCTAGACTAATATATACTTGTACAACACATTCAATTGGCTTCTCTCTTGAGCAGCACATTCTTGGCATACTGTTCGCTCACTTGAGCATCTGATTGACATGAAGATATTTTGTAATGGATACTGTGCAGCGAAAATTGTTTTCAGTGTTGCAGACATTCCTACGATTTTTTTTTGTAACATTTCCCCACACTAAAGCTAGAACTACATTAGACCGACGCACAGGTGTAACACGCCTGATTTGTACGGTCAGGAGTCAAAAGTGCAGATGCACTCTAACAATGCTAAACTGTCTAAAATTTCTTTGTAGTGGAAGTCCAGTGTTCTGCAACTAGTGTATTCAATATTTTAGATTCTATGCTACAAACTAGATGGGTAATGATCCATTGACCCTCTTTTACAAAGAAATTTTACATACTTTAGTGTCGGTAGTGTGCAACTGCACTTTTGAGCCCTGGCTGTACATAGAACGACGTTGCGTGGCGTGGATGAAGTGTAGTTCTACAAGTCTAGTTTCCATATAAATGCGTAGAGACCGAAGCGCCCAGATCGGCGTTTGTGGCACACGTGTGCATACACTGTGCACACATACGCCTTACCTACCTTAAGAAGTTCTACCTTAAGGTCGTCTACGGCGCGCACTGTTCCCGCGCGCCTCAAGGAGTTGTCAGCAAACTGTAGGGGCCCAACAGGGCCGAAGCCTACTGGGGTCAAAGGGTATGTGAAAATGGCACCCGGGGCCCTGGGACCAAGGCGAAGAATGGAACGGGGTAGGTTTTTAGTCAGTAAGAGTCTGACACTACTTCCCGCTCCACCCAAGGGCGGGATTTGTCATTAGATGATTTTACCTACCAAAAAAAAAAAAAAATCTTAAGAATGACTCCTGTATCGTGGTTGCGTGCACAAACATGTATACTTACATACACAAGGTACCCAGACACGAAACAACTATCTTTTGACTTGACAAACATTTTTTCCGGGCGGGAATCACACCCGCTACACGCAGCACTGCAGCCCTTTTAACATGCACTAGCGACCCACCCCAACTTCGCACGGGTACAATGGTGGTATTAAATATATTATGCATGTATTATGCATATAAACCTCCCTCATGAATCACTCTATTTATTAAAAAAAACCGCATCGAAATCCGTTGCGCAGTTTTAAAGATCTAAGCATACATAGGGGCAGACAGCGGGAAGCGACTTTGTTTTATATTATGTAGTGATTCAAAGCATCACTCTCTCGCTAGTCATCATTAGTCATCCAGCCTAGGCTTCTCTCATCCAGCCAATACTCAACCATGTACTTATTCTGTGACCATTTTGCAAAGATGTCAGAAAACCTTAGGAACCCAGCAAGGTCGAAGCCTACTGGGGCCATGGGTAATGTGAAAGTGAAAGCCGGGGCTCTAGAATGAAGGCAAAGAAGGAACAGTAGTGAGTTTTTAGTTAGTAAAAGTCTGACACTATCCCCCGCTCCGCTCAGGGGCGGGAGATGTCATTGGATGATATTCCTATCTAATAAAATTCTATTATTATTATAAGTCGGTAGAGGCAAAAACCTCACTCCTATTCTTTTATTCTTCTATGTCCTGAGCTACTTCTGACCAATCCTTTAGGTAGGAGTCCAAATCGTCACGCTCTGGGGTATTTTAGGGTATCTCTTTCTGGGGTAATTTAAAAATTTCGTCATTCTTATCTGTGTCTGCTAATCTACCGATTGACCTCGGAAATACATCAGCCTTATAATCTTCTCTCAGCTCGGTCACAGGCCTCCTCTATAGGAGAAGGAATATCGATGCTGTTGACATTGGGCCACCACTCTGCTCTTCCTATCTTATTCACAGTTGACTGGATAGCCCCCAGATTATAACAGGTCCTGTGTGGTCAAGACTTGCCAGTTTCCTCACGATATTTTCCATCTCCGTTTTGAGAGCAGTATCGATGACGTTAATTACACAAAGAAATAAATCATCATCGTCATAATCAGCCTTTTAATGTTCCCACTGCAGGGACACAGGCCTCCTCTCTAGGAAAGGGAATGGGCTACCATCTACCACGCTGGCCCAGTGCAGGTTGGCGGATGTCACATGTCTTCGAATTTTCGGTTCTTAGACATGCCAGTTTACTTATGATGTTTTCCATTACCATTTTGAGAGCAGTGGTGATGAAAAAAATTACACAAAGTAATGCGCCTGGTTAAATTTGAACCCGCGACCTATAACTCGTAAGTTGGGGCCGTAACTAGTGGGCAGCCACTGCTCCTATTCTATTCATAGTTGACTTAAAAGCCCTGAAATTATAGCTGATGTGGTCAATACTTGCCGGTTTCCTCACAATATTTTCCATCCCGGTTTTTTTGAGAGCAGTGTTGAAAAAGTGAATTACACAAAGAAATAAATTACACGAAAGTAACTACAGTATAATATTACAAGACTTCATTAACACGTTAAATCGCTTCATAAGTCAGGTGTCGATTGTAAAACAAGCTAGAACAACTTTTTAAAATAAACCTTAGCCTTCTGGTTACGGGTTTTAGAGATCCGTCGGTAGCGTTAATATTCCATTTTGTGTTTCTTTCTTTTCCTCTTTTTTCTACACTAGGAATTACTCCTGTATCGTGGATGCGTTCACAAACTTGTAAACTCTGGCAGGCAGGGTCGAAGCCTGCTGGGGTCAAGGGCTGTTTTCTGAGAGGAAGGCTCAGCCCCGGCACTATAGGCAATGAAGGAACGGGGTAGGTTTTTAGTCAGTAAGAGTCTGACACTACTTCCCGCTCCACCCAAGGGCGGGATTTGTCATTGGATGATTTTACCTACCACAAAAAAAAAAACTTGTAAACTCTCATACACGAGATACCCAAACCCGGAACATCCAATTAAAATCTTAAGATGGGTAAAAACATGGTGAGGAAATCGCCAAGTTCTAGATCATATCATTGGTTTGCGTTTCACCTGATGGTGAGATAGCAGTTAACTGCGAGCCTATCAATAATTAGGAGAGAATAAGTCCCAGCAGGGCTGCGTTCAAATTTGAGGTTAGAATTAACTCTAATGTCGTCATCAGGTAGATCAATAATTAGGAGAGAATAGGTCCCAGCAGGGCTGCGTTCAAATTTGAGTTTAGAATTAACTCTAAAGACGTCATCGGGTAGGTACTTTACACTCGCATTTTTTAACGCGAACTGTCAATGTTATTTATGGCCGCTTACACCAACCTACCCTGCTCGGAGCTAGAGTCAGTTGGGTTAACTCTAAGGTAGCTACTCCCTGGGTCGCAACTCTACCCTACTCTGGTTATTTTTGAACGCAGGGCAGTGAGAACATTATTGAATTTTTTTTTTACTTTTGCGGTCGTAAAATCGCTGACCGAAACTAGTTCACGAACAGAGTAAAATCCGAAGAATCATCATATCTAACTTCGCTTACTGAAAAAACTCTTGTAATAGCAAATCTATAAAACCATTCTCTGTTTAAACATACTTTAAGAAAACTCATCATAACACTTTTTTCCATACACAGTAAAAAAGTCATTTCCAATTTACGATCGGCATAAGAAGATCAATATAACCGAATCTAGGCGTAGTAAAAAGGTCGCCGTACACGGACCACACGCGAGTGCCACAATCGTTGCCACGAGAAGCTAGGAGCGGCCACAAAAGTAGCTCAAGTGCGCGACCGCCACTTCTAGCAAGGGCCCGACACTTGCGGTCGGTGACTGCTACATTTTTACCCATGCGCACAGTATCATAGTGGACTCTGACGAAGAAGGTGTAATTGCGCTGCTTCTGAAGTAAAAATGTCGAAACTATCGTTATTCTATGTATTAATATCAAGTAAAGTAAGTACTTTATTTTTTAATTTTCTCTTTACAAATAGATAGTATTTCATGTACCGAATCGACCCTCCGCGGGATTAAAGCGACTAAAATTTAACGGTGTATATAATACAAGAGAATCGCGTGAGTGGCATGTGGCGACGTTTGATATCAGCGTGTAGTGGGTGCTGCGGGCCATTAGAAGCCAGCACCGACAATTTTTAGCGTAAGCCACCGGCGTCAACCGTGTGCGGCGAGTTCGTATAAAATATATCAAAACTACAGGAAATTATGCCGATGGCGTCGTTTTGTGGCTGTGGCCGGTGGTCCGTGTGCGGTAACCCTAAAATATTGGCAAACACTCGAACAATGATTCCGCAAAAATATGGAATATTCTGGTGTAATTCTAAGATCCTAACGGTGATAAGTAGTACATTTTGGTCACGTAGACATTTTTTTAATCATGCCATTCGAAAATCCCAGATCGATGATGGCCATAAGAGTCATCGATACTTACCTAATATTGAGTAATATATTTTTTTCTGATAAAATCCGAATATTGACGTCGGAAGGCCTTGTGGGAAGGTGGAGCGATGACCTGGTGAGGACTGTGTGACTTCGCTGGATGCAAGAGGTTGCCGGTCGATGTGACAACCTATACAACATTTTTAGTATATGTGAAACCTGAATATAGTTTATTCAGAACCAGTAAATGAATCGATTCCAACCATTTTTACACCAAGTTATATTTTTTGTTGGTTTGGACATTATCGAAACCAAGTAAGTACAAGACAGATCATGGCAGGGCATTAGGAACCAGCGCACAGTTGGGTGCGGGAGTAAAACAACGCCCCAGTTGTTCGGATGGCCGGATGACCGCGTATTTGTGCGGACAATTAGATAACATAATAAGCTTATAACTTTGTGATTTTTCATGATACAGTCATGAAATTTGTACATAGATTCTTAACATAAAAACAGACTCCGGCAGAGAATTCCACTCCTTAGCTGTGCGCTCAAAAAATGTATTCTCAAAGCGTTTTGTGCGTAAAGATGAGAACTACATATAAGTGAACAGTGTACTCAAAATTAGTTCTTAACTTGACCACATAAAGCCTTATTTAGAACCTCGAAAACAGCTAGAAAATATAACAGAGACCCCTTTAATTCACCCTGTTCGCTCTTAACCTCTTCTTTGTGGTTTTTTCCACAGCCCACTTAGCAAGCACCTACCTGTACGCGTCAGTACGCAATCATGTACTCATGTTACAAGTTCGGCGTCATATTGGAGACGGGAGATAAAAATAAAAGTAATTTGTATTATGTTACCGAGTGTACTTTCAACCTCAACCAGAAATTACTCATAAGAGCGTCCAACCCGAAATATATTTCCGTTGGTTCCATACACATTCCATAATACACATTTTTTATTATATATTTTGGCAACCTAGGTATTTTGTGGATACATATCTAGACTTCTATTGAAATCAATTTATAAATTTACGTAAAACTAGGAGTAATTCAGTATAGACCTCTGAAAATCTGCTATTTTTTGTGAACTTTGACCCTCATAATGTACTGATATATTAAAAATATAAAAAAGTTCCACTATCATAAAAGCCTTGCACATTTAATCATGATTCTAAATTACGATAATTTTTCTTAAAAACTTAAGGGTTTTAAAAAAAACACGTACCTATTGAACGAAAAAATTATTAAAATTTAAATGATTGTTGCTTCATCTAAAGCAATTCAACACGATTTTCTAGAAGAGGCAACGCGAAAAGAGAGAGATAACGCCTAAAAACTCTGTTGACATTCGGTAATTTCGTGATTTACTCGAAACTTATATGCAGTACAACTATTTGTGAAGGTCCTTGAAATATCAATCTTCTATTAACTACGTATGAATTTATTTATTTTTACGAATCCACCTACAGTTAATCGGCAACGGCGCACAGGCCGCCGCCGCCTGCGCGAAAGGAGCAGGGTAGGTTTTTAGTCAGCAAGAGCCTGACACTATCTCCCGCCCCACCCAAGGGCGGGTTTTGTCATTTGTTGATTTTACCTACCATAAAAAAATCTACAGTTGATCAATAAAAAGTTTTACTCATCAAAACAATCGATTCTATTTCCCGTGTTTTTCAATCGTGCAAATAAATTATGTAGAATACTAAAAATAATTCAAGATCATTACCAAAAACCCATTTAAGGGGACACTTCCTAAATTTTTACGAATTTTATGCAAATTAATTCAAAATACCGGTTCTCACTATTAAAGCTGATAATATGGACATTTGAATGCATAATCATTATTTACATTAATTTACCGATTAGTGTAGTGAATTTACTTAAGAACTTATGTAAGTAATTAACTTCAAGCTAATTTGTAAAATAAGAGTAAATATACTACTGTGAACTGAGGAATGTGACATACATACATACATACATTACACACTACATACATCTGCATACATTTTTACATACATTTCATTACATTTCATTTTTTTTTGTCCATCCATCCATCATCAGCCTTTTAATGTTCCCACTGCTGGGACTCAGGCCTCCTCTCTAGGAGAGGGAATGGGCCGTAATCTACCACGCGGGCCCAGTGCGGGTTGGTGGATGTCACATGTCTTCGAATTTTAGGTTCTAGGACATGCCGGTTTCCTCACGATGTTTTCCTTCACCGTTTTTTTTTTGTAGTAGATTAAATTTAGAAGTTAATTTCTATACAACGAACGAATATGTACATCCTATACTTTAACCCCTTTTTTAATATAATCTAGTGCTTGACTGCAATCCCATCTAATGGTAAGCAGTGATGCAATCGTTGATGGTGCGGCGCACTAGTTTATTAAGAGCCTATTCACTCTAGCGTTGAAGGAAACTAAATTATAATCGGACGGGAAGACCACAGCAGCAAACTTTTCCAGTTCTTCGATTTACGCGGTATAAACGACGAGGCAAAACGCATAGTCCGGACCGTAGAAGTTTCAACAACGCTGGCCACGTACGCTGATCTGGGCGCGTCGGTCTCCATACATTTTGGCGACTAGACTTGTAGAGCATACCCGGATCTCCTATTAAATTAAAGCAAAAATTTTTTACGCGCGGTAATTGAACCCGCTACACGCTGCGCAGCAGCTAACCACTCAACCACTGCGACAACCGTGCCGTCAAATTTCGATTTAATAGTCCAATTTCGATAAAGGTTATAAGATTTCGCTAACTTTACTCCAGTGGTGCTATTCTCTAAGAAAACAGCGCTGCCGCAACGACGAAAATCTAAATAGGATACATTGAATTAACAATCCAATACATAGGTACATTAGGTTGACAATCCAATGTATCCTATTTGGGTGTTCGTCGTTGAGACAGCGCTGCGTTTTGTTAGAGAATAGTACCACTGGAGTCGGAAACAACGCTAAGCATTGGGCCCAGTTAGTATAATATAGCACGCGACAAACAAGTTGAACCAATTGTTATAGCTATGCGCAGCCCCTCACTTCGATTGAGGCCTATAGCATATGGCTCAAATTATTTGCCGCGTACTATACTTTTTGTAAAATATTGACACAGGTACATTTATAAAGTTATGAAATAACGGTCCGGCAAGTACCGTAAACGAATCGGTTAAGGATCGATAAGGTGCGCGATTATACGTGAGAAGACTTTTATTGATGAGATCATTGACAAATAACTGAACTATAGGTTTGAAGGCGATTATACACCGTTAAATTTTAATCCCGTGGAGGATCGATTCGGTACATGAAACACTATCGATTTATAAAAATTAAATTAAAAATACAGTACTGTTTTTCTAAAACTCGAATTAATATACGCATGAAAGAAATTAATTTCTTGAAGTAAACGATTCAATGACCTTGTAGGGAGATTTCGGTCGTTGCGTACTAACTACCTATAGTTCATAGACCTCAATCAGCTGACGTCTACATTAAAAAAAAAATTTCGCTCGAGCGTAAAATAATTCGAGTTTAAAAAAAAAGTGCTTTATTTTTTTTTTCATTTTTATCTTTACAAATTGATAGGGTTTCATGTACCGAATCGACCCTCCGCGGTATTAAAACGACCAAAATTTAACGGTGTATAGTAATTTTTCCCTCTCCTGGAGTGAAGGCTTGAATCCCAGCAGTGGGAACATTATAATGCTGATGCTATGTTATGCTTAAAATCATTTTTCAGCACACTTATTCCCGTTTTTATCCCATCGCTTTTAGGCAAGCAATCGTCGGTTTTCTGCACTTATGCAGTAATCGTAAGTCGGGGCAGTTACCATTGTGCCACCACTGCTCTCAGTTTTATATAAGCGAAATAAATAATGAATGTTTATTTATTTACATATTGTCAATTTTCATTTGCTGACATTGTATTTTCATTTCATTTGTATTGGATTTTGTACAAGTGTTTTTCAAAAAGCGCGCAATTACGTTATAATTATTTGACTGGCCTGTTGGTCTAGTGGTTAGTGGCCCTGACTGCTATGCCGGAGGTCGTGGGTTCGATTCCCACCCTGGACAAATGTTTGTGTGATGAGCACGGTCATTTTATTCTGTCGGGGATTTATCTATAATATGTATGTATTTAGAAATATAAAAGTATGTTTATCAGCTGTCTGGTACTCATAACACAAGCTCTGCTTAGCTTGGGACTAGACGGTGTTGTGTAGTAGTTGTGAAGAAAAAAAAAATACCCGCGTGGGCGATGGGTTAAAATTATTATTGTTTATTAAAATTTAAATTACCAATCAAACAGCAGAAATTCATCAAATTACCTCACGAAAGGCGTCACATTATCTTATCGTAATCTTAATCAACCGTTAGCATTTTAATCTCCGTTTAACTTAGGTACTTAGTGTCGAAAACAGTTACTAGTATTTATGTAGAATATTAACTAAATTAAGTAAATGAGATGGTCGTTTGGAACACCGTAACGTTAGTATGCCATTTGTTATTGCAAGGATTCCTGAATGGCATTTATGTGTTCCTCAGAAAATTATTCAACCGTATTTCAAGTTTATTTCTCGTTTAGTTTTAATATTTCCGATTGATTCTCACCGAAGATCATTAAAGGCATTAATTTTAAAGTAGGTAGATACTGTGTTCTCTTTTTTTTCTATTAAAAAAGCTGGCCAAATGCGAATCGGACTCGCACACGAAAGATTTTCGAGCAAAAAAAGCCGACAAAATAACGTTTCTTGTATAGGAATCCTCTTTACCTCTTACGGTTAATGAGATACAGCCTGCTGACAGCTTGATAAATAAATTATTATCTCGTTATTTACACGTTTGAACTACATTTTTCAATATACTTTTTTAAAACAGAAGCGTATATTAAAATATTTAAAAAATATTTTTATTATCTTGATTTCCTTGCAAACTTATTACTTTATTACATTTTAAAATATTTCTTTAAAAAAAAAAAGACAATAATAAAAACATTTAAAAATATAAAAAATTGTGTTCCACCCGTATCAGGTCAAGTCGTCTACGGCGGGCACTGTTCCCGCGCGCCTCAAGGAGTTGTCAGCAAACTGTAGGGGCCCAGCAGGGCCGAAGCCTACTGGGGCCAAGGGTTAGGTGAAAATAAACCCCGGGGCCCTGGATCGAATGGAACAGTGTAGCTTGTTAGTCAGTATGAGTCTGACACTATCTCCTGCCCCACCCAAGGGCCGGATTTGTCGTTTGATGATTTTACCTACTATAAAAAAAACCCCGTATCAGGAACAGGGTCCAAGCTACCGACGGTCAGAGAGCTTGAGAGAGGAACCTCCTAACTACGAGCCGTGTATTGCCCTCTAAATAAAGCCCTTGATCCAGTCGCCTAACCAAAGCCTCTTAAGGTTATTATTATTTATTTTCTAAAAAATATTATTATTATTATGACTATATACAATGCTGCGCACCAAAACTAAGATAAAAGACGTTACCCAATAAAAAGCTGCTACATTAAAGTGGGATTGGGCCGGACATGTCTCCCGCATGTCAGATGAGCTGTGGGCTAAAAGAGCCACCTATTGGGTCCCGATAAACGCAAGGCGACATCGCGGCAGACCAAAGCGAAGGTGGAGAGATGAGCTGGACAATTACCGGAGAGACTGGCCCACAATGGCCGAGGACAGACGTGTGTGGAAAAGAGAGAGGGAGGCCTTCGCCCAGCAGTGGGACATAATAGGCTAAAACTAAACTAAACTAAACTATGACTATATTATTACTTTGAATGTCTGTGCGTATGACAATAATAATTCAGTAAGGAAAGTCCGGAATTACTCATTATTCTAATCGATGTTACCAAACTTGGCCGCCATTTTATAGTACGTGAGAAGTGGCACAAACGGTGTTATTAGTGTGTCATCGAAAGGTGATTGACATAGCTTTTATATAGTTATATAACTTACTCATTATGAAGGCAATGAACTGAAATTAATGATTTTAGTACGCACGCTCTAGCATAGGTGAAGGTACAAATATGCGATCACCGAAAGTGATTTTATTTGACGTGTAATAATTCAACTTTTGGACGATCAAAGTTTTTAATATCGATGATAATATTTCGTCTATTAAAATTTATGGCATGATATTGACTATTCTCGAAGATTACTTGCGTGATCGAATCAGAGGGCTTAGTCAAGTTGATAATCTACAATCGTTACTACTAGTAGAAAACTTGAAATGTATGGGAATGACGTCATCTGAACACTCAGTCCCGTGGTCAGAAACAAGGAATCGGCGACTCAATACAACCGACGAAAAAAAGATTCGAACCGAAACGTTCGTGACTTGGCTAGGCCTGCTGAAATGAAGATATCCACAGGATACCAAGGTTATCTACACAGTGGGGGGCGACGCAATGACAGCCATTTTAGTTCAACTTATTTGCCTTGTACTATAACAGATTTTCAGGTCGTAGTCGAAGCCGCGGTCAGCGCGTAATCATAGCAACGGATTCAACTTACTTGCCGCGTAGATACTATACATACTTATTACATCTGCCATCTGACCCCCAACTACATCTATTTCCTGTCTCCGCCTGCAGCTCTATCGACCCCACTTTCAAACAAATGACACATACATTTCACACAGAAGACTCATCCGTGTAATTTAGTATTTGACCGGGGCATCGAACCCGTACCTTCGCGGAACCCATTAGCCCTAAGGCCCCAAACGGTTAACGGAACTCTAAAATACCTTTGGTGCTGTCATATTTTTGAAGTAGATGTACCTACCGGGAGTTTATTTGAGATAGACTAACCTTATTATATTTTCTTTTTTTAATGATATACACCGTTAAATTTTGGTCGTTTTAATCCCGCGGAGGGTCGATTCGATACATGAAACACTATCGATTTTTAAAAATAAAATAAAAAAATAAAGTAATTTTTTTCTAAAACTCGAGTCAATATACGCATGTACGAAATTAATTTCTTTAAGCTAACGAGTTAATGACCTTGTTGGGAGTTGTCGGTTGTTGTATACTAACTACCTACAGTTCATTGACCTCGATCAGCTGACGTTTACAGAAAGAAATTAATTTCGTACATGCGTAAATTAATTCGAGTTTAAAAAAAAGTACGTTATTTTTATCTTTACAAATCGATAGGGTTTCAAGTACCGAATCGACCCTCCGCGGGATGTAAAACAACCAAAATTTAACGGTGTATGCACTAGCTTGATTGCGATCCCACCTGATGGTAAGCAGTGATGCAATCGTTGATGGTGAAGCGCACTAGTTTATTAAGAGTCTATTCACTCTAGCATTGAAGATACCTAAATTATAATCGAACGGGAAAACTCAGCAGGCAAATTGTTACAGTCCTTCAATGTACGCGGTATGAACGATGAGGCGAAACGCTTAGTCTTTTCTTTTGAGAAACGAGAGGGGTTGTCAGCCATTTACTCACTAAAACCCACCTGTTCCTTCTGTTCCCCTTTATATTCTTAGGTCACAGTAACTCTATCAAGGAGTCCCAAAGCCTTAGCAGACATCAGCGTTAACGGATCACGTGAGGCGCGTGTGGGACACAACGTGCCGTCGACTCGAGCCAAAGGCCCTACCATAAGCTCTGGCAGCATCCCACTTTTTTGCTCGAACGACTGACATTTTAACAGTTTTGGTAAAGCAGTTCTCGATTGAGAAGCGAGCCAAGAAGATCATCGGCAATGATGCATTTGTCAATTTTTTTTTTTTTTTTTTTTTATTAGGTAGGAACAGAAAACAGCTGGAATATACAGTATACAACACAGAAATAGACATACATAAGCTAACAATATTCTAGCCCACAACACTGTTCACAGATAAACAGTGGAATACAAAAGCAGAAAATATACGCTAGGTTACATTGTAGATATAAACTAAAATATTTTATCGTATTTCCTTGTATACTAAATACATATTATATGACAACAAAGCTCAGTGACGAACGATTAACTAGATGACAATTCCTTAAGTATCAGTAGGGTTGCCAACCATACTGTTTTAAACAGTATAATACTGTTTTTCACTAAATTATACTTTTTACTGTTGAACAAAAATAAAGTATACAAAATACTGTTTTCAGTATTAAAATGCTAACACATTATGTGTTATTAGACGCTCACACAAATTTGTTTTTATTTAGTCAGAGGGCGCTCACTGCTCAGTGTAGCGCAGCCACAAACAAATCACTTTGAGTTTCTAAACGAATCTGTCAATGTCAAATATTCGAGACTGTCACTCACTGACAGACGTGCGATAGTGTGCAAATGCGTTCTCAGAACATAACCTTTTTTCGTGTGGACCTTGTTTTTGTTTCACAACTTTAAAAACATAACTAAAATTGTCTCATATCTACTTTCTGTTCCCGCCACCTCAGCATTTACTGAAAGAGTTTTTTCAGTAATGAATGCTAAGTGGCGGGAGGATAGAAATAGAGCATCTATTAATTTAATAAAAAATGAGCTCCTCATTTATTTTAATTTCAGTTATGATTGTGATGAGGCGTATGAAGTTTTTAAAAAAGATTGTAAATTAGTAAGTTGTGCGAAAAGTTCTAAAAAATATGTATTTAAAACAATAAATAAATAAAATACTGTTCATTTTTCTAAAATACTGTTTAATATTCTTCATAGACCTGAATATACTTTATTTCCTGTAAAAAAAGTTGGCAACCCTAAGTATCAGTCCCTTGAACCTGAGAAGTGAGCATGCAAAGATGTCTATATGTTCAAAGGACCTATTGTAGGAGTCAACCATTCTGCGAACGGGTGAACGTAAGCCAGAATTTGAGTGACTAGCACCCACTGTCAAGTCAAAATTATAAGTTTTGAGAAGGTATCCTTAAGTTGAGCTCCTTAGTAGTCCTAAGTTAAGCTATACTAATACTGACAAATGCTTGCCCTGACTGAACCTGGAGGTAAACTCAAATCTGTATGTTTTTTTCCTCAAAAGACCATCTCAAACACAAATCTGAGAATTTGACCCCTGAGTTTGTTTCGGTGTTTCTTCTCAGCGTAGTCAGCTAGGAAACCTCGGCCTCATCTAGTTTGAACTGACAAAAAAAAATTGACGTGTAAAAGTGTTTATGAAAAACCTATATGAAATATAAATATCATTTATCATCGACGTCATATTGCTAGCCTGTCGGTTTTTTACCGTTTACATTTCGGGGAGAGTGCGTTGGAATTGCAGAATTTAATTCCATCAAGTCCGTTCCATCATCAGACCACAAGACGTATGGGGTTGCGCAACCGGTACATGGTAGAGATCCTACCCATACGAACAAAGCATTTTGGGAACACATTCATTATGCGCACAGCTAAGGAGTGGAATTCTCTGCCGGAGTCTGTGTTTCCTTATAGTTTTAACCTAGGGGTCTTTAAGTCAAGAATGAATAGGTAACCTAGAAGTTACCTATACGCAGTCTAGTCCCAAGCAAAGCAGAGCTTGTGTTATGAGTACTAGCCCACTGATGAACATACTTATATATTTCTAAATACATACACATTATAAATTATAAGACCGTCAAGTCCGCTTTGTCCACAGTACCACAAGAATATTTACAACCTAAGTCTAATTACAGCAAATCAGTCAAAAGATAAGCTCAACAGATATCATTCCATTACATCACATAAAGAAAGGAACAGACCAATCATAGAGCCGTATGATTCCGTCGTTCTGCACTAAGCATAACTTTCGCGTGGGTGACGGGGCTTCGAAATCGCTTCCCACCACTGATTTAGCTTTTACGAAAGGGGATAGGAAAATGTAAATCAGAAGGTCATCTTGTCGCGAATAAATATAAGGATTTTTTTATTGATATAAACTAGTGCTTGACTGCGATCTCACCTGATGGGAAGCCGTGATGCAATCGTTGATGGTGAGGCGCACTAGTTTATTAAGAGCATATTCACTCTAGGCCTGAAGACATTTAAATTATAATCGGACGGGAAGACTGCAGCAATCAAACTGTTCTAGTCCTTCCATTACTCGATGTACGCGGTATGAACAATGAAGCGAAATGCTAATTCGGACCTTGAATACACCTAAATTATAATCGGATGGATGTATCTTTGGAGGAATGTGGAACAGAGAGTACATATCTCCGTTGAAAAGGGAGGATCCTCCAACCAGATGGGTGTTATATCTGGTGAGCAGTAGCCCGATAGATGATTTCGGGCGGTTGTATCTATTCAAATCACGTGGAGATCTTTAATAGCACGATGCTGGATAATTCCGTTGTGACGACACAGATGTCGCTACATCACTCCCCTCCGGAGATTGGAGATCGATGGTTCTTGATGCTTAGTGATGCGTCGTGATGCGTATCAACCTTCTGTTGTTTCTTACACTATGGCATGAGACATAAATCTCCGGTTTTATCAATCCTCCGATGTGTTTATATTGTCTTCCGCATCTCGGAAACAATAATAGAAATATTTGTTTTGCTACAAGCAGTATATTCGGTGTTGAGTAAGATAGCTTGGTTATTGCCTTGTCGATTTTAAAATTATTGACAAGGAAAAAGTCATTATTATTATTGAATTATTAGTCGTAACTGTACTGTCACAATACGCGGCATATAAGTTGGTCCAAAATGGCGATCGACCTTCAATGCGCAGTAAGAGATTTTCGGGACTCAATCGAAATGCGGCACAGCGGGGGCCTGCGCGTAATCTTGTTATGATTACGACGGCCATTTTAGTTAAAATTATTTGCCGTATACATTTTTAAGTAAGACAAGCTACTGCTAGAGGTTTCATCCGTATCCCATTAAAAAGCTGTCCTAGGGAACACCCGCGGGATAAAAGTATTCCATGTACTATTCCAGGTCTTGGTCTATCCTTATACCAAATTTCATTCAAATCTGTTAAGGCGTTTGAGCGCGAAGAAATAACAAACACAAATATCATCACACTCTTAAAAACTTTTATAATATTAGTGTGATTAATAAATCAAAATTTATAGATATTTCCGTTGACCTAGAATCCTGAAATTTAGCACAAGTATAGGAATAAATCTGAAAACTGTAAAACGTCACAAAATCAAAAAACTTTCTCGTTTCGCAAAAATCTTCCGAGTCGATTTGGGAATTGAAACTATTTATATAACTTAGTTTGTACAGAACCCTCAGTTTGCAAGCACAACTCGCACTTACCCATTTTTTTTAATACTGGATGAACAGAATTGGTTTTTATCAACATGAGTTTGAAATTTCCTCTCGCTGCACCCAGAGCGGGAGAAACAATGTGATAATGTGCCAACTCAAAATAAAACATTATTGTGTACATGTTACAGTTATTTTAACTGTCACTGTGAACTCTTAACAATTGCGTATACATCCGAAATTCATATTGTTTGATGTGACCTTAACTAGGTGAGAATTACTTAAAAAAATAAATCTGCTATTGTAACTAGACAAGTTTGGACCGACCGCTCGGGCATCGTAGGCGGTGTTCAAACGAAGTCGTGTCAAATAAATTGTCAGTGATTTGTAATATTTGAATGCTTAATTATCGTGTTAAATGTTACTTAATAAGTGCTAATATGTGAAAATTAATGTTATACACAATTGATGCGTATCATTATAGTCATGGAAAAAAAAAACAGTGATACGCTTTTTTATCTTAAAATTTCGGTGAAATAAATGTGATAAGAAATCATTTATAACTAAACTCTCTCCCTTATAGGCATTTTTGCATAGTAGGTAAAAATCATCCAATGACAACTCGCGCCCTTGGGCGGAGCGGGAAGTAGTGTCAGACTCTTACTGACTAAAAACCTACCCCGTTCCTCCGTAGCCTATCGAGCCGGGGCCCTATCTCCTGCTAGAGATAGTGTAGACTCTTACTGAATAAAAAACCCACCCCGTTCCTGCGCTGCCTTTCATACCAAAATCGAGCCTTCCTTTCAGAAGAGAAACCTTGGCTCCAGTAGGCTTCGATCCTTCTACAGGGTCCCTATGTCAACCCTTCTGCAGGGTCCCTACGGCTCTCTCATAGGTCCGTTTTTTAGTCTATACTAAAACTTATTTCTTTGAACGCCCTAATTACAGAAAAAAACTTTTCATGTTAGATAGTTCATTAATCAAGCAAAATATTATCATCTATGACCAAAAGGAACGGAGCAGTAACCACGGGGGACATCATCATCATCATCAGCCTTTTAATATTCCCAGTTCTGGGACACAGGCCTCCTCTTCAAGAAAGGGAATGGGCCGTAATCCTCCACGCGGGCCCAGTGCGGGTTGGTGGATGTCTTTGTATTTTTGGTTCTAGGACATGCCGGTTTCCTCACGATGTTTTCCTTCACTGTTCCGAGTAATGCACCCGGCTGGGTTTGAACCCGTGACCTGCAATTCGTAAGGCGGGGCCATTACCTCTCGGTCACCACTGCTCTACCACGGGAGACAGCTAGCAATTAAATAAAAATACTTAAATCTACGATAATTGGATAAAAATTTCATAAATACGATGATTGGATAGTTCAACATGGTGGTATACAGCATCACACGACTATCAAACTTGCTTTCAATTAAAATTCTAATGTAAATGGACATGTTGACATTAGCTTTGAACATTCTATAAAAATATAATTGTCAATAATACAACCAACTGACATTTAGACTCGAAGCGGCGCAATGCAACTCGTCAACTTATAACAATGATAAAGTGACTAAACATCGAGCTGTCAGTTGTCAGTTTCGTCATTTTCGTCATTTTAACAATTGAAGCCTTGCGTAAGATGACCGTTCGGTGGTACACGCGTTTTTGTTTGATATTCGTAGATAAGTTCGGCCTTCTTTTGATAGCTTGTAAATTGGCAAAGGTCATTTTTGATGTATCGGTTAAAATATATAAAATATATAATAACGGTTCAGGGATTGCTAAAGGATTGTTCGAAAGAATCTCCGTGGTCCTGGAACGCAACTGAACGAATACGGGTTTTTTTAGATAGGAAATAATCTAATGACTTCTCCCGCTCTAGGGCAGCGCGAGAGGGCGTGTCAGACTTTTACTGACTAAAACCGACTCCTATGTTCCTTAGCAGAACAATCGGCAGTTGGGCCGAAAAGTTCTGAAGTGGTGGCCGCTGGCCGCGTACTGGAAGACGCATTATTAGAAGGCTTCCTAGAAGGTGGACCGATGACTTGGTAAGGGTTGCGCGAATCCGATGGAAGCGAGATGCACAGGACCGGTTATTGTGGTGACTCTTAGGAGAGGTCTTTGTCCAACAGTGGACGTATTTTAGGCTGAAATGATGATGATGATGAGGATTGGGACCTAACCTATTGTTGATAAATAAGAATAAAGTACATACGCAGCAAATGTGGTTACGCGCAGTCCCCCACTTCGATTTTGACCCGAAAATCGGTTATAGCGAATTCAAGTTCGACCGTCATAATAGTTCAACTTATGTGACGAGGAGTTACCGTTGACCTAGAATCCTGAAATTTGGCATGAAGCAAGGTCTTATAATGTACCTAAGTATAGGAAAAAAAATTGAATACTGTAAAATTTTTAATGTCGTTACAAAAAATAATAATTTGGGAATTGAACTGTTTTAGTGACCGTGTTTTAGACCGTGAGTCCGACTCGGACTTGCCTGTTTTTTTTTTTTATTATAATCCTTAACTTCGCTTCAAACATTGGAAATTCTAAAATATAAATACCCTAAGGATTTAGTTACTAGTACCTAGTCTTTGTGAGTCCATCATTCCCTAAGATGGCATCTACGCTATATGACCTTTACTGCCATTTGAAGAGAAACTCAATATACACAACACATAGGTATTCCGTCAGGTTGTTTAAAGGGTTTTTGATGTGGTAAATGATCAAAGAACTCATCCCGCTCTTGGGTGGAGCGAGAGGGCGCGTCATACTTTTACTGACTAAACCCATCTCAGTCCTTGTCTTCATTCTAGAAGTACGGCTACTCTTTGCTCCTGGGCAACTTTAAACAAGGACTTTGTTTGAGGTCCTAATTATTAACGTCGTAAGGTCGTAAGTAACATAAAATCTTCTGCTATTTATCGTTCTTTATTTACGAAAAAGAAAAAAACCCGACTAGGATTTTTATTGTAAAATACAAATCATGCCCTTTCGGAGGTAAAACTTACCCTACTGGTCAACACGATACTCCTATGATGGTCTGACTGGTCAGACTTTCTGACGTGTGTCCCTATAACGTCTGACAAAGATCTATGAATGAGAACCGAGACCAACGGCTTTACGTGTCTTCCGAGGCACGATGTTTCAATAATATATTATATTATTATATTCCACAACTATCACACAACGCCAGTCTAGTCCCAAGCTAAGCAGAGCTTGTGTGTAATTTAAGTTGTAAAAAATATATAAGTATGTTTATCAGTTATCTAGTACCCGTATCACAAGCTCTGCTTACCTTGGGACTAGACGACGTTGTGTGATAGTTGTGGAATATTATATATTATTATATTCAGCCTAAGTTAAAGAGATGCAGTTAGTCAAGTAATTCCCACAGCACTTGAAACAGACTCTGCAAACACTTAGAACTCGTCTCTAGACCACAATGACCCATGACCATATACATATCGTATACATTATGCGTAAATACTTGACATGTATAGCTAAGCACACATAGTTTCGTAACAGTCAGGGTTATATAAATAAATGAGCTCTGACCAGGCCTTTGAACTGACCAGCCGTTTGTGGTCCAAGTGTAGGTTGTAGCGATTTTAGGCTGTCTTATTTTTCAATTATTTATTCTATTGAAATCTTTCAAAATTTTTACAGTATTAATGTTCTAGTTTACAAATCGCTGCCGTGAACTACTCATCCGCTAAACTAAAATTAAACTAGGCAGACCACTTTTCCTGCAAATTGCAAACTATTTAGGTATTTAACTAACTGTAAAGAATGTTCTCATGTCTTATTTCTATAAAATTGTCGAAAAATCTTTTTCTAAAAATGAATTAATTATTTGCCTAAACCGATGTTAGGTAATGAACTAAATTAAAATAATCTTTGTATGTCTTCCATGCGATTTTTTTTTTTAATAAAAAGACATGTGAAGATTGTTTACGTTTAGTTACATTACATATTAGTACTTAAACAGATGGAATGGATGGATAGTTTACAAATCGCTAAAGTAAACTACTCATCTGCCAAACTAGAATGCATCTGGGAAAATTACTTCTGCCGCATATCGCAACCAAATTGGAATATAACGTTCTTAAAAAAATTAAAATAGGTAGTTAAAATACCAGATAAATAAATCGTTAAAAAAAATAACTTTTGAATACCGTAATTAAAGACACAATAAAAAGACAATAGGTGTGCGGACACCGGTGTCCTCTTGGTGCTTAACAGTTTAAAGCTCTTTTACTTTCGTTTTGGGGTTGAAACTCTTGGGCCGTGGGGCCGAGTGCTCATAAGCTAATGAACTATCCAAACGATTAGTTTACACTCCGCGTGAACCAAGAGCTGGCTTGTCTCTGGTCTTGAAAGATTCGTGATACTCCAGGGAGGTTTAAACGTTGAGAAAATATAGAAAAATTCACAAAAAAAAAATCCGTTTATTAGGCGGTACAAAGTTTACCGAGTCATCTAGTACATAAATAATATTGTAGTCACCTACCGCTTATCACTTAGCCCACACATAACGTCCCGTTAATGAGACAGTGACCGATATGTAGGTGAAAGGTCGTACGTCTGCGTTACCTACTCACTACCGACGCAGGAGACGCGATCGTGATTGTATCCTGTAGGCCAAGACTAGGTAGGCAGAGGTTTAGGGTTTTTTGTACTATACTTATACTATTTTTTAGAGTTCTATACCCAAATAATAATAAAAAAAAAAACAAATAATATTTCAAAAAAATATGTTTTTTTGTGTTGTAAATAATATTAAAAAATTTATCATATATAAAAATTTGTTAGAATATATATATATATTTATATATAAAACTGAAGAATGAAATTAATGAAGAATTTAGTTTTTTTTTTTTTTTCTTACTATTTCGTACGTATTATACCTATATAATATTGTTGTGAACAAGGTATTAAAATTTTCTGCTGTTTCCAGGCTAAAAATATTTTCAAGAAATTAAATTACAATCAATTGATAACAACCATACAATATCAAGAATTATTTCATATAATGTCAAAGTATACTAAATTAATGTCAAGAGTTACCAAAATAGTAAATATGTCTGGAATGATTAAATACAGTATCAAGGCATGCTAAATTTAATGTCAAGAATTATCAGATATAATGTCACTGAATACTAAATATAGTGTCAGAAAAAAGGGTAAAACATGATACCCGTAGTGATGGAAAGGAGAAGGCAACTGAAGTAGCATCGGTTTGGTTTTAGTCAGTAAAAATCTAACACGCCCTTCCGCTAGGCCCTAGAACGGGAGATATTAGAAGATGTTCCACCTTAAAAAAGGGTTTTTTATGGTAGGTAAAATCATCCAATGAAATCTCCCGCCCTTGGGCGGAGCGGGAGATAGTGTCAGACTCTTACTGACTAAAAATCTACCCCGTTCCTTCGTTGCCTATCATACCGGGGTTGAGCCTTCCTCTCAGAAAACGGCCATTGACCCCAGCAGGCTTCGGCCCTGCCTGCATGCAGCTAGCAGGCTGGGCCTCGACGGTTCGCTAACAGCTCCTTGAGGCACGCGGGAACAGTACGTGCCGTCGACGACTTGGCCTCGGTCCGGTCAGGGTGGAAAATCAACCCACCCAAGGGCGGGATTTGTCATTTGATGATTCTACCTACCATAAAAAAACAAGCTTATAAAACGAGATGACTACGATATCTGTCTATCTGTAACTATGCCGGATCTCGCTAAAAAAAACTGCGGGTCAGTAGATTCATGTTCGCCTAACTTTTTTTTTTAGGTTTGGTCCCATAGTAAAAGTTGTTGGTTATGATGATTACAATCCCATGTTTAATAATCGTTCACTAATTATTTTGGTATTATATTGGTCGTTTTAATCCCGCGGAGGGTCGATTCGGTACATGAAACACTATCGAATTGTAAAGACAATTTTTTTTTTTAAGTTGAATTAATTTACGCATGTACGAAATTAATTTCTTTAAGTAAGTAAGTAAACGCCAGCTGAGCGACGCCAATGAACTGTAGGTATTTAGTATGCAACGATCTTCAACTACCTACAAGGTCATTGCCTCGTTTACTTAAAAAAAATAATTTCGCACATGCGTATATTAACTCAAGTTTTAGAAAAAAAAGTAATTTTATTTTCTAATTTTATCTTTACAAATCGATAGTGTTTCAGGTAGCGAATCGACTCTCCACGGGTTTAAAACGACCAAAATTTAATGGTGTATATACAATCTCTTTGATGGAATACAAAGTTTTCATCTACGATTTTTGGGTAACGAAGTCAACAAGTGAAAAGACATCAACGCGCACACAAAACTGAAGAATTAAATAAATGAAGAATTAAATTTTTTATAAGACCAACCTATCCTAACCTATCTATATCCTATCGTAAAAACTTAAACTAATACATTTAGTTTAAGTTTTTGCGATAATTGACTAGAAAATTGAAAAAATTTTAACGAATCGTAGATTGCTAAATCCTTGTCACAGCTATTTCGTCATAATTATTATGTTATTATATGGCAAAGGGTGCCCTTCTTTGCCATTTTATAGGCTCAGTTGCAAAACCTAAACGGCTTGAACAAAGGTATAAAATATCATTCAATTTAGTTTATTGTCCAGTATAAATTGACGAGTCATTTGATTGGCTATTCTGTTAACTAGATCGGTTAACCAATCACAATTGTGTGATTTTATCGAAATCTATGTTTCCTAAGTCATACTACTATTTTAAACTTGACCGCTGCAGTTTCTTTAAATAAACATCAGGTGAGCGAGTCCAGTGACCTGTAGGTAGTTGTCGTTCGTTGCGTTATAACTGCCTACAGGTCATTTGACTCGCTCAGCTGATGTTACTTAAGAAAACTTAATTTCGTACATGCATATATTAATTTCGAGTTTTAGAAAAAACAGTTCTTTAATTTTTAATTTTATCTTTACAAATCGATAGTGTTTCATGTATCGGATCGACCTTCCAAGGAATTAAAAAGATCAAAATTTAATGGTGTATTGTATTAGACAACATTTGGTAATGATCTTAGCACACTTATCTTTCTTATTCCTCATCATGTGGCCTGTCCACCTCTATTGTAGTTATTTATGCCATACACACATCTCACACTCGTAACTCCAGCATAACTTATCAGGCCTAAACGCTATAAACGAAATACGGCTAGTTCGTGCAATGGGTAGCACGCTGTCCGATCGTCCGGTAACCGACCGGACCGAGCCCAAGTCGTCGACGGCGCGTTCTGTTCCCGCGCGCCTCAAGGAGCTGTCAGCAAACCGTAGAGAGATGAATGGAACAGGGTAGGTTTTAACTCAGTAAGAGTCTGACGCTATCTGCCGCTCCCAAGGACGGGATTTGTAATTTGATAATAATTTTGCTTACCATAAAAAAGGGCATTTTGAGCTGGCGGAATTCCAAACCACATTACATCGTAAAAAATACTAAACATCGTACAAACTAGGCCATTTATACGCACGAATGCTCAATCAGCAATCCGTTACAAGGCGATTTAAACTGATTAAGCGATTGATTAGCGCTTTAAAGCGATTTACATAATGTTATGTAGCTAAATTATTTATAGTTTAATATTTATGGTGTTGGTTATTTGAAGAATTGTCGCTCTAGTTGCTTGTAGTAGCTTTAAGCTGCGTGAAGTATTTTTGTTGAAGCGTTATCCATTTGCACAATTATATTTTCAATTTTTAGGGTACCGTACCTCAAAAGGAAAAAAACTGAACCCTATTATAGGATCACTTTGTTGTCCGTCTGTCTGTCAAGACCCTTTACCTCTGGAACGCGTAGAGGTATTGAGTTGAAATTAATACCATATGAAGTTTCTCGAAACTGTAAAAAAAACAAATTTCTAAAATATGGCCGTTTATGTCGCAAAAAATGTTTATTTCGACACCCTCATGGGAATCAAAATTCTTAGGGTGTTTTCCGTTGACCTAGAACCTTAAAATTTAACATGAAGCAAGATCTTGTAGCACAAGTATAGGAACAAATCTGAAAACTGAAAATTTGTAGTGACGTCACAAAAAAACTTTTCTATTCGCAAAAAATTCGAGACTCGATACGGAAATTGAACTATTTACATAAGTTATTTTGTGCGGAACCTTCGGTGTGCGAGCCCGACTCGCACTTGCCCAGTTTTTAGTGTACAGTAAAGTTTATTCTATTTTATTCTATGCTATTCTATTCTATTCTTTTATATCCTATTCTATCCTATTCTATCCTATTCTATACTATTCTATCCTATTCTAATCTAATTTTTGCCATCGACACGTCATGAAGAAGAAGAATAAATTATTATTTTCTTTTGTTACAGATTTATTACTCATCAATGAAGACATCATTTTCTTCGTGTCTGTTAATAAGGTAAATATATTTAATTTAATCGTCATTATACTACTTACAATAGTCTACAGCCATTTTTCAAAGAAAATACAGACTGTTATATCGACCATTTTCAGGAAGAATATCGTAAGCGTCAGTGTTCGATTTTTGTGAGAATGGGCTTTCTTCCACAATATACCGCGTACATCAAAGTCTGGAATAACCTGCCTCTGCGGTCTTCCCGTCCGATTATAACGTAGGTGTCTTCAAGGCTAGAGTGAATAGGCTCTTAATAAACTAGTGCGCCTCACCATCAACGATTGCATCACTGCTTACTATCAGGTGGGATCGCAGTCGAGCACTAGTTTATATCAAATAAAAAAATAATGATTAAAAAGTGTCTATGATAATCTAATTCTTAAAAAAATATAACATATTGTTGATATGTCTACTGATCTAATACAATTGTCGCTATTAACACATTTTCATAAATACTTTTATAATTATGGAAGAGAAGAAACACTCATTCCTGCAAAAAATGCAAATTGACCACCCCCCATTTTTTCTGCTCTCGAACGCCAATTATACATAGGTACGTTTGTACAACTTGAATAACCTTGGAAAAACGCTAATTGTCGTACTGCACACATGGGTGTACAAATTCATTCGGCCGAAAATTTCGTACTCTAAATCTTCGTTTTTCCTAGAAAAAAAAAAACCAGCTTTTTTAAGTGTGATTTTCTAAAAAACGAGCAATTACATAATAATAAAAGGGTCGAAGCCTGCTGGGGTCAAGGGCCGTTTTCTGAGAGGAAGGCTCAGCCCCGGTACTATAGGCAGCGAAGGAACGGGGTAGGTTTTTAGTCAGTAAGAGTCTGACACTACTTCCCGCTCCACCCAAGGACGGGATTTGTCATTGGATGATTTTACCTACCATAAAAAAAAAATCCCGCGTGCGAAGGTATTTTTTTGTACTTTTTTTACTTTTGCTTAGTCAGCTAATAACAATAAATATTGATTATTCAAATAAATAAACTACATTATTAATTACCTAACCATTTACTACATAATAAGCTTGACGTACATAAATGTCACTACAATTAATTACAAACTAATTTACTATTAACTGTTTTAATTCTGTGAGTTTATTGTTACAATAAACATTATTTATTAGTAGCCTATTTTAATAATTACTACTTTAAACGATTGTGTACTACTGTTTTTATGGCCCAGTGGTTGTGGCACCCGTTTCTATTGCATGAGGGTTCGGAACCGGACAAGTACCAATGTGATTTCTTCAATTCAGATGTACTTTTTAGGACATAAGTGCTTTAGAAAGCACGTAAAGCGTTTGGTATACTACCCTACTCACTGCCATTTAAGTTTGGCGATTCGTAATCATTACAAGTACTGCGAAATACGACGAGTCCTGTAAACTCAATCTCAATTTTTTTTTAATTTCATATAGACACGGGCACTTATAAAACATCAGCAGCTAGCGCCCAGTTCCAATTGGTCATTTCCTATGGAGAAGAACCGGCAAGAAGCTCCATGGTTACTCTTTTAAGAAAGTTATTGTTTCTACAATAATTATATGTACGTCTCGCATCCATCGGATTGTCGTAACCCTCACCAGCAGGCTTAGCCAAGCTGATAAATAATCTACAATCGTTAATGCTTGTAGAAAACTAATAAAATGTATGGAAATAACAAAATCACAGCAAAATTCGTAGCCAAGTTGACATCGTTTAAAATGATAGAATGAAGTTTTTTTTTCTTTATTATCTTTTATTAGTTTATGGACACAGTAAGACCATGTCAGCCTCATCGTAACCTAAATAGAATGAAATGTAATCGTTTCTACAATGTTCATCACTACATCTTGTAGTTTTATAGTAAATGTTACTTTTTAGTATAAAAAAATTGTAGAAACAATCACTTTTTTAAAAGAGTAGCTATGGAGTTTCCTGCCGGTTCTTCTCCATAGGAAACGGACAATTGGAACCGTGCGCTAGCTTCTGACTTTTTATAAGTGCCCATGTAGGCCTATGTAAAATAAACGATTTTGAGTTTAAGTTTGACTTACGGTGAGTCGTTTCAATTGTAGAAAGAGACTCGACACGAAATTTGGCTAGGCATGCAGATCACCGATCCACCTTATGGGAGACCAACGCTGCGTCTTCCTCTCCTCACCGAAAAAAACCGCCTCAAACATATACAAATTCAAACACCAAAGCTACAAAACCACTAGCATTTCATTACACCAGTTCAAAGTACCAACATAACTCAGTACGAACGTAAAGGAACTATCCTAAGCCAAGTATGTAGCAATTAAAGATTAAACCTGGTCCAGAGGTCTGGCTCTCGGGGGTCTGGTCCGAGGTCCCGTTAAATGAGGGTCAAATTAACTCTGTATTAGACTCGTCTCAATCAATTCTAAGTAGTGCTTTGGTGTGTGGTCCAAGTTAGGAGCGAAAAGCGGGATGGAATATTCTAAAAGACTAAATTAATATACCATCAGGTTTTTTAGGTTCCGTTCTTCCGCTTTGGGTGGAGCAGTTGATGTTAGACTTTTACTGAATAAAACCCACTCTTGTTCCGTCTTTGCCTTCGTTCCAGGGGCCCGGGTTTTACTTTCACATAACCCATGGCCCCAATAGGCTTTGTTTTAAGCGAATATTATTGTTTCTGATTTACTAGCTTTATCAAAAGTCACTGAATATAGATTGATTGAAATAAGTGCTATGGTTTTTTTTCAGAGTCTTCAGGGACTTTTAAATGAAAGTAGTGTACTGTAAAAACGGTTCAACGCTCAGCGTAAAGCTGTAAGTTTCGGACACAGTATATCCGGACATAATGTCCGAATAGACTCACTTTTATTTCAATTTTTTTTTATACTAACGTTTCGGACAAAAAGTTTGGTACCGTCTGATAAAAAGTTTTAAAATATAATATATAGGGAAAAAAGCGATACCAAAACTAATTTAGGCTGGATTTAAGGCGGCCATTTTGGGTGGGAAGTTTCTTTATTTTAAGACTTTTTTTGCAATAAATTTAGTGGTGTCCAAATTGTCAGTGAAAAAATATTGAAAATAAAAATGTGTCGATTTGGACACCGTGTCTGAATCGTCAGTAAGTAGGTTCAAAACCCGGATCTTTGCAAGCTCAGTAACAAGTCATTAACATTTATCTGAATGCAAGATGAATTAACTTAATTGATCAATTCATTTCATTGATCCCTTATAGAAATATGAATGAAAGAAAATTTGAGATCGTATGCCTCGATTTAAAAATTTGTTTCGGTATTTTAAATCAATTAGGACTAATAAACTTGGTACAATTTCAAAAGAAATGTGAGTAGTTAATTGACGCTTTTTTGTTAATATAAATAGAGCTCTGTTTAAAAAAGTATAATAAATTACGCTAAATGAATTTCAACCAAGCGTTGAAAATAGTTGCAATTGCAATATTAATCCTATCATCATGATTTAGTTAGTTAAAGACCGCCGTCGAGCATAGAGATTGCAAACCGGGCCCAGCCGGGCCCGGTGCCCTTTTAGACATTCATTGGGCCCGGCCATTCGTACCGGGCTGGTGACCGGACCGGGTATGAATTGCTGGGCCGGTCACCGGGCCCGCGAGCAGTGAAGCCGAGGACAAACGTGTGTGGAATAGGGAGAGGGAGGCCTTCGCCCAGCAGTGAGACAAATGTCTCACTGCTGGGCGTTTGTCCTCGGCCATTGTGAGCAAGTCCCTCCCGTAATTGTCCAGCTTATCTCTCCACCTTCGCCTTGGTCTGCCGCGATGTCGCCTTGCGTTTAAGGGAACCATGGAATCATGATGTAATTTTATAATTAGTATTAAGAATAATGTTTATTTGGTAAAATCGAATTATTATTATATCATGTAGTAAGAGTGTATGTTATCTTTTTTTAAAGATATTTCACACTTTGATTTACGAAGCGTTACGACTTTGTCTTTGAATAAACAAATGATGGTAGTTAAGTTAAAAATACTCTTCAGTTAATTAATATATTTAAGTCATTTAAGTACTATTTTGTGTTTTTTTTTTTTAAATAAACAGTTTACTATATTTTTTATTTCTTGCGAACACTAAACAAAAATAAGTAGAGCATGACTTTAAAATATCTGCTCTAAAAAGTTTTTCATACTAATTAATTATAATTTATAATTTACTGTTGCCATTTCTTCGCCGAGAATGTATCTCGGTTATAATGAATGGCCGACGGTTAGTTGGTTATGTGCCTAAAAATAATACCATCTTTTTTTTTGTGATGGTACTCATTCTGGCTTAACTCGCCATATTTTGTTTAGCAAAATCCGCTATTTATACTCCTTCGTGTTCCCCAGGCGGTCAGCGGTAGTACTTATAGTATAAGCTCTGCCTCCCTAGCCAAGATACAATCGTTTCGTTTAGCGTGAACGATTTGAGTTGGTCACGCCTCCAATTCCTTTGTTGAGATTATGTCAGACCAAAGGAATTGGGGGCGTGGCCAATTCCAAGCTAAACGAAATGATTGTAACTTGGCTAGGGGGGGCTGTTTAGTTTGGGACTGGATAGAAGAGATACTGTTGTGTGAAAATTGTGGATTATTATTACTATAAAACGCCTTGTTCTTTTACCTTGGACCAAACTTTATCGTTTACCCAGGAAGAAATTAAACCTAGGCAAGCACTTTAGACCATCTAGATCTGTACGGCATACCAGCTAGGTGTTAGTATGTTCCTGCAAATAAAATAACTGTAATACGGATGAATTTGATGCCTACAATGTTGTGAGATCGTGAGCAATGGGATCAGTAATAAGACCGCAAATTGAAGGAAGAAAGATATAATATCACGACTGGTATTCGTAAAAGGGTGGGCAGAAGCGAATGGCAAAGCTCAGCTAGCTCGCCAGTCAATCAATCAAAGCATTTATGTCAAATAAACCACTTAAAGGCACTTTTGAATTGTCAAGAAATCAATCAGTCAGAAAAATTATGCTGTACATTTCAAATAGTAAATAGCTATGGACAAGACTGTTCAAGAAACTATATGGATATTCTTTTAAGTCGTGTTATATGTTACAAATATCTCAGTTAAATACATACTCCTTGTCGCTTCTATTATGTGAGAACAATGTAAATAAACTTTGTTATATATAAACTAGTGCTTGACTGCGATCCTGATGGTAAGCAGTGATGCAATTGTTGATGGTGAGGCGCACTAGTCTATTAAGAGCCTATTCACTCTAGCCTTGAAGACACCTAAATTATAATCGGACGGGAAGACCGCAGCAGGAAAACTGTTCCAATCCTTCGATGTACGTGGTATAATCGACGAAGCAAAACGCTTAGTCCAAAAAAAAACAAACACAAAAAAAAAACTATAAAAAAAAGAGAAATAACGCCTGAAAACTCTTTTGGTATTCGGTAATTTTTTGATTTACTCGAATATTCAGAACCTCAAATCAGATTTCAGAGGCCTTTACTGGATTGGTTTTACTTAATTATGTTATGTTTTGATTTCTATAGAAGCCTAGATAATATCCACAAGATATCTGTGTATGCACAATTTCTGGAACAAGATGTGTTATTAACATAATCATGTAAGAGCGGTTGTATAAAAATGTACCTCAGGTTGACCGCTCTTGAAAATTCAGATACATAACATTTCCTCCTTTATATTAAACCTTGTTCTTGTACGGAGAATAGTATTTACTTATGTCTAACGTTAATATATTGTTGCAGATCTTGTAATAATATTGATTCTAGCCAAGTGTTTCGACTAACTCCTAAGGAGGCTCTCGAGAGTGTAGCGTCATCTCGTAGTGTTAGTAGAATGAACAAGAATGTCTTCACAATGTATGTGTTGATATAAGTAAAATATATTGTATCTCTCCTGTGTTTCTTTACACGTGACATTAGAAAGTAGAAGATTCTGAACTAATTGTGTTCCATTGGTGTATTTGCTGTAAACAATTAAAAAAAAAGAGTGGAATTCCCTGCCGGAGTCTGTGTTTCCTGATAGCCACAACTTAGGGGTCTTTAAGTAAAGAGTGAATAAGTTATTTCTAGGCAAGCATGCTCCATCGTCGGCCACATCATCGCTTACCATCAGGTGAGATAGTAGTCAAACGCGATCCTATGTATGTTAAAAAATAAAAACAATATCATCTTCTTGCCCTTGTCACGTTTTATTGAGGTCGGCGTAACATGTTTTTTCTTCCATTCTGTCTTGTCATCCGACATGCTATCACTAACGCCTTGATCGCCCTCGGCTGAATGCTCGGTAAGTATAAACATAGCGCGGAGTGCTCGGCCGAGCGCTTATCGCTACAACTCGCTTACATCACTGTCTCGGCCGAGCAACAATTTTACTATCTCGCCTTTTTACTCAGTACGTGTGATCAAGGTGTAACTCCCTTGTCTTTCATATCACTTCACACAATCCATCCATCTTTTCTTTGGCCTCCCTCTCCCTCTCCATCTATCTACATGTATACTCATAAATCTTTTAGTAATATGCGTTTCATCCCTCTTCTTCACATAGCCATACTACCGCATACTTCATACTTCCGTCAGTAGATACCTACTCATACCTATGGCCATTAGGTCCATTATTAACACATTATACATTTTTTTTTGTAACAAAACGAACCAAAACACTAAAAATTAATCGTACTGTGAAATCCATAATTGCTCGATTTGATTTTTATTACGTTTTTGATTCAATGGCAAAGAATTTTTGAAAAAAAACCGTGGAAATCGCGAATATGTGTTGTTAAAACCAGGTTTTTGCTTTAATTTTGTACTACAAAAAATGCTTGAGAACTTATTTGTTTTATATACGAATAGCGACTCGCCCCAGCTTCGCACGTGTGCAATGGTGATATTATAGTACATTATGATATAAGTGTGTAATGTAGGAGGTTACCGTCGAGGCGGTATTAAGACCCGAGCCTTGGCGAGGGTTAAGAGCAGTAACACGACGAGCCAAGAACAGTAACCACTCATTACTCACGTGTATAATACAACGTTTTTCAATACACTTGTGAAGAAAAATAAATTTGTTAACTAATATTACAACCGTAAAACTAGTAAAATTTTTCATATCGTGGGGGTAAAAATTAAATCTGTTTTCATAAACACGCGGTAGGCTATTTCTATACGGTCTTTTGATCATATTGCCTAGTCGTCGTTTGTTTTACTTGTGTGAAAAGTTTTTTCGTTAATTTTATTCGTAGTGACAATAGAATATGGATGTAACATTATTTTTATAATTGTAGTATTTAATTTTACTTTATTAATACAGCCCATGAACTTCACTCGAAAAAAATCACACCAAAAACCGCGCGCATCATAAAATGACGGCCATAGACAACATTTTTTTTTTTTTTTTTTTGTTTTCAAAATTTGAATCGCAAACACAGAGGTTGAATAAAAAGGTTATAGCTACATTATAGCACTAGTGCGTAATAGTAATCAAAATGTCACAGTTTGGTAACAGGTGCCATTATATACCTAAATGTAGTGCAATAACAGCCAGTTTCTGAGCAAGTGTATTGAAAAATTTGTTATGCATGTATTATACATATAAACCTTCCTCTTGAATCACTCTATCTATTAAAAAAAAACCGCATCAAAATCCGTTGCGTAGTTTTAAAGATCTAAGCATACGTAAGGACAAACAGCGGGAAGCGACTTTGTTTTATATTATGTAGTGATAGAAGACGTTTGTTTCATATATGAGAGTAGGAAGTCATCAAATGATTCTTCTTGCTTTGCGTAGAATGAAAGTAGAGTGGCGTATTCCTTCAGTTATTTTTTGCATTCCAGGGCAGCTAACTTTTTCGAACAATTTATTTGCCTGTGCTTATTTTTTTTACACGACTGCCCCAAAAAAGGAGTGTTATGTTTTTAGGGTTCATGTATGTATGTATGTGAGTTTCTTTATTCCACCGTAACTTCTAAATGACTAAACCGATTTACACGTATGAGGTATCGTTAGAATCCTTGCATCATCCCGAGTAACATAGGCTATTGAAAAAATGTAAAAATACAATGTGGTGGGTAAGATAAATAAATGAACACCCACACATTTTTTTTTTAATTTTATTCTCTTAATGCATGTGATTGTCGTCTAGGATTTGACGAGTGGATTTCAAACATATATATGTGTTACACTATTAATCGAAGCTGTCGAGTAAAAAAAATTTTTTTTCTTTACCAGAAGTGCGAGGACGAATTTTGGCTATGGTGACCCCCGTAATCAAAAATCATTTATATACTTTACAAGTCTTTGCTTGTGTAACAAAAAGACATTAAAACCAAACCACCAAAACGGCATATAGGTTCAAAGCAAATTGGGTGTTACATGTTATATTTATGACTCGTCTTCTTCTTCCTGCCTTTTTTCTCATGTTATTTGTAGTCGGCGCTTCACGTTTTCTTCTTCCATTCTGCCCTGTCACCCGTCATGCTATCACTAACTTCCTTCTCTTTTATATTAAGAAAGAAGAAAGAAAGAAAAATATTTTATTTGACACAATATAGACACACACAATGCAGAAACAACATGTAGACACTTAAGATAAAAAAAGGATAAAACTAACATCCAATCTATCTATCTTTTCGTTGGCCTCTTATGTATATTCATAATCCTTTTAGTAACATGTATTTCATCCTTCCTCTTTACATGACCATACCAAGACAAAGGATTCAAACTTCCTTTAATATACTCATTCCTCACTTAATCCTTTTTTGTCAAACCACACATCCATCTCAACATTTTCATCTCCACTACATGCAATCTTTTTTCATCTGTCTTTTTCACAGCCCATCATTCTGATCCATAAGTTATGACAGGTCTTATCACGGACTTGCCAATTTTACTTTTCAACTTGAGGGGCTTCCGTGGGTCACAAGTTGTTCCAGTGGCCTTTTGCCATTTTATCTATCCTGAGTTGATCCGATGTGTTACATCTCGGTCTACCTCGCCATCTCCTTGGATAAGCGATCCGAGATACCGAAAGTCGGAGCAGATCTGTATGGGATTTCCGGCGAGAGCTAAGGGCACAGGACCGGAGAGACCGCCGAAATTACAAAACAAGTACTCCGTTTTCATTCTGCTCAATTTCAGGTCAACACTCTAAAGTCTGTGCCACTACACATCCAATCTATTTTGGCCCTCTAGGCCACTTTCGGCAACCAACACAATATCGTCACCAAACAGCATCCACCAGGGGGCCTCTTCCTGAATATCCGACGTCAGAGCGTCCATTATCATCAGGAAGAGGTAAGGGCTGAGAGCCGACCCCTGATGTAAGCCGACAGCCACATTGAAGCTGACAGTGTTGCCCACTGTAGACTGGACTTGGGTACTGCACAAACTGTACATCGCTCGGATCAACTGCACATACTACCTTGGCACATCTTTCTCTTTAAGGGCCCACGATAGAACCTCACGAGGTACCCGGTCGTATGCCTTCTCGAGGTCAATGAACACCATGTGCTTTTATGCGCACCTCTGTATGTCTGGCACAGCTGGCGTAAAGCAAAAAAGATATCCGTTGTACCCCGATCAGGCATAAAACCGAATTGGTTCTGTGAAATTACATTCTCTTCTCTTAGCCGCCTTTCAATAACTTTCTCCCAGACTTTCATACTATGTGATATTAACTTTATTCCTCTATAATTTTTGTACTCAAGCACATCGCCCTTATTCTTAAAGATGGGCAACAATAAACTGTTGCACTAATCATCAGATATGGCTTCTTTCCGCGAGAACTTGTTGAAGAACAAAGCTAATCACGTCCATCCATCCACTCGCAGTAACTCCCACACTTCAACTGGTATTCCATCTGGACCAATGACCTTATCATTCTTCATACCATTTACTGGTATTCTGGCTTAATCTATACTGACCATTCTCACTGTCTTAAAGTTTCGTGACATATCACTGAAAGGATTAAAATAAAATAAAATAATTAAAAAAATTAAAAAACACGACTGCCATGTCAAAAAAATAAACTAAAAATCAAAAAACAAGATGTTCCTATGATGATTCAAGATGATTAGAAAAGTGAAGAAAGTAGTCACTCGTTGATAAGGCACGGCATCTCGGAAACTACTTGATCTACAAAACTGAAATTTTCATCGCAGTCGGGGGACTTTTTATACTATATAAGAAAGCATTTCAGAGTGGTCCCCCGACTGCGATGAAAATTTCAGTTTTGTAGATCAAGTAGTTTCCGAGATGCCGTGCCTTATCAACGAGTGGCTACTTTCTTCACTTTTCTAATCATCTTGAAACATCATAGGAACATCTTGTTTTTTGATTTTTAGTTTATTTTTTTGACATGGCAGTCGTGTTTTTTAATTTTTTTAATTATTTTATTTTTTACAATATTTCACCAAAGAGCAATGGAAAGGACTACGCTCGATGACCTGATGAGGATCGCGGGAATTTGATGGATGCGTCTAATGGTTAGTGGCCCTGACTGCTACTGCCCTTCCAGAGATTTTGGGTTCAATTTCCACCTAAGACAAATGGTTGTGTTTTGAGCATGATCATTTGCTCTGCGTCTGGGTTTAATTTATCTATAATATATGGGGTGACTGATAAAATTAGTGAACGATACTTAAACACGTGATTGTAGTCATAATAACAAACAACTTTTACTATGGGACCAAACCTGAAATCACAAAAAAAAACAGCCAATTCAGTACATTTTAACCAGTTAGGCGAACACAAATGTACCGACCAGCAGTTTTTTTTTTTGCGTTTTCTGGTTTGGGCCCATAGTAAAAGTTTTTTGTTATCATGATTATAATCACGTGTTTAAGTATCGTTCACTAATTACCAGTCACCCTATATATGTATTTAGAAATATATAAGTTTGTTTATCATCTGTCTAGTACTCATATTACAAGCTCTGTTTAGTTAGATGGCGTTTTGTGAAAGTTGTGGAATATTATTATTAATAGCAAACCCCCTTCCTATAGATGAAAAGCACAATGAAGAAATTGCCCCTAGTCCCCGACAGCCCATCACTACAGTTTAAAAATTATTTTTATTAAGATCTATTCTGATATATTCGGTTCAATACAAGTATGTATCATTGATATAATCTCCAGTATTCATAATCCCAGTATTATTTAATACTCGTGACGAACACCGACACACTATTTTGTTACATTACTCCGTGAGTGCAGGACATTCACCCCATCAGGCGGCGCAAAAAGCTATAATACAACCGTACACTTCGGGACATGAGAGCGGGTACAGTGATGTTTAATAGCGGAAAGGATTATGTTTTTTTTTAAATAATGTTGAAGATTTTTATTGAATTTTTTTATAAAAAAAAAGAGAATAGAATATTAAAATACTATTGGTTTCGGAAAACTTACAGATTTTGTTTTTTTATTTACGCCGTAAAATTTTGATCGTTTTAATCCCGTGGAGGGTCGCGTCGGATCATGAAACACTATCGATTTGTAAAAATAAAATTAAAAATAAAGTACTTTTTTGTACATTTTAAATGTCTGAATTACCTTAGTCCTGGAATCCTACACATCAACAACAACAATCCTACAACATCATCAACAACATCATGGTACAACATCTACCCTTGTACCAAATACGATTATTACACCCCGGCGAATAAGTATCCACCCTTACGTTTCTGAAACTCCTACAGTCCAGACTAAGCGTTTTGATTCGTCGTTTATACCGCGTAAATCGAAGGACTGGAACAGTTTGCCTGCTGCGGTCTTCCCGTCCAATTATAATCTAGGTGTATGCAAGGCTAGAGTGAATAGGCTCTTAATAAACTAGAGCGCCTCACTATAAACTATTTCATCACTGCTTACTATCAAGTGGAATCGCAGTCGAGCACTAGTTTACATAAATTAAAAAAAAACTAAACCCATTCAGGTTTTTCAGCGTGAAGGAGTAACAAACTTAAATACAAAAAAAAACAATTCTATTGTTGAAAAACGTTAACTTCAATGTTTTCAAGTCTGAACTAATACTTGTTTATTTTACGCGAATGAATATTACCGTTACTTCACTTGGGAAACAGTAACTGTTTTTATATGTATTAAAAAACTATTGCTTAGCTTGACAGAAACAAATATTTTCTAGCTTAGCAATAAAACTGTGCATTCTGTACGACAGACTGCAATTTATATTTTCTTAATGCTGTTACAACTAATTTCATTTACTATTGTTTTGTCAAGCATTGTAATTTGGAATTCTTTGACGTTTAAAATCGTTTTTGTTAGATATCATAAAATATAGTGGGCTTGTTTCTTTTTAATGGAGTATGTACTATCAAAGACACTTCTACCTGACCACCGTTAAGTTCATTTTTGCTTGCACTCAAAATCCTCAGAGAGTTTGATGCCACGCTGCAGGATTCAAACAAAATCTTCTTTTAATAATCAGGTAGAAATGACCGCGTTGGTACATTGAACTGTACATGTACATTTTTTCAAAGAAATAAGTATGCTTACCAAAGAAATGTATTGCCATTATCTCAATATTTTGATTTATTTACATTGTTATTACTCAGATTAATGGGTGTAGATTGTATCGGCTGTACAAACAGTTTAAAAGTTTGACTAATGACCAATATAATTACGCAGGTGTATTGAACAAGCAAAAAACTAAGTCAATATGTACAATTAATCAAGATTGTAACATGCCTTGTTTTGAAGAGTTACCATAAATGTTTTTACCGGTTATTTTCTGCTTTAATTCACGTTTTAATGGTCGTTTCCAGTTCATATTCCCATATGTAAAAAATACAGTTAAGCTGTATAAAAATGATGAACTGGAACAATTTGCCTGCTGTAATCTTCTCGTCCGATTATAATTTAGATATTTTCAAGGCTAAAGTGAATTGGCTCTTAATAAACTAGTACGCTTCGCTATCAACGATTGCATCACACCATCAGTTGAAACTGCACTCAAGCACTAGCGCCTTTTTTTTAGTCAATAAAAATAAAAACTACTGAATGGATCTTCATGCAGTTTTCACCATCGGATAAATTGTGATTTTTGAGGAAGATGGGTTGGATTTCTAATCCATATATTTACATATAAAAAGAGAAACTGATTGGCTCTCATATCGCTTTGGAACGTGCAATTCATTGCCACTTTTTTTTTTGACTGACCGACATTTTGTCAATTCAAAAGTGCAATTGCAATTGGTCTATTTGAAATAAACGTTTTTGTTTTGATTTATCAACGTACATCCAAAACTACTGGGTCTGAGAACATGAAATTTGGCACAAGGCTTCCTTTTATGTTTTAGGCGAGCATTAACATTTTTTTTTAAAGTCTATTTATGGGTGAAATTTATTAGTAAATAATAAAAGGTCCATCGATTCGGTGCGTCAGTTTCTCGCGCCGACAGTGTAAGCACCTTGTTATAAATCCTTGAGCATCAAGTCCGACTCAAGCATAACGGTGAGGACCGCGTTATTAGCACGTGATACTGCCGATATGTAAGGGTAAGCACGGATACAGGTTGTACATAATGAGAAGAGAATTAAAAAAAATGAATATACGGAACGTTTTTATTTTTTGCAGACAATCACATTGCATCAGTGCTTACCATCTGGTGGGATCGCTATATCAATTAAAAACTAATAGCTGGTCTCTTTGAAAATAATTTAAAAATCGTATAAACCTCTTTTTGTCGGTGGAAATATCATCCAATGACGTCTCCGCGCCCTTGGGTGGGGCGGGAGATAGTATCAGACTTTTACTGACTAAAACCCACTCCTGTTCCTTCTTTGCCTTTCATACTGGGGCCGAAACTCACTTTCAGAAAAAAAATATAATGAAAATACAGAAAAAAAATCGATCCTTGGCCTCAGTAGGCTTCGAACCACTGGGCCTCACATCATGCACATCTGAATTTTTCAAGTTTTGTTAATTTACTTTTATTTCAAGGTTAGTTTCTTTTTTAATCTCATTTTATTTGCGGGGTCTTTTCTATACAGCATATGTTAGTTGTAAAATACATCTCGTATTACTATAATAAATAATATAATATTTTTTAAATGTGTTTTGTTTTGTTTTGAAATGTTTAAAAATATAATTTATATGTGTGTATGAATGAATAAAGAAAATAATAATATAACCCTTGTAGCATCACGTTGTTGTCCGTCTGTCTGTCTGGCAGGACCCTGTATCCAAACTCATATACTCAAATCTGCGTTCCCTTGAAGCTATGAAAAATCAAACTTATAAGTCAAACAAAAAAAAAAGATACGGCCATTTGTATCGCAAAAATAACGTATATTTCGACACTCTCAAGGGAATCAAAATTCATAGGGTACTTCCCGTTGACCCAGAATCCTGAAATTTGGCATAAAGCAATGTCTTATAGAACATGTGTAAGAATAAATGTGAAAACAGTAAAGTTGTTGTTACGACACGAAAAAAAAACACTTTTCTCCTCCTTTCGGGTCCGACTGGCACTTACCAGTTTTTTGCACCTACTGATCGAAGTCCACCTAATTTTTTAATTCAGTTATGTAGTAAACTGCCCATTTCTTTTTAATGTTTAATTATAGGAAAAATAATAACCGCGACAAAAAACCGGGTTATATTAAAAAACAAATCTCCCTTGAATTGAATACGCGCCCATTCTCTAAAAATATATTTTGAATTCAACGCCATCTAGCGAGCATAGCTTCGTAGCTTTCGTCTTAATTGACTGAACAAGCCTCGTAAAGTTTGCATTGCAGCAGATACTATCTCCTCTGAGGGAATCAGGATGTCCATATCCGCAAACATCACAGTATTTTTCTCATAAAAGATTTTCTCACGACCCACTTGCCTAGCCTAGTTCGTTAGTTGTGTGTATGTATCGAGCGTAATCGTTGGATGGTTATTAAAATTACTTCAACATCCTACAGATGTCGCCACATGTCTAATAACTGTAAACTGGTATGATTAGTAGCCTTCTTATGGAATGTAGGTGAATCTAAAAAATCCAGGGTCTTGGAATGAGGTTTTGATATAAAATGGTGAGCATATATATTACATACTAACTTCTGCAAGCGGCTTTGCCCAAGTAAAAGTCGGTTTGTCCATACAAACTTCCAAACCCCATTTTAGCCCATTAGGGGTGGAGTTTCGTAAAATCCGTTCTTAGCAGATGCCTACACCCTATAAGGAACCTACCTGCCAAATTTTAAGTTTGTTGGTGTTTTTTTTTTATGGTATGTAAAATCATCCAATGACAAATCCCGCCCTGGGCGCAGCGGGAAATAGTGTCAGACTCTTACTGACTAAAAACCTACCCCGTTCCTTCGTAGCCTATCGTGCCGGGGCCGAGCATTCCTTTCGGAAGTAAGTTTGTAAGTGTTATAGTTTCTGAGATTTCGTGATTAATCAGTGAGTGGTATTTCGCTTTTTTAAAAGAAGAAGGTATTTATTATAGTATCTAGCAAGATACGAATCAGAACACTCCTTCAATACGTTTGAAATCCGCTCGCATTGGTCACAATAAGTGTAATATACCCCGTCTGAGCTCTTAAAAATGAAAATTGAGTCCCAGCAGTGGGAACATTATAAGGCTACTAATACCGAAATGTCCAATACATGAACTGGACTATTACTTTCAAAAATTGACATACTACATACACCAATAAAGAAATCTCGAAACGATCACATTCACTCTTTAATTCAATCGTTCACGCTTCATTACCTCTCACACTTGACCGTGATTCTTTTCATTAGCGAAGCAGAGCACATCGAAAACGTTCATTCTTCTTCTTCTTCCTGCCCTTGTCCCATATTACTTGGGGTCGGCGCAACACGTTTTTTTCTTCCACTCTATCCTGTCAGCCGTCACACTATCACTAACTTCCTTTTCTTTCATATCACTCCTCACACAATCCATCCATCTCTTCTTCGGCCTCCCTCTTCCTCTCCACCCATCTACTTGTAAACTCAGAACTCTTTTAGTAACATGTGTTTCATCCCTCCTCTTCACATGACCATACCAAGACAAACGATTTCCTTTCAACTTTTCAGTCACTGGCGCCACTTTCAAACTTCCTCTAATATACTCATTTCTCACTTTATCCATTCTCGTCACACCACACATCCATCTCAACATTCTCATCTCCGCTACATGCAGTCTTTTTTCATCCATCTTTTTCACAGCCCAACATTCTGATCCATACAGTATGAACGTTCATTCAAACAAACCAATTTAAATTTGCCTCTCGCTTTCCAAAAGTCACTCGACTTTGAACCTAAATCATGAAGAAATACGATTATAATCTTGTTCGATGAAGATCATCTTAACTTTGCGACAAAACTCATTGAAGTTTGAAACGTATTTTTGAATTTGTAAAGTCGTTTTTCGTTTGTTTATTACGAAAACAATGAGATTCCCTAAATATGAGATAGTTTAAATAACAATCAAGAAAGACGGTGTAGTTTAAGTTGAAATATCTTATTAATTGGTGAATATACTGATTCAATTACAAGATAATTTAGCTAATTAGATCAGCTAGCTTCAACGGAGTATCAAATTGCCAGCATTTTCCAGAAATTATTTATCTGTACGTAAAGTAGGCGCCAGATAAACTTAGAATAATGGTCATTGACCCTCTTACATTTATTGACATTCCTAATTTAAAATACGAAAATAAAAACATAAAGCTACGAGTATCTTGAGTCGACATCTATCGTGATCCTTTACATTTTCAAGTAATGAAAAACAGTTAATTGTTCGTTTTTCAGGTGCCTACGCAGAAAAAAGGTCAATGTACTTTATTCCACATTTATCTGGCGCTTAATATAGCTACTGCCAGTGGCTTCGCCTGCGTTTTAAAAAAATATCCCAATAGAACATACTCCTGATATACAAAGTATCATATGTATTATTCCAGGACACGTCCATCCATATACCAAATTTCGTTCAAATCCGTTCAAGCGTGACGAAGTAACAAACATACACACTCACACACACAAACTTTTGCCCGTATAATATAATATTAGTGTGGTATTCACACACAAATCCACGATTCTTTTTTTTTAAACAGTTTTACTGTAAATCCTATTTTTTATTTATTAATTTTTGGTTTCTTGAGTATGTCGGTAGCATCACAGACAGATATCAGAATACTACCGCGGCGTTTCATTTACTTTTTTTTTTTAAATATCGCAGCATAAGTTGAGATAAGAGCCTTTTTGGCCTCGCACAGTTTTTTTTTAATTTACATTATAATATCACATTGTTTGTCATGGAACACCTCCAAAACGGCTTGATCGTTTTTTATGTTTTTTTTTTTTGTGTATATTTGGTAAAATAGATCATAGGATCATATTTCTTACCCTCCTGTTCCCTATTTTGTCTCTCATAATTTCTACGAATGTTTGCCAAGTTATTTTATTTTGTTGTTTATCCTGAGTGATACACAAATAAACTATTTATTTTCTTTTCTATCGTTACTAGACGCCATTAAACTCACTGACCTAACATAAAACCTATACAAAAAAATACCCTTTGCAAACCCTCTAGAACCTTACCCGAGAAAACCTGATACCGAACAAAATTCCCATCAGACCGTAATCATAATAAAACTTATAATTATCACTCTGGACATAAATATGATGCCAAATTAGGTACACAGACGACAGCCAGTTTTAAAACGGCATGGGAACAAGTTGTAGCGGCCCGTCAGACTGTACCTGAGGGTTGGGCCACTGAGTAAGCGGGGGCGGGTTGGAAAGCGCCGTGAATTGATAAATTTTAAAATATACATACATGGGCTTTTAAAAAACGTCAGACGTTAGTGCTCGGCTCGAGTTTTATTGATCGTTTTATATTAAGACCTGCAGGAAACTCCGTGGCTTCTAGTTTTATGACAAATATTTTATTTTATGATTACGAATGAGAGAACAATGTAGAGCAGTCAATGTACCAAATAAGTCGGATAAAAATAATCAATAACAAAGACAATAAAGTTTTATAGAATTTTCTGCCTGCTGACAGCAAGTTGCCAGTTGCTGCAATTGTTGCTCTATGAGCAAAACGCCTTATTTTCCAGGGCTTCGATAAAATTTCATAGTTTTTTCACCAGTACTTAAGCTAGCAATAACTTTTTTTTTATGTGAGAAATCATCCAATAACTTTTCCCGCTCTAGCTGGAGACTAAGGAAGTGTCAGACTTTTATTGACTTAAACCCAGTTGCCTTTCGCATTCCAGGGCCGATTTTATCAAATATTAAACGCGAGCTTATCAATAATAAAAAAAAATACATTCCCCAACCCAATGAACAGGGCCCTACGGGTATACAACATTATTTTTAGTATATACGAAACCTGAATCTAGTTTGTTCAGAATCAGTGATTGAATCAATTTCTACAATTTTTACACCAAATTATATTGATTCTCAAAAATATTTAAAAAAGGTCACAAGTTGGGCACCACCGAGACTAAGGGCCAAATTCACCAATAAACTAATCGCGATTATACAAAACAAAACGCAGTTTGAGCGCCTAATCGAGATTATAGCTTCATTTTGCGTTTCACCGCGATGAATTGAACTTAGTTTACGCTAAACTCAGTTTCAATTTTTTTGTTGTCGCCCATGTTTACGACACGGGTCTTTAAACTAGATTACGCTGAGCTCAGTTTAGTTGAACTAAGTTTTTATATTGAATGATGAAATCAGCTCTTAGTACAGCACAGGTCAACGCAAGTCATAGCAGGCATTAAGCGCCAGCGCACATGGGAGCAAAACAACCCCTCAGTGGCTCGGATGCCCCGTTGACCATGTGTTTGTATGGACAACCAAGTACTTTGTGATTTTTCATGATACAGTTATGAAATTTTGTACATAGATTTTTTGCATAAAAATACTAGATCTGTGTTTCGGGATTCGCATATATTAAAAATAAGGTTGTATTATACTACCCGCCGCTGTCGCTAGTGTAGTGGCCCCACAGCGCGCTCCTTATTTGTCTACAGCGATCGACTACAGTTACTCGCAATATTATACAGTCGCTCACAATAGGTTTAATCGTGCTATACAGTCGTGAGGTACAGACGACGACGGAACCGTTCACAAGTATTATTTTTGACTTCAAAATCGTGATGATGCAGTAATATTACTTTTTTTTTTTGAAGATTTCTTCTTTTGAATCGATTGTGTTGGATGTTTGATTTGAGGAAAAGATTTGTTGCATTCAGAAATTTCGATGGCTTGAAAAAATATTGACGGGTAACTATCATTTCAAAAGCTTATAGTCTTGCCAAGGGATATCGTGATTGAGCTGCAGGATTGTTCGAAAGACTTAGCTTTAACGCCAAGGATAGGTGGTAGATGATAGAACATAGGTGGGTTTTAGTCAGTTAAAATTTGACGCTCCCTCTCGCTGAACTCGGGCTCACAAAGAAAGGGATATCGTGATACCCAATTAGTGAGTTGTGAAGGTCAGATAGGCATTCGGTTTCCCCCAGACCCCGTTTTACCCCCTTATCATATAAGGGATCCGATTTTTTCCTTTTGAGGTTCGGAACCCTAAAAAAGAAAAAGCGTATTTAAAAGAGCATTTTAATATATAAATTCACATCCACAAGACACCGACAAATCTGTAGAACTTACAATTTCTTTCTGTGTGGGAATCGAGCCCGTGACTCTCAGCGCAACAACCAATCGCTCAGCCACTGCGCCCACAGTGCCGGACGCTATCTGAACACACCACTAAATTTCAGCACAATGATACTGCAATTTCTAAAAAGGATTCTTAATCAGTTTCATGATTATTAGAATCAGATAACTACTAACTACGTCGGAACTTCTTTTTGATTTCCAATTTTTTTTATCAGTAATCTTTTCGAATGCTTTTACAAAGTCATCGTTTAGTTCTGATAGTTGGAGAATAGTTAGCACGCGATTCGGGGTCATGACTAATCTGAAGTACGTGTAGCGACATCTATGGTGTCACATAAGAACTAATCCTGCGTCGCGCAATTAAAGGAGGGTTTATTCATTGATATCCTCTCAACTTTAGTTCGGTCTTCATCAGAATTGTCATAGTTTTAAGTTCTCTTAAGGATTTGATATTTTTCATAGTATTTATTATAATATAAACGTATTTTAAACTAATAAATACTATCGCATATAAACTTATTTTATTATTTCATGTAACTAATTTTAATGATACTAAATTATATTTGAAATATCTGTTATTTATTTATCGTGAACTCCTACCAGTGTTGTCTTTTTTAACCCAAAGGTTGCCTGGAAGAGAATGCCTTGTTGCATTAAGTACGCCAACGTACCACAATACTGTACATGAAGATTAAATAAATATATAAAATTCTCCGCGCGATTTAAACAATAGCCCGAATCTATCGGGCAGTAGCCCACCAGACTTAACACCCGTCTGATCGCAGGATCCTCCCTTTTCAACGGAGGTATGTGGGACTTCACTCTCTGTTCCGCATACCTCCAAACAGGTATTTTTGGTAGATACTTTTTGGGTTATGACTGAGGGCTCTGAAACGAGTGGGATTCCCTGCCGGAGTCTGTGTTTCCTAATAGCTACAACCCAGGGGTCTTTAGGTCTAGAATGTACAGGTTACTTCTAGGCAAGCGTGTTCCATAGTGGGCCACATCATCGCTTACCATTAGGTGAGTTAGTGGTCAAACAAGAGACTGCATAAAAAAAATTGGTCGCTTACAATAGGCCTTCTCTTTTTCAAGTCATCCAAAGAGTAATGCAGAGGGCTAGCTCGGAGTTTTCTTGCGTGACGAAGGGGAACCAAGGATACCAACATAGCCCGAAGAATCACCTTACTTAACTGGCAGTGGGCAAGGCACATTGCTCTCAAAACAGATGTTCGATGGAGCCGAAAGGTTCTAGAGTGAAGACGTCCACTGTTAAACATAAGCTTACCCCAAGTCTCCCCACAATGACCGGTTCTTTGCGTCTCGTATTATAAGATTCCCAACTTTCCTCCCTCACCAGGTCATCGGTCCACCTTGTGGGATCTAGGTTCACTAAGCTTATAAAGCGTCCAATCATCATCTCCCTAGACATTTTTTTATTAATATAAACTAGTCTGCTAAGCTAGACTGCGGTCCCACCTGATGGCATGCAATGATACAATCGTTTATGGTGAGTTTATTAAGAGCCTATTGACTCCAGCCTTGAAGACACCTAAATTATAATCGGACGGGAAGACCGCAGCAGGAAAAGTGTTCCAGTCCTTCGATGTACGCGGTATTAATGACGAGGCAAAACGCTTAGTCCGAACCGTAGAAGTTTCAACAACCTAAGATATTCGCCGGATGGGATGAGATGGCGAAATCAATTCATGCAATTCCCGCGCACACTCTCCAAAATGCATCCTGTAGAAAACCGAAAGGCTGGCTACTCTACGCCTATGCTTTGAAAAGTAGACTTAAGCAAATCTATCTCCAAAGCGTTTTTCCAACGATCTTGGGGTCGGTTTCTAGTATTTGGCATGGAGCGGTTACTTATCAGACCTCCACAACCCAGGAGCTGGGCAACATGATGCTCCTTGAATAGACTGATGGTCAAACTTTCTGGCATCTGACTACCTGTAATGACTGTCAAAGACCTACGAATGTCAACCGGGACCACAGGGTTTACGTGCTTTTCGTGGCACAGGGTGTTAATAGTATCATCAAACAACGATTACGATTGATGACTGTTACCTATTGCAAGACGATTTGAATAGATTGTCCGATTATTGTGTTATAAATAAATTAAAATTAAGCATCTCTAAGTGTAGGTATTTAAATTTTACAAAAAATAAATACGTTATTAGTTTTAGTTATTCTTTATGCAATGAATCACTTTTAAGAGAAACACAAATAAGTGACTTGGGTATCATTTTAGACTGTAAACTGCATCTTAACCTGCACGTTGATAAAATTATTGCTAAAGCGTTCCAACTTTATCACTTTGTAATGCGATCTTCTTTAGATTTTAAGCGACCAACGACTTACCTATACTTGTTTACCTCCCTGATTCGGCCGCAAATTGAGTATGCCTGTATGATTTGGGATCCTTACTACGCCAAATATAATATGGGTATAGAAAAAGTTCAGCGTAAGTTCTTAAGAGCAATGCAGTTCAGATGCCGTACAGAACGCATAACTTATATTGAATCCTTAATAAAGTGTAAATTGCTAACCCTGGAATCGAGGCGACTGTTACTTCAAGCCATGGTACTTCATGATCTGATACACAATAAGATTGATTGTTCAGAATTAATAAATAATATATTTTATGTTGTGCCAAGAACTGTTTTGAGAAGACGGGCACGCGATTATCCACTTTTTGCTACGCTTTCTTGTCGTACCCATGCGGGCGAGCGTGCACCTCTTCATAAATTGGTTCAAACTTATAACAGGCATTTTGGTCATATTGACATCTTTGCTCTAGACCGTCGTAGATTTAAGCAATCCTTATTAGACAGCTTGCGTCCTAATATTAGTAATTAAAATTAGTAATAGTTTCTTGGTTAACTAGTTTAATTACAGGATTATGTTATTTAATTAGATTTAGTGGTATTTATTTAGTGTATTTTGTTTTACAGTGCGCAGTTTGAGTAGAGTTAAATTGGTTTAAGTTGTGCCCATTTAGTTTAATCTGTTCTTTTTGCCCTTTGTATTATAGTTTTGTATTGTCTTCACTGTATCTCTTTTTTGTTGGTAATCCGTGGAAACGTTGTGGATTGTACATTTACCTACTCTGTATACTATCTCTAGATGTAACATAAATTGTACAATTGTTTGTTTTCCCTAATAAATAAAAACTAAAAACTAAAAAAACTAAAACAACCCGGCGAACGGCGAATATCCACCCTTACGTTGTTGAAACTTCCACGGTCCGGACAAAGCGTTTTGCCACGTCGTTTATACCGCGTACATCGAAGAACGACTGGAACAATTTGCCTGCTGCGGTCTTCCCGTCCGATTATAATTTAGGTGTATTCAAAGCTAGAGTGAATAGACTCTTAATAAACTAGTTCGCTTCACCATCAACGTTTGCATCACTGCTTACCATCAGGTGGGATTGCAGTCAAGTACTAGTTTTTAATAATTAAAATTAAAAAATTAAGATAAACTTAGAAAAGGTACTCGTACATATAAATTGAAAAAAATTACATTGGTAGGTACATGGCCAGCTTTGAACTCAATGTCTCTTACACCCGTATTTATTATAAAACTAATTACTTAAGTAACAGTTTGTATGAATAATTGAATTTTTTTATGAAGATATCTAACCTCAAGTAATGACTTAAAAAGAAATTACTTAGCGATAAGTAATTACTTCTTTATAAATAGGGGTGTTAGTAACGCACGATACCGTTTAGCGTCTTTTATTCCCAATCGCAGCTTATAAAATCACAGATATTTATCCTTACCGAAAGTACCACTAAACCTCTAAAAATTCTAACGGTAGAAACAAAATATACATAATTAATCAAATGTCAATCATATTCAATAGCCGTCGCTCTATATAAAACTATTACGGCCATCATTATGTCTTGACAGGTACATCATACGAAAGTGGGAAAAGCCCAGCTGGTTATGACGCATCAGGCGAGGAATTGAGAAGTCATTTCAATCTTTTTATTTTTTATTTTGTTGTTATCCTTTTTGTATCTCTTATGTCAGAACACGTAACGTATGTGATGACATATGGATCCGAAACGTGGTCGTCTACAATGGACCTCATAAGAAGACTTAAAGTCACCCAAAGGGCAATGCGTGCGTTTACCTGGGACAGATGGTCCAGTTAGGTAGGTCTAACTTCGAGAAAGAGGTCAATCGTCGAATCCGACTCGGCTGCGCGACGTTAGGAAAGCTGCGCGGTGTCTTCTCGTCCAACATACCACAGTGTCTCAAGACGAAACTCTATGACCAGTGCGTGTTGCTAGTGATGAATGACATGGCTCTGAAACTGGTCGCTTACAGTAGGCCTCATAAGAAGACTTAAAGGGCAATGGGAAGGGCTATGCTCGGAGTTGCCTTGCGTTATCGAATCAGGAATGAAGATATCTGCAAGAGAACCAAGGTTGCCGACATAGCCCGAAGAATCGCCATACTTAAGTGGCAATGGGCAGGGCACAGTGCACGTAGAACAGATGGCCGTTGGGCCGAAAGGTTCTAGAGTGGCGATCGCGTACCGGAAGACGCAGCGTTGGAAGGCCTCCAACAAGGTGGACTGATGACCTGGTCAGGGTCGCTGGAGTCTGAAATGATTATAATGATGTCAGAAACCTGGGGTCCAAGCCTTTTTGAAAGTGTATTTTTTTGATGGGAAATCATCTAATGATTTCTCCCGCTTTAAGTTGAAGCAGGAGGGCATGTAAGATATTTACTGACGAAAACCCACTCCGAAAGCAACGAAGGAAAGAAAGAAAGTCGCCATTCCAGGACCCGGGTTTTGGCTTTCAGAAGTGCACCCATATTGGCCCCTAGAGTTTGCTGGCTTCCCCTTGAGGCGCGCGTGGAGCATTACGCGCCGTCAACGACTTGGGTTCGGTCTGGACACGAGGGGGCAAAGTCAACTCGCCTTAGACACTTTTAGAACACTGGCTCCAGGTCTGCGGTGACTTTCAAACAATCCTGCAGCATTAGCAGGCATTATAAGCCTAAACCATGTCATCCCTTTTCAACACCATTTTTCAGTTCCAATGCTACTTTCAGACTTTCGTCCATCATCATTTTAATGAACAGAACCAATAGTTCAGAGGACCTAAGTTTACCAATAACAGTTACTTCACAACACACGCCAGCATAATCTAAAAACCGTTACAATCCGAATACACAGTATCAAACAAACTGAAAACTAATTAAAGAATAACGTATAAAACTTAAAACAAACAGCATAGCCACACAATAGAAAATATGCAGAAGTTTAACTCCATACAACATGCACGCACACATAGACCTCTTCATGTTCACTCGCGACCGGCATTTGTTTGAAATCGCCTTACATATGCGTCTATGTATTGCAAAGAGAATTAAACCACAGTCATTGATGAATTGTCACTCATTTTATGGACCTACTATTTTACTATTTTGCTACCAATACTTTTTTTTTCGTTTTTTTTTTTGTTTTTTTTTTCGTTTTACCTATTTATTGTGTTTGTGTCTTATGCTGTACCGAATAAATTCTTTTACTTTCTTTTCTTTCTTACTACAAGCTCTTAAGGCTGGCCAACCCGAGGTACATTTTCATACAACTGCTCTTACGTCATTATGATGTTATAACACATCTTTTTCAAGATATTTTAGATACACAGATATCTTGTGGATATTATCTAGGCTTCTATTTTATATAAACCAAAACATAAATTTGCGAAAACTAATTCAGGAAAGACCTCTAAAAATTTGCCATTTTACGTGAACTTTGGCCTTTCATAATACACTCACATATTAAAAATATAAAAAAGTACGTCTATGGATACTTTTCTACACTAATGTTGAAAACAGACAGATAAGAGCGGGTTTCCTAATGGCTACAACCCGGGAATCTTTAAGTCAAGAGTGAATAGGTTACTTCTAGGTAAGCGCGCTCCATCGTCGACCGCATCATCGTTTTCCATCAGGTGTGATAGCGGTCAAGCGCGAACCTATCAACAATAAAAATAAAAAAGTGTATTGTAAAAAAAATATTCTTTCTTTTCTGTGTGTATTTATTGAGTGTCATTGCCAAGTTTAAGGTCAACGTACACAAACAATGGTTATTTTGTTACGCATGCGTTACGGGCGGCCGAGCTGCAGCTCGCAAGGGCGAGTGGTATAATGTGTTAGGTAATTTTTAACCAATTGCTGCGGAACGAAGTGCTGTGCATCTTCAGAGGTTGAGGTAAAGAGGTCAATGTGAGGCTGGGTGATAAGTTCTACAGGATCTGTATCAATCTATGAACTTAGATAGATAAAGGGTTCGGTCTAAACACATGAAACTACACGTTCAAATAGTATTATTACTTACCTACACAGCTTACCTACTTGTTAATGCCCGCTGCTGCGTCAGACTCGTAAAAGCACTATTTTATTTGGTCACAATTTCAATAAGTTTTTTTTGCATGGAACCTTAACAATCTCAGCTGAAAGAATGAAAGTCTCATTATAAATGATAAATGATATTTATTTTGTAAGTAGGTTTTAAAAACACTTTTACACGTCAAAATTTTTTTGTCATTTTAATCTAGATGAGGCCGGTGTTTCCTAGCTGACTACCCTGAGAAGAAACACCGAAACAAACTCAGGGGTCAAAGTCTCTTTTAAAGTCCATACAGTAAATATGTATTGGTCAAATCACATGAGGACCATGCAGATTTGTCTGAAATGGCCTTTTGAAGAAAGAACCATACAGATTTGAGTGGACCTGTCCAGTCAGTGCAAGCATTAAAATCGGTTCCGCCGTTTCGGATATTAGTCGGAACAAAAAAAAATAAAAAAGTGAATTTTTTTTTATGGAAATCAAATACACTTTCATATGCACTTCATCATCATTTCAGCCGAAGGACGTCCACTGTTGGACATAGGCCTCCCCCAAATGGCACCAAAACGAACGGTGCTGTGTGTCTCGCATCCATCGCATTCCCGTGACTCTCACCAGGTCATCGGTCCACCTTGTGGAAGGCCTTCCAACACTACGTTTTTCGGTGCGCGGTCGCCACTCTCCAACCAGCTCTCAACCTTTCGGCTCCATCGGCCACATGCACTTAGGAAAAAAAAATGATATTTTGATATTACAAACAGTCACTTCAATTTTGTTTACATGTATAGATCACCACGGAACATTGCGGTATTATGGAACACAGCTTATCACCATAAAATGATATATACATGCAGTATTACGGAATACAGGTAGTTGACCGAATTGTCGTATCTTCTACTGGGTGTTGTGATAACAGAAGAATGCTCCAACTGCCTAATATCAGCCAGTGAGATCAGTGTTTTATCAGGAACCTCAATCTTATATATATGTTACCGGCAATCTGTATAATTCAGGTATTCTATACAATACCGAATGCGCAGCCGGTAATGTGTGTAGCAGACGGTAGCAGGGAAGGAGGTGATGTAATTTTAGGGCCCACCGACACGGACAGGTTAGGTTAGGGTTAACTTTTTTTATCACCACCTAAAAATAAAAGCCCTACTTTAAACCGTATTCTATACATTGCCTAGGAATTGTATTGAAAACCCGATTATATAGATTGCCGGGAACATATACATCGGTATTTGATATACTGATAATAATGATACAAGCCCAATCCCGATTTCACTTAGTTTCCCAAAATGGTCACGCAATTTTAAACCAATTTGGCGCTAGCATCGAATTCAAGAGTACGAAACTTCACAATTCCAATGTCGACCGATCGGAATCAAACTCAAGAGTAAGCCACGTTCACGATAACCTCTCCCAAACGTTATCTGAAAAGAAATCAGTTACTGAGTCTAACTAAAATATTTATAGATGAATAACTACACGTAATGCATAACGGTTTATTTATAACCGATGTTATTGACCGGTCGTTTCTTTGTTACACTGTTTGTTAGCTAATCGATCGTTTAGAGGTTAGTTTAGGCTGCCGACACATTCAATAGTTGCGGAATTGCGCGGTTATTTTTGAAGAAATAGGGATATTTTTAATCGGAACACAATAAAACTACAATATGAAAGAAAGAAAGAAATAAGAAAGAAAAAACATTTATTTGAAACTCGCACATAAAATAAAAGAAAACAAAATTTAAAGATTAAGAAGACTTGTGCGAGGCCAAAAAGGCTCCTTAGTATATGCTGCGATATTTTAACAAAAAAAAAAACTAACAATAAAAAAAAACAATATGTACCTACTTATAAAACTTTTCTCGAAGGAAGAACTATTCTTAATGAATCTATTACAATTTATATCACCACATGTACAAAACCTTAAATATTAACTAAATTGTTTATACGAAAACGTACATATAATACAAAAACACAGTACACTCAGGCATCGAAGTACTCCTCCACATCGTTGTCATCCGGAAATGTACCCAGAAGAATTAGCAGTGCCATTCAACGTGGCAATACTGCCATCATTGCCATGTTGAATGGCAATGCTAATTCTTTGGCCGAAGAACGAGCCAGCTCTTTGGTCACGCAAAGTATCGACTAGTCTTATAAAACAACATGGTCTGGGGCTTTTAAGTTAAGGGTAATTAGGTCTGGTCTTCTAGGCAAGCCAATCCTATCAATAATAAATTAAAAACGATAATAAATCTATATTTAAGCCAAAAACTTAAAAAATGTGTCAAAAAACTTCTCCTCATCACTGTTGACTGGAAGTGTGTCCAAAAGACTGGTGACATTGCCACGTTGAATAGTAATTTTTAATGTGGCTAAAGCAAAAACCAGACATTGGGTCGTAGGAAGTGATATTAAAGAGTAAAAAAAAGGTTCATAATTCGATTTAATATGTTAAAGATTGTCATTAATAGTTGGACACGTATTTTCTGCTATAATAAAAAAAAAAACATTAACAAAGATCAATTGCACCAAAGTAGAAGAGCGGAGCTTCTCTTCTACTCTTATCGTCATAGTTACATTCCTTATGGAGGTATGACGTTACGCACATTTTTAACACCTTGTATTTTGGACGGCATGCAGTGGGTAGCACGCTGTCTGATCGTCCGGTAACATACTGGACCGAGCCCAAGTCGTCGACGGCGCGTTCTGTTCCGCTGTCAGCAAACCGTAGAGGCCCAGCCTGCTACCTGCAGGCAGGCAGGGTCGAAGCCTGCTGGGGTTAAGGGCCGTTTTCTGAGAGGAAGGCTCAGCCCCGGCATGATAGGCAACGAAGGAACGGGGTAGGTTTTTAGTCAGTAAGAGTCTGACACTACTTCCCGCTCCACCCAAGGGTGGGACTTGTCATTGGATGATTTTACCTACCATAAAAAAAAAACACCTTGTATTTTAGTAATGTTACTGTCAAAAAAAAATACGACATTGTTTATGCACTAGTACATTACACACACAATCATAGCATAAAAAATCCTTCACGCGACTTTTGGCCGCGGCACTTTGCGTGTCTACAATCCATGCGCAGCCTAACCCAACAGTCAACACACTACAAACAATTTATTGCATCGGTTTACGCACTTCGAGTGGCACGTGATTCTGTAAATGTTTATTGTAAAACTAGGTTTTGCTGTCGGTTAACCGAAGTTTAGTTTAACGGTTTTAACCGCATACGGTAGCCGTGAGATTCTTATGTGTAACATCTTAGTATAAGGAAAACCAGTAACAAATAATAGTTATACTACGGTTGAATAGGTTTGTAGAATCATAATTATGGTTTTGGAGATTTATCTTGAAAGATATCATGATAGACCATTGTACGTAACCGCGTATATGAGTATTGGGTGTTGTTTCAAAATAAAATATTTTGAAGTTCTCAGAGGAATTTCTTCAGTGATATGGCTCCGAAACCCTTTACTATAAAATTAATATTATAAAATGCAAAACTCTATAATGCATATTAAATGCTTGACGAAAACCTAGATATACCTAGTTTGGTTTAGATAAGCATCATATTTTCTGACTATTAAGCCATATTACAAGACATTTTTGTAATATTGATTTCGCACTTGACTGCTATCTCACCTAATAGAAAGTGAAAATGCGGTCCATGATGGAGCATGTTTACCTAGAACTAACATATTCCCTTTTTACTTAAAGACTCCCAAATTGTAGCTATCAAGAAACACAGATTTATGGTAAAATAAAAATAATTACTACGCTAAACATTAATGTATATTTTCTCTCTCTTCCTCAGATGTGACTAACCCTGCCATGGCAGCCACAGACGGCCAAGTAGTGGCCGCAGCATCGCGCTGGTGTGACGAAGGCAGCTATCTCCGAGAGTTTGCAGTCAAGAACCGTCTACCAAGCGTCGCCAAAATCATCAAAGGACAGTATGGAGGACTTGGCGTACCCACGCTCCCAAGCCCTGGGCTTCAAAGTACAGCCCTTCTCGTGTCAGCAGGAAAGAGAAAGAAGATCATTGCTCAAGCCATCAAACTTAAAGAAGGGAGACGGATGGTCAGTGTCGGACCGAGAATAGCTATCCCAGAAACGTATAAGGGATATTTCGAGTTACTAAGTGAAGAAGGCCGGGCTGTAAGGTGCATTGAATCAGTGTCAGAACTGGCTAGACGAAAGCTAGATGATGGGTGTCTTGTCAGAGAACCAGTTAGAGTTATTTGTGCTAAAACCGACTTAGATGGTAATGTCACTGCTGATGGAGCAAGAAATCTACCTGCTGGAGAGATTATAATGCCTAGAGGAGAAACGTTCTTAGGTAAGAATAAGTATTTGAAATGTACAGATTCTAAAGGTGATATGGTGCTATTGAGTCTGGATCAAAGAGGAAAGTTTTCTGCAGTTGCTAAGGAAGAGAATATAAGTGGAGTGCATACAGCTAAGACATTGTTGACTAAACGTTTGCCTATAACAGTGAGACTGGTTCATGGTACTCCGCCAAGAGGACTCAAAAGTGCCAGCCATTTTGTACCAGAATTAAGACTGCTGTCAATGTTTGAAGAAGACCATGTCTTTGCTTTACCTCTTCCTAAAGAAGGTAATGCATTAGTCGCACTGCCTTTGGCAGCGCCACTCAAAATGCAGAAATGCAAAAACGAGGATCAAATAAAGAATTTCATGGAATTCTCTAGACTAGTGGAAAAGTGCAATCGATTGTTGGTAGATGTTGTAGACAGAATACATGTATTAGACGGAAAGCTCGGTGACCCAAAGAGGCTTCTGAATGGGCCTTTACACGCACCTCCGTTAGTCAAAACTGGTTATTTCCTTCGACGCAGTGCGTCTTCAGATACAGCCAATCAACACAAACATATGTCACGCCATAACCACATTTATAGCAGTCATAGAGACGAGAATAGTATTCCAGACGAGTATGATGAAATAGACCAAATTTATGACTATGTTCGAGGCTTTGCTCCTCTCCCTAAGAACATCAAAGCTTCTTATTCAAACGAGCCAACTCCAAGACACGAATCGGCTCCTGCATCCCCAGCAGCTACTCCAATCCACATGCCTCTTATAACAGAAATAAAGCCGGAACCACCGCCGATAGAGACCATACCAACAAAGAAGCCATTGAATATCCAAAAAGCAGAAAAGAGAACTAGGAAAGCACCAGCACAAATAAAAGAAACTCCAGTCACAGTTTACAAAGAGAAATGTTCTATAGCACCTGCGGCAAACCTGCCCAAACTATACATCAAAAACAGTGTTAATAACAATAAGAATAGAATGGTTTTCCGTCAGAAAAGTACTTCGCCGACAAAAGAGGCCCCTAGTCCAGTAGCTAGTCCGATTCGACCAATCAAAGGAGACTCTCCGATTTTCAATATTCGATATAAAAGCCTGTCAAATATCCACAACGCTATGGAGCTGGATGGGACTTTAGACTCAAGTCATTCTGGTGGGAGGACGTCGGGAGACTCAGGGAATGGGCCGAAACTGCCAGAGAAGAGATCTAGGAAGCTAAGCAGGCCGAAGTCATTGACGAATCTGGTTTGGGAGCTAAAAGGTTGTCCAGATCCGGATAAACCTAAAACTAGAGTTAAGAATGAAGGCTACAAGAAGATTGGTAACAAATTGTCTTTGGGAGCTCAGAAGAGGGTGCCAACGTTGTACCTTTAAATGGTAAGTTGAACTTTATTTTTTTTCATTATTTCATCGTCAATGGTCAACAATAATATGCTAAAATAGGCTGTGATAAATATAGGTAATTGAGAGTTTTATGTTTAATACTTTCAGAAGGTTTGATACAGAATTCGATGTATACAATTAACGTAGAACGTACAATGTCAAATAGACGTAAAAAAAAATGTACAGAAGAAAGTTACTTAATCTAAAACTAAATACATTTAGGCATCGAAGGACTCCTCCAAATTGCTGTCATCCAAAAATGTGCTCAGAAGGCTGGCAGCATTGCCACGTTGAATGGCTGTGCTAATTCTTTGAGCAAAGAACTAGCCAGGCCTCTAGTAATGCAAAGTGACGATTCGTCGACGAAAAATATCCATATACAAACCGAAACCGCTCAAAACTGTAATGACGTCATATATTCCTGGTTATTATTTGACTGGCTTGTTGGTCTAGTGGTTAGTGGTCCTGACTGCTATGCCGAAGATCGTGGGTTCGTTTCCCACTCAGGACAAAAAATTGTGTGATGAGCATGATCATTTGTTCTGTCTTTGGGTGTAATTTATTAGTGATAAGTATGTATTTAGAAAATTTATAAGTATGTTTATCAGTTGTCTAGTACTCATAGCACAAGCTGTGTTTAGTTTGGGACTAGATGGTGTTATGTGAAAGTTGTGAAATATTATTACGAGTATTATTCGTTTTTCAAAGCATCCTCATCTCAAACCTTTTTTTGGGAAGGTGTAATCATGTTCTTGACGTTATTTCAATAAATGTCAAAAACATAGCTGCAGGGCTGCCACCTAGGTCATGACAGAACCCTTAACTAAGTGTCCCCGCACACGGACCTCAAAAAAGTGCCCCTACAAAAAAAGGCCGCCTCAAAAAAAGCCGCCACCGCCGCACACCGCCACAAAAAAGCGCCGCCACAGGAAAAAGCCGCTTGTACACACGGGCTTACGAAATTCTTTCGTTCGAAAACTTTGATTTCTCTATCTTTGTTTTTCCTAGAAAAAAAAACAGAATGGATTTTTTTAATGTGATTTTCTAAAAAGCGCGCCATTACATAATAATAATACAAACCCCCGACCGCGGGCGAGGGGGAATCTTATAAATCTTTTAAATACCGTAATTAGAGAGAATAGAAAGGCAATAGGTGTGCGAACGCCGGCGTTCGCTTGGGGCTTGAGTAATTAACCAACTATATCAATATCCATAAACTTGCGTTTTTCATTAAATTCTAAAGTTCACAAACAGCTTACAAGTTTTGAAATTCTTCTTCGTTTCTTCTGCAAAGTAATTTAAGTTTACACAGTAATGTTTTTTTATTATCTTGTAAGCATGCAAGTAAAAGGCATGACCCTAAAATGCAATAGTTTCTGCTAATATCAGACTTACTGACTAAAATCCCACTCTATCCTTCAGTTGCTATTTGCGTTCCAGGCCCAAGATATCTCTTTCAGAAATTCATTCGTAACTGATTAATAATTCTTATGCTCCTATTATTATTTTTTTCACTTAATATTGACAGTAATATTTTCATCATCATGTCCAATATTAGAATCATAAAATACGTTTATTAACAATGCATTAGAGCCTATCGAATATGTTTTCCAAATAACAAAATGTTAGACAACGATTAGTATTCAAAACATGTAACAAAACCATGTTTTTAGAAACATAACAACACGCTTAGTATCTTGTTATTATGTTTCTAAAAAACAAACAAGTACCTATCGCAGTATAATTTTCAGTATTTATAAGAGTATTTAATATTAATATACACCGTTAAATTTTGGTCCTTTTAACCCCATGGAAGGTCGATTCGGTACATGAAACCCTATCGATTTGTAAAGTTAAAAATAAAAAATAAAGCAGGTACTTTTTTTTTAAACTCGAATTAATTTACGCATGTACGAAATTGATTCCTTTAAGTAAACGTCAGATGATTGAGGCCAATGAATTTTAGGTAGTTAGTACGCAACCGACAACTCCCTACAAGGTCATTGACTCGTTTATTCAAAGAAATTAATTTCGTACATGCGTATATTAATTCGAGTTTTAGAAAAAAAGTATCTACTTAATTTTTTAATTTTATATTTATAAATCGATAGTGTTTCATGTACCAAGTCGACTCTCCACGGGATTAAAACGACCAAAATTTAACGGTGTATGCATATAAACAAACCTACCTTTTACCAGCGGCTTTGCCCGCATGATTGTAGAAAATAAAGCCAGGTTTCCGATCCCGATTTCCCGCTAAGGCTTGCGGACGGCAAGCAATCGTCCGAACCGAGTCCAAGTCGACGATGGCGCGTATTGTTCGTCTAAGGAGATGTTAGCAAACCGTAGGGGCCCAGCAGGGTCGAAGCCTACTGGGTCCAAGGGTCTGCTTCTGAAAGGAAGGTTCGGCCCCAGTAAGTAACAGGAATAGGTTTTTAGTCTGAAACTATCTCCCGCTATTTTCCCACCTAAAATAAAGATTTCCGATCCCGATTTCCGGCCTCCGTAGGCGCGGGCTTACGGACGGCGTGCAATGGGTAGCACGCTGTCCGATCGTCCGGTAACCGACCGGACCGAGCCCAAGTCGTCGACGGCGCGTTCTGTTCACCGCGCGCCTCAAGGAGCTGTCAGCACACCGAAGAGACCCAGCCTGCTGACTGCAGGCAGGCAGGTTCGAAGCCTGCTGGGGTCAAGGGCCGTTTTCTGAGAGGAAGGCTTAGCCCTGGCACTATAGGCAACGAAGGAACGGGGTAGGTTTTTAGTCAGTAAGAGTCTGACACTACTTCCCGCTCCACCCAAGGGCGGGATTTGTCATTGGATGATTTTACCTACCATATAAAAAAAAAAACCTAAAATAAAGGTGTATAGTTCTATCTGACTTTCTCATTTACACTCTTGACATTTCAACACGTCATGATAAGCCCCAGTAAGATAAATATGTAAACCTTTGACTTTAAATGTAAAACAAGCATTTTCAATTCAATTACTAGATTTGTAAACACATGTGATTTGTAACATTAATCTGTGGAATTGGCAAATGCTTTTGGTAGCATCAAAATGTCGTAAGAACTTCGTGATATGCCAGCGGTGAAGTTTCCTATAAATTGTGAAAATGAAAACCTATGACTGCGCTGGTATTAAGATGAAGACACGTTGCAAACATAGATTTAGATTTTATTTTACTCAATTTTGAATTTTTGCTTTTTCACCTGCAAATCGCTGGTCCTTTCAAAACGTAATGTAAATCGCATTTACGCTTGAATAAAAGTGTCAAAATTATTATTTTTTAAGTGTCTTCGTAAAATACATTCAAGGGTTTTAAATTGGGTACATTTACATTTTTTGGGATTCCTTATCTTAGTCGCCAAAAACGGAACCGTCATTGAATTACTTTGTTGCCGACAGTCAAAACCTTTTTTCCCAAGAACGTGTGGAGGTATTAAGCTGGAATTAAGTCAGCCACGACCAACGCTCAGTCATGACCACGTGACTGAGCGTTGAGATGACCTCAGAACAAAGGAATTGGAGGTGTGGCCAACTCCAAGCGTTCGACGTTAACGAAACGACCGTAACTTGGCTAGGGGGGCTGGGCTCCTAACACTTGTAGCGTAAAAAATCAAACTTCTAAGTCAAGGCATTCTAAAGAAAAAGCTGTTTATGCTTCGTTTACGACGCATATTTTGGTCGCACACTCACAAGGAAAAAACTACAAAACCTGTAGGGAACTTTCCGTTGCCCTATAATCCTGAAATTTGATATCGTAGCACAAATAAAAGAGAGAAAGAAAACCTTAAATTTATATTCACAAAATATCTTCTTTTTTTTTTTGCGATTCGGAAAAATTTTTGAGGCTCGATTCAGAATTTGAACTAATTACATAGGTAAGTTTGTACGAAGCCTCGGTGCGCAAGTCTGACTTTCACTTGACGGATTTTTGTTCATTTTTTACGTGAATAACTCGTCCTATGAAATTTCAGAAAAAAATAGTTGATCTAGGCTATACTTCTGGGAACTTGATCCGACTGATAAGCGTTTTCTTTTTCATTAAATTGTTTATTTTATAATAAATCGGTAAAAGAAAGTCAATTGAAAAAATTGCAAGCGTTGTGTCTGAAAGAGACGGCGCTTTATATCTGTTCCCGGCCTTAATTCAAATATTTTGTAATTCTAAATTCTTGTGTAGGTTAGTTCGATTGGTAATTAAGTAAATTGGTATGTTGTAGTAATATGTTGTTTTCTATTACTGTTATCACGATTTTAATTTTAATCGTCTTCATGCTAAATGTTTCCTGTGAATTACAACGATGGTTAGGTTATCTTGAATTGTAGAATAGGACTAGTGACCCGCCGCGACTTCACTAGGGTGCAAATCATATGCATAAATGTATTTGGGGCCATTCAAGTATTACGTAAGCATTGTAGGGGGGGCGAGAGGGGTATCTGCTTTGCTTATTTATAATGACATGAGGACCTCGGTTACATACCATGACGTATTAAAATATCAGGCGTGCGAGCGAGTAAAAGAAACGGAACTATACACCGTATTTAGGTCCATCACTTTAACAGTTCAGTTTAGGTCTTAAAATGGATCGCTGAACTTTTATTTGAACTTTTTAGAATCCTCAATAACATTAAAACATTTGAGTAAGATATTCAATATGTTGAACGATTAATACAATTACTTATTTGAAACAGTAAATTTTGATTGATTTCAATTAAAACTGTTATAAAATAGAATATCATACGTGTAATAAAACTGTTAGATAATAATGTACCAAAATGTCATGATTATAATTTTATCGAAGTATGATTTTAGTTGTTACTAATTTTGTTTGTAACTCGCTTTAAATTTATCTAAAGCTAGCTTTTGCCCGCGGCTTCACTCTCGCTCTAACCGACTCTTCTCTACCTTACCCTACCTAAGAACCTTCTTCTGACAATAACGAACACAAAAAAAAAGAATTCAGAATCCGAATCAGAATAGTTTATTTCAAATAGACCAATTACAGGCACTTTTGAATTGTCAAAATGTCGGTCAGTCCAAAAAAAGTGAAGCTAAATTGCAATTAGCGATATCGGTCCGACTGTTCTCGAAATTTGCGCTTAGCAACACATTGAGCGATTCATTCATTGATATAGATATACCTAGATAACGCAAGAGCAACTACTTCGCGTGCCTAGCTTACGTACAAAAATCGTAAGTGGTCACTTTCGCGCTCAGTCTGCATCGGAGTACAGCTAAAAATGTACACAGTTAAAAATATAAAAATGGTTAATTGTGTTCAAAGAGAATTTAAGCACTACGTTTAAGAGACGGGACTCCCATACAAAAAAATGGCTCAGTATGGCGTTTGCGCTACGCTTCAATACCAACTTTGACATACATAACCAAAGACTTGACGCATGAGGGCTGCCACCATAACCACCGATATAGTGGTGTTCCTAGGTGCTCATGGTAATTTTTTATCGATAGTCGATATATATATATAAAAAATTTGGTTCCCTTTTTTGGGTCTAAATTAAGATCTATTTACGCCAACGTTATTCACCAGTTAAACTAGGAATAAGTGGAATATTTCGAATGAAAAAATTAAACCAAGTATAACCTGCGAATTTACGTTGGTGCATTTGCGTTAACGTAAGTTCGCAGGTAAATTTTTAGGTTCCAAAGGTGGAGGTGGGTGGTGTGGGTAAAGGAAACGCCTTTTTAAGGATTTTAATAATAACAGTTTATTCTTTAATAATGTTAAAGAAATACAGTACCTATAACCTATTCGCCTATTCTATATAATGCATAAACCTTAAAAAGTATTATCTTGCTAGTTAGTGAGTTATTAAGGGCAATAGTGGGTCTAAAATCTCTCGATATCTGCGCCAAATCTCCCTACGAATAGAAGTACGGAGTCAGATTTAAGCATAACCTTTGTTGTTCGAAAAGTATGACAGTTCTATTTGAATAAAACTAAATAAAATTTGAAACAAAATTAAACCTGTCTGTAAATAAGATTAAATATAAAAGTATCGATATAATCGATAAAAATTCCACTACACAGCACTATTGATAGCTTATTTTCTAGATTTTCGACCGATTATTATCAGAAATTTGTATTTATCACCAGATCTTTTTCTGTAACTGAAAATGAATGTTTATTTAGGCTTACCTCTCTTCATTTAATGGATATTTGGCCATAAATATTCGCTGTTTACCATCCGAGCGGCCGGCTTTTAGACCACATATTTCACAAGTTTTTTAATGCATATTTACATATTAATTCACACGGGTACACGTATAAATACCAATAATAGATAAAAGTAACAATAAATAATACAAATTTCCGCTTGAAATTCACGAAACAGTTGTAAAACACAAAAACAAATTTTGTTTTCATTCACTTCTTGACAAGCAAAGAATGAATATGGCGGGCATAAAGCTGCGACAGAGTCGAATAGATGTTAGAGCAAGACAGCGATAGCCACCATTTTGGCCGCCATCTTAATTAGCGCAAACGCCATACATTTGAGATGGTTCATTTTTTTCTTAGGGAGTTGCACCAGACTGATTGTGTTGTTGGTGTGGGGGTGGAGCGAGGGGGACGACGTACGCGACGGCGTCTTCACTAAATAGTGCTTGTGACGTCATAATAGGTAGTCAAAAAATGGCACGCTTGGTTTTCATACAGATCGTGATGCTTGCGTTATCTATGTCTATCTATATCTGTGGATTCATTTTTATATTATAATGTTGTTTGTACCTACTTAAAAGAGCCTACACAATATGATATTCAATTAAAAATAAGGATTAATAAATTATCAAAAAGAAATCAAATGTATGGAAAAGGATATTGTTTAGCTTTTATGTTTGTTCTACAAAATTATTTTTAGTATATGCGAAAACTGAATATAGTTTGTTCGCAATCAGTAACTGAATCGATTCCAATATAATTTTTCTACCATGTTATATTTTTTTTCTAAAAAATATTTTAAAACGGCCACAAGTTGGACACCACAGAGAATAAGTACAATACAGGTCATAGCGGGTTTATTAGGTGCTAGCGCACATCTGGGTGCCGGAACAAAACAACCCCTCAGTGGCCCGGATGGCCCGGTGACCATGTGTTTGAGTGGATAACCAGGTAACAGGTAACATAACAAGCTTATAATTTTGTGATTTGTCGTGTTTCGCGTTTCGCATATACTAAAAGTAAGGTTGTATATTTTAAATGTATCAACATATCAAAGTAAAAAATGTTTTCCTGAAAACAGCATAAAAGGTATTTATAAATATATTAATTAAATGAAACGGTATTTCAAGAATTGATGGAAGGAATTATGAAATAAATTACGCAAAGCAATGCACCAGAGTGGGTTTGAACCCGCGACCTACAACCCGTAAGTCATGGCCGTTACCGCTCAGCCGCCACTGCTCACTGGTTGACAAATACTTGCTACGTTTTAGGGTTCCGTATCCAAATGGTAAAAACAGGACCCTATTACTAAGACTTCGCTATCTGTCCGTCTGTCTGTCACCAGGGTGTATCTCAAGAACCGCGATAGCTAGACAGTTGAAATATTCACAAATTATGTATTTCTGTTGCCGCTATAACAACAAATATTTAAAACAAAATAAAATAAATATATATATATAATAATAATAATTTATTTAATAAACAGACAACACAGATCTATATAAGGGGGCCCCATACAACAAACGCGATTTTTGTGCCCTTTTTTGCTCGCTATCAATAATGGCAACAGGTAGGCACTTGAAACATTCACAAAATACTCAGTTGTACTTTTACTTTAATAACAAATAATAAAATTAAAATAAAATAAATATTTAAGGGGGCTCCATTCCGTACAAAAAACGCCATTTTTTGTCTATATTGTTGTTGTTCTGTTGTTTACCTAGTCAATGGTACGGAACCCTTCGTGCGCGAGTCCGACTCGCACTTGACCGGTTTTTATCAATCAAATGCCTAAGGTAATCGTTCTCAACAAGACAATTGACAAAAGACATAGAGCAATTGTTTTGTTTAACCATTGTATTTAGGAATTTTGCAATTGTTAACTTTGAAATCTTGTTAAAAAATGAACACACGATGCTTACATCACATCATAATGTTGTACCTAGGCGTTAATATGGTAGACTTCTAGTTTTAGACAAAGACACAGGGTTTAGTAAGAAATACGACACGGACAAGCCTTTTTATTTTTATTTTTTAGATGGGCAATCAGCCAATGATATCTCCCACCCTTGGGCGGAGCGGGAGATAGTGTCAGACTCTTACTGACTAAAAACCTACCCTGTTCCATTCATTGACATTTTCACAAAACCTTAGGCCCTAATCTCATTACCCATGGGTTTTAACATATGAATTCAGATCGGTATTTGCACCTTATCATACACTTTATTTCAAAGACAATAAAAACTGAATTCTTAAGTCTTAAAATAGCACAGCATACGTCATTCATTTAATCACATAGAAATCTGCATGCAATCTGATGAACTAATTAGGCATATCCTGCGGCGTCGCCCGGTCAATAACTTCATAACAAAAACCTAATCAAGATATACTAATAGCTTTCATCACACAGTTAGGCAATTAATACTATTGCGCTGGTTTTTATACGCAGATTGAAAAATACCGCTGGTTTCGCTTAGAGTTTTGTGATATATGGTAGGTACGAGTAGATGGTACGAGAAAAATGTTCAAGTGAATTGAACATTTAAAACAAAATAAGCACACAAAGTTCACACATCAGTTCAAACATCGAACAACCCGGCGTACGGCGAATATCCACCCTTACGTTGTTGAAACTTCCACGGTCCGGACTAAGCGTTTTGCCTCGTCGTTTATACCGCGTACATAGAGGGACTGGAACAATTTGCCTGCTGCGGTTTTCCCGGCCAATTATAATTTAGGCGTCTTCAAGGCTAGAGTGAATAGGCTCTTAATAAACTAGTGCGCTTTACCATCGACGATTGCATCACTGCTTACCATCAGGTAGGATTGCAGTCAAGTGCTAGTTTATACAATATAAAAAAAAAAAATAACAAAAAAAAAAAAAGTTTAGAAAAAAAAAATTCTTAAGCAAAGCCTAGTCATATATTTGTTTTTCATACGTCGCAAATCGGAGGACACGGTGTGTGTGGTGTGTGGGGGCGATCGACGGCAACAACCTCTCGTGTCGGGCCTTGGTATACCAACACTGTATGGCCTGTAGGCCTTGGTCCGGAGTGATGTGGAATGGCAGGCGGTTGCCTCCTTATACGAAACGATATTGCTAGCAAAAGAGGCGACCGCACGCGCGTTCCTCACGCCCCAGCCGCCGGGATCTTGACCCCGATTTCCAGCCACCGTAGACGTGGGCCTTTTTTGTCGGATGGCGAGCAATGGGTAGCTCGCCGTCCGGTAATCGACATGGGTACGAATGCGAACCTCGGAGCGCAATTGCCAAAACCTAGGACAGACTGTCCTGGCGCAGAATTGTGAGAAGACCCGACCCCGGATAATGGGAGCAGGGACGGACAAAGAAGAAAAAGATTCGTCACAATTACAGCATCATAAATCTACTAGTAATATCTTAACTATACAGCTTATCACGCCTAACAAGAAGGGGTGTCACTGCGGGGTGCCAACTGAAAACCAGCGCTGGGTGTCTGACGCCCAGCAAATGCTGAGGTGGCCACCCTTTCGATGCGGGCACGGTCAACGTACTCTGTACATTTGTAGTTTTTTTTATATTATTATTTCATGTTTGTAACCGTTGTGCTGTGTCTGTCTCGAATAAAAGTATTTCTATTCTATTCTATTCTTATTCTATTCTAAGCATTTCCTACAACACAAACATGATACCCAGCTACCACCAAGGCCAAGGTTGCCCCTAATATCGTCATTAACATGCCAACTTTTACGTGACTAATTTGCACGTAATTGAGCCCCGCCTAATTTCAGCCACCGCCCAGTTTAGCCACGAACACCGCACCTTGGGACTATCATATTTTTCATTAAGCTAACTGCCTTAATGGAAAATAGGTAATGGTTGGCAATATTATTTTTAGACTGTACGATATGGCTTTTCGTTTTGTTGTTTTCGCGTATCAAATAATAATTCATAATTGATAAAATCATTTATTGGCTAATATAGATAATTACATAAAGTTGTTAAAATATATAGCACAGTCCAACCATATTACATCTTAAGGCATGCTAATCACAAGCTTTATTGTTATAAATAATACATTTACTTGCAAAAAAAAAATATTTATAATTAATAGTAAAATTATTTTTATTCATTTCACCGTGACAAATAATAACAAAGAAACATATTAAATCAAGTTGATAATAATGTCACTTGAACAATTAAATTTTAAAATGTCATTTGTTAAATAATGTCAAGTGATTGTGAATGAATGTCAAAATAAGAATAACATATAAAAATTTAAATTCGTTTATTATTTGGTAAATTCACCGTGACAAATAATTATTTATTTATTTTTACAAACTTTATGCACATAACACTGTAGAAAGGCGGACTTAATGCCTTAGGCATTTTCTACCAGTCGACCTTAGGGTGCTGCAGAAACTTAACATGGTAGGTGCAACAAATAAATAGACAAACAGAAAAGAAACAAAACATACAATAATAAATACATACTTAGATACATAAATAGGTTATAAATAAACAATGTTATTGATAGAAACAAATCCAACCAATCAGTACTGTGATTATTCTGCCAACTTCTTACTTGAAAGGAAGAAAGAAGGTAATGGCACGTGAATGAACTCACGTGCCTTCAACTTAAAGGAAAATCGACTGGTCGCCATCCTGACATTCAGAGGGAGCGCATTCCAAAGTGATAACGCCTGGACAACATTTTTTGAGGTTTTCTTTGAGGTGGCAAATCATCCTATCAATTCTACTCTACAGTGGAGTACCCCTTCACGTGCGAGTCGACTCGCACTTGACCAGTTTTCCTTCTAAGATATACCAGTTACCCACCTGACCAGCCTGCCTACCTTTACCAGTGTACTCTTCCTTTAAGATAAGATATGGAGTAAAAACTAGATGTCTAGTTTTTGTCCCGATGGGCCTAGCGTATTCAATGTAACTATAAATAAGAGCTGAATAATGTATGGGTCTTAGAGATGGTTCACACTTTGACGCAAAGCGTTATTTATTGGCAAATACGATTAAGACTTGAACAGTCTGAGATTTCGGCTATTGATTTTGATACTTTTATGTTATTTATTTTACTTTTGTAATAAGAAAATTATCAAAGAGACCAAAATATATTCTAAATGAAAATCTTTTGCGTTTTTTTTTTGTAAAAAGTTCCTCAATAATACTAAATTTTTTACTTTTTATGAGGTTTTATCAGCGAACAATGATCAAGACCTTTTAATCGACCTTGATTATTCAACCAACCAGTGTTGACTACATCAGATTACATTGTACCCTAATAATCAACCAAGTCGTTTGACTTTTTAGACAAACTCTACATATCTGTATATATAAAAGAAAGTCATGTTTGTTACACTATTTATAACTCAAGAATGGCTAAACCGATTTGGCTTAAAATTGGTGAGAAGCTAACTTAGACCAAAAAAAAAACAACAAAACCTGCTCATTTATCGGTATAGAATAGATTAGGGTAAAGTAGAGAGCGGGAGCGAAACCACGGACAAAAGCTAGGTATAGATAAATTACACCTAGACACAGAACAAATGATCGTGCTCATCACACAAACATTTGTGTTGGGTGAGAATGAAACCCACGACATCCCTCATAGCAGCCAGGGCCACTAACTTAATATAATATAATATAATAATAATATAATTAATATAATTTCCACAACTATCATACAACACCGTCTAGTCCCAAGCTAAGCAGAGCTTGTGTTATGGGTACCAGACAGCTGATAAACATACTTATATATTTCTAAATACAAACATATTATAGATAAATAACACCCAGACACAGAACAAATGATCGTGCTCATCACACAAACATTTGTGTTGGGTGAGAATCAAACCCACGACATCCCGCATACCAGCCAGGGCCACTAACTACTAGACCAACAGCCCAGTCAAAATACTACTATACTTAACTCTTTGATCTTTTTTTATGAGCCTTATCTAGACATTGATCCTTTTTCATGTGTGAATAGGTAATTAGTTGATAAATCTCTAATTGATTTCAAATCACGCTTTTTCTATCTCTGAACTTTTTGTGTGCCTACTAAGTGCTGTCAATACTTATAAATAGTTCCATGCTTTCAGATCTTTGAACTCATCAGTATAATTAATTATAACAAATCAATTACTGAGTATGATGTGAGCGATTTTTTTTTTTTGCATAAACTGTTTTACTGCATATAATGAGTACATGATCTGAAGTTGTAGTTATTAATTTGAATACGTTCAGGGTCAAAAAAATCTTCTGGATTGTTCGAGGAAAGCAGCGTTGCCAGACGTCCCGATTTTAGCGGGATGTCCTGATTTTTAAATCAAAATTAAACCCCCCCCCCCCCCGGGAATTACGCAGAAATTAAATGCGCCCGGGAAATACTCAGTCCCGCTATTCGGGGATAACTCGACTGTGCGTGCAGCATGTTGACAAACACGGCCGGGATGCACAGACAAGTGTGGACCGGCCGCACGCCAACAGGGTAAATCTGAATTAAAAATATCATTAAATACATTTTCTATGGGTATTTTTGCTATCTGAAATCGCGAAAAAAATCTGCTGGTCAGTACATTTATCTTGGCCTAACTGGTCAAAATATACTGAACTTGGCTGATTTTTATCAGCAGAGTTGTTTGTTATCATGACTACAATCACGTGTTTAAGTACTGGTCACTAATTACCAGTCACCCTATAGGTATAACCGGAGGACCAGAGGTCGGAATAGGTAAAGTAGATTTTTTTATTTTTTTTATTGTAGGTAAAATCATCCAATGACAAATCCCGCTCTTGGGCGGAGCGGGAAGTAGTGTCAGACTCTTACTGACTAAAAACCTACCCCGTTCCTTCGTAGCCTATCGTGCCGGGGCCGAGCATTCCTTTCGAAAATAAACCCATGACCCCAGTAGGCTTCGACCCTGCCTGCCTGCAGTTAGCAGGCTGGGCCTCTTCGGTGTGCTGACAGCTCCTTGAGGCGCGCGGGAACAGAACGCGCCGTCGACGGCTTGGGCTCGGTCCGGTCGGTTACCGGACGATCGGACAGCGTGCTACCCATTGCACGCCGTCCGCAAGCCCGCGCCTACGGTGACCGGAAATCGGGATCGGAATCCCGGCGGCGGCTGGGGCGAGCGCCCCGTTGGCTCTGCCTGATGCGGTCAGGTAAAGTAGATTTACGTAAAGTTCGTGAAGTAACACAGAGTTGTTATAGAACAGACCGTAACAAATAAATACACTGTGTAACTGAGTATTTCCACCTTTTAGACATTATAAATAATTCTTATAAGTGTATACTGCCCTTTATAGGGCAAAGCTCTTCACTGCCCAGTTCTTAAGGTTCAGCGAACACGCACATAAAACGCCGCAAAAACGCTTTTAAAGTTCAATATAGATAGAATCTTTTTAATATGTATTTGTGTTGAATATCAGGCAGGTGTACGGCTAGTAACTGAATTATTTATTATATGAATAAATATTTTATTTAGACTTTAAATGAAGAAAGTTTTCTGGAATTAAAACTATTGCATTCCTTGATAAAAACTTTTTTATTTGTTTGTATTGTAACGGTTTTTCGTTTTATGTCTAAATATTTTCGATCTAAAGTTAGACCAATGTTCATTCTATAGTTAGACTTGTTTTTACTGGTTAGTATTGTAACGGATTTTTCGTTTTATATCTAAGTATTTTCAATCTAAATTTAGACTAACGTTCATTCTATAGTTAGACTTGTTATTACTAGTTAGTATTGTAACGGATTTTCGTTTTATGTCTAAGTATTTTCGATCTAAAGTTAGACTATTGTTCATTCTATAGTTAGACTTGACTTGCTTAATTTTTATTTTTTAGCCCAATGGTTGACGTTAGAGAATGCTTTGTTAAATCCGCTTAAACACCACTACTGTACTATCGGCCAAAGTTCCGCAAGCAGCACCTTAGGGACGATAATTGTATAGCAAGGCTCACAGCTCGTGTTTTGTCACTAGCTGCGCCTGCAGAGGAATAATTTTTCCCCACTAAGCATGCATAATTTTTGTCGACTTTACATACGTTTAAAATAAATAAATTTATTACCCTTTTCTTTACTCTAAAGTATTGGTAATTTATTGTTTTCATATTAAAATTGATAACGTAAAATAATGTTTAAACTAAACATGTAATCTTGATAGATACGAGTAGAAGTAATTCATTCAGTGTGGGAAAAAGATTCCATTTTTAAATTAAAAACGTAATTGTTTCGCAAGGTTTAGCCGTTAAGTTTTTTTTTTTAATAATATAAACTAACTGTAGATACTCGACTACGATCCCACCTGATGGTAAGCAGTGATGCAATCGTTGATGGAGAAGCGTACTAGTTTATTAAGAGCCTATTCAGTTTTACTTGAAAAACGTAAAACCTAGTAAAGAAAACCTTTTCTAAATTGTTTGTAATTTTCTTCAAGTTCAGTTTTGCAAATCTATTCTAAAACTACCATTTTATGCGTCTCTAAATCACATAATATTTCTGGGCACTACTGCATCTATGTGACATTAATCTTAAAGCAGACTCCATAAACCCACTTCACACAGACATATTTCACGATTACACCAAAAGATTACTTACCTCTACATACCAGGACAGCATAAAACTGCAGACATTTAAACTAAAAGCTACCATTCATCACCCCTACCCACCTAACTTATCAAAAATAGCGTTAACATAACCATTTATGCCCAACCGAGGTACTAGGCGCATATAAAATTCAAGATGTACTAAGAATCCGATGGTATCGCTGCACGCCAACAAAAATGTTCTAATCTTAGCTACAAATCCCATTATGCAAGCCGATACGGAGATCTGTCTCGAGATATCTGCCACGATAAAAGAAAGTTCAGAAAATCTGTACGATTAAAAAAAACTGTCGTGTTTAGACTTTTATTTTCTTTTGTTTAGCAATCACAGTGAGCCCTGCGTTGTTTATACCGCAGCATAATTTTCGAGTTTGGCGCCTTTTAACCCATCATATGGGCGAATGGGTCCCGACTGCTACAATTTATCTTGTATTTAAAGTATTATATAGTTAAATGCAATCGGGTACAACGACTTTCTTGTTTTAGGGCTTTTTCATGAATACTCAGAAAAGCAGGCAAACAAAGCAGGTTTTTTAGTTTTTTAAAATACTGTTTTTTTTTATTTTTATTTTTTTTTTATTTCGTGTAGTGACGTATGACCTTTTGAAGGTATTTGGAACAGGAGTAAAGTTCCACATACCTCCGTTGAAAAGGGAGGATCCTCCGACCAGACGAGTATTCTGCCCGATAGATGATTTCGGGCTGTTCTATATGTCATCAGCAAACTCTGGACGAGTTTGCTGATGACCGATTTCCACAAACCGAATTCCAAACCAAATAAAACATGTTAAAAAATTTAAATACACAATGTCGTACATACAATTAAATTAATACACATTACAAAATGTTATAGATACGAAACAAATAAGTTAGGTAAATATAAATTAAATACATATTAACACACCAATTTAGACAAACACAATAATTAATACACAGTCAAAACAATACGATCAAAGGATACGAGGAGAAGCGCTAATATGAAGCTGCATTCATCTCTGTATCAGTGACAGGTCCCACCTCACGTACAATACCCTCAGGAGACTGTTCGAGCTGCATTGTAGGCGACTTAATAATCTTAAGGTTCGATATTACTATTCTTTAAAGTTGACCTTCTGATCTCTTCATTTCTTGCGCCACAAAAGCGATTCGCTTTAGATTTTTGGTCGGATTTTTTCATCTCCGCACTGATAACTGCATAATGGGTGAAATTGTTGCCCATTCTAATATGTACCGTAGCTTTTTGACAGAACGTCGTAAATCAGGACATGATTTAGTGATGTAGAGCATTAGAATGTCATGGGAGTGTGAGTAAAATATATTGCTATGATATATCGGTTCTAAGCTGTGCCAGAACAGTTTACTCGGACATACTTCATACAGTAAAGCACAGAGCTTATTTATCCTGTTAATTTCATGACAAGACCCATGCTTGGACTTCAATCACTCGTAACCGTAATTCTTTAATGAAGTTTCTACTGGAAATAACCCAGAATCATCATGTTGTCACGTCCACTGTCATAAGCCTCCCATAAGCGTCATCACAATGAACTGTCCAATGCATCTCGCATCTATTGCATTCCTGCGACTCTCACCAGGGGGCTTACTCTCGATTTTAATTCCGATCGGTCTATATTGGAATTGTAACATTAGGTACTCTTGAATTCGATGCTAGGGCCAAATTGCGTGACCTTTTTGGGAAACTAAGTAAAATGGGGATTTGGCTTGGCGTGTGGTCATGGAATTTTAAGCCAATTTGGCGCTAGCATCGAATTCAAGAGTGCCTAACGTCACAATTTCAATGTTAACCTATCGGAATTAAACTCGAGAGTAAGCCCCCAGATCATCGGTCCACCTTGTGGGAGGCCCTCCAACGCTTCGCCTTCTGATGCGCAGTCGCCACCCAGGCAGACCAGAATCTTTCCACTCCATCGACCATCTGTTCTGCGAGCAATGTGCGCTGCTCGCTGATACTTATGCCTCCTACAAGGTTGACAAATAACCTGGTGAGGTTTACGGGAATGCCATAGATGCGAAACGCACTGGACCGCCCGTTGTGGCGATGCTGGGGAGTCGCCTATGTCCAGCAGTGGACGTATTTCTGCTAAAATAATGATCACGACGAGTTCCTTAAGCCAAGAAGATCCTAACCTTGGCAACTGAACTGGTCCAGCTGACTACCAACCTTACTAAATGAGTAATCAATAACCAGAACGTGAACCATTGTTCACGTATGTATGTATAAGTTGTGCCAATACGGAAAACGAATATAGAGAACATGTATTTGCACCTGCAAACAGATGCTTGACCATAAATTTTAGTATTCACGACCGATGCAGTGGCGTAGCTAGGTGACCAAAGATCCTGGGACAGCAGAGACCTCTTTTTACTCTTTTTAAAATGAGATTATTATATATGTCGTGGCCAGATCTTAGAAATTTATCACTTTATGATATGGCCAACTAAAATTGGTCACATCGTTTAAACGTTAACATTTGATGATATTTCAATCCTCGTTTGACCATATCATTGATGTGCGATTTCCATGGTAATAATAAAAGATCTAAAAAAGTAACTCCGAACGCGGCTGCGGCTGCAGGTCGCGGCAGCACACTCGTAGCGGAGGCACGGCAGCACGACTGGTTTGCAGCATAGACCGCAATGCCCAAATGTTTTCACATAAAATCCATAATGTAATACTAATGTTGTTAATGGTAGGCCAATTTAAATTGGCCTATCATGAAGTGATCAATTTCTAAGATCTGGCCACGACATACCTATATAATAACCTCATTTTTTTTACGATTTGTATTGTAAAAAGAGGTCTCTGCTCTCCCAGGGACTTTGGTCAGCTAGCTACGCCGCTACATGGGTCGTGAATACTAAAATTTATGGTCAAGCATCTGCAATAGTAGGATTTTATGTGAAAACATTCTAGACACGACTGCGGCTTTACATGCTGCTGCTGCATGTGCTGCCTGCATCCGCAGCCTGCAGCTGAGGTTGAAATGGCATCTTAATACTCACTCTCGCTCCGTTCTCACTCCAAGTCTAAATCTTATTTATTTCAGTACCTGCGTCTACTATGTTACATTTTATTAATACCACTATTTTCTCTCATTTCAGGTCCACGTTGTCGAGACGACAGGCGTGTGCGACCAAAATATTGCGACAAACGACAGCACGACTACGACATAACCGTTACATTTGAATTCACGTCACACTTCGGCTAACTTCGTCAGCGTTCGGGAAACGGCAGGATGGAACTACAAAGAAGGAAATGAAACGATCGATAGTTTATTAGTTCTGTGTAACTTTGGAAGGATAAAAAAAATAATACATTTTGATACAAGTGGAAAAAGTTTTGTCATTGCGATACCTCGGACGCAGGCGAGAGTGTCATTGGGCCGAGGGTTGCAGTGACAATTTTCCACGTGTATCAAACGACGTTTTTCAATACACTTACGAAGATATAAATAAAAAGGGTTGGCGCGCGACCTAAGAGGGTCGCTTAGCGCCCAGCCTGATACGATAAATGTAATGAAATTGGATGGGGGTGTAGCACACGCACTTTTCCGCACTAGTGTGAAAAACCGTAGTGAAAAGCGGTAGGTATAAGAACAGGATTTTGAGTAAGTGTATTGAGAAGGAATTAAATATATGTATGTACCGAATTTTAAGTCAAATTTTGAGCAGCATTTTCAGAAAAAATCAAGAATTTAGAAGAGAGGTCAAGTTGGGGTTAATGTACCCAAATTAAAAACATTTTTCAAAGCTTATTTAATGACTTTCAGTATTATAACTACTCTCATTTCCTATGAACTTTTAAATACAACATTTTATAACCACATAAAATATTGCTTCCACTTATGTTTAACCAAAATTTTGAGTGAGTCTAAAATCTGGTCAAGTCTAATTTTAGATCGATTTTAGTCAAATGAAAATCAGAGTAGTTGTAACTACTGATTAATATTATAAAAGGAGATGCCACAACGAAGTTAGCGAATAAACACTGGGAATAAAAAGTCTTTCGAACGTTAAACTAATATTATCAGGTTTTAAAAACTAATATGTGTCTTGCTTATTTTGTAAAAACGAAGTGTAAAGTATAGGCATTAAAAATTGTAATTTTGTAAAAAATGTTACATTTCTTTTCATAATAAGAGCGACTTCACAAGATTTTTTTTTAATGTTAGTGCAATTGTTCAAATTTGATTTTGGAATTTCATATATTATTTTAAAAATCAAGTAAATTACTATTTTAAAAAAGCCATACGAAAAGAAATGTTACGATTTGTACAAAAATGTAAGAGAAATTAATAATTTTTATAACGAAAAAGAACTTAATTTTGATCTCTTAATGAATAATTATTTATGAATGTAATGCCATATTAAAGTTTAATACTTCATTGGTGTTCGTTATTAGATATAAGTTGGGTCTTTCATTATAAAATACTTAAAGAAAACAGCTATATTCTATAACGAAAGCAATTTTACACTAAGTAATCGCCATGACAATCAGCGCCATCTAGATGTCTAGTTTGAAACTAAGTTACAAAGATGGCGGATTATTGAAATCATTCCGAATTTGTGTAAATTATGATTAATTTGTCCTGAGTATGTATTAGAAATATAAAATATTGTCAGGAATTAAATTGTATAAAATGAAAGACCCTTATTATAGCTCATGATTATGATAACATAGTTATTTTCAACTTAATAATCTTCTCTTAAAATATAAACAGAAATTGATTTATAAAATCGAAATTTTAATAACTATTAACGTCAAAAACTGACTGCATTAAATTGTTGCGATGATTAAAATCAAATTCATCAATTTCAATGCGTGCCGGATGAGTCGAATTTCAAACCGGACTAATAAATCATACTATCAATCAAAATCATGAGCCAATTATTATAATTAGATAAAGATTTCTCTACATGTAACGTTTTTAAAATTCTTTCAGTTAAATTGTTGATGCAAACCAAAAATGCGAGGTGCCTTATAAAATGCTTTTTTCGAAAAAAATCTTTGTAGCATTAATATTTTAGTGTTAAGGGAATAGTCACAAATATCTTCGATTTTTTTAGGTTTTTTTAGTCTGTAAGTACCTACCGGTTATGCAGTTCTTGGTATGCATTTATTCATTTTTTTTTTAATTTTTACAGTCATAGTTGTCTTAGTGCACTACGATTTTGCGCTTTTGAATAGTGATTTATTCAATTAATGATCTGGTCAGTATTTACTCCCTCATTTTTTTCTTTTATCTAGAATACAGGAGTAAGAAATTAAAAAAAAAAGTTATCCAACCTTTTTTGACGATTTCAGTGTTGGTTCTATGCCAGGCTAAGGAACTGTTCAAAACAGTTACCATGCCAAACGATAAATACAGGTCGAGTCGCGATCGATGGAAAACAGAAATGTCATTTGTCTAAACCTGGAACGCTAAGAGTAAAGCTAGAACTACACTAGACCGACGCACACGTGTAACACGCCTGATTTGTACGTAGAATGACGTCGCGTGGCGTGGATCAAGTGTAGCTCTACTAGTCTAGTTTCCATATAAAATGTATGGAGACCGACACGCCCAAATCGGCGTATGTGATACGCGTGCGCGCAGTGTAGTTCTACCTTAAAGGAAGGAACACAGATTTGCACCAGTAAATGTTTGACACTCTCACGGCACTCAAAGCGCAGTGGAATAAGTTCTTTAATGAATTCTTAAACCCCATTTAAAATATGACGAAAGTTGTTTCTAACCACTGTTTTCATGTATGGCTTATTGTTTTTTTTTTTTTGGTAGTTAAAATCATCAAATAACAAATCCCGCCCTAAGATGGGGCGGGATATAGTGTCAGACTCTTACTGACTAAAAACCTACCCTGCTCCTTCATTGCTTTCGTTCCAGGGCCCCGGGGTTCACTTTCGCCTAACCCTTGGCCTCAGTAGGTTTCGGCCTACAGTTTGGTGACAACTCCTTGAGGCGATCGCCTACATATACGTTTAATTCAAGGTGGACTGATGATCGACCAGGTGTGAGCCGTGGGAATCGGATGGATGCGAGAGGCACAGGACCGTTCGTTATGGCGACACTTGGGTGAGGCCTATGTCCAACCGTTGACGTCTTTCGGCTGAAATGATGATATATTTGAATTCTTACACAAAATAGTCATGTTTTTTAATCAAGTTATCACAGTCATTGGAAACTAAAAAAAATAATAACATTATTTAAAGCGCAAATGAAGTCCTTTTAATTAACATTCTGTAGTTTTGTTTTTATTTTCGTAGTCTGTAATTTGACTTGATCACTCTAGTGAGTGATGTTAGAAATTTGTCTTTTATAGTGAATGCCTTGTGCTTGTAGCAACTAAGTCATAAAATTAGGAAACCAGTTTAATACGCGGCAAATAAGTTGAACTTTTTGCTATAGTTGCGCCACCCACTTCGATTGGGACCCGAAAATCAGTTGCTGCGCAATCAAGGTCGACAGCCATGATAGTTCAACTTGTTTGACGAGGATTACAACCGATTTTCAACGATGGTTCAACGTATGTGCCGTGTATTAAAAAAATATAATTTAGTTACAAATTTTGACAAAACATCGAGTTATTTTATTCATCCGTTTTTTATTTTAAACGCCCTACCGGGAGAAGAGGACATGCAATATTATTCTAGACGTCAACAACTAAAAAAAAAGTAGAAAAAAAAATGTTGATAAATAAATCAAATGCAATAGTGTAGCATTTGAAATATTGCTGTGGATATACACAAAACATTCCGTAAAACATCCGGTAATTCAGTCAAGAAATACTATGAAAATAAAAACAAACGTACAACTCTTAGAATCTTAGATAAGTCTACATAATCACGATCTTTAATTTGACGTTTTAAAAAAATCATAAAACAGGTGTGAGAGAGAGACGGAGCTACACAAGACGTATAGCACCATCCCTTTCTCACATCGGAATTATGACAATTTTGAAACGTCATATTAGGGCTGTATGGATAAATCTCTCGGAATTTCGAAAACTCGATTTCGATATTTCGATACGATTTATCGATAATGAATTTTGTATTCCAAATAATTGTTCTTATAATAAGCTAGGCCACGTTTCATGACTCCTAGGATATTTTTTATTATCTTTAGACTAAGTTTTCATGCAATGTTATGAGATATCAATCGATATTGTAATACTTTACGGTAAATAAATGAAATGATATTGAAAACATTGTTGTTTTTCTTTTTAGATACCTGTAATTATAGAACTCATATAAACAATGGAATTAATGACACTTTCGACCTCGATCACGAAGGACCAAGTACACAGTTGCTCTCTGTTCCTTTACTCTCTTAGTCCGGTGTTTTTCTTTCTTGATAATAGGTTCGTGCTTGACCGCTATCTCACCTGATGGAAAAAAAAGTAACCCATTCACTCTTGACTTAAAGATTCCCTGGGAAACACAAACTCCGGCAAGGAATTCCATTCCTTAGCTACACGCCAAAACGTTTGGTGCGTATAGGTGGGATGTCTACCATGTACCGGCGGCACATCGCCGTACGCCTGGTGGTCCGATGATGGAACGGGCCAGGCGAAATTAGGCTATGCAATTCGGACGCACATTCCCGAAATGCAACCGGTATACAACCGACAGGCTAGCAACTCGGTGTCGATGCTCAAGACTTTGAAGCCTCGACTCGAAAAATGCATCGTTACCAATGATCCCTCTGGCTCGCCTCTCAATAAATTGTCTCGAGTACATCAATGGTACGGCAACCCGAAACGACCGGATACAGATGAGAACCAAAGGCTTTACGTGCTTGCCGAGGCCCGACAACTACCAACCATGGCATACCACCAACTTCCAAACTCAGGCTGCTACACAGTAATTCGTTATGGAAAAACCCAACAGCACTTTTTGTCCAACCTGGGTATCGAACGCAGGACCCCATGTTCCGCAGTCACGCTTGTGAGCACGAGACCACCGAGGAAATCCTAGGAAATTCGTGAATTGATAAATGGATATTCCGCATGTAGGTACAATTATAAGTTGGTCAAAATTATGCGAAAAATGATAATAGGACACACGAATCACGATTCAATTTACCATCAACGACGTCCAGTAAACTTGTTTTTTTTTATTGTTTATAGGTTCGCGCTTGACCGCTATCTCACCTGATGGAAAGCGATCGTGTGTGCATATAAGTCTACTTCTCGCGCACTGACATTTTGACCCATGTATGGCGTCCGAAATAGTACAATATAATACAAGTGTGTAATGTAAATGGTTACCGTCGAGGCGTTATTAAAACCCGAGTCGTGGCGAGGGTCTTAAGAGAGCCAAGAACGGTTATTTCTACCTACTTCGAGCTTAGTTTTAGTGATCGATGGCTATCCGTAGGATATATAAGATCCTTGTCGATGGCTTAGTTTGACGTTTCATCCATTGCCCGAGAAAGTGCGCTTAGTTTTAGCAGACGGCGCAAGAAGAGGCTACTTGAAACTGTTATGAAACTTCAGTAAGCAGCGACTGCGGTTGATTCTAAGGTATAGGTCACGAGTTCAACTCCGGCAAAAAAATACAAATATTTTTGTTTGGACACCTGGTCTGCGGTCGAGCGATGTGTGGTCGGGCAACGTGTTGCCACCCGCGAAAGATATTTCATAGTAAAAGTACAAGTCCAGTGTGCTGAGTACGAGATGTTTTTACGTTAGCGCGATCGAAACGTTTACCACGTTTGGCTCTCTGATTGGCTAAGAGCTTCGAGTTGGCCAATCAGTGCGCTGAACGTCATAAACGTGTCGATCGCGTTTACGTAAAACAAACTCACACTAGGCACTCGAACCACAAACTGTGACCGTAAATTGCAAGCGAAATCACTGGTTTATTTATATATTTAAAACTTTATGCATTATACATTGTACAAAGACGAACTCAATGCCTTAGGCATTTTCTACCAGACGACCTTTTGGTGGTGAGAGACATTACATGGTATGTGCAACTTAAAAGAATACAGACAGAAAGGAAAAAAATACAATAATAAATATATACTGAGATCTACACCGTTAAATTTTGGTCGTTTTAATCCCGCGGAAAGTCGATTCGGTACATGAAACACTATCGATTTGTAAAGATAAAATAAAAAAATAAAGTACTTTTTTTCTCGACCTCCGATCGACCCTCCGCGGGATTAAAACGACTAAAATTTAACGGTGTATACATACAAATAAAGAATAATATTAAAAAAGGAATACAACAAGTCAAGAGTGTGATGTTTCTATCATTTTCTTGCGAATGTGTTCTCGTGCTTTTACTTTAAATGACAACCGAGTGGTTGCCGTCTTGCGAAAAAGAAGTGATTTATATGTTACATAATGAAACAAAGTATCACTTAAATATTTGTTAGTTTCATTTATCCAATAAATAAACGAATAATAACTGTTTATTTGTTAGAGTGGCCTTCCATGGTACACTTACTATTTTTCCTCAAAAATATTTAAAAAAGGTCACAACTCACAAGATCGATATTACCGACACTACTTAAGTACAGCGCCAGCGCTCAGCAGGAGGCGCAAAACATCCTCTGAGTCGATCGGATGGCCTGATGACCATGTATTTTTGTGGACATCAGGTTAGGTACAACAAGCTTACAAGTTTGCGATTTGCCATGATACAGTTATGAAATTTTGTACATAGATTCTTTACAAAAAAAAATACTATTATAAACCACCACGTGGGCCCAGTGCGGGTTGGTGGATGTCACATGTCTTCGAACTTTTGGTTCTAGGACATGCCGGTTTCCTCACGATGTTTTCCTTCACCGTTTTGAGAGCAGTGGTGATGAAACAAATTACACAAAGTAATGCGCGTGGCTGGATTTGAACCCGCGACCTATAACTTCCTACCGCGACCTATTACGGCCCATACCCTCTCTAGAGGAGGCCTAAGTCCTAGCAGTGGGAACATTATAAGGCTGTTGCTATGCTACTATATAATTATCACGTGTTTCGGGTTACACGATGAAAGATTTTGAATTTTTAGTTTCTTTATATCGACATAGATGTCGCTACTATGACAAAGTGATCGCGAAATGCCATTCACAGTCGCCTAAATTCACTAGAACAATCCACGTTTGAGGTCAAGGCCCCGATCAGTATTAATGACATATAAAACTGGCAACATTGATGCAATTCGCATTCAAATTGGAGATTACTAACGTTACTTTTAGACCTTCAGACGAAGAGTTTCGATATAATGATATTAATAAAAGAAATGTTGAAATGACTCACGTTTTTAGGGTTCCGTGCTCAAAGGGTAAAAACGGGACCTTATTACTAATACTCCACTGTCCGTCTACGTCTGTCTGTCCATCACCAGTCTGTATCTCATGAACCGTGATAGCTTGACAGTTTAGATTATTACAGATGATCTATTTCTGAACTTGCCGACGGCGAGCAATAGGTAGCTCGCTGTCCAACCGTCCGGTAACCGTTCACGTTCCACGAGCTCCTCAAGGAGTTGTCAGCAAAACCAGCAAGGAGATGAAAGGCAACGAAGGAATGGGGTGGGTTTTTAGTCAGTAAAAGTCTGATACTATCTCCCGCTCCGCCTTGCATAGCATCAGCCTTATATTGTTCCCACTGCTAGGACACAGGCCTCCTCTCTAGGAGAAGAACTGGGCCGTAATCCATCACGCAGGTCCAGTGCGAGTTGGCGCCGCTCCGCATCTGAGCGGTTAAAATGCCATTGGATGATTTTTCCCCCCAAAAAAAATATGATGTACCTATTTCTACTGTCGTTATAACAACAAAAACTAAAAACAGAATAAAATAAATGTGGGGCTCACGGGAGTTTGATGTAGAGGCAAGAAACGTGATTTCTCAACATACAAATACCGAGATAAGATAACATAAGATACATTTATTTGCTCAAACATGTGTACTACACATACAACAATAAAAGTGCATGTAAGATAACATTAAATTTAAAAAAATTTGGTTCAGACAGGCGTGCAAATTTTTTGAATACTATTTTTTCTTTAAGTTTTACGAGATTGGTGAAACTTAAAAAAAGGTTATAATTTAGTGTCATTTATAATAGCTCAAAAAATACTATATTAAAACAAGCTCAGCTACCAATAAATTAGCTTAAACAATGCTAAAAAAAAAAAAAAAAAATTTTTCTAATGTTGTTTAAATAACTAACTTCTGCCAGCGGCTTCACTCGCATGAAAGTCGGTTTCTCCATACAAACTTCAAACACCCGTTTTGCCCCTTTAGCTGTAGAGTTTCGAAAGTTAAACTCGTTCTTAGCGGATGTCTGCAGGAACCTACCTGCCAACTTTTTAAGTTTGTAGGTGTTATAGTTTCTGAGATTTCGTGACTATCGATTTGTAAAGATAAAATTTAAAAAAATAAAGTACTTTTTTTCTAAAAGTCAATTTATTTTTTTAAGTAAACGAGTCAATGACCTTGTAGGTAGTTGTCGGTCGTTACGTACTACTTACAGTTCATTGGCCTCGCTCAGCTGACGTTTACTTAAAGAAATTAATTTTGTACATGCGTAAATTAATTCGAGTTTAAAAAAAGTACTTTATTTTTTAATTTTCTCTTTACAAATCGATAGTTTCATGTACCTAATGTCCTAATCGACACTCCACGGGATTAAAACGACCAAAATTTAACGGTGTATAGATGAAAACGGTGAAACGGAATCTTTCGTGTGCTACTCCGACTCGCACTTAGCCGGATTTTTTTTCTAAAGAATGACTAATCAATTTCGTTTGGCTATAAAATGCTAACGGGGTTTTCACACCTATTGAGTAATGACGGAATATTTGGAAGATTCATAGAATATTATAATAAATAGTGTTCAGTTATAAACTGTAGTCTTCAAGGATAACTGTCATCATAAAAGAAACACCAAATTATCACCTTACAATAAAATAGTAAACAAAATACTTTCTTACCTTGAGATGTGAAATCAATTCAAATTAAGCATCAAGACCAAAATAGCAAGCTATCAAGTCAAATCCAATATTTAAAATATAAAATATTTTTTTTTTATAACCAACATCAAATCAAACGTTTCAAAATTAACTCTAAAGCTGTTGAATGTATCAACAACTTACAATAATTACAAATATTAACAAACATTACAAAATACAATTATATGTAGTTACCATTAATTTACAAATATTTTCTATGTGTTCGCTCCTGAAAGGAAAACAACCAGGACGCAAGGCAAAGAAGGAACATAGGAATGGGTTTTTGTCAGTAAACGTCTGACACTCCCTCCCACTCTGCCCAAGAGCGGGAGAAGTCATTGAATGATTTCCAACCAAAAAAAAAACAGAATAACGGGATTCTTTCAACGTATCATCAACCTACCAACCAAACCAAATATTGGACTTAAAAATTATAAAAAAGGAAATTAAAATCACCATTTACTTCTATATGTATAATTCTCCACAAATTAATAACCTAAATTAAATAATAACCCCTATTTACAACTACCAATTGACTACTAGGGTAAATAGGCATTTAGCCCTCCTAGATGACCTTCATCTCTCTTTCTTTGCTGCTCCAATCTTTCTTCATCTTTACCATCAATTCCTAATCCGAGTCTTTCAATCAACTTCTCCCCCTTATCCCCATGTAAAGCAATGAACTGTCTTCGCCTCTTCAAGGCCACATCAGGGTCAAAAATATAAGATTTTTTTTCATGGATCACGGGATGGCCGATTAAATTTGTCCGAATGAACCCAGCAATAGGCCCCGTGGGATTTTGTGCCTTTGCCGGTCGGTAAAGCAGTAGGAGGCTGAGTGACAGCTGAAAAAAAAACAACTGTCAAATGCGTAACTTCTGTCATACATTACTGGCATATTTTTTTTTCTTTTCGCCAAAAGTTTAAACCTAGGCCATTTTTAAAGGATTGTATGAGAAATCGTTAGCGAAAAGAATTATGTCCACCAACCGTAACCAAACGAAGTTAGAGACTATTTAGTAGACTGCTATAGTTTTTTTTTTTTATCAGGCATTACTTTTGATTTTGGTTTCGGTAGTTATGGTGTGTACGTATCAATTACTATCACAACACTAACGCGTATCTTTTCGATTATCACTTATTTTTTTACTAGTTTTAGTGTTGAAAAACTGTGAGTGTGAAAAAACATAACAGTAATAACCAACATAATCTGTTTTATTTATCAATAGAAACCTCAAAATATTACGTATTACACTAGCAATGTTTATACAATATCTTCTTTCGGTTACAGTCTATGGACCAGTTTTTTTTTTCGCTTTTGATTTCTCGTAATGTACTCTAACATTTATAAGCCAGGTTTCAGGCAAAAAAAAAAAGTTAATCATGCCAAAAATTTGCGTAGGCTTTTGGCGGGTTTTTTTTTTGTATCCGGCGTAAGATTTGTTGTGAAAAAATAATGTGTTTTTTCTTAATTTTAGGTGTAACACTTGAATTGCCTAATATATTTTGTATATTCATATATTTCACTGCATGTAATTAACGAACAAAACAATGCTGAATTTAAACTAGATATTGCAACGTGTGGCTCGCCAAAGACCATCAAACGAGCATTCCAATGTCATTGAAAACCATTAGACATTAATTATTCTGCGTTTGCTCAATTTATGTAAGTAATTAAAATTCTTTATTATATTTAGGGCACGTAGCAAAGCAGAAGAACTGTGTACCAACCTATTTCTTTTGTCATAGCTGTCCATGTCATGACTAAATTATTGAATCACTTGTAGAACCAAAACTTAACATCATAAAAAGGTAGGTAAGCCATGTAGGCCTATGTGAATTAAATCATTTTAAATAGAATTAAGGTGAAATTGTTTGTTATTTACAGGAAAAATCGTCCAAAATGCCATCCCATTAAGGGGCGCCCACCCCGTGGGCGCTTGGGAGCTCGAGCATCCATGGGAACTAAACAATGGGTACTGAGCACCCTTGAGAATAGACATCAAGAAACAGATCAGTAATCATTTCGCCTTTTAGAGATGGGCGTTTTTGTGAAAAAACGCCCAATGATAATAATACCCTAATAATGTACCTAGGGTAATGATACCCTGACAACCCGTTTAACGCAGTGGTTTAGAGCGTCGGTTGAGACGCACGGGTCGCAGATTCGATTACCGCACCAACACAAATCTAATTATATTTTTATCAAACATAATTAGTAATTAAGTACGCAGTATGTAAGTAGGACATTTATTTATTTGTCGATCGATCAGCGTGCATTTTTCTTCTCACACTTCGCCACTTTTTCGTGTTATGTGTGAGCATGAGCACCCATGTGGTTTTTTAAAAGCTGGCGCCCCTGCTCCCATTGATAGAATACACACTACCACAGAATGCCATAAATTACTTTTTGTCTTGTACGATTTACCTATGTGGGATTGGCCACTGGAGCAACCACGTGTATAGTACTTGTACGCGGCTAAAAAGTTGAACCCCTTGCTATGGTTACACGCAGCCCCCCACCTCGATTGAGACCCGAAAATTGTTTTTTTTTTGGTTCAACTTATATTTGGCTTATTATACATGCTAGTCTATTAAAAACACAAGGTTTAATTCATCTAATGATTTGATTAATTCAAGGTTGCTTAACAAAACACAGTAAACTTCCCACCGTAACAATATCCAACAAAAAAGAAACACAAAACACAATATGTTTGCACAACAAAACTTAAAAAAAGAACACAAAAGCTACTTTGATTCCCGCCAAAAAACCTGTCAAAAATCACTCCGACGCGTTCGGATATACACACAAAACTATACTCACTAAAATTAGTTTATTCATTTTGTTTTTTTTTATTTACTTTTTTTAATGACCAACCAGCGAGGCGCGCGAATGTATACTGGTGTTCGGTGGGACCAGTTTAATGCAACTTTTACATATAAAGCAGTGCAGATTGCTCAACCGCGCATAATGGCGGTGCTGATATCGTTACGTCATAGGGTTGGGTAACGATTTTTTTTTTCTCTTGTAGGGTGTGACGAACTGTTGATAGAATACTTATCTTCTTTATCTCTACATAAGTTGTATTATACAAAGGCGGTTTCTGCGCCTGTCTGTTTATCCGCAAATTCCTCCGAAACTACGCAACGGATTTTGATGTGGTTTTCGCAAATAGAAAAAGCAATAAACGAGGAAGTTTTTGTAAGTTTGGAAATCATCTAATTACTTCTCACACTCTAGGATGGAACGAGAGGGTGTGTCAATTTTTTTCTGACTAAAACCACACTTAGAACATTACGTTATGGTGTACATTCGTCGATGATTCGGGCTCGGTCCGGACAATTACCGGACGGCCAAACGGTGAGCTAGCCATTGTTCGTCGTCCACAAGCCCACGAAACGTAGGAGGTTTATTTAAGTATATGTCGTGGTAAAAAAAAACGAAAACTGGCCTACGTTTAAACGTTAACATTTGATGATGTGTCAATCTTCATTGGGCCATATCATGATGATATTATTTTTTTTTTTAAAAGAAATGTCATTGATTCAGGTTTTCTATGATAATAAGAGGTCTAAAGATACTCGTAGTAGGTCAAACAAGGATTGAAATATCATCAAACTTTAAAGTTTAAAACGGTCTACTATTTAGCCACATCATGAAGAGATCAATTTCAAAGATTTGGCCACGACATATACCTATAATTTGCCCACGAGCATAGCCGAAGCGGGTCATTAGTTTATTTATACATATACTTAAGCATAATACGGCCAAAGGTCAAATAATATTTGTTAAGACAAGTTTTGAATCTAATATATAAAGAGCAAACACGATTATGTCGGAAATCTTTTCCCATACTTTGCATTGTCAAGAAATCTACATAAGAGCGTGCTTTCCAAGGTATATTTTCAAACAACACGTGAATCATATGAACACACACACATGAATCTTGATTATAATGATAAAGATAAAGATAAATGAGACGGGCCTGTTGGTCTAGTGGTTAGTGGCCCTGACTGCTATGCCGGAGGTCGTGGGTTCGATTCCCACTCAGGACAAATGTTTGTCTGATGAGCACGATATTTTTTTCTGTATCTGGGTGTTGTTTATCTATAATATGTATTTATTTAGAAATATATAAGTATGTTTATCAGCTGTCTGGTACCCATAACACAAGCTCTGCTTAGCTTGGGACTAGACGGTCTTGTGTGATAGTTGTGGAAATATTATTATTATTATATTATTATAAATTTATTGCGTAACTTTGTACATTATGTTCTTATTAATAAAAATTAAATTTTTAGTTTCAACAGTCTACCCAAGTCGGATATGAAATAGTATTTTAAGAAATTTTCGAACATGCAAATATTATTTTTATCAAAAAAATTTGATATACACAATCAAATTATTTTTTTATCAAAAAACTCTTTCAGATTTTAAAATACATTATCATATTTGCATTTACACACGAATAGCAGTAACATAGGTTATTTTGTAATACATCATATTATTAATAACTGGTAAATTAATGTCATATTTATATTGTTTCGGAATGTTTCTTTTAGAATTTGATTTGAAATTAAAGTATTGCATATTATTTTTAACAAATAAATTACATAATACAAGTATATAAATACCAGCCAGTGTCAGGAAACCCTCCGTTCTGAATACATCTCTTAGTGATTTGGTACTATGCATATTATATATTGTTTTTAGGGACTTTTTCTGGAGAATGAATGTAGATTGTACGTTTGTAATAATAATACGTTTAATAGTATGTTTGATATAATAAAATGTAATGTTATTAGACATCTTTCTCTAGTTATTTTAAAAACAACGATAGCTGGTGGTCAAATCATAAAATGTAAGACTAATTCAGTTAAAATATCCCTAAAATATACGTGGCGTTTGGCCCTACGTAGTGAACCTAATTACTCATAAGTTTAAAAAAAAAAATAACGACGTAAACTGTGCACATTTAATTCTGAATGATAAAATATTTTTTTCGAAAACTTTTTAAAAAGTAATACGTTTTGTATTTCCTTGAACAAGTTTTCTGAAATATTGAAGTGAATGACACAATTAACAAATGCCAACAGAACGTTCAGTAGCAGTCTTTCTTTTTTCGCGTTGCCTCTTCATCAAAAAAGCTTTTAAACCATGCTTAGGTTGACGATAGACGGGACCGAAAAGGGTCTTCTTAATACCTATGTGATTTAACACTAGACTTGATTAGAAATGTTTACCAACGCGATGTCTGGTGGAGAGGCAACGCGATAAAAGAGAGATAGCGCATGAAAACTCTGTTGGCATTCGGTAATTCTTCAAATATTTCACAAAACTTGTATTTTTTAAAACCTTTAAAATTGTCATCATTCAGAATATCGATTAAATGTGCAAGGCTTCTATAGAAGTACTTTTTTTATATTTTTAATATATGATTACCTTACCTTCGCAGGGCCAAAATTCACGTAAAATAGCAGATTTTCTGTGTTCTTTACTGGATTAGTTTTAAAACCAATTTATGTTTTGGTTTCTTTAGAAGCCTAGGTAATATCCACAAGATATCTGTGTATCCAAAATATCTGCTGAAATATGTGTACTAACATCATAAATATATAAAAGTTCTACATAATCACGTAAGAGCGGCTGTATGAAAATATACCTCGGGTAAGCCACTCTTAATGAAGAATCGAAGAATCCTTATGTTTAATACCTTCCTCATTTCACCCGAAATGCGTTAATTATTGGATATAGGCCTTCAAGTCTCGCCATTACAGTCCCGTTTAGGTCCTGTTAAGTGGATGTAGTAGGGCCTCTGGCTGGCTCTTTTACAAGCTACCTTTCTTATGATTAAGCTTAGAAGGTACATCATAATATTGCGTCACAATTCTCCACCAACGGCGTTGCTCAGTTTGCTCACCCATAATATCCTTATAGCTGAACTTTGACACCTTACGGCACGTGGATGCAATGGCTAAATAAAATAATGATTATTTCAAACAAGTCGTGGTATACGGCTAAATTTTGATCTTTTTAATCCCGTGGAACAACAGCTGAGCGAGTCCAATGACCTGTACCTGACCTGTGTGCGTACTAACTACCTACAGGTAGTTAGTACGCAACGACGGACATTAATTTCGTACGGATGTTTATTATTTATTACAAATATTAGTCAAAATTTGACTCCTTGACTGAATAAAGAATGTTATGAAGCACTCAGCTCCATTTTCAAATTTTTGGATCTCAATCGTAACAATAGCTAATGGTTCAACTTATTTGCCGCATATTCTATTATCTTTCAGACTAAAGAGTTTATCATCAAAAATATTCCAGCTCCTCTTTCTCCCGCATTCCCCCCATACTGTTTTACCGACACGAATTTGACGTTTCGGCTCGCTGCCCGCCGGGAAAAATCAATAATTTCAACAACACTGTGACGTTTTTCTTCGCCTAGTTTGAAGTGAAATAATAATTAATTTATAAGAAAATGATGCAAGAATATGACGACGATTTCTTCTTTGAAGAGGACAAAATGTATGTATTGTGGTTTTTTGTATAATTGCATGTATTTAGACATATTTTTGAGGTGACTTAAAATGTTTCTTCTCGCAAAGAAAGAGAAGTGATTTTATGTTCTGTTATTCGATGTTTTAATTGAATTAAAGACTAAAATATAGGCTAATCATAAATTCTTAAACATTCATCAGCTAAGGCATAATATTTTTTCTTGTACATATACAGGAAAAGTTTTTAACCAGTGCGCAAATTTTGACATAATAAACTTGAATATATTTTAATAAACACGTATTTTTTATTTTGATATGTTTCAATAGTAAAAAATTAAGTTAACGCTTACGAGACTTGTTTACTCAGAAATTTATTTTATGGACGTCGCTTGCCAGTCCGCCGACTGGTCGCCCGATTCACGCCGCGCGTCGACCGCTCGCCTGACGCGCCAGCTGGTATCAGAAGTACTCACGCGCGCTCGCTCTATGCGACGGTACCTACTAACGCGGTGCGATTATTGACCCCAGTTTAGCGCTACAATTTTTTAAGTTTAGACTGTGTAAAGTTATTTGTAAACGTAATTCCAATTTATCCTTCATACTTTCATGGGCTTAGGACCATCAAAATGCAGAAAATAAATCATAATAAGTAAGAAAGTAGGTAATACGTTTTAATCCATTCAAAATAAAACATTTAGGTATGATAGGTATTTAGACATGATACAATTTAGATTGAAACAATTGCATTTTGGCGTATTTAAAAAATTGTGGTGTGATTTAAAAGGCTCTACGTGGTGCTGGGTCTGGGTCATGGAGTTGTTGTACCGGCTGAAAGTATGGATGGAGTCCGGCTGTATTTAGCAGCTTCCATACTGCGCTTTGGCTAACAGCAAAACGTCGTTCTGCGTCGTAGGTACTGGCTCTTGGATTGCGTTCAAAAAAATCAAATATGACGTCTTCGGCTTCGACTGGCAGTCGAGGTCTGCCAGACCCTTGTGCGTGGCTCGGTGTTCTGAACTGGCCGTGATCAAGCAGCCTTTGGTTAGCTGCTAAAATTGTCCTCTCATTAGGGACCGTGGGATTGAGGATCCCTTGGGCTCGCATACGAGGTACGCTCTCCCTTTCGTATCTTCTTCGTGCTGCTCGTAAATTTTCATTGCTTAACAAATACACTCGCACCATTTCATAACACTCGCGGTGGGTAAAATGAGACATTGTCACTACGCTAGTCTAGTACGCGGCACACGCGCAGGGACGGCGAAGGGCGCGAACGTCCGACCTCTACTTCCGCAAGTGACGTACTGCATGAGTGCATGTGCATGCGTTTTGTTTATCAAACGCCGGCGCCGCATGCCCCCGCACCCCCGTCTCGTGCGCTGGGCGTGGTCCAGCGGCCGGCGGCTTTCGCGTTTTCATTCATGCTCATTCATAGTATTACTATTAAATTATATCCATGTCTTGCTTATTTCAAATTGGGACAAAGTGGAAAAATGAGAAAAAAAAAAGTCATAAACTAAAAGTGGAAATGTGTTCTATTGCTTACACTGAGCCACCAAAAAAAATTTACGCAGTGGTTAAAAAATTTTCCTGTATATTTACCGAGCCTGATTTTTTCTATAAGTTCTTGCTTGAAAAAACTTATATGTTTTCCACATATAAAATAGGCACAAGAGTTTTTTCTTGTAAAATATAAAATATTTAATTTTATCTTATATATTTACCACACTTACTTCATTACTTTCATTCTATAGCTACTAATCAGTTAATCACAGATATCATGTGAGTTCCTGAAGAGCTACAGGTGGAAATGACGATCGGTTTTTTACTCATGCTTTGGCATTATAAGCTAGAATGAAATAGACATAGAAATCAAGAGGCAGCATTAATGTTAATTCCACCATTTTTAACAGATTTCTCTAAATGATATTTACTTGTGTGTCATAAAACTTTTCAACTATTTATTGCGCATCGGAAAAAAGGCAAGACTTTAGCTGATTACGATTTGTTCACTGAATTTTTGCTAACACTGTTTTATTTTTATATCTCTGCTAGCTTTTGCCCGCGGCTTCGCTCCCGCTCTATCCAACTGTTCCCTATAACAATAAATGAGCAGCTTTTTATCTCGATAAAAATCCTATGTCCATCTCCTGGTTCTAAGCTAGCTTCCCAGAAATTTTCAGCCCAATCCGATCAGCCGTTCTTGAGTTATAAAAAGTGTAACTAACACGACTTTCTTTTATATATGTATATAGATTTTAAATTCATAATGGATAAAAATGAATAGCTTATACTATACACAACTTCTCTTCCTATCTTTAGATGAGAGAAAAGGATGGGTAGCTGCATTATATGAATGTGACAGCTGTCACCCGTAACATCCTATAGCAATTGTTGTGTACAGTACGGCCGATGAATCTTGGCGCATTTGAAGTTAGGCTCTGTGAACTTTAACGCTCAAAATAAGCGCGCCAAATAAATGATTTATAAAAATAAATGCCAGTAACAGTTGTTAACAGCAATAAAAACTGCTATTGTTGGCATTATTTTTCTTTTACGAGTACACAAGCGCTAAAATTCGCAAAGCCTACTTCAGACACGCCAAAATCCGTCGGCCGTACTGTAAACAATCTATACTTTAACCCGTATCGCAATATCCTCTCTTATCATATAACTTCCTCTTTTGCAGCGCACTATCAGTTGTTTGAACGGCACCAACGTTTGTGCTTTAAGTTTTTATTGATTTTTGTGACAATGTGGCAACAGAACAGCCAGTTCTATATTTTTAATGATACGAGGATATATCCACAGCTTCAAGCGAGCATTTTGACAAGCTTGTATGAAGATAAAATGTTTGTATTGATTTTTTTTTCTTTTTTTTTTTAATGTTGTGTCATAATGAATTTGCTGACTTATCCAGTAGTTTGTCTATGATAATTTTATATCGAAATATGTTTAAAAGTGGAAATGGAAGTCAAAATGTCTTTCATATGGTTGAGTGTGGATGTAGATTGTATTTCAGTTTACAAAATGAATTTGTTTACGAATTTTCACATTTCGGTGAATACATCGTCAATATCAGGATCGGCAAACCTTTATTGGAGATCGTGCTACTATGGAAAAAAGGAATGTGGTATTAGATTTTAAATAAATAGACGTGGCAGTCAGTTTTAATATGTTTATGTAGAACGAAACTTAAAATATTACAAAGATTTCTATAGAACATTTTTAAACAAAAAAATTGCATTTAGCATTTCTGTAGTCTAAAGTGCAACTTTAGACCACAGAAATGTAATGATTCTATAAGTTTTATTCGTTAGTTATTTTTGGGAATTAGTTTTTATTAGTAGTTTTCGGAACGGGCGTAAGGTTAAGAATATCCGTAAATAGATTCTAAAAAACAATTTTGTATTTTGATTTCTAATCGACTTTTTCCGCGGTTTAAAAGTTTTTTATAAGATTTTTTTTATTGTTTTATGTTTACTCTTATTTGCTTAGCAAACCAAACGGAAATGTTACCAATTTGTTACTGCCGGTCGAGGAAAAGTAAGTGCAGTTTTTATTTTGTATTTTTTTTTTTTTGTTATATTTTGTGTTAAAATTTGAATATTTTTTTTTTACTCAGTGCATCAGTGACCGTTCAAGAAATAATGAAGGATGTTTCTGAAATCAAGATATTTGAAGAGTAAGTATGTTTTTTCAACTTGTTCAAACAGTCATCTCTCCAGTCTTATTCCCAACTAACTTTGTGTTTGTGTCGGCTTCCAATTTAATCGTTTGCGCTGAATACCTATATTTTATATGGAGCGATTGCTTATCAGACCTCCACAACCCAGTTACTGGGTAAAACGGTACACCTTGGATAGACAGAGGGGTTAACCCGGTCGCACCACAAATTCTCTTCTCCTTCGTACTCTGCGTCACACTTCCAGCCGTTACGATGGCTCCTTTTCTGTAACTGCAGTGCGTCTTTGGAACTCTCTCCCACATTACCTTCGAGACAGACTATCTCTGGAGGTCTTCATGAGGAAAATATAAGAGCACTTCCTTTCACAACTGGCATTTGTATTTATCTATTTTACTAGTATGTATGTATTTGTATATTTTTTATATATTAGGCTTAATTGTGTAGGTTTATATTGTACACTTGATTTTACCCTTGATTTTTTTCTCTCTCTGTCACTCGAAAGGTTTGTTGAGTTAAGCTCGCCTTTGTACATGAATTTTCAAACACTATTGTGTAATCTATTAAAGGTTTTGTGTTCAATAAATAATAAGAATACAGATGGTCATTGAATTCGTCATCATGTTCCTGCCTTTTTCCCATGTTATTTGAGGTCGGCACAACACGTTTTCTTCCATTCTGCCCTGTCACCCGTCACGCTATAACTTCCTTTTCTTTCATATCACTCTTCACACAATCCATCCATCTTTTCTTTGACCTCCCTCTCCCTCTCCATTCAGATTGTCAAAAGGCGGGTCCACACAAAGCGAACAGCCTTGCCAGGCCTAATAAAAAAGCCGCGCTTGCCTCGTGTCCAAACTAACCGAGCAGCTTCGCGCAGCAAATGCCTCGCGAGGCTGCTCTAAAACCGCGCTTGCCTCGGCCGAAGCACGTCCAAACTAACCGAGCAGCTTCGCGCAGCAAATGCCTCGCGAGGCTGCTCTAAAACAGCGCTTGCCTCGGCCGAGGCACGCCCAATCTAACCGAGCAGCTTCGCGCAGCAAATGCCTCGCGAGGCTGCTCTAAAACCGCGCTTGCCTCGGCCGAGGCGCGTCCAAACTAACCGAGCAGCAGTGTTGGGCAATATGTAATCTAACTACTGATTAATAACTACGACTACATACTGTAGTTAGTAATCAAAACTACAAACTAAATAATCGTAAAAAGTAGTTAAACATTTTGATTACTACCTACAAATTGTAGTTGCAATCACGATTACGAGACTACTTTTTATAACTACTAATTTAAAGTTCCATTTTTTGACTACTTGTCAATCAAAACAATAATAATATTATGTAATATAATAAGGTCATAATTAATCATCTGAGATTTCAAGTCCTGTTTTCAATTATTTATGAAAGTAAACATACATGAATTTTTACACATTCAAATTCAGGTTTATTTTTTAATTTTTTAGAGCTAGATGCATTTGTAATAAATCAATAATTTCATCACTTTCATGTTTATTTAATTTCAAAATATAAGTTCTTTGTACTCAAATAATCAGTAATCATGACTACTAGATTACAGCAATCAAATTAACAACTACTTCGTGTAGTTTGATTACTTGTAGTTAAGTTACATGCAATCTTAACTACATGTAGTTAACTACTTTCAATAGCAATTTGTAACCTGATTACAGAATAGTAGTTAACTGCGCCCAACACTGTCGAGCAGCGTCGCGCAGCAAATGCTTCGCAAGGCTGCTCTTTTTTTGTGGACCCACTTAATAAATTATTCACCTTTATTTATCTAATGAGACTTTGTTTTAAATACAGACAGCCAAAAGAAGCTATAGCACTAGATATTGAAACAGAATGCATTGTCAACGATTTGCGGTACGAAAGATATACCATACAACATCAGGATCTCTTGTAAGTTAATTTTCTTCTTTTAGTAAAACGGCTTGAACGATTTTCATTAATTTTTTGTATATATTTAGTAGGTCTGAGAATAGATTTTTGGCTATTTTTTAACCATTTTTTATTTGATATTTATATGGTAGGGCAAAGTTTACCGGCTCAGCTATTACTATACTATCTATACAACATTATTTTTAGTATAATTATGCGAAACCTTAATAAACTTTGTTCAGAATCAGTAACTGAATCGATCCCAATATTTTTTACACCATGTTATATTTTTTCCCAAAATATTTAAAGGTCACAAGTTAGACACCACCGACACCAATACAGGTCACGGCAGGCTATAGCAAGCATTAGATGCTAGCGCACACCTGAGTGCAGAAGCAAAACAGTAATCATGTATTTGTGCGGATACCAGGTAACATACATAGCAAACCATACTTTGTAATTTTTTATGATACAGTAATTAGATTTAGTATACAGATTTAATACAAAAAAAATACTAGACATGTGTTTCGGATTTCGCATATTATACTAATTTTAAAATTGTATATTAATTTTGAGTTAGGCCTCTTTTAGCAACTAAAGGAAAAAAAACCTAAAGGAACACAAATTTTCGTCAGTATAAATCTTAGACTCCCTCTAGCACCACCTAGAGCGGGAGAATTTATTTGACGGTTGCTCGCCTCAAAAAAAAAACAAAAAAAAATACAAACTCGCTTGATAGGTGTGCCATAATAATTTTCTCTTCTATTTAAACAAATCACAATTGCACTGCAAAAAGTCATTGCGTGATACTGCACCTTATAATTCACGCTCAACTTATTGTTTAGTTTTTCTCACGCCTCGCTATAATTAATATGACACAAATACATTCTGACGGAGTTACTAACCTTGTTTTTGTCAGCTGTCAGCCATAGCCGTATTTATGGGGAGGTGGCAAGTAGACCATGCCCAATCCAGTATGGTCTAAACGCTCACCTCAGGCTTGACATCTCCACGCCCTTGGGCGGGGCAGGAGATAGTGTCAGACTTTTACTGACTTAAATCCCACTTCTGTTTTTTTGTGGCCTTTCATACCGGGGCCGAAACCCCCTTTTCAGAAACCGGAGACGTGTCGCCGTCAACATCTAGGCCACCACCATCCGGCTATACAGTTTCCACAACAAAGTCTTTTCAGCCAACAGTGCTAGATTATGTAAAATACCCCTATATACGATAGCGCGTTGTGTTCCACGTGATTAACCCTATGGGGTCGATGCACGATGGGTCGATGCCTGCCCGGGCTGCGGGATTGTTCACAAGAGTTAAGACAGAACTACGAGAGCGCCGATCTGTGGTGCTATTCTCTAAGAAAACGCAGCGCTGCCTCAACGACGAACATCCAAATAGGATACATTGGATTGTCAACCTAATGGACTTATACATTGGTTTGTTAATTCAATGTAAACTATTTGGATGTTCGTCGTTGCGGCAGCGCTGCGTTTTCTTAGAGAATAGCACCGCTGGCCGCGTAGGTTTCCGTTCATTTCAGCGCCGCCTAATGTGCCCCTAGCAGGTATCAGTCCCGCTGGGCCCCTGCGGTTTGTTGACATCACTTTGAGCCGCTCGTATAAGGGCGCCTTCAAGTTACTGCAGCCCCGCTGCCGTCGCGCGGTTCTTTACGGCTAATTTGACGCCCTTGGACTACACTCCGTCGACGATTCGGGCTCGGTCCTTATAGGATGAGCGGACGGCGAGCTACCACTGCTCGTCATCCACAAGCCCAGGCAAAAAAACTGTATCCATTTTCAGTAAAACTATAATAAGCACAATTTTTTTCAGGTGTATGAAAGCTCAGTAGATTGCTAGAAGACTGTTTATGCTCTTGAAGATGCTTATATTTTTGACGATTTATAGGCAATATATTTTTGAATTTTCAATCAAAAGCTATGTTGCTATTTCATCGTAGTTTTATTTTATGCTAAAAATAAAATCTTTGTAAATGCACCCGTTATTTTATTTCTTCTAAACCTTATATTAATCCAAACACTTAAGTACGTAAGTCTAAAGCAAGTAGATATAATACGTTCAAACTGTATTTATCAACATCCAAATTGACTTCAGGCGCTAAGCACTTACTGAACACACACATAATTGACATAATTTATACAAATAAACCAGGGACCGTTTTCGGTTAAGGTATACGGTTACGCTACCGGTATAAAATAACGATAGCGCTTTTTTTTTAGGTACCGCTATACCTTTATTTAACCTTTACTCAACCGAAATATTTCCGGTACCGAAATTATTTCTCGTGCGAGTACCTACGATAAATGCGACGTTGCCAGCTATCGCGACAAATGTATTGCGATTGACACGACGAAAAAGCGCGGGAGTAGGGGTTTTAAAGGATACCTTAATGTTAGAGGTTTAGGTACCGTAAAAAATAATTGTTATTTTCCAGTAATGAAAAATTTAGGAATCGTAATTTTTCGGTATTGAAAAATAACGGTACCGTTATTTTGAGGTATTGAAATAAAAAGGTATGACGTCATACCGTTAACCGATATTTTTTCGGTATGCAGTCCCTGAATTAAACCAATCTGCCTACTTTTTCCAACTTTGTTGGTTGTCTGTACCCAACATAGAAAAATCAGACAGATTGGTTGGTTGGGACCTCTAGCTGTCAAAGATTGATGTATGATAACTGGCACCAACGGCTTTACATGTCATTGATGTCATTAAGATCCTAGATAAAGTTAGGAAGCATCAAAGTGAAAAAATCACATTGGTACTGGCAACCTCATGTATAAGAGGCGGCTGCCTTTACCACTGGGTCTTTACGACACTCCAGTTGATGCAACAATATTGTTTATGCAACAAACAGCTCTAAAAAAATTACTCATTACATTTTTATTTGCATCATTTCTATAATTAGTACTTAATGCCTAGAGAAAAAATTGGATGGCGATAAAATATCAGGCTATTACGCGGCAAATAAGTAGAACTAAAATGGACGTCGTTGCTTGATTACGCGCAGTTCCCCACTGTGCTTGACTTCGATTGAGACCTGAAAATCTGTTACTGCGCACTGAAATTCGATCGTCATTTTAGTTCAACTTATATTTCGCGTATTGTACACAATTTCGTTTCGACGTTTTTGTGTCGATACCGTCACCGGTCAATGCTGAAAACCAGCGCTGTGGACTCGACGCACTAGGCGTGTGGTCACGGCATTGAGCATTCGGTGGTTTTACGCGTACGTGGCACATATTTTCCTTATAGATTGTAAGCTAGTACTGAAATTTCCCGCAAATAAAATGTTCTTTCTTTCCTGAAGTACTAAACTGACGTAAGTTTTCAGGGGTATGACGGTAACATCAGGCAGTGTCGCGTTAAGCAAAGACGACAAGAATCTTATTGGGATCAGCATAGGAGGTGGAGCACCGCTTTGTCCTTGCTTGTATATTGTACAGGTAATATTGATCAAAACGAACTAAAGTTACTTTAGGGCTACTGTCCACAGATGCGCTTTGTACTGGCATTATACGCTTGGAGTACGCCGACGTGAAGCTTAGGTACATACAAATCTATGAAACTATGTCGACGAAGCGGCAGCGTTGTGCCGTTCGTGTTGTGACTAAAAGTCAAGAAAAGTCTAAAGCTAAGAGCTCACGAAGCTGTTTTCAACCGCGCCCGCCGCGGTAGAGGAAACCGCTGCTTTATTTCTAAACTCATGAGATCGCAGTTTGGTGCGGTTTAGCAGCCTTCGCGGTTGCGATTTTCGCCCGCAAACTTGGCGGGTTTCAAGACGGCCCGCTGGTGCAACGGGAGCGTTGTGAAATGCGTTTTGATTTTTTACATATTACACCCGCAACTGCGACGGCCGTGGGTGAAAACCGCATCGTGAATTCTTAGCCTAACACTCCTCGCTTCACCTGGCGAGAAAAGTAGTTTGAAGATTTCTTTATCCTCAAAAAAGAAGAAGAAGAAGAGAAGAGGTACCTTATTCACAAACACGGGTAATAAATCTTCATCTCTAATTAAGTGTAAAAGTATTTAAAAAAAACTTTGACACCTAATTTTGTTTCGGTGTTTCTTCTCAGGGTAGTCAGCTAGGAAACATCGGCCTCATCTAGTTCAAAATGACGGAAAAAAAAATTGACGTGTTATAGTGTTTTTAAAACCTACTTGCAAAATAAATTTATCATTTATCATGATTTTTAAAAACCTATTTGCAAAATAAATATCATTTGTCATTTCCATTTGCTACGATTCTGACTTTGTACTGACATTTCTTTTCTAGATCTTTGACAACACACCGGCTTCCAAGGATGGTACATTACAAAGTGGAGATGAGCTGGTCGGAGTCAACGGCCAATCAGTCAAAGGCAAAACTAAAGTCGAAGTGGCTAAGATGATACAGTCTGCTAAGGTAGGTAATAGAAATGCTGCATAACTAAGAATACAGACAATGATGGGCCTGGTTCTGGAGTTGTAACTGGAAGTAGAATGGCTTGGTGAAAGCCAAGGGGATTCGCTAGATGCTAGGAGAACAGTACCAGCAGGTTTAGTGACGCTTAAGGTAGAGGAAGATCCGTCCATCAGTGGACGGCTTCAGCTGAAATAATGATTATAAAATGCGAAATTACAAAAACAGTTTTATTTTCATAAAATTTGAATACTAAAAATTTATACGACATTATTTTTAGTATACCTGCGAAACCCGAAACACGTGTCTAGTATTTTTATGTAAAAAATATATTTACAAAATTTCATAACTGTATCATAAAATATCACAAAATATAATTCTGTGATATTTAGCTGGTTTTTTTACGCGGTTGTCCGCACAAATACATTGCCATCGAGCCATCCGGGCGATTGTGGGGTAATTTTGCTTCCGCACCCAGCTGTGCGCTGGCGCCTAATATCCCATATAACCTACCGTGACCTGTGTTGTACGAGTACTTAGTAACGGTGGTGTCCAACTTGTGATCTGTTTTAAATATTTTTGGGAATAAGTATAACATGTTTTTTTTTTAATCGATTCAGTTACTGATTCTGAACAAACTATGTTCAGGTTTCGCATATACTAAAAACAATATTGTATATGTATATGAAAGCAGAGAAATATGAACATAATACTTAATGAAATTCAAGAAGAAAGATCCTTTGTCATAATTTTAAAAAAAGATGACGGAAATTCCCAGAACCGCACTGCCTGAACCTTATCGTAAAAAAATGTGGATTACCTGGGCATCTCTAGCCTCAAGTTATCCGACGAACTTGGATCTGGTATAAGTTTGGTGAGGTAAACTAACTGAGGTAAACCTGAAAGTGTAAACTTCTTTTTACTCCCCCAGGACGAAGTAACAATAAACTACAACAAACTACACGCCGATCCAAAACAAGGCAAGTCCTTAGACATTATAATGAAGAAGATGAAGCATAGACTGGTGGAGAACATGTCTTCTGGGGCAGCTGATGCACTGGGCCTGTCCAGGGCTATCCTCTGCAATGATACCCTGGTTGCTAAGCTGAATGAGTTGAGAGAAACGGAGACCACGTACAAGAAACTGGTGGAGAATGCTAAAAGGTATATTTGTGTGTTAGTAAGCTTTCTGTATGTACTATGCTAACTGGCTATGGGTTGTGAAACTATTCGAAAGAAATGCCAAGGCCCTTTTTTTGGTGGAAAAATCATCCAATGACATCTCCCGCCCTTGGGCGGAGCGGGGGGTTGTGTCAGACTTTTACTGACCAAAAACCACTCCTGTTCCTTCTTTGCCTGTCTTCCAGAGCTCCGGGGTTCACTTTCGCACAACCTGTAGCCCCAGTGGGCTTCAACCCTTCTGGGCCCCTACGTTTGCCTTGCCTTGCCCTGCTGACATCTCCTTGAAGCGCGCGAGGAACACTTCGCGGCGTCGAAGACTTGGGCTTGGTCCGGACGGTTACCGGATGATCGGACGGCAAGCTACCCATTGCTCGCCGTCCGCAAGCCTAAATGTCATGGTCCTGCAACACAAAAGGCAATTCAAGGAACAGGGATGGGTTTTCAGTCAGTAAAAGTATGACAATACCTCAAGCACAATGAAAGAGAAAAGTTATTTAATGATTCTCTTTGTGATCCAAGGCCACGGTAACTCTTTACCGAAGTCCTAGCAGGCATCGGCTGCACGCCATATTTTTTTTTCTGAGATACTTGCGTTTGGGCATAGCTCATCGAATGGTAAATAATAATTTTGTCGACTATGGAGCACGCATACCTAGAGATAACCAATTCATTATTACCTACGCACGCTAGTACGCACAATGAAAGTATTCCCAAACCATTTTAAATTTTCATTAAAAATTTCCTTTACCTTCCCAGAATGCTAAAAGCCTACTTCGATCTGCTGCAAACTTACAAGTCAGTGGGCGACATCTTCGCCGCTATAGGAGTAAGGGAGCCTCAAGCCAGGGCTTCGGAGGCCTTCACCAAGTTTGGACAGTACCACAGGCTGTTGGAGAGGGATGGCATCAAAATGTTGAAGGCTTTGAAACCTGTGAGTTTAATTTTTTTTTTACATAATCTATGATTCTGACTCTTCTGAGATGGTTTTATCTTTTGAGATTCTTGTAGAGCAGAAATCAGACCTTCTGATATGCTTTGGTCTTATGAGATTCTTCTAGAAAAGAAATCAGAACTGTTAGCAGTTCTGCCTAAATCTGAAACAGGAACTTCCCGAACTTACCATGGCCGTTGAGTACTTGTGTCATGCACAAGGTGAGGAAGTCATGGCACCTCTCTAGCCACTCGTTAAAGAGGGGACTTACGCCATGATTATATGGTGTACATAGGTTTCGATTGAGTTTTCATTTCTGCTTATTATATTTATGATTGACATTGACATGAAGCTTTTTACCACCACATTTTCTGCAACACCATAGATAGTAACCTAATAATATATTTTTACATTTCTTGATAGTCAGTACATTTTTTTTGGTCAGTACTTGAATTTTGATACTTATTATCAAACTATAGGTCAATTTCCATATCTTGAATGTGTCCTGATTCACTGTTGAAGTGCGTAACATTTCTTATTCTGGTATGTCAGTATGTATGATTTCGATCACTACATCCCTACATGGTGACGTGGTGCTAGAAAATATTTTACACAATACACATTTTCCTTTTTTCCAAATTGCGCCTGGTTAGAGTAGAAATCGTCTCCAACACAAGACGTTAGACAGATGATGATGATGACAGTGACTTCATTCCAGATCCTATCAGATATGGGTACATATCTCAACAAAGCTATTCCCGATACGAAGCTGACCATCCGCAAGTACGCAGACACGAAGTTCGAATACCTGTCGTATTGTCTGAAGGTGAAGGAGATGGACGATGAGGAGTACGGGTACAACGCCCTGCAAGAGCCGCTCTATAGAGTTGAGACAGGCAACTATGAGTACAGGTGAGGAATTGTTACCCAAAACACTAAGACAGAAAAGTTCGAGTAACTTTCGCACTGATGGCAAATTAGATGAATGATGAGGAATAAGGGTACAAAGCGTTGCAGAAGCCGCTCTATTCGTTACTCACAGCACTAAGACAGAAGTTCGAGAAGCTCTCATACGGCAGGTAAAGGAGATAGACGATGCCTTTTGGCATTTTAGCCGCTCTCAAAGTCGAAAATAGCAATTTTTATGTTTTGGACAGATTTCTAAGGTTTCGTTTCTTAAGATTTTGTTTTTTGGCAGCAAAAGTAATGATCAATTGTCAACAGCATAATCAGCCGTATATGTTCCCCACTGCTGGGACTCAGGGCTTCTCTCTTGGAGAGAGAATGGGCCGTAATCTACCACGCGGGTCCAGTGTACATTTGCTTGGTCTTCGGTCTGATAGGTCTTCGATAATTTTTGGTTCTAGGAGATACTGTACGATGTTTTTCTTCACCGTTTTGAGAGCAGTCATGATGAAATAATTTACACAAAGTAAAGCACCTGCCTGGTTTTAAACCCACGACGTACGACTCCTGGGTCAGGGCTACCACTGCTCTGCCTATGTACAGACAACGTCATAAACTGGTTTCATCCTTTTCTAAGACTTGCATTGATATAGCTGTTTGTACCACAAATTAACTTTTTTTTTTGATAGTCTATTATGTGTCCCACTGCTGGGCAAAGGCCTCCCCTTTCTCCTTCCAAACTTCCCTGTCTAGGGCAATCTCTGGCCAATTTTGCCCTGCAAACATGATCAGATCGTCACACCACCTTCGTCGTGGTCGACCTCGACGGCGTCGACCTCCCTCAGGCGTCCAGTGAGTGACAATCTTCGCCCATCTGTCCGGATGCATTCGTGCGACGTGGCCAGCCCACTCCCACTTCAGCCTAGCCGTTTTTTCTCCGACATCCGCTATCTGGGTTATGAAGCGCAGCGTGGTGTTTCTAACGCGATCTATTCGCTTGATACCTATTATGCAGCGCTCCATTGCCCTTTGGCAAATCTTAAGTTTTGATTTTTGTTGTTCAGTAAGTGACCAACTTTGAGAACCGTAAGTTAGGCCGGGCAGGATACACATATCGATGAGTTTTCGTTTAAATGTTATAGGAAGGTTACCCTTCATGTGCTCTTTAAAGGTCCAGAAAGTCCTCCAAGCGTTTTGGATTCGTCTTTCGACTTCCATGTCTTGCCTATTTTTAAAGGATATCTGGCCTAAGTACGTATACTCATCGACATATTGCAACACTTGCCCGTCTACATCGACCCTACGTTTCGTGCTGTTGGTCACGATCTGGGTCTTAGATCTGTTCATTGTGAGTCCAACCTCAAGACTTGCCGTGCTCAGATCCTGGAGCATTGCTTCAAGTTCTGAAGGTGATGTGGAGAATAGCACAATGTCGTCAGCAAAGCGGAGGTTCGTTAAAACAAATTAACTTATACAATACATTATTCCAGACTAATTCTCCGTTGTCGTCAAGACGCTCGAACTCGGTTCGCACGTCTTCGCTCCGATGTGCTCGTGAAACTGGAACTACTGGAGAATAAGAAGACACAGGATGTGGCCTACCAGCTCCGGCGGTTCATACAGGGACTTGCTGTTTATCACAAGTAAGTAGATCTTCAGTAGATTGACATCCAATCTTCAAAATAGGATTGATTTTGGGACCTTTAAGAATTGTGCTATTATCTGTCAGCACCGAATCACATTTTCCTAGATTTGTATACTTAGGTATTATCCAAGTGGATAAGTATCCAAGAATTGCTTGCATGTAAAAGAAAGTATGCATATTGCTAGCTTGCATGTAACTAAATATGACTTCTAGGATATTTTGGATAATACCTTCCAAGGAATAGGTACATTTATTTGTATTTCTATAAGTATAATGAACCCCGAAGTAGCCGGAAGAATTGCCAAACTTAAGTGGTGTGAGCAGGGCACATTGCTAGCGGAACGAAAGTTTCTGGAGCGGCGACCACGTGCCGGAAAACGCAGCGTTGGCGCGGCTTACCACAAGGTGGACCGGTGACCTGGTGGGGGGCGCGGGAATCCGATGGATGCGAGATGCACAGGACTTTGGGGAGGCCTATGTCCAACAGTGGACTTCTTTTGGTTAAGATGATAGTTATGATGAAGTGTAATGAATTTAAGCATCTTCCTAATGATCAGTTTCGGCTTATTTCAGTGAATCAGTGGAACATCTGAATGACAACTCAACGTTATTCCCGGTCGAAGTGGACCTCTCACAGAACGCGTTCCAATACAAGTCTACTGCACAATTAATTCAGGATAACCAGGAAGATGAAGAAGAACTGGAATTCGGCAAAGAAATCCATGAATACCACGACATTTCTGACAATGATGAAAAAGAAGCCAAACTGGTCAACAGGCGGCAGGCCAAAGACAATGACGATACAGAATCGTCAGAACAACTGCTGCCTGACTTTGACAACGTTGCCCTAACTTTTGACAAAGTGGACAAATCTGACGACTTGGACAAAACTGACAATATGGACAATTTGACTTTGCTGACGGAACTTGGCTTGGCTGACACGAATGTCCAAGATGACTTTGGTGATTTTCAGAATGGTTTGCTGGATGAGTTTATGCCTAAAGCTAGTGGGGAGGATAAGAACGATATTTTTGATAAATTGTTGAGTGATTTTAGTCTTTTAAATAAATAGATGTCTATATGATTTTGGTGTTTGAGTTAAAATATGACGTTTTCAGATATAATAATATAAATAATCCACAAAAATTGGAAATAATAAAATATGCATGTAAAAAAATTTGTTAACTAACCAGTTTATCAATATTTATATAAAAATAGAACACTATTGCCAACAGCCGTTTTGTGGCCTTACCGGCCTCATGTCATGGCTTGGCTGTCATCTTTGAAGCGTTAGTTTTCTTTGTTGATAAAGATTTATTCTTATTTTTTCATATTTGTTCACCAGACCTAAAAAGTATTTCATTTAGCATATAAAAAATTGCATGCATATTCTCTATATTACCTATGCAACAGATGCCCCAACGTGAACTAATATTTTTTAGCATTCCGTACCTTAAAAGGAAAAAAACGGAATCCTTATAGGATCACTTTGTTTTCCGTCTGTCTATCCGTCAAGACCCTTTATCTCGGGAACGCTTGGAGGTATCGAGATGAAATTATCTAGTTTAAATTGACGAAAATAAAATTGACGTGTAAAAGTGTTTTTAAAATCTGTTTATAAAGTAAATATAATTTTTCATTAAAAGTATACTTAAGTCTGCGGTCTCTTGAAGCTGTTAAAAAATCAAACTTCTAAGTACGGCCGCAAAGATATCGCAAAAAAACTTAGGTATATTTCGTATATTTCCACTCTCTAGGGAATCAAAATTCATAGGGTACTACCCGTTTACCTAGAATTCTGAAATTTTGCATGAAGCAATGTTTCATAGCACATTTAATAACATTTTTTTTTTGTAGTTTTTACGTCATAATTTTTTTTTTTGCGATTCGGAAAAATCTTCGAAACTCAATTCGGGAATACCTATGAAAATTGAAATTTATTGTTTTCATAGGTAAGTTTGTATGGAACCCTCGCTAAAACAATGAATATTTATTTTTTTAACAAAGAAGCATACGTCAAATATCTGTTAGTGTACAAATAAAACAGAATAACAAAAAGTAAAAATTTATTAGTAAATAAATATTTCGCAAGACAAACGGTATTGAAACCAAACATTTCATAAATTATATTTACAATTAAAACGAAATATTATGGAGGCTGAAATTACATACGCAGTTCTACATTTAGGCACATAGTTTGACCCATTTTATGCTTCTTTATTAACACTAGTTTCGTACGTATCAAACAACAGTGCGTCGAGTGAGAGTACTTTTTACGTTAGCACGATCGAATCGTTTGCCGCGTTTGGCTCTCTGATTGGTTAAAAGGTCGGGGCAGGCCAATCGGAGCACCGAAAGTCAAAAACGTTTCCATCGCGTTAACGTAAAACAAATTCGCACCAAGCACTCTTGAGGGCCTATCCTAGTGTTAGTTTTTAGACAAACTCGAACACTTTAACGTAACGTAAACGTATGTGTTTGACAAATCGTGTGAGAAAAAATATTTAGTTTTTAAGACACTTACTCGAAAACCCACTCTAAACAGTCCATTTCTTGCACAAACGCAGTGTAATACACTGCGTTTAAGCAAGAAAAGGGCTGTTTTCCGCACTAGTGAGGAAAACTGTGCATGCTGTCCCATGCCACAATTTTGTTGTAATAAAATAGTTTATCGTATCAGGCGCGACCCCCACAAGGCGAGTGTCAACCCACACAAGTCGTAAGTGTATTGAAAAACGTCGTTTGACACACGAGCAAAGTCACTGCAGCCCTCAGCTCCATAACACACTCGCCTACGGCTCGTGGGAATTTCGCCTCGGTCGCAATGATAAACTTTCTGCACTTGTATCAAAATGTACTATTTCCGTATATTCATCAGAAGCACGCTTATTAATTTTTGATACAAATTGACGTTTACGTTAACGTATCAAGGGCGTCGCCAAGTGGGGGCAGGGGGGGCCGTAGAGAATAGAGAAAAAAAATTTCTTTATTTTTTATCTAATCTGCCACATTCGAAACATTTGTTAACCACTTGTACTAGTAAACTTGTCATTTAAAAAAACTCGATTAATTAAAAGGCAACATTTTAACAAGTAAAACGCGCCTTCAACGGATTTTAGTTTTGGTGGTATTGACGTTTCACTGGCTGGAACTAAGGAAGGTGGTATTATGGAGAAAAAAACTTTTATTATCATTCTCTATACTTCCAATAGGTTCCTTGGTCATCGGTTGGCGACGCCCTTGTAACGTATATGAGTAGGTATGCTAAAAAGTCGCACTAAGATCACTGGTCCAAACGCAAACAGAAGCCCCACGCAACATCATATCTGTCGATCCAGATTGCAAAGGGAAGATGACCACTAACTCTCCGACATTGCATTACGTACGTAGCAACAACCGCCACGTGTGGACTGTTATTGTCACCTTTAATCTTACACGAACAAAATTCAAAGCACAAAACGAACCTCTACAAGGCCATAACACTTCTAAGCACCAACGTCATTGCATCCAGCCATTTAATAATAATAATGATGAATAACTCTCACTTTCACAGGCCACGGAGCAATCCACTTCTCTTCTTTTTGTTTCTTCAAACCCTTTATATTCTGCAAATAGTCCTTCACTTTCTGGCTGTACTCCGGAATATTTTCATATGTCTCAACGATGAACTTTCCTTTGTTCTGTATCTTTGGTATAAGGTTTAGGATGTCCAGTTTCTGAACTTTTTCGAAGTCTATCGTGTCTGCAAATTGTTTGATTGATGATGACGCCGTGTCGGTGATAGTTTGTAGCGTGGAAGCAGCTGTGTCTTTGATCTTCTCAAGGTCTAAATTTGTCAAGTCCAGGCCTGCCAGCTTGTCTAGCGTGGCAGATGTTGAATGAATAATGAAAAGGGCGAGCTGGAAAAAAAGATATTGTTGTTATTGTTGTTGTTGTGTTGAGAAAAATGTGGTAATGGCGCGCTCCATTCTTATCTCTAAGTTATTGAGGCAATTTTTCTTATTATTATTTTTTGATATAAGGAAAAACTAGTCTCCTGGAACTCTGAAGAAACATCTAGCCGTGCTGTAGTTCTATGAAGAATATATGCAGTCAGCGACAATGTTCCCACTGCTGGAACTGAGGCATCCTCCCTAAGAATGCCACCACGCAGGCCCAGGTTTGTGGTTCTAGGACCGGTCCTTACAATGTTTACCTTCACTGTATTTGAGAGCAGTACTTATGAAATAGGCAAAGTAAAGCTGGGTTTGAGCCCACCTAAAATTCGTCGAAACTCGAAGCCACTAATACTCTCCAATTTTTCAACAATAATATTTAGATACAGTCTAAAAATAACTAACCACTTCCATACAAACAAATAACACAAACTAATCACTCACCAGGATATGAGTCTTCATGTTGATGACCAGGTTAGCACTGCAACACTGGTTGTCGCGGATAACCACGTCCTGATATAAACTAATGGTTGCACACCATTAATATTCGCGACGGACTTATTCTGGTTAGTGACGCTCGTAGGTCACTTAAGGTGGGTCTTTCCCACTCGTCTTATTTTCAACGTCGAGGATAGTTTAATAGCTTGTTGCTTCATCTACAGTAATACAACGGAATATTTGATAGAGAGGCAACGCGAAAAAAGAGAGATAATGCCTGAAAATTCTGTTGGCGTTCGGTAATTCCGTGATTTACCTACTCGAATATTTCACAAACCTTGTTCCGGGAAATAATCACGTGTTTTTTTTTTAACCCTTAAAAGTTTTAGAGAAAATTTGTCTTCATTTAAAATCTCGATTAAATATGAAGGGTTCTATATAAGCCCTTTTTTATATTTTTTTTAAATCTATGAGCACATTATGATGGAACAAAGTTCACGTAAAATGGCAGATTTCCAGAGGTCTTTACTTCGCCTCCTTCTGCGAAGCAGTAATGCTAGCAAAGGAGGAGGCCGACCGCATCAGGCAGAGGCAACGGGGCGCTCGCCCCAGCCGCCGCCGGGATTCCGATCCCGATTTCCGGCCACCGTAGGTGCGGGCTTGCGGACGGCGTGCAATGGGTAGCACGCTGTCCGATCGTCCGGTAACCGACCGGACCGAGCCCAAGTCGTCGACGGCGCGTTCTGTTCCCGCGCGCCTCAAGGAGCTGTCAGCACACCGAAGAGGCCCAGCCTGCTAACTGCAGGCAGGCAGGGTCGAAGCCTACTGGGGTCATGGGTTAGTTCCGAAAGGAATGCTCGACCCCGGCACGATAGGCTACGAAGGAACGGGGTAGCTTTTTAGTCAGTAAGAGTCTGACACTACTTCCCGCTCCGCCCAAGGGCGGGATTTGTCCTTGGATGATTTTACCTACCATAAAAAAAAAGAGGTCTTTACTGGAAATTAGTTTTACACAAATTTATTTCTATAGAAGCCTTGATAATATATCCACAAGATATCTGTGTATCCAAAATATCTAAAGAAGGATGTGTAATAACATCATAATCACGTAAGAGCGGTTGTATGAAAATGTACCTCGGGTTGGCCGCTCTCTTTCGTAGGTGTGCAACGAGATTGCGGTTGCGAAGCGATCTGAACTCAACGCGAAGGTTTTTCATTTTTTTTTTTTAAACCACAATTTAAACTAGATAAGGCCGGTGTTTTTGAGCTGACTACCCTAAGAAGAAACACAGAAACCAACTCAGAGGTCAAAATCTCTTTTAAAGTCTATACAGTTAAGACGTTGAATAGGTACTATTAGATTAGTGTCTCAGGTGGTCTTTTAATGAAAGAACCACACAGATTCGAGAGGACCTGTTGAGTCAGTGCACGCATTTGTCAGTATTTTTGTAGCTTAACTTAGGACTAAGAAGCTCAACAATTTGAACAATATCAAAGACATAGGACACTGGACATTTTGGTAAGTGCTCTATGTACTCAAAACTGCCACACACCATGTTAAAATTACAGAAAAGACAAAGTAATTCACATAGTGCCCACATTCACAGAAATGAACCAAATAAGTCACCGCACTGCAAGAATTCGTTTGACGGTATCAAACCAAAACATTTGACCGCATCGCTTCGCTAATCTCCGCCCCACATCCACGTGTAAGTGCAATTGAGAATAATTTTTTTGTTCCATTCGTGCCGCGTCACTTCACGATCGCTATCATTGACAATATCGACGATCGAGAATCAGAATACTCCTTCCAAGGGAAAGTGTACGCTTGTCCCATGCATGTATTATCAAAATTCAACTCACAATAACAAAGAGCGCTTTCTGAATAACCAAGTAACTGGACAAAGATTTATAGCTGTTTGATGACTGTGATGTAATGTTACAGCATTTTGATTACGTTTTGAGTACTAAGTAGTGGTAAGTAGGGTGGAATTTCAAGGTTTGATTTTGATTTATTTATAGCACTATCGTAGAATATATTACATCACATTACATTTGAGGTTTTTTTTAGGTGGGGAAATCATCCTTTGGGCGGAGCAGAGGATAGTATCAAACTATTACTGACTAAAAACCCACTCCTTCCTCCTTCCACTTCCTTCCTTCTTTGCCTTTGTTCCAGGGACCCGGGTACACTTTCACATTACCCATGGCCTCAGTAGGCTTCGACCCTGCTGGGCCCCTACGGTTTGCTGACATCTCCTTGAGGCGCGCGTGGAGTAAAATACGTGCCGTCGACGACTTGGGCCCGTTCCGGATGGTTACCGAAAGGTCGGACACTCAGGACAGCGAGCTACCCATTGCTCGCCGTCCACAAGCCGCGCCCACAGTGGCCAGTAATCGGGCGGTAATCCCTGCGGCAGCTGTGGCGTGAGGGCCGTTGCCTCACGCGTGCGGCCTCCTCCTTTGCTAGCATTACTGCTTTGCAGAAGGAGGCGACGGCATACAACTCCTCCTCGCTGCAGATCATGGCCTTTACCAAAGCCCGGAGCGCAAGATCACAGCCATCGATCGCCCCCACGAGGACACGGCGGTACTCTGTCTAAGCGGGGCACACTCTACCGTGTGCTCCACCGTGTCCTCCGGGCGGTCCACGCTGTGGTGACCCTCTGGCGTAACTTCCGCACGAATCCGGTGCAGGAACTTCCCGAACTGACCGTGAGGACGGCGTGAGGTATTTCCAGCCCGCAAAGAGGGCTCTTACCGCCATAATTATGGCGTGCACAATTACATGAGTTAGGAAATCATCAAATAAGATCTTCCGCTCCGGCTGTCAGACATTGCCAGTAGCTCTTTGCGTTCCAGGGCTAAGCAACTCTTTTGACCCCCACGATGCGCGTGTTTGATACGTTAAACACGTTGTTTGATACGCGTACAGTCATTGCAGCCCTCGGCTCCATAACACACTCGCCTACGGCTCGTGTGAATTCCGCCTCGGTCTCAACGACAACTTTCATACACTTGTATCAAAATCTACTATTTCAATACACTTATTTGAAAAGCCGAGCTAATCGCTACCCCTTTTATGTACGTAATTTATCGTTTTTTGCACTAGTGGGGAAAATATCAGGCTGGAAGCTACGCGGCCCCATGAATCGCACGGCAACCCCCGATGAATATTTCTTCACAAGTGTATTGAAAAATGTCGTTTGATCCACATGGAATTTTGTTACAGTAGCACTTCACTCCATAATACCGTCGCCTGTGACTCGGCCAAATCCCACCTCGGTCGCTTTGACAAATTTTCTGCACATGAACCAAAATATACTATTTTTTTTCTTTTTGACGAAAGAAATCATCCAATGACTTCTCTCAATCAAGATATAGCTAAAGGGTGTGTAAAATTTTTACTGACTACAAACCACCTATCCTTCAGTTACCCAAAAAAAACCAATACTTTTAGGACCAACGCAGCATTACGCGATCTCATACAAAAATGCACTGTCGTGGCATGCCGCGGGCAACCGCGCACCACGCCCGCTTTGTTACATAATAATACATTAAAGTTCTCCATCGACACGACTACATGCACACTAGCGACACAAGTTAGCAAGCAATAATCCGGTTTTCGCTTCGGGGACCACCGCACACGGGAGCCCGCACGTGCTCTCGCTTAACTCAGCGTTGTCCCTTACATAAACAGCACACCGGATCGCTGCTTGACATGATAAATATGCATGTATGATGGAAGTAGATACATGCCTACTTTCCCGGAAGAGAGCCTCACCTACTGGACACCTAAAACAGCTGTTTGTGAAATTATTTGGCCGAGGAAGGATGGCTAGTCACCTTTTGCATTACAATAGACCCGGTTGTAAAACTAAATGCTAATAATTCGATTTTGAAAGCAGTCAAAGCAGGAGTGTAAAATTAATTTTGTTTGCATCATTTTAAGGTTCCATACCTCAAAAGAAAAAACTGAACACTTATAGAATCACTTTGTTGTCCGTCTGTCTGTCAAGACCCTTTATCTCGGGAACGCGTGGAGGTATCGAATTGAAATTAAAACCATATACTCAAGTCTGCGGTCCCTTGAAGCTGTGAAAAAAATCTAACTTCTAAGTTAACGGAAGAAAAAGATACGGCTGTTTATGTCGCAAAAAAACGTACATTTTGTCATTTTCAAGGGAATCAAAATTCATAGGGTATAGAAAAATAAGTTAGTTTGTACGGAACCCTCAGTGAACAAGTCCGACTCGCACTTGCCCATTTTTTATATTATAAAATAAAATCTTATTATATAAAATTTCCTTTTTTTATTCTGGGTGGCTACCAGTAAATACCCAACTGATAAGTCCCAAATACTTATATGCGGTAAGAGATAGCCATGGGGGAGAGGTAATGGAGTCAGGAGACTCCCTGAGTGCCGTGAGTAGTAGGGCAATTCCCGGCCACAGAAGTCGCAAGCTTGAGGACCGCGAGCAATGGGTAGTTCACACCAAAACTATTCTTATCGTGAACAGACAGACGACAATGTGGTAGGGACTTTATAAAATGCTTATACTAAAAAGGCGGCACATCACTTGACTCGAGATTTTGTAGTGAGGGAAGTTCCCATCACTATAATTCCATACATTTTAACTACCTCCACTCCACGAAAATCTATGGTCAAGTTATTTGCCACCTACTGTAAGGATGTGAGGATAAGGAAGGGGTTCAGCACCTGCCATGAACCCTGTAAAGGCGCATTAATTCTATGGATAAAATAAAACATCAATATTCTTAAAATAAAATATATTATCGAACCAATGTTACAGCTTAAAAAAATGTACGCTTCAGATAGTTAGCTCTAATCCTAATTTTATTATTATTAACAATAAAAATTACTGCATAACAAAAGTGCTTAACCTTTGCTACATTCAGTACTTATACGACAAAACAGATTGAACCAGAAGGTCGACTCCATACAACAACAAAAAATCGCACGCATACACGCATACCTTTGAGAGGCTGCTCACGCCGCAGCCGCCGCCGAGATTCCGATCCCGATTTTCGGCCACCGTAGGCGCGGGCTTTCGGACGGCGAACAGTGGGTAGATCGCCGTCCGACCGTCCGGTAACTGTCCGGGCCCAATTCATCGACGGCGCGTACTGTTTCCGCGCGCCTCAAGGAGTTGTCAGCACACTGTAGAGGCCCAACAGGGTCGAAGCCTACTAGGGCCCTGGTACGAAGGCAATGAATGGACAGGGTGGGTTTTTAGTCAGTTAGAGTCTGACACTATCTCCCGCTCCGCCCAAAGGCGGGAGATGTCATTGGGTCACGAATATCAGTCAGTTCAAGATCTTTTTTTTTTAATTTGATACAAACTAGTGCTTGACTGCGACCCCACCTGATGGTAAGCAGTGAAGCAATCGTTAATGGTGACGCGCACTAGTTAGGCAAGAGCCTATTCAGTCTTGCCTTGAAGACACCCAAATTATAATGGGATGGAAAGACCGTAGCAGGCAAAGGTTCCAGTCCTTCGATGTACGCGGTACAAACGAGGCTTAACGCTTAGAACGCTTAGGAAATCATCCAATGACTTCTCAAGCTCTAGGGTGGAGCGGGAGAGCGTGTCAGACTTTTACTGACTAAAACCACACTATGTTCTTTCTTCACTTTGCGTTTCAGGACCCCAGGGTTTTCTCTCGTCAGCCGTGGCATTGATCGGCCTTGGATTGGTTGTATGTAAAACGTGTGTACATATATATGAGCGAGCGATTTTGCTCGTTGTATAGAGTCAACTTTCTGTACCTATCTGATATATGCTAATAGTGCAACCTTGCCTTTAGAATTATATTATGAACTTTTATTGCGATTCCTATCATTCGAAAAAACTCTAAGAATTAATTTCATTTAGACTTTTTTTGTGGGTGAAAAAACTGAAACAATTTTTAATACATATTAACAGAAATATAAACATAAATAATAACGTTTTAGATTGTTGATTTGGAGAGGGCCACTTAGGAGTGTAATTTATGCCACTTACCCCCAATTTCTCAAATCGGAAAATAAACGTGCCAAATTATGTTATCGATAATCACAAACTGGGTATAAGAGTAAGACCAAAGGAGCATTGTTGGTCTATAAATTATGTCCGGATTAAATTTACCAGATCATCAAATATAAATATAATATAATACCTTTTATATACCAAAAAGAATCGTCAATATCGGTGAACATTTGGCGAAAATATCGCTGAACAAGAACCAAAAAATAAAATTCAGGCGACTTGAGAACCTCCTCCTTTTTGGGAGTCGGTTAGAAATCGAATGCAGCATAATTTACGCTCTAAAAATTATGTTTGTTAAGCGTGTGAGGCCTAACGAGGTAAGTGTCTATTATCTAGTCATATAACCTGTATTCCGCAATGAAAAAATAAAATTAAATGGATTAGTTGAAGCTCAAAATGACATTCACACATTTACATCCGTTTGGCCTCACACTTCCCCTCCTCTAATTCAAGAATTCTAGCTTCATCATTGATATATTATAAGGGAAGATACGCAACCACAAAACTCTGGACTCGAAACTCATACATCTATGATCAGTGTCATCCCCCTTATCTCTGTCCCTGTCTATCTGTGACTATACAGATAGACAAGGACAGAGATAAGAGCCGGCGCTGTCGTGCGAGCGAAATAGCGTTAGCCGCCAAATGTGTGTGATCGTCGCGGCCGATGTGAAATCGTACCGTACAGGCACAATTTCAGCGATCCACGCGCGAGGCGAGAGATCGCGAGAGGCGAGTCATCTTTTTGATTTAATCTATGAGCTCCATACATATTGAAAGAGATTATTTTGAATATCAAGGGATATTATTCCCCCAGTAGGACATTTTAGCGACGTTGCCAGCTTATTTTTTGCAACAACCTCAAAAACAAAATAGTTAACCAGACTTTCGAAATAAAATTAGACATTAAACAAACGTTTCATTGCTGTCCATTCAACCGATTTTGACTTTTATTGAGTTGGTGCTTTTTTGCTTTTAATGTCACCCTTATTCCAAAGGAATAAAAGTCAAAATCGATTGAAGAGATAGTAAAAAAAGGTTTATTTAAATGTCTAATTTTTTTTCAAATAAAATCGATAATTCGGTAACGAAATCGTACGTGAAAGATTACATTGTGCTCATTTATTATGATTTAAATACCGAAACAAATTTGAAAATGGAATTGAAGACTCCATCTTATGGTCACGTCCGTTAGCAGGACACTTGATCTACAAAAAACACTCTTATTACAACGGCTTAGAGATAATTTCATAAAAATGTTCAGTTAGGGTTGTTCTTGTTGGCTGAATCCCGCTTTACATGAAAAATGAACTTTATTTCAATAGTGACATGGTTTATATTGTTTTAAACGAATAACATCGACGATTTTATCGAGTAAACCAAATAAAATTGATGTTGGAATTTATGTTTTTTTTTTATTAGATATGTTTTCTGCCTGGATACTAAGTCCTGTAAGCCATATCTTAATATGGAGTACTAACTGAGTTCCGTTAGAATGATTGGCATGACACATATAGATTAAAAAGTATCAAAATTTGTATGGGTTTTTGATAGATCAAATGTACAATTCGACAAAGCAATGAATTAGTTATGAAAAACACTTATAAATTAACGACAAAAAGATACACAAATAAAAAAAAGTAACAAAAATAAACGAAACTGCCACTTTCCGATTGAACCATCAATATTTGGACTATATAATATGAATAATTGTATATAAGGCAGCGTGAATATTATTTTTATTTATTTTCTATTGAATTACCAAAAGCGAGTTCTAGTTGACCATGCTAACATAATAATATTTTTACAATATTTTGTGTGACATTTTTGTGGGGATAACGTATATTTTTACCAATTTACAGCTACCATGACTAACTCAAAGTTTTATTACGTTTGTATGTTTTTATGTGTGTGTATGTTTTATACTTCTTCACACACAAACGACTGAACAGATTTGGATGAAATGTGGCACACGGGTAGAAAATGTCCTAGAATAACACAGGACACTTTTTTGTTATTGATAGGCTCGCGTTTGACCACTACCTCACCTGATGGTAAGCGATGATGTGGCTGACGATGGAGCACGCTTGCCTAGAAGTAACCTATTCTATTTTATCCCAGGAATGTTATCTTGTTGTTTCCTATAAAAAGTTAACAGAGAGTTAAGTCCCACATACCTCCGTTGAAAAGGGAGGATCCTCCGACCAGACAGGTGTTATATCTGGTGGGCTACTGCCCGATAGATGATTTCGGGTTTGTTCTATATGTTCCAATCGCGCGAAAAATCTTGCTTGCGCGATGTAGGATTAGTTCATTTGTGACGACATATAGATGTCGCTACACCTTATTAGTTTTTTCTACATTACCCCCACAAAAACATCGTACAAAGCGGGTAGCTATACAATACCTATAAAATATCACAAACGTACAACTCGTGTGAAAGGTTTCATCTTATGTGGCCCAGGACTTCAGCTGTGCCAGGTCGTCATCGTCCTCTGAAAATGTAATAAATCTAATATTAGTACAAAAGTAAACGGGAAGTTTTTTTTTTTTATTGGATATAAACTAGTGCTTGATTGCAATCCCACTTGATGGTAAGCAGTGATGCAATCGTTGATGGTGAGTCGCACTAGTTTATTAAGAGCCTATTCACTCTTGCCTTGAAGACACCCAAATTATAATCGGATGGGAAGATGGCAGCAGGCAAATTGTTCCAGTCCCTCGACGTACGCGGTATGAACGACGAGGCGAAACGCCTAGTAAGGACTGTAGATGTTTCAATAACGTAAGGGTGGATACTCGCCGTACGTCGGGTTGTCCGATGGCGGAATCAAGTCATGCAATTCCCGTGCACACTCTCCAAAATGAAAAAAAATCTTTTAAAATACCGAAAGGCTGGCTACCTTACGCCTGTGCTCAAGGCTTTGAAGATGTGTGATGTGTGTGTTGTTATATACACCGTTAAATTTTGGTCGTTTTAATACCGTGGGGGGTCGATTCGGTACATGAAACGCTATCGATTTGTAAAGAGAAAATAAAAAAATAAAGTACTTTTTTTAACTCGAATTAATTTACGCATGTACGAAATTAATTTCTTTAAGTAAACGTCAGCTGATCGAGGTTAATAAACTGTAGGTAGGTAGTATGCAACGACCGACAACTACCTACAAGGTCATTAACTCGTTTACTTATAGAAATTAATTTCGTACATGCGTACGCATGCCTATTGGAGGTTTAGAAAAAAAGTGCATTATTTTTTAATTTTATTTTTATGAATCGATAGTGTTTCATGTACTGAATCGATCCTCCACGGGATAAAAACGACCAAAATTTAACGGTGTATATCGGCGTTGGTAGCCATTTGGGGTCAACGAACTTGAATGTTAGTGTTAAATAAATCAATATGGACATGCCTGAGAATCCCGGGATTTTTATTACATGAAGTTATTTATTTCAAACTAGTTGCCCCGGCAAACTTCGTACCGCCTATTTTGACTGGCCTGTTGGTCTAGTGGTTAGGGGTGCTGACTGCTATGCCGGATGTCGTGGGTTCGATTCCCACCCAGGACAAATGTTTGTGTGATGAGCACGATCATTTGTTCTGTGTCTGGGTATGTATGTATTTAGAAATATATAAGTATGTTTGTCAGTTGTCTAGTACCCATAACACAAGCTCTGCTTAGGTTGGGACTAGACGGCGCTGTGTGATAGTTGTGGAACATATGTATATATATGTATAATAGTCAATGAATACTTTTTTTCTCACCGTTTATACCTTTCCTGGACTATCAAGAATATTTCAATGCCAAAATTAGCCAAATGGGTCCACCCGTTCTCGAGTTTGAGACTAACGAACAGCTATTCATTTTTATATATAAGGAGCAGATATAATCTGATCTATCAAAAAATCCTAAGTCAAAAAAAACCCGGCCAAGTCAAAAATGAACATTAGCCAGATATAAATAAGGTTGAATGTCGTAACTCACCCGTCTGCTTGGACCTGCTAGGTTTGGGCTTGTCATGCACAAGCTCGGACGTGGGCACGTCCGGTAGCGTGTCGGTGGGCACATTGATACCGAGCATCTCCTTGTCCAGGTCCTCCTGAAAAACAGAAATAATGTGTTAATATTGTTATTTTTGTTGGAAACGTAATGTTTTTAATGGCGGGAGTTGCAGGGCGATTAACGGTTATGCACACCTTGTGAAAATTTCAACTGTTTACCTGTTAATGCTCGATTACGGAGACGCGGCGCGTTGCGCGACCCGTTAGGCGGTTCGCCATACATTGCCATATGTTTGTGTTTGCGCGAGCGACGATGCGGCCCGCTGCTGCAATGTACGACGAACGTCCAACGCGCCTCGTCTCCGTAAACAAGGCCTTATGGTTCATTTGATACACAATAATAATAGGAAGCGGATTCGACGATCATTGTACTGAGTCGTGTCAGCCAAATGATTAATAGCATAGAGCCTCGACCAATACTTTAGGAGGCTCTCATTAGGTGGCTGGATCAAGGGTTTGATTCAGAAAGTGGTACTTCAGGACACGGTTCGTATAGTTAGAAGGTTCCTTTCTCTGGGGCCCTGATCCCTATACCAGTGGGATACTGTTTTTTATTACGTACAAAATGGACTTATGGAATTTACGACGGAGAGTGGACGATTTAGTGATAGGGTTCCGTTAGTAATCCTTCGAATATGGAACCCTAAATCTATCGATTCCCATACCTGTTCCAGCTCCTCGAGTTCCTTCTCAAGCTCGTCCTCGTCGATGTCGTTGGGGAAGGCGACGTTGTTGCTAATGGCGTCCGTGATTTCTCGGGAGATGTCGTGCTGTTCCGCGATGTCGTCCATTATATCGTGGACCTTGTCGACATCGCTGTGGGAGAGAGAGATGGGAGATATAGAATCAATTATAAAGACAAACTCGAAATATGAAAAACACTTGGGACTAGGTAGTTGAATTGTTTTTTTCTGTATTATTATTTGTATCAAATAGAAAAAATATCAAATAATTTTAAAATTAAGTAAGTTAAGACCTTAAATTCTTGTAGATGGGAAAACTGACAAATATCAGAAAAAGGATGACGTAACATTAAATATGACGTCATCACTATTAAGTTACGTGCATCCAAAAAGTACTCTAACATTTTCCTGATGATTTAACTCAATTTAACCCAGTTTATGCAACTGTCTGTAGGTACATAGGCGGACTTAACGGCCCGGAGGCATTTGCTGCCAATACACAGTTAAATTTTGATAGTTTTAATCCTATGGAGGGTCGACTAAACTCTATCGATTTGTAAAAATTAATATAGGTGGACGAAATTAATTTCTTACCGACCTATCGACCTCCCACGGGATTAGAACGATCCAAATTTAACGGTATATACTTTTAGGTTAAAAGGGGTCACCATTTAGACACATAAAAAAACACAAAACGCACACTAAATCACAATTTAGCGGTTGGGTGTAATCCTAAATGTTGGCTTAGGTCTTAAATTTAGGCTGCATTAGGATTTAGGAATCACCAGTCGCACTAACAACTATACCAAAACTTATAAACAAAAATATACAAACATATCCTTATGCGCAAGTTTCATAGCGTTGGCAGCGTCGCGCATGGTGTTCAGTACTTGAGCGTTGGTGTTGGCTCCTTCCAGTGCTTCGCGCTGAGCTTCGATTTGTGTGAGCGTTCCGTCGATCTGTGTCAGCTGTTTCTCGTAGCGCTTCTTGCGCTTGAGAGCTGCGATAGCCGCTGGAAATGGGAGAACAAAGAGGTGTATTAGTGTGATTGGCTGGGAATTGGTGCACGAAATGGCACAACGAGTTTTATAAATTGAAGAGTTCCAATTGAATTGGGTCGGCAGTAAAACGAGAGTAATCTAATATAGGGGGACTGGTAATTAGTAAACGATACTTAAAGACATGAATGGAGTCATGATTCAACTTTTAATATGGGACCAAACATGAAATCGCGAAAAAAAACTGCTGGTCAGTAAAATACTCGCCTAACTGGTCAAAATGTAATGAACTTGCTGATTTTTTATTTTTCAATATGTACTCCATAAACGGAAGAAATGGAGATCGAAACTTTGTATGGAGAAACCTATTTTCAATCGGGCGAAGCTGCTGACAGAAGCTAGTCGATGACATATATGTCGAAATAACATAATAATGTTCCCACTGCTGGGCCACCACGTACCACTACCACCACTAAACCGCCTAGACACATGGACCTAGTGCAGACTTTAGGATGTATTTATAAGTAAATTGGAAAAGCAGATTGGTAAACCGAACATAGCTTCGGGAAAGAGCCAGTTTGATAAAAATAAACTACAACATGCCAATTCAATGACGGTACGTCCCGAACGGATTTTGCCGAGTGGATCTAATGTATTGTTGCTTCGAGTCGGCTTTGTCGTTCAATAAATCCTGACGAATCGACATGCCGACCCGAATAGAAAAAGAAAGAAACATGTATTGCCAACAGTGTAAAATCATAACATCAACTACAAAACTAAAACTCCTTACATCTTATCAGATTTCAGAGTGGAAAAAGGAGCGAGCTCTACCAATATAGAGCGTGATTTTTTTTAAAGAAACATTTCCCACTCTTTCATAGTTACAAAAACCTACTATTGTTTCATTTATTTATACATATTTTATACATTTTTAAATATTTCCGACGCAATAGAAACACAATAGGTGTGCGGTCACCGGGGTCCGCTTGGGGCTTGAGTAATTAAGCCTTTGATCCAACTGCCTAACGAGAGCCTCCTCAGAAGTTGTTCGAGGGTCTTTGATATTAAACCATTGGCCGTCACGTAATTGTGACTATCGGCACAATTGTTGCTGTATCCACTTTCCTCATGTCGATAACCTCGCGAGCCAAATCAAGATACTTTCCCTCGTATTTATAAAGAAGTAATTACTTGTTACTAAATAATTTCTTATTAAGTCATTACTTGAGGTTAGAAATCTTCATGAGAAACACTATAGAATACAAATTGTTATTTAAGTAGTTACTTTTACTCAAGTAATTAGTTTTACTTGTTTATAAAAAAGGGTGTTAGTTTTTTTTTTTCCGAGCGGGAATCGATAGCGCAGCAGGCATCCTTTTAATTTACGTAAGCTAACTCATAACAAATGCGTAGTACGCGTCAAGCCTGAGTGAAAGTATGTTCCTAACAGTCTACTCGTCATATATAATTGACGTCTGGGTAATGGAAAACCCAAGGAGTGGCATTTTGAAACTTATGCATTGAATCCAAAAATTGCGCCAGATTAAAAAGGGTGGGTCGTGTTTACAGAATAAAACAAAAAAAAAAAAAAACTATGCATGTTTCCTAAGTTGCTTTTAGGTTCCAGGACCATAAGTAAAACATCAGGTGCGAAAGTGAACCCCGGGGCCCTGGAACGAAGGCAAAGAAGGTACAAGAGTGGCGTTTTATTCAGTAAAAGTCTGACACGCGCTGCCGCTCCGCCCAAAGGCGGGAGATGATTTTCAGAACCAATCCCATGGCCCTTGTAAGTATCGGCCCGAACTTGGTCCGCGTGGTGGATTACGGCCTATTCCCTCTTCCATCGAGGAGGCCTCAATCCCAGCAGTGGGAACATTGTAAGGTTGATAATGCTGAACATCTAGTCGATCTAATTTTACTCAACTACATTAAAAAGGCATTACTAATAGAACAATGGTCTAATGACTTATCATTTAGTTTATTATCTTTGTATGAGTGAGTATGATGTCATTGGTGAGATTGACATTATAAAACATTATTATTGTCTCAATATGTTCTGAAAGCATGGCCATAGGACCTTTGGAGGTATGCGGAGCAGAGCGTAAAGTCCCACATACCTCCGTTGAAAAGGGAGGATCCTCCGACCAGACCAGATGTTATGTCTGGTGGGCAACTGCCCATTAGATGATTTCGGGTGGTTGTATCTAATCAAATCGCGCGAAGAACTTTAATTGCGCGATGCACGATAGTTTCTTTGTGACGACATAGATGTCGCTACAGACCTTTGCAAGTATATGGAGCAGTCCCATAAGCCTCCGTTGTGAAGGGAGGACCCTCTCCTCCAACCAGACGGGTGTCACGTCTGGTCAGGCCAACTGCCCGAAGGATCATTTCGGGCTGTTATATGTATGCAAATCACGCAGAGAACTATAATTCAACTATGCGGGATTTCAAATTTTGTAGTTCCTTTGTGGTGTCATAGATGTGACTCTAGATCTTTAAATCTGTGAAGTTGGTTACTTACAAGCATAGAAAAATGAAAAAGTATTTTTCCCACCTTTGTTTTACACCTTGCAGGTAGTTGTCTATCGTTGCGTACTAACTACCTACAGTTCATTGGCCTCGCTCAACTGACGTTTACTTGAAGTAATTGATTTCGTACATACGTAAATTAATTCGAGTTTAAAAATAGTACTTTATTTTTTAATTTTCTCTTTACAAATCGATAGTGTTTCATGTACCGAATCAACCCTCCGTGGGATTAAAACAACTAAAATTTATAGGTGTATATAAAAAGCGAAATACTCACGGATTAATCACAAAATCTCAGAAACTATAACACCTACAAACATAAAATTTGGCAGGTAGGTTCCTTATAGGGTGTAGACTTCCGCTAAGAAATTCGTGAAACTCTAGCCCTAAGGGAGTCAAACAGGGGTTGGAATTTTGTATGGAAAAACCGACTATCATGCGGGCAAAGCCACTGGCAGAAACTAGTTAAATCATAATTTCAAAAACACATGGCGTCATCTAGCCATAGGCTGCTAACAAATATGTAAAACTGCTACAGGAATGTTTGAAAAAGTTACCCGGGAACATAAAGTGCAACTGAAAAAAGTAAAGTCTGAAATACCCTCTGACGATTTTTTACACAAAAAAAAAATTGTGGAGAGGTAATAAAAAACTTAATTTTGCATTTATAATATTAGTTACGGTGAGTTCTATTTAAGGAAAGCTGTTATTACTCTTATGGCTAAAGCCTCTGTTTCCTTCAATGACTCACTTTAAAAGAACTTACGAAGTTTTTTTTTTCATCATGATCCAAAGACAGGAAATGGGTAAGAAGTACCAATCTGATTATGAAAATTGATTTTTACTTTAAATGACTTCAAAAAGTTATACTATTGTCATACAATAATTTTTATTATTAAAACATGCCGACTAAGTCTGGGGGCAAAAGTAAGTACAATTGTGACATTGATAATAATAACTGTATGCAAAATATGCGCCTTAGTCATGGAAAGGTGGATACCAGGCCGAAATACAAATATAAAACGTTGATAATAATCATGCGACAGTATAGTAATAATGTAGCCATGGGATAGCTTGCAGGATTTGTGAAGTTTTAACTCATAAAGGAAACTCATCTTCATAGACTATCATTATTTGTGTAGAACAGTAGTAACCCAGGCAGGCGACATACTATGTAATTTACTTCATCACACACTGTTTTCAAAACAGTAAATTAAAACATTGCGAGAAAACTAGTATATCCTACAGCAAAGAGTTTGAAAACATATAGAATGCCCACATTCCATTCACTTAGTGGGTTATGACCCATTATCATTCCTTCAGAGGAAGCCTGAAATCGCAGCAGGGATGTATGAATATTATAAGGCTGATTATGCTATGTAAACTATGCTTCTTCTTTTCAAATCAATGGTAAACTCGTTCAATTGTTTGCGCAACCTAAGTGTTTAGATTAATTCCAGTATTGATTTGGTTGCACTCATTAAACACCTGATCCTGATCCAAATGAGCAGGTGTATGTTATCTTATTTGTGTCTATAATGTCATTCTTGTAAATAATTACCATTTTCCTTCGATTTTCTAGATTTTACTTTCAAGTGACAGTAATGATTCACTTGCAAATATTATTTACTTAACTCTCAACCAGATAGACATAAGGATGTACCAACGAAATATCTAACAATTAATTGAAAAACAAGGTCATATGCCTACATGTCAACAAAGAATATAATTAGGTACGAAAAATGTCGAGTGAAGAATACAAAAATACTTTTATAGAAAAAACTTACCTCGCTTATTCTTGGTGCCATTTTTCCTAGCCGTTTGTATTTCTAAATCGATTTTCTTTTCAAGAAACTCTTGTTTTTTGAGTAACAACTCCTCTGTCTCACGTAATTTCTGTATTGCTTCATGCGTCGACGGACCCTTTTCTTCTTTCTTACCACCAAATAACTTCCCCAAGAAACTCATTTTGACTATTCAATAATCCTAATAAATGCTAAATAAATAATGTAATACAAAGATTATTCACTAATTACGCGTAAAATGATGAAATTAGTATTTCGATTCCGATTCTTTTACTGGAGTATGCGTCACCCAGGTGGCAATCAAAACATAACGTTTAGTGAAACGAACGTCAATAACAATATCGAAAAACTGGAAAAATAAAGTAACTATGATTACTAATGTAGATTTATTTCAATAAGTAACACTTTCTTATTAATAATTTAATTATAATTGGAATAAAGTACCAGTAAATTAATTTTAGGTACCAACCTAAAATCGAATTGGATGGTTTACAACACACGTTTTAAAACGCACCATGACACAAGCTGTTTTCTGTCAAAATATGACACTTGCATTTAGACCATAGACTTAGACATAGTAATTTACGCATTAATTTTGCCCAAGTATTATAAAATACTCAAACTCGAATAAATAAGTTATGAATAATATTTATTAATGTCAATAACGTATTTTTGTAAAGGAATAATTAAATACAAAACGACTGTTCACTAGTTTCGGAACGTTACAGTCACTTTTGACATTGACAGTTCATTTGTTTTGAACCTTGACTCAGCCGCAGCAGCAGTTGTCTTGTCTGTCATCATCATTGATCATTCGGCTTAAAATTTGCCTCATGTGAATATAACTTACAATTTATTTTAAAGTATTAGATTATCAGCTTATTTTCTGAAAACCTTAAGTAATCCATAAACATGGTTCGTGTAATAACTCAAGAAACCTTCGACGAGGTTGTCAAGGAAAACATCGAAGAGTTTGAAATGACTCCGGAAGAGGCTATAAAAGAAGCTGTTGCCCAATTTGAAGCACAGGTATGAGTGCCACAATCCTTTATTTTTTTTACTGTTTATACTTTTTCCTAGGTGTATTCTGAGATCAACTGGAGACAGCCTTATTATTTTTATCTATTGAAACATCACATAATAAATCTTGTTAGTCATGACTATAATTAATTCAAACTGCAAGTAAGATACTAACAGGTGATCTAATCAAAGTCCTTTATATCACGGTTTCACACATATGATGATTTAATACCTGAGAACTATTTATAGCCAACTTTGTTGAATTACTAAGAAAATCTCTAATGGCTAATATATCTTTACATTAATTCTTTGCCATCTTAGTCTCTTCACTTCTAGACAAACTCTCCTCTCCATTCCTTCCACTTTTTCCTCACATTTCTAAGTTTTTTTTACCCCTTTTGTCAAAATTATACCAATTCAATCTATGTGAACTTTTTACAATATAACAAAAAAAATATAGCATTTCACTGCTCATATCTCTTGTATTAAATACTTAGATTCGTAATGAATTATGGGATATGCACCTTCCATAAGCATCACTGTAACAATGAGTTCTGCACCAACATATACTGGCCGTATTCAGAAGTATAATACGTGAGAAATATGTTAAACTATAATGGCCATCGCTCTTATGATTACGAGCAGCTACCCTGATTTGATTGAATCTGTTACTTGCGCATTCAAGGTCGATCGCATTTTGGTTCAACTTATATGCTGCGTGAACAGGTTGTAAATTAATGAATTATCCCGCATATTGCATATTTGGAAAGCCTTCCACAAGGTGAATCTGGTGAGAGTCTTAAGATTGCGACGGATGTGACATGAACAGGACCAGTCATTATGACGACACTTGAGGGAGGCTTATGTCCAACAGTGGAGGTGAAAGACGTCCTCGACGACGCTGTTGATGATGATGGTGATGATGAAACATAAATACGATTCCTTTTCAGGAAGTAGATCTATCAAACATTATAAAAGACTTGTCTCTTGGTTCTGGAGACAACCACTTGGTTTCGGACACTGTTACCAAGCTAAAGGGCCTTTGTGGCGAGGAGAAATATAATGAAAATGCTGTGCTACAGGAATTGGAGGTTTTGAAGGTAATTTAATTTATGAAAAAATGTTATTTAATAGGGAATCTCCATTATAATTTTTTGACATAATGAAATACTTAGTAGCACTTGTAAATTAATATCAAGGAATTTTTAAAATACCTGTATTAATAATGAAGTTACAAAAAATATATATTTTTCATGAGAAGTACATTATTTTTCTGATTTTACTGACATTAATTTCTATTTTTTTACATTTACTGCCGCTTTTTTTTTTGACGCTATATTTTAGTTAGGTTTAGCCTTTAGTTTATAAATATTTATTTTTTTGTGTAATGTATATAATCTATTGGTTAAAAATTAGTTAATGTAATCATATATTATAATTTGCAAAAATAAATAACAAATTTACTGCCTAAACAAGTTAAACATCATCAACAGTTTAAAAAAAATCCCCAATATGTAAATAAAATGTAACTATACTCCATTTGTTTAGGTACTTGAATAAATGTAAACAATCTTCACAGGCCTTTTATAACCTGAGTATAATATATATAAAAAAAAAACCCTTAGTATATGCTATTTTTATGACACGGTTCAATAGACCAATCTGTACTGCTGCTTGAGCGTAAAGAAGTAACAAACGCACGCAGACATACAAACTTCGTTCTCTGTAATATTAGTATGATTGACTCTTTTTTTAAATAAATCCTTCATTTTCCAGTCAGAATGCCAGAAAGACATTGCTCGCAGAGTACGAGCAGGCAAAGAAGGCGCATACAAAATCCTCCTAGACCTTCTATATTCCAAGTACAGTAGACTCTGCCAAGAGCTCAGTGAAAGAGATACGAAGTTCATCATAAATTTACTGAATACAATGACGGCGTTGATGGACATGCAGCCTGACCTGTTGGAGAATAAGGGTGTGGATTTGATTAAAAAGTAAGCATATTTTAGGCCATATTTTCTGCATGTCACAATACCTTCTTTTCGTACCATTGGTAATCTCATTCTCAAATTGACATTATAAAAATAAACCTATTCATTAAAAACCTGATTATATAACAATAGGTATTTAATCAATAATGCAAATATATTGCAAAAACAATGTCATGATTAATAACAATAAATTAAAACAAAGATGGAGTAATTAATAGAACATTATACAATCATGCTTTTAATAAGCTACCAGGAAAGCCATATGTGCTAAAGTAGTCATTGCCGAACACGTGTGTCTTCAACATAGTCTTTATTAAGCGAGAACTACATTAGACCGACTTACACGTGAGCGACGCCTGATTTGTACGCAGCGGTGCGTCGCGTGGCGTGGCGTGGGTCTAATGTAGCTCTACAAGTCAAGTCGCCATATAAAATGTATGGAGACCGAAGCGCCCAATACACTTTAATTTTACCGTTCAATACGCTTTTTTTATTTGGGTTTTCCTCGATAAGTTCTGTATCAAACTTTGGCAACTTTATCATTCTTTTCAGCATCCTAGATAACGTAGAAAATGAAGACATATTAATAGCAACACTAAAATGGACCACGACATGCTGTGTCAAACACGAAATGAACAGACAGAAAATCTTTGCGAAGAATATTGCTGAAAACCTCAAACTTATGCTCAAAGTTACTGGCAATGTCAAAGTGAGTACAAAATACAATACTGCCATCAAGAGCGTCGCCAAGGGGGGGCAGGTTGGGCTACGCCCCCCCCCCCCCGCCCCAGAAGCTTGCTTTACAGCTTCAGAGCCTGGTTTAGGCACGTCTCCCACAATATAATGCCCATCCTATATGTTACCGTAGATATAAGGCTAGCAATTAGGAGTTATATTGTGGAGATTTTTTTTATTATTATTTAAAAAAAACTTTCATTATTCTCTATACTTCCAATATTTGTTTTTTTTTCCTTGATCATCGGCTGGCGACGCCCTTGACTGCAATCGTTTCAGAATCTCTTTTCTGATTCCGCATATGTCTTCGACGCAATTACGAAAACAATTTGAGTTGTGCCCTTTTTTGATAACGACGACAGAATAGGGATTTTTGAATAGTGTCTCAGTTTGATCTTGAGAGGATAATAAACTACTAAAATTTTTTAAGATATTTTTAAAATAATTTAAAGGCTTCAGGACTAGAAACGTGATTTTTTTATAACTGCTGCTGCAGGTGGGATAAAAAATCAAGAGCGAGTTAAATTTAAAAAAAAAAAAATGTTCGTGTGAAAATCCGACTCGCACTTGACCGGTTTTTTTTAACTGTTAAAAATACAGTTTCTCACATTTCAGCTGCTAAGTGAAACTCTACAAGTGATCCGTAAATTCACGCTGGACGATGACATCAGGGTCGAGTTCGGTCGAGCTCACGACCACGCCAAGGAGCTCGGTGCTCAGATGTTGGAGCCTCTGACTAATTTATTGAAAGGTTGGTATTGAAAATCAATGTTTGGGGCCATTCAAGTATTACGTACGCACTACGGGGGGTGGGGCGCTTTGCTTTACTAATTTTTGATGACATGTGGGACGGGGGTCTTGATGGTGATTACGTCAACAATATATTTTGTTAGTGTTTAAGAGAATGATATCAATGTTCCAAAGTCACACGAAAGCAACAAACATCCAATGTCCTTGAAGACTTAGAGTCAGCCTCTATTTCAAGCCTATTCCTTATTTCTAGACTTAAAACCACTCCTCATAAATTAATATCGAAACCAAAACACATTGAAAAATGCATGTACACCAATGTTACGTTTGCTTTGCTTACTTTTGCTGACGAGGAGGGAGTGGGGGGGTAATATTTAAAAAAAATGCTTATGTAATACTTGAACGGCCCCTTTATCATAGTGCACAAAGTTAAATTAAGGCTTAAAAGCCAAGCGAGCGAATATACACAGGCCCAACCTTCTTATAAGCCAAGTGAGCCTTCTGTTAGGCCTGCTGTCCACGAACGCATAGTTTCATAGACGCGTATTCGTCATCATACGCTTGGAGTACGCCTGCTCACATCTTACATACTATGAAACTGTTGACGAAGCGGCAATAAAACGGCACTACGCATCCGTGGACGTACTCAGCCTTCTCACGAGCTGACTGAGCGAAGCGAGCCCATATATAAGTTGTGCTATTGAAGCGGGCACACTTTTGGTAGTGCAGCCCGTACGCACGGCTTGTGTGAACTGTGTGACGTACAATAAGTAAGAGTGGGCTCGCTTTGGTTCTGGTTGAGCTCGCTCAATGTGAGTATCACCAACTGAAGCGCGTGCTTTGCTAGTTAAACTTGTAAGTGGTCTCGCTACGCTGTCTGATTACAAATAAGAAGGATGGTCTTGCTTATTCGGATGAATGGAGGGCTCGCTTTGTTTGAAATTAAACTAGCAGTAGTTGCTTTAGTTACAAGAGCTCGCTTTGATTAATTTATTTAAGTAAACGAGTCAGTGACCGTGTAGGTAGTGGTCGGTCGTTGCGTACTAACTACATACAGGTTATTGTACTCGCCCAACTGGTGTTTACTTAAAGAAATTAATTTCGTACATGTGTAAAATTAATTCGAGTTTAAAAAATGTACATTATTTTTTAATTTTATCTTTATAAATCGATGGTGTTTGATATACCGAATCGACCCTCCACGGGATTAAAACGATTAAAATTTGACGGTGTATTTATGTTCGCAGAAAACACACAACCACCCTTAGTATCTGAGCTGATGCTGACGATAGCGAGCCTGCTGGTACGTCACGAACTCTGCAGGATGGTGGCGGACAGCGGCGTGGACTGTCTGTTCACCGTTCTCGCAGATAACTACGACAATGTAAACGTCGTGCAGCAGGCTAATAAGTTGTGAGTTTCCCTTTTTAGCTATGAAAACGAGCGAGCGAAGCGAGCCTCTTTTAGCAAAAGCGAGCGGGGCGAGCGCATTTTTCTACGCCCTGCTTGTTGGGGAGTTAGTAATCGCATTTTTTGGCTCGTGTTTGTCTTTAGAAGGGGCTGACTTCGCTCGCTTTTCTCGTATTTCATGAAGACACTTCTTCTTTTCTTGTCGATCTGACTCAGATTTTGTCCGACCAATATATGTATATTTAGCCACCTGGACAGTTCTGTCGTTGGCCTTGTACAAGTCATTGAAGGTGCAGGTGGTAGTGCACGCTGGGAAGCAAAGGAGGTGACGCATATCCTGTGAAGGGGTTCCACACATGCACTGTATTCGCGATGGGTCAAAAAAACCCCACTTGGCCAGATTATCTCTGCAGCAGCCAACCTGAGCCCGCCGTCGGTTCAGATATTTCCAATTGCACCTACTCAATCTATGGATATACCTTTAAGAAAAGGAAATGAAAAACATTGAATAATTACTATACATTTTATTTATATGTATATAAAAGGCAAAATCACTGACTCATAAAAGTCCAGCACAATTTGTCGGATCTAGGTCGGACCAGGGGCGTAGCTACCGCCATATGAATTATACGGGGCCCCCACGCTACAGGGGCCCTGACGTGGGCATAAATTCGCAACATGTTATCTACAACCGTCTCGTAGGATAAACCAAGTATTTGTAAAAAAGCACATTTTTTTATAGGGGACCCCTGTGAAACTTTTGATACGGAGCACCTGTGGGACTAACTACGCCACTGCCTAGAACGCTAAAATTTTGCATAGAATAAGAAAGGATACCCAAAATTGTCCCCTATGAAGATAAAAAGGGAGTCCAACGTTTGTATTGAGAAACCTACTTTCACGCGGGCGAAACCAATGGCATAAGATAGTATATAAAATCTAGCAATGCAATCACACGTGCAATTTGAAACTTGCTCTCTTGCATTTTTTTTTTTTTTTGTGAATTATAATAAATTGCCTAATAGGCTAGCATTCAAAATAGTATAATATTTAGGTAGTACAAAATAGCGCAGTGATGGCCGAATGGTAATGGCCCCGACTTACGAGTTGTAGGTTCAAACCCAACCAAGCGCATAACTTTGTGTAATTTATTTCATCACCACTGCTTTCAAAAGGTGAAGGAAAACATCGTGCGGAAACTGGCATGTCCTAGAACCAAAAATTCGAATACATGTGACATCCACCAACCCGCACTGGGCCCGCGTGGCGGATTCCAGCCCATTCCCTCTCCTAGAGAGGAGGCTTGAGTCCCAGCAATGGGAACGTTATAAGTCTGATGCAATGCTATGCTACTACAAAATGCGGTAAAAATGTAGAAAATAATTGACCAAGATATCTCCTGAAAAGAGATGTCAAAAATCTTACAGTTATTAGAATTTAGAAGCTGCTACTTTATTATAAAGTTGCAGCTTCTATCTAACATACATTTACATACCAGCAATATAACTGCCCTATGATAACGTAGTGCATCGATTCCCATATAATGTGCCAACAATTACGCTAGCAAAATTCTATTCAAGTGCATTGAAGTAAAATTTCAGTGCTTAAATTAGGAACAAAACTGCTTAAAGCGTACGCCCGTTCGGGTCCCCGTCGCGGAAACCGGATTATTACCTACGCAGTGTCGCTAATTTAACTTAAACGGTGTGCATGTAGTCGTGTTGATGGAGAACTTAATATTTGTAATTGTTACGTAGCTTTAAAGAAGGCGCGGGGCCCCCGCAACGGAGCAATTTTGTACGGGACCTCGCGGGCCTTCGCTTTACGAAGTTTCGGCCCTTATGATTGTAACTTAATTTTCTAATTGGGGTGCGTAAGAGTGTGGATTTTTTTAGTTATAAAAAGTTTTATATTTCAACTAATATCCACACATCTTCTCCGCCGATTGATAATGCGACCTCAAGAACAAGCATCTTTGATTATCAATGAACAAAGTCTTCTTCTTCACGATTATCTCATTCTCCAACAGCGATCGTTCATGTATCAGCTCGGCCCTCAATTTCTCTGTCTGTAAAGACCGTTTTTGCAACAGACTCATACTGTCATTCAAATCTCTCACTTCCTCGATCAACGCGATCAGAGAACCTTCCCTACAATTCTCCACGTTTGGTCTGCAATTCTTTGTATTCAACCTCGTCTGCGCGACCTGGATCCGTTGTGAGACCTTCAACATTTCTTCGTGTAACATTTCAAGAATGTTTTCCGTCTCCACAATCTTTTCTAATGTCAGTTTCAACTGATTCTCCAACTCAGTTTTAACCTGTTCAGTTCTTGCGATTCGTTCGCTCAATGATTTGTTGACTTTGATGTCTTGCGAGCGTAAATCTCTGGATGTATTTATAAGGACGGCGTCGACTTTCGCTCGTAAAGCTTTCGATTTGTCGAATGCGATTTTGAATTCGTTGAGGGCGTTGATCGTGTGCTGTTCCCAGGATGGGACGTTTGATTGGCCTATAAAGAAATGGTTAGAATTAAAATATTGACTCAATACAATAAATAAAACAAAGTACATTGTGGACAACCCACTCATAAGCACAAAACGTTTAAGGAACACAAATTTTACAACTAAGGAGTGGAATTCCCTACCGGTCCGTCTTTAATTCAAGTGTGAATAGATAACTTCTAGGCAAGCGTGCTCCATCGTCGACCACACAAATGCGAAATGAAATTAAATTTAAATTGAATTTTCAGGCAAATGATTAATAGTTAAGAAGATGCTGGTAGACAACCTCATTAGGCTGCCTGTCCACCGGAGCGGAGCGAGTCTGCGGAACGGTGAAACGGAGAAATGTTAACCAATAGGATTGCACAAAATCTCCGCTCCTCTTCAGTGGACGGAAGCACGAAATAGTTTAAAAAATCATCCAAAACCAGGAAGCGGAGAGGCGAAACGACTGCAGGCGCTTTAACAAACTATAGTTAAATCAGCCTGTAACTCCACACCGCATTACTTTGTCACTCCGCTCCGTAGCCTCGCTCTGCTGTGGTGGACAGACACAGTACACAACTCCGCTCTGCATTGCTCCTTTGCTCCGCTCCGCTGCTTCGCTCCGCGGCTGTGGATAGGCAGCCTTACTGTTTAAAATTTAGAAGCAATGCCATAAAACTTCACATACCTTCAGAAAGCCTCGTAGCTCCCGCCGAATCTTTAACATTGACAGCTTTAGTCTCCAAATAGGCGTTATCGCTCTCGTACTTAAAAGCCAGATGCTTGTCACTCCAGTCCCTTTCCAGCCAATTCTTCGAAGCTACATTCATGTCCAGCTGGTACTCTATATCCCTCAATAGATCTCTGTGAAGTTTCTTTACATTTTCAATCAACGCTGACTCGGTAAACAAGTCTTCTTGAGGTTCATCATAGACTAAATCCGACTGCATTCTATCCCGTCTCAAATTTAAGCATTCTTCAGTTATATACTCGGGTATTTTCAAAGTATCTTGAGCATTTTTCAACTGTTGCCTTTGTGACTCCAGAATATTAATTTCTGCGTCCATATCTCTTATAGCTCGTTCTAATTCCGCCTTCCAGTAGTTGATATGTCTAACTCTGTGGTGTAGTTGATCAGTGCTGTCACTATAGTCTTCGCATGAAGTTTGGTTGACTTTTATGATACTGTTTTTGGTTATAGCTGTATTATTGTCTGTGGTTCTTATGATGTCTCCTTTTAAGACTCTTTGGTTGTGTTCGTGCCATGTTTTGATGGTGGATAGGGCATGGTTTCGTTCACCAAATGATAGGTAGTCTCCTTTTTCTGCTGTTGTCATTATTTATCCTTTTTGTCACTGTTTTTCAATGCGGTCTTGGTTTTTTATGGATTGATGATGGCGGATTTTGATACGAGAAGTAGGGGACCAGTCGTTGTGGCTACGATTGTTAGGGAAAGCCTATATCCGAGTGGACGTTTTTCGACTGGAATTATAATTTGATTGTATAACACTTAGTTTCTCAGGAATTCCAACTTGCAATTCTAGCTTATCTGATTTCTTGAAGAACTGTTTTTGACTTTCGAGTTTCTTAAATGTTTTATTTTATATTAAGTATGTGTTTCGTCTTGCAAAATCTTCACTTGAATGCCAGGACTGTTGTGCAATCGTATTGAGTCAACTGTTTCCTGTTTTCATGGTAACATATAGTCGCTATGGTGATGTCCTATATTTTTGTTGTCTTACCAAAGGAGGGTTAAAACAACAAAGGGTTGGTTTGATGCTTTTTAATAATTTATTGACACGCGATCTTAATCGGTACTATGAATAAAGGTACATATACACCACTATTTTTTAATTATGGCAAATACTTAAAGGGTTTATTAGAAAAGGTCTTGTTATTATTTAAGTAAAGTCTCAATGCATAATATTCATAAACAGCAAAGTTATGAGCGTTTGTTTAGATCCCAAAATCTCACTCAATTTCTGGAAACATTGTACAGGTTATTGTTTATGAATGAAAGAATGTCAATAAAAATGGAAAAACACTGCGCTTAGTATTTTCTAGTAGTAATTGTTATGAATAATGATTCAATTATGAATTTACCAATAATGACAAATTTTTGTGGACAATTTTGGGATTTCGTTTTTTGTACTTTTGACTACACAAATATGATCAGTAACGGGTACTGATTGATAGAGTAATAATAATTATTAATTTATAAATTACATATTTGGTATTTTACTGTTTGTTACGGAGATGGGCTGCAAACCTTGAATTTGCATAATATGTATTTTTACTCTGCACAAAAGAGCCGCCGAGATTCAAAAGATTTCAGGAATCGGAAATCAGGATCGTTTATTTCAAATAGACCAATTACAGGCTATTTTGAATGTTCAAAATGTCGGTCAGTCTAAAAAAAGTGAAGCTAATTTGCATTTCTCCTAAAGCACGGGTTCTTGGTCTAGTTTAGGAGGCAGTAGTTCGCGTTTTGGTTTTGCCTACATTACGTTTGTAACTTATTGTAAATTATTTAAATTGTAATTGTACATACATATAGACGAATAATCTCCACCGACGGGAGTCTCTGAGGGTACTGTTCAAAATATTAAATGGCGCAGTGGTTAAGCTATTGACTGCTGCGCTGCGTGTCGGAATAAATATTTTTATGGCCTACATTAGTTGTTCCTGGTTTAGGTGTCAAACGCATACATAAGTGTGAGACTTTTTTATTATGGATAGACTTGTGTTTGACCACTATCTCACCTGATGGTGAGTGACCGAGCCGACTATGGAGCACGGTTGCCTAGAAGTAACCTATTCACTTTTAAGACCCCTAGGTTATAGCTGTCAGTAAACACAGTCTCAAAGTTAAAGTCAAAGTACTTTATTTGCCAGAAACATGGTAGTGAGGATATTGAAAACAGTAATAAGTTTCACATGATTCACCAGGGATTGGTATACAAATATTAGACAGTATAATGTCAATTAAAATTATTACACATTACTTAAAATACCTACAGCATTCCTAAAAATCATAATTGAATAATATTATTTTACATTTTTAACATGTCACAATCAGATATATTACAGTACATACAAAGCCACTTATATTTTCTTTCTAGGTCATTCTTGTCGTTAAAAATATCATTTAAGTTATAATAACTCTTGTCCAATAGCCATTTACGTAATCGTATCTAAATCGTGTTAATTGTAGTTCCCATCAGGGAACTCCGTCATCGGACTACAAGACGTACGGCGATCTTCTAGTCCGATGATGGAACGGACTTGGCGGAATTAAATTGTGCAAGTCCAAAGCACATTCCCCAAAATATATAAACGATATAAAACATGTATGTGAAAGCACATACATGGCATGTTTGTGAAAGCACAAGACAAGAGTAATTCCAGGGTGTGGGATTGCGCTTAAAAAAATGCGGTCGGTTCTTACACCCGTTTTTATAAAGAAGTAATCACTCGTTGCTAAGTAATTTCTTATTAAGTTATTACTTTACGTTTGAAAACTTCATTAAAAATTTGAATTTTTCTTAACTATAAAATTGAAATTGTTACTTAAGTAGTTACTTTTACTCAAGTAATTAGTTTTACTTGTTTATAAATACGGGTGTTAATCTTTATGTTTTCTTAATCTGTTACAGAATCACAGCATTGGCAGGCAATGACGACGTTAAGAGAGATCTGGTCAAAAGCGGTATTGTGCCCATCGTAGTGTCCATCCTATCGAGGCATTCGGTGAGTTCACCAATATTTTTCTCAATAAATACTATCTACCTACAGGTCATTGGACGCGTGTCAGCTGTTGTTTACTTGAAGAAATTAATTTCGTACATTCGTACTATATTAATTCGAGTTTTAGAAAAAAGTACTTTATTTTTTTAAACTCTAATTAATTTACGCATGTACTGAATTAATTTTTTTAAGTAAAAGTCTGCTGAGCGAGGCCAATGAACAGTAGGTAGTTAGTACGCAACAACCGACAACTACTTACAAGGTCATTGACTTGTTTACTTAAAGAAATTAATTTCGTACAATGTGTATATTAATTCAAGTTTTTGAAAAAAAGTACTATCGATAGTATTTCATATACCGAATCGACCCTCCACGGGATCAAAACGATCAAACTGCCCTTGGGATTTGTCATTGGATGATTTTACCTACCATAAAAAAAAAACGGTGTATAAACACAAAGACAATTATTCATCGCTGTCGACTGGAAGTGTGCCCAGACACGAAAATATAAATCCCCGTCACACAAGTTGAACCATCATGGCGGTCGACCTTGAATGCGCAGTAACCGATTTTCGGGTCTCATTCGAAGTTGGGGCCTGCGCGTAACCATAGCAAATGTTTCAACTTATCGCGTATTATAACCAGTTTAACACGATATCGTAACATCGAGAGCTAACAGTCGACAGTTAAAAATCTTGTTCCAATGAGGAAAGTCAAGCTAGGAATAAAAATAAAAATAACTGGTTTCAACTGAGGACATTGTGTAGATTTTGTGCAAAACTGTGTAATCAAAGTGCGATAAGATTATAACTGGAAATTTAAAATGTTTAAAACCCTCTGTATTCTTATGTTCGTGGTGGAAGCTGTCATGGCCAAACCTAAGGCTTCTGCAGTACCAACAAGCACAACTATTGGTCAAACCTCTGCAGCAGAACCCGAATGCGGTCCGTATGAAGGTAAAGACAGAGAGTGTGTTCCATACTACCTCTGCAAAAACAGCGGAGAGAAAACAGAAAACCCAGACGAGTTTTGCGTTTCATATCTGGACGTATGTTGCCTGGTTTCTGATAAAGTTACTCAAGGAGACAAAATTCCATCTTCCACTGCAACAACAACAAATATTGATTCAATGATAGACTTAATCTTCGGAAATGAACCGCAAAAATCTCAAGACAGTACTGAAGCTTCAAATGTTATGCCGATCGGAACCCATGACCTAGATTCAGTGCTGGCAGAAGACAAAATTCCATCTTCCACTGCAACAACAATCAATGTTGATTCACTGATAGACATGATCTTCGGAAATGAACCACAAAAAACTCAAGACAGTACTGAAGCTTCAAATGGTGTGCCGATCGAAGCCCAAACGCAAGACCTGGATTCAGTGCTGGATCAAATCTTCTCACCAAGTGCTGACATGTCTTCGACCATTGTTTAACACGGTATAAGTAAGATTTTTCAAGCAAACTTATATCCGTGAGTGTCATCGTTTTCTTACACGCGTATTTATAAAGAAGTAATTACTTGTTGCTAAGTAATTTCTTATGAAGTTATTACTTGAGGTTAAAAATCTTAACTATAGAATATATATTGTTACTTAACTAGTTACATTTACTCAATTAATTTTACTTCAAACACTTTACTGTCTAATATTAGAAAATTATATATTAAGTACTGCTTTTTATGTTGAGTATAACATTATAACCAAATAAAATTATTAAAAAAAATATATTGTTTGTATTTCTACCTTTTTAGGATTCCGTTTCTTAAAAGAAAAAAAAACTGAACCCTTAATGATCACTTTGTTGTGTCGCTGGCCGTTTATGTCGCAAATTCATAGGCTACTTCCCGTTGACCTTGAACCCTGAAATTTGGCATGAAGGTCTTATAACAAAAGCTTACGAAAAAATATGAAAACTGAAAATTTGTTGTTACGTCACTAAAAATACTTTTTTCTATTCGGAAAAATCTTCGAGACTGGATTCAAGATTTGAACTATTTACATAAGTTTGTTGCTGGCCCATTCCCTCTCTTAAAGAGGAGACCTGTATCCTAGCAGTGGGAACATTAAAAAAAAGGCTGATGATGATGACATAAGTTTGTAGGAAACTCTCAGTGTGCGAGTCCGACTCGCAGTTGCCCAGTTTCTTTTTTAGTTGTTTTCCATATTTAGCACAGTGCCAGTGTGGAGCTGTTGCACAAGACATGGGTCTCCTGCTGTGCTACCCATCCTGCATTTTCCGGAGTTTAAACAAGGTTAATAAGAATAACAGAGCTGTACAGTGTACAGGTTGCCAAATATTGTTAAGAAAAAAAAATACTCGTAATAATTTCAGTCTGTCGACACGAAAAGAAAGAGAAGATTCGTTGCTTATAGTTATAACTTACGGTGAGCTACGTGGGTGGTCTGAAAAGTTCCGATCTCAATGTGAAGATAGCAGCACTCGTCAATAAAAGCTAGTGAATGTAGTCCTGCATCTTTTGATAGTTACTCACCAAAGTTTCAGCCATTTTAGATGCGCTGTCGTTTTTTGACAGTCATTTGAGTGAGTCGATGTGAGATGCAGAAAAATAAAATCCTTTTTCAAGAAGACAACGCGATTTTCACATTTCAGCGGTTCCCACGGCCAAAATCTGCGAATCAAGATTTGAACTGCTCGATCATCCCCCTTACTCACCAGATCTAGCTTATTTATCTAATCATTGCGCTACAAGGATAGATTTTCGTCAAATGCTGAGGTAATCACCTCGTGAACCATTATACCACCATACCACCACCACCACCATATCATTCCGAACCATTATTATTATTATTGTATTTACCTTCGTGAATTTTAATGTTATAAAATTTTGGAATGATTATTTATATTGTAATTTTGAGAGTTTAATATTGGTGATGAAACTGAAATAAAAGATTTTTTTATTATTATTTTGCAGAAAAAAAACGCCAACTACTATTTAAACGGGTAGAGAATGCCTTGTTGCATTAAGTCCGCCTATGTACCACTACTGTACATGAAATTAAATAAATAAATATCAATCTGATGCCATTGTAAGAAAATTCTAAATAACCTTAATCTTCTGTTTCAGAGTAACCCAGCAGCGACGGCGTTAACCCTCAAAAGCATAGCAGCGCTCTCCCTGCGCGAGCCCACACATGGACAACAATTCATAGACAGCGGCGCGCCCGAGGTGATCATAGAGTGCATGAAGGTGCATCCGAATAACGCTATGGTTCAGGTGAGAAACTCATCGCAATGTTAACTAATATAAGTTGAAGATGAGTACGTAGGTCCGGTCTCCATAGCCCAATTACTGGGTAACACTTAATATAATAAACTAATGTTGTATAAATTAATACTGACACGTTTTTATGTAAAGAATCTATGTACAAAATTTCATAAGTGTATCATAAAAAATCACTAAGTTATAAGCTTATTATGTTACCTGGTTGTTCGCACAAATAAATGGTCACCGGGCCATCCGGGCGACTGCGGGTTTGTTTTGCTCCCGCACCCAGCTGTGCGCTGGCGCCTAATGCCCGCTATGACTTTCCGTGACCTGTGTTGTACTTAGTGGAACAAAATATAACATGGTGTACAATTTATTGGAATCGATTGAGTTGCTAATTCTGAACAAATTATATTAACGTCTCCCATATACTAAAAATAATGTTATATATGTCTTTCATGAGCAAACAGATGCTATACGACGAGCTATTCCAACATATAGGAGTTACAACAGACTGTTCACTATCTGGGAGTAGGACCTTCATCCGAACCTAGTCTTCCATCGCTCGCGCAATCTCCGTGCTGAACAGTCTTTTGATGCCAAACATGCTCAGGACGTGGAAGGAAGGTCTTATCTCTGTCTAGAGCAATGTGACATGAATGTATAATTGCCGTGTATTTATTTATTTATTTATTTTATTTATTTATTTAAGTATTATGGAAGACTTACAGCTAGAAAAATACAGAGAAGGAGCAGTAAAACAAACTGACAGCCAATAACAAGTCCTCACTTATAAATATCAGACAATTAATATTAAATTCTAAGAACGCAATCAATGAATACACTACAGTATCAATAATAGTTTAAGCTCGCATTACATAACAACCTCAATATTATAAGAAGTTAAATAAAAAAATTTCGGCTTAAGCACTTCCTGACCGAGGACACACTAGTTAGGAATGGATCAATATCATGCTGTTTACACAACTTATTTAAATTTCGGCTTTATATTTTATAATAAAAAAAAAACTGCTTGTTGTTTCATCCAATACCATGTTTGATGAAAAGGCAACGCGAAAAAAGAGAGATAACGCCTAAACACTGTTGATATTCGGTAATTCCATCAGTCACTCGAATGTTCCACAAAATCTGTTTTTTTTATAGTTTCGTTTTTCAGAATCTCGGTTAAATGTGCCAGGGTTCTATAATTATATTTTGTTTACTTTTTCATTCATGAGCTCAGGATGTAGGTCGCGTTCACGCAAAATAGCAGATTTTCAAAGGTTTTTACTGGATTAATTTTACAAAGTTTATGTTTCTATTTCAACAGAAACCTAGATAATATCCATAAGATAAAATCTGTGTTTCCAAAATAACTAGAGAAAGATGTCTAATATCGTTGTAATCACGTAAATACGTAATGTGCAGAGGTCGGAGTAGGTAGATTGATTTAAGGTCGTTGACGTCAAACGTAGAGGATAACATGGATATGCCTCCAAAATACCGGAACTTCATATTTATTGTGATATTTGTTCCGGAATTTTGAAATTAGCACGAATTTGTGTTTAAGGTGAAAAACGTATTAATAATATCAATCTACGCTGCCAGTGTTAGCTAATGGTGAAAGAAATCAGTATTTTATTTTATACAAAAATACTTTGGAATAGTTACACCATATTTTGTACCTTACTGTTGAATTAGAAATGACGCTTGACAGTATGACGCTTTATTTTATTTTAGTCCATAATTCCAATCCCGGAACTTTTTCCGGTACTTCCCGCACATTATGGATAAAATGGCATGTCCATATTATAATGTCTTGACGCAAGTATATAAAATCAATCTACCTACTCCGACCTCTGGTAATGTGTCTCGAGTTGAGCGTTCTTAAATCGAATTTTCTTTTCACAGAAAAACGCGTGCTGGGCAATTCGCAACATGGTCGCAAGATGTCGCGACCAGAACGTCAAATTCCACGAGTTAGGTGTCGAAGATATTCTCAACAGCGCTTATGACAAATTCGCTGAAGACTTTGGATTCGATATCAAGTCTGCGCTAAGAGATCTCGAATGCGATGTGAAGTTAGACGAACAATGGACTGGAAAAGGTGTGGAGCTGGAATATTGATTTAAAAAAATAAAAGATATTGTTAGTAATTGGCTAGATTTTTCATATATTTTTTGTATTAGCACGAAATTTACATTTTGTAAGCTAGATATAGATGTAGAAGCCTAAAGGTGCCATTCGAACCTTGGCGGCTGTTGTTGCAGGCAGCAGCAGCACGACTGGTTTTCTATGTAGTAGTATGGATTTTTATAAAAACCATCCCCAACGCGGCCTCACGTGCTGCCGCGATCTGCAGCCGCCGCCGATCACAGTCCTGCGGGCCTAAAAAGGTCACATGAGCACTTCATCTAGCGCAAATCATATTCCGAATTCCTAGCAGATCATAAGCAAATCTTCTAATATTCGTAAAATGGTTGCACAAATTAGTCGAATTAATTCACTGCATATCAGAATCATATTCCTTGTAAATATTGCCGTATAAAAAAAAATATGATTCATATTATGATTCTACAAAAGTGGCCTTTTTAGACCTGCTATAGTGCTGCGGCCGCAAGTCGATGCGCCCGTAATTACGTCACTTCAGCCTGTTTAGACAAGTCTCGAAATAATCGATATTTGGAGCCGATAGCGCTCATAATGGATTTAATCGTAGATGTGTGCCTGACAGCACGTGCAACCAGCATCGAAATCACTCGCGGCTGCGGATGCAGGTAGCCCGCGCTACCGTCGCATTGTTGCCTACATCCGCAGACTGCCGCCGAGGTCCGAATGGTACCTTAAGTTTCATGGACACTGAGCTCCAAATGTGATTTAGCTCACGTGCTGCGTTTACTTTACTGTGCTCTGGATTTTCAACTCACGGTGTTGATCTGAACGTTGACAATTCAATAGAACGCATTAATACCGCTTTGGAATCTCATTGTCGACTCAACATACTTAACGTCAAGGATTAAAAATCTAGTGCGCAAAACGCGGTTTTAAACAAGTTTATTATACTAATTAATGGAATAACACACTAAAATACATTACTACCGTACTTGCAAATACCTTAACTCAGTTGTGCACTTTTTTATGTGTCGGCCTATAAGCGAAATTTTTAAATGCGAAGACAGATCAGAGAGATGTTATTGTGACATTCTGGGTGCCTTATTCATAATATCACAAACATAGGGGTTAAAAATTACTACTATTCTACTTACGCGCTTCTCCCTTGGCAGTAACAGCAAACAAGGCTCTTATCCCCCTGTCAATACTTGCGTGAACATTTAAAGAATTTAAAGCCATCAAAATAAGCAGACAGATTGCTACAAAAATGTTTTAATATTGACACAAATAAACTTACCAACATGGTTTTTAATTGATGGTAATTTAAAGTAGTTTTGACTCATTTGTCATTTGTGTGATCATGTGAAGAGGAGGGATGAAACGTATGGATGGAGAGGGAGGCCAAAAAAAAGGTGGATGGATTGTATGAGGAGTGATATGAAATAAAAGGAAGCGGGCGTTCGCACGGTCGCGCAGCAACACTTTGATTGCTCACTTGAACTTTGCAAAACAATCCAAATAGCTATTACTCTCGAATTAATTTATTGTACTTTTAAAACATATACATCTAATCTAATCTAACAAATATTACAACTTAACATGTATATAATATACAAACCAAAAATAATAATATGTACAAACGGGTAGAAAAAGAGCTCATAGGGCATCAAAAACTTCAGCCGCGTCGATTTCAATGGAAAAAGTGCCAGAACGCTGCCAACATTGCCACGTTGGATGGCAACGCTGATTCGTTACCCGGTCGCGCGAAGAGTCGACCAACCTTTTGCTGATATCCTGAACGACTCGATGAGCGCTCGGACCCCATGACCGCGTTAAATAGTCTAAAATTCAAAGCGACGACAATTCTCTCAAAAAGGCCGTTTTGTTGACTTTGCCTTCAAGTTTTACTGAAAAAAGTATGCAGAAACAGCTTTTTTATTCTTTGAAGCTGTCGCCAATATTTATGTTTTATGCATTCCCAAATTGTATTATTGAAAGTCGTTTTTAAGTAAATTTTTTCTTAAAAAAAATATGACTCATTCAAATAAATAGGCTTATCTTTATGCAAATGAGCCATTACAAACAAAAATGATATTTTATTGTTCTTACTTTTAAGCAGGTTGTGATTTTATATGTACTATTATTTTGTTTACTTACTTTGTATTTCTAACTGCCTATACACTAACACAGGAGCTTTAAATAAAACTGCAAATTAAATAAAAAAATATTTATTGTTACAATAACATTCAATGATAATTAATAATACAAACATGTATTTGGAAACTGAATTAAAAATACATAATTCTTATAAAAGACTATTATTTAAAATTCCTGAATTATTAAAATCATAGAGACAAATATAGGAGCAGTCATGGCGACTTTACTAGTTGTAGGTCGTAGGTTCAACTTAGACAAGCCCATTACTTAGTGATATATATTTCATCACCGCTGCTCTGAAAATGGAGAAGGAACGCATCGCGTGGAAACCAACATATCTTTCCTGCACCCACACTGGGCCTAGAGAAGAGACCTGAGTCCCAGCAGTGGGAACATTATAAAGCTAATTTATATTATGTTACGTGTTGAAATCATAAATGATTTTTAGTTGGATGAAATGCGTTAAAACATTACGAACGTACACACATTCACACACGAAATGTACACCCAAATTTCGAAGAAATAAAACTATGAAAACAAAATCAAAAACATTTGTTTTTTTACTACACCTCTTTACTTGTAATAACGTGACAAGTCCTACAATTTATTTATCAGTGACGAAACAAATCTCCGTGTAGAAAGAGATGAGACAGAAAAATATGCCACCCCAAAACCAAAATATACAAACTACCACTAACCACTACACCAAAACTACCGAGTTTAGCCTATTACTAAGACTCCACTGTCCTTCCGTTCGTCTTTCTGTCTGTCACCAGGCTGTATGTCATGAACCGTGGCAGCTGGACTGTTGAACTTTATACAGATGATGTATTTCTGTTGCTGCTCAAACAACAAATATTAAAATCAGAATAAAATAAATATTTAACAACCGAGAGATTTTTTTTGCCGTTTTTTGTCAGCAATTTGTATGAAACCCTTTCTGCGCGAGTCCGACACGTACTTGGCTGGTTTTTTAAATGAATAAAATTCCCCACGGCGGTTTCAATTATGTTATAATAATTGCTGGAATTATCACATTATTGAAGCAGAGGCTATATAGCGAAAATAAAGTGTTTATACACTGAAGGCATTTGATATAAATAATACCTACTCCTACAGGAGAGGTCGCCTATACATAGTATACACGTTTAATAAATACAACGGTTATGTAAAATATTTTAACGAGGTATATGAGTCAATATTTAGACCTTCATCAATGAAATCTCAGAAGTAACAACACAAAAACTTATTCAAAAGGGTATCATTTACGTACTAGGGCCAACACTGCGTGTGCGCAGGCACCCGTCGCGTGAATATGCGCCCGTCCCCCCCCCGCTCGGCTCCCCGGAGCGGAAGCCGGATACCTTCAGTGTCGCTAGTTCAACTTTAACAAAGTGCATGTAGTCGTGTCGATTGAGAACTTTAATGTATTATTACGTAACGGCAGGAGCGCCGCGGCCCAGCGACGGGTGCGTGCGCCGCCGCGACAGTGCGCTGCAGTACGGGACCGTGCGCCCGCTTACCGGAACGTTGGCCCTTAAAGTATTTATTTATTTGTGTATGTATATTGAGAGTTAAATTCAAATAATTTCTTTACCAGTTAATAACAGCCTCTTAAAATATTTCACGTCACTATTTGAAGATAAGTTTCAACACAATGATATTGATTTATGACCAACTTATTATACAAACATATGAAATGTACTCATCATACTCGTACATACATTACATAACAATCATCAATATAACACAATAGTTTAAATAGTAAAAACTATCCGCAGACTACAACTAAAATCTACGTACAAATAATCAACACAGATTGATATCACGTTTATTACCATCAGTTTAACTATTATACATTGCATGTATAAAAGGACAATACGAATTCACTGGATTTTTATCAATAAAACATTAAAATTAGACATTTAACATTCAAAACATACAAAAACACAGTGAGGGTATTCAGAAAAAATCACACTACCGTTTTTTTTCACACTACCAGATGGCGCCACTTAGCCGTCACATCTTTTCCCTTTAAACACCCTCGTTTTTATTAATATGCGGTTTTCAACACACATGCGGATTTGCTTCGCATGAGTATGTCCTTTTCATACAATTATTTATTGTCATGCGGCAATTCCGCATTCCATAAGCGTTTTGACAGGTGCCTGGACCTGACGACTTAGTGCTGCCACCTGGTGAATATCGTTAAAGAACACCCTCATTGGATGACAACACATTTAAATAGCTTGTTTTGGGCAATATTACGCATTGCAAATAAATCAATAATCTCACATTGGCAACCGACTTTCCAACATATAGAATAGTACATAAAAATCAAAACCAAAATTTTGATTCCAACTCATGTTGGGGGACATTATTTACAGTATGGTCAAAATATGTTAACCGATCTGTAATTAGGCGCTACAAACTATGTGCATACCTCTCAAAAAATACGCAATACGCTTTTGCCATAAGATTTTTAACCATTTAAACGTAGGATATATCCGAAAAAAAAAAAACAATAATAACTAGAGATGCGCCGAATAGTGGTTTCACCGAATATCCGAATATTCGGTTAAGTTCTTCCCGAACTGAATATACTGCCGGATAATTTGGTTCCCCGTTCCATAGCTTTGTCGCGCAGTTGTTTTATAAGGCAGGAAATGTGTATGAGGAGAAAATAAATAAGCTTTCGCCAAATAGAGCTGTAAGCTTGGTGGTTCTTGCTTCATAATCTACCGTTGCTTTATTATAGATATTTGTATTTTTATAGATATTAAATTTAAATTTTAAAAAAATCCTGATTTTTATATGTGTGTAATAACTTAGTGCTGTTGAGAAATCAACACAGTTTCTTTTTTAATGTATTAGTGAACGTTTCCTATTGCAATATGATTGTTCAAATATCAGATTCCTTTTATTTATTTTGTCGCAAAGGCTGATTTTCAACTATCCATTAAACCGAATACAATCGGCATGTGAACCGAATAATAATACATCAACATTCTGCCGAATACACCGAATATCGAATTTAAAAATAATATTCGGCGCATCTCTACTCTAATAATAACATGAATGATGATCTCACCTCGATCGAAATCATCAAATGACTTCTCCCGTTCTACGGAGGAATGTGAGGGCTTGTCAGACTAAGACTCACCTGTGTCCTTTAGTTGCCCTTTACGTTCCAAGGCCACGATGTCTTTTCGAATATTGTCGCATCTTTGAATATTTTTACTTGCAACACTTACTACATAGTGAAACTTATCCCTTGCTTTCCCCCTGAGATCTAACCTTATAAAAAAACTGACGCGTATTACATTTGGTAGTATACAACCTTATTTTTAGTACATGCGAAGCCCGAAACACAAGCTATTTTTATGCAAAGAATCTATGTACAAAATTTCAAAACTGTATCATGAAAAATCATAAAGTTATTAGCTTGTTACATATGTTACATGATTTTCCACACAAATACAGGGTCTCCGGGCCACTGAGGGGTCGTTTTGCTCTCGCACCCAGCTGTGTGCTGGTCTAATGCCCGCTATGACCTGCCATGACCTGCATTGTACTTAGTCTCGGTGATGTCCAAATTGTGACCTTATTTAAATATTTTTGGGAAAATATATAATATGATGTAAAAATTATTGGAATCGATTCAGTAACTGATTCTGAGCAAGCTATATTCAGGTCGCATATACTAAAAATAATGTTGTATATATGATATTTAATGGCGTGTCCACGCTAGAGGAGCTTAGCACTCGCCGAGCAAACATTCGTGTAGTGTGGAGTGACTTACATTGAGCCTCTCCCGAGCGCGTTTGGTTCGTGCTGGACTGTGCTCCACTTGGGGCGCTTTCAATTTCTGCATTTGTTGAAGTCCTACTGCGGTGCCGATGCCGGCGTGCGTCGCACTGCGGTCGAACAACAACAGGATGGCGATGTCACAAGCAGCAATGTTCAATGCGGTGTTGAATAGCGCATCACTGGCATGCAATCGCACGGCAACCAGATACGTTTTCAATGTAGGCGCTCGTTGCCGCAGGCAGCAGTCCGACATGAAATGTCGAAATTGAAAGCGCCCTTAATGTCAGTTTTTTGACGAACACAAAAGGTATCGTGAGCGTTGAAAGCTACACACATACGCCTACACACATATTTTAAAATAAAATCAGTCTGTGGGGAAGCCTGGTAATCTGCGTGACAGGATTTCCTAGTGCAGATGCTAGTCTCCTTAAAGGAATACTTATATATACTTTGTAATATTAGTTTGTAAGGCACCTTTGTGGAAGAGAAATATGTTGTTACACTTGACACCGTGTGTACAGCGGCACAGCTACGTGCTTGGCTGCTCTAACGAAGACCTCCTTTCAACCGCAACGGTAAAACAGAAACGTGCTCTCGGCGCCAAGCTGCGATTGCATCTTTTCATCTGTCATGTAGTCGTGACTGAGGCGTACAGGACACATTTTATGTTGTCATGTCAAAAGTTTAATAGGAAGAACACTAAAATCTACTTTGTACTGGTTTATAGGTGGTATGATGATATACAATTAAAATTTTAACCTTAAATTACATTCTAAAATTCCTTTACTTGCTAATTTTTCATTTCTATTCTCGTTCAATTTGTGACAATACGAGAGAACACTAATGAATAATATAATTCACAATAACTTATGGTACTTAAGTACCTACCTTTAATTATAATAAATTAAGTCTCATTTACAATGGAGATTTTCTCGCTTCAAAACTATAGACCAACCCAGAAAAAAAAAATTAACTGTTCAATACATGTCAAGTTATACAAACATACTATATTATTACCAACCAGCACTGGGCCCGCGTGGTGGATTATGGCCCATTCCCTTTCCTACAGAGGAGGCTTGAGTCCTAGCAGTGGGAACATTATAAGCAGTGATAGGAATAGGTAGTGCCTATTAGCCTAAACTTCGAAGAACAGAGACAAAAAACGGAGACTTCTGTACGACTAAATTATTTCCGGGACATCTGTCTCGAAATTTCGAGACAACACTTAAATACATTTAAAAAAATGTGTTATTTGGAATAAGTAATTCGTCTATATTTATCTAAAGTTTGCGATTAGACATAACATTTATAATTTATAACTCCATAATAACAACTTATCCTATATCAGCCTATCCTATATTAGTCTATATATCCCTCTCCTAGAGAAGAGGCCTGAGTCCCAGCAGTGGGAACATTATAAGGCTGATGCAATGCAATGCAAGGCTATATCAGCCTAGTGACACACACTGCGTGTGTTTGTATTATTGTGATCAGAGAGGTCTTCTTAAAATTTGCATGATATAGATGACTTCCGTATATTTTTCACGCCTTTATCCCGGAGGAGTAGGCAGAGACCACAGACTATGTCATATCTAATACCTATGCAATTACTAATATTATAAATGTGATAGTTTGTATGGATGTCCATTACTCAATTCCACTGAAAATGCTGAATTTTGTAGTGATATAGATTAAGGTGTGGATTAGCACATAGGCTATTTCCTATTAAAAAATAAATATAGTTCCCATGGGATACAAAAACAGTAGTACACGCGGGAAAAGCCGCGGGCATTAACTAGTTAAAAAAAAAACGTAAGGGTCCTTTTCCTTTCACACCACCGATATTGTCTGACGATTCTTAGGAGATTTCCATGCAAAAAAAAATAATATTAAGATACTCATTAATATTAAGATCATACCACTTTGTATACCTACATTCTGGCAAATAAATGAATTATTTATTTATTTTAAGTACCTTTTTTTAATGATAAATTCTTTCTACTATAGAAAATGCTAAAATGATAAAAAAATACCGTTTTATTATTTTAAATTAAATTTCGGGATAGATGTCTCGGAAAAAAATTAGTCCTAAGGAAGTCTCCGTTTCTTGTCTCTGTTCTTCGAAGTTTAGGCAAATAGGCACTACCTATTCCTATCACTGATTATAAGGCTGATGCTATGCTATGCTATTATTTTATTATAATTGATAGGTTCGCGCTTGACCACTACCTCATCTGATGGTAAGCGATGACGTGGCCGACGATGGAGCACGCTTGCCTAGAAGTAACCTATTCACTCTTGACTTAAAGACCCCTAGGTTATAGCTATCAGCGAACAGACTCTGGCAGGGAATTCCACTCCTTAGCTGTACGCACAATGAATGTGTTCCCAAAACGTATTGTGCGTGTGGGTGGGATGTCCACCATGTACCGGTGAGGCATCGCCATACATCGTGGAATTAAGTTATATATTTCTATTTTCTTTGTAACTTTGCCACACACTAAGAATTGCTCCTGTATTGTCGGTGCCTTCACATACATGTTAACTCGATCACATATGCAAGACACCCAGACCCAGAGAATCAATCTTGGAAATCGAAACTTCGACCAACCGTACCATCTATTAATTATCGGGGCAGCTGATTATTTATAGTACGCGGCAAATAATTTGAACCCGTTGCTATAGTTAGGACGGCCCCCCACTTCGATAGAGACACGAAAATATGTTACTGCGCATTCAAGGTTGACCGCCATGATGGTTCAACTTGTATGGTGAGGATTATACGCAATTTTGATTATAATCGATACTGAATATGGTCAACATACTCACAATTCACCTTCGACTGGCCTGTTGGTCTAGTGGTTAGTGCCTCTGACAGCAGTCAGAGGCATAGCAATGCCGGAGGCTGTGGGTTCGATTCCCACCCAGGACAAATGTTTGTGTGATGAGCACGATCATTTGTTCTATGTCTGGGTGTTACGTCTATAATATGTGTATATTTAGAAATGTTGAATGTTGTCTAGTACTCATAACACAAGCTCTGCTTAGCTTGGGGCTAGATAGCGTTGTGTGATAGTTGTGGAATATTGTATATAAAAAAAAAACCTTTTTTATCCTGTAACATCTTGTAAGACTGTAACATTCGACGCGCAACAAGCGAGAATTTCTCCCTTTGTAAAATGAGCCTTAAAATAAATTATATACAAATAATCAGCCGTAACCAGAATGTCAAGACATTCGGTAGTGATGTGCCTTCTCTAGGAACGTGTTGATATTCCACGCCTTATTGGGCATTATTTTCTGCCCGTTCATTATCGTGTGGATCATTACTTTCTCGTTGTACTCCAGATTTGTTAATAGCTGGAACAAACAATAAACAAATTGTTTCATCCGTTCACAATGCTAAATTTTGATCGTTTTAATTCCGTGGAGGGTCGAGCCGCTACATGAAACACTATCGATTTGTAAAGATAAAATTAAAAAACAAAGTACTTTTTTTTAAACTCGAATTTACGCAAGTACGAAATAAATTTCTTTAAGTAAACGTCAGCTGAGCGAGTCAACGACCTGTAGGTAGTTAGCACGCAACAACCGACAACTGGTATTTGACTCGCTCAGCTGCAGTTTACTTAAAGAAATTCTTGACAGTTCAAAAGTGCCTGTAAATGGTTTTATTGAAATAAATGCTTTTGACTTACCTTAGGAGTCAACAAGAAGTACTGTGCGTTGTCACTCTCCGTCGTCACCTTCACTAACAACTCGAACATCTTGCGCTCATTTATCGGGTCCATGCCTTGGTTGATTTCATCAACGCATCTGAAATCAAAGAAATTACATAGTTATCAATTTTTTTTTTTATCGTTTGTATCAAAAAGTCATCATCATCATTTCAACCACAAGACGTCCACTGTTGGACATAGGCCTCCCCCAAGCGTCGCCACAATGGCCGGTCCTGTGCGTCTTGCATCCATCGGACTCCAGCGACCCTGACCAGGTCATCGGTCCACCTTGTGGGAGGCCTTCCAACGCTGCGTCTTGTGGTACGCGGCCGCCACTCCAGAACCTTTCAGCCCCAACGGCCATCTGTTCTGCGAGCAATGTGCCCTGCCCATTGCCACTTAAGTTTGGCGATTATTCGTGCTATGTCGGCAACCCTGGTTCTCTCGCTCTTAATCCTGGTTATTAAAAAGTAAGTTTATCTAAAATCGCAAATGGAAAGAATTTTTTCAAATCCTATCATGATATCATTCGAATATTTTAAGTTTGTGACTTCTTCATGATACGATATGACAGATATGTGTGTATAGTACACGGCAAATAAGTTGAAACCGTTGCTATGGTTACGCGCAGCCACCCGCTTCGATGTTACTTATAATGTTTTTGCTACCATTTAGATATCGGGAAAAAATCCTTATATATACCACGAGCCTATCAAGAATAAAAAAAAGGATTTTGTATTTCGTCTGTTAACTATATGATAAAACACGTAAATGATACAGGAATGACTCATAGATGGTATGGGATGACACGTAGATTTTTTTTTTTTTTTTTTTTTTTTTTCGGTAGGTAAAATCATCCAATGACAAATCCCGCCCTTGGGTGGAGCGGGAAGCAGTGTCAGACTCTTACTGACTAAAAACCTACCCCGTTCCATTCTTCGCCTTGGTCCCAGGGCCCCGGGTGCCATTTTCACATACCCTTTGACCCCAGTAGGCTTCGGCCCTATCGGGCCCCTTCAGTTTGCTGACAACTCCTTGAGGCGCGCGGGAACAGTGCGCGCCGTAAACGACTTGAGCTCGGACCGGTCTGTTACCGGACGGACGGACAGCGAGCTACCCATTGCCCGCTGTCCGCGAGCCCGCGCCTACGGTGGCCGGAAATCGGGATCGGAAACCCGGCGGCGGCGGCGGCGTGTACGCCGTTGCCTGATGCGGTCGGCCTCCTCCTTTGCTAGCATCACTGCTTCGCAGAAGGAGGCTCGCGCCTGCCACTCCTCCTCGCTCCGGAGCATGGCTTGAACCAAGCCCCGGCGCGAGAGATCGCCGCCGATCGCCCCCACGAGGACACGGCGCTGCTCTTCCCAAGCGGGGCACACCTCGACTGTGTGCTCCACCGTGTCCACCGGGCGGACCGCACAGTGGCGACACCCGGGCGTCGTCTCCGCACGAATCTTGTACAGGTACGGACCGAACTTGCCGTGTTCGGTCAGCACCTGCGCCAAACGGAAGGTGACGACGCCGTGGGGCCTTTCCAGCCACGCCTCAAAGAGGGGCCTTACCGCCTCGATCGTGGCGTGCCCAGCACGAGGTTGCGACAATCATTCTCGCCATTTCACCATGAGATCCCGCCGGAATGACACGTAGATGGTACCGTGATGACCTGTGGATGGTACGGGAATGACACGTGGAAATGGACGCTGCTGCTGAGTGCACGCAAGAACCCAGGTGAGCTACTAGATATAACCCGGAGATGACATACGGAAGGTGGGCCTTCCCGAGTCGGTTGTCGTCAATGTCGAGTTTGGTTAAAAGCTTGTTGCTTTATTTAACGCAATCCAACGCGATGTATGATGAATAGGCAACGCGAAAAAGAGAGATAACGCCTGAAAACTCTGTTGGAATTCAGTAATTCCGTGATTTACAAGAATATTTCACAAAACTTGTTCCAGGTAATACGTGTTTTTTAAAACCCTTAAAAGTTTTTGAGAAACATTGGCTTCTATAGAAGTACTTTTTTATAATTTTTATAAACGAGTACATTGCCAAAGTGCAAGTAAAATACCAGAACTCCAGAGGTTTTTATAGGGTTAATTTTAAATAAATTTATGTTTTGCTTTCTATAGAAGCTTAGATAATATCCACAAGAAATCCGTGTATCCAAAATATCTGGAAAAAGATGTGTATTATCATCATAATCGCGTAAGAGCGGTTGTATGAAAATGTACCGCGCGTTGGCCGGCCTTCACATGCAACTAACCTAAAAGGCACAGTGGTGAGCCTCTGGAGGGCCAGCAGGTACAGCGCGGTAGACAACGCCCGCTCGCCGCCCGACTGCGCGTGCCGCGTCAGCTGCTGCAGCTGCTCCGACGCGCGGAAGCACACGAGGATTGATATGCCATATCTGTCATAGTCCTCCTGGAAAAATAAACATCATTAATACAATCCAAATATCACACGACAGTCCCCTGCAAGCAAGTTTGGAGAAGGAGGGAGACAATTGCGCAAATGCTCCTAGACTGCGCAGGTGTCACTGATACACGTATGCGGACCATAAGCCCCCTGAATTCCCTTACAGACGCCCTGAGAAACCTAGGAAACCTAACCGGTTTTTGGAGAGAGGCGGGCGGATGGCGGGTTGGAATATGCCCACTAAAGGTTGGCGCCGGCATGGCCCACGCACAATAATCCACGTAGGACTAAGTGCGGAAACCATACTCCGATAGGTAGATTAAAACACGCCTATTTCCTATGGGAGTACCACTTTTATTTTGAAGTAAGAAATCATAAAATATCTTCTCTCATTATGGGTGGAACGAGAGGGAATTTTGTTGATTAAAATCAAAGTCAGTACAGTTGATGCTCTACTAGGCGCCTTCACTTTTGACATCTCTTTGAAACGCGCGTGGAACACTACACACCGTAATCTCGGGCTTGGTCCTTACCAAACGGCCGGACGGGAAACTACCCATTGCTCATAGTCCGCAAGCTCGTGGTGGCCAGGAATCGCCCTTCGACTTATGTTAAGAACTGGTGTTAACAATAAACAGACATGCAATTCAGCAAACACAAGGCCTTGCTATCATTATTTATTGTTATTTAAAGATTTGCTATTCTGACCGACACTCATTAAAACTAAAAAAAACATCAAAATCGGTTCTCATTGGCAAAGATATCGCTAAACAAGATGCAAAAAAAAAACATTCAAGCGTGAGGAGTACAACCTTCTTTTTGGAAAGTTATTCCACAATTGCTTTAGGATGTTGCACCCGCACCAGCTATGACTTCTTGTAACGTATCCTTTTCTCTCACATCCTGAAAAGACCCTAACTAAAATCCGACTACGACAAAAAAAAACGACGCTAAAAAAGTATGAAACAAGATTTTCAGGATGCTAAACTAAACAAGTTTACTAGAGAAACAATTACTAAACAAAAAGAAAAACCGTAGTAACACTTTATACACCGTTAAATTTTGGTCGTTTTAATCCCACGGAGGGTCGATTCGGTACATGAAATCCTATCTATTTGTAAGGATAAAAATTTAAAATAAAGTACTTTTTATCAAACTCGAATTAATTCACGAAACTCAACTGAGCGAGGTCAATGAACTGTAGGTAGTTAGTAAGCAACGACCGACAGCTACCTACAAGGTCATTGACTCGTTTACTTAAAGAAATTAATTTCGTACATGCGCATATTAACTCGACTTTTAGAAAAAAAAAGTACCTTATATAATAAAAAAAGTACCGGATAAAAAAAAGGATTGTATCTTTTAATTTTCTCTTTACAAATCGATAGTATTTCATGTACCGAATCGATCCTCTGCGGGATTAAAACGACCAATATTTTACGGTGTATAGGTAGCCTTTATTCAGCGGACGATTAAGACGATTCTAACGATACTTCATATGTAGAGTTCCAATAAGTAGATTAGAAGCTATGAGGGAATGATATAGATAGATACTTACATACTTACATAGCCAGTCAAAATCATAACCCTCCTTTGGCTTTGCCATAGTCGGGTAAAAAATACAAGAAAACGTACAACTTACCTCACTGCCACCCTTGTCAAGCTTAATTTCGCCGGCACAGCCTAGCTTCGAAAACATGTCACCGAAACTCTTGTCGATATCACGAAGCAAATTCTCTAAAGGTGGTAGCCATTTTAAGCTGCAAAAATCATTCATTTCAAAATTAACACAGGATAAAATTAAATTGAAAGAAATAAAAAGAGTTTATTTGCGCAAAACATGGTGCATACTATAAAAAAAAACCGGCCAAGTGTGAGTCGGATTCGCGCACTAAGGGTTCTGTACCATTGACTAGGTAAACAACAGAACAACAACAAAATAGGAAAAAAAACGGCGTTTTTAGTATAAGAGCCCCCCTTAAATATTTATCATATTTTAATTTTATTATTTATTATTTAAGTAAAAATACTACTGAGTATTTTGTGAATATTTCAAGTGCCTACCTGTTGCCATTATTGATATCGAGCAAAAAAGGGCAAAAAAATAGCGTAAGAGAATATTAAATATTTATTTTATTTTATATTTTTGGTATAGCGGCAACAGAAATACATAATTTGTGAAAATTTCAACTGTCTAGCTGTCGCGGTTCTTGAGATACAGCCTGGTGACAGACAGACAGACAGACAGATGGACAGACGGCGAAGTTTTAGTAATAGGGTCACGTTTTTACCCTTTGGGTACGGAACCCTAAAAATAACAATTACAAAAACTATAATATATTGAGAAGATAAATGCGTAAGAAATTCTGGCAAATGTTCCCAGCACAGTGTACAATGTTTTTGTGTCGTATTCGCCAGAGTCGTGTGTTAGCGACAGGGTACTCCATCTCGTTTAGTCTTCAATCCCCATAGGTGACAGAAGAGCTGACGACATGGAGTATTTGGTCGTGGATGTGCGACCCTGGCAGAATAAACGCGAGAGTATTTGTCGGATACATCTGAAGTGTTTAAAAGGTTCATCTTACCTTATATCCTTAATTTTTTTTTCAAGGGTCTTATTCATGTTGCTAGAGTTGTTTACTTCAGATTTCAATTTCGCGATTTGTTTGTCTCGTTCCTCGTACTCTTTTATTACCTGGTATAAAAAAAAATGTTTATTCGGTCTCAAACTGTTACATTTACAACGGTGGATGAAACAGCCCCAGTAAGTTATTAATAATACTTGTGTTGGGGTTGTCTCACTCCTTCCTTTAATTAGTAGTTAAACAACATTTTAAAAAAAGAATCAAATTTTAAAACAAAAAGAAACACTGACTTAGTAAGTAATTAGCAAAATGGTGGAGTTATTTTTTTTCTTTAAATAAAGTCGTATAAATTCTTAGTTGAACTTGGAACTAGGGGCTTACTCTCGAGTTTAATTTCGATCGGTCGACATTGGAATTGTGACGGAATAAACCAATTTGGCCCTACCATCGAATTCAAGAGTACCTAACGTCACAATTCTAATGTCGACCGATCGGAATTAAAGTAGAGAGTAAGCCCCCAGGCCTTTACCTACTAGTGGGGCTATAGTGTATTAAATCACAAAAATAAATTGTTGCTTTATGATCATTTTTCGAATTAGTAATAAAAAAATTACATTGACAACGCCATTATGCTATATACGGTTAACTGTAGGCGGAAAAATATCGTATAATTAAAGCAAAACAAATAAATATCATGTGTAAAAGAAACATTCGGAATCAATATAATAGGTCTCTATCTATGGAATTACCGTTTTTAAAACGGATCGCTTTGAACTGTTATTTTTGGATTGATTTGGAATTATAAGTTCAAATTGTTTATTTTTTTAACTTATAATATATTTTATTAATCTGCATGAGTTTTTGATAAAAAAAAATATTTGTGAGTACCTAATTTCTTAAAATACATACCGACTTGGGTTATTAAAACTAAAAATGTAGTATTTATAAAATAAGAATTGACTGGCGTGTTAGTCTAGTGGTAAGTAGCCCTGCCTGCTATGCCGGAGGCCGTGGGTTCGATTCCCACCCTGGACAAATGTTTGTGTGATGAGTACGATCGTTTGTTTTGTGTCTGGGTGTAATTTATCTATAATATGTATGTATGTATTTAGAAATATATAAGTATGTATATATTTATCAGTTGTCTAGTACCCATAACACAAGCTCTGCTTAGCTACGGACTAGACGACGCTGTGTGATAGTGTGTGAAGAACTTAATGTAGGCACGTGTTCGAACTTACCTGCTCATCTCCTTGATCCATAAAATCAACCCTGGTCTGCAATCCATAGGCGTGTTCTTGCAATCTACTGATATCCGAGGGTAGCACGTCAAAGTCCTCTTTATAAGGAAAGTCGGGGTCCTGAGGTAGTTTGTTGTTGCAACTCTTTTTGGCTTCGATTAGTTTCTCTTTGGCACTTGATTTTGCTCGTGTCAGCTGGTTCTCTATGTTTTCTAGTGTTGCCTGTAAAAAAAAACATGTGAGATAGAGGAATGATTCTGCGGAATGGATTTGCCAGGAACGCAAAAGGCAATTGGAAGAATATGAGTGGGGTTAGACAATAAAAGTTGAGGTAAACGTAGCAAGGTGTTATTAGTCCTGTAAACTAGTCGGGTGTTATGTCTGGTCCGGGTTACTGCCCGATAGTTAGTCTAGTCCTTCAACGCCCACGGGCAATAAGTCGGTAATGGCAAAAAGTAATTGATTTTCGATTATTGACAAATAATGTCCGGGCAATAAAGTCAGTAATCAAAAAACAAATTTTTGCGATTACCGACTTATTGCTCGCCCCCGTAGCCAAGTTACAATGGTTTCGTTTTGCGTTAACACTTTGAGTTGGCCACGCCTCCAATTCATTTGTTCAACACGAAACGATTGAAACTTGGCTAGGTGGGCCGGAGTTGTCAAATTGTGTTCTACGCGGAGACATCTAATACCGCGATGCAGGAATTCGAATGTTAGTTCCTATGTCCCGCCATAGATGTCGCTACAAAAGTACACTGAAAAGTTATTTGACAATTTCCCACCTAAAAAAAAACGGTCGCAGTTGATCGTCTGGCTGCTGCGCTGCTGCATGTCTCGGATTCGATTCCCGCACGAAATAAATATTTATATGGCCTACAGGTAGTCGTTCCGGGTTTGGGTCTTTGAATATGTGACTGGTCCAACCACCTAAGACCTTCATCGGAAGAACCTGTCGGCAAGCCTCCGAACCGTCCACAACTCTGCGGGACGTCTTCCTGCTGGCGCCGAGTCCTCGGCCTTCCACGTCATCATGACCGCTTCTGCTGCCAGGCCAGGATAGTACTTAGCGCCTACCTCCATAGGCAACTACTGGGGCCAAGGGTTTGCTTCCGAAAGGAAAGCCCGGCCCTGGTATCTAAGGCCACGAAGGAACGGGGTGGGTTTTTAGTCAGTAAGAGTCTGACACTATCTCCCGCTCCGCCCAAGGGCGGGAGATGTCATTGGATGATTTTAACTACCACCAAAAAAAAAAAAAACCCTAGTTTATAGTGCTGCGTCATATTTATCTCATTGTTAGATAATTTAACCCGCAAACTCTACACTGGCTGTTCCCACTGCTGAGATTCAAGCCTAGGAGAGGTAAAGGGATAAAGCTCTTTTCTTGTCACATAATCCCCATCCATCCTCTTAAATGCAAAAGAATATATTACCTGCACATTCCTCAATTCATTCTTCAGCTCCCTCAACTCATTTTCTTGATCAACGATACCGTTTCTGAAGATTTCCAGTTTTGTCTGAAAATAGACATGAAATCAATGTCACGTTGACACAAACATTTGCCTTTTGAGAATACTTTTATTGTGCTTACAGCTAAGGAATTAAATTCCATACTGCAATCTTTGTTACCTGATAGCTACAACCTAGAGTCTTTAAGTCAAGAGTGAATAGGTCACTTCTAGGCAAGCATGCTCTTTCGTCAACCACATCGTCGCTTACCAACAGGTGAGTTAATGATCAAATGCGAGCTTATCCATAATAAAAAATTAAAAAATATCCTTACAGTATTCTTTAACACCGTTAAATTTTGGCCGTTTTAATCCCGTGGAGGGTCGATTCGGTACATAAAATACTATCGATTTGTAAAGATAAAATTAAAAAATAAAGTACTTTTTTTCTAAAACTCGAATTAATATACGCATGTACGAAATTAGTTTCTTTATAATCTTTATTAATCGAGAACTTTATCCTATTTTTTACAAAGTAACAACTATCTATCGAAAACTTTGACGAGATAACTTTCTATTATTATTATTTTTTGTTTAAATAATATGTAATGTTTATCGACCGTTTTGTAATTTTTTGACTAAAGTAATTTGATATCGCTGTAGTATAAGCATTTTAAAATTTTCACCTACCTTCCATACATCAGCATTCATGATCTCGGAGCACAGCGTACTAAAGGAATCTTTCAGTTCGCTGTGCAGTCTACATTGTTTCAACACACAGTCCTTCTGCTTCTTTCTAGCGCGTTCTTTTTCCTGCTGGATGTTGAAAGTCGGCTCTGTCTCGATATCTTGAACCTTCTTCTTCTGAATACGGATTTGGGCTGATATTGTGCGAACCTAAATCATAAAAAGATCATAATATAATATTCCACAACTATAACACAACGTCGTCTAGTCCCAAGCTCAGCAGAGTTTGTGTTACGGGTACTAGACAACTGATAAACATACTTATATATTTCTAAATATATAGAAAATAATAAATGATCGTGCTTATCACACAAACATTTGTCCTGGGTGGGAATCGAACCCACGACCTCCGGCTTAGCAGTCAGGGCCACAAACTACTAGACCAACAGGCCAGTCGATTGTGAGCACTTTTGTATGGACTTGTTCCGTATGATGTATCAAGTTGTGGCATTATGCCCCTTGAAAGGCCATAATAATAATTTTACTAACCGACTTCAAAAGAAAGAGGAGGTTCTCAATTAGATTTAAGCTAAAAGTACATTGCGCATCATGTGGGCCACGTACGCCGATCTGGGCGCGTCGGTCTCCATACATTTGGTATACATTTGATATGGGAACTAGACTTGTAGATACATTAGAGCCTACGCGACGCGCCGCTTCGTACAAGTCAGGCGTGGCCCTCGTGTGCGTCGATCTAATGTAGTTCCCGCTTTAATATTTTTTTTTTCATTTGTTTTTTGTTCAGTTGTTCAGCGATATCTTCGCCAAATGATTTTGACAATTCTTTATTAGTATAAAAAAAAATTCTCCATGCGGTTTCATTTAAATTAGTTGAAGATCTAATGAAAAACTTCGGATATATATGTCTATTGTTGCCGTTTCATAACACAACTTCACGCCGGTACGTTCTGAAGTTTGGTGTACACTTATTTCACTAATTATGTTCCAAGGACAGATCAAAAATGGGCTATTATTCCGATGAAATTTGAACACCAATGTGACATATCTTATAAGAAAGCTTATTTATTACGCTAATCGATCATGATTAAATATTAATTTTTCAGGACACCGTTTTTGCAAAAAAAAACTGAAAAATGTTTCAGTAAAAACAGATTTTTTTCATCTTTCAATAGTGTTCGACCGAAAATTCGGTTTCGGCCGAGTTTCGGCCAAAAATCAAGTTTCAGCGACAGTTTCGGTTTCGGCTAAAATTGGCCGAAACTTGCCGAAATCGAAACTGATTTCGGAATTTAAGTAATTAGTGACTAATTAGTAAGATTTCAAAATACCAATACTTATTATTTGATGAAACAGTAACAATTAGTGATTTGATAATTGATAACTGATAAACATTTTGCCATGAGAACTTAATTTGAAAAAATAATAAAAATATTATTAATATTTTTTTTTTATATTATATAAATAAATGCTTAAAACAATCTTAATTTACTATCAGCCGATTTCTGAACTGAGTATTTGAGCGGGAATCAGTAAAGTTTTGCTCAAGTGGTTGATTAGTACTTAAGTTTTCTACGTTTCATTCGTCAAAATTAAATTTTCTCAAACCAAGATTAGTTGAGTTTTTCTCTAGTAGAAAAATTGAGAATAAACTAAACCAAAGGCGTTCCGTTACAAGTAAAAAAACCGGTATTTATTATTACGGTTATTGGGTTTCAGTTTTTTCATTTTTAAATTATGAAATGTATTTCAAAAGTGAGATATTATGACATCAGTTCGGGAATATTTTAAAAGGTACCTAAAAATGCTCGATCTTTTGTTATTGAAAATTAACTCGTTGGCTACAATGTGTTTGTGAAGAACGAAACGTGTCAAGTCAATGTCAGTAAACAATCCGTAACGTTTAAAAGATCTTAGGTAAATAAACAAAAAACAGTTGTTTTTGTGTATTTTTATATCTCCAACTAAAAAATGGAAACAGAAAAGAAGAAAAGATCTCCGAACTACACAAATGAAGAGAAAGAAAACCTTCTAGGACTCGTGAAAAAGTAAGTATGTAGGTTAATTTACTTATACATTATTTATTTCGTTTGTAAGTATATTATAAATGTTCTTCTAATTTACAATTCATAAAATATTCTAAAAAACACACAACAAAACACTCGCATCAGTGCTCACTTATTTTTACACAATTGTTTTTATTTTTTCAGATATAAGGACATCATTGATTGCAAGAGGACTGGAGCCTTTTACATCCAGAAAAAAAAGGAAGCATGGATAGCTGTCACAAAAGAATATAATAGCATCTGCACGACAGGTCCAAGGGATGAGGCAATGCTGAAACATTTTTATAATAATGTAAAACACCGTGCCCGAAAAGTTACTGCTTGTGCAAATGTGAGTTTTACCATGGTATATAAGGTACTCTTTTAAAGTTTTACCATGTCCAAGGGCCGAAGATAACTCACAGAATATTCAACACTTATTATTATTTGTTGAAATATACTTTATCAAAATTTTGTTGTTTGTACATTGTATTCAAATACTTTTCTTTTACAGGAGACACAATTGTAGTGGAAGTTGATGTGGAAGACGAGGCCAAGACAACACAAACAGAACAAACCCAAAAGGTTAAACACTCACTCCCCAAGCGAACACCGGTGGCAACAACTCAATCAAAATATAGTGTTCCTACTGTAAAAAGAAAGTCTAGAAAAAATATAAATCCTGTGATTATTAAAAATAAATCAGTGGAATTGTTAAGAAAAATATATTTCAAAAAGAAGATTGAATTGGTGTATTATCAAAAAAAAAATGAAATGCAAAAATTTAGATATGAACAAATTAAGCAAGAATTGCAAATTAAGTTGTTAAAGAAGCAGTTGGAAAAAGCTGACTGTCCTATTTCTATCCCTACAACACAATAACAATTTTACAACTTAAGTTGTCAATCTTACTTTTCGAGAAGTAAGATAATACCATAATTAGAGACAATAGAAAGTCAATAGGTGTGCGTACACCGGTGTCCACTTGGGGCTTGACAGTTTAAAAAACTGGGTAATTGTAATTGACATTCAACATGAGTTTAAAATAGTTTAATTGAGCTTTATTGTAAGGTATAACCAAAGTATGTGCAACATACCTAGGTATTTGTGATTTATTGTACACCAAATATTTTATTGAGATCTCTTTAGAATTTATATAACATGTGATCAGTAGGTTATAGGTATTTGCTCGCATAAAACTAAACTGAATTAATATTTAAGTATCACATTGCGCTAGACTTTCAGTTAATAGGTGATATAATGATAGTTTATGGATATGTAGACTCTGCCTTCCTCGGGGTGAACAGGCATGTGAATATTATGTGTTCTTCTATATTATATTGTATTTAAATTAAGATTGATATAAATTAATCATTTGAAGAATTTATTAATAATTATAAAACAATAGGAATATATACAGTAGAGAATTTAAAAATAAAACAAGTATTTTGAAGAACTCATTTTAAATAGCTACTATTGGTTTATATCATGTTAAAAATATATGACTATAAAAAAAAATACAGAAATTGTTATAAATCAGTCTTTTATTTACTCTTATTATTCAATCTTACTCTTATTTAATTATTGAAATAACTATCTACTATTGCAGTTCTTGTGGCAAAGTTTTGTATGCCTTGAGTTGGCACAACTTCATGCACTTCTTCTACTGCAAGTTCATCTTCTTCAATAATATGGTCATCTAATTCAAGCGCCAAATTGTGTAACACAACACATGCCACAATGACCTTTAGCACCTTCGATAATTTTATTTGCATGCCGGAATGAAGACATGGAAACCTTCTTTTGAGCACGCCAAAGCATCTCTCAACAGTATTACGGGTGGTTATGTGCGATTGGTTATAAGCTTCCTGTGATGGTGTGGTGGGATTTATAAATGGTGTCAGTAGATATCTCAGGCATGGATATCCACTATCTCCTAAAATTAAATATGAGCCAAACCTCCCGTCTTCAAACTGAGCGGCTAGTGGAGAATCATTCCAGATTGTGGTGTCATGAACTGACCCTGGCCAGCGAGCAATGATGCTCCTTATTTTTAATGTAGCATCGCAAACTGCTTGTACATTGACAGAAAAAAAACCTTTTCTATTTCTATACAGTTCTGCTCTGTTACCTCCAGGTGAATTAATTTTAATATGAGTGCAATCAACTGCACCTATGACTCTCGGGAATCCAGCGATATCAAAAAATCTTGCTGCCACAGTTGGCCGTTCCTCAGCAGTGGGCATTTTAACATATTGCCGTCTCAGCAGGCCAATAGCTGTAGTTACCTTATCAATGACACGGCACACTGTCGCCTTGCTTACGTTAGCCGTGTCTCCAACGACTGCTTGGAAGCTGCCAGTCGCATAAAATCTTAATGCTATTAGCAGTTGTAGCATTGGTGATATACAGTCCCGCCTTTGAATCCTGCTTAATGGTAAATTTCGTTTTATTTTTCCAAAAATGATTTTAACAGATTCTTTTGTAAAACGAAATCGATTTCTGAATTGTTCATCGTCCAAAATCACAAAAAAATCTGGCCGATATTTTGCTACGCGTCGTCGGCGTGGTGGCCTTATTTCGGGATCCTCCATCGGTGATAATGAAGTATCGTCACTGGACATGTTTTATATCACGAAGAGCACAATTTAAGTAGCCCGATATGGATACTTAAATATCTGATGCTTAACTTTGCACTAAGCGGGACTTGAGTATGGAAAATCTTGTTCAGAAACACAAATTCGACTTGATCACACGAGTTGATGTTCCGAACTGTCATAATTGAGAGTAATTTGAGATTTATCAAACTCTATGCTCAAATCAAACTTATACTTAGTTCAGAAACAAAAATATTTTTTAAGTCATACTTAAGTCATAGATAAGAATTCTCAATGTAAAATACTCAATTCAGAAATCGGCTGTATGTTTCCATTTCATGTCCTAATTAATGCAGAATAAGGGGTAAAATGCAGCAAATTTCAGTACTTTAAGGAATTTTATACTTGACCACGTAAGTTTCGGACGAAACTTAAGCCACGGCCGAATATGCGGGTTCGGTTTCGTTTTCGGCCGGAAAACCAGTTTCGGTCGGACTCTACCTTTCAAGTTGAAATAACTAAAAACGGTAATTTAAAAAACTAAAAAACCATGGGTCCCGACTGCCAGTATTTAAAATATTATATAGATAAGTGTAATCGGGTACAACGACTTTCTTGTTTTAGGGCTTTATCATGAATGCTCAGAAAAGCAGTCAAGTTTTTTAGTTTTTTAAATTACCGTTTTTTATTTTTTAGTTTTATTTTATTACGATATCACTTTCAAAGTAATTACGAATCTAAAGACACCTCTCAAACTAAAATCCATCGAGCCGTTCAGGTCGCAGAGCGTGCCAAACATTTGAATTTGGCGCTAAAAATCCGCCATTTTGTTTTTTTTTTATTTTGTTATACCCAGTGTCACTCTCACAGTAAATACGAATCTAACGACACCTCTCAAGCTAAAATCCATCGAGCCGTTCAGGCTGCTGAGCGTGCCAAACAATTATACATACATACATACATACATAAATACTCTCGAAAAACTTAACCCTCCTTCTGGCGCAGTCGGGTAACAATTAGATTTGAATAGACTGAATTTTTGCTTACTTTCTCAACGCCTTCGCTAATAGCCTTCCTCTTCATATTAAGCTCGTTCAAGTGACCCTCCAAAATCGACAGCTGTTTGTCAATATCCTGCATTTTGTTTCTGTGCCCCTGTGCATTTTTTTCGAATACTGAAAGTCTAAAACAGATATATTTTTAAATACGTTGCCCCACTCTAGGAATTACTCCAGTTTCGTGGGTGCATACAAACATACATAAACTAACTTACAAAAGAAACCTAAACCCAGAACAGCTATCTGTAGGTCATACAAATATTTATCCCATGTGGAAATCGAACCCGCGACACGCAGCGCAACAGCCAATCGCTCAATCACTGTATCAACAGTGCCAAATAGTTGCTTAAAATTATAATCAAATATAGTACGCGGCCAATAAGTTGAACTAAATGGCTGTCGTTTCTATGGTTACACGCAGCCCCCGTTTCGATGGAAAACCGAAAATCTTTTACTGTGCATTGAAGATCGATCGCCATTTTGGTTCAATTTATATGCCGGGTATTTTACTCATGTCTGCTACCTACTGGAGCAGACCTGAGTATTTGTTATTAATTTCAGTTTTATACCTCAAAATGATTCTATAAGGGTTTTTTTTAGGTAGGTAAAATCATCCAATGACAAATCCCGCTCTTGGGCGGAGCGGGAAATAGTGTCAGACTCTTACTGACTAAAAACCTACCCCCATCCTTCGTTGCCTATCATGCCGGTGCTGAGCCTTCCTCTCAGAAAACGGCCCTTGACCCCAGCAGGCTTCGACCCTGCCTGCCTGCAGCTAGCAGGCTGGGCCTCTACGGTGTGCTGACAGCTCCTCGAGGCGCGCGGGAACAGAACGCGCCGTCGACGACTTGGGCTCGGTCCGGTCGGTTACGGGACGATCGGAAAGCGTGCTACCCATTGCCCGCCGTCCGCAAGCCCGCGCCTACGGTGGCCGGAAATCGGGATCGGAATCCCGGCGGCGGCTGGGGCGAGCGCCTCGTTGCCTCTGCCTGATGCAGTCGGCCTCCTCCTTTACCCTATAAGGGTTTCGTTTTTTCCAACTAGGGTTTGAAACAAGCAGACTTACTGTTTATTAAAATTGTTGATTTCGTCCACGTCGACGGTGTTGGCGCATAGCTTCGCGGGTCTGATCTCGATGGTCGAACTGGACCGCTCCCCGCTGTACGCGGACACTCGAACAACGAATCTATGGTTCTCTGTAAAGCAGAAAAACTACGTTATAAAATTGGTAAGTTTAGCGATTCTTCAGGTTATCTCGATAACCTTGGTTCGCGAGCGAATATTTGTACTGATTCGATCACGCAAGAAAACTCTAAGCATAGCCGTCTCCATTGCTCTTTGGGAGACTAAAAAGCCAAAACAATTACACGAGATGCGCCGCTGAAATCGGTAGTGACGCCCGTACGCTACGGCTTAAGCCTTCTGATGAGGTCCATTGTGAGTGACCATGTTTGGGTGATGCAAATTATGTATAGCAAAACTAACTGACCTACCAAATGTGGTTTAGCTACATAATTATCAAAGAAAAAGTAGGAGCGAGGGCGGGAGGACTCAGACCTACCTACTATGCACAAAAAAATATATACTCATTTCTCACTTTATCCATTCTCGTCACACCACACATCCATCTCAACATTCTCATCTCCGGTACGTGCAATCTTTTTTCTTCATCCATACAGTATGAGAGGCCTTAACACGGACTTGTAGATTTTACCCTTCAACTTGAAGGTCATCCGTGGATCACAGTTGTTCCCGTGACCTGTCGCCACTTCATCCATCCTGCATTGTCCCGGTGTACCTCCCCATCCCCTGGGATGAGCGAGCCGAGGTACCGAAAGTCGGAGCAGCTCGGTGTGGGCGCCCGGCGAGAGCTTAAAGACACTGGATTGGAGAGACCGCCGAAATCGCAGAACAAGTATTCCGTTTTCGTTCTACTTAATTTCAGTTACTGAATTCAACTTACCAGTAAAATACATAGTGATGTTCGCGGGAACACTCCCGCTGTTCTTAAACGTGTGATCATTGCCGATCGGTATTCTGTGTATGTTGTACTGCTTGCACAAGTAGTTGACTATGGCGTCCGGCGCTGATATAGTGTCTACTAAGTACGTGTAGAATCCTAGGTAACTGAAACAATCATAAAAAATTACGCTTTTAGTTCTAGAAGCAGTATCTGACTGAAGGTCGATTTCGGAGCGAAGCCGATGGCGAAGGCTTAATATGGTACTGATAAAGATGGTGGGAAGAACAACACAGATTTCGCCAGAACTGGGAGGACGAACTACGGGCTCGTTTAGGATGAATGAAGTAGAGGGAAGCCTTTGCTTAGAAATAGAAAATACTAACTTTCAAAAATTACTATAATTATCTAATGTTCATACACTCGAGCGGCATTTTGCCAACATGGGTCGACGGCAGACGTCGATACATCGCCGGCGGCCTTCGTCATTCCAACAAATGAAGATCAACGGCAGTCGTTGTATGTTAAGTGTCTCTTTAGGTCGACGACTGCCGTCGGAGTGTCGACGGCTTCAGTTACCTCAGCCATTGACAACAAGCTGTTCGTGTGTATGAGCTCTTAGGCTAAGAACTCACGACGCGATTTTTACACGCGACCGCCGCGGTTGCGGGCCTGCAGCATCGTAAAATGCTGTTATACACATATGTCAAAAATTAAAGCACATTTCACGACGCGTTTTACGCCCGCGATGTGCGTGGTTGTTCGCGGTTCCCCTTGCATTTGCGGGCCGTCTTGCAACTGCATGTCTGGCGATAATCACCCGCCCAGTTTGCGGGTGGAAATCGCAACCGCGACAGCTGTGTAACCGCACAAAACTGCGGTCTCGTGAGTTTAGAAATAAAGCAGCGGTTTCCTCTATCATAGCGGGTTGAAAATTCGACCGAAAGACCCGCTTCGTGAATTCTTAGTCTTTGGGTGTGAATGAGTCCACTTATATGTTGTAAATGAGAAAATATGTATTACCTCAACTGCTGAATATTCTGCGAGCGCGGAGGAGTGTTTCCTTGACTGCAGATAGCGTTAACCCTCCTCAGACCCAACTCATTGCGGACTTTGGACAGGAACAGGTTCATATCTTTAGTGTCTTCGAAGGTGAAGGCCACCAAGTCACGGCCAGCCACTGTGGACTCCAGATAGCGCGCAAATTTTGGATCTGTGAACCTTATCTGTGAAAGAAACATAATGTTTTAGTAATTTTTACTTTATTTACCGGTAATGCATGTTTTTAATTCTTAAATGCAACCAATAAACAACTTTATCAGAAACCCCGAAGTGTAAGTAAGTAAAAAAATATAAGCCATTATAACAGTAACATCAGTGATGAAACACTAAAAAACAGAGTGACTATTTTACATTAATAAGATCACTGTCTTGCAAACTAGGAAACAGTCCTGCGGGCCTAAAAAGGTCACATGAGCAATTAATCTAGCGCAAATCATATTCCGAATTCCTAGCAATCATAAGCAAATCTTCTAATGTTCGTAAAATGGTTGCACAAATGAGTCGAATCATACTCAATTCACTGCATATCAGAATCATATTCCTTGTAAATATTGCCGTATAAAAATATGATTCATATTATGATTCTACAAAACTGGCCTTTTTAGACCCACTGTATCTTGAAGAACAGTACATTATCAAATTTTAATGCATTGATAGTTTCATAGATTATAAGTAAACGCAGACAAATAATAACTACAATTTTAGGAAAACGTGTTTCAGATTGTTCAGTTACAAAATTCATAGATTAATGACACTAAAAAAATGTTTTGGTGGGTCGAAATGTCATGACGTGTGTCACCCATTGATCAGCGTCCCAGTATATACAGTATTGAGTAATCAGTCTGATGTTAACAGTACAATTAGGTACAGTACGGCCAACGGAGCTTGGCCCGTCTGAAGTTAGGCTCTGCGAACTTTAGCGCTTGTGCACTCGTAAAAAAATAAATGGTTTGAAAAAATAAATGCCAATAGCAGTTGTTATTGCAGTTAACAACTGTTATTGAGATTTATTTTTAGGAGTCATTTATTTGGCGCGCTTATTTTGAGCGCTTAAGTTCGCAGAACCTAACTTCAGACGCGCCAAGATCGGTCTGACGTACTGTATATGATTATACAATTTTAGGTTGTGGTTAATTATGGGAAGTATCTTTGTAAGTGTATTTGTGTTGTTATTATTTAAAACAAAATATCTATGTTGAATACTCTGAACAATTCAGTAAAGTAAAAATTTATTAGGTATCATTTAAAAACTCAAATGTACAAACAACATTATTTTGAGTTAATTAATCATAAATTAATTAAAATTCTAATAATAATAAAATTCTACAGTTATTTTTAATAATAATAATTAAAATAATAGGCCTTCCCCTCGATACGACTCGCATTGTGAGGAGGTTCCTTTCTCTGGAGCCCTAACCACCGGTAGCTTGGACCCTGCTCCCGACACCGGCGGACTACTGCTTTTTTACATTTTTAAATGTTTTTTATATGTGTTTGAGGAAATATTTAAAATTTTTAAAAATATGTATTTGCTATACATATTTTTAAAAAAAAATCGCCTCCTTATTTTACAATCATAGACTAACACATACAGATGTTCCCCCTATGAAAACGAATTGTAGGTTTATACCCTTTTATATCGTTTAATAAGTATTTCGATACTTTTAGACATTTTTTATGACATTTTCTTTCTTTTTTTGTGCGTTATTTGATACCCGATAAAACTCATCAAGAAATGTTAGCGAAGAGAACCAATACTAACGCAGACTATAATTACATTTTGAAATAGAGTATTATTTTAATGAAGTATTGTAGGCAAGAAACTGTTTCAATTTTGCGCTATAAAAACCTATATGGATTGAACGATACGCGTAAGTAAGATCAAATTCACGGCGCTTAAGACGTTTTGGTCTCGAAAAAACTATCCTCCATGAGCTATCTCTGCGCTGTAAGTTTTGAAAGTTATATTAGACGACATAATGCTAATCTAGCGCTGCAGCGAACTTTTGTTTGAACTTTTCAGTATTTTGACAAATAGTTTATATGAACATGCTTGTTTATCGCAAGAATATAAGTCTATGCCGATTGACGGTTGCATCACTGCTTGCCATCAGGTGGGAACGCTGCCAAGCACTAGTTTATATCAATTTAAAAAAACCCTATGTTCAGCTGTGTCTCACAATCGTCTCTATCAAGTTATTCAGTCTAAATTAATTGATAATGAAACAAGACAGCATTGAAAGGTCAAAGACCCGAAGGTATTGTGCAGTTTTCGCTAAATCACAATTGATTAGATTATAGTAGTATTCCTTATCAACTAATTGTGTTATTACCTTGAATTCTAGTCGAATTTTTAAGATTAAATTGATAACGACTGCAGTACCTGAATGATTATTCATTTTTAGTTCAAAGCATATAATCAGCCTTACAAAGCATTCACGTGAGTTTGGCCGGAGAAGATCGCCAAGAATGTTCAGAATAATGTATCCCAACAATAAGGTTTATGTTAAAAAATGTTGACAAGTACATGCAATACTTACACGTACGCTAAAATATTTTAGAGGTAGTGGAACAGAGAGTAAAGTCCCACATACCTCCATTGAAAAGGGGGATCCTCCGACCAGACAGGTGTTATATCTGGTGGGCTACTGCCTGATAGATGATTTCGGGAACATAAAGAACAAATCTTTATGTTCCAATGGCGCCGCTTATCTTACTTGCGTGATGCAGGATTAGTTCATTTGTGACGACATAGATGTCGCTACATCATCTTATAATCTTTATTTAAAATGTGATAGGTAAAGAACGCGGCGAATAAGTTGAACCCGTTGCTATATGCGTAATAAACACTAGAGAATGTGCATTACTCTGTCGTAAAATATGTTGAACACAGTTCAACATGGCAAAAATTTAGTCTTTTTTTGTGTATCACGTACTATTAACAACAGACAGTTTAGTCTTAGTTCTCTTTGTGAACGAAACCATAGCGACTTTTAACTCGATCCCAACGCCATCTATCGAGGCGGGTTGTAATCTTTGGAGTTTTAATAAAGTTGACCTGGCATTCCTTGTAAGAAAAACGTGATGTTAGATCTAATTATACAAAACATTTAAACTATTGAGGGTGACAAAAAAAATCAGCAAGTTCAGTACATTTAGACTAGTTAGGCGAACATAAATGTGCTGACCAGTAGATTTTTTCGCGATTTGACGTTTGGTCCCATACAAAAATTTGTTTGTTATCATGACTACAATCACGTGTTTAAGTATCAGCCACTAATTACCAGTCACCCTGTATACTTGTCTTTAAAATTCAAGTTGTTAAGGATTAATTGCAGATACTCGTATAATATCGGAGAGTTCCTACACTTCCTGAAATGTCGAATACTACTCAAGTAGTTGGAGTACCTTGCAAAAGCCTGAGACATGATCATTCTTCTTACGGTTGAAAACAAAACGAATACAAAGATTTTGGATATGCTCATGTTTATTTAAAAATTCCTTGGTTTTACTTATAAATATAAAACTACTAGCTTTTTCCAGCGCAGCGGCTTCGCTCGTGTGAAAATAAGTTTTTACAAACTTCCAACCCCCGTTTTACCGCCTTAGAGGTTTTTTTTTTCGGTGGGTAAAAATCATCTAATAACATCTCCCTTGGACAGAGCGGGAGATAGTGTCAGACTTTTACCGACTAAAAATCCACCCCGTTCCTTCATTGCCTTTCATACCAGTGCCAAGACTTTCAGAAACAGACCCTTGGCCCCAGTAGGCTTCGTCCCTGCTGGGTCCCTACGGCCTGCTGACCACTCCTTAAGGCGCGCGGAAACAGTGCGCGCCGTCGACGGCCTGGCCTTGGTCCGGACGATTACCAGACGGTCGGTTAGCGAGCTATCCATAGCTCGCCGTCCGCGAGCCCGCGACTAAGCTGTCTGGTAATCAGGATCGGAATCCCGGCGGAAAAATCGGAAGGTGGCTGGGGCGTGAGGGCAGTTGCCTCTCGCGTGCGGCCTCCTCCTTTACTAGCATTACTGCTTCGCAAAAAGACGCGCTCACCTGTCACTCCTCCTCGCTTCGGACCATATGACATTACCTGTCACGTCACTTGTGACACAAACAATCCTCACAACTAGAGCAAAATAATACGCACCTCAAGCATCATAGGCTCGTGCACAGGATGCTGGAACATTTCTCTGTTCTCTCGCAGCCACATCACAGCGTTGTAACAGTCTTCGCTGTAAGCTTTCAGCACCTCCAGGCGTTTGTTATCGACGTCTTCCAGCTTACGTATTCTGTAAATAAATGACACTAATAAAGCATGATCGAATCAGGAATGAGGGTATGCGCAGGTGAACCAAGATTACCAACATAGCACGAATAATCGCCAAACTTAAGTGGCAATGGGCAGGGCACATGGCTCGCAGAACGGATGGCCGTTGGGGCCGAAAGGTTCTGGAATGGAAAACATGACCAGAAGACGTAGCGTCTGAAGGCCTCCTACAAGGTGGAAAGATGATGCAAGACGTACAGGACCGTTCATTGTGGCGACACTTGGGGAGGGCCTATGTCCAACAGTGGACGTTATTTGGCTGAAATGATGATGATATTATAAAGGCGAAAGAGTGTTTGCACGTGTGTGAAAAAAGCAACTGAAGGAACAGGTTTTTTTAGGTGGGAAATCATCCAATGACTTCTCCCGCGGGAGGACGTGTCAGACTTTCACTGACTAAAACTCACTCCAGTTCCTTCTTTACCTACGTTCCAGGGCCCCGGAGTTCACATAACCCTTGGCCCCAGTAGTCTTCGACTCTACTCGGCCCCTACGACATAAATACATGGTCACCGGACCAGTGGGGGAATGAGGGGTTATTTTGCTTCCGCACCCAGCTGTGCGCTCGGTATGACCTGCCATGTCCGGTTTTGTACTTAGTGTCGGTGGTGTCCAACTTGTGACCTTTTTTAAATATTTTTGGGAAAAATATAATATGGTGTAAAAATTATTGGAATCTATTCAGTTACTGATTCTGAACAACTATATTCAGGTTCCGCATTTACTAAAAATAATGTTGTATAGGTGTTTTGCAAGTGTCGCCACGCGGTGGGTTCCTGCAGAGGGTAAGCGCCGTCGAGGCCGGCCTAGAAAGAGGTGGCGAGATGACCTGGACGCGTACCATAAGAACTGGTTCGAGACTGCGCGGGATAAGAATGTCTAGAAGGATTTGGGGGAGGCCTTTGCCCAGCAGTGGAATAATGGCTAGAAAAAAAAAATTGTTTTGTGTCTGTTTTTCTGTGTATGTAAGTTTACATGTTTGTGAATGCACCCACAATACAGGAGAAATTCCTAGTATGAAACAACATTGTTTTTTTTTAATAATTTGTTCTTCAGTTTTTTTACTAAAACTTACTTGTTCTGATACAGTCTGATCTGCGGCGTGATGTTGTTTTCCAGATCGTATTGAACCTGCAACTTCTGTTTCTTCAAGTTGTCTATGGCTGCGTTCGTTTTAGTTAGTGGCTTGTGTATTTCTGCCAAGTCCAATTTCACTTTCGTTTCTGTAAGATTTAAAACGTATTTAATTTATTTTGCTTTTAACAACTCAAAGAGAAGCCTGTGAACCGGTACCATCATCATCTTCCTGCCTTTATCCCATGTTAATCGGCATCGGCGCAACACGATTTTTTATTTCAAGTTTTATGATACACCTCACATGCATACGCAAACCCACACTTACTGATTGCAACCAACCATGTACTCATATTCTGTCATTCCTAAGTAATTTTGCTAAGCATACTTATTGTGAGAAATGATACTAAGTTTTTATATAGGTAAAAAACAGCAACAAGTTTAGGATCTATTTGTTTGTTTGTTCCGGCTAATCTCAGAAACGGCTTGGCTGATTTTGACGGGACTTTCACTAATAAATAGCTGACGTTATAAAAAGTAAAAGACGGAATTAGGGTTACGCGCAAAAAAAGAAACGTCTTGAAATTTCGAGCAAATGCATCGACTTTAACGCGAAATCGCGGGCACCTACTAGTCAATAATAAAAAAAAAGTGTATAGAAAATATTAGTATTTTTTTTTTTTTCGGTAGGTAAAATCATCCAATGACAAATCCCGCCCTTGGGTGGAGCGGGAAGTAGTGTCAGACTCTTACTGACTAAAAACCTACCCCGTTCCATTCTTCGCCTTGGTCCCAGGGCCCCGGGTGCCATTTTCACATACCCTTTGACCCCAGTAGGCTTCGGCCCTGTCGGGCCCCTACAGTTTCCTGACAACTCCTTGAGGTGCGCGGGAACAGTGCGCGCCGTAAACGACTTGAGAGAAAATATTAGTATGGATAAACAAATTGAAATATAATTAGATATTAAACTCACCATCTCCAACTTTTTCCACTAATCTCATCTTATCCGTAGACAACTTCTCAAGCTTAGCCTTAGCCTCCTGCAACTCCCTCTCTCTGTTCCTATGCCTTTCCAACTTCTCTTGGAAAGAGCTTTCTATTTCTTTCAGTTTAAACTCTTGGGTGCGGACCGCGTTTATGGTTTCCTTGGCTTGGTCCTTGAGAGCGTAGATTTTTCTGTTCTGTAACAATTTTTTATTTTTTATTTTAATTACGCCAATATTTTAATTAAATATAACAATGTAATTTTGATTTCTTGAATTCGATGTAGTAAAATATTAAGAATATTTAAATGTTTATTGGAAAATGTATTTAAATGTTTATTTCAAAATAATGTATTTGGATCAATTTTTCATGAAATTTTAGTATTTATACACTAAATATTTGGGAGAAGACACTGATTCCTGTAACACAGGTGTTTCCACCTAGCACAGGCGTCAGGACCTCACTCTAGTTGTACATGTTTTATATGCTAATAATAAAAATTATCTTATCATCATTATTTCAGTTTCAGCCCAAAAACGTCCACTGCTGGACATAGACCGAGGTACAAAAACGAAGGTAACAAAAAAAAAATTAGATAGATTTCTTTTTCAAAAGCCAGGTTTTTTTACTCATATTCCTCCCAGCAAACCTTTTCATTTGACAACTGCGGTGTTCATAAAAAAACTGGGCAAGTGCGAGTCGGACTCGCACACTCAGGGTTTCGTACAAACTCATCATCTTCCTCCCCTTATCCCGTTTTATTTGGGGTCGGCGCAACAAGTTTTTTCTTCCATTCTCTCCTGTCACTCGTCACGCTGTCACTAACTCCCTTTTCTTTCATATCACTTCTCACACAATCCATCCATCTCTTCTTTGGTCTCCCTCTCCCACACCATCCATCCACATGTAAACTCATAACTCTTTTAGTAACATGCGTTTCATCCCTCCTCTGCACATGACCATACCAAGACAAACGATTTACTTTCAAATTTTCAGTTACTGGCGTCACTTTCAAACTTCCCCTACTATACCTGGTTTCGTACAATCTAACTCATGTAAATAATCCAATACTCGAATCGAGTCTCGAAGATTTTTCCCAATTGCAAGAAAGTTTTTTTTTTGTGACCTAACTAAAAAGTCACAGTTTTATGATTTTTTCCTATATTTGTGCTATGAGACCTTGCTTCATGCCAAATTTCAAGATTATAGGTCCACGGGCATGCGATTCTTTTGAGGGGTCGAAATATACGTTTTTTTAGAATTTTGAGTTTTTCACAGCTTCAAGGGACCGCAAACCTGAGTATAAGGTTTAAATATCAACTCGATACCTCCACACGTTTTCGAGACAAAGGGTCTTGACAGACGGACAACAAAGTGATCCTATACTGGTTCCGTTTTTTCTTTTAAGGTACGTAACCCTAAAAAGAGTTTGTTAAGTACTTACGGCAGCCAATTTCTGTTGCTCGATCTTCCCGATGGTGCTTCTAGCGTTTGCTATCACTTTTTCCAACGGCTCCACCTTACTTTTATGAGTCTTTACAATTTTTATCGCGCTATTCTTATCGTTAGTATACTCTACTACTTTCTCTCTCAAGTCCTGGTACTCGAGCCACAGTTTCTTCTTCTCACAAATCTCTATTTGTTTCTCAATTTCTTTTCTTTCTTTCATTGCGTTTATTACCAATTTTAATCTGCGAAAAAGATCGTATATTATTTTAGTAACATGAAATCGAATGATGTGAAATGTACAGGCAATTTACATAATTTTTAGCTTTTTTGGCTTTAAAAATAAGTAAAGTCGCAATAAATAATTTTCAGAAACAGCAAAGTTATGAGTGTTTGTTTATATCCCAAAATCTCACTCAATTTATGGAAACATTGTACAGATGAACAATGGAAACACGCTGTGCTTAGTATTTTCTAGTAGTAGTTGTTATGAACGATGATTTAATTATGAATTTACCAATAATGACGAATTTTCGTGGACAATTTTGGGATTTTGTTTTTTGTATTTTTGACTACACAAATATGATCAGTCACGGGTACTGATTGAGCCCATTTTTTTTTTGTGCACTAATTAAAAAATAGGGGTGTATAAATATCTTCATATTCCAAAAATAAATAATTACCTCTCATTCAGCCGTATTGCTTCTTCTATGACCTGGGTGTTAGTCTGTAACTTGGTAGACAGTCCTCTTTGCTGCGTCCTGCACTGGATCAGCTCGTCCAACTGGCCGACGCTCTCCTGCCCGCCCACAGCGGCGAGAGTACTTCGCAACAGCTGCTGGGGATTCATCTTTGAAAAGTCTTGGACTCGGTCTTGAGGTAGCAGTTGGCAGAGGTTGTCTACCTAGAAGGATAAAAGATAGAATATTAGTAATTATTATGAAAATAGCACTTTACCTGCGACTTTGTTCGTGAGAATGTTTTCATAAAAACTTAGATATAGTACGCGGCAAATAAGTTGAACCACTTTCTATGTTAACGGGCAGCCCCTCACTTTGATTGAGAGCCGAAACCCGGTTATAATCCTCGTCAGATACGTTGAACCATGACTATGACGGTTGAGCTTGAATGCGCAGTATAGAGGTAGTGTGGAACAGAGAGTAAAGTCCCACATACCTCTGTTAAAAAGGGAGGATCCTCCGACCAGACGGGTGTAATGTCTGATAGGTTACTGCCCGAAACATGATTTCGGGCTACTCTATATGTTCAAATCGCGCAAAGAATGTTACTTGCGCGATGCAGGATTAGTTCATTTGTGACGACATCGATGTCGCTACACAGTAACCGATTTTCGGGTCTCAATAGAAGTGAGAGGCTGCACGTAATCGTAGAAAACGGTTAAACTTATTTACCGTGTACTATAATTATTATGGAACTAGCACTTTGCCCGCGACTTCGATAGTGAGAAAGTTTTCATAAACATATAAACTTAAATACCTCTTAAACCTATTTTGAGGGTAGTTTTGAAAAACTAATGTATCATGCATCAGCCTTTTAATGTTCCCACTGCTGGGACTCAGGCCTCCTCTCCGGGAGATAATGGGCCGTAATACACCACACGGGCCCGGTGCGGATTGGTGGACATCACACGTCTTCGAATTTTGGGTTCTAGGACATGCCGGTTTCCTCACGATGTTTTCCTTCACCGTTTTTTGAGAGCAGTGGTGATGAAATAAATTATACAAAGTAATGCGCCTGACTGGGTTTGAACTCGTAAGTTGGGACCGTTACCACTCGGCCACCACTGCTCACTTGAAAAACTAATAATGAGTTTTTATTTTTCGTTTCGGTTAGACTTCTTACCAAGTTTCAAGTTTATCAAACCATGGAATAATATTTTCCTATTCAAAATTAGACACCCCTGGGGGTAGTTTTGAAAACGGATAATCTTAACCGCTTTAGTATATTTATGCTAAGTTCCAAATGTATTGGGTTCAAGAAATAAAATTTAGCAATAAACGAATATCATTTCACCACATTAAAAGTTGAATTTGCAAACCTTAAAGCTCGCCTGCAACATAAAATAAAACTGTGCAAAATTCATGTTCCTAGATCCAATAATTTCGGCTGTGCGTTGATAGGTAAGAAAGAAAGAAAACAGTTTATTTACGCGAAATGACGCAAAACTTTAACTAACAAATATAACCATTATATAAGGAAGATATGCGTCATGCGTATGTCAGTTTCTCTTTTTATATAGGTACTAACTTTTGCCCGAGTCTGCGCTTCCGTCAACTGACTATTGAGGCAGTTGACGTCGTACCTTCTACGAAAAGTATTACAAAACATCATCATCATCATCTCATCCCGCACTTTTCCCATGTTATTTGGGGTCGGCGCAACACGTCTTTTTCTTCCATTCTGTCCTAACACTAACTTCCTTCTGTTTCATATCACTCTTCACACAATCCATCCATCTTTTCTTTGGCCTCTCTCTCCCTCTCCATCCATCCACATGTATACTCATAACTCTTTTAGTAACATATGTTTTATCCCTCCTCTTTACATGACCACACCAAGACAAACGTTTAAAAGATTATAACAACAAACGTTTTAAAGATTAAGACAAAAAAGTTTCAGGGGAATCCTGAAACTTTTCTGTCACTGGCGCCACTTTCAAACTTCCTCTAATATACTCATTCCCCACTTCATCCTTTTTTGTCACACCACACATCCATCTCAACATTCTCAACTCCGCTATATGCAATCTTTTTTCATCCGTCTTCTTCACAGCCCAACATTCTGATCCATACAGTGTAAAAGTATTAGAAAATATTAAAAGAATATTAATGAAATCGGTAAAGCCGTTCTTAAATTATAGCGTGACCAGAAGAAATAGTGGTTCATTTTTATATATATAGACTCTTCTGACAGTGGCTTACCCCCTTAGGGGTTTTTTTTTAATGGTAGGTAAAATCATCTAATGACAAATCCCGCCCTTGGGAGGGGCGGGAAATAGTGTCAGACTCTTACTGACTAAAAACCTACCCTGTTCCATTCATTGCCTTCGTCCCAGGGCCCCGGGTGACATTTTCAAATAACCTTTGGCCCCAGTAGGCTTCGGCCCTGCTGGGCCCCTACAGTTTGCTGACAACTCCTTGAGGCGCACGGGAACAGTGCGCGCCGTAAACGACTTGAGCTCGGATCGGTCTGTTACCGGACGGACGGACAGCGAGCTACCCATTGCCCGCCGTCCGCAAGCCCGCGCCTACGGTGCCCGGAAATTTGGATCGGAATTACGGCGGCGGCTGCGGCGTGAGCGCCGTTGCCTGATGCGGTCGGCCTCCTCCTTTGCTAGCATTACTGCTTCGCAGAAGGAGGCGACCGCCTGCCACTCCTCCTCGCTCCGGAGCATGGCTTGAACCAAGCCCCGGCGCGAGAAATCGCGTGGAATTTCAGAAAATCTTTTCTTAGCGGACGTCTACACCCTATAAGGAACCTCTCCTGTGTTATAGTTTCTGAGATTTCGTGATCAATCAGTGAGTGGTATTTCGCTCTTATATGTATACATATATAGATTTACCTACATTGGTATGTAACGTCAGCTTTGCTTCCTTATTGATAAGGCGAGTGAGTAATATATACATTGCACATGTTTGCATTTGATTAAGCCACTTTCACACTGTGGACCACAGTTGGTGGTCTAGGTCTTTTTTTTAATAGTCTACAGTGTGTCCCACAGCTGGGCAATTCTGCTATATTTCTCTTTCCAAACTTCCCTATCTGGGGCGATCTCTGGCCAAGTATCCCCTTGAACATGATCAGTGTTGCTATTCTCAAGGAAAACGCAGCGCTGCCTCAACGACGAACACCCAAATAGGATGAATGAACAATCCAATGTTTAGGTATATTAAGTTGAAAATCCAATGTGTCCTATTTGAGTGACATTGGGCGTTTTCTTAGAGAATAGCACCACAGATCGTCACACCTTCGCCGAGGTCGACCTCGAAGGCGACGAAGTTATGATTGTTATATTCTATAATTGTTATTTCATTGTGTGTATCTGTGTGCCAAATAAACGTGTTTCTTTCTTTTTTTTTTCTTTGCTTACCCATCTGTCTGGATGCATTCGTCGACTTGGCCAGCCCATTGCGACTGGCCACGCCCGCTAACAGGTTTTGACAAATACACCGTTAAATTTTGGTCGTTTTAATCCCGCGGAGGGTCGATTCGGTACACGAAACACTATCGATTTGTAAAGAGAAATATTTAAAAAATAAAGTACTTTTTTTCTTAAAGTCGTGGTAACATTTTTCAAACCCCCACTTAATTTACGCAAGTACTAAATTAATTTCTTTAAATAAACGTCAGCTGAGCGAGGCCAATAAACTGACCTACAGTTTATTGGTCTCACTACTTTAAGAAATTAATTTCGAATATGCGTGAATTAATTCGAGTTTAAAAAAAGTACTTTATTCTTTAATGTTCTCTTTACAAATCGATAGTATTTCATGTACCAAATCGACCCTAAGCGGGATTAAAACGACCAAAATTTAATGGGTGTATATGTATAAATAAGGAGAAATAGACTGACTGACATATCGACGCACAGCCGAAATTATTAGGACTAGGTTTTGAAACTTTTCAAAATTCACCTCCTGAGGGGATGAAAGGGGTTCCAAATTTTGTATGCAGAAACCTACTTTCGCCTGAGTGAGGCCGCTGGCAAAATCTAGTTAAGGTACTTCGGAAACTTCGGTACTTCGCATTACAAGGTCGACAGTCATGATGGTTCATCTTGTGTGACGAGGACGATAACCGATTTTCGGGTCTCAATCGAAGTGGGGGGGCTGCGCGTAACCATAGTAAATGGTTCATCTTGTTGCCGCGTACTATACGTCTTTTCTTTTGTTAAACACCCATCCTTATATGGCGGGCCTGCCATCCAGGCGCCTTAAGAGATCGGGTTGCGGGCGCGCATGTGTACAAAGTGCAAATTCTATTCCATAAAAGGACAGTGATACATACAAACAATAATACCCGAAATTAAACAATTTCAAATAACATTGGAACATTCATCTTTTCTCTGTTTCACACTGTAAAATTCGTAGACGACAGCCTATAGAATCGCTAAACTTAAGTGGTAGTGAGCAAGGCACTTTGCTTACTGAATAGAGATGATCGAAAGGTGACGACCGCGTACCGGAAGATGCAGCATTGGAATGCAAAAGGCAGAGCATATTGCTCAGGGCTGCGTCATTATTGACTGGCCTGTTAGTCTAGTGGTTTGTGGCCCTGACTGCTAAGCCACAGGGTTCGTATACCAGGACAAAATGTTTGTGTGATAAGCATGATAATTTTTTTTTATTATTATTATTGCTAGGCTCGCGTTTGACCACTATCACCTGATGGAAATTGAAGATGTGGCCAACGATGGAGCACGCTTGCCTAGAAGTAACCTATTCACTCTTGACTTAAAGACCCCTAGGTTATAGCTATCAGGAAACACAGACTCAGGAAGGGAATTCCACTCCTTAGCTGTACGCATAATGAATGTATTCCCAAAACGCTTTGTACGTATGGGAGGAATCTCCACCATGTACCGGTGGCGCAACGCCGTACGTCTTGTGGTCCGATGATGGAACGGACTAAGAGGAATTAAATTGTATTTGTTATGTGTCTGGGTGTAGGAATATAGAAGTATGTTTATCAGTTGTCTAGTACTCATAATACAAGCTCTGCTTAGTTTGAGATTAGATGGCACTGTGTGATAGTTGAGGAATATTATTATTAGTGATCGAAAGAATTAATGTGGACCAGGAACGAAAAAGTCAATAAAAGTCTGAAAATTCCTTTCGCTCCGTCCACAGCGGGGTTCTTCGATGGTTTCCCACAACACAAGTTGATCGTAAAACAGACGGCCAATTGGCAGAAAAAAGTATGAAGTGTGATCAGCACTTTAGGTTGTTACAATGAAGTGACCATGGAATTAGATAATATATATGGCGTTATATTTATTGTAACCTATATGATGTCATGTCGCATAGAAAGATAATTTTAAATTGCATATAAACTCCATTCGAATTAAAAATAGACATATAAACAAACTTTTTTTAATTGATTTTAACTTTTATTGCTGTACTGACATGAAAAATGGCAACTGCAGTAAATGGTTGGTATTGTAACCATTTTTTAGGGTTCTGTTCCTCAAAAGGAAAAACGGAAGCCTTATAGGATCACTTTGTTGTCTGTCTGTCTGTCTGTCTGTCAAGACCCTTTATCCCGGGAACGCGTGGAGGTATCGAGTTGAAATTAACACCATAATATACTCAGCTCTACGGTGCCTTGAATCTATGAAAAAATCGAACTAAAAAAATGTATTTTGACCTTTCAAAGGAATCAAAATTCATAGGGTACTTCCCGTTGACTGTATTTCTAGTAAATAATTTGTGCGTCTATGTTAGGCGGAATAAACGTATTTTCTTTCTTTTTTTTTTCATTGACCGAGAATCCTGCAATTTGGCATGAAGCAAGGTCTCACAGCACAGATATAGGAAAAATCTGAAAACTGTAACAAAAAACAACTTTTTTGCGATTCGGATAAATCTTCGAAACTCGATTCTGGAATGAACTGTTTTCATAGGTAAGTTTGTATGAAACCTTCAGTGCGCGAGTCCGACTCCCTCGCACTTGCCCGGTTTTTAGCTTTTATTCACAGATTTTAGTGCCGAAAAGGCGCTAAGCGGACGCCCGTCCGCTTAGCGCATTTTCAGTTGTAGGTCGCGGGTTCAAATCCAGCCAGGCGCATTATTTTGTGTAATTTATTTCATCACCACTGCTCTTAAAACGGTGAAGGAAAACATCGTGAGGAAACCGGCGTCCTAAAACCAAAAATTCGTAGGCATGTGACATCTACCAACCCGACTGGGCCCGCGTGGTGGATTACGGCCATTCCCTCTCCTAGAGAGGAAGCCTGAGTCCCAGCATTATAAGGCTGATGCTAAGCTATAGCTTACGCTAGCGTTAGCGCTTATAAGCGCTAGCATAAAATTAACCTTCGACAGGCCTATTGGTCTAGTAGGGCGTTCGTTGTACATTGCAGCAGCGGGCCGCGTCATCGGCCGCGCAAACACAAACATATGGCAATGTACGATGGCCCGCCAAACGCACCGCGCAACGCGCCGCGTCTCCGTAATCGAGCACTAAGAGTAAATTTGTGTTATGTGTTTTAGAAATATATGTTTGCAGTTGTCTAATACTCATAGCACAAGATCTGCCTAATTAGTTTCGGACTAGTTCTGGAATATAAAATAAAAACTGACCTGTATATTCATTGAAGCTATAAGTTCTTGCACTTGCTTCTCCCGCACTGACTTCCCGTCTATAAACCATGATGATGAATCATTGACATCAAATTCCCTTGTGATGATAACATTCCGGTCTCCTGGATCTCGGTACAGCTCTATCTCGATCTTGGAGTCTTCGCAGCCGCTTCGGACATATTCTGATATCTAGAAAAACATTTTTTTTTTCTTTATAAAACCTTGTGGTTTATGAGTATTGCTATCTAACATAACTTTATTGCATTATTAGCTGTCCCTCGCGGTAGGCACGCCATAATTATGGCCATGACTCCCCTCTTTGAGGAGGACTCGTTTACTTAAAGAAATTAATTTCGTACATGCGTATATTAATTCGAGTTTTAGAAAAAAAGTACTTTATTTTTTAATTTTATCTTTACAAATCGATAGTGTTTCATGTACCGGATCGATCCTCCACGGGATTAAAACGATCAAAATTTAACGGTGTATATGGTGATTGCGCAACTCAAAAAAGGTAGGATCATAGAGGGTGTGACCTGACCCATAACCAATTTAACACACTTACTTTCTTAGCGCGTCCAATAACACTAGTCTTTCCGCATAGTCCAAGGATGATGGCACAAACAAATGTGGACTTGCCCGTGCCATTGGGTCCAATGATCAAGTTTAAAGACGAACTAGGGTACAGCTCGACCCTTTTGTAAGTTCTGAAATGAAAAAAAAAAGCATAATTAGTGTTGGCGATCGCCGTGCTCTCTTCAAAGTTAAGAATGACATCACCGGATCGACATGGTGGTCGATGGCGATGGTGTAAATATTTGCGATATTCCGAGCTTAGATGTAAACATCAGATAAGGAATTGGCTCAAGGAACGTAAACAAGAACAGCAACCACTAAATCGGATACAAAACAAAGTGTTAAAACTAGGGCTGTACCATGCGTTCCATTCCAAATGAGAATAGGATCGATTGCCATGTTGTGACGTCACGTCGTACTGTCAAATCGAAGAAATTTTGGCAAAATTGAAGAACTCAGAGATGAGTAAAATTGAAGAACTGGATTCTGATTAAACTTTTTTCGTTCATAGTTCGTAAATAAATTAAAATTTAAAAATTTCTTTCCTCGATTTGACAGTAAATCGTGACGTCACAACACACACATTGTACTTGAACAAAGGCCATCTTAGCGGAGGAGGAGGCGACGAGTTTCACCTCCACATCCGCAGTTTCTGAATACGAAACACTTTTTAGTGCTCGATTACGGAGACGTGGCGCGTTGGGCGGCGTGTTGCGCCCAACACGCCGCACAACGCGCCAACGCGTCGTACATTGCCAATTATGCTTGTGTTTTCGGGAGCGATGAAGCGGCCCGCTGCTGCAATGTAGGACGAACGCCCAACGCGCCCTTACGCGGCCTTAGAATTTTCGTATTACATCTAGTTTATACGTATGAATTATATATGTTGTCAATGTATCAACTATTAGACATTGCGGTGTTTTTCGAAATTTATGATTAAGTCTCCGTTATAGCTCCGCAGGGGAGGCGGACAGAAGATTTTCTTGCGGAACTTCCGCAGTAACGGAAGCGGAAGAGAAGTTCCGTTACAACCCTAGTTATAACGTTTTCGCGATCGACACGTTTATGACGTTCGGCACTCCGATTAGCAGGCTCCAAGCTCATTATAGAGAGCTATACACGGTAAACGATTCTAGATAGCGTTAACGTAAAAATGAAGCTAGAACTATGTTATGTCTCTGCACCACCCTAAAATCGACTGGTAGAAAATGCCTAAGGCATTAAGTCCGCCTTTGTACACTGTTAGTGCATAAAGTTTTAAATAAATAAATAAACTATGTATGGTCAGGGGTCAAAAGTGCAGTTGCACTCTACTAATGCTAAAGTGTATAAAATTTCTTTGTAAAAGAGGGCCACTGGGCCACAACTGGTTTATTTAATTCTTTAGGTTCCATGGTACAAACGAACTGAGTGATGATCCAGTGATCCTGTTCTATAAAAAATTCTAGACACTTAATTATCGGTAGAGTGCAACTGCACTTTTGACCCCTGACTGTACATTAGACCGACGCACACGTGTAACAAGCCTGATTTGTTCATAGAACGACGTCGTATGGCGTGGATCAAGTATAGCTCTACAAGTCTAGTTTCCAAATAAAATGCATGGAGCCCGACGCACCCAGTTCGGCGTGTTTAGCACACTCAGTAGTTCTAGCATAACGCGCTCTCAGCGAACAGCGAACAAATAAGGTATTGTCTCAAGGAGCATGGGGCCATAAATAAGCCTAAAGTTTCAACCACTAAATATAGATACCTAGTGTGAATTTATTTTATGTTAACGCAATCAATATATTTTTTATTTGGCACATCCTTCTGATCAGGTGATCCTCTGACCAGTGGTGCTATTCTGTAAAAAACGCAGCGCTGCCGCAACTACGAACATCCAAATAGGATACATTGAATTAACAATCCATTCTCTAGGTACATTAGGTTGACAATCCAATGTATCCTATTTGGGTGTTCATTGTTGAGGCAGCGCTGCATTTTCTTAGAGAATAGCACCACAGGAGAAAGCTGTATCTGATGGGAAACTACCAGATATTGGGTTGTTGTTTATGTTTAATAATCACACAATATAAAAGCTATAAAATTAAATAAAGTTTTGATTACTGAAAGTAACTGAGTTTCCATTTTCTTTTTCTTTAAAGCACTCTGTGTTGCAGAATATTATCTAAAATTGCCCATAAAACAACCAAGAGGAATTTTCTTTGTTTTAACAAACATTCTTAACATTAGTAAACTTTCCCCCAATTTCTGATCTAAGCATTTGAAGTTAAGAATTACTCAAACTCTACTTTAGCCTATAAATCTGTCGAAATTTGGCATTTAAGTATGGTTTGAGACATTCTTAACTCAAAATACTCAATTCAGAAACCCGCCTTTTAATTAGTATTTCTAAAGTAATGTAATAAAATGGATGGATCTTAGTCAGCAGAAGCCTGGTAGTTTCACTTCCTCTGTCCAGGAAACTTTTGGAGAAGAAACCATCAAATAATTTCACTTTCACACTATAAAGGTATGTTTTTTTTTATAATTGATAGGCTCATGTTTGACGACAATCTCACCTGATGGTAAGTGATGATGTGCCAGTCAATAGAGCATACTTGCCTAGATGTAACCTATACTCTCTGTGATATTTAGAAACTCGCCCATATAAGACCGTCCTAAGTAAAATTTACTAATGTTAGGAATTTTAGTCAAGAAAATAAAGTAATCACATCGATTTTTTTTTAAAAACCCACCCATTATCCTCTTGGTTTTTTGGTCAGTGGGTAGCCTTAGGGGCGGTTTTTGTGTTATAAACAATTTTAGGCAATAATCTGCAACACAGAATGCTTTATAGAAAAAAATTAAAGGCAACTATGTTAGTTTAAGTAATCAAAGTTTTATTTAATTTTATAGCTTTTATATTGTGTTTTTATTAAACATAAACAACAACCCAATATTTGGCAGTTTCCCATCAGATTTAGCATCCTCCTGGTCAGAGGACCCACCTGTTTCAATAGAAAACAGATACCTAAACATGATTTTAAAACTAAAAGAGGTTGGTGTTTACTGTCCCACTATTCTGAGAAGAAACATTGCCATCAAACTCAGAGGTTCCACTCTTCCTTACAGTCTGGACATTAACTTAGTCAGATTGACCATGTAGGTTAACATCTGATATGGTATTTAATTATGAGAGCCACAGATATGTGTGTAGGTACTTGTCCATTTAGTACAAGCATTTTCAAATGATCTTTTACAGATATTTGTGTCTAACTCAGTTAGAAATAATAACCTTCATACATATACTATAAATCAAAGTGCATTTTAAAGTACTAACTCTTTACAAGTGCATGAGATTGCCTAGTACGACAGTTTGTAGCGAACTTGTCTCGACATGACTCGTAAATTAATGTGATTACAATATTTTATTAAAGATTATTTGCCATACATCACTCAAAAACCAACTCAAATTACAGTGATCTAAAAAAGATGCTAAGTACATACAAAACCAATGAATATTATTTAAAAATTTAAATACCATACATAGATTGCGCGCGAAAAGTCATACTTACACGAAGTTTACAAGTTCTATCCTATAAATACAGCCGGCTTTTACGCCTTCAGTGTTGAATACTTTTGATTTAGACATTTCACACTTTTATAATCATCACTGTTAAAATAATAATCACACTTTCACGCAAACAACTCTTTGCTAAAGAAAACGTTCAGAACAAAAAATTCAGTATCGCTTACTCTGCCCTTGGACGTCATTCGAACGTCACTGTCACAGTGACAGCTCTAGTGATGGGTAGAAGAAAAAGCAACAATTTTAGTAACATTTTAACCATAGGGTATACAAGATCCTAGCATTTAAAAGATACCAGACAGGTATATCAAGTATTTTATGTCGGATTACACCAATGACTTACATCTCGCTCACTGAGGGTTCCGTACAATCTATCTTTTGAGAATAGTTAAATTCCCGAATTCGAAGATTTTTCGGAATCGAAAAAGTATTATTTTTTACGTAACTACAAAAACAGTTTTCTTTATTCCTATACTTGTACTATGAAACCTTGCTGAAGCCAAATTTCAGGGTTCTAGGTCAACGGGAAATACCCTATGATTTTTAATTCCCTAGAGAGTGTCGCGAGAAATACGTTTTGTGCGGTATAAACTGCTGTATTTTTTTGTCGTTAACTTAGAATTTTGCTTTTTTAACAGCTTCAAAGGACCGCTGACATGATTATACGTTTTTAATTTCAACTCGATACCTCCACACATTCTCGAGGTAAAGGGTCTTGAGAAACAAATAGACAGACGGCAATAAATTGATCATATTAGGATTCCGTTTTTCCCCATTGTGGTACGGCACCATAAAAATATTAGAATTCATAATTAAAACAATGAAATATAAAGTAAATTATACGCAAAATAGAGTTGATTAGACGCGCGCGCAGACGCTGTCACGGCATTTAAGTTGGTTTTACTGTCGGGGTTCATGAAGGGGCGATCGGCGGCGTCGATCTCTCGCACCGGGCTTTGTTACAGGTCATGCTCCGGAGCGAGGAGGAGTGGCAGGCGATCGCCTCCTTCTGCGAAGGTGTAATGCTAGCAAAGGAGGAGGCCGACCGCATCTGGCGGCGCACACGCCGCCACCGCCATCGGGATTCCTATCCCGATTTCTGGCCACCATAGGCGCGGGCTTGCGGACGGCGGGCATTGAGTAGCTCGCTGTCTGTCCGTCCGTAACAGCTGAAAAAGAAGAGTAAACCGAATATTTCGATTTGACTTACGAGATTGTCGGCATGTTGAATGTAGACTCGGCTATAATTTTTACCTAGTATTGTTCGGTACCGTTAACGGCCGGATGGCCAAAAGTTTAAATGGCCACCTGTCGTTGCGCGATCGAATCAAGGGCCTGATACAGAAGACTACTATCTACCTAGAATGCTTATTATATATATAATATCTTACATAGTTTGCATGTTCTAGGATCATATACTCGTAGATATGGACAAACTTGTAGCCATATCCTGTCGGATTCAATTTGGATCACCTGCCAACTTTGTTACTTATCCAGGGTCAAGCAAGGTTCGTCTGTAGGTGAATAACCATCATAAGATACCGAGATACATCCGTTTCTCGGTAAGTATGTTAGCTTGGTCTCGGCTGAGATTTGTGGATCATTGATGGTCGTTATGGATAGTCAGCAGCTAAGAAATCTGAAATGTCGTCAATTATTTTGTTGTGCAATGACTTCCACAAAAAATTAATTGACAAAACGATCTGACTGCCTGACGTCAATCACTCGATCCTATTTTCATTTGGAACGCATAGTAACGGCTCCGATTTACGAGTTCAAACTCGAGTTCAGCTAAACAGCCTTGAGCGCAGCGCTGGCCGCAGCGACGAAATCCAAATAGGTACATTGATCTAGGAACAATCCAAATATGTAACAACTAGCTTTTGCCCGCGGCTTCGCTCCCGCTCTACCCTTCTCCACCTTACTCTACACGTCTACTCTACCCTACAAAACCCTACACTACCCTATACCAATAATGAGCAGGTTTTGATTTTATTTTTATTTAGCGGGATAAAATTTCTTATTTCCGTCTCCTGGTTCCAAGCTACCTTCCCAACGATTTTCAGCCAAATCGGTTCAGTCGTTCTTGAGATATAAATAGTGTAACTAACACGACTTTCTTAAATATATATAGATTTGGATTACACCGCCGCTGAAAGCGTTGCGCTCAAAGTTTTTTTACAGAATAACACGCCAGATACGGTCTTGTTTATTTTATTTTTACTTTAACAAAAAGAAACTCAAATTTCATTACTACTTATAATCGTTATTAGTTAGTATAGTATAGTTGTATTAATATTTCCACTATAGAAAATGAACATAGACAAAACCACGACAAAACCCAGCAGGGCTATTGGCTAACTTTTTCAAAACAGTTGACAACTGGCATTTGATTTATACTAAACTTTGTTGTCAACTAACAATTGTATTTTCATAACTTTGGTATTACGTATGACATGACATCAAGTGGCTAACAAACTGCGGTGGATAAGTGGTGGCTAACAAAATTATCGGTACATATTGTCCCGGCTCCAGTTTTTATCAACTATTATACAGCTAAGTTAAATATCACATCTTCAGCTTAAAGCTAACAATCACAATTTTAAAAGTATAGATACAATAACATCTGTCAAAACGTGTCACGGTGGATATCAAAGACACCGGTGGATAATGACGTCATATCAGTTGGTCACTAAAGATAGGCAATACGAAATTAGCTGTTTGACAGTTATACGATGTACATTCTAGTAAGTGATCTACACTTGAGCAACAGTGTTATGCAATAGCCCCGCTGATCATGGTAAAACGTAAACACCATTGTATAACCCAATTACTCCTATCAAAACCGGAGACTACACTCGAAGATGTAAGTAGACGATAACGATATTTTGGAGTAGAATTGATACTTGATCACTTGATGCTTGTGTACCAGGTGGTCCCATTTAAATTGGGGAAAACCTGATGAAAAACTTCAGAAATAGACCATGGAAAACTTCAATAAATGATAGCAAATTTTCTGCAATTATTGCAATTGCATGTCTGTTTACAAATCAGAAGGACTCCAGTAGGACCAATTCCTGCAATGGAACATTTGAAAGAGTTACCATGATGACGTTGGAATGAAGAGGAAAAACACGCAAAATAAAACACTAAATTATTTAAACATATGCTTTTATTTCTAGGTACTAAAAACTTATTCAGTAAAAAAATTACATAGTTAATCATGCAATGCTCTTAATTATATTTAAACTAGATTACTCAACAATAACACTTTTGATCCAGTCAAGGTATTCGTAAACATTGGTATAAATTCCAGGTAGTCCCTCAATTCCACAATCAGCTGGTCCAAAGCTGATGATGCCGACGAGTTGGAACCTGCCTTGATTCTCGTAAACTAGAGGTCCTCCGGAGTCTCCTTTGCAAGAGTCTTTTCCATTTAAACCTCCTGCGCAAAGTTGACCAGTTCCTAAAGATATGGTGCTTTTCCTCAGTTTATATTCTGATTGACATTTCTGTGAATAGATAGTTCTTTGTTAGTTTTTCAATCACTTTATAAATTTATTAAAATGTTGACAGTGGCACTCATTTTTGTATTATTTCCATTCCTGCAGTACGAGGCGTATAAGACCTCGTTTGAAAAATATCATTATGACGGTAAGGGGCTTATTATAACTCGTTCCGCACTGAACATATTACCTAATTTATTGTAATTTTTATTAATAGGTCGATACATTATATCAAAAGTTTTATATTTCATAATAGATATAACTAGAATAAAAATATGGAAACTAAGAAAGAGAAAATCGAAAATACTGGGCTTACTGTAGCTATGTTCTCACTACATCGCGTTTATTTTTATAAACCACTTATTTTTTTACGAGTGCACAAGCGCTAAAGTTCACAGAGCCTAACTTCAGGCACGCCAAGATCCGTCGGCCGTACTCAACATTTTTAGTTTGTTTTTAGTGTAGTGCTTAATTAAGCTAAAGAAATGGTATTAGCGGAAATCAGACTTAATAAAATACAAATTATCACCTCAAAAACAAACTAATTCTAACTGTTAACGTTTGTACTACTTACTTCCAGCTTGACGAAGGGTAAACTAATTTGAACCTTGACGTCACTTCTTGTTTTGAATTCTGTTTTACCCCACCCAACAGCATACATGGAGAAAGAAGGAGGAGTGTTTTCTGGTAGTGTCAGGTCTTTGCTTGGTAGACAAATGGGGGCGGATGAAATCTAAAAAGTTAATAATTAAATAATAATCAAAAGATAAACTAAAATAATATACTTAAAACATTAGTGTGAAAACAAAAAAAAAAACATCTAAAAGAAAATACAGCACCAAAATACGATTCGAATTCACGCACTAAAATTATATATCGACATCAACTATACTGTGATTTTTTATTAGATGGACTAAAGTGACAGCTATAACAATGTTGTCTGACAGTTGAGCATTGTTATTAGACAGTTGGGCATTGTCCACTGCTGTCACTTTGGTTCGTCTAATTAAAAATCATGGTATAGTTGAATATGTTTTGCGTCGGCAATGGGAAATTTAAATAAACCTCAACGCATTCAAGGAACCTCGAAATTCATGAAAACATTTTTTAATTCTGTTTCTGTTCTGAAGATACGTACATATTTCATCGAAGGAAGATACGCTTTAGATATTGAAAATGTTTTATAGTCGAGATCATCATCTTTTTTTTTCTTAAATTGTATTTTTCTATCCTACGCCTTTAGACAAATGACATTTGGCGGAAACGTAAATAGAATAAGGTATTTTAATAGTTCGTACGTGTTATTGGCAAAATTGTGGTGTCTCTTCCACAAAGGCCATTAATGAAGAGTTGAAGTTGAATAATAGAAAAGTCATTTTTATCTAACCCTGCTGTTCTGACAATTGGCTCGCTATCACTTTTTTTTTTTCATATCACTCCTCACACCCTCATACAATCAATCCATTATGTTTTCTTTCTCTATCCAACTATAATTTTAGTAACATGCGATTCATCTCTCCTCTCCACATAGTCATACTAAGACAGACAAACAGTTCCCTTTAAACTTTTCAGTCACTGGTGCCGCTTTCAAATGTCTTCTGATATACAAATTTGGGACTTATTTACGAAGAAAGAAAGCTCGATAAAAACCTGTGTATGGAGCTGTTCCCTTGATCCTAATTAAACCAATATCGTTTCTCTTCTTAGATTGATCATATTTCGGATGAGGTATGATTTTCTCGATGTTGAAACTGAGTGCTCCATCAGTACAGTCCTCACCACCTCCAGCGGCTGCTACGCAGTCCATACCATCATTTGAAGTATCGAATTCTCCGAGGCGTACTTTCACCCTGAGAAATACGTTTTATGCTGTAATAACTCAGAAGGATATGAATAAAATAGACGGAATAAACGTAAAAGAAGTGTAGCGACATCTATGCCGTCACAAGGGAACTATCCTTGCACCGCGCGATTAAAGTCCTCCCCGCGATTTGATTAGATACAACCACCTGAAATCTATTTTTGTAAATTCGACATTCCAACACAATCCCATTGTCATTTTGGTAAAAGTTCTTAATCTGCTAAATCATAATGGTCGATCATTGGTCGGTTATTGGTCTCGTAAAGGAATGGTGGTAGAATGAATTTGTCGTATTCAGACAAATCGAATGGTAAGTCACTAATCAAAGGAACTGACCAAATTTTAGCAAAATTTCATTTTTTTAACAAAATTCATTTGTCATTATGTATGAGATTACCATTTCTTTCAATAGCGTGTTAGTGATTGACTGTTAGAAAGTCATAGTGACGCCATTATATTAGTAGATTACTAAACTTCTCAAAATTAACCATTATGAAATCAATGATAGACGATTCTGACACTATTGTAATAGCAAACTTGAGGCCCTGGTCGGAGGATTCTCCCTTTTCAACGAAGGTATGTGGGATTCCTCTCCTAGAGAGGAGGCCTGAGTCCCAGCAGTGGGAACATTATAAGGCTGATGCTATGCTATGCTATTTGGGACTTTATTTTCTGTTCCTCATACCTCCAAAGAAGAAAGTAAAAAAATATCCTGCAGTCGATTGTGTTGAACAATGAATTATGAATACTCTAGTGACTCGCTTGATTTGTTTCAGGAACAAGCCAAGTATATCATCGGCAATGATGCACTCGTTAAGTTAAAAATCTAAAGTCTGGAACATCAATGCCAAGTTGCTAGGTTGCCGATTTTCTGATTATGTCATTCTCATTCTCGGAAAATGTGCGTCGGAATTGCACATTTAAATCCTGTCAAGCCCGTTTCATCATCAGGCTACTAGACGCGTTGCAGGGTGCTAGGATGCCATACATGGTGGCTAGGATAACACGTGCATTGGGAACACGTTCATTGTGCGTAAAGCTAAGGAGTAGAATTCCCTGCCGGAATCTATATTTTCTGATAGCTACAACCTCTCAAACTCCTCAAAATCTGTCTTTAAGGCAAGAATTTTTAGGTCAAACATAATACAGAGGCTATAACTATAGTCATAATATGTCAAATATAATACAGATTCATAACATTACTTTTAGTACATGCGAAACCTGAATAAAGTTTGTTCAGAATCATTAACTGAATCTATTCCAATAAGTTTTCACTGTTATATTTTTTTCCAAAAATATGTAAAGAATTTCACAAGTTGGACATCACCGATACTAGGTACAACACAGATCGGGGCAGGTCATAGTGGGCATTAGGAACCAGCGCGCAGCTGAGTGTGAGAGCAAAAGAACCCCTCAGTCTCCCGGATGGCCCGGTGACCGTGTGTTTGTGTGAACAATCAGGTATCAAGCTTATAACTTTGTGATTTTTCATGATACAGTTATATTTATAGATTCTTTACTTTAAAATACTAGTCACATGTTTCGGGGTTTGCATATACTAAAAATAAGGTTGTATATATACCTATAATAGAAATATATATTATGTTCATCTTACGGTCTGGAAGTTTTAAGTATTAGACCAGCGATGCAATGGGCCGCAGTTAGTACATATTTGTTGCTGATTAAAGATCCACCACAGCTCAGACCTATTGTTGAATCTATTATCCTTGTATATTCTATTATCGCCGTCCAAGGATGCTCGTCAATTAACGTTGCTTCACCACCTGAAAGTTAATAGATCTATCGGTTCTTGAAGGTGTAATTCAAAAATTCGTATATATAGGGTGACTGGTAATTAGTGAACGATACTTAAACACGTGATTGTAGTCATGATAACAAACAACTTTTACTATGGGACCAAACCTGAAATCGCGATAAAAATCAGCCAAGTTCAGTATGTTTTGACCAGTTAGGTGAACACAAATGTACTGACCAGCAGATTTTTTTTTTCGTGATTTCAAGTTTGGTCCCATAATTAACAGTCACCTTGGATAAATAATTTTGAAAACAAAAAACAATATTATGGGCGGCAATCATGGGACGCCCGGTAGATGTGAAAAAACCACAGAACACAGAAAGTGTTTGAAACATCTATGTTAGTATACACACAAAAGTCAAAAGTGAAAAGTGGTGTCGTAGTATTGTCATCGCGGTATGATAGCGTCATGCCGTTTGCCGTCACGGCATTTCAGACGGTAGACGCGTTAATAGATGTTTCAATTTCTTAAATTATAGAAAGTTAAAAAAAAAAACGACTAAGGCCGTGTTTACGGAGACGCGGCGCGTTGCGCGTTTTTGTCGTACATTACAGCAGCGGGCCGCGTCATCGCTCGCGCAAACACAAACATATGACAATATACGACGGACCGCCAATATTCGCCGCGCAACGCGCCGCGTCTCCGTAATCGAACACTAAGAAAGAAAGAGAAAGCAGAAAGCACCTATAATTACTGCAGTTTTTATTGAAGTTTTTTTCAGTTTTTTGTGTTTTCATTCAAAAAATTAAAATATCACTAACCGACTCCAACGATCTTGTTGCCTACAGCGACCATTTCACCACAGCATTCGGAGTGGGGGTCAGGAGGGAACGCAGTCAACTTGGCTTGGCAGCCGCCCACCGCGGCCGTATACCTCACTTTGTTTTCCATCTCTGGAGGGGGACCACAACACACGCTATACTGTTCAGAACCCTGGCACCTGAAAATGAATATAATGATATAAGGCAAACAATACGTACGATTCTACATCGTATCTTTGACAAGTGGGTGTAGTAGACACATTACAGAGTACTTGATAGTCTCCGTACTCTTTAAGAGAATCGCTGTTTATTAGCTCCGTACCTTAAAAGGTAAAAAAACGGAACCCTTATAGGATCATTTTGTTGTTCGTATCTGTCTGTCTGTTAAGATCCTTTATCTCGGAAACGCGTGGAGGTATCGGGTTGTAATTAATACCGCGTACTCAGCAATGCGATTCACTAACAGACTTATCATAGATGTTAACAACGACGAGTTCACTGATGTTTCATCCTAAATATCGCTTTTAAAAACAACGTTGTTAAAAACCGTATTCGCTAAGCTACATATGCTCGTCGACGATCTGCCGAACAACGATGATGAGTACGATGTTTACAGTGTTGCTATGTTTAATGTGGAGTATAATCGAGAAAATCTCGACTAAGCTTTTTTTAAGTTATTTCATCATTTTAAGTTAATAAAAATGCACAATACGTCTGTATAAAATACGTTATATTTATTATGCAACGAATATTTAATTAATTATATCATTTTCGACTTGGAAAATAAATATCTATTAAAATTTTTGACATTGGCAATTGTAGGTTATGTATTTCAAATTCAAAATTCAAAACAAACATCTTGATTTATCTTGGTTAGAGTTTTTTTTATGAGAAATTCCAAAGTTCCAAGTGGTTTCAAGTGGCTAAGTGGACTGAAAAAATTCTGCACCCCTACCCTGTACCCGATGGCGTTCTACTTTTTCTGTGTTTTAGTTTGGTTTCAAACATATCGAAAGTAAGTCTAAAGTAAAATTTATATTTAAATATACAGCACAGTTTCTGGAACTACTATATAATAAAATATTTATTTTTTTAGTGTCTCGCAACGCAGCCCCTTCGGTAAATCAGTTGGAAAAGCTAATAACCTTTTTGGAAAGCAAGCCTTGGTTGGCTATGGGCCATGCTCGTACTGCGAATGCCCGCAATCGCAGTCGTCAGGCATGGTCCGAAATTACAATAGCCTTGAACAGTGATGGTAGTGGGTGTACGAAAACATCGGAGCAGTGGTGTAAGGTTGGTAAATATATGTATTTTTGTATTGAGTAGATAACCTATGGTATCCTTTTACATTAACAGCCCCCTGTGCATGTTCAAGAGGACACCGGTGTCCGCACACCTATTGTCTTTCTATTGTGTCTCTAATAATGGTATTAAAAGTATTCAAATCTACTAAATTATTATAAACTACAGACATGCACTGTAAGTTTAGGCTAGGCTTCAAATTGCAATTATAATAATGTTTAAAATTGCAATGGAAAGTTAACCGAAATCAATGTTCTATTTATTTAATACATCAAATCATATAATTCTTACTTGTGTTGCAGTACTGGAAGGACAAAAAAGGAGCTGTTAAGAGGAAATGCAGCTTAATTGCAGCTGCGAGGCGGCGCACTGGTGGTGGTTTAGAGGATTTGCCAGAACTCAGTGAAATTGAGTTAAAAATCCAATCAATTATGGGAGGAGAAAGTTTTGGTGCTGGAGATCAGAACTTAGAAATAAATCCTTTTGAGGTTTGTAATTTTCAAGGCTATAAACATTTACAAATTTAATGATTTGATTGAAATTAATGACTAATACAATACTTTTACATTTTTAGGAAGAGCCGTTGAATAGAACTGTGGAAAGTGAAGAGTCTCCCAGTATTTTACTCGTAAGTTTTTTTTGTCAGTTTAATGAGTTAAGCTATTATAAATATAATTTTGTGAAAACATTTTATTTTCAGAATATTGTCCCTCCAAATGAGCAGCAGGCTGACCAAAGTGAGGTTCTTATATATGAGCCAGGCCATGAAATGCAATGGGTATAAGATTTGTTTACTTTTTTATTGATGGATTTTTCCACTGTTGCCTATATTTATAACTCTCATAATAAGTAACTTCTACACTAAGGTGCATAGTGCATAACACCCATGTTATGCCTGTTGTTTTTTCAATTAAAAACCTAACAAAACCTATTCCAGTCTAATCTTGCTGCTTGTGATGGGGATAGTGTGCAGGACAATTTAGAACAGATACCCACAGTATCATGGCAAGTAAATGAACCAGCACCAGATGCTCATAGTACTGAAGCTGAAGAAAATAGGGTATGGTTTTGAAAAATTATGATTTAAATTATTTTATAGCAACAAAGAAATAATTCAACTATCATATATTTTCAGGTTTTGTTTACTGAGCCAATAAGACCTGTATCACAGCCAAATGTCTTGGAAGGGGGCAGTCAAAGTAAGTTGCATTCTCTAACCAAGTTTTTATTATTATAAATTGATATTAATAATGCTGTAATATTCCTATGTTACAAATTTTTAATTAGAAACAAATGGAAAAAGTGAAGTGAGGCCTTTGCCCTGCAGTGGGATATGATGGGCTAATAAGATAACTATAATAAGTACAATATTTTAATTGCAGCGCCTCAGCGTGTGCATAGAGAGACGTTACGCGGTCGCCGACGGATTCTCCAGCTATCTCCGCGTCAATCTGCAGCGCGCCGGCGACTATTGAGAAGGTCTCCTCCATCACAACGTCGCTCTGAATTGCTTAGCATCACAGAGCGTTTCATAGCCATAGAAGAACGCCGAGCACAAGCAGAATTGTTGATTGCCCAAGCAATAAGTAAAAAAGTTGAGGGCCAACAGGATGTGGTTCAGGCTCTAGATAGGATAAGTAGAGCAATTATAGATTTTATAAATAAATAAAAGTAAGATGTATGATATGTTACAAGATTGTTTTATTTAATTAAAATGACTTTTCCGGGGTACATACTATTTTGTTAGACTAAATTAATTTTATCTTTAGGTGAAACACTATAATAAGAAGCTTACAAAAACATCTACTTCTTATATTTTAAGATGAACTATATAAGGTGACAGGTAATTAGTGAAAGATACTTAAACACGTGATTGTAGTCATGATAACAAACAACTTTTAAAATGTACTGAACTTACTGATTTTTTTCGCGATTTCAGGTTTGGTTCCATAAAAGTTGTTTGTTATCATGACTACAATCACGTGTTTAAGTATCGTTCACTAATTACCAGTCACCCTATATACATTACTAATTAACATACACTATAATTTTTATATGTCTTACAATCTGAATTAGTACCTAATATCTTAAGCCTATGGTTAGTATTTACTTCTATATTAACTATTTTGTCCACGCCACAGTCTATTAATTAGACGACCTCTAGCAAGACGTCCACTGTCCAAATCAGTGATAGAGTTCTGGCTTCCATGTTGTAGTAACTGTATCACCCTCGCTTCTTGTCTTTGTAAATGAGCTGGTAATTCTACTGGAGGAACTCTGGCTTGATTGCAAATGTTATGTAATACACAACAAGCTTTAATAATTTTTCCTACCATCTCTGGATCATAGTGAAGAACACGATGAACCAAAAGGCACCTAAAACGACCTTTAAGTATGCCAATGGTTCGTTCTGCAGTATTTCTTGCAGTGGCATGCAGATTATTATAATGTTCTTCCCTTGATCCAGGCTCAGGGTTGCTACACGGAACCATCATGTATGGCCTAAGAGCGAAACCAGAGTCCCCTGAAATAAATACGAATTGAATTTAATTTTACAATAATAACAATAATAGAGGAATTTATGAAAGCAAAGAAACATTTTAAAATACATACCAAGCAGATACACTGTCTCTCCTGTATTATTTAGCTGCTCCAAATGCGTTTTTATGACTGAATTATTAAATATAAAGCTGTCATGTGTTGCGCCTCCAAAAGTAACATCAACATGCATTATATTTAAGTCTGGATCATTTATCTTAAAAGGCAATAATAAAAGATTGAAATAAGGTTTAAAAAAGGTTCATATTCATACTATAAGTTTAATGAAATAATAAAAAAGAAACTTACAATAACAGCATTTCGAGCATGATACCCTTTTCTACAGTAATATCTTTCTTCATGTTCTTTGGGCCGAACCATTGATACCAAGGTACCATCAACACAACCAATGGTTCCAGGCATTTTGAACTTTTCATAAAATCTAAATAAAAGATAGACAATTTAAAAATATTACTTATTTAAGTATGTAGGTAACATAAAAATAAATAGCCATAGGTATGGTTTATTCATAAAAGCATCTAGGTACCTACTTAGTACAAAATAAAAATTAAAGTGTAAATCTAAAATACCTAAGTACTTACTTTTCTTTGAGAATTTGCCTTTCATTTGTATTTTGAGGAAACTTAATATACTTTTTAATAATAAATGGGTTGTTGATGCTACTACGGTTCTTATAGCCCTCGAGGTAGATGCTTGTGAGATATAGGTTCTGGCATTTTCACATAATATTTTTTGGTAACTCCCACTAGCTAAAAATGCGAGAGTGCATAAAATCTGGAATGAGAGTACGTTTTAAACATTTGTCCACTGGTATAGTGATTTATATTAGGTAGGTATATTGATATATAGTAATACCTTGGTTCGGTTGCTAATTCCTCCTCGACGTTCCGCCTTTGTTAAGAAAGGCGAAATGTCTTCTTCCAATTGGATAATTAGCTCCTCAGTCAACCTGAATACCTTAATATAGTTTGTATCAGTGGTAAGAAGATCCATATTACGTATCGCGTAGGCCTGACGTCTTTTTTCTAAATTATCTTGACGCTTAGCTTCTTCCAACAAAAAAATCATACAGGAAAGACGAACTGCCATCTAAAACATTAAAAATAGGCATAAAAAATTCAGGAATTAAAGTACGATAAACAAAACAATATTAAGCATTTTAATTTTAAAAATAACTTGTTTTACTTACATTTTAATCGTCTACAACCAAGGTAACATCTACAATTTACAAGCTTTACGGTTTGACAGTTAAAATCGAAGGCGAAGGCGCCGTTGTCGTTGAAGGCGAGGATGATTTGTGTTTCTGAATACCGTTTTTCATACATTCGGAACCTTACTTTAGTTCTATGTCGCGCCGTCGACATCGTTGCGGCGTTACGATCGCGCAGTTACGAGTCAGTTACATTAAAGAATACCGATATGTTTTCATCAGATGTATCAACGATGATTTCGTGGTTGTAAAGATGTTTTACCTTAGTGAATCGCACTCCAGGTCTGTCGTCCCAAAATCAAACTTCTAAGTTAATGGGAAAAAAGATACGGCCGTTTATATCACCAAAAACATTAATTTCGACACTCTCAATGGAATCGAAATTCATAAGGCACTCCCCCTTGACCTAGAATCCTGAAATTTGGCGTGAAGCAAGGTCTTATAATACAAGTAGAAGAACAAATTAGAAAGATGAAAATTTGTTGTTACATCACAAAAAAAAAAACGATTCGGAAAAATCTTCGAGACTCGATTCGAGAACTGTGTGCTGAGTGCGAGTTGTTTTTACGTTAACGCGATCGAAACGTTTACCGCGTTTGGCTCTCTGATTGGCTAAGAGCTTCGAGTAGGCCAATCGGTGCGCCGAACGTCATAAACGTGTCGATCGCGTTTACGTAAAACAAACTCACACTAGGCACTCTGAACTATATAATTCCTTTTCAAGGAAATTTCACGTCTCTTGATCGACACTTTGCGTGACCAGAGGGCTGGCTCATTCTTTGCCCAAAGAATCAGCATTGCCATTAAACGTGGCAATGCTGCCAGTCTTCTGGGTACGTTTCCGGATGACAGCGATGTGGAGGAGTACTTCGACGCCTGAGTGTATTTGGTGTTTTTGTATTATATTTGTACATAGTTATATTTACATTAAGTTTGTACGGAACCCTCAGTGCGCGAGTCCGACTTGCACTTGCCTAGTTTTTTTTTCTAGTTACTGGATTATGCTTTTTTAAATTCAATCATAGAAAGTTTAATCGATGCATGGTGTTGGAGATTTATTTATAGCCTTCTTCAGAAAACCACTTCATATTTTGTAAACAAACATTTTTATTTTATTCTGTATGTCTCCTGACTTTTATTTTCTCCAACACCTTTCAATCCAAATATTTTCAAAAGTGTTAACCAAATCATCTTCTCATTTCCTGAATCAATACAAATCAAACGCTCAAATTCTTTCGTAACCCCAATTTTAGTATTAGTTACTTAAGAAAACATACAAAACAAAAATAAGGAAAAAATATAATTTGAATAGAATAGAATAGAAAAACTTTTATTCGAGACAGACACAGCACAACGGTTAAAAACAAAAAAATAAATAAATAAGAACAAAAGTACAGAGTACGCTGAGCGTGCCCGCATCGACAGGGTGACCACCTCAGCATTAGCTGGGCGTCAGACACCCAGCAGTGGTTTTCAGTTAGCACCCCGCAGTGACGCACGGACGAGGTTAAATATATATATATATGTAATTGAAATAATTATTGTTACCTACTGGTGTATATTTCTATAGAAATAAAATACTTAGATAACTATTTGATAAATAACAACATAACATTATAAAATAAAATATGTACCACGTTGGATAAAAACTATAAAATAACTTGGTACCCACAATACTCCAATAATAAAAAATGAATCGATTTTGGGTTGATTGTATCTCTATTTTATGTTTGTTTCAGTCCAATACTAACACATCAAGTGCAACTGTGCCACTCGAAGGATTTTAAATCTCCAGTCACAAGCCCTTTTATTATTATTATTTTTTTTATACATCACTTGCTTCTCCAATTTACTTCCGACATTGGCAGAATAGTCGACATCGGCTCATTTGCCATTAACAAAAATAGAATAGAATAGAATAGATTTTGGCTTGATGAAAATCATTATTCTCAACAATCCTACCATCGATACTTTTACATCCTGTATACATACTTAGATTTTTGCACGAAATTTAAATTTTCGGTCGTCACTGGTGGCTTCAGCAAGTTGGAAATGTGCTGGCAGGAATAAATACTGACGCATTTGCCGGCCTCGCCTTTAGGAGTGCGACAACCATCATCTGGTTCACCTTGTGATTGTTTTGGACAACACACCTACAAAGAAACCGGTAATTTAGATAAAAAGAAAGAAAGAAAGAAAACATTTATTTGTGACTCGCAACAACAAAAAAAAAAAGAATGTGAACTAATAAATCAAAATAAAAACACAAAAAAGACATGTGCGAGGCCAAAAAGGCATAGGGAAGAAAAAGGCATAAAGATAGAATAGAATTTTATTTTTTTACATTACTGTTATTTAAAAAAATACTAGATCAATTTATAAATTACCAATATGAAATTTTTATTCAAACACACCTCTGGGGTTTATTATTATTTGTTTTTTTTTCTGCTTCATTTTGTTTTAATGTTTTTTGTAAATATATAAAAATATTTTTATATATACACCGTTAAATTTTGGTCGTTATAATCCCGTGGAGCGTCTCTTCGGTAGATGAAACACTAAAGATTTGTTATTTATTTTTTCTGAAAGTCGAAGTAATATACGCATGTACGGAATTATTTTTTTAAGTAAACGAGTCAATGACTTTGTAGGTAGTTGTCGGTCATTGCGTACTAACTACCTACAGTTCATTGGCCTCGCTCAGCTGACGTTTACTTGAAGAAATTAATTTCGTACATGCGTAAATAAATTCGTGTAGAAAAAAGTACTTCTTTTTTTAATTTTCTCTTTACAAATCGATGGAGTTTCATATACCGAATCGACCCTCCGCGGGATCAAAACGACCCAAATTTAACGGTGTGTAACGGATGGATGGATTGTGTGAGGAATGATATGAAAGAAAAGGGAGTTAGTGTTAGTGTGACGGGGTAACGGGACAGAGTGGAAGAAAAAAAATTCTTTGCGCCGACCCCAAGTAATATGGGATAAGGACAGGAGGAAGAAGAAGAAGAAATTATAAAAATATTTTTATACGCGTTTGTACTTGCTCTTTTTACCGTTATTTTCCGTTAATATATATCTATTAAGTTTTTATCAGTTGTTTCTAAGTTATAATTATCTAATTATTTTTAAGTCTGGCAATAAATTTTAATTAAAAATCTAGAATGATAATAAAAACATAACAATGATGATTACGGTATACTTACTTTAGGCACCAAAGAGCCTTCTATTGTCCCACATTTTGACTTCTGGAGGAAGACCACATCTTGGTTTGTTTTTTGTGGATTATTGACTAAGCTCACCAATGGTGAGCAATCGGTGAGCGATATACACTGGCCACTTCTACCGTCTGGTGTCTGGCATGGTGAATCTATAATCATAACACTTGGACCATAAAAAAACAATCAATTCAATACATTTCAAGAATCATTTCCCAGGGAGAAGAACCGGCCAAGAAACACCACTTACATTAAAATAATAACGTCAGATTCCATACACCTCAGATCTCTTTGCTCAACCGAAACTTACAAGTATTCGGGTATGTCGGAAGCATTGCATTGCATTGCATCAGCCTTATAGTGTTCCCACTACTGGGACTCAGGCCTCCTCTCTAGGAGAGGGAATAGGCCGTAATCCACCACGCGGGCCCATTGCGGATTGGTGGATGTCACATGTCTTCGAATTTTTGGTTCTAGGACATGCCGGTTTCCTCACGATATTTTCCTTCACTGTTTTTGAGAGCAGTGGTGACGAAATAAATTACACAAAGAAATGCGCCTGGCTGGGTTTGCACCCGCGACCTACAACTCGTAAGTCGGGGCCGTTACCACTCGGCCACCACTGCTCAAGTTGCGTCGACAGTTAAGCGTTAGGCATCAATGCTGCTGACGTGAAACAATCGTTGAGGGAACGCTTCTTTGGCCGCCTGAATAAGTACTGAATAGTCTTTTATCAGGTGAGAACCAGATGCGCGCCTTCAATGGTTGGGTCATGCCATGAGACCATGAGGCATAAATTACTCTTGAAAGGATGATTTAGTTTCATAATGTTTCCATTTTATAGATAAATAAAATTAATAGATATGAGAGGACAGTGCACACCACTCAACATGGTACTTATTAAGTACGCTTAAACTAAAATACGAAGTCTAAAGTACTAGTAATAAAAAAGTACACAGTGTTAAAAAATTAAACCGCAAAAAAATAACTCAAAAGTTCGAAACAAGTCACTTTAAGCAGTCTGATGCAGTTGGTGGAATTTATTGTAGTTCACAATAACATAGATCATCAACTACATCACACTGCTAAGGGCCAAATTCACCAAGAAAGTAATCGCGATTATATAAAACAAAACGCAGTTTGAGCGCCTAATCGAGATTATAGCTTCATTTTGCGTTTCACCGCTATGAATTAAACCTAGTTTACGCTAAACTCAGTTTCAATTCTTTTGTTGTCGCCCATGTTACGACACGGTTTTTTAAACTAAATTACCCTGAGCTCAGTTTAGTTGAACTGAGTTTTTATATTGAATGGTGAAATCAGCCCTTAGTGACTTTCAAATTTTTTAGTTTGATTTTTTTGCGGTTGGATTTTATGACAGCCTTTTTTTTTTGCTACGCCTCCGCCAACGAATCAGTATTAATATTAGCTTCTGCCAGCGACTACAGTACACAACACAGTACAGTAAAAAAACATCCCACGAGAACAAATTCCCAGAATAAGTAATATCCTATGTATTATTTCAGGACATGTTCTATACGTTTGTCAAATTGCATCGAAACGCTAAGCTGTTTGTGTGTTACAGGCGTTACAGCGCATTCACGACTTCGGTCTTAGCGGCGAACGTGGCCGTATCGGTAGGCGAATGGTCGACGCCGCTCATGGCGGCCATAGCGGCGCGCGCTCGACCAATCGCCTACTCGCACCGCCCCGCTCGCCGCGCCGCTCGCCTCTAAGACCGCAGTCGTACTACATAGTGTTGCCAGATTTTCAAACCGAAACGCCAGACAAACCAGTCAGTTTATCCGGACTTTTGACCAAAAAGGCCGACAAGGTTTATTTTAATATTAAGCACAGAGTATACACAGACACACACACAAACATTCGCCTTTGTGGTCATGGCCATACGGATGGTGCGAGGATACCACACGGTTTTCTGCGAAGCGGCGAGCCTCCTTGCTGGCCTACGACTATAGGATCTGGAGGCAACAGTCCTTGCACGCATGCACGATATGCGCGTGGAGATGCAACGCCGGGCTGAAAGTCAAGTCGAGGTATGGCGTAAAGAATTCCGGCGGGATCTCATAGTGAAGTGGCGACAGCGACTGTCGTAACCCAGTGCTGGGCACGACTTAATTACGGCGGTAAGGCCCCCCTTTGAGACGTGGCTGGAAAGACCTCACGGCGTCCTAACCTTCCGCATGACGCAGGTTCTCACCAGACATGGCAAGTTCGTGAGGTTCCTGTTACGGATTCGTGCGGAACCGACGCCCAGGTGTCACCACTGTGTGGACCGCCCGGAGGACACGGTGTGTGTCCAAGTGTGCCCCGATTGGGCTAGAACATCGCCGTATTCTCGTAAGGGCGATCGGCAGCAGCGATCTCTCGCGCTGGGTCCTGTTACGGGCCATGGTCCGAAGCGAGGAGGGTTGGCAGGCGGTCGCTTCCTTCTGTGAAGCAATAATGCTAGCAAAGGAGCAGGGCCGCACGTGAGAGGCAACGGCCCTCACGCCTCAGCCAGTGCGGGGATTCTGATTCCGACCCTGATTTCCAGCCAACGTAGGCGTGGGCTTGCGGACGGCGAGCTATGGGTAGCTCGCTTTCCGACCATCCGGTAACCATCCGGACCAAGCCCAGGTCGTCGAAGGCGCGCACTGTTCCTGCGTGCCTCAAGGTGTTGTCAACAAACCGTAGAGGCTAAGCCTTCTAGCTGCAGGCAGACAGGATCGAAGCCTACTGGAGCCAAGGGTCTACTTCTGAAAGGAAGGCTCGGCCTTGGTATAAAAGGCAACGAAGAAGCTGGGTGGGTTTTTAGTCAGTAAGTGTCTGACACTATCTCCCGCTCCGCCCAAGGGCGTGAGATGTCATTGGATGATTTTATAAACCAACGAAAAAGTAATATTAGTTCGAGAATAATATTCAGTAATTTACGAGTATCTGAGTGTGTAGTAACAATATAACAAAATTGCACTAGGAAATCTCAGTAGGCATCATGGCATCAGGAATCTCTTGAGGAAATGATACCGTTTTTAAAAAAGCATTGGATTTTCCATCTTGCAAAGCAATTAAGTTAAGGAATATAAGTTTCTTGTTAATATTATGCATCACAAAAATATTGTCCTCTTTGCCTTTATGCATTTGAATTTTTAGTGGAGGAAATAACCGCTTCAAATGTGACCTTAAATTATTCGCATGTTTTTCGGAATCATTAGCCGTAACTGTTGTTGTTTTTCCTCAAAAACTTTAATAAGTAGGATTTTTTATGACTAATTTAGTAAACCTTAAGGCGCATTCACGGCTTTGGTCTTAGCGGCCAGCGGCGCGGCGAGCGGGGCCGTATCGGTAGGCAATTGGTCTTCACCGCTCATAGCCGCCATAGTGGTGCGCGCTCGACCCATCGCCTACTAATATCGCCCCGCTCACCGCGCCGCTCGCCGCTAAGACCGCAGTCACAGATTACTAAATTGCCGCAGTCGTGAATTCGCTGTTAGTCATTTTTATGTTACAGCAAAAGCCAAAACCTGAGTAGAGTAGGCGGCAAATAACTTGACTATAGATTTTCGTTTGGTAGGTATTAGTAAGGTAGCTCAAGCATGTCAAAATGTATGGAATTATAGTTGGTGGAAGCTTCCCCCAGGGGCCGTGCAAGTATTACGTAAGCAAATTTTTTGTAAATATTAAACAAAGCTCTCATACCCACTCCCCACCCCATGCTTACGTACATTTGTCATTGGTACGTGCATTTGTCAATGTGTTAGTTTGGTTATTAATTTATGAGCAGTAGTTGTAACTGACTGACTGCGTTTGCACTGCTAACGTAATCACCATCTAGACCCCCATCCCCCATGTCATCAAAAATAAGCAAAGCTAAGATTCCCCACCCACCCTGTAATGCTTACGTAATACTTGATTGGCCCCCCACCACAAAATATCGAGTCAAGTTATTTGCCGTCTGCTGTAACCCATTTGATCCGGGAACTTAGGGTACACTAATAGGTTAGGTTCGAAGGAAAAGGCGAAGGTTTGATTAGCGAGCGAACTAAGTAAGTCTCCATCATCCCCTTTATGTTAGGTTCCTTTTTAAACCCTGCATACAGAAATAGTTTATCTCCGTTGGCTAATCTTATTTACGACGATCGTCGGCACTATTCGGCACATCGCTGGCTGAACATTAACAAATCTAAATTAGTTTCACAGTTTGACTGGCCTGTTGGTGTAGTGGTTAGTGGCTCTGACTGCTAAGCCATCTCTGGCCACGATCTCTCGTGGGTTTGATTCCCACCCAGGACAAATGTTTGTGTAAAGAGCACGATCATTTGTTCTATGGCTGGGTGTAATTTTTCTATAATGCAAGTATGTATGTGTTTAGAAATATATAAGTATGTTTATCAGTTGTCTAGTATTCATAGTACAAGCTCTGCTTAGTTAGCGTTGTGTGATAGAACTTCTGGAATATTATTATTTTCCATTTATTTTCTCATTATTTCTTAAAAAAGAAATTTTTTAACAGAAACATTTGAAAATATAAAAAATAGTAGCCCACCGGCATCGAGAGCAGGGTCCAAGCTGTCGGTAGTCAGGGCTCCTACGAAAGGAATCTCCTAACAATGCAGGCACCGTGTCCAGGAGTACTGCTTTCTGGACCAGGCCCTTGATCCTGCTGCCTAACGGGAGCCTCCTCAGATGTTGTTCGAGGGTCTTAGCAAATAAGCCATCGCAGCTTCAGCTTGCTGGCTGGCTACGCCAGCCATCCTCAGCCACGGCGACGGGCCTTCAAATCACCTGCTCCTCAGCTCGCGGGTCACCCTACCCCTCTGCGCCTACGCGGGTTTAAATTACACTCTAGGGGTAGGACAGACAAGACTGTGTGAACTCGGATTTGCAGCGATTCATTTCTGTCACTAAATTTTGTAGCACAAAATATTGACTTTTATTACACTATTTTAATGTAATATTGAAAATGCTACCAATTAAAGTACGCGGTGGTGAGCGCGCAAATAAGTTGAACCATCCGCCACGGCTACGCGCAGCTACCCCCTCGACTGAGGCCCGAAATCGGTTATAATCCTCGTCATACAAGTAGAACCATCATGGCGGTCGACCTTTAATGCACAGTAACCGATTTTCGGGTCCCAATCGAAATGGAGGGTTGCGCGCAACCATAGCCTGTCAGTGATGATAGATCGATACCCAAAACAATATGACGCTGCCAATCTCGAGAACAGGGTCGGACACATTTTATTATATTTATTACTAGCTGGCCCAGCAAACTTCGCACCGCTTTGTAGTTTATGAATATCCATATTTTCTCACCATTTAAACCTTCCCTAGAGTATCACGAACATTTCAAGACCAAAATTGGCCAAATCGGTCCAGCCGATCTCGAGTTTTAGCGAGACTAACGAACAGCTATTCATTTTTAAATATATGAAGATTAGTTTGATAAAATATAACCAAATCTGAATCATGATTTAGTGCTTTATTTTTAATTTTGTAACAGATATTTTAATTTCCGATGATATTCATTTTATGAGTTCCAAATTTGAAATTACTTGCTGATCAATAATATATTATTGCTGACCACTAGAAACAGTTTGTTTACTGACAAAATACATTTTGGAGCTGATCGGTTGAACGAGAGCTGTAGTGCATGATCAGCTTTTTAATATTCCCACTGCTGGGACTCAAGCCTCCTCCTTAGGAGAGGGAGTGGGTCATACTACACCACGCCACGGGAGAGAGCCCAGTGCGGGTTGGTGAATGACACATATTATATTCGTTTTTTTTTTTGGTTCTAGAACATAAATTTTCCGTTGAAATTCCTCACGGTGTTTTCTTGCACCATTTTGAGAGCAGTTTTTTATAGGTATTACTCATTTATAAACAAGCAAGATATACGACACCTCAACCTTTACCTGCACGCTTTTGCATAACATGTTTTTTAACTATTTTCCTTATAATAAATGTAATTAACTATCGACAAAGACGTAGCCTTATTTTATTATTACTTTTTTAAGGTGGGGACAGGGGCGTAGCCACCGCTGTATTACTGTATCAATGATCTCGGGCCCGGGCTACAGGGGCCCCATTTCCAAAAATTCATAATACGTTCTCCACAACCATAAATCCTCGTATTAATAACAATAGTAATAGTTAATTGGCACAAAAATGTTTGTATACAATTATACACATAAACAAAAGCTTTTTCTACATGACTACAATAAAAAAATATTTATTTATTTTACACTTTATTGTACAACAAGATTACAATTATTATAAAGGGAAACCATAGAAAAAAGAAAAACATACAATCGGCGGCCTTATCGCACTCGGCGATTTCTTCCAGACAACCTATCCCATTCCAGAATGCTCCAAAAATCGAGCTTATTTTTAATCAAGATTTAAGCTTATTATCCTATTGCAGTCAAAGTAATCCCATTATGAGCTCGGTCTTACGTGATGATAAAACCATTTTCCCTTCATTCGTGACCCGCACGATTTTTAGTCAGTATCGCTTTCATGGCTTATCGCAATCACCATCGCCATCTGAAGATACTAGTTCTGAGGCCCTATTTTGTACAAAAAATATGCTACATCCAAAAAAAAACTCAAAAAATGTTTGATGGGGGCCCCTGTGAGATCAGCTACGTCACTGGGCGAGAAATTATCTAATGGCTTCTCCCGGTTTAGGGCGGAGCCCATGTCCTTGCTGGACTCTTTAGAACAATCCCTCATCTCCAAACCATATGACATCACAACTGTGTTGCCTTAAGAGTAAGACTGTGGTGCACCTATAGTGCTCATCAAGCAGACGAAATTATTCGAAAGGCCTACTGAACGAAGACTGGAACGTAAAGGCCAGCTGAAGGAACGCGGCTGGGGTTTAGTCAATAAAAATAGTCAGTAAATAAAATTTGCCTTTTGCTCCATCTAGAGAGAAGTTATCTAAAGAAGAACGAATAGAATCCAATCCTTCTTACGCCCAGCACTATCCAGTGCTTGAAAACACTGTACCAACTAAGTAATATAATAATAATTTGGAATTGAAATAAAAAAAACTTACTTCCATAAACCACTGCCACACATGTAGAAATAACAGCAATTGAGATTAAATTCATTTTTGTAAGCAATTTATTATTACACTTCACACAGAACCGTCAAAGTTGGACCATAGTAGATCAGCTTGATCCAACGCTCCGAGACTGACTGGCGGATTGTTGTGAAGCTAACTAGATGAAAAGTTGCATTAAAAGTATTTTGTTGAGGAAAATATTGTAATATTGCGAACCGGTATCCATTCTTTGTTATTCGTTTTCAAGTTGAGTCATCAATCATGTCTAAAAAAAACATGTCTAGAAACTAAGAAACTTCTTCCCGTATAATATAAGTTCAGAGGTTAAAAATCATTATATCAACATAGTCTTTTTTTTTGATGCTGTATTTGGAATCAGTTGGATACTGCAGTTAAAAGCTCAATAAACATAGGAACTGCAGTAAACAAAAATAGGTATGCAAACTGTATATTTTAAGAATAGTATCTAAAAAATAATAATCTTATGATATATTTTTTTACTAGGATTGTACATAGCAAGGTTAAAAAATGATTAGAGTAACATCAAAACAAGTTTGTTTAAATGCCATCGATGCTGTTGTAGAAGTAGAAACCAAAAAAAAACTAGTACTTAAACAAAATAAAAAATAACCGGTTTACTCGTTCTAGTTCTACTTGAACTACAAACTGATCTTCACTAAGAAGTTGTCATAAAAAACTTCACACATATGTAATTGTATGAAACCATTATGAAACCAGAAATTACAGACCAGTTTCTTGGGACGTAGAAGCCTAGAAAAAATTATCAGAATTCTGAATTAGTAAATTGTTTTAAGATTACCTGTAAAATAGAAATAGTTGCAAAATAAATATCATTCATCAGTTACAAAACACATTCTGAATATATGTATAAATCTGGGGTACAAAGGTTAGATAGTATGAAGATTTTTAATCATGACAAGAACAGTGCGCTCAGTTTACCTAACCTTCATTTTGTTGATGAAACTGTCATTCTTTGATGATTATAATTTCCCGTTGGATATTAATGAGACGTCCTAAATTCTCAAATGCACTCATTGAATAATTACTGAATTTCATTTAGAAATAATATCTGAATTCAGTCTCATTTAGTTTATTGAATTTAGTAAGTTTTTAAACATCACTAGAAAAACATTGCTAGCGTTAAAAAACGTCTGAGCATAAACCTACGTTTCTTTTTCAGAGCTGGCAACATAGGAAAAAAGAATTGACGAATCCTAGCGTTCGGTTTTCCAGCAAGAGCCAAACAAACCGATTCCGACCGATGTGCTTGTCTGTCGCTTTGCCAGGTGAATGCGCGTCTTCTAAACCTTACAATCGGATGTTTGTGTATGAAAACAAGTGAAAATACATGTTTTCTTGAATGAATGTGCTCTCAAACGGCCTAGTTTTAAATAAAATCGAAGAACTAGTAATATTTTATGTGCATTTAAGTGATAAAACAACCTTTTTCTCCTGTGTCTAAATTACGAAGAGGGCATTCATGTTTATAAATATTGATTTGCTACAAATTGTGTTTTCTAACGTTTCTATTGTGTCTCTAAACGTGAAGTGAGATGTAGGGAATATAATAACGTGTAAAAGAATCTTTGTATACGAAAATGCAACAGTTAGTCCAAACTTACATGGACGCGATCGATGGTGTAATTTCGTTCTTGATTTGATTGTGTTTTTTTTTGGTGAGTGTGTGTTTTTATGACAATGGAGGGGACTACAGAGAAGGATTGTTCTCCGTTATGGAATCTGTACCAGCAGATCGTGTCGGACATGAAGGTAGGTCATATTGGCTGATTTTCTTTGTACACGCGATCTAAGAACCGGTCGCGTGCCCCACATTTTCCCTGGGAAGTTGTCCCGGTAATTTGTTGGTACTGAACCGACACTGTTTGATGCTCCGATAATTACGACTGTACAGTATTCTGAGCGATTTGTACGATAAAAATTTAGGAGGGTAGTTTTAAAAAATAAAATAGCTGGATGTTTGTGTCCCCATGTATCTGAAATAATTATGTGCGACTGATAAATAAAACAACGCCATAAATTTTACTTTTAAAATTAATTATCATCTGAATTCCATCTTGCTTGCCTCTTTAATCCACTAGACTTCAAAACAAAATCAAACAGGCATCTTTTGGGCCTGGTCACATTTCTTCGGCTTGAAATTTCATAAATTATTCATAGAGAGTAGGTACCTTCCAACCCAACTTTAACAATTCTTGCTTGACTCAACTGAAGGTTTACAATCACAGGTAGGTATTTATTTTAATGTATCTGTACTAAAGTGTCAAAACATAAAAGGCCCATTATGACATTTGTATTTTACTACTAGTTGATTGTAGTTAAGTTACAAAATCGCTACCGATTTGGCGGTAACATAAGGAAATAGGGACGTAACTTGCTGTGGTCTTACTACTAAAATAATTTTTAGGGTCCGGTGTAGTAGTAGCTACACTGAACAAGTCGCTAGAAAATCAAAATACAAATGTCAAAACGAGCCTTTTATTTTTTGACAACTTTAAAGCAGCCACTCCATGTGAATTACTGGCAAGTAGGCTGGAAACCGACCTTAATACAGTTGGAAAATAGTTTCCGTTTTCAGAAGACTGAACCTGAAACCCGAGTTACACAATAATTATAAAAATCTATTAAATCTACTACTGCGAAAGCCAAACTGGCCATCCGAAAGATTCCGAAACACCCGTGCTAGGTGCACGACGAGGCGGTTTGCAATTACTCTTTCAAAGCGCTTGCCTACCTCGTTGAGCAACAAAACGGGCCCTTACATAAAAAATCAAGATTTTTCAGTTAATTAAATAATTGCATAAAATATTGATCCAATTAATTCATTAAATAAATATTGTTTTTGTTTAAAGATATATAAATTAATCTTTGAACTTTCATCATTTCATTGTGTTATTTATTTAAAAATGTTTTTGGTACGCCAAGTGTTAAATATATACATAAGTACTAGTTATTAATGCTCTTTTCACTTCGTCCCTCGAACAACCCGTTCATCTTTTTCATTCGTAGATTGCTCAGATGTGCTTACCACAAAAAGGTCAAGATTTTTTTTTTATAATGTATTTTTAACCACGTTCTCACTGAATGCTAGGAAATTATATGGTTGTCTAAATAGATCATAATTGCCTGAAAGTAAATTATTCACCGTAACTTTAAGACTCTTGGGTTATTGTTATTTATTGCAGGTAATAACCATCTTCTTATGATGTCACTAGCCTTTGCCACATTACATGTAAAAGGAGGTTCTTGTACATTACACAAACATAACACACTCAAACTCATCCGTTTAGGTACTTAACTAAATGTAAACAATCTTAAATGTCTTTTATCTAAAACTGATTACAATTAAGAAGTTATTTACCTAAACCAATGTTAGGTAGTTAACTTTATTTAAATAATTTTTGTGTGTCTTTTATACGATTTTTTTTTAAATAAAAAGTCATCAAGATTGTTTACGTTTAGTTAACTACCTAAACAGATGGAGTATAACTTCTCCTACTCAAGGTAGTGTAAGGAAAGTCAGACTTTTACTGACTAAATCCCACTTGTGTGAGATATAAAACTTAGTTAAGGTTTGTAGAAAAAATTGGGAATTAAAAAAGACGCAACTTGAAAATTGTGGCACCCTCGATTTACACTCGGTTAAATGTGGATTTAGATTATATATTTTTTTAAATCAATTGATGCATTTCCAAGAGCTGCCTTCTCTAACGCTGAGTGGAGCAAAAGGGCGTGTCAGACTTTTATTGACTAAAATAAAGTCACAAAAGAAATTAAGATAAGGGTAATAAACCCACATCGACGTCCCCTGGCAATAAGTCAGCAATCGCAAAAATTTGTTTTTCGATTTAAGTACTGACTTTATAAAGTCGGTAATCGAAAAACGATTTTTTGTGATTACGGACTCATTTCACACGTCGAACTCATTTTGGACGTCACACCACGTGACGTCGTTCTACGTAAAAATCAGACGCGTTACATGTGTGCGTCCGTAGCCCGAGTGGGCATCGAGCCTTGCTAAGCCCTTTAGTTTTAATGACATCTGTATGAGGCGTATGCTCGTGGAACACAATGCTCTGTCAACTCGTCTTGGTCCTTACCAGAAAACCAGTTACCTTGCGAACTGCCTATTGCTCGCCGTCTAAATCGCCCTGCGACTTACACCCGGGGCGTCTCCTGCGGCAGCGGCTGGTGTGTGAAGATGTCCTTGTGCTACGTTGACCCCTTCACCTTCCAAGACTGTCCATATGATGCAAGTCACAAACTGAAGACAAAAACATGTGTGTCGTGTTTTGAATCAATACCAAGGTCTTTAAATTACAATAGTAAACAAATGTTTTAAATTAGCATAAGAAATTACCGTTTATTAGTAATTTAAATAAACTATAGTGTAGGTAATAGCTAAATATAAATATTGATTGATTTGATCACGCAAGTTCAGGCCATGGTGCGACTGCGGAAGGCGAGCGAATGGGATGCGATCACTTTCTGCGAAGCAGAATTCGCTAATGCGCCACCAACATCTTCACGCCCTAGCCTCCGCCACAGGAGACGCCTCGGGCTTCGGGTCGCAGGACGATTTCCAAACACTAAAAAAAAACACTTAATAAATTTCACCAAACTGTTCCGCGATTTTTTCAGCACTCATCAGTGACACGATCTGTCACTTCGCTCATAATAAAAATCCTTCATGATTTTGTCATTGTTCATGTCTGAGCTGAAATGAGCTTCCTGATGAACTACAGGGAGTGGGCAGTTTACGGATTTCTCGCCTTAAGAAAATTAGTTTACCACATCTACCGCCTGAAGCTGTAGGACATGGTGTAGTATACGCTGGAGGTGTACCCCGCTTTTTCGAAGCACCGCCGTGTCCTCTTAAAGGCTATCGACCACTCGCACCGAGTTCTGGTTAATGTCATGATCAGGAGTTAGAGGGAATGTGAAGCAGTCATCTCCTTCCGCAAAGCAGTAATGCTGGCAAAGGAGATAACCGCATCCGTAAGGGAACGGACATCCTTTTGTCCCAGTGGCCACCACAGGAGACGCTCCAGGCGTCGAGGACCGCAGGGTGATTCGCGGCAACTATAGGCGCTTGCAGACGATGAGCATTGGGTAGCTCGCCGCCCAGCCATCCGGTGGTTACCGATGGTTGTCCGGACTGAGCCTGAGTCGTCGACGGCGCGTAGTATTCCATGCGCCCCTCAAAAACATATCAGCAAAACCGTAAGGCTAAAGCCGAAGTCCGCTAAAGCCACGAGGATTTTCTAAAAAGGAAACCCGTGGTCGCGTGGACCCATCGAGAACGCATAGAGCAACTGAAAGATTAGTACGACAGTCCGCAACCCCGTTTGTCACGTATAATTGCTACTGCGTAGCGACTCGTACATTCCAAGCAATATAATTATAATACCTATTTACTTATGTAGATTGAAATCAAACTAGGGGTTAGTTTGAATTCAATCAATGTACACCTAAGTTGTAATAGGGACATACAAGGTCTTATTGCTCATTATAGGCAGATGCTTTATGGTCTGCATTTTAATCTAGGTATTAAAAATAAATACTTATTTAATGCTAGGTATGCAAAGCGTGTTATAACATGTTAGATCACGATGCCTATTGCTAGTGATGATGGTCTGTTTATTATTAGCGATGATAGACTTACTTCCTAGAAACTACCCAGTGCCTCAAAAAAAAAACACTTTGTTCGAAAATATTTTTGTTCGAAAACTAACTGTTAATGAGCCCGCATATATGCAAATTAGTTTTTTTACTAAAATTCAATTAATTTGTGGTACAAACAAATTAATTGAATTTTTTATTTTTGTAATAAAATAATCAATTATTAATATTTGTTTGCATGTTTGAAAATTTTAATTTATATTTTTACCCCTGTACAACAAGTTTGCAATACTTCAAACAGGAAAGGAACTTATTTATTCCCGAATTTCTCGTCGACGTATGTCGTTTAAAAAAACTGAATAGAAACTAGCTTTTTAATTATCTTTTCTTATGAACCTTCCTGACACTTCAAGTTGTTAAAAAAGATCCTAATTGGTCCACGCAAGTCTGCGGTCCCTTGAAGCTGTGAAAAATCAAACGAAGAGCGAACGTTGCAAAAAACGTATATTTTAACACACTCTCAAGAGAATCAAAATTCATAGGGTAGTTCCCGTTGACCCAGAATCCTGAAATTTGGCATAAAGCAGGGTCTTATAGCACAGATATAGGAATAAGTCTGAATTTAACAGTAAATTTTTGTTGGTATTTCAAAAAATCATCGAAACTCATTGATCTAATAATTACATAGCAGGTAAGTTTGTACGGGACCCTCAGTGCGTGAGTCCGACTCGCACTTGCCCAGTTTTTAAATATATACGCCGTTAAATTTTGGTCGTTTTAATCCCGCGGAGGATCGATTCGGTACATGAAACCCTATTGATTTGTAATAAAAATAAAAAAATAAAGAACTTTTTTATTAAACTCGAATTAATTATGCGTAAATTAATTCGTACGACATTGATTTCTTTTAAATCCCACTATTTGACATGACATAGCAATAGATCTATAATGGAATAATCCAAACAATATTAACCAGAAATATATATGCAATAAGCATTGTGATGAAGTCATCACATTCTTATTTAGTCATTTGCAAAAATTATATCATCGTCCAAGGTTATCGAAAGGTCAAGTTGAAATGATATAATAAATAACCAAGGTTTTGGTAACAAGTAAATAAATATTAGGCAAGAGTGATCTCTTGCCTAATATTATTTACGTATTTTTTTTTTTGGTGGTGGTTAAAATCATCCAATGACATCTCCCGCCCTTGGGTGGAGCGGGAGATAGTGTCAGACTCTTACTGACTAAAAACCCACCCCGTTCCTTCGTTGCCTTAGATACCAGGGCCGAGCTTTCCTTTCAGAAGCAAACCCTTGACCCCAGTAGGCGTCGACCCTGCCTGCCTGCAGCTAGCAGACTGGGTCTCTACGGTTTGATGACAACTCCTTGATGCGCGCAGGAACAGTGCGCGACGTCGACGACCTGGGCTTGATCCGGATAGTTACCGGACGGTCGGACAGCGAGCTACCCATAGCTCGCCGTGCGCAAGCCTGCACCTACGTTGGCTGGAAATCAGGAAGATCAAAACGTATTAAGACGGGGTAAAAAAAACCGGGCAAGTGTGACTCGAACTCGCGTACTGAGGGTTTCGTACAAACTGAACTATTACACTGAATTGAGTTACGATCATTTTTCCGAATCGGATTTTTTTTTGTGTACTACAATTTTACAGTTTTCAAATTTTATCCTATACTTCTGCTATGAGACCTTGCTTCATGTCAAATTTCAGGATACTAGCTCAACGGGAAGTACCCTATGAATTTTGATTCCCTTGAGCGTGTCGAAATGTGCGTTTGTTTGCTATATAAACGGCTCACCTATAGAAATTAATTTCGAACATGCGTATATTAATTCAAGTTTTACAAAAAAAAACCCTTTATTAATGTACCGAATTGACCCTTCACGGGATTAAAACGATCAAAATTTGACGGTGTATAAAAACGTAATAGACAACATTACATTTTATGCCCGGAATACTTGCTGTACACTATATACTTTCAATATATTATCTTTAATACAACATTAATAGACCGATAAACCCAACGAACTACGATATTGGTCATTCGCGCCGGATATCAGCTTCCTCTTGAATTTTAATACTTGTCACTAATTAGCGTCGGTGACAAGCAATGACTATTAAAGCTGTCATATGAATTAAAACATTTCTCTTTAAAGATATCTAGTAGCTAAGTAGCTTAGTAGTAGTTAGCATAGTTCTTACATACTCAAAGCTCCTGTAGTCCTGTAGGATAGTTATTTTGAGAAAATACGTACTATGAGTTGAAGCGCTAGGCCAGAAACGTCACTTCTCATTGTCTAGCCTCGGGACCAATGACGGGACTTCGTGAAGATTGCCGAGGATGCACGAGCGGGCATTCCGGTGTTTTGGCGACTAGTGGCGAACAGCGGTCGGCTACATTCGTCATTTATCCCGATCGCTACACTCCTCGAACACATTAGTCGGGGTCAGCGCAACACGTTTCGTTTTTTCAGTCTCTTCTGCGCAGACGCTGTTAAGTAGCTTTGCTAGCGGCTTCGTCCTTGTGAAAGAAAATTAACCGAAGGGAACATACTTAACACGCCGTCCGAGCGTCCAGACCGAAAGTCGTCGACGGCGCGTAAGTATTGTTCCACGCGCGCCTCAAGGAGATGTCAGGAAACCGTAGGGGTTTAGCAGGGTCGAAACCTACTGGGGCCACAGGTTGTGCGAAAATCAATTTATACAAAACTAGTTTCGGCGAGCGTGTCAAAGTCGGATTCTCCATACAAACTTCCAATACCCGTTTTACTCCCTTAGGGGTGAAGTTTCGTAAAATTTTAAGTTTTTAGGTGTTATAGTTTCTGAGATTTTGTGATTAATCAGTGAGTGGTATTTCGCTTTTATATGTTACCTAGATTGATCAAATAGTCAGTAAAAGAGTTATCCTCTAGGTGTTAGTAAATTAAAGAATAAAAATTTCAGATTGCAATTAGTTCAAAATTTGTAACCCCATCAGCACCTAAATTTGATGCTCTAGTATAGGGCTTAAAGAACCTATCAATAGAACCATGTGTATAAATACTTGTTTACTACATATTTCCCATGCAGAGTAATCATTTGTAATGATACTAGATCATAACAAGTAACTTGAGGATGCCAGCCTAATAGCGCATTCACACAATACTGCAGTAGCAGCTATTCTGGATAAGCACCTGAGAATTGCGTGGAGCAAGCTAAAATTTAGCTGGTTAGGGATTTTATAGGACTACTCGTACGTTCGTGCGGTTAAAAATCGCTGTCACTGCCTTATGGTGATCGAGTACAGTGCAAGTAACTTGAGCATGTGAACGAGGCTCTATAACGATCTCTTGACGTGATCCTTTTTACTAGCTAAACTGAAGCGTGTTTTTTTTTTCGGTGGGCAAATTTTGTCAATGACTTCTACGCGTCCTTGGGTGGGGCGGGAGATAGTGTCAGATTTTAACTGACTAAAAACCTACATGTGTTCCTTCGTTGGCTTTCCTACCGGGGCCGAACCTTCCTTTCCGAAACTCGATCCTTGGTCGCAGTTGGCTTCGACCCTGCTGGGCCACTACGCTGACAACTCCTTGAGGCGTGCGTGGAACTATACGCGCTGTCAACAACTTGATCTCGGTCCGGACGGTTACCGGACGGTCGGACGGTGAGTTGTAGCTATCAGGAAACGCAGACTCTGGCAGGGAATTCCACTCCTTAGCTGTACACTCAAAGAATGTGTCCTGATCCTTCTACAGAACTTTCATAGTCTAAGTTCCCGGATCCTAAAGAAAAGTTACGTACGGATAATATCCGTCCTTACGTTGTTGAAACTGCTACGGTCCGGACTAAGCGTTTTGCCTCGTCGTTTATACCGTGTACTTCGAAGGACTGGAACAATTTGCTTGCTGCGGTTTTCCCATCCAATTATAATTTAGGTGTCTTCAAGGCTAGAGTGAATAGCATTGCATGGCATTGCATCAGCCTTATAATGTTCCCACTGCTGGGACTCAGGCCTCCTCTCTAGGAGAGGGAATGAGCCGTAATCCACCACGCGGGCCCAGTGCGGGTTGGTGGATGTCACATGTCTTCGATTTTTTGGTTCTAGGATATGCCGGTTTCCTCACTATGTTTTCCTTCACCGTTTTTGAGAGCAGTGGTAATTAAATAGATTAGAGAAAAGGTTAGAGTGAACAGGCTCTTAATAAACTAGTGCGCCTCACCATCAACGATTGCATCACTGCTTAGCATCAGGTGGGTTTGCAGTCAAGCACTGGTTTATAAAAATTAAAAAAAAAACGTTAAATGGTCATTTAAACGATACGTTGCTTCTTAGAACCGATTTCTGTCTTCAAGCATCTAGCTATGTCCTAAAAACAAAGCCATTAGTGCTTTCCATTGCAACCAGACTGTGACTAGATGCGTATTAACGTGAGTTCTTATCTAAATTGTATTAATTTTGATCTGGTATGATAGCAAATGATCTTTGTAGTCGTTGTGTCTTACAATCTGATAGCGTGGAAATTTTCGAAATTCGATGAACCCCATGTGAAGTCTTGCAAAGACAACATTTTGTTGCAGTGACGAAATTGACATAGATCTTTAATGTCTTTTTCAATATACTTAAAAAAAAAACCAGCTCCCATCCTTACTGGTTTTAGGCAGGCAATTTCCTTTCCGCACTCATGCGAAAAGTGCACGAGCTCGCCCCCGCCACATTTGATTGTATTTATAGTTACAGGCTGAGCGCTAAGTAACCCCCGAGTCGCCGATCAACCCCCGTTTATGTATTTCTTGGTAAGTGTATTGAAAAACATCGTTTGATACACGTGGAAAATCACTGCAACAATCTGCGCCGCTTCGGTCGCAGTTGTGGACTTTCTGCACTTGTATCAACGTATTTCACAAATATTCTTTCAGTTTAGGGAGCAATTGCTTTCTCCATTAATATAATTCTTAGTACACAAGAACTATATTTTACTCGTAATTACCTTAATGAAGTATTAATCCTTAGTAACGAAACAGCTACTTATTGTGTTCACAGTTCGCTTATTTCGTGCAGAGGAACTTAGATATAACGCAGTTGTGGTACAATGCGGTTTTATTATTATTCATTTCGGCTTTACGTTTCGCAACATTTTTAAGGAGCAGTCTGGTAGGTAGTAAGTAGATAATAGTAGTTTGGTAGGTAGTAATAAGCATAAAAAGCGTTATAGTGTTCCCACTATTGGGACACAGGACTCCTCTTTATGCCTAGTTTACATGTAGGCCCAGCATCGGTCAATCGCCGTTAGGCGGGTCAACACAGAGCTAGCAGCCTCGTAGAGCATTTGCTGTTCGAAGCAGCTCGGTTAGTGAGGACGTGCCTCGGCAGAGGCCGAATAATAAAAACCCCGCTTGCCTCGACCGAGCTGCTTCGCGCAGCAAATGCCTCGCGAGGCTACTTGCTTAGTGTGGACCCGCCTATTGTGTAGCCATTGCGTTAACGAGGAAACCCGCTCACACAACGGCGATTGGCCGGGGCTGGGCCATGTGGGCCCCCAGCCTCGGCTAAACTTGGCATTAGAAAAGTAAATGGCTCATAATCCACCACGCGTGCCTATTGCGGATTGGTGGATGTCACATATCTTCGAATTTTAATCATTTCATTACATTTTTTTCTGTGAATGTGAAATTTTGGAATGTTTATGTACGAGTTAGATTTATTTTATCTTTTCAGTAATTTAAGCTTTTATCTGGGAGTTCGAGTACTTTATGCGGCCTAACCAAATGTCTTTTCTAGTCGAGCCGAACGGATGTCAGTGTATAAATTAAAAACACCTAAGTCATGTTGATTAGAAATTTTTATACAGATATAATCATTCTTCTGCACCTATGTATGTTTCTCTCCTAATTCTTTTCTGTGTTCTTCTGTGTATATTAGAGGGGGTTCATGGATGGTATGAAAATACAACTAGACCCGATAGGTGGCGCTGCAATCAGGTTCTCAATTATTATTTTTTTACGAAAAGCCAGCTTGCGGGCAGGACGTTTGCCAGGACCGCTAGTAAGTGTACTTACTAAATAACTATAAAATTAAGAAAGGGGAGTTAAAAAAGAGACATACATAGTTTTCGTAATACTGTCAGCATTCTAAAACGTACCCTGCTGGTCAGAATCTCCCGAAACGTACTTGTATCTTCACAAATCACAGTTAACCCAACTGACCTGCCTTTTCAGGTCGTAGGTTCATTAGATTATCGCCATCCCACGCAGCGTTTGCAACGAAAAAGGCGATATTAAACGTATCGTTTAAATATAGTAAACTTTCTACACGTTAATTGTATGAACAGTACCTCTACCATGAGTTTTAAGCAATAGTATTCGTCGCTACTCGATATCGACGCCGTAAATATTTTGTATGGCAAATTTTGGTTCTGCAAGTGACCGCTAGAGGCGCTGCAAAATTTGCCATACAAAATATTTACGGCCTCGATATCGAGTAGCGACGAATACTATTGCTTAAAACTCATGGTAGAGGTACAGCACATAAACGGTGTGTTATTCTATTTAAGGAATACGTGGGATTTTATATGTTTAAATAGAGATGTTAAGGAGATGGGTTCCGATTCCGAAAATGCAATAAAATAAATTTTCAATTTCATTATTATATTAATAATATGATATATTAATGAAATTGAAAATGTATGGACCAAAATAATAATGTCTGAAATAAAAAGATTTTATTTTATTTTTTATTTTTATTTAATGCGGATCTTTGGATTGATTTTGCGCCTACGGACAATCTGTATTATATATCCTTTGTTTCTTTTATCGATTACTCTTTTTCAGGGATTCGTACATAAATAATAAAACGTCTTGTGTCGGAGTCGTATTGTTATGACTCCGTTGTCCGTCTGCCTGTCACTTGACTGTATCTCGTTAACCGTATTAGGTAGATAATTGAAATTTTCACAGATATAACAACAAATAGGTACTAAAAACGGAATAAAATAAATATTTAAGTGGGGCTCCCATATAATAAACGTGATGTTTATTTACACTTCGTGCCCGAGCCCGACTCACACTTGACCGGTTATTTTTATTTTGTTTCGTATATGGAATGTTGTGAATTCGCTCGTCATTCATTCGAATTTTTAATTATTTATAGTAGTGTTTCATTTGACGCTTATGTTTCCGCCTCCGGTGTTTCATTTGACGCTTATGTCTCCGCCTCCGATTTTAGTTCCGATTCCGAATTCCGTTTCGACATAACACCTTGTTACATCCCTAATTCAAACTAAGCCTTAGAGCTGTTAAAGCAATTTGTATAAAGAACTGTCTAGAGAGTTCTCCGTAGGTAATCGTATCCGGTGTTCTTAATAATATTTGTACTGTTTTATTAACGAAATCACTGTCTCTAATTGGATATCATGTTACAATCGAGCTTTCTGATTGGTTCGAAGCTGTGGTGTAGGCTTATGCGAACAAGTGTCGAATTCAAATTCTAGTTCTTTTATTTTAGATCTTTGGCCTATATGGGCACTACAGGATTTTGTGACAGAATTACTGTAGTCTTAAATCGCAAAGGGCAACTGAAGAACCCAGGTAGGGTTTTGTCAGTAAAAGTGACAAGCCCTTTCGTTCCACCCTAGTGCGGAAGAAGTCATTTGTGGTTTTTCCAGTTCAAGAAAAAGGCCTACATGGGCACTTATGAAACGTCAGAAGCTAGTGCACGGTTCCAATTGGTCGTTTCCTATGGGAAGGAACAGGCAAAAAACTCCACGGTTAATGGTTACTCATAAAAAAGGTTAATTTTCGCATAATCTTTGGTATAGATTTTTAGCTTTATTTGGCCGTTAACTTACAATTGTATCGTAGCCGATTCAATTGTAAGTTTACGTCCAAATATTAGATCAATTAAAAGGAGCATTAATCCTAACTCATTGGTTTTGGTAAAAAAAAGAGAATTTAGTTATTTTGGGTAGTACGCCCTTAAAGTTTTATTTAACTCTACGAAGGAAGTCCTTCGCTTCTATTGTCAGGGTATCTTTATTGTTAGAAATCGATCCATAGAGAACAACATTCATTACAACGTGTGATACCATCAAAAACCCTCCCCTTAACAGTTCTAACCTTAACAAAACCCGATACGATGTGTGTACAAAACGTATTATTAACCGAGAAATAAATTATACATTGCATGCTCTATTTATTATAAAAACGGTGGCTTGTTAGCACGATACATTAGTTATTGGAGTCGTTTACTGTTGAAACAGGCTAATTGAGCTCTGAATTTATGTCTTGAAGGCTTGCACTTCCTGGATCTGTTGCAACTGTATAAATTCCACATGGTTTAGAGGTGACTACACCCTTAGCAATGAGTTTAGTTAGCAGTGGTCGCCCAGAAGTAAGGTTTAAAGTCGCCCAAAGGACAATCGAAAGGGTTATGATTGGAGTTTCCTTGCGTAGTTCCATCAGAAATGAAGATATCTGCAGGAGAACCAAAGTTACCGACATAGCCTGAAGAATCGCCAAACTGAAGTGGCAGTGGACAGGGCACATTGCTTGTAGAACATATGGTCCATGGGGACAATAGGTTCTAGACTGTTTAGCAATTCTAGACCACGTGTTTGGCTAATTCGGGTCTGAATTGATGTCGTAAAAGCTTGCACTTTCTGGAACTGTGGAAACAGTATAAATTCCACTAGTTAAGAGATGCCTAGACCCTTAGCAATGAATTTAGTGAGCAGTGAGAACGCGAAGCGATGCGGTGCGAATGAAAAAACAATTGATATTCTATTAAGGTGGCCTACGTGACCATAAGTACGTAGGTGCGGAGAGGTGACGAGCGAAGCGAAGCGGACGTGTACGGTTGGTATTTTTGCGCAAACTTTTGCGGTGCGGTAACTTGTTTCACATATCCCGCAGCTTTAGCAGGTATACAGTCTTATAAGCTTTACATATAATTATTGTCATTGTGATTCACAGGCCCAATGTCCCTTCTGCTGGGTAATGATCTCTTTGCTAGCGCCCCATAAGTTCTCCGCCACTTCAAGGTTCCACCCGCGAATGGCAGCAATCTCCTTTGTTACTCTCTCTGTTACTTAACAGATTTCGAATGAATCTTCGTTCTTGACTATAGAAAACCTTTGAGGTAAGATTGACGACTATCACATTAAAACCTTACAACGATCAAAATTCGACCGAAACGGTCGAAAGTAGGTCCACCAAACTTCAAGATCACATCTAACGTTCCCCTTTTAATAAAAAGCTAATATTTTCAATAGCGTACCTCAAATTTTCTTCGCTCAATACTGCTCCCGTGTCACCTTGACCTTATTGAGGGCAGACCTGAAGGGCGCGCGTTGTATTGGCCGTCCAGACGTCGTGCGACAGAACCGACGGGAGAGTATTAAATCTTTAGGAGATTTCAAAACTGTTTTAATTGGCTTGGGAGCTGTCTTTATTGATATGAATTTTTGTGGCATTGCTTGAAGAGAGAATGGATTTTTTTAGCCGAATTCTCAGTCAATCACACTTCAGTTAAATAGTTCTTGCTTCAGCTGCGGGGTTGATTAGTAGAATTGAAGAGTAGCCGAGGGCCTTGCAAAGGGCGAAGTCATTCGACAATTTCACACCTGAAAAAAAAAAAAAACTAGGCAAGTGTGAGTAGGAATCGCACACCAAGGTTCCGTAGAAGCGAACTTGTTTATGTAGTTCAATGCCCAAATCGAGTCTCGGAAAATTTACGGTTAGTTACGGGACGTAATTAAAAATTTACAGTTTTCATATTTTTCTCTATATTTGTGCTATAAGACCTTGCTCTTTGCCAAATTTCAGGATTCTAGGGCAACGGGTAGTACCCTGTGAATATATTGATTCCCTTGAGAATTTCGAAAGTGAACTTAGAAGTTTGATTTTTTCACGGCTTCAAGGGAACACAGACCTGCGTATATGGCTTTTAATTTCAACTCGATACCTCCACGCGTTCCTAAGATAAAAGATCTTGACAGACAGACGGATAACAAAGTGATCCTATAAGGGTTCCGTTTTTTTCCCTTTGAAGAACGGAACGAACAGTTCAACCAGGGTTGCGGGATTAATCGAAACATTTATCGCGGCCATAGAACGCAAAGAGCTACTGAAGGAACACCCGACACTCACTCCGCACTCTTCTGCGACTAGTATTCTATATGAACTTGTTTGGGCATACGCTCACTACATCCACTCCGTAGCGTCACCGGATTGCCTCGGTCGTAAGTTGATGTAGTGACCTTCAACCACCAGAAGGGCTTACACGAAGACTTTACTCTCTTAAGGTCGTAGCTCATTAGAGCCACCCGGCACCCACTCTGCACCGCTTCGCCTCCTGCGGCTAGTATTGTTTATATATACTTGTATGGTCAGTGATAGTGTGACGGCTGACAGGATAGAGTGGAAGAAAAAAACGTGTTGCGCCGACCCCAAGTAATATGGGACAAGGGCAGAAAGAAGAAGTATGGGCATGCGCTCACTGTAGTGAGTCGCCGGACGCTATCGCCTCGGTCGTAACTTGATGTAGTGTCCTTCAACCACCAGAAGGGTTTACACGAAGACTTTACTCTCTTAAGATCGTAGCTCATTAGAGCCACCCGGCACCCAAACCGCACCGCTTCGCTTCCTGCGGCTAGGATTCTTTATTAAATATGAACTTGTATGGGCATGCGCTCACTGTAGTGAGCCGCTGGACGCTACGGAATGGATACATCCACTCCGTATCATCATCATCTTACATCATCAACTTACGACCGAGGCGTCCCCGGATCGCCTCGGTCGTCAGTTCATGTAGTGACCTTCAACCACCAGAAGGGATTACACGAAGACTTTACCCTCATAATGCAATTCCGTCAAGTAACCAAGATGTTGATTCAGGCGGATCAAAGTACTATCTTGGCATAATACTTTCCTCGCTGGTTGCGCCAATTTGCTATGATCCGGCTCGAAGGACCAAAAGTAATGGTTGCGCTAATAAGCTTGGTGGACTGTATGTTTGAAAAAGCGATCTAAGGTTTGTTAACAAACCTTGTTTGAAAAAGCGATCTAAGGTTTGTTAACAAACCTTAGATCGCTTTTTCAAACATACAGTCCACCAAGCTTATTAGCGCAACCATTACTTTTGGTCCTTCGAGCCGGATCATAGCAAATTGGCGCAACCATTCGCCTTTTACGACACCAATGACTAGGCAAGTGGCTTATTCTTTGCTGGGAAATAAGAGCTGTTATTTTAGGATATTTATTAAATGGACACGCTTTCGTACGTAAAGCGGGGAATTCACAAGATGTACTTTTTCACTCACTAGCTACGTACGAAATTTCAGACTTCGCTGCTGTCTTCTTCTTCTTCTTTTCGTATCGATGGTAAATTTTTTAAACGGTTTGAACCCAGTAGGTGGCTACGTTATCTGTAGCATCGTTGAGGCCCCCGCCGCCATCGGGGATCTGATTTCCGGCCACCGTAGGCGTGGGCTTGCGGACGGGGAGCAATGGGTAGCTTGCCGTCTGACCGTCCGGTAACCGTCCGGACCGAGCCCAAGACGTCGACGGCCCGCACTGTTCCCGCGTGCCTCTAGGATTTGTCAGCAAACCGTAGAGGCCCAGCAGGGCCAAAGCCTACTGGACTGATTTCTGAAAGGAATGTCCGGCCCGGTATAAAGGGCCAAGAAGAAACGGGGTTCGGTTTTAGTAAAAAGGTACGACGGACCGCCCAACGCGCCGCGTCTCCGTAAACACGGCCTAATACTGTGATGCAGGATTTTCATTATTGCTAAAACAAATAAACCTTAAAACACTTTCTTAGAGTACTCCACGCGATTAGATTATAAAATATACAACAGCCCGAAATAAATTATTTGGAATATTCATGTCCAACCCTCCTGTCAGAAGTATCATTCATAATTCTAACCTAAAAAAGAACTTCAGCTATCCACAGAATCTCGTATGCACGTGTTGAACCGCCTATTATAATAAACTATCCACGACAAACGACTGATATTTCCGTGGTATATTATTAGGACGACGCGTCCTGCACCCGGCATTTCCGCTAACGCTTAAGCGGGGTATTCATTGGCCGAACTTGCCCGTGGACATTCCTCCGGGTCATGTTTGACGGACATCGTTACTAAGGCAATTAAATAGATTTTAGAAATATGCGCACACCACCTTTGAAAAGGGATCTTCCGATCAGAAAGTCTTAACTTCCGCACGACGCAGGTCCTAACGGAACACGGAAAGTTTGCCAAGTTCCTGTTCCGGATTCGTGCGGAGGATTCGCCCGGGTGTCGCCACTGTGCGGAACACCCGGAGGACACGGTGGAGCATACTGTAGAGGTGTGCCCCGCCTGGGCGGAGCATCGCCGTGTCCTCGTGGGGGCAATCGGCGGCAGCGATCTCTCTCGCCGGGCCTTGGTTCAGGCCATGGTCCGGAGTGAGGAGGGATGGCAGGCGGTCGCCTCCTTCTGCGAAGCAGTAATGCTAGCAAAGGAGAAGGCCGACCGCATCAGGCAGAGGCAACGGGGCGCTCGCCCCAGCCGCCGCCGGGATTCCGATCCCGATTTCCGGCCACCGTAGGCGCGGGCTTGCGGACGGCGTGCAATGGGTAGCACGCTGTCCGATCGTCCGGTAACCGGCCGGACCGAGCCCAAGTCGTCGACGGCGCGTTCTGTTCCCGCGCGCCTCAAGGAGCTGTCAGCAAACCGAAGAGGCCCAGCCTGCTAACTGCAGGCAGGCAGGGTTGAAGCCTGCTGGGGTCAAGGGCCGTTTTCTGAGAGGAAGGCTCAGCCCCGGCACTATAGGCAACGAAGGAACGGGGTAGGTTTTTAGTCAGTAAAAGTCTGACACTACTTCCCGCTCCGCCCAAGGGCGGGATTTGTCATTGGATGATTTTACCTACCATAAAAAAAAAAAAAAAAAAACTTTCAAATGAAATTTGGCGAAACCTTGAGTGCTAAAAAACAGCAGGATTGTTAAAAATCCTCTGGGACCGTTCAATAAAAAAATGCATACACTTATTTTACTTTATCCAACGAAAACGAACGATTTGAAATCGAATGTTAGATTTTAAAGGACAGTTTCTGCCAAACTGTTTCGAAAGTGCTGATCTTAAAACCAGCCTCAATAAAAAAGCAGTAAGAATGCAAAAACCAAATTTAAAAAAAACACGCCTCATAAATCTCAGATTCGAACTACCATCGTCCTACGTGCTATGGGGCTAGTCACTAAACCACTGTGCTAAATTCTTAGATAATTTCGTTTCAAAATAGGCGTTCTTAATATAAACTTCATAGAGTGCCTGGCTCCTTGTCAATGATAGCGTGATGATTTTTATCTTAAATGGAATAATTTAAAAAAATAGTAAGTATTTTTTTTTCACCGACACGTTTTATTTTATGCTTTTATTACTTTTACAAAACACTTGGAAAAATATTGAACGAAAAATATCTGTGTTATGTTTAAAAGAATTATGTAAACAACAATTTTATTGATTTATTCGACGTATCATTGTATATTATCGGACAAAAAGAAGATAAATTAATCACAAAAATATTAATTGTCGCTGGGGTTTGAACTCGCGGCAAGTCGTATAATACCAATAAAATACGATATTACTTATAGAGCATGCGCGTTGCTAGGGGCATGTTTAATGTTGCCAGCCTAATTAATCCATTTTCCCTCAAATAATTAAAAACAATCTTTGGTAACTCAAATTGTAATTTTTAAAAAAATTTTTAGTTATACGTTTAGTTTACTTTAGGAAGTAAACAAATAGACTGCGTTACATATTATTTTATTAGCGAAAATATTATAAAAAGTCGTGAATGTTGAGATGGATGTGTGGTGTGACAAAAAAGGATAAAGTGAGGAATGAGTATATTAGAGGAAGTTTGAAAGTGGCGCCAGTTTCAGAAAAGTTGAAGGAGAATCGTTTGTCTTGGTATGGTCATGTAAAGAGGACGGGTGATACACATGTTACTAAAAGGGTTATGAGTATAAATGTGGATAGATGGAGAGGGAGAGGGAGGCCAAAGAAAAGATGGATGGATTGTGTGAAGAGTGATATGAAAGAGAATGAAGAAACAGGGTGACAGGGCAGAATGGAAGAAGAAAACGTGTTATGCCGACCCCAAATAACATGGGAAAAGAGCAGGAAGATGATGATGATTATAAAAAAGTCATGAGAAATTTGTAAATCTTTTATTAAATTAATATCTAGTAACACATTTAGCATCAACAACTTTTAGAATCAATCTCCAATACTATCAGAAGAGTCGGATGAGTCTATTGTTAATTTCGATATCCATTAACCTATCAGATTCAAAATATTTGTCTTCTATTTTGTCAACATGTAGACGACGTTCCGTCATTCTTCTGGTGTTACAGTGTTAAATGCCGCTTTACTGATTGAGGCTATTTCAGTATGAGCTTTTGTATTGCCTTCTTCTTCTTTTTTGCTTTTGTATTTCTGATTTCTGATCCGTCATTATTTTTGATCCGTCACAATAGTCACTTGATAAAGATTCAAATACATAGTAGCAGTCCATTATTAACAAACTATATTTTCCTGACAGGCACCTATCGTTTACGATTAAATAGGGAAATTTTATTGTTATGGTCACCCAAAATTTTTTTGTTAAATGGTCCAACTTTGGAAAATGGAACCGTAGGTCCGATATTTTCTCATTCCTTTTATTAAGCACGTTTCATTTTCAAGATCCCTGCCAGCACATATAATCACTTTCGGTATAATGAAGACGATTATTTAATTTGGAAACGATAAAAACACAGAACACAAGACATTCTCCTGACACCTGACGTAAACGTCAAAATGGCAACAAACGATTAGTTCCAATTTTGGCCGCGCGCCGTCATTTTACTGATAAGATGCAATATTACTCACCCTCCAAAGCAAATAGCGTGATAATATATAGCCTATGTTCATCCTTGGAGTTCAGGCTTGCTTCGTACTAAATTTCATTAAAATCGGTTAGGTGGTTTAAGCGTGATCGCGTAACAGACAGACAGACAGACAGACAGACAGACAGAGTTACTTTCGCATTTATAATATTAGTATGGATTTAAAAAAAAAAAATACAATATGAAAAACTAAAGTAAAAAAAAAACAAATAACCAAATCAAATAATAAACTAAAGTTAAAAAAAGATGAGAAAAAAGAATACAAAAAGTTGTTCAGTGTAACAGTTATTGTGTAGTGTATTTGTTGAAAGTGTGATGCGTGTTAGGTTTTTCTTTATATGTTATGTGTGATGTATGTTTGTGTTGACATTTACTTCTTCAAGAATTCTTCTGTTTCGTCAAAGTTAAGATTCCGTAGGTACGAGCGGACAGTCTTTTTACAGGTAGAAGTTTTTAAGCCGTAAATAGGGATGATTGCATTCACTTTATTATAAAGTGATGGGCCAAGGTAAAAAGCAAATTTTTTTATAAAAGCTGTACGTGACGGTGGGAGTGTGCAGATAAGGTCTTTACGACGTTTGGAGATTTGCTTGAAAGGTGTTATTTTGTGTTGAAGAAGGACCATATGTAGGATATATTGTTGTCTAACATTGAGTAAGTTGCACGATTTATAGAGTTCGGTAGTTGAGAAAAGAATCGGTCTGAATGTGGCTACTTTTAGAATAGCTCTGTGAGCGATCTCCAGAGGCATGAGTGTAGTCTTTGCAGCACCACCCCAGCAAGAGATACAGTATATGAGGATTGACTGGCAAAGAGCAAAGTATACGTTTCGGATAATAGAAGGGTTAGCTACGTGCCGCAGGGTTTTAAAAACATAGATAAGCTTACGTATACGACCAGTGAGAGTGTTAATGTGTGATCCGAAATTTAGGTTTTTGTCTAGAATAATACCAAGATACCTAACTTGTTCAACTGAGTTTAAGGAAGGACATTTACAATTAAGTTGTGATAATGTGGGACAAGAATGGACTTTTATAGAGATTGGGGTTTCTGGTTGTGAAGTGTTGGAGATGGAGAAAGTGATTAAGTTGGTCTTATTGGCATTGAGAGTCAGACTGTGGGAAGAAAGCCACTTCAGGGCAGAATTAAAGCCACCTTTGCTCTTGACTTAAAGACGTCTAGGTTGTAGCTATCAGGAAACACAGACTCCGGCAGGGAATTCCACTCCTTAGCAGTACGCATCGTATTCCCAAAACTCTTTGTACGTATGGGTGGGATGTCAACCATGTACTGATGGCGTAACGCCGTACGTCTAGCGGTCTGATGATGGAACAGAGTTGGCAGAATTAAATTGTGCAATTCTAATACCACCACGCAGAAAAGCTTACTTCTTGTGGCGACTTAGATATCGCTATAGATGTGATGCAACTAAATACATTTCGAAGTCGATTCCGCTATTAGTTTTTTTTATGGTTGGCTTCGTTCCCCCCTTGCCCATACGGCACATGCACTTCAATCTAACGAAGATACTCATAATTACTATTATATCTTTTTGCACCACGCTTCGCTTACCACATGTAGACTAGGTAACTGGTTGCAAAACTCACGTAATTCGCTTAATTGGATCAATAAACGAGTTCCATCCATCCGCTTTTTGCCAGAAAAAACCGGTTGTAATCGCGAATTTTACGTCAATCCCCAAGACACAGTCGAAGACTATTTGGATTGGACTAAAACGTTTTTGCTATAATTAATTTGTGCTAGCTGTTTTTCGGTCGCTGAACCCAGCTGTGCAGCTATTACCGTTTTTATGAGGATTTAAAGCCCAGAAGTACAATTTAGTCTAGATTTACAATTAACTGGTCGTTGTTGTTCGTGACCATGTTTTTGTTTGCTTCTGGTCTGGTGGTTTCCATTCCGTGTTCGTTTCTAGTTAAGCCAGATTATCTGATGATTTAGTGATCGTTTGATGGAATCGTTTACGAGCTTATGAAGTTAGACTCATAAGTACTGTTAATATTGAAGGTCTTTGTACTTGTCTGTCTAGCATGTACCTATTCTTGTTCGTACTTAGGCCTCATTTCATGTCTACCATTGCTGCTGTACAGACTTTATTAGTATAGTCTAATACTATCTACCTGTCTGTCATGGTGCCCAATTTCAACGGAGATTATAGCCATGTACGCAGGAGATTGTTATAGTGGTATTTTCTGTTCCGTTACTGTCATAGTCCGATGTCGTGTGTAAGACCACAGAGAAATCAGGTGCAAGACCATTTCTTTACTTGCTTTCCGAAGCACGGGGGTGTTACACCATATACTTCCAAACTTTGAACTGCTAAAGCGTAACTGCTTATCTTCAAGTAGGATTGCAGTCATCTCGAGTTCGACGCAAAACGTTTTCTTCTTTCATTATCTTCTGTCTACCGTCATGATTATTCTCCTTTTCACAAGCTTTATCGTCATCATCATCTTTCTGCCAATATCCCATGTTACGGAATTATGGATTATGGAAGAAGAAATAATTTTGCGTCGAACCCGAGTTAGACGCAAAATGTTTTTTTCTTCCGTTCTCCTCTGTCAACCGTCACGCCGTCATTGCTATGTGCAATACTCATTATCTTTTTTAAAACTTAACGAACCAAGATGTTACAGATTAATCACACATTCCTCCATTCCTTCCTAGTTTCATAACATTTTAAATGGGTGGTTCTCGCAGCTTCGAACCACAACTCAGAATAATGCAATCTCGTCTATTTCAGAGTTCAAGTCCCGCCTACATTTCATAAATATGCACCTTTGACAATTAAGTCGACGCCCCCTCTAGAGAAACATGGCTAACGGTCCTTAACACTTCGATCCACAACTACCCAACTTGTTCATACAAAAGTAGACTTTAAACATCGGAATTAAGGCCTATAGTGGCGTGGATGTGAGAGGACACCGGTGTCCTCTGAGCTAGGACAGATTAATCTTGGAATATGATGTCATAGATATTTCGAAATAATTTAATTAGGATAAAGAAGCACATTGACTGGATATCTATTAATTGTGCGTATAACTACAGAGTAGAATTCCCTACCGGAGTCTATGTGTCCTGATAGCTACAACCTTCCTCAACTCCGTTTCCTCACGATGTTTTCATTCACCGTTGTAAGAGCAGTGATGTTGAAATAAAAAACACAAAGTAATGCGCCTGATGGCGTTTAAAGCCACGATCTATTACTCGTAAGCCAGGGCTGTTACCACGGGGCCACCACAGTTCTCAATCATACAATAACCAAAGTTATTAATTAGACAACTTCGCTTAGTTTCGCCGGCGACGACGTAAGCTTACTATTCCCTAGACATAACAAACGCACAATAATTCCTCTAACTACCACACTAGACAATACCTTACAGCTTATATTCCAAACTGTATTTACGCTACAACTTAGGGACCCAATTACACCATTTCAAACTAGGCAGACGTTCAATCGGTCTTTGTGCAAAGGCGTAAGGCGTAGGCTAGAGTGAACGACGGTAGTTAAGGCGTCTATGTGGAAGCGATTAGCAATAATAGCACCTCTACGTATGGTAATTATTTATCAGAGTATTTAGTTTGAGATTGTTTTATGTTAACGCGATCGACACGTTAATGACGTCCGGCGCTCCGATTGGCCCGCTCCAAGCTCTTAACTAATCAGAGAGCTAAAAGCGGTAACGTTCTCAACGCGTTAACGTAAAAACAACTCGCACTCAGTGCGTAGTGCTGAGGATTTGTTTGTAAGAATCACTATAAACCCTAGGTTTTAGTTAGTACAAGTCTAACAATCCCTCTCACCCCACTTAGGGCGGGAGCTGTTATTTGAAAAAGGGAACACTTATCACAGACAACACACCACGGTCAGTCACACACACAGCCAGTTTTCTGTGTTTGTGCGCACTAGTGTTGTTGTGTTGAGTTGTGAAAAGGTATCATCTAAGAGGATACAGAAGCAATGTCATCAATCAATCCTTAGCTTAGCTTCTACGACATCAGTCTTCCTTGGAGATGATTGATTAAAAAAGTGTTCTTTGTTAGAAAATGTCATTTCGAAATTAAGATACCCATGTCGAGTTATTGGCACGATGATAGAAAATCGATCAATATAGAGCAGTTAAAGTTTTCAAAGGTTGAATTTGAGTTAATATTAGCAATTTCGGGCATTATACATACACATTAATGTTTCTGAGTAACAGAGACAGTAATTACTCTCATGAACCTCTGACTGTGTTAAGAGCACCCATTTTGAGATACAGTTTTGTACAACCGCTCTTACGTGATTATGAAGATCTCACATATTTCTCTAGATATTTAAGAAACACTGATATCTTTATATTATCTAGGTTTCTATTGAAATCATTTCATAGATTTAAGTAAAACTAATCCAGTAAAGACCTCTGAAAATCTGCTGTTGTGCGTGAACTTTGGCCCTTTATAATGTAATAATAAATTAAAAAAAATAATTCTAACAGTATTATTTACGAGTACTTGCACATTTAATCAAGTTTTCGAATAATAAAAAATAAAGTTTTTTTTTAAACCGAATAACGAAATTTCTTTTCAAAAACTTTTAAGACTCAAAGAAACACTATTTCCTGGAACGAGTTTTGTGAAAAATTCGTGCTAAAGACTGAATTACCGAATGCCAATAAATCTTTCAGGTGCTATCTCTCTTTTTTCACATTGCCTCTTTTGTCGATAGGTGCATCGGGAGGACCCACCTAAATTAAATACGCTACCGAACCAGCTCCCGCGGTAGCTTGTCACCATGTACCCGCACTAAGTCGGCAACCCATTTCTATTGTCTGCTGCAACGTCCTAGTTTGAGACCGGCGCATGTAGGTTTCGGAACAGGTTACGTCTTTGTAAGCTTTAACTTATTTATCACATCGACTATACTTTGGTCTGTACGACTGTGTGCCTTTCCAACTAGCTTAGGTGAACTAGGTTTGATCCAGGATTATGGAAGTGTCAAAATCATCAGATCATTGTTGTAATGGGAAGAAGAGGAGACGATAAATCTTTAAAGTTCCACAACCTCTTTCGTTTTTGTTCTGCATTTGTCTCATATAGGATTTCCCAAAGTAATCAAGAAGATTGTAGAAGCTGTTACACTGCTCTGCAAACTTAAATTTGCCCTTCAAACTCGGTTGGAAAATTACAATAATCCGAACATAATAAAACACACCTTGGTCGAAAGTCGTTTGTCACTACAACTGTCTTCCACGAAGTCACCTTTGTCATCTACGAAGTCACCAATATCTCGTTTCTCAAACCAGTGTCTTTCAACTACGTAACCTGGCGGTTTTGTTATGCCTTTGTTTCTAAACCCTAATCGGATATCTGAAAGTAATCAAGAGATAGTATAGGTTGCTTAGAATATAATTCAGTGGCATTTTAGACCCACTTTCCAAACTTAAACTTGTCCTTCAAACCAGCTTATGATTTACTATCATTTGAACCTGAGTCTATCGGGACACTCCTTGAACGAAAGTCGTTTTGACTTCGAGCCAAGTTGCTATTGTCTGCCACCATGTCTCGTTTCTCAAACCGGTGCCATTTAACTCCAAGACAGGTTGTCTTTATATGTTTGAACTTAGTCATATGACTGACCTGTTGAATGTAAGTACTGAGATAGGCTGTCTTTGATAGTGGACCGATTTCTTCACGGATCTGTGTTGTTGAGACTGATTATTTTTTGTGGGATTTCTTCCCTGGATTATTTGTTGATTTACGAACACACAAACCTTTAAAAAAGAAAAGAACTAATACAATTACTTGTATAGACAAGCTCAAAGGGAAGATTCTTTCAGAAGAAATTTCTCTCGGCAGACCTAAGTTCAGAGAATTGAGTGAGAGATGTAGACACATAATAATATGACAGTAAATGTTTGGGTTTCAAATTCCACCAACATTTTCTTGATTCATGATAGGTATCATGATATACATACTTAATATTGTTTACTGATAGAAAACAGCAGAATATACGATGCAACAGCAAAAACAGGTTTTTGTTTTGACTTAAACGTAACATGTCAGATATTTTGCCGATTAGTAGAGTAGCTGTAATAAATAACAATTCAAATCACAATAAGGTGAAAAAATTGTTTCTAAGCACTTCTAACGTTGGCAACAACGAACCTTAATATGAAGTGGCATGGCTACTAGAGATGATTTAGAGTATTTTAGAGCTACGTAACCGTAAACAAAACTATCGGATCTTTGAAATGAAAAAAAAAAATATCCGTCCGAAACCGACATAAAAGTTTCGGATAGATTTAAGGCAGGTTGATCGTGTTGCCTGGCCAAACAAATTAATAAAATAACAAATTTGCTATTTTGGATTTACTTTTTTAATTTTTAATTCTTCGTAAACAGGGATGTTTGTGTTTTCATTTCTGTTTGTGTTTTTATTTTGTTTATTGGGGTAAACACACTAACACATACAGAATATCATAAAGAAAGGCTTTGAAATAGTTTTACACATGAGATATGAACAACGTTCTCCACATATAAAAAATTGAGATATTCGGTATGAGATGCGCTGTATTTTTTTTAATAAATTAAGATTTGGTTCACAAACAATATAGCTGGCTTATTATTAATCATTTTTTTTTACAAGTTGAGCAACGTCATTTTAAATTTCTTGGATCTACCATGTGAAACAGAAAATAAAAACACTTATATTATCTTCTTACACAACACCAAAATACAAGCAAAAACCAGAGGGAAGACGGCCCAAAAACCCATTGAATTTAAATAATATATTCGTTCAGAAAGTGTAACAGAGGTTCGTTGTCGTGATCGCCTATTGAATATAATACTAATAGCGTTGGGGTGTAACGCAGGGGTGTGTATTGATTTTTCCAATGCAAGGTTAGGGTTACATTTGCACTTTCGTTTTCGTTGGCCGGGTGTATTGGTTGTTGATATAGTTTGTTGGTCAAATAGAAGTGTACTGAATAATTATAAACACTATAAGACTGCGATAAATCTTGTGAATGTAAGTTTTTTATTAATACAAAATAAAAGAAGAAATACATTAAAAAAAAACTATCTGCCTAATCACGCCATTGTCTTCTTGGCCTAGAAGAAAACATACTTGCCAAGATCGACTGTATTAACAGCCGAGATCGACCGGTTGACCATCCCTGTGCTATATCAAGGCATGGTCTACCCAAAATGTATTATTTCATTTTAAATACTAGAAAAATCCTCCGAATTTGATAATTTACATAATTGTATTCGAGTCTAAAAGTTTTAAACAATTTTATTTCTCGTCAAGATTATCATTTTGTTATTCCCGGTCAAGCAACACAATCAAAAACCTGTCGTAATCTGTCATTTAGACAACGCGTTTATCCGAAACTTTTATATCGGTTTCGGTTACGGATATTTTTTTTATTTCGGATATCCGATAACTTCAGGCACAATTATATAAATAGAGCTTAATAGCATACCTAATGTTCACTGTGTCGGTTTATACTACCTTATCCTTAGATTAAATCAAAATAGCGGAAGATAGGTGTCTCGCCTTTGTGCCTCTAGCTCGTGGACCGCTGGAATTGTACCTATATGGCACGATTTCACATCTTTCGCGACAATCACACACATTTGGCGGCTAACGCTATTTTACTCGCACGACAGCGCCGTCTCCTATCTCTGTCCTTGTCTATCAGTGACTGTACGTTTGCGACTGTGATGACACTGATCATAGATGTGTGTTTCGAGTCCAGGTTTTCTGATTGCAATGTTAGCGCGGAACGTATATTCCCTTATAATAATAATCAATGACCTTATCACAGTCATATCTGTTAAAAGAAAAAAATGATCCATAACTCAATTTTGTATTTTAGTTGTTATTTCTTCACTTGACGGTTTTTGTCAATCGTGCCGATCTTCACGTTGCTCAATTTGGCGTATCAATGAATCGTGATTCGCAGAAACATTTTACAATGCACATTTTGTTACTCATCCGTTAACTTATCTTTTTTAATCGATGAAAGCAACTTGGAAATTGGTTTGGTTACGTGACTATTACCGGTGTTGTTGTCGATTTATATTGAATTAGTTTCATTTTAAAATATTTTATCAATTGTCGATGTATACATTTTGAGAATTTGCTTAATAAACGAGAAGTATCATATAGTTGTATGTTTATTACTCCTTCACACTCAAACCGCTGAACGGATTTCGGATAGACCTTGTATTGGTATAGTAAATAGGATTCATTTTAATTACGTTTTATTGGGATAATTGTAAAGGAGTGAACGCTCTAGTGTAGCCCGCAAAATTAAAATTTTCTTAAGATTTTTATATTTTGCAGGTCAGTATCAAGTTAAAATATGATTGGCGGCCGTAACACGTATTTATTCAAAAATTTATTAAATGCTCATAAATAATTAATACAAAGCCCTCTCAGTATAGCTAGCCCTATTGAATGACCTTTTTAGCCGTGGATAGTGAATTTTACGGTAGCCCGCGAAATTCGCGACTCGCGCCCATGGCGTTTTGAGCCCGAGTCTACGCTCGCCTCAAATAGAATGATGTCAGTAAAAATGAAGAGGCCACTGTTTGCTAGGGCTACTGAAATGTTTGAAAGAGTGACCATGGTTTTAGAGGGTAAGTGAATGGCAACGCAAAGGGTAACTGAAGAAACACAGTTAAGTTTTAGTCAGTAAAAGTCTGACGCACCCTCTCGCCCCACCCAAGAAAAGCTCGAGGTGGCACTGCACAAGTCCGAGGCCATGTGCTTCCACGGCCCTCGGGGTGCGCCACCACCTCGTTCCCAGCTAACGGTAGGAGGGGTTCACATCAGCGTCGGGTCGACGATGAAGTACCTGGGACTCGTCCTCGACAGCTGGTGGAACTTCAAGGAGCACTTCCGACGTCTGGCTCCCAAACTGAATCGGACTGGGGCTGCTCTCGGGCGGCTCCTGCCCAACCTCAGGGGACCAGACGCCTCCTGCCGGAAGCTCTACGCGGGAATCGTTCGGTCCATGGCTCTCTACGGGGCTCCGGTGTGGGCACCGACGTTGCAACAGCAACCGAGGACCCAGCTGAATGCGTGCCAGAGGGTCATGGCAATACGCATGGTGCGAGGGTACCGAACGATCTCCCGCGAGGCGGCGACCCTCCTTGCTGGCCAACCGCCGTGGGATCTGGAGGCAACAGTCCTTGCACACATGCATGACAAGCGCATGGAGATGCAACGCCGGGGCGAAATTCCGCTGCCACGACAAGTCGAGGCATGGCGGACAGAGCTCCGGCGGGATCTCATGGCGAAATGGCGTCAACGACTATCGCAACCTCGTTCGGGGCGCGCCACAATTGGGGCGATAAGGCCCATCCTTGGGGCGTGGCTGGAAAGACCTCACGGCGTTCTCAACTTCCGCACGACGCAGGTGCTTACCGAACACGGAAAGTTCGCCAAGTACCTGTTCCGGATTCGTGCGGAGGATTCGCCCGGGTGTCGCCACTGTGCGGAACATCCGGAGGACACGGTGGAGCACACTGTAGAGGTGTGCCCCGCCTGGGCGGAGCATCGCCGTGTCCTCGTGGGGGCGATCGGCGGCAGCGATCTCTCTCGCCGGGCCTTGGTTCAGGCCATGGTCCGTAGTGAGGAGGGATGGCAGGCGGTCGCCTCCTTCTGCGAAGCAGTAATGCTAGCAAAGGAGGAGGCCGACCGCATCAGGCAGAGGCAACGGGGCGCTCGCCCCAGCCGCCGCCGGGATTCCGATCCCGATTTCCGGCCACCGTAGGCGCGGGCTTGCGGACGGCGTGCAATGGGTAGCACGCTGTCCGATCGTCCGGTAACCGACCGGACCGAGCCCAAGTCGTCGACGGCGCGTTCTGTTCCCGCGCGCCTCAAGGAGCTGTCAGCACACCGAAGAGGCCCAGCCTGCTAACTGCAGGCAGGCAGGGTCGAAGCCTACTGGGGTCATGGGTTAGTTCCGAAAGGAATGCTCGACCCCGGCACGATAGGCTACGAAGGAACGGGGTAGGTTTTTAGTCAGTAAGAGTCTGACACTACTTCCCGCTCCGCCCAAGGGCGGGATTTGTCATTGGATGATTTTACCTACCATAAAAAAAAAAAAAAAAAAAAACCCAAGAAAAGCTTTTTAGTAATTTACCAACATAAAAAATCTGGTCCCGTTCTTCTAAGATCAAGTGGACTCCTGTGAACAAATCAATGATCGTCATGACACACAGCTCTGCCTAGCAACGCTAAATTTACAAAAGAACTAGAGTTAGTAGGTATGTTCAACTACCATTTGCTAAGCCATTATTCATAGGCTCAACAACAGCAATACTTCCGTATCTATTTCTAGAATGATATACGTACTTAGGGGCCGTTCAAGTATTACGTGAGCAGATGTTTTTTTTTGCAAATATTAACCCCTCCTCCCAAGCAAAAGTAATAAGCAAGCTCTTTCCCCCCCTCTATTCTTAACTAGAAATAAGATAGTGCAACATGTATTATATAAGGTGTTAAAAAATTAACTGCAAGAATTTTGTCCACTTACTCGCCATCGAAAAACGAACACATCAAAAAAAATTTTTTTTTGAGCCTTTTTATATTTTCACATAAATAAAATAATTTAGTATAATATTTTTTTGTGCGCTGTACCCAGGGCTGCGCTTGAGGCTTGGGCCGCCATCGTACCGCTCGCGAGCGGCTTGCTAGCAGTTCCCCCGCCGCCCGCTACTCTTCCCGCAGCTCTCTCTACCCCTCCCGTCCCTTAGTTGTCCGAAATCCGTCGCGCGGTAAGGGTGTTTTCTTGTGTCATTACGGCGAATACGTGCGTTCGTGCAGTTTCGTGCTTTTAATAATGCCGTTTACGCACAGCGTTTACGTATTCCAATCGAGAGTACTTAGATATGATAATGTGCTACATTACGACTGGTTAAAGTTTAGCTGCGGCACGTAACCGTTACCGTGAACTGTATGGTGAGCAACGACGAGTGCCTGCTGTCCAAACAATCCTAGGAGTCTACCAGTGCTTTTAATAGTCCTATAGGTATAATAAAATATGCTATTTGTAAGTAAGCTCGATAATTTGCCAGTCCAAAGTCTGAGAAATGTGATAGAAAAATTAGAATCAGCTGTTTACGAATTTGCGCCGTCGCGTGTCGTGTCACAGGGGTGAACGACTCACGCATACCTACGGCGGGGCGGCCGCGCCGGCGGCGCACGTGCGGTGTACAGTGCGCATATTCAATAATTTTGTGTGAAGTGAAAATATTGCATATCTCCGAAACGGGTTGTTATTTAAAAATCTTTTTTTCGCCAAATTTTTTTATTTGTAATTCTAAACCAGTACTTACTTTTCTTGCAGTTAATTTTTTAACACCTTATACATATATTCAATGTGTTCTGGTTTCGCTATTAATTTATGGGCTGTAGTTATGAGTTAAAATAAGGAATAAGCTTTGAAATAGAGATACAAAAAATCTTTTAAGTTACAAGAATGTGTACAAATCTTGTTTGAAGCGCGTTTACCCGCGTCATCAGCGTGTCATCTGCGCGTTTAAAATACGCTGTGTGCTAGGGGCCTAATCTATGTGCGAATATCGTTAACACACCCAAATCAAATACGCGTTTAATTGCGATGGAATGTTTTCGAGTTAAGAACTGCACAAGTGGTCTCAGAAATAGAGCACTATAAAAAGCAACATACAGTTAATTCTTTTTGCTCACCAAACCTCTTGTCTCTGGATTGCTTAATCCTACCAATGTGGATGCAAGAAACCATGCTCTATGCAAAGTGCAGGGCGCTGACTTCCATTTCTGCGAATAACATGATTTCACGGAACTCATTTGCTTAATAATATGGCGACTGCCACAAAAAAAATTGCATTCATACTTACAACACCATATTAATCACAATAGATATAATTTAATTAAAATCGTTCCAAACCTTCACGATTTCTGAGCTCAATCAGCTCAATGTTAAGCATTGAATAGCAAGACATGTGTAGAAAAAATTGTTTGCCGGGAAAAAAACTGTTCTTGCAAAAAAATTGCGAACGTTCGTATGAAAGGTGTACGCGGAGATCAAACATTTAAATGGGCTTTTGATCTTTCAGCTGAAGGACGAATTTGATTAGAATTCGAGACGACTGACAGTAATAACAAGGAGACCAAACAATAGACTAGACTAGCTACAACCTGCGGGTCTTAAATGTGAAAACGCCCAGGGGGAAATCATGACTTTTTCTGATGGATTAGGCGTGGACTGGTAATAACTAAAACCACAATGATATTGCTTCAATTACCCTTTGTGTCCAAGAACCACGAGTAACCCGTCAAGAAGTCGATCCATGGCCCTAGAAGGCTTCGGCCCTGCGGTTTGAGGTGCGTATGAGACACTGTGCGCTGTCGATTCTGGCCTGTACCTCTACCATGAGTTTTAAGCAATAGTATTCGTCGCTACTCGATATCGACGTCGTAAATATTTTGTATGGCAAATTTTTGTTCTGCAAGTGACCGCTAGAGGCGCTGCAAAATTTCCCATACAAAATATTAACGGCGTCGATATCGAGTAGCGACGAATACTATTGCTTAAAACTCATGGTAGAGGTACTGATCCTTACCGGACGATCAGCCGGCCAGCTACCCATTGCACGTCGTCCGCAAGCCCGACCCCAACGATAACAGGAAACCGTCCTGTGAATCCACTAATACAGATAGTAACTACCAAATTAATAGAGTCCAATGGGGTCTAGACTAGACTATTCCATTATTTTAATTATTATTCAACCGTCCAGGCTTACAGGTCGTGGCCGAAACATTGCGTATGTATAGGTAGATAAGAATGATTTTTTTTTTTATGGATAGCCTCGCGTTTGACCATTATCTCACCTGATGGTAAAAGATGATGTAGCCGACGATGGAGCACGCTACCCTTTTTGACATAAAGATATCTAGGTTGTAAATATCGGGAAAGACAGACTCCGGCAGAGAATTCCACGCCTTAGCTGTACGCCCAATTAATGTAGATTGTTTATTTATATATACTTTATTGTACACCATTTAGATACACAGTTTGAGCTTAAAACTTAAAATATACAATGGGCGGCCTTATCGCTTTATGCTATCTCTTCCAGGCAACCTGGAATGGAGAGAGATTGTCTAGACATAAAATGGGGTTGCACTTGGTGCATTTGAAAACTAGACAAATAAAACAAAAACATAATATACAAATATTAAGACTAAAATAGATACATAAATACATACATACTAAAAATATATTTCACTAGTGTTTTAAATATAGTGAGTGATTGTTGAGTAAGAAAGGAGAAAAGTTTATTCTACAAAGCAAATACACCGCTTTTCATTTAATACTAATATTAATCACGCCCCTTTGACAAGGTTATGAAAGCTTTTGGAGCGGAAAACTCGTGTTTTCATAAAACTCTTTCATAATTATGTAAAGTTTAGTTTTCTAATATTGTTATGTTTTTTGTTTAAATTCAAAGTCAGATTAAATTTTGTTTAGTAAGTTTAATGAATGTCTCGTTGGTCTACCGTTGTTGAGATTACAATCAAAATTGTTGAGCATTTGGTGCTAGGCTATTTTTGTTTGGCTTAGACGACTGGCGGTGGCGGTTAGCGCGGTGGTTGAGCGATTGGATGTTACGCTGCGTGTCGCGGGTTGCATTCCCGCATGGAATTGATATTCGTATTGGCTACATTTTTTTTTTTTAAGAGAACGATGCCGATTTTTCAAAGTCACATGAAAGTGAGCGTACACACATCACTGAGCAGCAAACGTTCAATCTCATTGAAAACTTAGTTATGGATTCGTGTGTCATGGACTGATGAGTAATATTAAATTAATATGCCAAAATAAAAGTTGTCTTTTTTTGTTTTCCTATTTCAAGCCCATTCGTTATTTTTAAACTTGTAACTTTTGCTCATTAAATCAACTAATAAAGAAACCAGAGTACATTGAAAAATGCATGTAGGTACCAATGTTTACGTAAGCATGGGGGCATAAGAGCTTTGCTTGCTTTTGTTGACGGGGTGGCGAGGTAGGGTTAATATTTGTCAAAAATCAACTTACGTAATACTTGAACGGCCCCATTCTCGCTAGAATACACATCTCAAAAATCCTATATATTAAAAGACAAAATCGAAACTGGACGGGCTTGTAGTTTATCAATCCGATCACGTAGATCGTACGTGTACGAGCGAGTTTGAAATTTGGGCTTGTGACGGAAAACCTGAGGAGTATCTGATTGATGACGTATAGACTACGGATGTAAGGCTGAGCGTAGACATGACTCACGACAGGTTTAAGACAGACTATTGCTTTAGAAAAAGATATGAAAAGGCGCAAACTTCAAACAAAAATTCTAGTAGACAAAATTGTCCAATTATACAAGATGGAACTGCACAGCGACAAGTCTGACTAACGATTATTATCGGTTTCCATTTTGTATTTATTTATTTAAACTTCATGTATAATAGTGGTACATAGGCGGACTTAATGCAACAAGGCATTCTCTACCAGTCAACCTTTGGGTTAAGAAAGACAACACTGTGGTAGGTGTGCACAATAAATAAATAACACATAATTTTAAATATAATGTTTATGTTATGTTAAAATACGTATTTATGTTAATATTATAAACTAATAAATAGATACTATGATATATATCAAATCATTATAACTATGAGAACCTAAAATATGACAATTAGGACGAAGACAGAATTAAAGTTGAGAGGACTTCAAGTAGTAGTTCCGAATTTTGCGCTTGAAGGAAAATTTACTTTCAGCCTTTTTGATGTCAAAAGGAAGCCCATTCCAGAGTTTTAGGTAGCCATACAAGCAGTACGGTGAGAAGGAATATGGAGAATTATTTATGCGGGTGTCAAAAAAGTCTAGCGACGTACTATCAAACACCGCTAAGTTCATTTTTGCTTGCACTCGAAACGAAAACTACAACGGGTTTGTTTTGGCGCCGCGCCGCAAAAAAATCGATTGAATGATTTTTTTTTATGTGATCAGGCAGAAATGACCGCAATAGTACCTCACCTCTAGTAGGTATATAATAGTATCAGTCTTTCACGTCTGGGTCATTTTGCAAGTACACGCGTAGCTAGGATGCTTAGATAATACAACAGTCGCGATGAAGTCCGTTTCGATACTGAAAAGGAATTGACGCAAACAGTGTGCGCCGCGTCGCCTTAGTAGACAAAACCGTTAGCTAGGGGGCTGACCCCCTAGCTCAGTCACGTGGTCAGAACAAAGGAATTGAGGGCGTGGCCAACTCCAAGCGCTCACGCTAAACGAAACGATTGTAACTTGGCTCAGGGGCCGTTTCGTTTTAAGTGACGACGGCGACGGCGTGTTGTAGACGAGAAAGGTCTAAAAAAGTTAAAAAATCTTCAGTGTTTTTTGCATCGCAAATCTTGAAACCTATCTCTTAGAGTTTAGACTAATTTAAATGGAAATTTCACAATCTTTTGCGCTTATCCATATATTCTTTAGTGCTAGAAAGTGTTCAAAGTAAGTTGCAAAGAAAGTGCCATTATATTTACGCAGCATGACTGTAAGATAATAGCATCATAATAATATCATTATTACTCTTATCTTGAGATAAGAATATAATGGAGCAGCTGTTTGAGGAACGGTTCAGAAGAATGGACGACTGTCTCAATGAGTTCTGTGAAGACATTCTGTTATCGGGCTATTGGAAGTGTCTTGATCATTTTTAACCGACTGCGCTAGAAGGAGGGTTATGTTTTTGTTCAACTGTTTAGGTATTGAAAAAAAACCGGGCAAGTGTGAGTCGGACTCGCACACTGAGCGTTCCGTACGAACTTACTTATGTAAATAGTTTTATTTATTTATTTAATTCTTTATGCACACAAAAGTACAGAGGCGAACTTAATGCCTTAAGGCATTTTCTACCAGTCAACCTGTAATGCAGAGACAAATTCAATACATATACACACACCGGCACAATTAGGGGAACACAAAAAAAAGACTGTTTATTTTTTTATTATTAGCTATATATGTATATTTTCAGCTTAATTTGGGCGTGGTTATTCAATATAAACATGACACAACATAAATTAGGGTTAAACATTGTTTATTTATAAATAATTACAAAAAATAAAAAATTTGAGACATTTTGCATTTTTTGAACCATTTTAAAAATTAAAACTTATCTTTGAAAAGGTTATTAAATCACAAAATTAATATCTTGTATTGCCTCCGCGGGCTCTAATTAGGGCTTGAATACGTCTACCCGTGCTTCTAATGACACTTTCAATCATTTCCTGGGGCAAATTGACCCACTCTTCAATTCTTAGATAGTTCAATTCCTGAATCGAATTTCGAAGATTTTTCCGAATCGCATAAACAGTTTTTTTTGTGACGTAACTACAAATTTACTGTTTACAGATTTTTCCTATATTTGTGCTATAAGACCTTGCTTCTTGATAAATTTTAATATTCTGAGGTCAACGGGAAGTAGTATCCTATGAATTTTGATTTCTTTGTGAGTCTCAAAATATGCATTTTTTTGCGACTTAGACGAAGTTTCAATTTTTCACAGCTTCAAAGGACCGGAGAACTGAATATATGGTTTTCAACTCGATACCTCCGCGCGTTCTCTAGATAAAGGGTCTTGACAGAGAGACAGCGAAGTGATCCTATAAGGGTTCCGTTTTTTCCTTTTGAGGTACGGAACCCTAAAAATAAAACATTTATGCTCAGGCCTTTGTGTAATTTAAGTATATATTGAGAGATATGGCATTGTGTGGTTATATAGTATAATCAGCCTTATAATAATATCCCTACTGCTAGGACTAAAGGCCGCGGTTATGAGAGAGAGATGGCCGTAGTCTACCACGCGGGTCCAGTGCGGGTTGGTGGATATAACGTGCCTCCAAATTTTTATTTGGCATTGACACATTCTGTTGTGGCATTTTAGAGAAATGCAGAACAGAATGTAAAGTCCCTTAAACCTCCGTTGAAAAGAGAGAATCCTGCATCCAGACAGGTGAAGTGTCTGTTCCGGACAACAGCCCTAGATTTTGGGCTGTCCTAATTACACGGATAACTCTGAAGGTACGTTTAGACTACGAAACTTTATACGGTACACTCTGTGTAATACATCGAGTGTTACTGTATAAGCACTAGTCAGAGACACTCGTGTTTATACAGTGACACTCAATGTATACACTGAGTGTACCGTACAAAGTGTCGTAGTCTAAACGTACCTTAATACCGCGATGCAAGATTTTTATAGTTCCTTTGTGGCGTCACAGATGTCGCTATAAATACGGAATAGATTGATGCCGTCTAAAAATCGAGAGCTTTTTTGTATTAGTTTGTGATAATGTTATGTCTCATTGCCTAAACAGAATGCGGTGTTACTCAGATAGACTGTGACAAAATGAATTAGACATAGCTATTACTTTTACTTCTTCCTATTTCCAAAGTAACGCGCGAAAATTTGGCTATTGATAAAAATCTATTCAGACTTACGTTTTGCTATTGGTAGTCAGAAATACTTCGACTGTCCCTAGGTAAACTCTCGAATCTGAAAATATGCATTTTTTTCTTTATTTCTTTTTATTAGGGCTTATGGTTTTTATGAATACAAATTTATATACAGATATAGCCAACAAAGACAAAGTTATCCATAAAATGAACTCCATATCTAGGGACAGTCGACTTACTTATACACCAAAATTGTCCTGTGCTAAAACAGCATTGTTATTAGTTAGCCCATTATGTCCCACTGCTGGCAGGCCTCCCTTTTCCACTCATGTCTTGTCCTCAGCCATTGCGAGCCATTCACTCCGGTAGTTGTCCATCTCTTATTATTAATTTAGACAAACTTTATGCACATAACACTGCACAAAGGCGGACATGCCTTAAGCATTTTCTACCAGTCGACCTTAGGGTGGTGCAGAAACTTTACTTTCTCTCTACCTTCGTCTTGGTCTGCCGCGATGTCGCCTTGCGTTTAATGGGACCCAATAAGTAGCTCCTTAAGCTCACAGTTCTTCAAGCAAGCTACATTAGATTCACGCCATGCGAGGTCCTTCTGCGTACAAATCAGGTGTGGTCCACATGTGTGTCGGTCTAAACTATTCTAACTTTAGAACTACAGTCTACAGTCGGTCTCCATACACTAAAATGTATGGAGACCGATACGCTTAGGGCCGAAACACATACTCGCGTGGCGTCGCCGCAACGCTAAAATCGGCGGTGCCGCCCCGTACATTATACGTACAATTGTACGGGGCGGCATCGCCGATTTTAGCGTTACTTATTCTGTGGCGTTGTGGAGACGCAACGCGGTTATGTGTTTGGGGCTTTTGATCGGCGTACGTGACCCACGTGTGCCCAACGTAGTTCTACCTTTAAACATTTTGGTAAATAATTTATTATTTATTTATAGAAACTTTATGCACATAATACTTATTTGTAATTTCTGCTTTCATGCAGGCGAAGCCGCTGGGAGAAGCTAGTTATGCAATAAAGTTAAAATAAATTCTCTGTATTAAAACATTGTTATGTCTTTAATGCAGTTGAAAGCATAATCAGTCAATTTTATTATAAATTCGCGATGCTTTTTGTGATTGAGTGAGATTAAGCTATGTTGATTTTGTTTGGTTATTGTGAACGGAAGGAAAAATTGTGAGTTTATAATTTGCGGACGTATTTTTGTAGGACGTTGAAGACATTTTCAATGACGGTAACCATTCGAAGTTTCTTAACAATGGAACATGATCTATTGGTTATTATTTCTATTTCAATGGAAGAAGGACAATGACGTGTCCTCAAAAATTCTAAGACACATGACCAACCCACACTAGCGTCACATGGTGTGTTTATAGGAGGATATCGCACTTAAAGAGGAGGCCTGTATAATACGCGGCAAATAAGTTTTAACTAACGATGTACCTACCAGAATCAGAGATTTAAATAGGTGCTTAACTACTTGGTAATTATTAAGGAATCGTTTGGAGCAGAGGTTCAATTTGTTTTTTTTATTCCTAATGACCCACTTCGTGTTAGAAATCTTTAGAATTCTTGGCTTTTCTTTACTATAATCACTGACTAAGTAATAGTACACGTACCTCATTTATGCTGAACTGGACCTATTTGACGCAACCGTGAGACAGACAATGTTACTTACTTAGTTTACTTTTATTTTTTTTTTATTTTAAGTATCCATTAGGTGGTCTCAGCATTGTGTGTTTCCATGCCCAATAAATTATTTTCTTTCTTTCTTTCTATAATATGTATGTATTTGTATTTATACTCACCTTTCTTATGAATAAGTCTGTCTATTGCTGAAAACTGCATGAAAATCCATTTATCGCGCTCATACAGAGAGTATCGGAGTGGGAACTTAGTTTTATAATATGTACCTAAAGAATATTATTAGGTTTTGTCGCTATCAAGGCTTTTCATACTCCAGATTTGTAAAATTTACCAATTATCTTTTGCTAAAAGCGTTGCTAATCAAATAAGGGCCATCATTTAAATATAACTCCAAAGACCCTTTTAATATCTCGACTACAAAGCCAATACTTCAATTTAAAGAATGATTTATTCAAACGGGTCCTGAATTTGATATTCAAAACGTTGTCGAAAGCTTGGATTGACGTTCAAAATGGATTTTGACGAGTTTGTCAGTCACTTACGATTGATGGTGGGTGACTGGGGCCCTTTTTAGGCCAATGATAACTGAACTTCAATTTAATTTAATGTTTTGAGAATTGAGGCTAAATGTTCGTACAGACCTTGAGAATGCTAATTAGCAAACTTTGTAATTAAGGTTTGAAAGTTTGAAGTTGGATATCTGATTCAGAAGATTCGTTTTGATCTTGAAATATTTAAATGTCTTTATAATATTTTCGTGGATGCACGATGCGGACTGTATTTCGTGGGTTGGTGGTGAACAGGGCCTCAAGTCTGCTATAACAATAGTGTAAGAATCGTCTATCATTGATTTCATCATGGTTGATTTTGACAAGTTTGGTAAACTACTAATATAATCGCGTCACTATGACTTTCCAACAGTCAATCACTGACACACCATTGAAAGAAATGGTAATCTCGTACATTTCTAATTTACGGGGTAATCTGCTAAAGTTTTGTCAGTTCCTTTGATTAGTGACTTACCATTAGATTTGTCTGAATACGACAAAGTCATTCTACCACCATTTGTTTACGAGACCAATAACCGACCAATGATCGACCATTATGATTTAGCAGATTAAGAACTTTTACCAAAATGACAATGGGATTCTGTTGGAATGTCGAGTTTATAAAAATAGCAGACTTGGGCCCCAGGTCGTCGTGGAATAAAAAATATATTATATATATCACTTTGAACTTTCCATTAAAAAGTTAAATAAAATACAACTACACGGCACACGCGACATCAAAGTTCGGAGGAAGAAGAAAGCGGCAACCAGATTTGTGTTACCACAATATAAAATTATAAACTAGGTACTACATGTTGATACTAATGTTGCCAACATTTGACATTACTGACACTCCGTGCCTCAGAAAGCACGTAAAGCCGTTGGTCCCGGCTGTCATTCGTAGATCTTTGATAGCATAGTCGTAACAGGCACAGACGCCAGCAAGTCTGACCATCAGACTCTGCAAGGAGTACCGTGTTACCCAGTGATTGAGCTGTGGAAGTCTGATAGACAGTTGCTTCATGTAAACACAGGTATTCAGCCGCATATGATTAGACTGGAAACCGACACCAAGCTAATTGACAAAAGGCTAGGCAATGAGTCTCCTTTCTGGAAGATATCGCTGTCAGCGATGAGGCCGCCATTGTACCCATACTTGTAGATATAACTTACTGTGAAATTGTTATTATTTTGGTGGTGAAAGTTTATTCTATTCTATGAAGAGATGGAAGTCCCCATTTTGGTAGTTCCATATTTAGGTACCGTATTTTATATTGATCCTCTTATCACAATTTCTAACTTACTTGTGATTATCCGTCTAGTTCCGGTCGCCTGAATGATTTAATATTAAAATTTAATTAGTCTTAATGGGTTTTTTGAATAATGTACAAGTCTCGAAGGTATTGGTAAAAATATCTTCGGGCTAGTTAGTTAGTTTAGCCTATTATGTCCCATTGCTGGGCGAAGGCCTCCCTCTCCCTTTTCCACGCGTTTGTCCTCGGCCATTGTGGGCCAGTCCCTCCGGTGATTGTCCAGCTCATCTCATCTCTCTGTGTCTTCGGGTTAGTGGTAAAAAAAAAAGAATAAATAAATACTTCTTCGAATGCAAAAACAGACAGACTTCAGGACACTAAACAGTTCTCACAAGAAATCGTCACATAATTCCGACTGCAGAATTACATTCCACTCGTAAACCATTATAAATCAATTACCTTTTGTGGTTCTATGCAATCATCCAATTGTGTGTCTTGCTTTTTCTGTTGACTTTAAGTAAGGATTCGTTCTGGTATTTTGTATGACGAGTCGCTGGCTATGTTTCTCTGGTCGTGTCTAATCGCCTTATTCTTTATTTAAGTTTATGTTTTATTTATGAATGTCTTTCTTTTTGATTTCAGGTATGTAGCGGATTCATCTTGAAAATGTATTACGTTTTACATCGTTCTGTAACGGTAAGTAGAAGTTTCCTGAGCACTTGACTAGTCCTGGTATTTGATGCAAAATATTTAAACTAGAAATACATTAGACCGACGCGACGCACACGTAGACCACGCCTAATTTGTACGTAGAACGACGTCGCGTGGCGTTTTTTTTTTTCCTATCTGTTGGATCACTAATTCAACATTACTGACTTTATCCACAGAGCACTTTTATTTCCTTGACTTGCCCTTTCTAAAATCGACAACCGACTGCTCTCGTGGGTGCGAACACCCGCTATTAATAAAAATGAGGACCGGATCTACCGCCATCTTGGCAGAAACAGTTAACTATTTATTCAAGTCAGTGTATGTATAAAAACAACCAGAAAAATCCTTACAAAAATATAAATGTCTGAAACATTTGATTTAATGTCACATAAAGTTCAAGAATTATTTAATGCACCACTTTAAATGTAAAATCGTCATTTGACAAAACAAATATCAAAACTAACGCCATCTAGACGACAGTTATTTCTAACTTTAAAATATCAGCTGTCACACACGACAACAAGTGTCATTGTCATTTGAAAACCTTATCCAAACAATAAGATTCCAACATTCGGCCATCCGCATAACTTACGCGTCCCTGCGTAATTGCGAGAGTGTCTTTTACTTTAACGATCAAATTTTAAAGAAATGAAGGTAATGGTAGTTTGCGGGACTTCGTTCTTGTTCACTGTTTCGCATACCTCTAACCAACCTCTGGCAAACCTCGACTACGAACATTAACGCAGCCTTCATGGAGCTACCACATCGTGATGTCATATATCACTTCCTAAAACTCTTGAGCCATGCAGCCAGCACCTACGGCTTTAAAAGGTAACCTCACCACAAGCACGCTAACCTGATCACCATCTTAGCCCCATCAGTGACCTTGACTAAGCAGACTGTACTTTTGGCCATCATGTGAAGAGACTTTCCTGGTTGACGACAGCAATCAGACGTAATGGCTTACATTGAGTTACACATCATCGCTCCGACCCTCTGGTACTTGCAGCACTTTTCCGACCAACTGGAACCTGCAGAATTATCTCGACTCATGGAACATCACCACTATCTCACTGGGGCATCATCCCGAATCATTGGGACAGTACCACCCTGACTCACTGGAACATCACCACAGACAGCTCAGAATCACCGAGATCTATGCGGTATCCGGTTCTGACTCACTGGAACCAAACTTCTACTGACTTGGCGTGCATCACGATGCCTGAAAGACTCTTATCAATAATTTATGTTGCCACATAACAAATTAACGACCAAAAATTATAAATCCTGCATTGCAGTTCAGAGTTCTCCGTGCGATCTAACCACATAAAAATCTGACATCAACCACCAGACAGCTGCCCGGATGAGACAACAACACCCATCTGTTCGAAGGATGCTTGGTTTTTGATGAAGGTTTACGGGGACCTCACACCCTGTCCCCATACCTGTAAATTACAATTGCATAAAAGGAACACTACCATTAATCGATAACAATCAGGTACATACAACTGTATGTACATATAATATGGTATAATATATACTAAATACTTTAGTTGTGGAACAAGGCGTTACTATCTTGAAACTTAAAGAGCGGTGCAAGTCGCTTCTACCTTGAAGCCGCCAACATACAACTGTATGTTATAAACCATGTATTCGGTCAATATGTGGCTCAAAAACTATCCTTAAAATTTATGACTGTACCAGCTATGTACATTTACGAAACTGCTTTGTTTGTTAGAATCAATTTATATCTGTTTCAAAAGCTATCAGATTTTTTAAAAAAAAAAGACTGCAGTGCGTCCTCAATGTATGGACAAAAAGTGTGAAAATAAGATTTTTTTTTTTTGGCATCGAAAACCCAATAATTCAAAAATTTACCCATATTAAAATTTAAGAAAAGTCTATCTCGCTATTAATGGATAAATGTTACTATACTTTTTTTTTTATGAAAATTTGTAATATTTCTTATTATGCAAACACATGGTTTACATATTGACTGTTTTGAGATTTCTTTCAAGTTCGTTTTCAATAGTACATTTTATAAAAATAGCTAAACATAAAATAGTTCTTTTAGTCCATTGTAAGAGTTTAATTTTTTTTTTTATATTATTATTTTCTTTGCTTATTTTTTTTTTTGTCTTTAACTATTCATACGCCTTCAAACCTATGTTTAAAAAAATTGAAATTCTGATTCTGATCCTGACTAATTACGTTACTAGTGGCACAAGTCGCTACTACCATACCACTGGAGCAGTACAAGTCGCTACTACCTTGAAACCACTGGGGCGGTACAAGTCGCTTCTACCTCGAAGCCGCCAAAATAAAACTGTACGCTATATACTGTATTACTAGTGGTACTAGTCGCTACTACCTAGAAACCACTAGGGTGGTACAAGTCGCTACTACCTTGAAACCGTCAGAACTTGTATGTTCTAATAATTATGCTTTGCACACCTTATGCATAATTGCGCTGTGCACTCAAACAACTATGCTTTGCACAGCTTGTGCATTCCAACAACTACGTTTTGCACGGCTTGTGCACTCTAACAACTATGCTTTGCATACCTTGTGCAATCTAACAAGTATGCTTTGCACACCTTATGCATTCTAATACAGATTCATATTTGTTTATTTGCTCAAACAAATCAAAAAAAAATATTTGCTCCAATAATTATACTTTGCACACCTTTTACAATCTAACAACTATGCTTTGCACACCTTGTGCCTACTAACTATGCTTTCTTTTGCATTCTAACTACTATGCTTTGTACATCTTGTGCACCCAACAACTACATATTATTATGTTTTGCACACCTTGTGCAATCTAACAAATATGCTGTGCACACTTTGTGTATTCTAACAACTAAGGGCTGATTTCATCATTCAATATAAAAACTTAGTTAACATGGGCGACAACAAAAGAATTGAAACTGAGTTAGCCTAAACTATTTTCAATTCATATCGGTGAAATGCAAATGAAGCTATAATCTCGATTAGACGCTCTAACTGTATTTGTTTTAATTAATCGCAAATAGTTTATTGGTGAATTTGGCTCTAAGCTTTGCACACTTTGTGCGTTCCAATTCAGATTCATATTCCTTAATTTTTTTTCAAATAAATCAAACCTATATATTTGCTCCAATAATTATGCTTTGCACACCTTGTGCAATCTAACTATGCTTTAAAAACCTTGTATACTCTAACAACTATGCTTTACACACCTTGTGCATATTAATTACTATGCTTTGCTCATTTTGTGGATTCTAACAATTATGACTTGCACATATTGTGCACTCTGACAACTATACTTTGCACAGCTTGTGCAATCAAACAACTATGCCTTGTGCGCTGCACTTGCCTTGCGCACCGCGCTGCGCTCGGCTTGCGCACCGCACTGCGCTCGGCTTGCGCACCGCGCTGCGCTTGGCTTGCGCACCGCAATACGCTCGCCTGGCGTACCACGCTGCGCTCGCATGGCGTACCACGCTGCGCTCGCATGGCGTACCACGCTGCGCTCGCATGGCGTACCACGCTGCGCTTGCATGGCGTACCACGCTGCGCTCGCATGGCGTACCACGCTGCGCTCGCATGGCGTACCACGCTGCGCCCGCATGGCGTACCACGCTGCGCTCGCCTTACGCATCACGCAGCGTTCTTTTCGCGCACCATGCTGCGGTTGCTTGGCGCACCACGCCGCGGCCGCTTGGCGCACCACAGTGCGCTCACCTTACATACTGCTTTTAGAACAATAATTGCACACAACAAATGTTATAAAAAGTGCCAGCTGTTAGTCTCGGCCTTGTTTGGAAAACGAATTTATAGAACAATCGGATTTAAGGTTGGATTATCAAGCCTTTTAATACTAATGTAATCACTAACAATGACTGCTTAGTGGCTGTAAAAATTCAAATTCAACTAGACTACTAACTGTTTTCAAATAGAACCAAATAGTTGAAAACAATATGATGAACCCGTACATTCATATAATTATTGTAGGTTAAGCAACACAACACATCAGCAACATATTTCAAAGTTGTACCTACTTGTCTCAAATTAAAGTTATGATTAGTCTGATACAAGATCATTTGTTAATTACTCAAGCCCCAAGCGAACGCCGGCGTTCGCACACCTATTGTCTTTCTATTCTGTCTAATTACGGTATTTAAAATAAATCCACAAACGATATTGCCGTCCATGTTGAATTTATATCAATAAAACACCAGTAAAAATAAGGGTAATAGCCGTTGGTTTAAAACAAAAAACACTACATTTAAATTCATTTCAACTAAAATACAATGAGGGTAACTTGTAAACCCACAGCTCGAAATAAAAACTTATCAGAAAAATATAAATAGGCACCCATTGGTTTCTTAAAAAAATCGATATTGACCTTACTGGATCAGTGAATCTCCTCAATGATGAGGAAATTATAATCAAACTCAGTTTTTCTTTGAATATGTACCAAACAATTGTGTCGGTTTAAAGATAAACAAACCTATTTGCGTTCACAAATGCTACCATCACAATATTTAATACTGCATCTTTTAAATACAGGAACATTACAAAAAGGAAGAGAAAAAAAAAAAAACAGGTAGAAAATAAAATTAGTTTTCTTACCCTATGACAGCGTCAAATCAGAACAACCAAACTTACGTATGTGGGCCTGGATATAATTGGCTGGTATAACCGACCAACTATTAATATCCCGCTTCTGAATTGTTGGATCACTAATTCAACATTACTGACTTTATCCACAGAGCACTTTTATTTCCTTGACTTGCCCTTTCTAAAATCGACAACCGACTGCTCTCGTGGGTGCGAACACCCGCTATTAATAAAAATGAGGACCGGATCTACCGCCATCTTGGCAGAAACAGTTAACTATTTATTCAAGTCAGTGTATGTATAAAAACAACCAGAAAAATCCTTACAAAAATATAAATGTCTGAAACATTTGATTTAATGTCACATAAAGTTCAAGAATTATTTAATGCACCACTTTAAATGTAAAATCGTCATTTGACAAAACAAATATCAAAACTAACGCCATCTAGACGACAGTTATTTCTAACTTTAAAATATCAGCTGTCACACACTACAACAAGTGTCATTGTCATTTGAAAACCTTATCCAAACAATAAGATTCCAACATATCTCACCTGATGGAAAGTGACGATGCGGTCGACGATGGAGCGCGCTTGCCTAGAAGTAACCCATTCACTCTAGACTAAAGATTCCCAGGTTGTAGCTATCAGGAAACACAGACTGGCAGGGAATTCCACTCCTTAGCTGTACGCACAATGAATGTGTTCCCAAAACGTTTTGGGCTTATAGGTGGGCATGGATCTAATGTAGCTCTACAAGTCTAGTTACCGTATAAAATGTATGGAGACCGACGAGCCTAACGTGGCCCACGTGTGCTCAATGTAGTTCTAGTGAAATTATTCTTCTACCACTAAGTGCTTGTTTACGGAGACGCGGTGCGTTGGGCGGTCCGCGGTACATTGCCATATGTTTGTGTTTGCGCATGCGATGACGCGGCCCGCTGCGGCAATGTACGAAAAACACCCAACGCGTCGCGCAACGCGCCGCGTGTCCGTAAACACGGCCTAACTGGAGTGAACACAGTAACCAAAGACGCAGGTGAAACTGTGGGGGATAAGTTTCACTGTCATATTATTATTATAAAGGTGAAAGTTAGTGGATTAGGTACACGGGTAGACCATGCCCTAGAATGGCACTTAGAATACTTTTAATCCCGGGAGTTTCTTCCTTTAGGTAAATTTTCCACTTTCACACGAGTGAAACCGCTGGCATCAGCTAGTTCTTTTAAAAGAACATGAATCATCACGTTCTTTCAAAGTGACTGTACCGATCGTGTGTAAAGACCCCGTTAACAGTAATAGGATCGCAAGATTAGCAAAAGTGCATAGTTGTCGAAGTGTTGCACACGAGTCGTTTAGTAAAGATATCTTGTTAAGCATTGAGCTGACACATTTTATGCTTGTTACAGTTTCTTTTTTTGTTATTGACTTTCTGCTGCCTGCGGCTGCGCCTAATCGCACTTCGAAGATACTCCAGGAATTATTTTTTTTTAACAAGAGATACAACCGTCTTCAATGTAGAAAACACTAAAAACTATAATTCTTAACCGACTTCGAAACAGAGGAGGTTCTATGTTCGCCTGAATTTTTTTTTGTTCACCGATATCTCGGTCAATTGTGGACCGACTTTATTTCTTTTTTTTGTATTTATCGAAACATTCCGTTCCGGGTTGGTCTCATAGAAATATTGTTTTGATCTGATGATGGACTTCGAAGATATAGAATGGAACTCTTCAAAAAATCATAGCAGAACTGTCATGACAAGTAAAATTGCTTTGTTTATACATGTAGTCGGTGACTGACTGAAAAAAGAAGGGGAGGGGATACATAGAACTGATCTGATGATGAAGCCGCAAAGTAGGTACTGGAATTCTGTAATAAATCAATATATTTAGCCGTGTTTGCTATTATTAGAGTTGTCATGATGATTTTGTTGATGGATGTTTGGTCCCATAGTAAAAGATGTTTGTTATCATGACTACAATCACGTATTTAAGTATCGTCCACTAATTACCAGTCACCCTATATAGCGAAGAGACAAATCTGTTTGTTATCTTCCAAATCAAGGTTACCTAAAACAAACAAACACGGTAGTCTTAACACGCGTTTATTGTGCACCTCCACCACCGTGGGATGTCGGCCACACCGTTATCGTATACAATAGTGTAGTTATGTGTTACGTTTCCGCGGTTCTACCGTGTTAAGGTCAGATCCGGTTGATAGTGAAGATGTAATTAAAAGGAAATGAGGCTGGCTTATGAACCGGTGAAGCGGGAACTATATTCGACGGACGCACACATGGGCCACGCCTGATTTGTACGTAGAGTCACGTCGCGTGGCGGCCATGTCGTTGACGGCGTGCACTGTTCCCGCGCGCCTCAAGGAGTTGTCAGCAAACTGGTGCTGGACTGCTACCCACCAGGACCGAAGCATACTGGGGCCTAGGGTTAGGCGAATGTGAACCCCGAGACCCTGAAACAAAGGCATTGAAGGAACAGGGTAGGTTTTTAGTCAGTAAGAGTCTGACACTATCTCCCGCCCTGCCCAAGGGTGGGATTTGTCATTGGATGATTATACCTACCATAAAAAAAAACCTCGCGTGGCGTGGATCTAATGTAGATTTAGGAGCATTTATTTCAAATGAACCATTTACAGGCAGTTTTGAGAGGTCAAGAAGTCGGTCTGTCAGAAAAAAATAATAAATTGCACATTCGAAAGCGTAGGTCTCTATGGAGAAGAATGTGCAAGAAACTCCTTGGACACTCTTTCCAATCATGTTATGTATTTTACAAATACTCGGTTACATGTTTCTCGTCGCTGCTATTATGTGAGAATAATGTAAATAAGATAATAAAAAAAATGTTCTAAATATAGATATTAAAATAACTACTGGCAGCTAAGAGATGACCAGTCTCAACTGACAGCGCCCGTTCACGGACATGACTCGTAAGAGCTCTACAAGTCTAGTTTTCATATAACATACACCGGAGACCGACGCGCCCAGACCGGCGTACGTGGACCACGAGTGCCCAGTGTATTGAGTCTATCGATTGGTTGTCGCTTTAGATCCTCAAGCGGAAGCCAGCTTCCGATTTTTTGAAGAGTTCCGTTCTATGTCTTCGAAGTTCATCATCAGATCAAAAAGATATTTTTATGGGACTAATTCGGAAGTAGAATCTTTCAATCAAAACAAAATTTTTCGAAATCTGTCCACAATTGACCGAGATATCGGAGAACATACATAAAAAAAAATACATACAGCCGAACCTCCTCCTTTTCGAAGTCGGTTAAAAATACTAGCTTCTGCCTAGCCTGTCACTCAAGAATAAAGTAGCTTTCTATCGGTGAAAACAAAATTAGCAATCGGACCAGTACTTTCAGAGATTAGCTCGTACAAACAAAAAAAAAACTTTACTTCTTTATAATAGATATTAATGTAGATTATGCGTTCAAATTGTAGGAAATTTATCTAAGAACGTAAATAAAATCAAACTTCTTCATATTATAGTTACTTCTACGTACTTAGTCTGTAAAAATGGAAAATCAGGTGTACGATAATGATGCGGGAGAGATCGGAAGCCAACTTTCGCTATTTACTGGTAGTGAACTCCCAATTAAGTAAATCTTGGTCCTTCTTTTTATTGCTTTTGCTCTACAGAAATACTTTCAACAAAATCATCAAGTAAACACAACGAGCAGCAGATACGATCGGTCCTACGCATCGGTGCCGTTATGTCTCGTAGCGGTAATTAGTTACGCCTGTGTGACGTTCACGATGCTCGCACATGTACACAATACGTTTGTGAGTTCATAGTAGGTACGCGGCAAATAAGTTGAACCATTTGCCAATGTTTCGCGCGCCACTTTGATTGAGACCCGAAAATCTGTCTAAGTTAAAAAAAGCCTATGTTACTCAGTAATAGGGGCCATTCAAGTATTACGTAAGCACTGCAGGGGCTGATGACATAGGGGATGGGGGGTGTTTTTTTTTTTTTAATGTAGGTGAAATCATCCAATGACATACCCCGCCCTTGGGTGGAGCGGGAGATAGTGTCAGACTCTTACTGACTAAAAACCTACTCCGTTCCTCCTTTGCCTTGGTTCCAGGGCCCTGGTATGCATTTTCATACCTCCCCAAAGCCCCAGATTAGGCTTCGACCCTACTGGGCCCCTTCAGTTTGCTGACGACTCCTTGAGGCGCGCGGGAACAGTGCGCGCCGTAAACGACTTGGGCTCGGTCCAGTCTGATACCGGACGGACGGACAGCGAGCTACCCATTGCCCGCCGTCCACAAGCCCGCGCCAACGGTGGCCGGAAAAATCGGGATCGGAAATACGGCGGCGGCTGCGGCGTGAGGCGGTCGGCCTCCTCCTTTGCTAGCATTACTGCTTCGCAGAAGGAGGCGAATGGGGGGTGTGGAAAATGATTACGTCAGCAGTTTTTTTTAAGAGAACAATCTCGATGTTCCAAATCCACATGATAATGTGTAGTCAGACATATCACTGAGCAATGTTTACGTAAGCATGTGAAGGAGGGTTAGATCTTTGCTTACTTTTGCTGACGAGGGGGAGGGGGAGGTTAGAATTTGTGAAAAATCTGTTTACGTAATACTTGAACGGCCCCATAAAGTAGCATTCTAATGGTGAAAGAATTTTTAAAATATGTCCAGCAGTTTTTGTGTTTATCCATTACACACAAAAATACAAATCTTTTCTCTTTAATATTAGTATAGATATTCACTAATCATCATCATCATCATAAGCCTTTTAATGTTCCCACTGCTGGGACTCAAGCCTCCTCTCTAAGAAAGGGAATGGGCCGTAATCCACCACGCGAGCCCAATGCGGGTTGGTGAATGTCACATGACTTCGAATTTTTGGTTCTATGACATGCCGGTTTCCTCACGACGTTTTCCTTCACCGTTTCGAGAGCAGTGGTGATGAAATAAATTACACAAAGTAATGCTCAAAGGCTGGGTTTGAACCCGCGACCTACCATTCGTAAGTCGGGGCCGTTACCACTCGGCCACCACTAATAGCTGTCTTATACCAATAGTTGTCTTTAATTGTATTTTGTCACAATAACTCCTAAGTATGACGTCCATCAGTCGTTTCCAGGATGTCCTTGCTTATTTTTGGAGATATTCTCAACCATTCCTTACGTATGTATCTCTTTAGATCTTTTCGAAGTGTTTAGTGAGTGTTTCCGGGCTGTGTTGAAAGATTGCTAGTAGAATTTTTATCTTTTCAAGTTGGTTTTTTTTTTGGACCAAACAAAAGTTGCGAATCTCTCGTAGCTTCTGGTGAGATAGTTGTCAAACTCGAGCCTACAAATAAAAAAAAAAAGATTTTCTTCGAATCTTTTTGTTTGTATTTATCACCGGAGTATTGCAGATTACGTATGATTGTAATAAATCTTTATTAGGTTATAATTTCGCGATAAAATCGCTTTGTACACGATAAATCACATCCAAATTCATTCGTTTCCAATATAACCGTGTCTTATTTAGAAAAAATATTTTACAATCTCTCGCGATATTTTACAATCTAAGGCTTAGCACGCACTGCGATAAATCGCAAGTGGTTTAGGAATAGCTGAAAAAGCAAAACTGTATGTGCGCGTGTCACTTCGTCAAATCAGTCACTGAAAAAAATCGCTAATGCTTGCGCTTGTATAGAAAGCCATGTTTTTTTTTTATGGTAGGTAAAATCATCCAATGACAAATCCCGCCCTTGGGCGGAGCGGGAAATAGTGTCAGATTCTTACTGACTAAAAAACCTACCCCGTTCCTTTGTTGCCAATCGTGATGGCTGAGCCTTCCTCTCAGAAAACGGCCCTTGACCCTAGCAGGCTTCGACCCTGCCCGCCTGCAGCTAGCAGCTCTACGGTTCGCTGACAGCGCCATGTGTTACATTTTTTTTTGCGGTTTCAGACTTGCGATAAAACGCGGGCGTTTAATCGCAGTGCGTGCTAAGCCTTACGGCGTCGCGGCGTTTGCGATTTTCCGGTGGGTGACATAATCAACGCGTCAACGTATCAGACAATCTTAAAAATTCCAGTTATTTCACTTTTTATTCAATTATTTAAAAAATGCATAACATTATTAACGAATAATAATTATAATTATTACACCGCACGTAAAAACCTTAACGCTACGCAGTGCAGCAGATTTCGTTATTAATTAATGTTAATTAAATTGAATCTTTCCGAGCTCACAGTCGCTGAACGGATGGAAATTAAAATAATGATTGCATTATGAATTTTACATGGAAAATATTTTCAATATTGAATTTGTATCGTCGGTCTGCCACTAGGTCGTACATGATCATCATTAACGGAATTTTGGGAACTTTCGTAAGCGGTTTAGGAACACATTCATTGTGCGTACAGCTAAGGAATAAAATTCCCTGCTGGAGTCTGTGATTCATGATAGCTATAACCTACGAGTCTTTCAGTCAAGAGTCAATAAGTTACTTCTAGGCAAACGTGGATCGAAACGTTTACTACGTTAAGCTCTCTGCTTGATTAGCAGCATAGCATAGCATTAGCCTTACAATGTTCCCACTGCTGGGACTCATGCCTCCTCTCTAATAGAGGGAATGGGCTGTAATCCACCACGCGAGCCCGATCCCAATTTCCGGCCACCGTAGGCGCGGGCTCGCGGACGGTGGGCAATGGGTAGCTCGCTGTCCGTCCGTCCGGTAACAGACCGGTCCGAGCTCAGGTCGTCTACGGCGCGCACCGTTCCCGCGCACCTCAAGGAGTTGTCAGCAAACTGTAGGGGTCCAGCAGGGCCGAAGCCTACTGGGGCCAAAGGTTATGTGAGACTGTCACCAAAGGCCCCAGGATAAAGGCAAGGAATGGAAAGGTAGGTTTTTAGTCAGTAAAAGTCTGACACTGTTTCCCGCCCCACCCAAGGGCGGGATTCGTCATTGGATGATTTTACCTACCCAAAAAAAAAAAAAAAAAAAAAGAAAACCACGCGAGCCCAGTGCGGGTTGGAACGGGCCAATCGGAGCCGAACATCGTAAAAAAAACAACTCGCACTAAGTCCTCAAATCAACTGCGCAAACACGCTCTTGTCTTTTAAATGTGATATCAATCTGATATCCGCAAAACCATCTTAGAAGAATATTACTCACATATTATGTCCTTCTTTTACGACTTCGAAGGAAGTGATAATAGTACCGGTACAGACTAGAAATATTATGATTATAATTAGGGATGTCATTGAAATTAAATTTCGGATTTTCGAAACGGATTCGGATTGAGAAATAATAAATAAATATCGGTTTCGCTCTGTAGATTTTTTGGATTCATAGATTACTATTTTTATTGTGCTTTTGGGTACAAAGGCTATAGTGAATAGGCTCTTAATAAACTAGTGTGCGCCTCCCCATCAACACTTGTATCACTAGTTACCATCAGATGGGACCGCAGTCAAGAGTTTATATCAATAAAAAAAAAAGTGGACCGGCCTACACTGTCCTCTACCTATTAATATTTCAATATATAAGTAGAAAAATATTGTAGAACCAATCTTTTATTTAACCATGGAGTTTCTTACCGGTTCTTCTCCATGGGATGCGAAAAATTGGACTGTTTGCTAGATTTTGACGTTTTATAAAGTGTCCATGTAGGCCTATGTGAATTAAAATAATTTTGAGTTTGAGTTTTCGGATACTGTTAAGGACATGGAATTATTTCAGATTATCCTTTTGTTTCGGTTCCAAATTTTAGAATTACAATGAGTAAAATACAAACAGCAAGATTTGGCTTTTACTTCCAGTCTAGATTATCATGTCTTCGATCGCGCAAAACAAACAAAAACATGTAGGTAACATGTCCTTTGACTCCGCCTTTATCCGAAACTACGGACATTTTTTTATTTCGGATATTCGATGGTGAGGTAACATCCCTGTTTATAATCATAAAATATTTATTTAAGACCGTCTTCCTAACTTTTATGTAGCTGCAGTTTGCTTTACGATACCAATCTCGATCAATCTAGTGGTTTTGGTCTAGTTGGCAAGAATTATACGATTAAACCGTTACTATAACAGTATCCCAAGCCAGGGTTGCGGAATTGTATACAAGAGTTAGAAATACAGGTGGATTTGAGTCAGCATCAATCAATCAATCTTCGTGGGGGCCCAGCAGGGTCAAAGCCTACTGGGGCCATGGGTTCGCTTCTGAATGGAAAACCCGTGGCCCTGGAACGCAAGGCAACGATGGAACATATGAGTGGGTTTTAGTAAGTAAAAGTCTGACACGCCCTCTCGTTCGGCGCTAGAGTGGGAGAGGAGCCATTCAAGTATTACGTAAGCACTACGGGGGGTAGGGGTGTCTTTGCTTTGCTTATTTTTGACGTCATGGGGGATGGGTGGGTGTGGATGGTGATTACGTCAGCAGTTTTTTTTTTTTTAAGGGAATAATCTCGATGTTCGAAAATCACATGAAAATGAGTAGACAGACACATATCACTGAGCAATGTAAGCATGTGGGGGGAGGGTTAGATCTTTGCTTATTTTTACTGACGAGGGTAGGGGGCGGTTAATATTTGCGAAACATCTGCTTACGTAATACTTGAACGGCCCCCAGAAGTAGTTAATGTACTCCCACAAAAAATTATCAATCAAAATATAGTCCGCAGCACAAGTTGAATCATCATCGCGGACTTTGAATGCTCAGTAACCGGTTTTCGGGTCTCAATCGAAGCGAGGGGCTGCGCGTAACCATAGCAACGGGTTCAAATTTATTTTCAAATTGGCTGCCCCAAAGACGTCTTCCTGTCTTATCCCACAAACGAAGTCGCTGGCAAAGTACTAGTTATTCATATAATTACTGATCTAAAAGAATAGTTGCTAAATACTCGTACTTTTTAATTATGGAGTAAAAAATTCTGCAAAAAACGCAATTGTCGCTTACGATGTTCTTTCTGATGAGGCTCGATATGTTTCCATCCATCGTTATACGGATTGCCATCACACCGTAAAGGTGTTACAGCCAACCTGCCAACCAAATTGGCAAACTCATAAAACAGAACCCAATCAGACGAACCACGTTTTACAATGTTTCTAACCCACTTTGCATGCAGAGCCGTAAGTAGGGCGGTGCTAGCGTTGGTCAGGCTCAGGGCGCAAACTCTAAAGGGGCAAGAAATGTTTAAGCCAGGGCCAAGTTTAGTAGTATGTTTGGTAATTAGTACTGTGCATAATTTATCGTGTACCTAATATTGGTATAGATGTGTACTACCAGGAGTGCCAACTTTGAATTCAGGGGTTTCAGCACCCACAAGAGGTAAATCATGAGTCACCTGCCGTATTTTCTTTGGAAAAGCACTACTATTCTCCCTACCCGCCTACAGTTCTATAACTTAATATCTAGTACAACAAAATTAGACCTATTCCAGATGTGTAGATTGTACATAATACATATACAATTTTTTATATATAGATTTTATTTATATAATGTCCGAGCTTTTATTGTATGTTATTATTTTTATTTTATTTAAGTTATTTGTTCCTGGTGGCTATAGCCACATATTTATTCTTTCTTTCTTCTAGTTGGGTAAAATCAAAACTTTTTTATGGGCGCATTTATAGAAGCTCACACCAGGCGTATAAAACGTTAGTTACGGCACTTACTGCACTGTTTGTAGGTATGTTATTCGCGAAATCGTAAGCGATCGTGCCGTTCAGCAGTTTGCTCGGTTTAATTTTGTATCTAAAATATTTTGACGCATTGCTTTGGTTTGAGGTTAAGGAGGTGCGAAATTGTGAACTACTTAACAGATTTTGCAATTTGCTTAGTAAGTATAATAGAATAACGTGAAATCGTATTTATATACGTGTATGTTTATTGCTTTTTCACGCTCAAACGTTTGAACAGATATCGAGCTACTCATCTTGTAACTGGCGTAGTCAAAAATGAGTGTCCCAAAAAGTTTGGAGGTAATACAATTAATTAACACATTACTTTTCTCTCTCTTTATAGTTATGATGGCATTCATCATCGTCATTTCAGCCGAAAGACGCCCACTGTTCCTGTCCTAAGTAGAAGCGACCAGTTACTCGTCAAATTAATCTCAACAAATTCTTTGATCGTATAAACTCCAACACCTCTTTCAAGCTCTACAAAATTCTCCTCACGTCCTCTAACCGTATTTGTTGTAGAAAATGTCCAGCTACAACCAGAATGAAGGTGTGTCCGCCTGAGCCAATACTTATCCATTGAATTGCGCCAACATAGTTGCGATATTTGAATCCCTAGACACCTTGCGTAGACGCGTTGTCGTCTCGTTGAGTCGTTTTCTAAAGCATGGGCCACACGGACGTAATCCAGCGTACCAACAGAGGTCACCTTGGTGGGAGCTTGGTTTGCCTCCAAGGATTGTGTTGTGACCCACGATCACAGAAATGTAAAAAACCCTACGATTTACCTCTTGTGGGTTTTTTTTTAACGTAGGTAAAATCATCCAATGACAAATCCCGCCCTTACGTCTTGTGGGTGCTGAAACCCCTGAATGCGGAGTGAGTGCAACTTTAACTATATTAGATTCACGATAAATAAATAGATATTGATAAATAAAGCATGATTGCGTGCCACTAATTGACAAGCATGTGCGTATCACCATCAACGATTGCATCACTACTTACCATCAGGTTGAATCGCAGTCAAGTCTAGTGCTTCCGTAGAGGCCTAGCCTGGTAGCTGCAGGCAAGCAGGGTCAAAGCCTACTAGGGTCAAGGGTCTGCTTCTAAAAGGAAGGCTCGGCCCTGGTGTGAAAGGCAATGAAGGAACGGGGTGGGTTTTTAGTCAGTAAGAGTCTGATACTATCTCCCGCACCGCCCAAGGGCGGGAGATGTCATTGCATGATTTTACCCACCACCAAAAAAAAGCCTAGTGCTTGATATTTTTTTATATCAATTGAAAAAAAAAAGAAGCATAATACAATATTTGTCCCTGGTCTGATCATTTATGTGCTTCTTCAGGGTTTGCTCCCTGAATCTGGGCACTGCTAGGAGCGCCGTAGTTTCGGCACTGCATACAAAGTGCCTTGCTGGGAGCTTGGTTTACCTCCACGGATTGTGTTGCGGTTACGCGGAAACACATTCGCAAATCAGTCACTTCTGTCGAAATTGCGATTTGAAAAAAGCGCTCGCCATCCAAGGACACTGAAGGTCATATCAATATTAGGATAATCTACATCTGCTATCTACACGAATTGAAACAAGCAAGGTCACCTCTGTTGGGACGCTGGATTACATTCGTGTGGCCCATGCTTTAGTAGTCCAAACTGGTTTAACCAGTCTCTGTGACTATGTGATACTCATTCACCGTAATCGTTGTGGTGTTAACTGTATCTAGTTATGTTTGTTTTGTAATGCGATATTTAGCGAGTTGGCGATTTCGGTGCAAATGGGAAATCGGACAACGGATTATTATTATACTAGTACCGCTATACCGTTACGAATTTACGATCCAGTCAATACAATCTGTGTCTTTCTAACATCTATGTTAGTAACTAGCTTCGACCGTGTTAAAGAAGATAAAAAGTATCCTGTGTTATTCCAGGATATGGTCTATACGTTTGCTGAGTTTCATCGAAATCGGGCAGCCGTTCAAGCGTGATAAAACACACAAACTTACTAGCTTGCTCCTAGAAGCCTGCTCTAAGAAAGAGTCTAGACCTCTCCTACATTACATCTTAGTAACATCTTAGTAATCGGTTCAGCAGTTTTGGAAATAACTTTTACAAACAAAGAATAATCACTACATAGTATAAAACAAAGTCGCTTTCCGCTGTCTGTCCCTATATATGCTTAGATATTTAAAACTACGCAACGGATTTTGATGCGGTTTGTTTTTTAAAGATAGAGTGCTTCAAGAGGAAGGTTTATATGTATAATACATGCATAATATATTTAATATCATCTTTGCACCCGTGCGAAGCTGGGGCGGGTGGCTAGTTTATATAAATAAAAGTGACCTACCATTCCTATAACACCTACAAACTTAAAATTTGGCAGGTAGATTCCTTATAGGGATTTTACGAAACTCTCCCCCTAAGTTAACCGACTTTCACGTAGGCGTAGCCGCTGACACAAGCTAGTCAGACATATAATGTTCCCAATGTTAGGACTCAGATTTCCTCTCTAAGAGAGGGAATGGGCCATGATCGACCACGCGGGCCTAGTGAGTAGTGAATGTCACATGTCTTCGAATGTTAAGTTCTAGGACATGCCGGTTTCCTCGCGATGTTTTCCTTCACCGTTTTGAGAGAAAGGTGATGAAATTAATTATTCCTACAAAGTAATGTGCCTCGCTGTGTTAGAACCCAAGTAAGTGCCTGTTTACAGAGACGCGGAGCGTTGCGAAGCGCGGCGCGTTGGGCGATCGTCGTACATTGCTATATGTTTGTGTTTGCGCGTGCGATGTCGCGGCCCGCTGCTGCAATGTATGACGAACGCGCCGCGTCTCCATAAACAAGCATTAAGTCGTAAGTCGAGGCCGTTACCTGTGGGTCACCACTGCTTTTAACAAAGAACTTGACTTGTTTGTATGAGTAAATTAGCATAGGTGAAGGTTTTTTACGTATCATAATTTTATCGGCTATAGTGTTATCAATGAACTTGGATATAATATTCTTCTGAAAATAAACGGTCACAGATTTTATGTTATGCCTCCATCTTTGTCCTTCTTTTTAACTGAGCACGATTTTATGTCGTGCGGTGGTATCCGTTACAAATGTTATAGAAACGTGCTGATTGTAACAATTCAGCAACAGTGCTAAAATAATCTAATTTTGTTTTAATCCGCTGAATCAGGAACCAAGGGCTGATTTCATCTTTCAATATAAAAAAAGTAGTTCATCTAAACTGAGCTCAGCGTAATTTAGTTTAAAGACCCGTGTAGTAAACATGGGCGACAACAAAAGAATTTAAACTGAGTTTAGCGTAACCTAGGTTCAAGTCATCGCGGTGAAACGCAAAATGAAGCTTTTTTTTTTTAAATATAACTGAAACCCTTCCTGCCTAATTTTGAGTAGTTTCCAATGTTTTTTATTTATTTTACGCGGGAAACTAAATAACTTCTCCCGCTCTAGGTGAAGCCAGGGGGGTGACAGACTTTTACTAGCTAATACCTACCTGTGTTCCTTCAATTTGCCCTTTGCGTTCCGAGGCCACGGTAGCTCTTCCTACAATGCCGCTAACACAAAATTTCGTATCCTGAAAATTGTCTAATTACCGTAGAACGGGGTGAAACTCTGCATATTAATAAGGTCTCGCTCGCATTTTATAACTTAATTAATTAACTTTACCACTATTTGCATCGAGTGGGCGAGGATGTAACATAACTGTATTATGAACGGGGATCCGATATAAAACGGTATCGGTGAACAATAAAACCGCCAGTTTTGAATTTAATAGTCGACGAAGAAGTTATATGCGGGTCATCAATAGTTAATTTATTGTTTCGAATTGTCTTTGGGAATTAGTATTTTAGGATTCCGTACTCAGAGGATAAAAACGGGACCCTATTGCTAAGACTCTGTCCGTCTGTCTATCACTAGACTATATCTTATTAACCGTGTTAATTAGACAGTTGAAATTTTCGTAGACACATTTCTGTTGCTGCTATAAACACTAATGCTAAAAATAAAACAGAATGTAATAAATTGTGTAACAAAAATTCTTAAAGATATTGGTATGGAACCCGTACGAGTCCGACTCGCGCTTGGCCGGTTTTTTTACCCGACTGCGCCAGAAGGAGGGTTATGTTTTTCGAGAGTATCATGTATGTATGTATGTATAATTGTTTGGCACGCTCTGCAGCCTGAACGGCTCAATGGATTTTAGCTTGAGAGGTGTTGTTAGATTCGTATTTACTGTGAGAGTGATACTGGGTATATCAAAATAAAAAAAAAACAAAATGGCGGATTTTTAGCGCCAAATTCAAATGTTTGGCACGCTCTGCGACCTGAACGGCTCGTTGGATTTTAGTTTGAGAGGTGTCTTTAGATTCGTAATTACTTTGAAAGTGATATCGTAATAAAATAAAACTAAAAAAATAAAAAACGGTAATTTAAAAAACTAAAAAAACCCGACAGCTTTTCTGAGCATTCATGAATAAGACCTAAAACAAGAAAGTCGTTGTACCCGATTGCATTTAACTATATAATATTTTAAATACTGGCATCGGGACCCATTTGTTTTAGGGCTTTTTCATGAATGCTCAGAAAAGCTGTCGGGTTTTTTAGTTTTTTAATAGTTATAAAGCTTATCCCATTAATATTTTAAAGGCGTGAGTTTGTATGTATGTGTTGTAACCAGAAACAAGACTGAAGAACATGTACAAGAAGTATTTCTGAAAAATCTTGTATCCATTAATGTAAATCAACGTCTGTGAAGTAAATGTCATTTCCTTGCAAAACTGATGGGAATATTATGTAAGTCCCATATTATGTAGATCCCGGAACAATATCACGCTGTATACTTATTGTTATTCTGTAGAGGATGCATTTGTCATCTCCGTTGATAAAGAACTCTTCATAGAAGACTACAAGACTTTATTAAACTTAATAAAGTCTTGTAATCGTGCCAAGCTTGTAAACATTCTGACTTACTTCTTTTTGGTCTTTTTATTCATCATTTTACCCAAAATACGTCCACTGTTGAAGATAGGTTTCCGTGTTGCTCCAATGACCGGTCCGGTGTATCTCGTAGCCATCGGATTTCCGCAACCCTTATCAGGTCATCGGTCCACCTTGTGAGAGATCTACCAACGCTGTATCTTCCAGTACGGGGTTGCCATTATCAAAAACCTTCAACTCCATGTGAAAGATCTTCGCGGGAGAAGTCGTTTGATAATTTCCTAACCTAAAAAAAAGGTGTCGATGATCGACTAAATGGAATCGGTCCAGTATTTGACTACGAGTTTGGCGCATTCTGTAGTATTTGTCACATTCATACAGGCATTTTATTTTTAAATAATCGCAGTATTGTTGTTTTAGCTACATTCATTGTTGTTTTTCGACTTGAAGCAGATTTATTTTTTTGAGGTAGGTAGTAAACAAATAGCACCTCTCAATCCACCCAAAGCAAGAGGGAATGTCAGACTTTTGTTGAAAAAAAAAGAACCATTCTTGTTCCTTTAGACTCTAACTCTTTTAAAAAATCCCGCAGAAAAATACCATAACAAACATAGTTGGACTAAGGCTATAAAGAAGTTAATACAGTAGATACTGTAAAGACATTGTCACTAACAACATTGTATTTAATATTTCAGAAGTATAAAAACTTGCTTATTTTACACTGCTTCTGCTTGATCGATATCGAAGCTTGTAAACGTCTCGAACCGTATTTTTCTCCAATCTGTCATCTACAATTGGTTATATAGCCATAATCAGATGTGTTCCACTAATCTTAGCTGTGTAGGCGACATACCAGTAAATCGCGCCATGTACAATATATTGTTATTGTGGTTTTTCTGGTCCAATATATGCCATCGTTTTAGGCGTTTGATGTTTTCTTGTGACTGCAGTAAATTCTTTGCCAGTGCATTTGTGTTTGCTTAGTCTTTCCTTGTATCTCTTGCTGGTATTGCTGACTTCCTCTTTACAGCAGGTATCTCCAGGTATTCAAGTATCTCCATATTTCTTACAAACTAGTGCGCGCTTGAGATAGTTCTCAAGGCGGTCGAACTTAGCAACATTGTTATTACCTCGTTAATAAGATTACTGCACATCAGCTTCGCGTCAACACGTTCTATTCCTGTGAGATTAACGAGAATTTCTAATAGTCTTCCCTTTTGACCTAATTACGGCATCGCTGCCAAATTGGGATAATCTCCTGCTCTTTATTAGTCCTGCTAATAAAAGAGCAGACTAATAATAAAATAGTTCCTGCTCTAGTAAAAATATTTACGGCAGCTTGGTAACCTATAATACTTCGTATACATTCATGTTATGTGTATAATTGGGGCGGCCATAATGTGCGTTTTTTTTTTTCAGATTAAAATATCTTACTCAACCAAATTCTGCATATTTCATGTCTAGTGAAGACATTACATCCGTTTTTGAACGATGTCTTTTACTTGTGCTTCAATAAATAATTTCATCAATTGGTCCAAGTCATGATAGTGGTTACCACATCCCAGTCGGCATTGGTACATGGCCGACAGATTATCCATACGCACAAAACCTTTGAGGTGCACATTCATTGTCCTTGCTGCTAATTCCTTGCCGGAATCTTTATATCCTGATAGATACAACAAGATTGAATAGGTTAGTAAACACGAACCTTCCAGTAATACAAAAAAAAAACACTTATGAAATATACAATACTAGTGGCAACTCTGGATCGTACACGCTAAAGACCAAGATGAAATATCGCTCACTTACTGTCCAGTGCCTCATATGACATGAATTTTTCAAACCGGAACACAGCACCGCCCCTTACGCCAGAAATAGGTTAGTCTTTAGTATGTTCCGGACGCACTGTCTTTTTGTTCCACAAAGAGCACTACTACGTCTACTAATATGTGTTTGTCGTAGGATATTAGAAACGTTATCGTGTTCCGCGATCCGGTTCAATAACGGCCCGGGTCGGCGCCCTGCATGTCGGTCGAGCGACGAGGGTTGGAGGCGACTACAGCTGATTGGGGGGCTGGGGGCAGGAAACGTTCGGCTTAGTGACGTAATGTGTGACTTTTTGGCGATGCGTTGCGGTTGTGCGAAAATTTGATGTAATTGTGTGATAGTAAAAAGTAAATGATTTGTGGTTGTAGAAATTCACGTAGATGCTATCATTGCAACAGTATATTTAAAATTGACACAAGTTCGAAACGGGTAGGTCATGTCCAAAGCAGGAGAAAAAGTTTAATTATATGGGCCCTAGATTAAAATTTTGCACACAAACGAATTTCCCCCTTTTCACTCCATTAAAAGTTGTATTTTCAAAAACTCCTTAGTGCTCACCAACAGCATAAAAGAAAGCTTTGTGCAAAATTTCACGTTTCTACTCCCAGTGTTTTCTCATTTTATTATAGATAATTGAGAAATGTCGTATTGTCAAATAGACGAGTCCCAGGATACTGTTTAGCGAAAAAATAAAATTTTAATGTAGGAGGTAATAGCCAAAGAAATCTCAAGACATAAATCAGTCCAGCAGATCAAACAACAAAAATTACGGACGCCATTATTTGCTATCTGAATAAATCCAAGCGAAACCATCGTCTAAATAGCATTTAAATGGGTATCTGATGGTATCCATTAAGCAAATCCAATCCGTTTTTCGCCAGATCCAAATTGCGAGCAGCTGCTACACATTTTGTTTTAAACCTTTCCAAAAGTATGTGAAAGAAAAAAAAGTATATAACAGAGACATGAACTTAAACTAGGTCAGTCCACATCCCTTACGGAAGTCGAGCACCTGACAATACGCCTCGGTCTCGGCTAATTGTTTCTTTAAAAGCTATTCATGCGTGTAGGCAAGTATTGATGTTCGGTCGCATTTCGTTGAACGGGATGGAGAGTGCGGCGACCCAAACTAAGAAGAGGGTTTTAATAATAAAGTTATGGTATAGGAGTTTGGGACACAGGATTGTTCAAAAGAGTTACAGTAACCCTGGAACACGTATGGCAACTGAAGCTGGGTTGTCAGTAACACAAGCGGGTTTTAGTTAGTAAAAGTGTGACACTCCCTCACACTCCACCGTGGTTCTTTTCCATAGAGATCTACGCTTTAGAATGTGCAATTTAGCTTCACTTTTCTGACTGACCGACATTTTGACAATTCAAAAGTGCCTGTAAATGGTCTATTTGAAATAAACGTTTCTGATTTCTACGAGTATGTGGCAGTTGATATTTTTTTAGGATTTCTCACCTCAAAAAATGATGGTTTTAGAGTTTGTTGGTAATTTGAAGATATTGTTACACAGATAAATGATATTTATTTTGCAAATAGGATTTTTTTTTAAACACTCTTCAATTTTCTCGTCAATTTTACCTAGATGAGGCCGGAGATTAAATAAACAGTTTGATTTAAAAATGTGGCTAAGGATAACTTATGTAGCGGTTTACTTTTGATTGGCCGCATCTGGTAAAGGGGAGTAAGAAGAGTAGTCAAATTATTTTTCAATAAACCTCTTCGAAAAACCGCTCCTACGTTCTTAGGCACTCAATTTAAGGTTTTCGCCACCAGTGCTGAAAAGTGTACCAGCTCGTTCCCACCACAATTGTATTTATCGTATCAGATTAGGCACTAAGCGACCCCCATGACTCACCGGTCAGCCATTTATTGATTTCTTCGTAAGTATTTTGAAGAATTTCGTTTGGTACACGTCGAAATTTGTCACTCGGTTCCATGACACCCTCGCCTGAGGCTCAGGCGAATTCTATCTGCTTGTACAATAAACGGAAATATTATTACGTTGATATTATTTTGTATATAAATGAGTGCGTCTCTTCAATTTAGTTTACAGCTCTATACAGTAATATTTCTCGTATACAACCACAACATTCTCAAGATTAAACTAAGAAGATAATTCAAACTTCATTATCGTAGCGTTTTTGCGGCCTGCTGCCCCGTTCCGGCCCGCAAGAAACTAACGGATTGTGCGCTCATTAGCAAATGCAAAACATGCTTCTTTATCGATCATGTGACTAGTTTCTAGTCTAAAGTAAATATATTGGCTGTCTTTGTCGTAGGACTTGCTGTTTAAAATCTGAACTACAGCCTGCTTCCGGTAAGCTAGGTTATTGTCTTACAATAGTTTTGAAAGTGCAGAAAGTTTGTCATTGCAAACGAGGCGAAAGTCACCCGAGCCATAGGTGAGGGATGGAGCTAAGTGCTGTAATGACAATATTCAACAAGTATCGAACGACGTTTTTCAACATACTTAAGAAGACATAAATAAACGGAGGTGTTAGCTTTACTCATGTGGGTCGCTTAGTACTCAGCCTGATACGATAAATGTAAATAAACTGTGGTACAGTAAATTGCCCTCTATAAGCGGAAGCGAAAGATTCTAGAGTGGCGACCGCGTACCGGAAGACGCAGTGTTGGAAGGTCTCCTACAAGGTGGACCGATGATCTGGCAAAGATTGCGGGAATCCGATGCGTGTGATATGCACTGGACCGTTCATTGTGGCTTATGTCCAACAATGAACGTCTTTCGACTGAAATGATGATGATGAAGCGGTAGGGATAAGAGCGTGTAATCGTGTAAATGTACTCGTATTGAAAAAAAAATTCTATCCATACAACTGTGTCTGCTGTCGATCCTACAGTTACGGGTTCATCTTCTTCGTTATCTTTATTTTTAATAAAAATTTCTTCTTCGTTATAATGATACATTTAAATTTGATTGGCCCAAGCTCCGCTATTTCCCAGGTATCGTCGGTGGCAGCGCTTCTAAGCTAATTTACAAGGAGCTCGTAATTTAAAATGAATTTACGGTATATTTCTAGATGGTTTGTAGGTCATAATATTTTAGCTTTAATAGCTCCGTAACTGGGTGCATGTTTGCCATTGGGTGGCGGTCGCAGCGAGCTCGGAATAGCTTTATTATTGCATTAGTTGCGACGGATGATGGTTTCTTATGACCACGCTTTGGGACTGGACTTAAAATAAACTGCTATATCTATTTTCTAACTTCCGTTTTGCTAAATTGAGTGCCTAGTGCGTGTTGGTTTTACTTTAACGCGGTTGACACATTTATGATGTTCGGCGCTCCGATTGGCCCGCTATAAGCTCTTAACCAATGAGAGAGCCAAACGTCATGATCGTCGATTGCGTTAACGTAAAAGGGTGATTCTTCTTCTCGAAAGGTTTGCTGTGAGAAAACTCATTGCTGAGTTAAGCTCGCCTTTGCACATGAACTGTTTTTATCTCTATATGTTATGTTATATTTTTGTGTATAATAAAGAATTAATTCTTCGAAACAAAGTTTCCCGGCCTAGTTTTTTGTTTACAGTTTGAAATTTTTTATCCACCCCTGTTCCTTCTTTGCCTTCGTTCCAGGGCCCCGTGGTTCACATTTACATAACCCATGGCCACAGCAGGCTTCGACCCAGCTGGGCCCCTACGGTTTGCTGACATCTCCATGAGGCGCGCATGAAAAAATACGCGCCGTCGACGACTTAGGCTCAGTCTGGACGGTTACCGGCCCAATTAGACAGAGATCCACCCACATTAAAATTTGAATTACTACTTGTTTTGCTTGTGATAATATTTTGTGATTTGTTATTCAAGGATCTCTCTTTTTCTTACAATCCATGCAGTTTTGTAGTAACTTCAGAAACATCTATCGCAGGACTGTTACACGTTATCCTTAAAGATAATGAATACAAGATATCATATACAAAAGGAAAGGGCCTAGCTCGGGAGTTTCCATGCGTGATCGAACCAGTAATGAAGATATCCACAGGAGAACTAAGGTTACCGACGTACCTGAGAAGACTCACCAAACTTAACTGGAGTGGGTGGGGCACACTGTTCGTAAAACAGATGGTCCAAAAGCTTCTTGGACTGACGATCGCGTGCAGGAAGATGCAGCGTTTGGAACGCCTCCCACTTTGAACCGATGACCTGACGAGGGTCGCGATCTTCTCGGAGTTGATGTGTCTTTGGTAGATGCCTGGTTGCTTCTTTTAGCCTATACTGTTCCATTGTTGGGCAAAGGTGTTCCCCAAGTTCTTCCAGACATCCTTCTCCCGCGCCGTCTGAAACCAATCCTCGTGGTTTGCATTCAGATCATCCTGCCTCTTCTTTCTAGGCTGGCCTCGCCGAAGCTTTCCGTGTGCAGGAAACCACTGCGTTGCGACGCTTGCCTTGCTCTGTACATGCAGCTGACATGATCCGTCCAATGCCATTTAAGGCTGGCTGCTTAGAAAATAAACCAGTTTAAGGAGCCAGTTTCCTCCTCGCTTCCAGAGAGGGGGAGACCCTACCCTGTTGTCGGTTAGTCGGTAATTGGGTTGCGGTGGCGTTGCTACAGTTGTTGCCGTTTACAGTTTGCAACTGTTTGTTGTAGTTTTCTTAACTTAGACACAGCTAGATAGATTAACGTTTGTATCTACTGCTTTTGCTATAAAAGATATGCATTTTGTGAATTGGTTGGACCGTTTGGTAACATGGTAACATTTGAGGGAGGCCTATATCCAAAAGTGGACGTCTGCTGAAATGATGATGATGTTGATGAAAATGTTTACAAATAACAATTTTACTCATCTATGTTTCTTCGATTGTCATTTTAAGTCTTTATCTTATGCGTGATCACACTTTTTTGGGTAGGCTGTATTATTAAAAACCTCTCCCGCTCTGTGTGTAGCGAAAGGAAGTGTCAGATTATTACTAAAAAACCATCTCTGTTCCTCAGCTGCCCTTGGTGTTCCGCTGTAACTTGTTTGAACAATGTCGCTTTCAGTTGCGTGCAGATCTTGTTTCCAGACAATAATTGTTTAGTTACAAAATCTGTCAGGAGCATTACTTTGTGTATTCATCACCACTGCTCTCAAAGCGCTGAAGGAAAACATCGTGAAGAAACCGGCCTGTCCTAGAACCAAAAATTCGAAGACATGTGACATCCACCAACCCACATTGGACCTGCGTGGTGGATTACGGCCCATTCCCCTTCTTAGAGAGGAGGCCTGAGGCCCAGCAGTGGTAACATTATAAGGCTGATGCTATATATTGCTATGCTACAAAATCTGTAGCATTGCCGTAGCGTTTGTAATTCACTAGCAGCTGGACCAATCTATTTTACACACTAAATCTTTTAATCCACAAAACGCATTAATGAGCTTGAAAACACGAATACATTTCTCGAGACGACTAATAGCTCTTACGCACCACACGTATATTTCTACGGCACATAATTATCTACGCATAAATAAATCTACCACTCGAAAAAAAGCAGACTGTTCAATCTATAGCGATCCAAAACATTCTTACTATTTCTGGATAGCTTCCAAGATTTGTAAACAGAAAACTTCCGGTGTGGTCATAAATTGTATGAATTATTTTACGAGAAATGGCGTCTGGTCTGTGTTTCTTCTCAGTGAGAGAGGGTTAGATTTTGGTATAATATTTCTATTGTGTCCATGGAAACCAACCTCCTTTTACAAAGCATTAATACAAGCGAAGGAGGTGGCGGAAGCTATGAGGCAGAGGAATTCCTCTCGCCCCAGCCGCCGCTGTAGGAAACGCCTCGGGCTTCAGGAGACGCAGGCTCGCGGATGGCGAGCAATAGGTAGCTGGCCGTCATCGATTTATATTCTAAGTGATAGACAAGGTCGTTCATGGAAACTATTTGTCATAATACTGAAACGTTAAAACAAAAGTTTGCTGCAGCGCTAAATGTGCATTATGACGTCTAACAAAACTGTTAACACTTCTAGCTCTTAGCAAAACTGCACTGATGTCATCAATGTAAAGAGGTGTATGGCCTGCAGTACACTTAAGTCAAGCAAAGTAATTGTATGGCACGCCTTTTCTACTATAAGGATCAAACCTGAGACGATGGCGCGTTGTGTTCTACTGGCGCCTCAAAGAGATGTCAGAAAATGGAGGACCATTGGGCGTCTTCCATTATGCTGACACCAGCTATGGTTGCAGGTGGAAAAGCCTGGGTCCTGGCCATGGAGGAACTCGGGTCTCGACTGAGAGGGCTCTTCAGCGCATGCATGGAGAGGGGCCAGTTCCCGCTTCGCTGGAAGACGGGGAAACTGGTCCTTATCGCGAAGCCGGGGCGCCCCGCGGACTCTCCGTCCGCGTATCGGCCCATTGTGCTGCTCGACGAGGTGGGCAAGCTCTTTGAAAGAGTAATTGCAGACCGCCTCGTCGTGCATCTGGCACGGAAGGGGCCGGATCTTGCGGACGGCCAGTTCGGATTTCGCAGGAGGCGCTCCACTGTGGACGCCATCATGCGCGTGCGAGCCCTCACGACGGGGGATGCGGTGTCCCGGGGCAGGTGTGTCTTGGCGGTGTCTCTGGACATCGCTAACGCCTTCAACTCCCTGCCCTGGAGTTGCATTGGTAGGGCACTCCGGTACCACCGGGTGCCCGACTACCTCTGTCGGGTGATCGAGGCCTACCTGTCGGACAGGTTCATCATCTACCCCGGTCATCAGGGGGAGTTGAAACGGCGAGAGATGTCGTGCGGTGTTCCGCAGGGATCGGTACTAGGACCGCCCTTGTGGAACATCGGGTACGACTACGTGCTGCGCGCCGACCTCCCCGACGGGGTCAGCGTGGTCTGTTACGCAGACGACACGCTGGTCCTGGCGCGGGGACGGTCGTACCAGGCGGCGGTCGAACTAGCGACGCGCGGGGTTGCGACAGTCGTGGAGAGGATACAGCAGTTGGGACTCGAGGTGGCATTGCACAAGTCCGAGGCCATGTGTTTTCACGGCCCTCGGAGCGCGCCACCTCCGGGCTCCCAATTAACGGTAGGAGGAGTTCACATCGGCGTCGGGTCGACGATGAAGTACCTGGGACTCGTCCTCGACAGCCGGTGGAACTTCAAGGAGCACTTCCGACGTCTGGCTCCCAGGTTGAATGCGACTGGGGCTGCGCTCAAGCGGCTCCTGCCGAACCTAGGGGGTCCAGACGCCTCCCGCCGGAGGCTCTACGCAGGCATCGTTCGGTCCATGGCCCTTTACGGTGCGCCGGTGTGGGCGCCATCGCTACGGAAGCGAGTGGCGGCCCGGCTAACCGCCTGCCAGAGGGTCATGGCCATCCGGATGATCCGCGGATACCGTACGGTGTCCTGTGAAGCGGCGAGCCTCCTTGCTGGCCTACCACCGTGGAATTTGGAGGCAACAGTCCTTGCACACATGCATGACTTACGCGTGGAGATGCAACGTCGGGGCGAAACTCCGCTGCCGCGACAAGTCGCGGCATGGCGGACAGAGCTCCGGCGGGATCTCATGGTGAAATGGCGAGAGCGATTGTCGCAACCTCGTGCTGGGCACGCCACGATCGAGGCGGTAAGGCCCCTCTTTGAGGCGTGGCTGGAAAGGCCCCACGGCGTCGTCACCTTCCGTTTGGCGCAGGTCCTGACCGAACACGGCAAGTTCGGTCCGTACCTGTACAAGATTCGTGCGGAGACGACGCCCGGGTGTCGCCACTGTGCGGACCGCCCGGTGGACACGGTGGAGCACACAGTCGAGGTGTGCCCCGCTTGGGAAGAGCATCGCCGTGTCCTCGTGTGGGCGATCGGCGGCGATCTCTCGCGCCGGGGCTTGGTTCAAGCCATGCTCCGGAGCGAGGAGGAGTGGCAGGCGGTCGCCTCCTTCTGCGAAGCAGTAATGCTAGTAAAGGAGGAGACCGACCGCACTAGGCAAAGGCGCACACGCCGCCGCCGCCGCCGGGTTTCCGATCCCAATTTCCGGCCACCGTAGGCGCGGGCTCGCGGGCGGTGGGCAATGGGTAGCTCGCTGTCCGTCCGTCCGGTAACAGACCGGTCCGAGCTCAGGTCGTCTACGGCGCGCACCGTTCCCGCGCGCCTCAAGGAGTTGTCAGCAAACTGTAGGGGTCCAGCAGGGCCGAAGCCTACTGGGGCCAAAGGTTATGTGAGACTGTCACCAAAGGCCCCAGGATAAAGGCAAGGAACGGAAAGGTAGGTTTTTAGTCAGTAAAACTCTGACACTATTTCCCGCCCCACCCAAGGGCGGGATTTGTCATTGGATGATTTTACCTACTTTAAAAAAAAAAAAAAAAGCTATGGTTGCAGGATTGTTCGAAAGAGTTACCGTGGCCATAGACCGCAAAAGGCAATTGAAGGAACACACGTAGCTTTTAGTTAGTAAAAGTCTAAATATAATCCTCGTTCCACACACAAAGAGTTATCTTGTTTAATGATTTCATAAATTATTTTAAAAAATCATAGGAACTTTTTTTTTTGGTATTTTTATGATATTGTTCAATATTTTTGTTTTACTTATAACACTCTGGTCTGAAACCTTTAAGAGGTTTATAAATGTGACAAAGTGGAGAAAGCAAGCTCGCTCCCAACAAGTTGCCTACATCAAAAACTAATAAAAAATGAACTTTAAATCTTAAGATGTGTTGTACATCTATCTATCTATAATATAAAAAAATTATTGTCAGGCGAGAAGGTTCTTAGGTAGGGTAGGATAAAGTACGGGTAGAGTAGCAAAGTTAGTAATGTAATAATAATAACGTAAACTATGAGAGCAGTGGTGGCCGAGTGGTAACGGCCCCGACTTACGATTAGTAGGTCGCGGGTTCAAGCCCGGCCAGGCGCATTACTTTGTGTAATTTATTTCATCACCACTGCTTTCAAAACGGTCAAGAAAAACATCGTGAGGAAACCGGCATGTCCTAGAACCAAAAATTCGAAGACATGTGACATCCACCAAACCGCACTGGGCCCGCGTGGTGGATTACGGCCCATTCCCTCTCTTAGAGAGGAGGCCTGTGTCCCAGCAGTGGGAACATTAAAAGGCTGATGATGATGATGAATAACGTAAACTACAAAGTTTCAGTTACTTTTCTTCTAAAAATAGTTTCTGTGTCGTAGGAACAATTATTGGAGATTAAGAACCCCACGTGGGCTTTAGCGTAGCGCTGATTACATCATACTGCGGAAACCGGGGCTTTTCACTGGCTTCATTTTAGTTTCGTAGATTTAACGTCAAAAGCGTTTGCCAAATTATGTTTCGATAAACAACCGTCATTGAATTTCCATTAAAGTATATTAATTAATTTGTAACGAGAATTTAACAGAAGTTACCTTTTGATCGTTTCGATTAATTCTCTGTAGTTGATAGGTTTTAAGTAACGCGATAGTTTCAATAATTAATTATTCTCAGGCGTAACCTTTGTAAAATAAATTGATACCTACTTTATAGGTACTTTGACGTCGATTCGGCTGTACGGTCCGCACCATATTTATTTGCTTTATTCATAATAATATGTTAAAAAAATGTACTCATTGATATTAAACACTCACTTTCAATCTTATATTTTATACTTTTTTATGGTCACATGTAATTTTTTCATTTAATTTATTCATATGAATACAAAATGTACTCTACCTACTCACTGATTTTCCACACTCACCTACTACCACACTTACATTTTATTTATTTAAACAATAAGTACCGTAGTGTTATATAGATATACATAATGCTTAATGTGGATTAAGGCATTCGCTGCCTTTGTATTAAATACTATACTGTGGAGGATATACACAATAGATAACTAGTATTTGTAACATATGAAAGTATCATCATTGAGATTAGGTACTTATGGACGGCACATAATATGAGCAATTTCTGCTGCCACTGTGTGTTTATGTTAAAGCTACTGATTTCTGATTAAAATAGGAAGAAGTCATTAGATGATTTACAACCTACAAAAAATACCTCGATTTCTGATGAAAGCATTTAAAGTTGAGTATATTTCAAACCCAGTTTCGCCTGAAAACCCGTCATTTGCCACTAAAGTAGGGCGAGAAGGCCTTAAGTAACTCAAAATACTCAATTCTGAAAATCGCCCTTAGAAATTGTATGCTAAATATTGTCATTCTACCAATATGAGTGTTAAAGATCTATTATCCTCTACAACAAAATCTAATTCATTCAACATTACATAGTACATCTCTGCCAGGCATTTTCCCCGTACTATGTAATGGTCTTCATTTCATTACACCCATCAATATACCCCGTAGTTACTCATTCTCCCAACACCGAAGGTACCTCTAATATCGCCTTAATTACGCCTAAATTGCCACTTTGTTCCATACCACTTTGTGAATGAGAAGTTCAAAGTAATTAAGTCAAGTCACTTTAAGCAAAAATATCGTTTATCGTAAGGGCAGGAATTATAGGAGGCCGAGATTGATTCGAGAGAGAAAATAATCTTACAGGATTATTTTTGGAAGTATTTTGATAAGGGTCTGGACTAAGCGGTACGCCTCGTCGTTTAGGGTGCCTTCAGATTAGCCGAAAGTGACTGATGTCAACCAATGAAATCGCGCGGCCGCAGCGCGGTTGTAGCGCAGCAGTCGCGCGTTTGTCTTTTATATGGATTATAAAAAGAAAACAGCGAGGTGGCAGGGCACTTTGCGGCTAATTTGAAGGCGCCCCTATATCGCATACAGACGCCAGCACGTCAATCTATCCAATCTGACAAATTTTACCAATCGAACATTAACCTTCCATTATTGTGATAAGGTTGAAAATCTATTAAAGAAATTTGACAGATTGAAGTAGGTTGATATACTGGCGTCTGTACATCGAAGAACTGGAACAATTTGCTTGCTGCGGTGCTCCCGTCCGAAACAGTTTAAGAGTCTTCAATACTAGAGTGAATACCTAGACACTTAATAAAACTAGTGCACCTCACCATCAACGATAGCATCACTGCTAACCATCAGGCGGGATCGCAGTCAAGCACTAGTTTATTTTGTAAAAAAGAGTTTTACAACATAAGTTATATCAGAAGGTAACAAAGTAATCGATAAAAAAGCCAAAAAGTTAAAATTGAAAACAGCCCTTTTATGTGTGTGAGTGTTCGATATGTGAAGTTGTAACTTAGGAAGATTGTGTAATTATTTGTTTACAAGACGAGAATTCAAGCAATTACGATGCCTGCTAGGGCCTCGCGGAATTTCTGGAAAGGATAACATTTCAACCTAAAACAAAACCAAACCTTTAACAACACTGTTGCTTGTATCGTAAACAAACCTTAAATGCTCCGTAAACTTTTACTAGACCCGTATAAATTACAAAACGTTACAACCGTGTTTAAATAGCTTTAAATACTATTTTACAACACGAAATTAAACAGGTGTTACGGAAACAAATCGTCCCTAATATATTTTCTTCTCTTCGTGTATTTTCTTCAGATTTTTATCGTCTCAACGTGAAATATGATGTGTCTTTGTAGATCTTTTATGAGCTTTTCTTGTTTGCCGGTCGCGACGACGGCGACGCTTCGACCCCAGTAAATAACAAGATTATTTACACTTGATTTAAAAACTTGTTTGTGATCCCTCCCTGGAGCAAACTCAAAATTTGTTGTAATATGGTTTACAAATATATCGTCTTCATTTTATTTAGGCTGTGAGTTTTTTTTGTAGATTCATTCAAGAATTGATTCTTACCAACCAATTAACGTTTTTGTTATTTTTATTATTGATAGACTCGAGTTTGACCACTATCTCACATGAAAGTAAACGACAGCCCAGAAGTAACCTATTCACTTTTCACTTAAAGATTATATTGTAGTTATCTGAAAACAGATTCCGACAGAACATTCCTCTCTTTAGCCGAATTCATGTCCCAAAACGTCTTGTACGTACGGGTGGGACCAGTGGTACCACACCATTCGTCTAATCTAATATTAGTATCAATAAATCGCTATAGCTTATATATTCTTCTATATTTGTTTTGTGTCTAATGTTATTTTTCTTGTTACAGGTAACGCATTTCCCTTCCTTGCATCTCTAAGGAATTTGTAAGATGTTCATAAGACGGATTTTATCATACGATTTCTTTCTCGAAAGATAAGTATCTACTGTGTTGCTCGGAAGCTTTATAAACTTCTCCTAAAAACTAACCTGATGTAGCCCACACTATAAAGACGAAAAATTCACAGATTTCGACGAATCGATAATTGAAAATCCTCCCAACTTCCATTGTTATTTCACCAAAACAATTAAAGTGAGATTACATCAATCCATCTATCTCGTCGCGTGCAGACTCAATTAAATCAATGTCAATGACAGTTTCCCACGCATCTTCTATTCTGTAATCACGCTAAATTGTTTTGTTACGTCGACTATGAGAAACTACGGGCACTGGTCATATATGCACGTTTTAGAAATTTTCGTCTCTTTTACTTGTTTTAAAGCGACAGATAAAAATTCGAGCCTTTTCAGGAAGAACATAGTAAGTGACAGTTAGCGTTTTTTACATAAATGGGTTTTCTTTTCGACGTTATTAAAAAGTATGTGTTAATAGGTAGCAACTATTCTATAAGTTCAGTAGTTATATGAATAATAAGTTATATATATATATATATTAGAATTATGTTTTGTTATTATAAATACTTTTTAATTATGGAAGAGAACCTATTCTTGCAAAACACGCAAACGCTCGCTTACGATGTTCTGCCTAAATTAGGGTCCATATACTCGTATTACTAATGATAGGTAATTCAGTGTCTCGGCGTGCTTATAAAGTTTTAGGCCAGTTGGGTTTTTATAGACCCGTCGGATACCCAATGTAAGTGCTCTACCTTGTTCAAAATATGAGCCACACGTTGGAGTACCCAAGTTCCCTTACATCTGCACTTTGGAGGACTTATTGAATGCCTCTGATGCTGTATTTAACCTTAGCCACCTACTGTGCCCAAACAATTTTAGGAGCTTACCAGTAACTCGAAAAGATAAAAATGCTAAAGCTTGTGTCCTTTTCCATGACAGGGCTATCCAAGTGGCAAATTAAATTCAAACCCGTAACAGACAGATAAATTAACTATCGCATTTATAATATTGGTGTGGATTTTGCGAAACTTGGGTTGTTTGAGATTGTATATCTCATATCTATTCATTACTTTATTTGCGTTCCACAATGTCGTTTAAGATATTACAGCAGTTGCTGAAAGCTAAGGTACAATTGTAGACTAGTATGTCCAATTGCCCATCCTTAACGCGTAACAAACCAGTGGTATTTGTGTAACGATTACACCAAAGAAGGATGACTGCAAGCTCCCATCCAAATTCCACCATGACAAATAGCTATTCATTAAAAAAACTAAACATTCCAGAATTGTGGAAATCAGTCTACGCGCTTAACATTCTAGTCTGACAAACGTAATAGTAACTAACTGAAGCCGTCGTTCCCGTGAATTCCAGAGCGTCTATTTCACGGTGCCTTTAACTTAATCCTAGTACAGTCCATCTTAGTACAGTCCAAACTTAGAGCGGTTTTCATAGTCCAATGACGTACGGTTTTACTGCGTGACTCCGAAACTACGTGGCACTGGAATTGGATAAGTTAAGTAAGTAAGTTCACCAAATACAAAACAAACGATGTAATTTAGAAGCCCTTTCAGATTTGGTAGAAGGGGAAACTATTAAGTAACACAATAAAGATGGACACACTGAAATGTACCACAGTCACTATTGACATGTATGTGGTACCATCATTAGGTTACTTGTGTACAAAAAGATAGAGAGATGTGTCACCACGCCCCCTCTCTTTATACCCATGTTTCATTGTAATTGCTGCTGCAATCAATGACCAATTTGGATGCTGTTTTCCGGAATTGATTTTTTTAGTGTGATTTGTTGTTCAATATAAAATATTGTACAAAAATAAACATAGGATAATATCCAATTCCTTATAATGCAACTGAAAGCCACTCTAGACTATGCTGATCTCCATATAACTTAGCTTTATACTGTACCCGATTACATATATATATCTATACCCGAGTGGTTTGAAGTGTATGGAATTAACAGATGTATTCTTGCTAGCATGTTGTAGTATATTTTCTTTTTCAGCTTTTACATATTTAGGTTCCCATATTTCCCATCTCTGTATTCTCATATCTTTTTCCAAGTAATGTTCATCTGATGGTTGATTTCATAGGCAATAATAAGGCAAAAGCAAAGGATCTCTCTTTTGCTTTTGTGTTATTGTTGTCTAAATATTTCTTGATAAACAACAATAACTTCACTATTTAGCCATAATCAAACAACAACAGAGTTAATAGCTTATAAATCACGGGTTTTCATGAATTCTTTTAAAATTTTCTTGCTAAAATAATAGCCTAACAAGTATCTGGAAACGATAATTTTCCAATGCTCTCAACGTTATTTAATGTTCTATGAACTGTCTCAATTTCCTCGCGGTTATAACTTCCGTGGTTTTATGTCCATATATCGTACCATTTCCACAAGATATTAAATAGTTTTGTACATTATGTCGGGACCACGACTGTGAATTCCGTGGTATATAGCAAATAGCGTGACTATTGGAGTTTTTTTTGCCTTTATATATTGCTAAATGTTTACGTTTTATAGAGTTCAAAAACTTTCTATCTTTATTGAATCGTTGTCTATTGTTTTACCTAACCAATTCTTATCCTTTTCCCCAGTCCATTCACGAGTTTGTGCACAAAATATAAATTTCGTTCATTGAGCATATCGACAAATCTGAACAAGCAACTCGTGCCTCCGTGATCCGTGTGATTACGAACTTCAAACACAGTCTCGTATACGTCAACACTCGATCGTGCATGCGGACCCAAATGATGCAAATCACGCCGCCTCAAAAACGGAAATTCCATCGTAATTTCGACTTTAACCGCTATATGTAAGACTTAAATTCCTATAATGATATGACAAAAAGACACTTGGGATGTGAATCCACTTTCCTTGATTGGTAATTCGATCGGTGAGTAGGGAAAGTGCAGGATATGAAGGCGATGAATCTCATGTCTTGGTCGAAGACGTCAAGGGGACAATTTGAGGGTGACTTAACGGGGCTGCCGATATTCAAATGTGGTTGGATTCAATTTGCAGAACTAATAGGGCGCTCTGCTTCGTAATAAATGTTGCTTTCTATGAGATGGGATTTTTGGAATACTGTGTATTTAGAGGGTTTCGATTTTTATTCGGTGTGATACAAAGTGTGATCAAATTGAATAGATAAATAAAGCTGAAATAAAATAACAATAAACGTGAAAAACTCGCCATACGGTCAGTACCCCAAGTGGCCCTTATACTGCTCTTATGAGAACTTAATGGATGCTACCGATACTGTAATATGATACTGCGATATGTAGTCAGCTTATTAAGAATGATAAAGAATTTCAAATTGCTCCTGACTTTGACCTCAATATAAAACCTTTCTATGGCAGCGCATGTATCAAATACCACCAACACAAAACTGGATATGTCTATATCCACTAGTTTAACAAACATTTGATATACAAATACTTTCTCGGTCAATCGTGAATTCTCGTTCCAAATGCCTTGGTAAGGAAGTCGCGGCCGTAACAATAGAAGGAGTCAATTGAGCCACGTCTAGCCACAAACCGCGAGACTGATATCAACGAGTTTCTGATATTTGATAGTTTGGATTTCGCTCAAGCTGTTGTAGCAGAGAGAATATTTTAAATTACGTTAGATGATTAAAGTCACGAATCCGGGTTCAAAGTTTAGAATATTTACACAATCAATCTAATGTCAAGCTTATCAAGTTCACACATTCAACTGATGACGATGATGATTAACCGCCTGATTAACACTGTGAACTATTTTCCTTTACTTTGAAACAGGATTCTTGGTAATGCCGATGCAGAAATTGATCGCTTAACTTTTATTATCTATGGCTTAATATTTTACACGGAACGACTGCCATCTGACCTCCTCAACCCGACTGTTGCAAGCAATAAAGTAACATAGAATTTCAAATAAATTTTAAAAGCAACATAGTTTCAAGGCATAGTTTCAGTATCAGCACGATGTATTTCCAGTCGCAGTTCGCTTAATTTATTTTTATGGGTCATTCTCATGCAAAGATATTGCAACTGTACTTAAGTGACCTCGAAAACAAGAACCATTAAGTTTGCTGTTATAGAATTCATAGAAATATCTAGATTTTTTGTTATTCGTAAATATACTGCTATAACTGTATCTGTTAGGGCGAGATCGAATTGATTGATTAATGGACCAATAAGAAAGTTAAGAACGCTCTCGTTGAAGGGTAGCCTTGATACTTGAGCGGTCCATTAAGGTGATCGAAAATTTCCAGGAGCAATTTTGGTAATAGGTTTGTGGTATGTGTGTATTTTGAATAAGTACATAAAAAGTAATCGAATGAAAGCGAGCATACCTCTAAACAAAATTGACTTATAAATGTAACTATTTGTCTAGGACACCACAGGATAATGTATTGAACTTCTTGTTCATAATATTGGTTTCTCTAATCCCTGACAATAAATCTTCCCGACTTAATTTCGGTCACGGTACTTAATTTCAATGGAAATTAGCCCCAGTACGCTGGAGATATAATAATGCATTGTGTGCACAAACACAGGTGCACTCTCCGTTTCTTTTTAGTAATGTAGGTATAGTCTATCATGGGTTATGTGGAAGTGACTCCCAGGGCCTCGAAACGAAGGAAAAGAAGGAACAGGAGTTGGTTTTTAGTCAGTAAAAGTCTAACACTATCTCCCGCTACCCTTGGGCGGAGAAAAAAAAAAGGCATAGTCTATAGTCTGACGGAACACCTATCCTAATCAAGCTAAGTTATTGTAGAGGCACAGAGGTATCACACCACCAATTTCCAAACTCCGGGCTGCTACTGACAAATTCGTAATGGAAAAACCGAATAACATCTGGATTCGCATCCAGGACCCACATTCGGCAGTAGCGCTTGCGATCACACGACCAACAGGGATGTTATCCAAATAATCCTTTACAATAATGGAATCGTCAGTGCTTACTAGTGCACTTTCGCCATTGTTTTTGTCTTCATAATCCTGAACTTGTGCAATGTTACTTAGGGTTGGTGGTACCCGTTTCCTTCTTCAATCCCAGTATCAAACATCGCTCTATCATTTAATTCGTTTTCTTTCATTTCACCCATTTCTTCTACTTCTAAGTTACTTTCACTTTTCCATGTACAAAAACAAATTTTATTTCGTATCAGTAACATTATGTCGATATGCCCCATTAAAATCCTACATTAAAACGATTCAGGTTTTATTCCAGCAAAATTGCAGCTTTGTGTTTCAATACGACTAGCAATATTAAATGGTTTCTATTCCTTTGTATCCTTTCGCTTTTCCATTGTCTTTGTGGGCATTAGCATGCTGCTCTTGTGGCTTCATATTATCCAACTCTCTATGCGGTATTATGTGTAATCAAAATCATTGTAGTGGAGAATTCTTTGTGCCATATTCATATATGGCTATATTTAAACATGTCAGTGTTTTGAATTATGTTTTTCGGTCGTCTATATCAAAATGATGTCCAATCAGAGGCAGCTTAAACGCTGTATAGAACTGCATCCGTTTATGGATCACTGGAATACGATTTTAAAATGGTTGGTGAACGGAAATTCAAAATGTTGAGAAAATTGAGATATTCATCATCTACCATTAGGTAGAATTAAATCATCTAGAAACTAGATTTAGCCAAAAGGACGAATAAAGACGGAGTAGTTGAGGTAGACAACAACAAAATTATAATTCAATCAAGCTTCTGAATCAAACTGTAATTTATTTCAGATTTTTCTTATCGTTGGCTAAACCTAAATCAATTGTTTGATCCTCAGTGATAGTAAGCTTACGTAAGTGGAGGTCTTTTTCCTAATAAAATTTATCAACTACTCCCAAAACATCGTTTAGTCTGAAATCAATCAGGCTCAGTCAAGGCAATCCCATTCAATTGGAGCTCGGAACAAATAAGCCAGTAATTTTCGCGGACGGTCTCCATTATATGGCCTCTTAGAAAAGGTAGAATTAAGGATTCATTTGTTAAAGGAACTGAGAATATTCTGTGTTTATCTGGGGATTTTCCGATTGATGTCTGAAAAGGACGTTATTTTTGCTTTTGTTTTACTAAAAGTATCAATTTGATGTTTTTGAAAGAAAAAAAAAAGAACAACATACCTAGTTTGTAAATGGTTCAGCGGATGATGTTTTAGATAAAATATTCTGTGAAGAAACAGAAGCTGTTTCTAAAGCCATTTATTAACAGTTAAGATCAAAGCTGATATTTATAATGACTTAAATGTAAAGTTGAGATAAAATTATTTAGATGATTTTGATAAGAAATTTCTCCGTAAAGAAAACGATTGCAAAGGTTTCACTTCTTAACTATGATAGCTAAAGTCAGTTCTATTACCGAACAGGGTAGATCTTTAATTACACAAGAAATCTACAAATTACCAAGAATAGAAAATCTATAAAAAAAATCTGCTTATAGCGCTGTAAAATACGTAGAAAACAGTCCCGCTGTCTAAACAAAACATCGAATGCTTCCTTCAGATCCAAACGGTCGGACTGAAGAAAAACATTGATTTTATAAGGTTCATGTAGGTCGGGTTACGAAGAAGAATCTTTATGAAAACAATCCGGTTGTTTACTTGTTTACTCATTGGTTTTAAATCGATATTCCTTTATGGAACGTCTTTTAGTTATGTAAAGTAGTTTTATGGAACGTTTTTTAGTTATTTAAAGTTGTTTTTGTCTCCTTGTTCGTATCAATGATTCCTTAAATGCGCTTTACCCAAAAATCCGCCACACGGCGTCGACAGCGTAAGCGTTTGCCTCGTATATATCTTTCATAGTTTCTTCTCTACTTATAGGAGTATCCCCATTTGGCTCAAGTTTTCACCTGGCTTCATAGTAGGATAAGAGATTTTCAGGTGGGCCATGGTAGTTGGTGTGCAAGCCAACAACTGTGGGACAATGAAAACTTTTTTTATTGACTTTTAACTGTTAAGCTTATTTTAAGTTTAGTTCCTCAGTTACTTTTTCTTTGCTTAACTACACTTGTTGTCATTTACTGATATTGATGATAAATTTTAGATTTGCCTCACGACTTCTTTACATGGTTTTGGGGGGTCATTTATCTGTCATCTGCGTTAAGGCAACTTTTTTTGATCCATACATATGGGCTATTCCTGCAAGCCGATATAGTATACCGAGATATAGAGCCGATATAGGTAGACAAGGTTATCATTGTCGTCAATGTCAGAGCCTCATCAACGTTAAATATGTCTAGTTTCATTATTGTTATAAACTATGATTTCTGTCTTTAGTTCTGCCGCATATTACCTTTTCATACTAATTTTGATGTAATTTCAGCCGCTACAAGCTAGGTGTTCCCTTTTGAGCACTTCTTTACTAGTTGTTATAAATTCGGAATTAAATTTCAAATTGTTGCTGCCATTTCACCAACTGCCTCCCTCTTCTGTTTTGGCAAACAAAGCCGAGATTTTGTAGAAATCGTAAACTCTAATATTTATGTGTCGTTTTATTAAAATTGCGTTCAAAACGAAGTAATACAATTTGCCGAGAAACTGTTAGGAAGGGTTAGAAGATTCGCTCTTATCTCAAGTGAATTTGGGTACGTTAAACCCGATATAATGTATCAGGAGCATCGAACTCATTATTCTATTTCTTTCACGATAAAAATCATTGTTTGTTTTTCTAAATTATGTGGGAAGATTTTTTTAGGCTAATGAGCTATGAATTGTTTAAGTTTAAACCGTGTATGAGGTTTTGTATAAAACTGAATTTTGTTGTTATGAACAGTCAATAGTAAATACTAATAATGAGAATGATCTAATAAGATAATTTGTATTATTATCGACATTTATGTGACTAAAATGTCAAATAAATTCACTAACATTAGACAAACGCTCGATTTAAAAATCATCCATATATGTGGAAATGAAAACTTCACTTGACCTATTTCGGCATTCATATTTGTCGTCATAAATTTTAACTAGCATCGGAAGAAAAGCAGCTGCCTCCTGATTTGAATCAGAACGACTACAAATAAATTAAGGAACCCACAATTTTATCTCCCATAAAATATTCTACCAAAGGTTTGGGACGAAAGTGCCATAATTCTCTGTCACCATAAACTTCCATAAGTTCGTGTCCATTTACCTATCTAGCAACAATTTAAAACAGATCACGATCCACGGTCTCGCAGGAATAGAAACCGTGCGGTATTTGTCGTAAATCGTCAGCAATGTAAAGCGTTCGATGTCTTTTTCACTACATATATAATAACAGAAGGTTGGCTCCATACAATGGATGAAAACAGGCACACGCACACACAAACGTACGGCCATCTAAAATACACTCGCAAAATTGTGCATATAGCACAATTTTGCGAGACGTGCCTATCGCGGCGTCCAACGTTCAATACGATTGCGAAGCGATCCGGCTTCATTATAATTAAATGTGACGCTGCGGCTCTGCCCTACGTGCGCACTGAGACCACTGCTTTAGCCGCCGTTTATGTAAAACACCGTGACTTGTTTTACCGCAAGAGGTCGCGCAAAAACATCAAATAAAACGAACGCTTCGCTTCGCTCATCACCGTACCGCACTCACTTGCGGTTGCCTCACGCACTTAAGCCACCGCAATATAATTACGATTGTTTAGAACTATTCCTGCGTAGGACACCGCGTAAGCGTGCGTGTGTTTTCGTTCACTATACAGACTCGCCCTTCTGCGGCTGTCCCTCTTCGTGCCTATACATCATTCTCCTGTCGATTACTTACGTGACTTTCGGTTCCATTGTTGTTTTGGATCACGAATGCTAGGGAAAGTCTGTCGTGACATGCCTTGGATATGTTTGAGATATTGGGGGATTTGGTCGGGGTGATGTCGATTAGGATTTGGTTCGAGATAGATTACAATTGATCTGCTGGACAAAATTATACTTTGGGACATAGTTGTTTGGAGGAATTCCTTGAGTCCTTTTCGATCGAAATTATGTGGTTGCAATGTTTCCAAAAATTGTGTTTAACCAAATTCTTAGGAGCTTAAACTGACTTCAAACTAAAGATATCGTAGTGTCTCATCTAACTGAAACCCGAAACCATCGACCTTTATATACCTTTTTGGAGTATCTCTGTGGTAATATATACCTATTCGGAATTCAAATTACAGAAGTTTTCCCGTTTAAAAGCGCATACGATGAGAAGTGAAGCATGCCAAAAGCATAAAATACGAAAAAGAAAAACCAGCTTTATTATATTATAAGTTGGACGTGATCTTTCACCTGGCACGTTAGCGTTAGGTTTCAAGTGGTGCTAATGAACCTAAAATTGTTACACCCGGGTCGAGAAGAAGGTTGAAAAAAAATCTCTCTTTCAGAAAAGCGCGGCAGTAAAGGTTCTTCTATATATTTAAATCGATTATGAAAAATTGATTCTCTATATATTCTGGACCGAGTCCGTTCCTTCCCGGGCTTGCGGAGGGCGTGCAGTGGGTAGCACGCTGTCCGATCGTCCGGTAACATACCGGACCGAGCCCAAGTCGTCGACGGCGCGTTCTGTTCCCGCGCGCCTCAAGGAGCTGTCAGCACACCGTAGAGGCCCAGCCTGCTAGCTGCAGGCAGGCAGGGTCGAAGCCTGCTGGGGTTAAGGGCCGTTTTCTGAGAGGAAGGCTCAGCCCCGGCATGATAGGCAACGAAGGAACGGGGTAGGTTTTTAGTCAGTAAGAGTCTGACACGACTTCCCGCTCCACCCAAGGGCGGGATTTGTCATTGGATGATTTTACCTACCATAAAAAAAAAAAGTCCGTTCCGTCCGTTTTCGAGCCATAGCGCGTGGTGTTCCACGCGCGCCTCAAAGAGATTCCAGCAAAATCATTGGCTACAAGGCCGAAGTCCGTTGAGGCCATGTGTTCGCTTTTGAAATAAAACGCCGGGGCTCAGGAACGCAAGGTAAAGAAGAAATATAGGATTGGATTTTGATCAGTAAAAGTCACACGCCCTCCCTTCCCACCCAAAAAAATCTTCTATAATTATTTTTCATTATTTAAATTACTTTTCCTTCCGAAATTTTCATAATCCCCTTGGAAAGGTGCAACAACCAATATAAATCTCAGAAGCGTTTCATTGTATAAAATCGAGTAAAGCTTTCATAGTACGAGGCCGATTCAATTGGCCACTGTTGCGTGCCATTTTGTATTTATTGCAATCCGATATTTTCCTCTGTCAAAAACATGTTGTTGCTCGGCTCTCAATTTTTTGCTGAAAATATGAGCAGTTTCTGTTTCGCGAATCTTTTTGGGGATTTTTTGTTTTGTCATCGGCTGTATCTATGGCAGGTAGCTTGTTAGTTTTGATTAGCGAATCGTTTGGCTGAAAGACAATATCATGATAATTGTGCTTGTGGAGTTTCAATCCCTATACTTGTTTGTTTATGTGTATGTTATCATACAAATTATAAACTTTTTTTTGCTAATCGGCCAAGTGTTTGATGCCTATCAGAACAGCGGCATTGTTTGAAAGAGTTACCGCGATTCTGGAACTGTTAAAACCAGTCTATTTAAAAAGGGAACTACTTTGGCTGTGAGAATAAATAAATAATAATAAATACACTTTATTTGAGTTTTACAAGAATTATCGTGAGTGTAGCTCACGAGTGCCCGGGATGAAGGATGGAAGACGACTGACTGGATGAGTAGAATGGGAGTGTGAGGAGTTGAGAAGTGATGTGTGGTAAGCAAAAAGAGGCTCGTTGTATGTGTACAAAAGAACGCAAAAAGCAAGAGACACTACCTCTTGTTCCACCCAGAGTGAGAGAAGTTATTTGATGAATCTACACTTCAAATATTGTGCTTGATTCCAATCTTTGTTTATATGGTTAATACATCCTTTGCGCAAATTTTAAACATTTTGTTTTTATAGCCGGGCAGGAATTTTAAGTCTTTGTGCCACTATAGATCACATTGTGCCACTATAGGTCATCTGAAGAACACTTTTAGTCATTTATCAGTCTGACACTATTTCTCGCTCCATCCACAGCGGGATGAGGTTTGATGAATGTCTCAACTCCAGCAACACGACATAAATAACTAAAAGCAGACGAACAACTGCTCAAATATTCAAAAATTCCATTATTGTTTTTTCATTTCACTTGATATCTAAAATTGTCATGTCCAATACCACAGTGTAACCAAATATAGCACAGTATTTGGAGGTCATGCAATACTCCACACAGATCGTAATTGCCCTTCCTCAGTTGAACCACTTAAGTCCAGTTACAGATCGTCTTGACATACATATATACGAGCAGATAACTGCAGTGGTAGGTCAAGCATGTATACTTGTTGTACGTGATGTTAATGGTTGTAATTATTAGAAGTTTGTTTGATTGAAAGTTACGATAACATTATATTTGATTGTAAAACGTTTCTATTCTTCGGAATGATTAAGCAGGAATTTATCATATAGAGCACGGAGAAGCACTTAATGAAGGGGCGAGCTTATTCCCATCAATTCCAGATGAGAATGTCCGTGGACTAAATAATAAGCTTGTAATAAGTTATTCATATCATTGTCCTGCCCTAGGACTATTACCATGACGTGTTAAAATATCAAGCGTACCAGCGAGAAAGAATATTTGATTGTAAAACGTTTCTATTTTTCGTAACGATTAGGCAGGGATACAATATATAGAGCACGGAGAAGCACTTAATGAAGGGGCGAGCTTATTCCCATCAATTCCAGATCAGAATTTCCATGGACTAAATAATAAGCTTGTAATAGTCGTTCATATCATCGTCCTGCCCTAGGACTATTACCATGACGTGTTAAAATATCAAGCGTACCAGCGAGATAGATGCATTGAGCGATATAACCTACATAGCTCCATCTCTTTAACAGTTTAGACCGTCAAATAGATCGCGATTGGGCCTCTTGTCCTATGTTGCTTTGGGTCGGCGTTTTTTTCTTCCATTGAAAAGGATCTAATATTACTGTGCTAGATCCCTTTTCAATTTCAATGTTTTACAAGCTTTTAACCATTGTTTTAATTTGCATGGCAAGCACTGATCTTAGTATCCAAAACGAGTATCTTACATGCATTTCCAATGATGGCTAGTTGTGTTGAAATCGTTTTATTATTAATTAGCTGCAGCCAACAGATTCGCCCGCGTGAATGTAGAAAATTGTCCCAAGGGAACATATTGTCAGAATTAAAACCATCATATGTGCCCAGATACCATGTATCATCGAAATTCGTTCATCGTGAAAAGGTAGAAAACACACATACACTCACAAACTTTTGCCCTTATATTAGTGTGATTTCAACAATGTTGACTGATTTCATCACCATAATCTTGAATATTACGTATGTGCGATTGGTGTTTAAAACAATATTGAAATTCATTGACAAAAACGTCGGAGTGATTTTATTTCAACAACAGGAAACATCAAGATGATCTCATGTAATAAATAAAAAGATAATAATAGTAATTGTCGATAAAAAGCCTCAGACCGCCAATCACATCCCGTTGCTGTTGAAAAACTCGTCTGTGAATTGAAGATAAGAGTATAGGCACTAGAATTTCTGCTGTTTGAAATTAACTAGAGGTTAAAAAATCAAAGATATAAGTAGGATAGTGGTCATGTTACAGACAGGGAGACGGAGGCCAAAGAAAAGGTAGATGGATTGTTTGAGCAGTGATATGAAAGACAAGGGAGTCAATGATAGATTGTTGACAGGATAGAATGGAAGAAAAAACGTGTTTCGCCGACCCCAAGTAATAAGGGACAAGGGCAGGAAGATGAAGATGATGGTCATGATATAGACAGATGATATTGTTGCCGTCATAGGTAGAACTTGAATGAGATTGGTACATAGTACGTTCTTCTCCATAGAGACTTTGAAACGTGCAATTTAGCTTCACTTTTTTTGGACTGACCGACACTTTGACAATTTAAATACGCCCATAGCTGGACTATTTGAAATAAACGCTTCTGATTTCTGGCAACAAAAGGAGAAAGAAACTATGACTGGACTGTATGAAAGAGCATATGTTTAGAAAGTGATAACTATGATGATAATGAACATGGCGGAAAAAGAAGTCTTCTGCGTCGACCCAAATAAAATTGGTAAATGGACAAGAGAATGATGATGTACGAGTATATTACTAGCTAATATAATATAGTAGTCCTAGTAGTGAAAATGAACAAAGGCTAATATTATGGACCTGAGGGGTCCCACTGCAGAGTAAAGAGCCTCCCTTTTATTCTCCACTTTTTTCTCTCCCTAACTACATTTGACTAATTAGTTAGGAGTCCAACTCGTTACGCCATCTCCTTATAGACCCATTGCTTTGCCGGTTCCTGTTGTTTGGGGTCCAGTCAGGGCTATATTCACAAGAATATAATTACAGAACTATAAGCGCTTTAATCGCATAATTATTCATGATAGAACCTAACACGGGATGTCTATAGGCTAGCATTAATGCCCATAACGGCATTGTTTTTATCTGGTCAGCAGGAAGTCGACGAAACGATCTCATAACTGTCGATAGAGTTGTAGGATGCTGCGTCTTGACGGAAGCGCGTGTACACGAAGCAAAAACTAGCGCCGTGTCGACGACCTGCTAGTGATGGGGTAGATGTCGATGATTCTCATATAATAAGAAAAAAAAAATAAGATATATTAAGAATTTAGGAATTATGAAATATGAATTACTCGAAAAGAAAATGTTTAACGCAGGAACTTAGAGCAATCGATGTATTATTTATGTATAAAATAGCTGCATAAAAATACATATTTAGAGGGAGATCTATTGAGTCAAGGGGGAAGTTGCTTGGAAAGAGGTGAATATTGAAATGTGCAGAGGAAGACATGTTATGCTAAGTGTGCTAACCTCAAATCCTTTCACCACACTTTCGATATTTTAGCCTGTTTTGAAATTAAAATTTTTGCTGTACTTATCTAAATTTGTATCGTCCAAGTGATACGTAGCATCTTCCTGTAGCACCACATTTTATTTGTAAGCTAGGGTGTATTCAATAATCGATTCTTTTTAACCTTTCAAGACGCATGGCATTAAGAATTCATAAATAGTTCGTTGAGTGGCGTCTCATTTATTATTTGTTGGTAAAGTGGCGAGTGAAAAGGGCACGTCTGGGGGAGTATTATCGTAATACCTATCTCTGCAATACAGGTGAAAGAAAAGAGATTTTTTAACGATCTCATGATTTAATTTTTTCAATGCAAATCAAAAATGGAGAAAAACAGTTTTTGTTGCTTGTGATTATTTTATTTGCAAACATATTGCTATATTTTGTAACGGCACCGTGGCGTAGCATCACTACTGTGGTTGGTGCGTGACAGTGTGCCTCACGACCGAAACCACAAGACAAGATTGTGCAGAAAGTTAACTCCTAAGGCCTACTTGCGTAAACCTACTTGAGATAGCTTATGGACATCGAGTTACTTGCTAACACGTGTGTGTTTTTTTTTACAATCGGCCCGGAATTTTTTAACCGGGGTTCTTCTTTACTCTGAGTGGGCGCATGCGAGCCTGACAGTGCTAAAGTGCTAAACTAGGAACTTCCATAAAATAATAGCTAGAAGCTTCCATAGAAAGAAGATCATTCTTTGTATGCAACTAATATTCGAAAAATCGCACATAACTTTTTTCACTTTGCACTCGTTGATATTATTACTATCAAGGCATGTTCCGTTCTTGTAAACTTAGTTGGTATGGACGTTATTTGTGGTGATCTATATCGGAAGCACTAAATTGCACCCACGTAGCCACTGCAAACACGAAATGGGGTGGTATAGATCTGTCGGATACCCAATGTGAGTGCAGTGTAAACTGTTGTATCTCTTGTAGTGCCTATACAACTGCACTTGATGCTGCAGCTACCTACTAGGCCCAAATAATTTAAGAAAATTTCCATCGTGTGGAAAAGAAACAAAAAATGTATCGACACTTCTGAAGATCATGCGCATGGGCCTTCTGTATTTCTCTATTCCATGTTCCCAACTCACCGGACTGTGTCTAGCCCGCCGGCTCCTATAATGTTTATGTTGCTTAATTGATGATTTAAAACTGATTCGACACGCTTCTGAAATAATCTGGTAGTAAAAAAATAATGTAGATCACCTGCTTATACACGCAGCTGAATTACATGGCCTAGTAATCTGTCATTATTTGAGTGATTTGTTCATTATTGCCGTTAATGATTTTGTACTAATTGATGCACTTTTTTTCTAGTTTACATGTCTATGATACTTTTTGTATCGTGTTTATGGCCAATTTTTTTTAAACAATGTGTAAGTGATGCTATCGTTGATGGTGAGTCGCACTAGTTTATTATGAGCCTATTTAATTTAGCTTTGAAGACACCTAAATTATAATCAGATGGGAAAACCGCAGCCGGCAAATTGTTCCAGTCTATCGATGTATGAGCAATAAGCGTTGAGGTGAAACGTTTAGTCCAGATTGTAGAGGTGTCAACAACGTAAGGATGGATATTCACTGTACGTCGATTTGTCCGATGGTAGAAAAGAAATGACGGAATTAAGTCATACAATTCATGCGCACACTCTCCAAAATGCGTCTACTCATTTTAATAATCAGGCCATACTGATAGTGATTTCGTCATGTTAAAATGAGGGATGATACGCATGGTACTAAAAGAGTTACGAGTATATCGAGGGTATAGTGTTAAAACCCAATAAGTGTCGAAAAATTAAAAATCGTTTTTTTTAGTACATCTTAATGCATTTTCGACGCTTTTTCCAGTGATCTAATCCAATAAGTAGAATTCACTGCAGAAAGGAAATTACTTGAGGTAATAACCCAATAAAGTGACCGTGTTTAAAAAAAACCGGGTTTAGTCAAAACTTAAAAAGTGGTGGTTTTTGATTTTTCGACACTTGTTGGGTTTTAGCACTATACCCTCGATATATGAGAAAGGTATGGAGAAGGAGAGGGAGTCCAGAAAAAAATAGATACATTTCTGTCAGGAGTAATATAAAAGAGTTGTGATTCGCATTGGTTAGCAGTGCTAAGATCGTGATGTTTTGTCACTATTTCTTGATTCTTGTTTCCGACAAGTCAATTATGATCATTAAAAGTATCAATAAAACCTTCTATGTCATGAAAACGTCACCTTAATGCTTACTTTTGTTGCTACTCACGCGTAACATCCCAATTTACCAAAAAACCAGTCACGGCTATTTGCTCCCATCATTTCCTATAGGCTACCATTTCACAATATGGCTGTGCAGTAGGAGTGTCCCCCTCCTGCATGGTCCTGACGTAGGGTGACACAATAGCATGGATGCATGAGAGAGAGTACGCTTTGTGCTCGAGCATTGGCCTGTGGACGCTTTTGTCTCCGAAAATATATATCGAGAGATTTTCTTTTTTCAACTTTTTGATTGCAATGTTATGTATGTACCATTCGATTTGTGTGTATGCGTTGTTGTGTCTTCAATGGCTGTTCTGAGACGTGAATGGGTTGGTCTGTCGGCATCGGTATATAAATTCTACAATTTGCATTAAGACTACTCCTAAAAGGTGACTAGAAATGAAAATATATTGGTTAAATGCCAGTAGGACTTGCACACTGAGGGTTCTGTACTAAACTTATCTATAAAATCCCAATCCCAAATTGAGTCTAAAGATGTTTTCGTATCGCAAAAATATTGTTGTTTTCTTTACTTCTACTATGAGACCTTACTTCTTTCTTGTCTTTCAGGATTCTGGGTCAAAGCGAAGTACCGCATAGGTTTTGGATTCCCTTGCGGGTGTCTAAGTACGCGCCATTGCGGAACTAAGATGGATACGTCATTAGATTGTGTTGACTTGGAAATTTGATTTTTTCGCTGAGGGAGAAGGGGTGCTTCTCGAGAGCTACTGAAAAATCAAACTTCTGATTCTACCTGATGTTTGATATTAAATTCACGCGCATTTCATCCACAAACTCGCATTGGGCCCGCGTGGTGGATTACGGCCCATTCCCTCTCCTAGAGAGAGGAGGCCTGAGTCCCAGCAGTGGAAACTTTATTAGCTGATGCTTTCTTGCTTGGCTTCCACGTGATCATGAGCAAAATGGTCTTAAGAATCGAACAAACGGACAACATAGTGATTTCGTAAGGGTTCCCGTTTTGCCGACTGAAGTAGGAAAACGAGTCTTAATATTTTTCTTTGACAACAAAAGCTGTAATAAAATCTGTAATTGTTATTTTAACTAAGCGTTTTTAAAGAATTATAACTAAAAGTTTTTAAGTCGAACCACCACTGAGTAAATTATGTTTACAAATTTCGGCCTTATCAACAACAGCTTCATTGGCAATAGCCTAAGAGTTTTATGAAAATCTTTGTCATCAGAAACAAAGCTACTACGAGCCGTCAAGTTTTACGATAGTATAGTTAGCAAGGTACAATCAGAAGTAATATCCAGATTGAAGCACACATAAGTTAAAGTATCGCCACTGGTACAGGACTATAAAGTCACGTTATTGAGTCCACCTAATAAAGCCCCCTTTTAATACCCCATCAGATCAACACATTAGTTCAGTACAGAAGCTCTGTGTTTTAATGAATTATGTCATTCAAGCGAGCTCGTAGATAAGCGTTAATTAATGGGCGCTTCAATTTAGGTTAATAACACCCGCGTCTAAGGTCAGCTTTGAATTGATTCGGGGCCTAAACTAGTTTGTGTTGGCCTGTCATGTTCATTGTTCGAAAGAAGTAACATAGGTGGGCTTAGTCATGAAAATCTGACAGTCTCTCAAAGCAGGAGGAATTATTTGATAATTTCGCACCGAAAATATGGGAGAATTTGTAATTGTGGTTTTGGTAACTGAAGATAGGAGATCAGAAGATAATGAAGCGTAAAGTCCGCAAGTAGCACCAATGCAAGATACTGGTACCTATTCAGTTGCATCCGGCTGAACTGGAAACCGACTTCCTAAAATTAATTAATTTCCTACATGCGTAAATTATTACTTTATTTTTTAATTCTATCTGTACAAATCGATAGTGTTTCATGTACCGGATCAACCCTCCTCGGGATTAAAACGACCAAATTTTAACGGTGTATGACTAGGAAAAAGTCTAGGCATATTGACTTCTGGCAAGATGTGTTCAGCGATTTTAACCTATTCGTAAAGTGATGCTGGCCAAATTCCCGTTGAAACAATTATATTACCTATGCAATATGGAGAGTGCAGCAAGCTGGCACAATGTCAACAGCACCAGAGCCAGACACGATTTCGTCCAAGTAGTTGCTGTTAGCTTTGGCACTAATTGTGATTGCTTCGCCGTTAAGTTTCTGTGTATTTAGTTCAAGGAGGTCTGATAAATATAGGGCACTTCACAGTCAAGTTAACGTTTGGAGAATCATCAAAAGAATCCTGCTTTATAAGGAAAATAAGAGCTTTGTGCCGTTCAGGTATTAAACTATTGGATCTGAACTGGCAGATCCCGTCACTCATGCTGACATCTTGAGGTGCGCATGGAATACAACGCTCCGTCGACCCGGGCTTAGGGCCTTACCATTAGCATTAGCATTCGCATTAATGACCTTGTAATGTTCTTTCTCTAGGAGAGGGAATATCCACCACGCGGGCTCAGTGCGGATTGATGGATGTCACATGTCTTCGAATTTTTGGTTCTAGGACATGCCGGTTTCCTCACGATGTTTTCCTTCACCGTTTTGAGAGCAGTGGTGATGAAATAAATTACACAAAGCAATGCGCCTGCCTGGGTTTGAACTCGCGAGCTTACAACTTACAAGTCGGGGCAGTGACCACTGGGCCACCATTGCTTAGGGCCATACCATGACGTGTTAATATCAGGAATGCGAGTAAGATGGAGCTATACACTATATATAGGTCCATCTCTTTAACGGTTTAGTTTAGGTCGTCAAATTGGATCGCGTTGAAAACTCGTGATAGGGCCTCTAGTCTTTATCGGATGGCGAGCTACCCATTGCTAGATTTTTGCTGGTGCGGTAATAATTGCCGCCCGAAAGGACTATGAGAGTACACGCATGTAATATATCCTGCAGACTGAGCTTCAAAGAGACCGGTTAACACGGGTATGCTCGAAATTCGGTCTGCATTACTATTAATACCACTTCCCGAGAAAAAACACGCTCCAATAACCATGTAATATACCCTGCAGACTGAGCTTCAAAGAGACCGGTTAACACGGGTATGCTCGAAATTCGGTCTGCATTACTATTAATACCACTCCCCGAGAAAAAACACGCTCCAATAACACGGTCCCAATAAACGAACATCACCCCACGTATTACGAAACATAAGCACGCGCTCTTCGAAGCCATTACGAACGGCGCCGATACAATGGTGACAACTTAAACGGCTTGGCAAAGTGTCAAATGTAAGTGTCGAGAGGACTATTGTAGTTGAACACGTAGCTTGGGTCGCTCGGTAAGACTTAGCTCTGTGTGAAGTTCTTACATATTCGAGACTAGCTTTTGCCAGCGGCTATATCCGCGTGTTGGAAAAAAATATCCTAAGAGAACATACTGCCGGGATAAAAGTGCTATTATATGCTGTGTGTTATTCAAGGTCATAGTCTAAAGGCGGGTTTCTGAATTGAGTATTTTGAGTTAAGAACGTCTCAAACCATACTTAAATGCCAAGTTTATAGGCTAAAGTAGAGTTTGAGTAATTCTCAACTTCAAATACTTAAATTAGAAATCGGGGGTACCTGTGTACCAAGTTTAATCGAAATCCGATCATCCGTTCAAGCTCTTTTTTATTTCTGTAAATTGATCTTCTTCATAGCTTTTTTTATACGTTGCTCCACACTATCTTGAGTGCTTTCGAAAACATGTAAACTTACATACACTAGACGTTTTGTCTACAGGTAGGTGTTCCTATCTGAAGGCCATACAAATATATGTTCCGCGCGGGAATCAGAACTCGCGATACGCAGTTGCTCAGTGCTAGTGCGAGTTTGTTTTCGTTAACGCGATCGACACGTTCATGACGTTCGACGCTCCGATTGGTCCGCTCCAAGCTCTTAACCAATCAAAGAGCCAAACGCAGGAAACGATTCGATCGCGTTGACGTAAAAATAAGTCGTACTCGGCGCACAGTTGTCAAATTACATGTTAGTTTATTGATCAGTATTTTTTTAGTAGGCGCTACACGCTGGCTTTTCTTTTTCTAGTTGTTAATAAAAATGGGACTTGTGGACTTGGACTGAACTCTGTGTGGGACATTTATTGGTGGCAACTCGCTTCCTGTATGGAAACCATGCGTATAATATGGCGAGAAAAGCGGTTTATTTTTATCGGACAGTTTTTATACACTGTTGAACGGTTGACCAAATTGTTGTTTAGGAAACTAGCGGATCCGGTGCACTTTGTTCCGCCTTAATTCATTATTTCCCAAGAGGACGCCGGCGTCCGCACACCTATTGTCTTTCTATTGTGTCTCCAATTACGATATTCAACAGGTTAAAGGCAACAAATGAGCAGATTTTGGATTTTATTAAGTTCGATTTTTTATTAGGATAATAAATATATATTTAAAAAGTTATGTATTTTAATAATGGGATAAAAAGTCCGTCTCCTGGTTCTAAGCTACCTTCCCACCAATTTTCAGCCAAATCGGTTCTTCCGTTCTTGAGTTTTAAATAGTGTAACTAACACGACTTTCTTTTATATAGATATACGAATTTGTATTAGGTTTGCGGTGCGCTAAGGAGTGGAATTACCTGCTGGAGTCTGTGTTACCTGATAGCTACAACTTGGGGTTCTTAAATTCAAGAGTGAATAAATAACTTCTAGGCAACCATGCCCCATCGTAGACCACATCGTCGCTTTCCATCTGGTGAGAGCTGTCAAGCTCAGATAATGGCAGGTATATAAATAGTAAAATAAAAAATAAGACATATAAGAACCGGTCATAAATGATAATAACGTTCCGGTATTGCATAAGATGAATGGACAGTTATATCTACCTCTATATATAGACAGACTTGGCAAAGTGACAAATATGTTGAGAGTACGCTTCGTAGTACTACACACGGGAGAATCTGCTACTACACTGAAGGGAGCAAAAGAACACGTACGGCGAATCTATAAACAGCTTACTAGAGCTTTTGATCTCGCTTGAGCTTGAGTTTTGATGGGCGGCGGTGACTTGTCGCGCCGGTTGTGGTTCAGGCCATATTCCGGAGCAGGAAGGAATGGAAAGTGATAATGCTAGCAAAGTAGATGGACGCAAACGTGAGGTAACAGATATGCTCAAGCCCCAGACGCCGCTACAGGAGACGCCCCGGGCGCCGAAAGGCGCAGAGCGATTCCAAGCCACAGAAGGCGCGGGCTTACGGACGAGAAGCAATGGATAGCTTACCGTCACACTCGGGCCATGGGAACTTCTGAGAAGGAAACTCATGGTCTTGGCACGCAAAAGGCAACTAAGGGACACAGATGTGGTTTTAGTTAGTAAGAGTCTGAAACGCTTTCTCACTCCACGCAAAAGCGAATGAAATCATTGGACGATTTCTTACCTTAAAATAAATAAAATAGAATTTGTAAGTATTAACATTGATTGGGTGTATGGCTTTACTAAAGAAAATCCAAGATACAGAGAAAATAAACCCTCTCTAGTATTACTACAAAGATTCCAACCTATACATATATACCAAAATACAGAAGTGGAATGAATAGGTAGCAGATTCAAAGCTTTGCACCCGTCGGATCGCCTGGAGAAGCAACAGCCATGTTCCAATTTAAACTTCAGTACTTATACTATGACAGGGGCTTAGAAACTGGAACGAGGCTAACTCTATAGCACTAGACTTTAGTTTTGGTTCAAACAAGTTACTCCACAGCAAGAGTTTGGGATCGAGGTTGTACAGAAATTTCAATTCGATTTTAAATGAAAGAGTTGCAAACGAGGCTTGAAGTAATTATGGATATGGAATGTAAATAAACCTTTAAGGTTTAGGTCAATTTGAACTTCGTCCGCCTAAAGACAGTCGTGTATAAGGGATATTGTAAGACGAAGATGAGAAGACCAATTTTCGTATTCAACAAAATCGATCACATTCTATTCGACTCGCAATATCATCTCAGCTACAATCAATATCAAAAACTTGTCAGATTCTAGTTTTTTTTTTTTTTTTTTTTTATTGTAGGTAAAATCATCCAATGACAAATCCCGCCCTTGGGCGGAGCGGGAAGTAGTGTCAGACTCTTACTGACTAAAAACCTACCCCGTTCCTTCGTAGCCTATCGTGCCGGGGTCGAGCATTCCTTTCGGAACTAACCCATGACCCCAGTAGGCTTCGACCCTGCCTGCCTGCAGTTAGCAGGCTGGGCCTCTTCGGTGTGCTGACAGCTCCTTGAGGCGCGCGGGAACAGAACGCGCCGTCGACGACTTGGGCTCGGTCCGGTCGGTTACCGGACGATCGGACAGCGTGCTACCCATTGCACGCCGTCCGCAAGCCCGCGCCTACGGTGGCCGGAAATCGGGATCGGAATCCCGGCGGCGGCTGGGGCGAGCGCCCCGTTGCCTCTGCCTGATGCGGTCGGCCTCCTCCTTTGCTAGCATTACTGCTTCGCAGAAGGAGGCGACCGCCTGCCATCCCTCCTCACTACGGACCATGGCCTGAACCAAGGCCCGGCGAGAGAGATCGCTGCCGCCGATCGCCCCCACGAGGACACGGCGATGCTCCGCCCAGGCGGGGCACACCTCTACAGTGTGCTCCACCGTGTCCTCCGGATGTTCCGCACAGTGGCGACACCCGGGCGAATCCTCCGCACGAATCCGGAACAGGTACTTAGCGAACTTTCCGTGTTCGGTAAGCACCTGCGTCGTGCGGAAGTTGAGAACGCCGTGAGGTCTTTCCAGCCACGCCCCAAGGATGGGCCTTATCGCCCCAATTGTGGCGCGCCCCGAACGAGGTTGCGATAGTCGTTGACGCCATTTCGCCATGAGATCCCGCCGGAGCTCTGTCCGCCATGCCTCGACTTGTCGTGGCAGCGGAATTTCGCCCCGGCGTTGCATCTCCATGCGCTTGTCGTGCATGTGTGCAAGGACTGTTGCCTCCAGATCCCACGGCGGTTGGCCAGCAAGGAGGGTCGCCGCCTCGCGGGAGATCGTTCGGTACCCTCGCACCATGCGTATTGCCATGACCCTCTGGCACGCATTCAGCTGGGTCCTCGGTTGCTGTTGCAACGTCGGTGCCCACACCGGAGCCCCGTAGAGAGCCATGGACCGAACGATTCCCGCGTAGAGCTTCCGGCAGGAGGCGTCTGGTCCCCTGAGGTTGGGCAGGAGCCGCCCGAGAGCAGCCCCAGTGTCAGATTCTAGTGACATTAGACCTTGTTTTACCAGATACTGCGCCGTGAATGCGGACAATCTTTAAAATAAAGAGAACTGTCTCTGCAGAGAACAGACAAAACACCCGTCTGGTCGGAGGATCCTTCATTTACAACGGACGTTTGCGGGACTTTTTACACTCGGTTCTGCAAACTTCTAAACCTCTTTTTTGGTTGAAAAATCATCAAATATAACTTCTCCTCCTGCTCAGGATAAAGCGAAGAGAGTCGAGATTTACTGAATGAACCCTTGTTCCTTCAAATTGCCTTTTGCGTTCACGTAGCCCAGTTTGGCATCGGTTAGTATCGACACAGAGTCAAACTAGTGTTTGCCCTGTTATAAGAGACTTATCCTTCTGTGACTTTAAATATTGCAAAGTCGATATGTTTGGATGTTTGTTAATCTATCACGTCTTAACGACTGAACGAATTTACTTGAAATTTGCAACACCGGTAAACCATAACCTGGATTTGGTTTGTAGAATTCTTAATTCGTCACTAATACGTTTTTGTAGTACAGTAATAAGTATATCGAAACACTGGAAAGTAAGTTTTTCAATATACGTACGTATATCATAGATATCAATCGATCCCAAATTTAGAAACTCCGACTCACTTCACTTACGGTAGGGACTAAAACAACAACAATAAATCTAGAAATATGGATGTCGAACAAATGTAAGTAATGTGTGTTGAATAATAAATGTCACCCGTCTATGCTTGTACCGCGGTAACCCTTTGTGTACCCATCTGATGGTGTTACGCCAAATTGTGTTGTAAATGATGTTGAAAAAATGAGCCGCCTTTGTTTTGTGGCTCTATATCTAAATTATGTTTCGGAGGTATGTTAATTCTAAAAGCCTCTTCATCATTATTATGAGTAATCCTGTTGTTATTTTTTGACTTGGCTCTTATATAACCCATAGTGACACTGCTGTTTGGTCTTTTACAATTGAAACCTATATTTTTTGGCACTTCAGTTTTATCCCTTGCATATCGTGCTGATTACTCTTAACGTTCAGCGGTGTCAATAAAATAAATACTACCAATAACTGCTTATTCAAAGTTCAATCAAAGCTTTATTAGGAAGGAAACCAACAGTTGTTTCATCTCATACTATTTGTTGCCAAAGCTTCAAAATTGGAAGCTGGACATGTTCGACTAGGTTACGTTAAATCTCTAGATTTACCTTGCTGCTTCGGCTTATACAAATGACAGATAAACGACCACGATCAGGTATATCATATCTTTAATACTGGCAGTATTGAATGACGGCTTTATTAAAACGTTATGTTTGTTAACTAGTGAAAGTTGAATGCAGTTTAATTATCTGAATATCTAATATTTAGATGTATTCATTCATCATCATTATGATTCATTTGATCGTCTCAAATCATTGGGCCGTTATGTCCGTGATTTTATTTGAGATTGCTGCAATCTTCAACATCTTAATAGTCGAAAGCAATTGATTTACCATTTTAACCATTAATTCAGGTAAAAATGTTTGTCACTAAGGCTCACGATTCACGACATGCCGCAAATTCTTAACCTTTTGCCGCTTAACGTTCAACTTCTATAAATCCAGAACCTAATTGCATCGTCCTCTTTAGGGATCGATAAACCAGCTTAAAATACAGCCTGTGCTGCCGCGTTCAAGTTTGCTGACATTCTACCTACCCTCATAAGGGATAACCGCGTGTGACCCAATGTATTTAATTGCTAGTCCACATTCGGTATCCATATTTGGAACCTTACAGTTGTCTTGTAACGGAATTGCAAGTTCCTTATCTGCGGCTTTTTTTTTGGATTTCAATCTTGTTTGGTGCTGTTGGAGGTTCATGGAGATATTAATTTCTTGGTAACAGTTGCTTTGTTGTTGGGCGTGAGAACAATAAAGTGTTTTTTTTAGCTGGATTTGTATTCGTTTTACGGTAACATTCTCTTTTCATATCTCGACTTACTCTCATTTAAACTCGTAGTAATCTTATTCCGCTTCATAAAGATGCGTTATTACTTTAGGATGCTTCATAGTTATTATACTACGACGTACCTTAGTTTGTTACGATATTATAGCCAACCAAAGCTTGCCGAGTTCTAATTAGGTATTTCATACGCGGTTGTAACTCCATATTTAGCTCGTGAAAACTATTACGTGATTAAAAACAGATTTATAACGTTGATCGTACCATCTGGTCTTGGTACTAAGATTTATTGCAGAAATGGTAGGCGCAAGTATTGGGTAGACTAACAAGTGAATTCACTTTATAGCCAATAGAAGTTCGCATAAATTTATGCGAACTTCTATCATCGTATGTACTAAATATTCATTGGCAGTTTTACAATATATTTGTTTGCAGCATCAATAAGGGCTTTGCACGCACGAATGTAATTAAATGTTTTCTTTATTGGTTTGTTTTCCTCGTTGTATTTTGTGTTCCGTGCAGATAATTCTAAAACGGAATACGTGTTTTGCATGCACAAATATTGAAACGCTTTAGAGTGCTGATGCACGCTAATCTGTATACCTATTTAGTGCAGCTGTGAAAGTGAACCACATAATGTATGGGTGTGACTAATATAAATTGTGCCTTTTATATTGCAACAATTAAATATTCGCCATTCAATCTTTTACATTTACCCGCGTTTGCTTACGTCGTATACTGGTTGACTTTAATAATTCCGTCTGGAAGATTTTGATTATTTTATGTAAAAGTGCTTCATTGAATAGCCTCTGTCTTATGTTTATGCTTCTTATTACGGTACCTATTCCTCCAAATTATTATCTATGAATGAAGCTGATCACGAAATTTTTTTGTCCTCGTCTTTTGCGAGCTTAAACTTTATATCTATAATATACCTACTATTTTTAGTAATATTTATTATAGATTCAGTAATATATATCGTTCTAAAGTCATTCATTCATCCCATTGGGAATCTTCAACTCGTTTAATTCATTCTCCTGCCCCATTCCAAATAAAACCCTTATATCGGTCACTAAGGTTGACAATTCGACTGTGACGCAATACGTATAACGGTAGTACGTGGTCGAACAGACACTTTGGCGCCGCCGAGGCTGGCATAGCGGTGCTGTGACCCTTTTGCAAGTGCGCCCAAGGTATAGAAGTGAGCGGAATTTACAATGCCTATATTAAAAATCTGGGAGATTCTTCTGCGAATATTGGTCGATGTTGTGCAAATGATAAGATTAATTGATTTTGTTCTGTTTGACTTTAATTAAAAAGGGCATCCAAATGTTATCAGAAAAAAATATTTTCGTCCCATTAAAATTTAAGTGTCAATAAGTCCAAAGATATGGCTACCGTTTTCTCATTAATATAGTTTTGGATAGTTTTTTTTTATGGTAGGTAAAATCATCCAATGACAAATCCCGCCCTTGGGCGGAGCGGGAAGTAGTGTCAGACTCTTACTGACTAAAAATCTATCCCGTTCCTTCGTTGCCTATCGTGCCGAGGCCGGGTATTCCTTTCGGAAGCTGACCCATGACCCCAGTAGGCTTCGACCCTGCCTGCCTGCAGCTAGCAGGCTGGGCTAGTTTTGGATAGTTGTCAATGCTTATCATTGATCGGATTTTACTTAGCTCTTCTGGCCTTGTTCTTATTAATACTTCCCTGTTTGTTTTATACTTTCTTCTATTATTTTCTTCTTATTTCTTTTTCTTCTGGATAAAATATTTACACTATCGCTGTCACTTTATCACTTCGACCACGATAGAAGATATAATTGTACACAATTTGACGTTCACGACCATCGCTTATTTTATTTTAATGCTTCCCGCATGTACTTACAGAGACCGCTACTTAATGTAGATTAGTTTATAATTGTGTGGTGGTTTTATCTTTAAGCCTATTTATCTGTCACGCTGTTAAACTCTACCCAAGCCTATATGATGTGGGAGATTATTCTAGATTTTCTTTTATATTATTTTAATTTATCTTATTATTCCCGCGCGGTACATGTATAATACAAGAATGCAATCTTTTTCACGGAAAGGTCTTAGTCCTACCAATAAAAACGTTGTAGACTGATTATTGTATTCTGTAGTGCTGTGTACAATATAATAATCAATTTATATAGCAAGGAGTACAAACCAATACAAATTACCATATTCCGGAACCTTCGAATGTTGTCGATTTCAGCTTTGTCAAGCAGATTCGGTAGCGTGTTAATTCGCATTGTTACTGCTGTAACAATAGTAAGTTATCGAATTGTAGTGTACTAAGCTTTGAAAGGCTTTAAATTTTGACCATAGAATATATTAGCAGAAAGACAATGACACAAACGTCTCTATCATTATTTAGTTATATCCCATTATTTAGGGTCGGCTCTCTTCATCATTCTTCGCCAAATGAATCTGTGCTACATTTAAACTTGTTGCCTTTCTGTATTTTACATTAACTATGTTTTAGTTTTGCCATCGGTATCTTTGGATTTATAGATTTATTCCTCTGTTTGTGAATCATACTGTTTATATTTCTGCAACACGAGCGGAATTCGTCACTAAAATAGATTTCCAATGTTAATAAATAAATTAATTTTGGTGTTGTATAGTCCATAAATAACAAATTGACCTAATTCACTTCCAGTTTATAGCTTGTGTGAGAATTTAACACTCAGCAAGAGTGTTAAACTCCCACACACATTGTTATCTTTTTACTAACGGAGGAGCGTAAAATTAATGTGTTTCACTTTTTTGTTACAGGTAAATGTAGTAAAAAGGTGACATTGTCGTCGCTTTTGTAGTTAAGTTTCCTCGTCGCTTTGGTAAGTGTAACTTTTAAATCCGAGAGTGGGATAAAAAGTTGTAATCAGCACTGTGCCACTGATATCCGCCTTAAAAACCGCGCACAAAAATACTTTGCCTATTTTGGATTTTGTAAAAGCGTTTGACACGTTCTCAATATTGGTTTACTTCTCATATAAACAGCTCAAGTTGTGCTTGATAACTGATTAAGATATATATTTTTTTAAACTTCTACGTTTGAATATATCAATGAAACTACAACACTGATTTGGCAATTTTTTGTAAGGTATCCTTCAGGGCAACGTTATCAACCCTACTTTACTTATATATCTATGACTACTGATATATTACCTACCTACTAGTATTTATTATAGATGGAACGTCTCCATGACGTGAGAGTAGTGCCGTGACCTATAAACGTCACGAAATTGGTTTCGGTTCAGGATGTCAAAATGTTCCGTGTCGTAACGAAACAGGCATCGCGTGTCTGCGTAACACAATAGGTAGAACTTATTATTTATTTAAAATCGTTCTCTTCCCCTATCGTGTAAAAACATCGTTCGTCCTTACAAGAAATGCGAAGGAACTGTCAGTCAGTACCGTGACCGCATGTAGTATGAATATCATTACACAACGCTTCCCAGCCGGTTTCCCTTGAATATATCAATTTCGTCATACAGGATGAGGCGTTTGTTAGTGTTAATGGAAGTTTCACTAAGGGCGCTAACACACAGTTGTTGTGGACTGAAATTACTTTGACTACCTGCATAGATGATAATGCTGAGCTGCTGTCGATAACATGAACTCTTTTTCTAATTTTAACTATTATATGTTTAATGATACTTTATTAGATCAATTGACTGGCATTCTTGTTAACGTCGATGTAATTGCTGTCCATATGGGACACAATCATTTGTCAGAGCTCTAAATATAAATAGAATACTTTGATGTTAAATGAAATTTCCCTTGTGCTGAGATGAGTATTTCTTCCGATAGTTTAGAATTACAGGCAGGTATATGCCAGCAAGTATATGGTTTGCTAGAAGAAAATTGACAAAATCTAAAACAGATGTTATGAGATACATCATTATGTTCTTGTTACTTTACAGTTCTGCTCACATGAACACAATAACAGCAATGAAAACCCACGCACAAAAATTTGCATGTACTTACTCGAGCGCTCTTACGACATTTCGGGAAACAATGACATGGTCTCATTAGTAACCAGGAACCTTGTCTTATACAATACTAATTACTGAAATGTCAGTAGTGTGGTAGGGCACTTAGAGCTACTTTGTGCAAAGGCAATCGTATGTCCGTTCCGTTTCGTTACGCCGCACTGGCTTGCCGAAATATTACGAAATTATGCGCCAGTGTAAGGGATTTATGCTGCACTATACTCATTCTCATGTCGACTGATACATTACCCACAAGAGACCTTTAGATACGGATTAATCTTCCTTTCGTGGCGATGGGCCATTTCTGACTAGTACATATTTGGCTACCTGTACACTTACAGCTCTGTTATTATTATTTGCGTCCTATAAATCCTGAAAAGCGCAGGTGGTTGTGCACTATTGTGTAGGATGGGCAGCATAGCAGGTTATGATGCGCCAAGGCCAGATGGTTTTTGCAGCGACCAACCTGGGTCCGCCGCGTCGGATTTCCGGATTGGCCACTGCAGTTCTCGTCCAGGGAGGAGATGTTCTGATGGAATTATGAAGTTTAACTCATCATCAGCCAAAAGACGTCCACTGTTGGACATAGGCCTCCCCCAAGCGTCGCTACAATGCCCGGTTCTGTGCGTCTCGCATCCATTGGACTCCAGCAACCCTGACCAGGTCATCGGTCCACCTTGTGGGAGGTCTTCCAACGCTGCGTCTTCCGGTACGCGATTGCCACTGCTGAAAGGTTCTGGACCTTTCAGCACTAACGGCCATCTGTTCTGCGTGCAATTTGCCCAGCCCATTGCCACTTAAGTTTGGCGATTCTACGTGCTATGTCGGCAATCCTGGTTCTCTTGCGGATATCTTCATTCCTGATTCGATCAGTATGGTGAAGTGTAACTAATTCACCGTTATCCATAGTCACAATAACTGGACCACCAACAGCGTTTTGCTCCATATGACTGATAACCTTTATGATAGGAATATTTTACTGAGAAAGTCTGCTGGCATTCACTTTTATAACTAAAACATAGTTGAATGAGATTGCATTGATAGCAATAATCTCCAAGAACTATTTGCTATAGGCGATATCGCGGCAGACCAAGACGAAGCTTGCTTCTTACGTTACGTTGAACTTTGAAGTTGATTATTACCAGAGGGACTGGCCCGCAATGGCAGACGAAAGACGTGTGTGGAAAAGGGTGATGGAGGCCTTAGCCTAGCTGTGGGGCATAATAGATCAATAAGATTAGATAATATGTATTTCCTGTAGAAACGTCGTTGCTGCTTGCAATGACCTTATCCTAATGAAATGCCAATAAGCATTGCTCCAAACATCAACAGTTATGTGAAATTTCTCGAAGTGCCAAGATGCCGAGCACCTTTCTTGCATTTCACATGGATTAGAATGTTCCCTAAATTCGAATTTCCATATTTTACATTTGTTTGGATTGTATTTTGCTCTCATTTTCCAATTACGTCACATCATAACTATTCTGAACCAACAGATATTCTCCAAATCAAAACATCAAAGCGTAACTACTTGGAATCCCTTTTGAGCTATCGAAAGGACTTCACTAGAATTTGTTATTATTATCCTTGGAACCGAACCCTGGAAAATGCCCATATATCCGTTACTTTATGAAAGGTCGACAATAACAAGAACTGTAAAGGTAATGTTACCTGAACATTTCTCATGATTACGAAAATACGAGATAGAGAAATAATAAATGTAAAAGATATTCCTACAGCGTTGGCGTATTCGGAATTAGTACAAGGTCAAATTGTGGAGACTCGTGTAAGAGATTAAGGCAGTAATTAAAAGTAGGAAAACAAATTCTTAGGGGTTGTGGACTTGTGGTGCTCCCGGTTTGATTAATATTTTTCCTGGTACAAGTTATTTAATTGATATCTTCTAATACAGGCAGTAACTATCAGCATGTTTCTTGGTAAACCTTTTGAGAAATGTCTTGCCTGAGTCCAAGATTGCGGAAATGGCGCACACTGATATTTCGGAAGCCTGATAAAAATAAAGAAGAAGATCAGAACATTACAGCCAAGCTTGCCTTAAATGAAATTAACCAAACAAAGTTACTAATATATCCCAGCCAGGGCTACCGTAGCCCTGGAACGCAAATGGCTAATGAAGGAGTCCGGGTCGGTTTTAGTCAGTAAAAGTTTTATACTTCTCGCTCAAATTACTTGATAATCCTGGTAAACTACTATTATAATTTGATAAATATGCACGAACATTGTCCAGACATCAAAAATTTATTAATATCCAATTTTTTAAAATTACTACTTTCAGCCATCGTTAAAAGTTGTGCTTTATTACATGTTTGTTGTTCCTCAGCCATTTGGATGAAAACCGGTGTTTAATGAACGGCCTAGGCGTTTAATTAACTGGCTAATGTAAGCAGATTGCTGCGATACTTACAATGAGTGATAGAAAAAAATACCGTTTCATATATCAAAGAGCTAACACTCAGAAAACGGTCCAGCTTCATGCTCAAAACATCAAAGAGCAAGGAAGCACAGTGTAGAAAATAAACCTGACATATGTTTGATGTGTAAATAATTGAACATGACAGTACCATCTGTCACACCAGACAGTTATATATAAGTACCTACACGAGCAAAACACCGTAGTTTTTACTAAATTACTTCGGAAACCCTTGGTCCTAGCACGCAAATGAAGTACACAAGTATAGTTTTAGCCTTTAAAAGTATTGACACGCTCTCCCAATCCATTACAAAGCGGGCGAAGTGATTAGATGATTTCCTACATAAAAAAATGAGATAATATTGTCTTGCAGCGTTGAACAAGGTGGACCGATGGTGAGGGTTGCGGGAATCCGATGGATGCGAGACGCATAGGAGCGGTTGTTATAGCGACCGTTGTTGGAGGCCTATCAGACGTCTTTCGGCTGAAATGTTGATAATGATGGACAAGTGTACCGTCTCTGACTAATCCGTCTATTATTTGCACACCCATTTTTTTTTGCCATTACCATTTGCGCCGGAGGCCTGTGTCCTAGCAGTGGGAACATTAATAGGCTGATGATGATGATGACCATTTGCGCCGGTAACGGATGCTTTCTATTCATTTGTGTTTTGAGTAATTCTGATCTGACATGCTATAGATAATTTTCATACTTCATTCATTCCTCATACAAGTGTGAGCGATCACATTGTATACGTAAACGTAGGTACTCTTTAAAAGCGACTGTGACACCTAGCAGACTAGCACGTGACTGTACCACTTGTGTCAATACTTCAACAGCGAAGCGTTGCGGATAAAATAAATATTTGCTTGATTGTAAATGAGCTCGATTGTACCTAGGTCCTCATTCTGTTTAGCGATTGACGCTAAACAGAATGAGGACCTAGGTACAACCGAGAGTATGAGTTTGATTCAAGTGGAGAGTGATTGCTACCGAGGCGGAATTCACACGAGCCGTAGGCGAGGTTGCTATGGAGCCGAGTGCTGCAGTAATCCATGTTTACTAAATGACGGTTTCCAAAGCAGCGGCGAGTAGCAGGGGCGAGCGCGCGAACTTTTCCGCACTAGTGCCTAAACAGCAAATTGCGCGGTAGGGATAAGAGCAAGTTTTCGAGTAAGTGTATTGAATAATTAAATTTGCGTAAAACTATTAAATTGGTAATTTGTTTTTAGAATTATTCATAGGCTCGTACTTGACCAGTATTACACCTGATGTTGTGGTCGACGGTGGAGCACGCTTGCCTAAAAGTAACCTATTCACTCTTGACTTAAAGACCTCTAGGTTGTAGCTTTTGGGAAACAGACTTCGGCAGGGAATTCCACTCCTTAGCTATACTCGTAGGTACTGTCGAACTCTTGCTGCTGCGGGCTCGACTTCCGGGATCGATGATTGTATAAAAACGACTTTAGACTTTTACTCAATGATATATTAAAAATTACTTCATTACACTTCAAATAATTGCGCAGCACTGACTTTAAAACAATAAAATATTCTTTTCCTATAATATTCAAATGCGTTCTAGAATATTAACAACCTTCGATTTACTAACAAACCAGTATGATAACTCATAAGCATGAGTTTGTATATAAAATAAATAATAAATAAAATAAAAATAAAAATAGCTTTATTGTCCTTCTACAATTTGGTTTACACTTGACTATTGAGATGATGAATATCTAATAGTTATAGTTATCTTAACTTAGTTTTTAATAGATATTATTTAGTCTATTTAGTCTGTACAAGGACCGCTAGATAGCGGTAAAAGCCTCCTCCAGTCGTTTCCACGTTGTTCTATCTCGGGCCACTCTGCTCCATGTTTTTCCAGCTGTCTTTGTGATGTCGTCACTCCATCTCTTTTGTGGTCTGCCTTGTCTGCGCTTTCTGCCCATAGGGTGCCAGTTAGTGGTGATTTTGGTCCACCTTTCGCCTGATGATCGTTGGATATGTCCGGCCCACTTCCACTTCACACTTGCCTTTGTTTGATTACGTATGATAGCGTTCTTCACTTTGTCCTTTAGTCTGTAGTTTTACAGACATTACAGTACTCACAATGAAAGTACTTTCTACAAAACGATTGCTGTCTTCTTCAAAACCTTTTCATCCTGGAAAACCTGCTCATAATCCTTAGCTTGACAGTTATATAGAATGGTTTTCTAATTCATTTATCTTCCATTTTTCTGATAAATTTTAAGAAATAGACGAGGGTCGTTTTCCTTGATGTGTAGAGTACAACATTCCCATCGACCCTCGTTATCTTGACACTTTGGAAGGTTTGAGGTCTCATCGTTGATACTTCCAAGTATTCAATATTCGTAACCATACCTACCAAAGGCCCTACCACGAGGTCATAATGCGATCCGTTTGACGAGTTAAACTTAATCGTTAAAGGGACGGAGCTATACACCGTGAAATTTTGGTCGTTTTAATTCCGTGGAGGGTCGATTCGGCACATGAAACACTATCGATTTGTAAGGATAAAATTTAAAAATAAAGCACTTTTTTTAAACTAGAATTGGTTTAAGCATGTACGAAATTAATTTATTTAAGTCGGAACGGGAGTGCGTGTCAAACTTTTACTAACTAAAATCAACTCCTGCTCCTACTTTGCCTTTGTTGCAAGGCCCCGGTGTTCACCTTCACTTAACCCATGGCCCATCGTAGAGCCCCAGCCTGCTAGCTGCAGGCAGGCAGAGTCGAAGCCTGTTGCGGTCATGGGTCAGCTTCCGAAAGGATTACCCGGCCTGATAGGCAACGAAGGAACGGGGTAGGTGTTTAGTCAGTAAGAGTCTGACACTACTTCCCGCTCCGCCCAAGGGCGGGATTTGTCATTGGATGATTTTACCTACCATAAAAAATGCTAATGGGTTAGGCCCCAGTTCTCGCGTTCGGATAAAATATTTTGTTTTTCTCCAAGTCGTCTACGTCCTCGTGTACCTACGTCTGGCAGATCGCAGGCTTTCAATTCCGTCGACGTTTCTTTGAACATCTGTTTCAATAATAATTTGTGTGATGTTCACAACTTTGTTTTTGAAGGTCGGTTGGGTGTGTGGAACGTTGTGATCTTTACAATACACGTTATTTATTTAAGTATGTTATAACATAGAAATATCTTTAGTGTTTTTTTTTTGCTATTATGGGTAGGCTCGCGTTTGACTACTATATCACCTGATGGTAAGCAATGATGTGGCCGACTATGGAGCACGCTTGCCTAGAAGTAACCCATTCACTCTTGACTTAGACCCCTAAATTAGGTAGGTTTTCCGGAATTCTAGTTTTACGCACGTTTTAACTTTCCCACCAAATCAAAAGCAATCAAACGCTTTTTATATCTTGACCCATATCGAATTCTGAGATTCTGACCTCTGTAGGAAAGAGTGTGGGCCGTAATCAACCACACTGGACTTTTTTATGGTAGGTAAAATCATCAAATGACAACCACACTGGACTAATGTTTGGTTATGGATGTCACATAATAATCTTCGAATTTTTGGTTCTAGGACATGCCAGTTTTCTTAAAAATGTTTTTCTTCTCTGCTTTGAGAGCAGTGCCGATGAAATAAATTACAGAGTAAGGATGTTTTTAATATCATGCAGATTTCATCACGCATGCGGATTTGCTCCGCATGCGGATGTCTTTTTCATACAAGTATTTATTGTACTGCGGGGAATACGCATGTGGGACGCGTGCAGGGCGGGGCAATCCTTTATGCGCAATGAAATCCGCAAGATATTAAAAACACTCTGAAACAGTTACTTGTTTTTGAACCCACGACGTATAATATGCGTCGTGTGCGTCGGAATTGCATAGCCTAATTTCGCCTAGCCCGTTCCATCATCGGACTACCAGACGTACGGCGTTGCGCCATCGGTATATCGACGGTCCCTACGTATATAAAGACATGTCGAAAATGGCATTTTTTTTTTATTGTATCATTGGCTTTAGATTATCTATGCGCACATACTGACATGCGATTTTTTTTAAAATTTGGTTTATTTACCTTGTTTTACAAATCGTATAAGAGAACAAGTATTATAAATACAACGAATAAGTGTCGTAGATGCGGACATCTGTACATATCTTTTTGTACGGTGTTTAAAAATACTCGCCGCTCGGTGCGAACGCGGTCTTGTCAGACATGTCCGCTTATACTATGACTTAGTAATTGCAACAATTTTTTTTCACAAATAACAATAATAAATTGTAGGCTTCTTTCAAATATGATTTCCTAAATAATTGTTACAAAGAAAACAACTTCTTATTGTTATCAAAGTAAATGAAGTTATGTCCTACATGTTTGTTTTTACGTGTAACTCTTAATATTTTTTTGGACTTGTTATTATTTACGGTTAGTTACTATATAACATTAAACATTTTTTTACTTACAATAAACATTTTTTTAGATAAGAGATTTATGTTCCTCGGTGTAAATGATTATAGTTTGATTTTTTTTTTTACTCACGTCGTGTTTATACCGAAAATAGTAAATTTTAATGGATCTTGAGGAAGTTTCTAACGACGAAAATCAATCAGCTAATATATTATCGAAAATTGACTTAAATTATATAATTGACACCTATTTGTGAAAATGAAACACCACGACAAGTACCTGAAAATGATAATGAAGAATCTTTGATTACAACACCAATGCAGGACCTTTGACACCGTAAGTGAGTTTAAATATTTGAGTGAGAGTTGCGCTATTCTTTAAGATCAAGCCCGTTAGGTTCCAGCGAAATTGCCTCGTTGGATGGCAATGCTGATTCGTTGACCGAAGTAAAGCCCAGACCAGTTTTCTGATACCACGCACAACTCGATGAGAGCTCGGACCACATGGCCCTAGTGTTTCAACCCCAAACGGTTCAAACATAACTTCCCATATATATTATAATTACGCCTTTTGAAGTTTTCTGCATTTGCAGCAGCCGCCCAAGCGCTGCCGCCGTACTCAGAAGATGAGATGGCGCAAGGGTGTCGACACATGTTGCATCCCACACCAAAGGCCTACTCAACGCTTCAATTGCAAGATAGGCCATGGTGTCCGAGGCGGTCGACTGCTTCAGCGCATTGACACCGGTGTGGAGCTCCGCTATGAGCAGTCAGTCGCATTCCGTACCAACCTGCAGAGCGGCTCATCCCACAGTTTCTGGGAAGATGGATTCTCGGGCAACGCCTTATCCGGTCAAGACATTTTCCAGGCGTTCACAACTCACAGCTAACCAGTGATGGAGTCAAAATTCTATTGGTCAACTGTTGAGTACTGTGCACCAAAGACAGGAACGCCAGTAGGCTTACACTAGATACCGAGATGCGGATACCGAGCCCACCAAAACGAATGGGTGGCTTGATGCTCGATCATCTAGGGTCACATTTAATATGGAAGTTAGAGTATACCAAATGGTCTGACCAATTTTGTCCAAGAGATGTGGCTACTTTCATAAAGGGGAAGAGCGGAGAAAATACATGAAAGGTGCAAAACAACAATACCGTCTTAGGGTGAAAGCCGAATGTAGGTTAATTTTGGAAAGTCTTACCGAAATGTTGTTAAAACGTTCAATTTTGTCGTCAACGAATAAAGAAAAACTGTCTTCCAAAATTGGAGAACCAAGGAGGTGCAGTACTGTGATTTTTAATGTTTAGTTCCTACTTCAGTGTGACTATACCTAGTAAAAATCTTCATAGCATTTAAATAATAGGTAGGTAACCTATTATTTAGATGCTAAGAAGATTTTTTTTAATAATAAATAATGTTGAATTTATAAACCTTATTTAATTAATAAAACACAAGCCTGATCTTTTTATTTAAAGACATGTCTTTGTTTACATTACAAGAACTATAGTCCTACCCCGAAAGACTATAACCACGTATAAAGTGATATGTCTTCAATGAAGTACTTTTTATATCCATGGGTTACGATTTTAGGATGTTTAACGTATTGATTTAAAAACAGTAACATAATCCTACATTTTCATAAAACATTTTATTTAAAATCTATATCAGTCACTGTTTTTTTGTTTCCTGCGTATAAAAAGGCATCATAGACATGACTGACACACTTCTATTTTATTATCGGCGTAGAAACGGTCATCTATCAGTTTTTCCTAGAAAACGTAAAAAAATTAAATATGTGTAAATAGCATTATAAAGCTCGTAAAACTATTAAAATATTGTAGAAAGAAAATATTTATTATTGATCATAGAATTATTTCTAGGGCATGTTGAATACAAATTTCGCTCTCCTGTAAACCTCGGTTTTTGACTTGTCCTTTTGTACGTAGGGACCGTCGATATGGTGGACATCCCACCTATACGCACAAAGCGTTTTGGGAACACTTTCATTATGCGTACAGCTAAGGAGTGGAATTCCCTGCCGGAGTCTGTGTTTCCTGATGGCTAAAACCCAGGAATCTTTAAGTCAAGAGTGAATAGGTTTCTTCTAGGTAAGCGCGCTCCATCGTCGACCGTATCGTCGCTTTCCATCAGGTGAGATAGCGGTCAAGCGCGAACCTATCAATAAAAAAAAACATGAGCCACTACTGCTCTATCAATGTTGAACCCATGTCTACATAAACGTCATTCCTTCTCAAAACACAATTAATTAATTAATGAAAATATCAGTGTAAATATCAACTCATGAAAACTGTAAAAACTGTCAAACAATTTCTGTTGGATACGCGTGCTACCGGCGGAGTTTTTCTAAACAAACATTAATTTAAATTACCTATTTGTGTCAAGGTTTTTTCTTTTCTATTTCGGTTATTTGTTGGTAATATAAATCGACTTCATTAAGAATATTAGACAGTCAGTCTAAATGACAGTTGTTTGTCGTTTGAGCCTAATAATAATATCAGCTAAGTGAATCATGAATACTAATTTAAACTATTATTTTAGAGGTAGATATATTTTAAGGCTGAAGAGATTGGTTGGTTTAACGCGGTAAAGCTGTATCTTGCGGTTTTGTGTGGTCAGAATTCTTCCCGTTTGAAACGGGATTACCCTTACATGCTACCTTTACAACCTTCCTGCAGATGCCAGGGACACCCTAACTTTATATCATCTTGTGCATTCTCCATTTTACTCAGTTTAACGACTTACTTTCTTTCTTTTATTTATTTATTTAATCTTTATGTACGGTCAGGGGTCAAAAGTGCAGTTGCACTCTAGCAATGCTAAACTGTCTAAAATTTATTTGTAGTAGAAGTCCAGTGTTCTGCTACTAGTTTATTCAATATTTTAGTTTATATGCTACAAACTAAATCGGTAATGATCCATTGATCCTCATTTACAAAGAAATTTTACATACTTTAGTGTCGGTAGAGTGCAATGCACTTTTGAGCCCGGACTGTACAATAGTGGTACATAGGCGGACTTATTGCAACAAGGCATTCTCTACCAGTCAACCTTTGGGTTAAAAAGACAAAACTGTGGTAGGTGTGGAAAACAGATATTTCAAATATAATATATCTTTTAGATGGGATCTCATCTCTGGGCGGAGCGAGAGGGAATTTCAGATATTTACTAAAACTAACTCGTGTTAGTTCAATTGCCTTTTGCGCTCCAGGGTCATGGTAACTCTTTCGATCAATCCCGTAGCCCTCAACTTACCCTCGGTTTCTGATAATCATCCGGAGTTGACAACTTAATAAACTCGATTATAGCTTTATTACAGTTTGACAAGTTCATTTATCATAAAACTCGCAATTTAGAAACCGAGATAACTTACAGTTTTTCTAACATTCCCCGTGTCGTAAACGTGTCGTCGTCGTCTCCTAAATATTAGTTTTCTATTCTAAAGTTAGCCGTGACATGCCATTGCATATTCATACAATATATTGTTGACTTTGTTGTACAAGTTTTTGGGCCCTTTACGTGTGTGGGAACAAAGCTAAGGGCCATTGTACAGCCATCTTGAACTTTTTTTGAGAATGTCATTGGAATTTCTAAAAATATACCTTCTAAAACAAGAGGTTACCTTTTGTGATCTCTCTTTCGTTGTAAAGATTTTGTACAATAGCTCGAGTACAATCAAGAATCTACGCAAATCAGGCTTTAGTGGATTCCAAGGAATTCTAAATCAGTAAGGATTTGAATTTTGCAGGTACCTGTAAGTCCCTTTCACGTGCGGTCAGGTAAATCAAGAGTTAAATGTACTTTGGCTGAATTCTGAAAGGTCCGCGTTTGATCACTATCTCACATGATTCAAAGCTGTTTAGCTTACAGTGATGCTGATTTTCTTTGAAAATGGTTTCATCAGATAGCGGTCTCATTTCCCACCGTGTTTGAATTTTCTCTGTCAAAAAATGACACTACCGTCATTTTACATGACGAGACCGACTTTTCTTAAAAATACCAGGCTTTGTACCCGGCCCATAGAGGTTCTTATCATGGTAAAACAGGCTTTGGTTGCCAGGATCGGGCGAGTTCTAACTAATTAGAACTGAGTGAGGGATATACAGACCGAGAAGATTAGAGAACTAGAAGAAAGTCGCCTTCTGTAAGGCCATGATGGTTCCAGAAAGAGGCGTCGGTTAGGCAACCACTTCGGTTCCTAAAACTAAATAAAGGTTTGCCGAAATCCTGCCTGCACCATAAAAAACTGGATAGCTAATCAAAAGGCAACAGAAAACACACAGATTGGTTTTAGTCCGTAAAAGTTTGACATACTCTCTTGCTCCATCCAGATCGAGTGAAGTTATTGGATAACTTCCCCACCAAAAAACCGTTTCAGGCTGTCAGAGTGGGGTCTCTTTCCGCCCACCGAGTGACCTCAAGAAAGACAGTGCCAACTGAAAGACATAATGTACGTACCGCAGCATTAGTGTCAGTTTAAGACCCCATGTCCTGAGCTAGTTTAGCGATGATTGCTCTTAAGTAGTACTAGCTAGGCCCTTGACTTACGAGCGTTGTTGTAATGAACAGTTTCCTTCGGTCGTTCTCACGATACGTGATAGTTGTTGACACCCCTCTGTTGTTTTATTGCGTGATTAATCGAGGACGTGGTAACGGACTTTGTAGCTTCTTGGTCAGACTAACAATCCTCCAATGCATCGTGGCCAATCTCGACTGTAATTTGCCAGGTACGCAGGAGAAATTATGGTGCAGTAGTTTGTGCGTAAACTCAGGTGCACTTTCTGTTCCTTTTACTCTCAGGGTGTTTTTAATATCGTGCGTATTTAATCACGCATACCTTCTAGCTTCGCATAATACTAAGAGCCTAACTATATTACCACCGGTGTTTCCTCTTCTTCCTTCTTGCATCGTATTCCTCAATGAGAGTCGAGACTGCTTGCTTCATCACTTTTACTTGTATGATATTTCTCTATCTATTTGAGTCTTTGGCGATGTAAAGGGCATTGTATACCGTAGAGTCAAGGACAGTGCGGATCTAGTCTGACCAATGTATTGGGCTGCGCCCACGAGGTCTTTCCCCACCTACTTTACTGGTCACTGGTGCCAGAAGTATTGCAGAATCTTGTGAAGACACTCGGACGACACCGGTGCAGCGTTCTACAAATGTAAGGCACCTTCGCAAAACCCTTTGGTTGAAGAATTAACGCGAAGTTTTTGACGACGCAGCGCTTGAACATCACGGTATCGTAGAACGACTTAATCTGTCCTAGCTCAGAGGACACCGGTGTCCTCTCACATCCACGCCACTATAGGCCTTAATTCCGATGTTTAGAGTCTACTTTTGTATGAACAAGTTGGGTAGTTGTGGATCGAAGTGTTAATCGTACATAATTCGATCTACTATCATTACACCGTACGTCGAGACTTTTTATGACACTATCAGCTATATTATAACACTATCAGCTATATTATAACACTATAATGAATATTATACATCTCTAACTGACACCATAAATATTCAAACTACGCTTTGTTAACTCTTTCAAACGTTCCAATGAATGTCACCGTGATGACCGTACCCAATCAGGTATGCAATGTGCTAGGATTGTATAGTATAGTCCTGTCTCTTATTCAAGGTGGTCTGAATATTCCGTCACAAAACAAGTATGTATTTAGTTAATCTCCTTGGAGATCATTGCATTTTTTTTCTGCTCGATGTTAAAATTGCTGAGAGAATGTCGTGCTTGTGTTGCATTATCTGTTGTGCGTGAACTTTGTGAAGGTGAAATAACCTAATCAATTGGTATATCTAAAAACAAACCAGGCACTAAATAATTTTTAGAGTATTTATGGGTCAAATGAAGGTCATAGAGACTCCATGTTGTAAGTTATAATTTATTTTTATTATTGACTTACTTCTACCAGCGATTTTGTACCCGTGATGGTAATAAATATTTGCCTATCTAACTCAGTAATAAAGTATTATTCCCGCCCGTCTGGTAAAGATTGAGTTCAAGTTGTCGACGGGACTTATTCATGCGCGTGTTAGAATTTAGGGTGGATGGTGGTTAACTATATTTATATATGTTTATATCTAACTCTATATATCATTCTAAAATGTCAAGATGGGTAACGGTTATTTACTGTGTATCAAAGTTTTTATGATTGTGGTGTGTAAGGAAAGGGTTTTATGAAGAAAAGCACAGAAAGACAAGACTAAGTATTTATTTCAAATAGGCTTGTCAATTAATCGAAAAACTAGTTGCTTGTTCCAAAACTAGGTCATCACAGGAAAGAACAAGCAAAGAAAACCTGTGGTAGCTTCAATTATAGTATTTACAGATACATCTTACAATATCATTAATTATAGTCATAATAATATGTCACAATAATATCTACAAGTAATTCTATGTTCTATGTCATAGGCCATTTCAAAATAGTAGGTTAAAGAATGTGAATAAGTATTCTCTAATACCGTATAACATAATTAGAAAACATAAGCCACAATGACACATACACAGAATCAACACCATTAAAATATCATATAATATTAAGAGCCCTTTCACATTTCGGCATTACGCAAATTTAGGTATTTTATGCATCGAGCGGGCGGCGAACTACGTGAGCGATATTTTCATTCATGCTTCTAGCAGTCTCGCTTGCACTATGATATTGTGTATACGGCGGCTAAACGATCTTGATCTTTCGTAATTGAAGTATTCAGAAAGAGGTTAGAAGATGGATATTTTTTTAAAATGTTGTTTTAATTTCAATATGTTCAAACAAATATTTTTAATATTCTGCAGTATTCGATAAACAATCGATTGTAATATATACTATTCATAGCAAAAATAGATTTTTAAAGTTGTATATATTTATTTTTAATTCATATAAATTAGTGCTCGACTGTGATCCAACCTGATGGTAAGCAGTGATGCAATCGTTGATAACTAGTTTATTAAGTGTATTTTCAGTCTAGCCTTAATTTTATGGTAGTATGGTTGAAATCTTATCGAATAAATGAAACAACAAAATGTATTATTTATTTTATTATTTGGTACAGTCAGACATCATATTTTTACATCAGAAAAATATTTCCCGCAAAGGCATTGATCGATCTTTTCTTGAGTCGATAACTTCTGGCAGTACACATTTTTCATAAAAAGCTTTTAATTTGGGTAACATTTTTAACGACCAAAATTCGTCGTCTTTGTAGATTGTTATAGTTTTTACAGGAAAGTCTGGTCCAGTCCATATGGCAAGTATGCAGACATTTTTATTGGATATATAAAGCTGTCCTTGAATTTGGTAGAACCAGTCATGACTTTAACTAGTCTAACTTTAATAAGTTCACTATCTGGTATACTAGTAAAGTGTGAACTTTATACTAATTGAAATATTATTTCAATTAGTATAAAGTTCACACTTTATTATAACTTCAATATAACGGTATATTATACCGTTCGAAAATAAATATTTACAAAGATCAAAAACTGCGTTCGTAGTTCACACGCACACAATAGCAATGCGGCAGCGTCTACGCGACTGTCGGCGCACACGACGGTAGTCACGGTAGTATCGGAACGAAAGCGCGCGGGAAAGAAACTGACATAGGTCCGACCTCGACAAGCACTCGCGCTATACTAATCGCAGATGACCGGCGCAGTGAAATATAAAGTGTTTTTATTTATTTTATTAAAAAATAATAGTAGCGATTTAAAAAATAAAAATAATACTATAGTTTAAGCAAATGTTGATGATTATTTTGGTATAAATTTGATGTCTAAATAATGTAGAACTTTGGAGATATTGGGGCTTGTTTTGAAGCCTTTTCGGTAGATAATTGAATTACGTAGTTTTTTTTTTCTTTACATAAAAGGCATATAACGAAAATATTACCTGTTATGATTGAAGTATAGGATATTTGAGAGCTAATAATATTTTTGTTTTTGACTGATATTTAGTAGAATCTCAAAATTAGAGCTCAGAAATGATGTCTCCGTGAATTTTTGCCGAAACATGTATCGGGAGAAAGCTTATTACTAAATAATTAAATAATTAATCTAAAATCAGTTTTGAGGTAATTGTAGTAGAGAAAACGAACTATATTAACCAAGAAATTGTTATTTCATACAACGAACATAAAACCTAAAATTTCAACGTAGAAAACTTGCAATTTCGTGTTTTTTTGTAATACGCCTCTTAAATAACTTACGTGAACTTTGATGGTCAGTAGTGGTTTATTGCTGGATCAAAAGTGGCCAGTAAAAAGGCAGAGACCCTTTTTATAGTAAAATATCAACCGGTAGATTGAAACTTCACTCAAACGTCAAATAATAATATCCTGCCACCTTCAACCAACCATCAAGATTATCATAATTTAACTTATATAAGTCTTTAATTACCATTGTTATATAGTTAAACTGCTTTAAAAACCAAATAAGATCATTTGAACAATATTACAACACTTGGATTTGTATTTCTTAGTTCTTATTTGAAAGAATATAATACCAAATGACAGTTCTGTATTAATCATCATAACAACTTATTACAACAGAGTAGCAATATAAATTGCAAGTTATAGCTTAATGATCATTAAAAAATACGTAATAATTTAGAGGATTATCATCAACACGTCTTTTTATAAGTTTCGAGTTTTGTATTTGTACACACATCAATATTTGTCTTGGTAGGTACTTTTATATTTGATTTGAACTTCACAAATGTTACCAATGTATAAAACACAACAAACAACAATAGCGAAACAGTTAAAATTCGTAATTTAATTAGTCATACATACTAATATATAACACGCGCATCAAAGAGATGTCCTATACCAATAAATGAGCAGGTCATGGATTTTTTTTTATTTAACGGGATAATACACGACTTTCTTTTATATTTATAGATTAGTTTATATAAACTGGCGTCTGACTACTATCTCACGTGTCTAAGGCCCGTATTACAGAACTACAATCAAGACTCAAGCCTTACTTAAAACTAGTCTCAGTTGGAGTTTTAATTTTAGAACTTAACTTGAGCAGAGAAACTACAATCAATAATCACCTGAGCAATGTCACTTTAAAATGACATTTTTTACGTATTTTAGAATAGTGCTTGAGACTTGACTGAGCTCCACTCAATGTGTCCTTATTTTAAAATGACAATCAGTTCAGAATCACTGCTTGAGGCGAGATTTGATCTTTGTTTTCGCAAGTGTAGTCGAGACCACGCTTGAGCATAGATTCGCATGATTTTTTTTGAGGATTTGGAGTGAATAGAGTACCTACCTAATCAAAATGGATATATATTTGCTGAAGTAGATAATACAAATCAACCGTTTAACTTATATGTTCCTCTGAGATATTTACGAGATACGCAGGACCCTTATAATTTTGAAAATTTTAAGGAGAAGTACCTACAGGTTTTCAAAAGATGTCGTGAAACATTAAATTTTACTGATGATTGACCACGATTTAAGAAAACCACATAACCGTGGGCATCCGATAGCCCCAGAATTGCAAATTCTTATGTGTTTACGATTTTTTAACTTGGTAACTGAGGCCCGTATTACAGAACCTTATTTTCATTTCTATCTTTTTTGAGTTTCATTAGAATCACCCGCACTCTTCATTCAACACATTCTATTTTTTTTTTACTACAATGATAGCTTACTCACGTAATCAGAGATCAAAATCTCTACTCAAGCGCAGTTTAGTTTGATTTGAGTTTGAGGATAGTTCTAAAATAAACTAAACGCTTAAGTCGAGATTCTTCGCTCAAGCAGTAATCGGTTGAACGCAGTTTAAGTAGTACTTGAGTAAGCTTCTGTAATACGGGCCTTAAACTAGCAATAAAAATTCACTCTTCATAAATAGCTTATTGTCATATTTTTTTCTACAAAATATATTATTAGTGTTGCCCTCAGTTGTACCGATAACAAGGTTTCTTGAGTTACGTTCTGACCTACAAAGAATACAGAGAAAGAGGGCAAGCGAAACATTAAAAGTTATTTGATATCTTGCTTTTATTTAGATGGGTGGTCTCCGCTTGCTAAGAGTTATTTGGACCGACTACGCGATTGTTTCTGTGATAGCCATTCATCAAACGAACTATGAAGACAATATCTGGAGACAATGATTGGCCGGTTTCAATAACACAACGTGGCACACAAATACAATTTAAGTATTTAGAGATACATTACATGTTAACTGTATTGGAACCAAAATGCTTAAAACTAGTACAGAATAAAATGAAATTAATTACAATACAATTGTTACTAACAAAATAGTGACAGAATAACAAAAAATAAAACAAATCGTACGAAATAAAATTTTCATATAAAATAAAAAATAGAATCACCCACAGGTAGACACTACCTTCAGTATATTCCCATAAGACAACTTTTTTACATTTATGCGGATGAAGCCGCTGATAGCTGCTAGTTCTAAGTAAACGCTGCTTTGGACCTTAAGCGTTGAGAGCTGAAAATCCAAGTGTTGCAGTGTTATATCCTAACTAATGAGCGATTAACCTAAACCAATTTGATAAGCAGCTTCGTTTTATAGCTACTTCGGTAATATACTATAACACAATAATTTTCCTCAAAGATAAAGAAAACTATCTGAAACAGTGGTTACGAAAAGAACAAACTTAACATAATAGTGATCATCAATATGAAAAAGCGATAATCGTACAAACTGCAGCATTAAATAACGCTGACGTTGGCAACAGTCCAGATTTCCCGAGAAACGTCCCATGGGATCCTAACCCATAAAACACAGACATATTCCTGAATTCACTTACCATAAGTTAACTTAATCTCAAAAGTAGGTTTTGCCTCTAGAAATGGAAATTTTAAGTATTCAGATTGTAATTCGAGGGAACTTAATAAAAGCGCGCCCAGAGGACTAGGACCCGGTCTAAAGTCAGTGAAATTTGAGATCCTATCGAGCAGGCGAAGTTTTTATGGGTGAAGTCAGACGGTTTCTGGCTCATTCAAATAACATAAGGTTATAGGACTAAGACTCGAAAGGTCGGAAGGTCAAAAACCACAAGAGAAAAGTGATTCTAAAAACGATATTTGTAATTGAATGAATTCAGAATGATTGATAGAATTCGCGGTAAATAAACAGAAATAAATGGAAATTGATTCGGCGTTTGATCATAGCCCAGTAAGTACTTCGAAGTAAAAGATAAATTGGAAAAATATACTTGGTGTACAATAAAGTGTATATAAATAAATAAATTGATTTTGTAGAATCTGTTTTACTTAAGAAAATGTTGTAAGTTAGAATTCAAACGTAGTCCAGAATGCAAATGAAATTGGTATCGTCTTTCAGTTTCATATCACCCATTAAACTTTATATGCAATTTTAGTTTTTTCTGACTTGATCAGTTCCACTCCTAGACGAAGTCCTACCTCCACTCCTTCCATCTTTCTTCCTTCCACTTCTAGGGAAAATTTTATGCAATTACTCGAATTAAATTTAATCGCTGTTGTTACGAAACTCTTCACGTCCGGAGTCTGTACTAACGGAGCAAGCCTTTTAACATTTAAATGCCTCAAGTTTATCGGATAGTTTCCTCCACTTGGGCTGCAGAAAACACAGCTGATGTGCGACATGAAAAACAAACTCTTTCTTAATAACGAAAGTTTCTAAATATAACTTTGTAACCGTCTCCAGTTTGTTCTGGCTGTCGGCCAAAGCTATCCAAGACAAGGTCCCTTATAGTAAGAATGAATTTGGATACTTGACCTCATTGATGAACGACTTCGGCTGATTTTGATGTGCCGTCTTCTGTGTTTGTGGTTTTCCTTTTGTGTTTGTTTCTTATTTGAACTGTTGCTATGTCATCTATAAAAATATCTTGATTGGAAACTGGGAATTTACAAATTTCTTTCATCTCGAAATGAAACTGCAATCTTTTTTTGAGTGATGTTCTTAGTGCTTTCATTTCCTGGCGTATTACGTCTTCTTTCAAATTACTTTTGAAGTTCTTAAAGAACGTTTAATATTACGGTTATGCTATTAAATTCATGTTTGAACGATTGAAGTCTTGTCTCCGTGGCTCTAGAATAAAGAAAATTGAAACAGTTTTACTGGATAGTTAAGTTTTTTTCTGTCCCAGACAAATCACCTTCACATACATTTTATGCAGCGGAAATGTGAATATTATGATGGACGTGTGGTGTGACGAGAATAGATAAAGTGAGAAATGAAAAGAAACGAATGAATGACTAGATTGAAGTGAGTACGTTAGAGGAAGTTTGAAGGTAGCGCCAGTTACTGAAAGGGTATCATCGTTTATCTTAGTAGTTATGTGGAGAGGAGGGATGAAAAACATGTTACCAAAAGAGTTATAAAATAACAATAACAAGTTAGATAGAGAGATGAAGAGGGGGGGGGAGGATGGAGAGGGAGAGGAAGGCCAAAGAGAATATGGATGGATTGTGCTAGGAGTAAAATGAAAGAAAAGGTAGTCAGTTATAGCTAGACAGGTAATTAGACAGAATGGAAGAAAAGACGTGTTGCACCGACCCCAAATAATACGGGACAAGGGCAGGAAGATGATGATGATGAAATCAAATACCTATTGCAAAAATCACTGATCAATACGGCAATCTCATAAAAGGCCTCTAATTTTCGAATGCACTTGCACTAGCTGACATCATTCCTCCTTGACAGCTCACGTTACTCAATATTTTTAGCTAACATACATACAATACGCAAATTAATTTATCTTCCATCTTAATCAGAGCCAAGCTGCAGTGTCACAATAGAAATGTCAAGTCAGCACAATCAATGGAGCAAGTCTCGTCTCTTTCAAGGTCAAATCAGATGTAGATGAAAGTGGGTCAGAGCGTAACAACTTGTTTCATAACTTTGATACGGCTAATGATCGTTTTGTTTGTATGTTGAGCTGGTGTGGGTGTTATATGGAAATTGCTTCAGTAGCTTGTGTGTCGTAAAAACGGTATTACGGTGGCAATGGGAGGGTGTTATGCTGAATAATTAATATTTGCTGTTAAGATTAATTGTTTGGGCTTCGGGATTGTTTGTTACCGCGGCTCTCGAACACAAGTAGGTTTAAGTCAGTAAGAGTTTCACACTCTCTCGCTGCACCCAGACCGGGAGAAGTTATTTGTTGATTTCCCACCTGAAAAATAGATCAATTACTAAACGACTTTTCCGATTTAGCGTCTAACTGTTTATGTTTGTAATTGATTCTAATCGATGTTAGTCCTATGGACCTACTACAAGCACAAGCTTCACCACAGTTTTGACTGCGCAGTCCAGTTTCTTCACGGAACCACGTGCGTTTGGTTGGTAAAATTCATACACGGTTTTACACGGTATTCTGTATGTGGTAGACCCATTAAAGTAAACGGTAGCCGCACACTGATCGCCACGGAAACGTATCGTCCCCACCGCGGGTATCCCATTACCGTCGAACATGCGTCAATCTCCAACTCCACATCGACTAGGCTATGAGTAGGCAACGCAGCGATTACGGCTAGACGTCGTACTGTGATAGAACCCGCCGGCATAACGTAAGCGTGGGGACGGTGAAGCGTAGGCACAGTGAGTGGCCGTACCTGCGGGGGAAGCGTGTGGATGGTGCGTTGTTAAGGATGGTGGTGGCAGAGCAATCCCGTGAACCTCAAAAGGGTCACGAGATTGCTCCGCCCGAGGCCACCTATCAACCAACAACTTTAAAAACACCAATGTGCGTTACAATGGCAAAATTATACAAAAGATATTCATCAGCTCGAGTCGAGCACACACATATTATTCTCTCGCCGTTTATACCGCGTACATCGAAGGATTAGCACAATTTGTCTGCTACGGTCTTCCCGTCCGATTATAATCTAGGTGTCATCAAGGTTAGAGTGTACTCGTATAGGCTCTTAATAAACTAGTGCGCCTCAACATCTACGATTGCATTGCTGGTTACCATCAGGTGGGATCGCAGTCAAGCACTAGTTTATATCAATCAAAAAAATCGTGTGATCAATTTTACCCTCACAACAACATCTTCAGCGGTCGAATTTTATAGCTTCTCCTAACAGACAATTTATTTGTCTTCTAAGATCCTCATTTCCCTAATTGACGTATAATATGATAATGACAATCCAACTCTCAACCTGTCCCTCGATCCCTTCATTTTGTGAGATAACAACATGTCTATTTTTTTTATCCATTATTCAAGACCTTTCACAATACTATTCAATGTTGAAACCCTTTGAAAAGCCTAGCGGAGAAATATTTAGCTAGGCTTTGGCAGAATATATACATAGATATATAGTGAAGATCAATGCCTTTTTAATTATTCGCAAATTGATTCCTAGTGTATATTGTGTTAAATGATAAATGATATTTATTTTGCAAATAGGTTTTAAAAAACACTTTTACACGTCAATATTTTTTTTGTCAGTTTAAACTAGATGAGGGCGCTGATGTAAAATTGGTGTAGAATTGTATCTCAAGTATCTGAGCAACTAGTAAATATGAAGAATCATTGAAACGGGCGCGATCTCAATAAAAAGGAGCTGAGAATTTTACGAGTATTATAGTGTTAACTACCTCAGCGAAGTTTGCTGCAAAAGTTGACTTGAAACATTTGCAGCCAAGCACTAAAAAAAAAATGAATGTATCCATATTCTACTATTCATACGAAGACATGGCTTAAAGGGCTTAGTACCCAAGCGAAAAACATTAACAAAAAGAAAAGTGTTTGTTCAGCGGTTTCTTCATAAGGGACTATCGTCTGATCTGTGAGGTAAGGGCCGAATTTCACAATGGCCGACCTACGCCCTTCTAGTCTTGTAGGACGTCTTGGGTTGTATTGAGTCGATGGTGAAGATTTATCGATGGTTTGAGGTTGTTTCATTTCTGGATTTAATACAACTTTATCGACGGTTTTGTAAAACGATATATTTAAAAAAAAAACGTAAGTGCAATTTTTTGTAGAATGAAAACTATCGATTGCAAATTGTATAAAGTCCACCAATGGATGTATAAAATCTAACAAATAAAAATCGTATCTAACAAATCAGAACGAGAGAAAAAGAAAGTATGTCTTATAATTCCTACTTCAGTTATTTCAACGAAACTTCGAAAGCCACTGCAAAACTATTTATCTCAATAACAAGAAAATCCCATATTCTACACACGAAATACGTGTCAAGACATCAGAATTTCGTATTATTGTATCGATACTCTAGTCACGTTTGCATCACTACGTCTGCCTACGATACATTCGCTCTGGTAATAACACAAACCATATTGAGCTTTAATGCTGTAATAATAAAGATTGGTTTTATATAGACTGATCAAGAAAATGGTGACAGTCGATCCTGAACCTTATCTTGTAAGGGATAAGGATGATTTGAGTGTTACGATCAGATATTGTCTTACATCGCCCACTGATACTACTTCGATTCGGAACACATGGAAAGTCTTTATATGCACTAAATAGACTTTTATTTCGAAAGTGAAATTCGGACCGGTAATCAGGAATCATCATTAGAGTTTTTTGTACGTACTTTTTTGAGTAACTAGGTCATCATCATTTCACTTGAAAGAGATCCACTATTAGACAGACGTCCCCCTAGTGTCTCCTCCGATTAAGGTCCACTTTGTGGGGAGTCTTCCGGTGCGCGGTCGCTTCTCCAAAACCTTTCGGCGATTTTTCAGGTGCACCGGTAAACTTTGTTCTACTCTGGATATCTTCATTTCTTATTAGATCACGCTAGGAAACTCCAAGTACAGCCCTCTCCACTGCCATTTGATTGTTTGAAACAATTAGGAACAATTTATTGTGCGTTATTTTTTTTTTTTATTCATGTAAACTAGTGCTTGACTGCGATCCCACCTGATGTTAAGCAGTGATGCAATCGTTGATGGTGAGGCGCACTAGTTTAGCCGATAGAGCCTATTCACACTGCCTTGAAGAAACCTAAATTCATTTACGACAGTTCACACATTAGCTTGAAGAAGCTTAATTTTCAGGTCTTCACGTACCTCGCAAACAATAGACGATCATTTTTCTCTGTCGTTGTCACTTCTTTGTTGTACAGAGTCATTAATCTATTCCTGTATCATGTTTGTGTTTCTCGTTTTATTGTCCGTTACCCTTATGAACAAGGTGTACTAGAAATGGCAGTTTTTGAGTGATTATTTTGTGTCAGAAAGGAAAACGGTGAAATGTACAAGGATTCTTTAATATTATATTAATCACCTTATTGTAAGTACGTACATTTTAAACAAATACCTATTCCAGTCTATTCTATTCTTAATTCTGCATCGTGAGGGTAGAAAAACATTACGCAGACGAGGGGGACGAAAGTGGCCCTGAAACGGAAAGAGCAAGTAAAGGTACTCAGGTAGGTTTTAGTTAGTAAAATTTTGCTACTCCCTCGGAGTCATTTAGGGTTAAATCATTGTTATCCGCCTATTTAATTTCTATGATTTTCAAAAACATAAGATTTTAACATATAAAATAAGTAATCTAATTACAAAACGAATATTAATCTGTCATATAGTGACATCTAAACAAACTCGATAAATGTTGTCGTTGTCTTTGACCGGATTTTTTTTTTTGGGATTGTTCAAATTATTTGCGCATGCTTAGAAAAATGGTGCAAAATTGAAAACACGACGAAAGTGAGTTGGGCCAAATTTACACTTATTCAACGTCGTGTTCACGTACACATGGTCCCATACAGATGGTAAGATAGATCTTCTATGTAGATAAGAATGTTTTTTTTTTCACAGATATTAAATTCGACTGATTTTTGTACGCACTATGATTAATTTCTTGTTTAGAAGAACGAATGTCCTAACCAAAATTATACACGTGTCTACCACCAGCTTCATAAAAATAAAGTTCAGGAAAAACCAATAGACCGTACTCTTTGTTTACCGTTAATTAAACTGTCAGTAGCAAAAAATCTCCTTTTTGTATTTCGACAAAACCTTTTTCATTTTTCACTTTGTAACACCGAACATGCTTTTCAGCTAAATACTTTGCATTCCAGTCTTCAACAGTAATTTTATTTCACTTCCATCAGTGTTTTGTTCTACCTTTTGAATTTAAAACGGTATAGTGCTCCAGTTTAATGCCTATTCATTAATTTGGGTCTACCTTTTAGGAACCCTTAAATATTACAAACGATATAGGTCATTCGACCTGGTAATAGTAGGGTTGACAAATAGCTGGAATAGTACAGACATATCTTCATTCTCCTCGAATACAACTCTAAGTAAATGAGTCTGTATGGTTTTGATCTAAAAATAACTCAACCCCTCTTGTCAGAGGTGCCGTAAGACCCAATTGAGAAATGAAATCGGGTGAATGCTTATTCTCTATCTGCTTATGACAACTTCCTATGACGGTCACCAATTTGTTTGACTGTTATTGGACTAAGGGCCTCTTTCACCACCTTCAAGTAAAGTCACGAGTAGGCTAATCGTCAGTTAAAGTCACCCGTAACTTCACGTTCGAGTTTCACGATGTCCGAGTAGCACTAATCATAAGATTAACTGACCAGTAACTTACTTGCCACGTGCTCTGCCAATTAGGGTACTTACTTGGCAGTTAACGGTGATTTCTTACTGGATATTGTATTGTGTATTTTTTACTGTAGTGTCTGTAGCCTTTCTGTTGTCATTTGCGCATATCATCAAAGAAAGTTTTTAAAATATGGTATTGATTTCTTTGATTATCATTTGGATGAATTAGAATATTCGACGGCGCTGCATATACGAGTACCTAGGATTCGCGTCTTTAAATTCCGTGTTGATTATTTTCCGAATCTAGATGTAACTGATTTGCTAGATTCCGTTTATCAGTGAATTAAGTGCATAATTATAAAACATAAAATTATACCTAAATCGCAAAGGAGTGGTGGTTTTTTCTAAGTGATTTTACTAATAACGTAGCATACATAACGCGGCATATAAGTTGAACTAAAATGGCGGGTAATTTGAGCAAGAGATACCAAAATATCCCTCTCATTTGTAGAAAAGTTTGCAATTCTATCTCTTTTATCATTACCCATATTATAAGTTTAAACAAATTAAAATCACACGCGTTATTCTACAACACAACATTCAAGACGCAACCGAAACCGACGTAGATCTATCAAATATGCACAAAAAAAAAAAAAACTAACAATGACATCTGGCGAGTACCTGATGTAATATCGAACGAATGTTATGATTTGTTACGTCATTCACTTAACCCGTAAGTAGTTACTCGAAGCTTTATTTTCGCTTGTGAAATTGATAAAGGATACTCATAACTTTTACTTGCCAATTAACTTTAATCGGAAAGTAACTAATCAACGCTTTACTTGGAGATGGTGAACGAGGCCCTAAATGTAATAGTGTTGTAGCTTAAATCGGAGATGTCATTGTCAGTATGTAGATACACTATAATATATTTATTTAAATCTAGCTTTTTCCCGCGGCTTTGCTCCCGTCAACCTACTACTCTACCCTACTCTACCTCTCTCTCTCTATTTCTTTGTTTCATAAGAACCTTCTCCTGATAATAACAAAAACAACAAAAAAAGAATTAGCAAAATCGGTCCAGCCGTTCACGCGTGATGGCGTGACCAAGGGAAATTGGGATTCATTTTTATACGAGTATACATATATATAGATAGATAGAGGTATGTAGAGTAGCGTGTAAACATTTATTGAAATGGCAGGTTTCTCCGACCAATCGAGTGCTGTGAATCTGGTCTAGAATTCGGCATTAGGCCGTTGCCCGATAATTGTTATTCGAATTGTTGTATAGTTATATTCATATGGTGCGGAGAACTCAGGTACCGAAATGTAGGATTTCGTTTAGGTCCTATATAGCGACATATGTAGATGCTGCTACATTACTCTACGAAACTTAAAGTCTATGCTTCACACGAAAAATCATCTTTACCGCATTTGATGGTGGTTGCTACATCATTTTTCTTGTTCTATTCTTCGTCAACTCAATATGCACTTCCTTTTTATTTTCACACAATCCGTCCAACTGTTTTTTTTTTGGTCCGGTTGTTAACTTTATCCATGTTTTTCTTATTTAAATCCAAGTGTTCTAAATTAGCTTGCTGTCCGGCTGTCTATGCATTAATACGTCGAACTTTGGTCTGTAAAAGTATAAAACTCCTTCTCGCTCCACCCAGAATAGGGAAAGATTTCTAGCAAAAAAAAAGCTGTTTTTACCCGACTGCGCCAGAAGGAGGGTTATGTTTTTCGAGAGTATGTATGTATAATTGTTTGGCACGCTCTGCAGCCTGAACGGCTCGATGGATTTTAGCTTGAGAGGTTTCGTTAGGTTCGTATTTACTGTGAGAGTGACACTGGGTATATCAAAATAATAAAAAAAACAAAATGGCGGATTTTTAGCGCCAAATTCAAATGTTTGGCACGCTCTGCGACCTGAACGGCATGATGGATTTTAGTTTGAGATGTGTCTTTATTAGATTCGTAATTACTTTGAAAGTGATATCGTAATAAAATAAAACTAAAAAAATAAAATATAAAAAACGGTAATTTAAAAAACTAAAAAACCCGACTGCTTTTCTGAGCATTCATGAAAAAGCCCTAAAACAAGAAAGTCGTTGTACCCGATTGCACTTATCTATATAATATTTTAAATACTGGCGGTCGGGACCCATTCTAGAAAGTCAGCCGTCTAGTCAATAGATGGGAGTAATCTGCAATGTAATATAGGTATGTGCTCTCAATTCTAGAATGGGTCCCGACCGCCAGTATTTAAAATATTATATAGATAAGTGCAATCGGGTACAACGACTTTCTTGTTTTAGGGCTTTTTCATGAATGCTCAGAAAAGCAGTCGGGTTTTTTAGTTTTTTAAATTACCGTTTTTTTTCCTTCCATTTCTCATCTAGCAGCCCTATTCTATCCGTGTTTTTGTTTTTAATTGCCACGAGTGGGAGTTGCGTCTACGTTGAGAGGCTCCCGGTACGAAACGAGAGCGGTCGGGGATTAAACGTAACGTGCTTAACGTTAAGCCATCGTCAGCGGAAAATTTTGGAGTGATATGTGAATATTGTAAGCGCAAGGGCTCTTTGCGATGTGTCAAAGTGTTCAGGGTTTGCTGGGTTTGAAGTATTATGTGTTTAGCACTGTTTATTACCGTTTTTAAACCTCGTTTTTAGTAAGCCACAAGCAGGCTGGATAATTTTGTGGGGTTCTACGAGCGTACGTTTACAGTATAGACCACCTGGAAAGGAATATCCAGCTATAAATTTATTTAGGTTAATTGATGAAGGTGTTTAGTTTCTTACTAGCTCTGGTTTATAGTATAATAGTTTTGAATGATAACGAAGTCTTTTGAACGAAATGGACTAGGCCTTAGAACTACAATCTCGAAAAGAAGTTTCCACAGTTTCAAAAATTTCTTGTCACAACAATTAAGAATAACAGTACCGAGTGGGAAGACGGATGAAAAAACTCAGAATTTCCTGCCAATTTCCTCCGTTTATTATAGAATATTGTCGGCTTAAACGCATTTAAGGCGCTCTTAGTGCACCCTTCGTCTTTCAAATTGAGTTATGCCTCGATATTATCGCTGAGCTCATTTTGTGTCGCTAACATTATTTTTTTATGCATTTTGATCTATTATTAGCTTCTTTATCTTTATACAGTTGCTTATTTAGAGAGTTATCTTTTTGTTGATATTTTACTGGAGTTTATACTTAGGTACGTTTTTTTTTGATGTTGAGACTTTAGTTACCCGACTGCGCAAGAAGAAGGAAGTCAGCCGTCTAGTCAGTAGATTGGAGTAATCTGCAATGTAATTATAGGTATGTGCTCTCAATTCACTAAGCCTCCATTTCTAGAATGGGTCCCGACTGCTACAATTTATCTTGTATTTAAAATATTATATAGTTAAGTGCAATCGGGTACAACGACTTTCTTGTTTTAGGGCTTTTTCATGAATACTCAAAAAATCAGACGGGTTTTTTAGTTTTTTTAATAACCGTTTTTTTTTACTAAATTTTTCTAAACAATTTTCTCATTTATCAAGTCAGGTTATTGAATCTGTCTGTACGATGATTTGTTTCTCCTTTACGAGTCTAGTCATATTCATTTTTCGCTGCAACATAAACTAGTTTCCCTTTACAAAACGTATGCAATAAAGCGTGAAGTATTCGCAATACCTTTTCCATATTTCCTCACTTTGCGCTCATAATTCTGTTTCAGTGGCTCCCCCTAAATCTAATATTGTCTTCTTTTCCATTTCCTAGCAGTTTGCACTGTTTGTTTTAGATTGTTCTCATCTCATCTTTGTGGATATTTTGTTTGTTTCATTGATTCGTGTTTGTATTGTCTCGTTTTGTTTGTTAGTTTATTTCATTCAACTCTTCTTCTAACCACAACGGTACTATAGTGCAGCGTGTATTTGTAAACTCTACTACAATGTCATTGTTTTCAAAATAGCTGGAGGTTGTCAAAATAAGCGTACTATCTCAAATGACTTGTATATCAATTTTAAGATAATAGCGTCAAGTAATTTGACTGATTATGTTTTAATATACTTTCCGTCTTTTCTATGTTCTCTTTCCCAGTCATTTTCTAATTTGTATGCTATGACAGCTTTATGTGTAATTTCTGCAGAAATAGATCAAAGAACACTATCATTTTCACTCGTTAATGCATGTGTAGTTTCACCCACTTTCATTATAACTACAACTATGCAACTGGCACAGTTTCATGGCTTATCTCGTGAATGAAGTGATAGAGCACTGTTTTGCCCTATATTACTTGTTATCAGATTCTCTTGAGATTGCACTTTTTTTCGACTAGTAGTTTTTCTGCATACATTTTAATATGTATGTACCGTTTTGAAATTATATTTACTTTGAGCGAAGACGCTACTGATTCTGAAAAATATCTAATATAATCTTATTTTGATATTCCCTCCTTTGACTCTGTGCGAAGGTTAGTAGGTACTTAAGCAAAGCTCAAAATATCTTTCGAGCTCTTTCTCTCCTTTGGATCCTTTCCCGTAGTTAAATTGTAACATTATTACGAAATGTTTTTCTCTTACACCCAAGTGCAAAGCATTATATTTTACTAGCGCATTAATTAAAGTGCCGAATACTGCAAAAGTAAGCTTATTAAAATTTAAAAAGTTTCCCGCTCTCGTCTCAGAATTTGCTATGAAATGAAAACCTGTATAGTCAAGGAGACTGCTTTCATGCCCATTCCTGCATAACTAAAATTAAAAAAAAAAACATTTTGAATATGTGTTGATTTTTCTTTCCTGTTCCCTTAACTTAGAGACTATTTTAAGAATCTTTGATTATGTCGCCATGATCGGCTACTGAACTAATTATCTTCCTAAAATAGTCATGGGAAGAGTCTGTTTTTTGTTAAAAAAGTTCCCTTTTAAGTTTTTTCAAGTGCTGCGTTCGAAACGTTAATGGGTTCTTGGGGAACTGAAATACTTCGTTTTAATTGTGCTTCCTTATACATCGTTTTGTAAATGCTGAGCCTGTAGAGTTATATGAACTAGTTCTTTTTTGTGGATTTGATTAAATGAGGACTCTGCCATACGCCGAAATTAATTTTCCTTTACAATAAGAATATCCTCGCAAAATTTCATCAAACCCGAACAGGTCACGAAATTTTTATCATTTTTGTAGTCCCTTCGACCCTAATATCATTTCCTTTCCAATTACGTCGTACATAATAAGTAATTTATATGTGCCCTAAAAACCTCCCTCTTGTATACAATTACATGGATACCGCTGCACCCAAATCAGATATGATTTAACTGCATACAGTCACGCTTGTGTCGATGTCCTGTTTATGTCATAATTTTACTTGATAAAACATCGAGACAGCTATTACGAAATCTAGCTAAAATAGAGTTAAAAGCCGGTAGAGATTTAAAGTTTTTCCTGATAGTTACAACCTGAGGGTTCTTGAGTCAAATGTGAATAGTTTACGTGATATGCAAACATTAACTCATGAAATTATAAAAGAATCTATTGATCCTTGTCACTACATAGCAGCACATATTGGATAATGTGGAGATATGGATGGTAGACCAAATTTTTAACGTAATTAGTACCGAGAGGGTTTAATTACTTGCTGGCAATAACAGAAAATAACAAGATATGTTCAGCGTATATCAATCAGATCAATAATAGCCAGAGAAAGCTTGTAAGAGTTAAATTTATTAAGAGATGGTTGTCTTATTCTTGAGATGGCACGAGAGAAGAATGTCTGAAAGGACTTAAATGATGCCTTTGACCAGCAGTCGAACAGTAATGTCTAGGCGAATGAAAAAGACATTACTGTAGCAGGGACCTGATTATGGGGATGGGTTCACTTGATGATGCGAAAACATAAAACAGAGAATATCTATCATTAGCTGAAGCTTAGTTGGTGTGAACTCGTGTAACTGCAATCGCTTCGCTATCAGTTCTTACTTGCCTTTAGTTTTTTCTGTATAAGCATTATAAGTCATGTCTATTAGGGGAGTAAAATTCATTCTCGCCTTACCTTTCATTGGTAGGGGAGCTAATTTTGTATTTGGACATGAATGTTGTGGTATTGAAATGAAATATGTCGTGTAACCTGTCAGTTTTGTTTATGAACGACAGGTGGGTTCATGTTGGAGTAGCAAGATGTATTTATTGTTTTTAGGCCTGTGTTGTGCTTTGAGAGATATGTGAAGGAGTTATAGCACCAAAAGTGGTATTGCTAGTGCAGACTCTCGAAAATAAGTATATTCGTTGTCATATTATAGGTAAATCTACGTACTAAACCTCGTTCCAATTGCAGCAAATGTAAATGCAAGTTCAGGGAAACCGAACCTATTTGGTCGATATTGGGAATTCTTATAGATTTCGACAAGTCTTACTGCCTCAGAGGCAGTAAGACTTGTATAACGTGACTTGTATGACGTGCATAAGCAGCCTTATAATGTTCCCACTGCTGGGACTCAGGCTTCCTCACTAGAAGAGAAAATGGACCGTAATCCACCATGCAGGCACAGTGCGGGTTGATGGATGTCACATGTCAACGATATAGGAGGTTCTAGGAGGTTCTAGGACATGCTGATTTCCTCACGATGTTTCCCTTCATTCTTTTGAAAGCAGTAGTGATAAAATAAATGCTAGCTACTGAGCCTTTCGACCATGAGGACTAGTTCAAGTACGAAAAGAACGTCTAGAAGGATTTGGGGAGACCTTTTCCCAGCAATAGGACAGTAATGTTTAGAAAACTAAGATTAATTTAAGACCATTTGGATTTGTAATTTCTTTTTTAAACTAAATCCTAATAACTCCTCCCTCACTACAAACACGTGGTCAGTTCAACAAACTCTGTTGGTTCAATTGTGCGCGTGCTTTAAAGTAAACAGTCGCACGCGCACCTAATCTTGTATCGTTCTGTTAGCGTTATGCCTTTTTATAACGAGTCTGTTTAGTTTTATTTGGTTTAGTTTAGGGTTGGCAGGTAGATGGATTATATCACGTGATGGCGTTTGGCAATTTGTGGTGTAGTTTTTTTTATGTGGAAAATCACCCATGACTTCTCACGCTTTAAGTCGGTTTGGGAGGGAATGTCAGACTTTTACTGACTAAAAGCCACTCCTATGATCCTTCTTTACATTGTGTTCCAGGACTCAGGGTTTCCAACCCATGGCCACGTGTAAGTTTGCCAACTAATAGTTCTTCTTTGCCTTGTGTTCCAGGACCCCAAGGTTTCCTTTGACAACCCATGGAGATAACCCTAGCAACAATTCATAATCACGAAGCGTAGAATTACGATCAAAGGTGTAGATATTTTAGCTCTTCAAATAGAACCGTCCATTGACCTTGGCCAAGTTGTAAATCAGCGCACCTTTAAAAATGACATATGAATAGCAAACAAATTCGCTAGACATTATATGGATGTATGCTTAGCTGATTTCGTACAATGTTTAATGAGCGTTAAGACTTGCCTATTTAGACCATCTGCGAAAAGTATTTAATCGTCACGCCTTTGGCTCTGAATCTAACAATTTAATATCAGCCTTGTTCCCACTGCTGGGACTCGGGCCTCCTCTCTTTGAAAAGGAATTGATGACGCTAGTCCAGTGCAGGTTGGTGGATGTCACGTTTTCGATTGTTTTGGTTCAAGGATATTTTTTTTTATTTTTTTTTTATGGTAGGTAAAATCATCCAATGACAAATCCCGCCCTTGGGCGGAGCGGGAAGTAGTGTCAGACTCTTACTGACTAAAAACCTACCCCGTTCCTTCGTAGCCTATCGTGCCGGGGCCGAGCATTCCTTTCGGAACTAACCCATGACCCCAGTAGGCTTCGACCCTGCCTGCCTGCAGTTAGCAGGCTGGGCCTCTCCGGTGTGCTGACAGCTCCTTGAGGCGCGCGGGAACAGAACGCGCCGTCGACGACTTGGGCTCGGTCCGGTCGGTTACCGGACGATCGGACAGCGTGCTACCCATTGCACGCCGTCCGCAAGCCCGCGCCAACGGTGGCCGGAAATCGGGATCGGAATCCCGGCGGCGGCTGGGGCGAGCGCCCCGTTGCCTCTGCTTGATGCGGTCGGCCTCCTCCTTTGCTAGCATTACTGCTTCGCAGAAGGAGGCGACCGCCTGCCATCCCTCCTCACTACGGACCATGGCCTGAACCAAGGCCCGGCGGGAGAGATCGCTGCCGCCGATCGCCCTCACGAGGACACGGCGATGCTCCGCCCAGGCAGGGCACACCTCTACAGTGTGCTCCACCGTGTCCTCCGGATGTTCCGCACAGTGGCGACACCCGGGCGAATCCTCCGCACGAATCCGGAACAGGTACTTAGCGAACTTTCCGTGTTCGGTAAGCACCTGCGTCGTGCGGAAGTTGAGAACGCCGTGAGGTCTTTCCAACCACGCCCCAAGGATGGGCCTTATCGCCCCAATTGTAGCGCGCCCCGAACGAGGTTGCGATAGTCGCTGACGCCATTTCGCCATGAGATCCCGCCGGAGCTCTGTCCGCCATGCCTCGACTTGTCGTGGCAGCGGAATTTCGCCCCGGCGTTGCATCTCCATGCACTTGTCGTGCATGTGTGCAAGGACTGTTGCCTCCAGATCCCACGGCGGTTGGCCAGCAAGGAGGGTCGCCGCCTCGCGGGAGATCGTTCGGTACCCTCGCACCATGCGTATTGCCATGACCCTCTGGCACGCATTCAGCTGGGCCCTCGGTTGCTGTGTCAACGTCGGTGCCCACACCGGAGCCCCGTAGAGAGCCATGGACCGAACGATTCCCGCGTAGAGCTTCCGGCAGGAGGCGTCTGGTCCCCTGAGGTTGGGCAGGAGCCGCCCTAGAGCAGCCCCAGTCCGATTCAGTTTGGGAGCCAGACGTTGGTTCAAGGATATGCCGGTTTCTTCACAATATTTTCAAAACCTCTTCACATTCGAGGTTTGAATCTAATGTGTAATCGACGTAAACCCTACATAAATAATTCATATGAAAATTATTAATGAATACATACTTATATCGACGATGAAGTGACAAGAACTCCTAACTGACATTTTTGCGATTATGCTTTTTTACGTAGATAGACTTTAACTAATCGGCAAAAGCAGCTAACTATAAATATTAATAAGATATAAAGTTAGCTGCTTTTACCGATTAGTTGGACGATAATTTAAAGCCTATCTACGTAAAAAAAGCAAAATCGCAAAAATGTTAGTTAGGAGTTCTTGTCACTTCATCGTCGTTATGTAAGATCGGCCAAACTTCCGCAAGCTCACCTTAAGGACGATAATTGCATTATTTTCTTAACTGAGCATGCATAACTTTGTCAACTTTTCGTGTTACTTGAAACACGCTAACACTAAGTCCCTTTTCGTTCATATCACTCCTCACGCAATAAATCCATCTACACATCATCCACTAACATGATGTAAATTATGTAAGAAAATGTCCTTTAAAAATCTTCTTGTAGACACCGGGAGATGGGCTATCGCGAAGGGAGTGTGGGAGAGAGTTCCCAACTTCAAAGGCAGTATTTAACTACAGCTAATAGTTATTTAGTAGTACAATTACCCACGAACCTTCCTAACACAAACCTCATATATACCGGCCGATTAGATACTTACAATTACGTTAACATCTTGTGCACACACCTCACCTACTGTTTACAGAACAGCGGTTACACAATTTTACGTTTGCGGACTTTCAAGTTTACGTTACGGCCAAACAGTTTATATTGGCGGGGTTAATCGTATCGTTCAAATGGTTTTATTGCGGGTTGTTTAGATTTTATGAAATTATGACTGGGTCATATCTTGGCTTCGCTGTGAATTTGAATTGCGGTTGTGGAATATGTAAACTTTGGTTATTTCAGAAGTTAGAGGCAAGCTACTTATTTACGCTTATGCAAACAGTAGTGATTCCTTAGTTTTGGCATGTAATCATCTTCGTCATCATCATTTCAAGCGATAGATGTCCACTGTTCAACAGCAGACCAGTCAACGAAGGCCTGTTGGTCTAGTGGAAGGTCCTGACTTCTAAGCTGGAGGACGTGCGTTCGAATTCCATCCAGAAGAAATGTTTGTGTGATGATAACGATCATTTGTTCTGCGTCTGGGTGTAATTTATCTATAATACGTATATATTTAGAAATATATAAGTATGTTTCTCAGTTGTCTAGTACTCATAGCACAAGCTCTGCTTAGTTTGAGACTAGATGGCTTTGTGTGATGGTTGTGGAATTTTACATTGGCCTCCTCAAGTGTTGCCACAACGAACGGTCAAGTGCGTCTCGCATCCATCAGACTCCCGTGACCCTCCCCATCGGTCCACCTAGTGGGAAGCTTTCCAATGCTGCGTCTTCCGACACTAACGACCATCTGGTCTACGAGCAATGTGTTTTTCACACCGCCACGTTTTTTTTTTTCATGGTAGGTAAAATCATCCAATGACAAATCCCGCCCTTGGGTGGGGCGGGAAATAGTGTCAGACTCTTACTGACTAAAAACCTACCCTGTTCCATTCATTGCTTTTGTCCCAGGGCCCCGGGTAACATTTTCACATAACCTTTGGCCCCAGTAGGCTTCGGCCCAGCTGGGCCCCTACAGTTTGCTGACAACTCCTTGGCGCACGGGAACAGTGCGCGCCGTAGACGACTTGAGCTCGGACCGGTCTTTTACCGGATGGACGGACAGCGAGCTACCCATTGCCCGCCGTCCGCGAGCCCGCGCCTACGGTGGCCGGAAATTGGGATCGGAATCCCGGCGGCGTGGGTGCCACGTAAGTTTTTCGATTCTTCGGGCTATGTTGATGACCTTGATTCCTGATGCGATTACTCAAGGAAACTCGGAGCATAGCATTTTACATTACCCTTTGGGTGACTTTAAGCCTTCTGATTGAGGCTCTTTGTAAACTACAACGTTTCAAAACCATATATCGTCCCTGGCAACACGCACTGGTTGTAGACTTTCGTCTTGAGACATTGGCTTTGGCTTTTCACTAGTGTAATATGCACCTAAACTTTGCTTATGAAGTTATCCCCAATAGGGAGTGACCCTATTGGGGAAAACTAAATGAAAATCCGTTCAGTTGTTATTGAGTTTATCGCATTCATACAGACAGACAAACATGGAGTGTCCATGGAGTTTCTTGCACATTCTTCTCCATAGAGATCTACGCTTTGGAATGTGAAATTAGCATTTTTTTTTTGGACGGACTGTCTTCTGGACTTTTCAAAACTGCCTCTAAATGTTTTATTTGAAAAAAAAAAACCGTGCCGTGAGCTGGCTGCTACTATACCTATTCTACAAAGCAAAGTCACCAGATTTTATCAACACTGTCTCGAAACTCCTTGCATTGTCATTCGAAATTTTATGGAACCAGATCAAGCTGATACCCAGTTGAATATAGGTCAGCACCTGTTCTTCCTTGTGTGTCGTAAGCTGCAATAAACAAGAGATTATATCTTAACTTTAGACGGTAGTATAATGTTATATTGCACCATTAATGCAGGCAGTTGGGTCTGGTGTTTATGGTGGTATCATTCCTTCAAACCGTAGCTGTATTTATGAGAGGTATGAAGCAGGGATAAGAAATTACGGAAACGGATATAGGAATGATATTATACAGGTTTCGGATACGTTACGTACGAATTATTTCGGATTATCCGCTAGTTTCAGTCATATGAATTATAAAAGTAAAATACAAATAGTTTTAATTTCTAGTTAAGATTATAATTTTTTTGTCTGGGAGAAACAATCAAAAACCCTGTCGTAACCTGTCCTTTAGAATCATGTATTCGATTTATTTTTATATTGGTTTCGGATATTTTTTTGTTTTGGATATCCTGTAGTTTTGGTTATGGAGCTCCATAACATCCCTAGTATGGAGCAGGACAACTCGACATTATAATATAGGATTTTCTGTGATGTCAAGTAAAATCGTACTTAATGTTAGAGATGAAATAAATACTCTTCTCATGAATTCAAATTATTTATTTCGAATAAACTATTTTTATGAAAGAACACTTTTGAATTCTCAAAAAGTCTGGAAAACGATCAGTTAATAAAATCAAGCAAATTGCACTTTCCAAAGCGTAGATTTCTATGAAAAATAATGAGCAAGAAACTCCTTGGACACCCTTGATTCTTTTTATGAATTATAAAAAATCTGGTTACATTAATGGCCGCTCCTGTTATGTGGGCACAATGTAAATAAATAATTTAAAATAAAATAAGCTACTGGCAGTTAAGAGATGACCAGTCTCAAAAGACGGCGACCGTTCTCGAGAGTGACGCATGTAGAAAGTGACTTTGTAGCGTAAACATAATTAACTTAAAAGCTTGTGTCCTAAGTTCCCACTGCTAGACGCAGCTCCCTGAGAGAGAGAGTGGGCCATTACCTTTAAGCCTAACAAACTTACCAGTAACTTTGTCCCAACTTGGTCCTTACTCTGCCAGTACACGAAAGAAGCTTATTAATACATAGTATAATGACTAATATTATTTGCAGAAATTACTGCTGCTAGTGTCGGAAAACACCTTCCATTACATGATGCACTTATAAACAACAAATACCAAGATGATTAAAAAAAATCCCCTTTGACGATTTGCCTGCTACGGTCTTCTCGTTCAAATATAATTAATTATTTAGGGGTCTTCCAGGTCACACTTTTAATTAACTAATGCGCTTCACTAACAAAGAATGCATCACTGCTGCAGGTGGTATCGCAGTCAAGCATTGTTTTTTTTTATTTAGCTTATACCTTTCCGCTGCTGGGCAAAGGCCTCCCCCACTTCTTCCAGGTATTCTTTCTCGCCACCTCTTCTCACTCTTGCCCATTGGTCAGTGTGCATGCTGCTTATGTGATATAGTCAATACTGGATTATATCATCAAAATAAAGTAGCAGGTCACTATCTAGCGACGGTTCAGCATCAAAATGACCTCTAAATCTCCTATCATACGCGAAAAGCTTTGCCTCCACATCAAGGCCTTGTTAAAGAGCCCCGTTTGAGCCAACGCTTGCTACGTTGATTTCCCTAACAAGGTACGCCCGGGTCGTTGACTTTTATAGCATCACTTACACGCCACGGTTACGTTGCGATGCGCGATTTTCATAATAACTAGGTCAGGCATATGGTGGAGTAAACAAATCATAGTTATTGTTGCTTTGTATTTTTGGTTTGCAGTTTCTCTTTCTCTTTCTTTCAGTTCTCAGTTGTCCCCGCGATTTCACTCGCGTCTTTGATTACTGGTATATTTGTGGGTCGTTGCGTGATGTTTTATTAGCCTCATCATGAATCTGGCTATCCCATACAGGTTGTTTTTCTAATCCGACTGTTAGTTCAAGAACAAAAATCTTTACTGCTTTATTATATTGATATAGATGTGGTATCTAAATTAATACTTTTACATCATCCGTTTTGCAATCGATTTGTGATAGCTTGACCAGAAGTGTTAAAAGATAGCCAGGCTATTCGTTGTCTTCTGTTTCCGTGATACTAATAGCATTATATCTTTCAATGTATGTCCTTTGCTTTACAAAATGGTCTCAGATGACACAATGGTTAGTTCTATTTTTTGTGGTCTTGGTTTCCGCACTTTGTTCTTGTACGAAACTCATTGGTTAGTTTTGGCATCATAAGTTCTATTAACTATGCCTATGCGGGCGATAATTTTTCTTGGAATACTTTGACATATTCATATTTCTGTGTATTGGTACAATCTTAAAGGATTATTACTATCTTAAGCTACTGTAGCGTCATCTATAGCGCCACATAGGAAATAAATTGAAAAAAAAGAGCAAATAATATAAAATAAATAAAACAGCCCCAAATCAACTATCAGGCCGTTGCCCGGACCAGATATAACACCCGTCAAGTCGTACGATCCTCCTTTTTCAATGGAGGTTTGCTGAATTTTTCACCCTGTTCTACATATTTCTAAACTACACAAAATATCCAATTAAACATTCATAGACCGAAAGTGACATCGCATCTCTAGACTCGGCACGCTGTCGTATCGTAAAGTCTAATGACTGTGGCGTGACGCCCAGATATTAGTACGGCTGGACAAGCGTTAGGTACCAATTGTGACCCGGGACACTCGAAAACGGGATACACAAGGGATGATCCCACCCTTTTAGATGCCTCCACTTTCTTTGTCCTTGACATGACTTTATGTGCCACTAATGTTTGTACTTTAGCCGTTAACTAGAAAGCAGGACTTTACTAGTAAATTTTTGATGTGAGATCGTGTCGGCCTCGTCTCGAAAGTTTGTAAAGGTGCTTCGCAGACATAATGGTTACTTTTCTTTGATCTTCCCTAGATTCTTTTCTTTTTTAGCTGTGTCGGATAAGAATCAATTATTTATAAAAAAAATACATATTAGGACTAAGGCCTCTGCCTCGAATCTTGCGGGCAACGGGGTGGCGGCGGCGGTGGCGCCGGGGAGGGTAACGAGCGGTGTTCTCTTTGGTGACTGCCCGCGCCGCCACCGCTGCCGCGCCGGTCCCCGCAAGATTCGAAGCAGAGGCCTAAAGGTTTGGAGTTATAGTGCCTTATTTTTTTGAAATGGTGAAATATGGAAAATTGCTTCCCTCGCTGTGGGTGGAGCGACAGGGTATGTCTGTATTTTACTGACTAAAACCCAGCCATGTACTTTAAATTGCCCATTGTGTTCCAGGGTCACTGTAATTCTTTGGAACAAATCCGCAGAACAAAAGTGCCTAACGATGCAATAAGATGCCGTCATAATTATTGCTTACTAATAAAATTGATGAACTCACGGCATGACGTCAGCACTTCTTAAATATCTATATTTTGACGTTCACAGTATTTCTGTTACTATGACCATGTTTATGCGCGCTGCACTATAATAATATTATAAATAACATAATTATACTTCAGGACTTTTAGTCAATATTAAGTAAGTCACTTCTAAGTAGGCGCGCTCGATCGTCGACACATCATGACATTATCGCTTACCATTAGGTAAGCTAGCACCTAAAACATGAACCTATGAATAAAATAAAAAATATTCATCATCAATTCAGCCGAAAGACGTCTATTGTTAGACATAGGCCTCCCCCATGTGTCCATAGCGACCGGACCTGTGTGTCTTGCATCTATCGGGTTCCCGCAAACCTTTACAGGCCATCGGTCCACCTTATGGGAGGCCTTCCAAACCACGCTGCGTCTTCCTGTTCGCGGTCGCCACTCCAGAACGTTTCGTCACCATGGACCATCTCTTCTGCTAGCAATGTGCCTTGCCCATTGCCACACTGCCACTTAATTTTGGCGATTCTTCGAGCAATGTATTCAATATCGTATCGTACTCGTATCGTACGTTATAAAGCCGGTAGCATGTGCCACAGACATTATTACGCTTCAACTACAAGCGGACAGTTCGGCCGGCGAGTGGTTTACGGGATATCGAAGGGTATGAACACACCCTCGCTTTGAGAGGGTTAATTGTTTGGATTAAAAATAGAATTTTGTTCCGCGGTCTTTGTCGGTGGCGCTTTGCGAGTATTTTTGTGTTGTATAGACTGGCTGTTTGAAGTAATTAATGTTTTTGACGTAATTCGGTCCTTTGGTACGCTTCCCTGTTTTAAGTGGTTTAGGTTGGGTCAAAACAATTCAATTAAACACATTCAATCCTACGCCTTTTCCAAAATAGGTTTCGACCTTTTGTACAGTACAGCCTAACGTTGTTTTGTTATTGTATACGAGCTGTTCGGTTTGGTAATTGAGCATAGGCTTAATACAATTCTCTGCGGCTTATAGACTTTTATCTTTAGCCTACATAGTGTAGGCTAGGTTGATAAACGATACAAGTATGTCAGACAAGATGTATAAAATGGACTGAGGTTACCCGCATTCGTTTCATACCTGGATAGGATGAGGTCAGAGGTGATTTGCCCCAGCATATAAAAGAAATGAAGCATATGCGGCCAGTTATCTAGGTTATAGAATAGAATAAACTTTATTACACCAAAAAAGTAACACAATGGCTGTCTTATCACACTAATATTACAAAGGTGAAAGTTTGTGAGTGTGGTCGCGTTTTTGTTATTTCTTCACGCTACTGGAGTTGATACGGTCCGGGTCCGGGTATCCTTAGTAAACCTGAAAAAGAAGAAAAAAAACTGTGCGAGGCTTAAAAGGCTCCTATCTCAGCAACTTACGATATATAAAAAAAAAACAGTCATTCCATCATTACTTCGGTCTTCTTATGTTTACCATATTCAAAGCCTTCCTCAAGGTGTGGTCAATTACTCGTATGTAGAAGCCCACTCCACGTGTATGGTTCAACCTTTTTACACATGCCTGGAATGATTAATCAGACGTGATCCCTCATGGTTGATCGGGACATGCGTAATTACGTCACAAATCCTAAATCAACATCGATTAGGGATCAAACAAACATTATAAACAGTTTTATGAGCGATTTGGAAGCTATTAAGGGTAAAATGGAATCAATATTGGAGATTTACCTTCGGGGCTATTATTTATTTATTGATTTTAGAATATTGAGAATTGGAGAAAGTTATATTGGAATTGAAATGGAGAGTGCGGCAAATGGTTTTGCTGGCTAGAAAAGAGGCTAGAAGTCGTATTTTCGTTTTTATTACATTAAAGAGCTTCAGTTTTGGAAAGCCAATGGATAGATTCGATGTACGGCGAGAGTTCACCCTTATGTTGTTAAAACCTCTATGGTCTGGACTAAACATCGTTTATACCGCGGAAATCGAACGACTGGAACAATTTTCCTGCTGCAGTCTTCCCGTCCGATTATAACTTAGGTGTCTTCAGGGCTACAGTGAACATGCTCTTAATAAACTAGTGCGCCTCACCATCAATGATTGCATCAATGCTTATCATCAGTTGAGATCGTAATCGAGCACCAGTTTATATTATAAAAAAAGATGGATAGTTGGTGTTACAATCGACACAAAAAAAACGCAGTGGGTGAGTGTGGGGGGGAATGACGGGGGAAGAAAGCTGGAAACTTACTGGAATGATCGTTTCTGGCAGTCCTCAGCCCAGCCCTTTAGTCTAGTCTTTCAGTTTCCCTTCATCGTTGAACAATTTCCAGCTACCGTAGGTGCACGCCAAGCCTGGGTATATAGTTTGTTTTGCTCAAAGATATGTCAGAAAAATTGACAAGGTCAATTAGGGCCATGTTCGAAGGAGTTACCATAGCCTTCGCAAAAAGAGCAACTAAAGCTGTAACATTGTTCGTCTTAGTCAGTAAAAATTTCGCTGCCGCTCCACCTTATATCGGGAGAAGGGATTCGAGTGACACACATTCTTCCTACTTTTCGGTACATCAAACGACCATTTAGAAATTATGTCTTAAAAAATGGGGTCATTTTTTAATCTAAACGACTGATCCGTATTCAAACAAAACGCTTGCCGTCTTTCCGCTAGCGATACCCTCCTTTAACAGAGGTTACGGTCAGCAGATAACACAAAAAAAAACAGATAGTTTTACATATTTTTGTACAACCTTGTTGATATTTCTCACGAGCTATGACGTTTGACATATGTCATGTTAAATGCCAAGCTGTCAGTCAGTTTGTTCGCTTCTGTTGATATGCCCCACACTATAGATAGAGCTATAGATGTACATTCATCTTGTACAATAAGTATAAAGCATAATCAGCTTTACTTCCAAAATGTTTTGTGCGTATGGGCGGAATGTACTTATACCTATCACGTACCGATGGCTAAAATTTTCCTGAATTGGGACTACTTTCAACATATTTATACTAGAAAAACTTTTTGTTGAGTTCGCTTTTGTACATGAATTGTGAAATCATTGTGTACTGTGTTATATTTTTGTGTAGGTACTGACGATAAAGAATAATTAAGAAAACCAAACTCATTTATTTGCCAATTCTTATTGATCATTTTGCAATTACGAGTGTTTTAATTCTAAAGGCCATTGCTAATTCATTACTTAAAACATTTCATTAAGCATTAACTTGAAAAAACAAAACGTGCCGAAATTGTACGATTGAACAGCAGATTTTGATGAATTCATAATGGGGCTTACACACCGACACGGTACGTTCGGTAGCTAACAATGATCCGTGCGTTAACCACCGGTTTAAGTAAAATAAACAGTTGAGTGAGCTTATTTATTTTTCCATATTCGGATGTGAACCTTAATGTAGGTATTTTAACTGTTTTTTTTTTTGTTTTACAGCATGTCTTTTTGTATGGTATCTACATTATACTAATACTATAAAGAGAGATTTTAATTTTGTTTGTAATGAATAATCTTAAAAACTGTTGGACGGATTTTAAAAATTCGTGCACCATTAGAATATTACTTATTACTGAGTCAAATTTTCTAATTTCACGTAGGCAAGGCCATTAGTAAAAGTTAGCCTTCAGTATATATGTATGTATGTTTAGTTTTAGCTTTATATATGATTTGTGTAGTACTTGTTTTCAAATTAATATTTTCTTTTTTTTTTCTTATGTACTTGCCATATTGTCTCTCCGCCACCCTAGGTTGACTGGTAGAGAATGACTAAGGCATTAAGTCCGCCTTTGTACCTTTAGTTGCATGAAGAATAACTAAATAAATAAAAAGAAATATTTTTTAGGTTGGTATTTATAAGAAATGTTCATATTTGAAGAAAATTTCTTAAAAATAACAAGCTAGTTTAAAAAAATTGTTACCGTTTAAAGTTAAGCGGTAAGAATTTCACCAGACTAGCGTTTCTTTCTTAAGGCCTAAATCAGCATCTAGACCAAAGCAGAGTTGGTTGTTCAGTTCAACCAACTCTGAAAAGACTCACAGAAGCAATCTACCGACAACATTATATCGATAAATCCGAAGGCTTTGCCGGTTTGTACGTCTTTACCTTCAATATAAAAGCTCCATTACAATAAAAACATATAAATAAAGGTTAACAAATAAATTGAATACGAATAAGAAGTTATTACGAATCGTTCGTAGAAATAGTAATTCAATCACCGTTACCAAGTCAATTGTTTTATTATGTACCTATTTGATTTGTTAAGGCGATAATAAAAGCTGATGACCTTGAGCGAACTAAAGAGGAGCTTGCTTCACTCCCCGCGCATCAAGATTATGCGAATAATAATATTTCCTACATTTATTAAACACAATATAAATAAAAACCGTATATCGAAAGATTGGTTGTTATATTATGTAATTTTAATAAAAATTCCTCGATACCTTTTGCATGGTCTTCGCTTTTTTGCCTGTGTTAGACATAACTTTGAAAATAAATCACACCAAGTTCTACGAAAAATATGTAACTATCAATTAGGCAAATAATCGAGTTTAACATATATTTTCTTCGAAACCTACGTGATGTTGAATTTAAAACCTCTTAAGGTTAGTCTAGACGATATTTTTTCCATACTAATTTCCGGGGTATTACTCCACAATTTGATATTGTACATCCAAAATTAAACATAATATTGTTTTATCTAATTATTAATTTTATTTGTGCGGAAACAGAAAATAATAAAAATATGCTATTAAAAAGCTTTAGGTGTAAAAAAGTAACAAAATCATGTAAAACAATCCAAAACGAAATCGATACTGACAAAGCTCAATTACTGAAAACTTTTATAAAATGTATTTGTCATTGATTTACGCAGTAGTTTTTTCATAAAACTTGATGTTTTCAAAGCAGTAATCGTAATTTTTAAACACCGTCTAAATATGCGGTTTCAGTTCGGATCGGTGTTTGTGTGCGTGTGAACAAGACTTAAACATAATATAGACTAGCGTATAAGAGCTAGCGCGCACTGGTGACCTATGTCGGGGTTATAATAATTTTTCTGTAATTTTTACCGATTTTTACCCAATTTTCACGTGTTCAAGTGCTCTCACTACATATTGTGTTCATAAGCAAGGTAACATTTTGTCAAAAGTCACCAGTGCGCGCGAGCACTAACTGTTCATCAACACTAGGTTTTTTTTTTTTTTTTGGTGTCGGCTAAAATCATCCAATGACATCTCCCGCCCTTGGGCGGACCGGGAGATAGTGTCAGACTCTTACTGACTAAAAACCCACCCCGTTCCTTCGTTGCCTTAGATACCAGGGCCGGGCTTTCCTTTCGGAAACAAACCCTTGGCCCCAGTAGGCTTCGACCCTGCCTGCCTGCATTCATCAACACTAGGTGTATCTGTCGGACACGATGTCAGATGTGACAGCGCAATTTTTGGCCACGCCCATTTGTGAGCTCGAGCCCACGGCTCAGTTCAGCCTTAAAGTTTAGATTACAAGTCTTTGAAGGCAGCCCATTAAACTTAATGGCGTATTTTATCTAACAGACAGATTCTTATCCACAGGATATATTTAATGTTTATGTTGCTATTTTAAACGTTTTTTTTTAAATGTCAAGTTCAAGACATTCAGTTCATTTATTTATCTTATTACTTTTGTACACAGGGAAATAGGAAGAGATAAAAATCACACTAGCATTATAAAGGCGAACTTTTTGTCTTTGTACCTAAATTCTTCACGCTCGAACGGATGAACGTATTTGGATGAAATTTGACACACGGGTAGACCGTATCCTAGAATAGCACAATCGATACTATTTTTTTTTTTCATGTAAGCTTGTCTTAAAGGCATGTTGTATTACGCAGAAAATAATTTGAACCGATAACCAATTTTCGGATCCCAATCGAAGTGCACAACTACAGCAAAGGGTTTAACATGTTTGCCATGTACTATACCAACTCTTTTGGCGTATATCTAGCATAGCATAGCATCAGCCTTATAATGTCCCCGCTGCTGGGACTGAGGCCTCCTCTGTAGGATAGGGAACGAGCCGTAATCCACCACACGGGCCCAGTGCGGGTTGGTGCATGTCACATGTCTTCGGCGTATATCTAATAAAAGTTATTCTATTCTAAGCCTTCATAAGCAAAACCGTCGTCAGTGTTTGTCTCAAGAGAGTTGATTGAAAAATTATCTAGCTCTTAGTCCTACAATCGTCTAAAGATTATGTATCCCTAAGTAAACTAAGCAGCTTAATATGTTCAACTTACTACACGAGCTTGAAAGACTGTTGAGAGATATATTGCTTGAATGATGTGGTATCTCTTGATAGGCTTTCACGACACCCACGGGTTAGTTCGGAAGAGTTGGAAATCGTAGGCGGTTGTTATTAAGGTTACCTGCCCACGTTGTGCTGTATATAATGTGAACATAGATAAGTACCTAACTCATTTTATTCATCACAATATTTAGATCTATTTATGACTTGAGAAGTCCACGGAATAAGGTTTTGCATATAAACTAAATTCCCTTTTCACTCCTTTCCACTGAAGCAGAGTTGGACAGACTGAAGCAGAGCAGAGAAGTGAAGAGTGTTAAATGTTTCCATTGAAACGGAGTGGAGTGGAGTTGAGCTACCCTCCGCTTCATGCCCTATTTACAAGTCCGCTCAGCAGGCAGCTTTACTTCGCTCCACTTATACTGGGCTAGGGTTGAGCGAAAGAAATCCGGGCCCTGGAACGAAGGCAAAGCAGGCAGGCAGGTTTTAGTCAATAAAAGTCTAACACTCTCGCTCCGCCCAAGAACGGGAGATGTCATTGGATAATTTTCCACCTAAAAAAAACCTCCGCATTAGTGGAAATGCATCCTTAAAGGTTTAATTTTCAGAAACCTCTCCTTTTATATTATATCCATGTATGACCTTGGCGCGATCAGAGTCGGGTCACTAGTTTCGAATGAAAAAAAATCTTTCAAGTTGTGAAATATTTTTTCTTAAAATTATGCTATGTTTTTTTTTTGTGGTAAGTAGTAAACCACAGCTATAAAAGACCAGGTGAAGTGGTTTTATTAGGAAATATGGGAATACAAGCCAATATTATTGAAGATGAAGAAAATTTTACAGATACAGAAAATAATTTCAGATATGATTGTGTTAAAAAGGATCCAGACAAACGCTGCCCTGAATAATTTGCTGAAAATGAGACGCAAATAACTGAGTCGAGTAAACATCTACATAATTGGGGTACAACAGCTTTTGTTAAATAAATCAAAGAGCCAGTGGAGCTAGTTGTCTTAATTAATTTTATAGCAAAAACAGCCTAGCCTCTCTAAGACTTCAGCCATTAAAATTCATGACTTCATTTAGTTACTATTAACGATGACCGAATTGTAAAGCCGGGTACAGACTGTTGTAACATACGAGTAACATGCAAGGTAACACTAAAGGAGCATGTACCTACTCACATAGTTGAAATGTTCTGTAATAATAATAATATTTCACAACTTTCACGGAACGCCATTTAATCCCAAACTAAGCAGATGTTGTGCTATGAGTACTAGACAACTGATAAACATACTTACGCATTCCAAAATACATACTTATTATAGATAAATTACACTCAGGCACAGAACAAATGATCATGCTCATCACACAAACATTTGTCCTGGGTGAGAATCGAACCCAAGGCCGCCGGCATAGCAGTCACGGCCACTGACAACTAGACCAACATGCCAGTCAGTGTACACGGTTCGTGCGCGCAAGGCGTCCACAGTTCCACACCATGGGAATTCTGTTATATTGCATGATCATGATACATTGCGATTAAAAAGTAATTTGCCGTCCACTATGGACGGCAAATTACTCAAAAACCCGCTTTTATCCCATCGCTTGTGGGCACGCAATGGACTATTTCCGCACTAGTGCAGAAAAGTGCGCGTGCTCGCCCCCCCCACAATGTTATTGTAATACAATAATTGTTTATCGTATAAGGCGCGCGTCGACCCCCACGAGGCGCGGGTCAACCCCTACGAGTCATAAGTGTATTGAAAAATATACTATTACTCCGTGTAACATTGCATGTTACGTTATAGCTGTCTGTACTCGGCTTTACAATCTCCTCTGAAATTTGCGATTCTGATTGCTAGCTAAGTTTTTGTATTGCAAACAATTTGATTAGTCCATGGAATGGTTATGTGAACACGTCATCTACGATTTTGGTTAATGCAATCAATAAAATCATCATTAATTCATTTGTCGTTTTGTTCAAGTGTGTTGTCAACATTAATTTGGTATTCTTAAAAGATGGGTGTGAATTGGGCATTAATTCTGTTGATAAGGGCAGAAAAGTCAAAAAGAAAAGTCAGGCATACATTTATAGAGAACTTTGGAAAGTATTGATTTGGGATACTGTATTTTAATTGATTGTAAACGTTGACCGCAAACGCATTGACGTCTTTGAGATGTGGTGCTGGAGAAGAATGCTCCGTATCCCTTGGACAGCATTTCGGACCAACGTATCCATATTGCGAGAACTCAAAATCTCCTCGCGGTTGTCGTCCGAGTGTCTCAGAAAGATTCTGCAATACTTCGGTCACATTGCAAGGAAGGACGGTGGCAACCTCGAAAGGCTTATCGTGACCGGTAAAGTGGATGGGAAAAGGCCTCGTGGACGCAGCCCAATACGTTGGTCCGACCAGATCCGCACCACTCTTAACTCTACGGTATATAATGCCCTTCACACCGCCAGAGACAGAAACAGATGGAGAAACGTCGTGCGAATGAAAGTGATGAAGCAGGGATGTCACGACCCTCAGCATTGAGGAATACGACGCAAGGAGGAGGAACCGTTGACTGAAAAGTTGAAAGGAATCGTTTGTCTTAGTACAGTCATGTGAAGAGGAAGAAAGAAACGAATACTTTGATCATTACTCATTGTTAGTTTATTCATTTCTTACTAGCTTTTGCCCGCGGCTTCGCTCCCGTTCTACCCTACTATATCCTACTTAATCTTACTCTACCCTATCTTATCCTACCTTATCCTACTCTACCCTACGCTACCCTACTCTACCTTACTCTACCCTACTCTACTCTACCCTACTCTACCCTACTCTACCCTACTCTACCCTACTCAACCCTAATCAAAAAATGAGCAGGTTTTGGATATTCTATGTCCTTCTTCTAGTTCTAAGCTACCTTCCCACCAATTTTCAGCCTAATCGGTTCAGCCGTTCTTGAATTATAGTGTAACTAACGCGACTTTCTTTTATATATATAGATATCTAGCAGTGGGATAGCTTCTAGGGGAAAAGGCCTCCCTCCATTCCTTCTATACATAAACCTATACACATAAACCTTCCTCATCAATCGTTTGGTCTATAGATGAAAACCGAATGAAAATTTGTTCAGTAGCGTTCAATATTATCGCGTTCATGGACAGACGCGTTGGGGTATTTGGTTTTATAATACATTGATAAAAGCATATATTTGTCAGAAATAGACAGCCTTGAATATTTAAAATTGTCGTAACAACGCAATATATCTAAAGACAAATACGTCATTAAGGATCATTAATAAGAAAAGAAAGAGAAAACGATAGAACCGTAAGATTACCTATTAACTTAATGACTGCCAAATTGTTACAACTAAAACCCAAATTAGATATAATGACAACGAACTAGCTACGGCTATCAAATTAATGACATCCTTATGTGGTTTCAAACCGCTGTCTCTAGCAGTTATTATGGCAATCTCTCAAACCATTGTCTATAAGTTCGAGAATTTTGTCTAACAATCGGAGGTTTGACTTGATTTGAATAATAAACAATTCTACCTCTATTTTGGATGGTTTGTTATTAATTTGAAGTTGCTTTTTATGAATACTGATTCTGTACATATCAATGCTTCTGTAGAATTATAAGTAGGTTTTATAGATGTTATTTCATTGATACAATCCATACCTACCTAATATTAAAAATGTGAATGTAACTCTGTCTGTCTGTTATGCTATTGAACTGATTTTGAGGAATTTTCGTATGGAGCTAGCTTGAACCTCAAGGATTGTCATAGGCCACTCGCTAGCCCTATCTGTCTTCAACTTTGCGTCCGTGAACGAAGCCTTTGCTTTTATTGTATTATTATGTCTTATATTGTGTGTGAAATTTGTTAAACTTTAATGGGTCCAGTTACCTGATATAAATGAATTATTATTATTATTTGCCAGAAGCTAGTACTACTTTACATGTAAAAATTGACAAGTTCTTAAATGACACATTTTAGCTTATGTTAAGTTTTAGTTAGTGAGTTATGTTAATGGTTTTAATGAGTATATTATTAAATTATTATTATTTATTATATCGAGCCTATACTGTCCCTACTGCTGGGTAAAGGCCTCCCTCCATTCCTTCCAGTGTTTTCGGCTTTGAGCCACTTCAAATCAATTCCCAAGGAGGAGGCATCCAAGTCGTCCCGCCATCTCTTTCACGGTCATCGTTCGCCACCGTGACTTTGTGTTCTACGGGCCCACGGCTCGATCGGCATGCGGCAGACATGTCCAGCCCAGCCCCACTTAAGCTGGGCAGCCTTCTGAGCCACGTCATTGATCTGCGTTTTGGAGTGCAGTATAATGTTTCGAACGCAATCCGTTAATTAGCACGTTGGCAAACCTTATGTTAGTCAAAGACCAAGTCTGTGCACCATAAGTCAGGATGGAGAGAATACACATGTCCATTAATTTACGCTTAAGTAGTATTGATATACTTAATATTATATTTATTTATACATGTCACTACCGCAAATACAATATATATTTTCTACCTTGTAAACATTTTCACAAACTACCACGGAGCATTCAGTGAAGCTGAAAGAAACTTGGCACATTCGGTGATGACCTGGATTAAGACAAAGGGTATGTTTAATTTCAGACGTAAGTTCTTGTGGAGCTCACGCTGTTGTGCCCGGTTTGGGCGGAGCACCGCCATGTCCTTGTGGAGGCAATCGGTGGTTCACTGCCGCCGGACCATAGTCTGAACCAGAGCCCGCCCTGGCTGGCTATGGTCCGGAGCGAGGAGGAACGGCAAGCGGTCACCTCCTTCTGCCAAGCAGTACTTCTAGCAATGGAGGAGGCCGCAAAGGGAACGAACATCTGCCCACCTAGGTGCAGCAGGGCCGATGCCCGCAAGGACTGCGGAGATTTTTTCAAAAGGGAACCGTAGCTTTAGACTGCAAAGTAAAAGTCTGACACGCCCTCCCGCTCTACCCAGAGGGACCCACCACCACCGGGAGAAGTCATTGGATGATCACTTATGATGACCTTAAATAAAACGTTCTCATGAAATATTTTTTGACGATTACGCAGGCGAAACCTCTTGTAAGCAAGATTGTGTCTATGATGACTCTTAATGACGTTATTGAGTTTCTAATTTGAAGCCGGATATGAGATTATTATCTTCAAAAGTAACGTTAGAAGCAAGTAAACGCGACCATCCTTCATATGTTCAACACAATTACCATCTAGCCGTTCACCTGCAAAGACAAATTGCTCCCGTCCGTCCATTGAACAAACACCTTGAGAATTATAATAGTATGTGAATTTGAATTTTAAGATCTGACTGACAAAGTTGAAAGTGAATTTAGGAAGGCAGAATATGTTGTTTTTAAGAATGAATTTTGGAATTTAGGCTATACAAGTTATGTAAAATTTTGAGTGTGTCAAAACTATGTTTTATTGTTATTTTTGGAGTTTGGTTTCCGCACTCAGTCCACTCAACGTTAGCTCCAGTGATCTTTATTTCATTTAGTCCACCTCTCTCCGGAAGTTGAAGCGGAAAAGTCTATTCAGGCCATCTATGTTTGATGATAACCGTAGGAAAGCTGCCGATTACATCCGAGTCCTTCTAGAGAGGAGGAGCCTTGAGACCCAGCTATGGGAACATTATAAGGCTGATATGCGTTATGACTACTAATTAAAGAATTATTATCAAATTAATAACCTATGTTTTTTTTACAAACAATCAACATTCATCATCGGTACACTAAGATTGATTGCTCCCATATTATCGTCAGGCACTAATGCATTGGATTTCACAACCTGATTGACAAATCACACAAAATTGCTCTCATCAATCAGTAAAATCTCTTCCACTATAATTTCGGTAGTTCTCTACTTTCGATAAGATTTGGATATATCAAATGATATTGAAGATAGTTCATTGCGATAGTAAATGCTTTTGGTGTCTCTTGATGCACAAGCAAAAATCACTGCACAAAGAGCACTTCGAAAAGTAATTTTCGGAGTACTGTTTAATTTGAGTGTGATTTCGTTGATAATTTTGTCATCTTTGGTTTCATAATTATGATTGAGTTACTTGAGTTTATCATTAATGGTGAGCTGGTTAATATTTCAAAAATCAAAATTGAGATAATTTGGATAGAATGGATAGACGAACGTCTTATAACAAAAACTTATAAGGCGTTGCATTGAACAATTTTGTTGTATTCCTCTATCGCTGAAAGGATTTTCAAAAAATATTTTTGTATACCTGTACTAACAAAAACAACAACAATGGCATCTTTAAAGTGATAGATAGCCTGTAAGTTTGACAGTGCTCTGGTGTGGAACCTTACCCAGAGGACCAAGTTGTTTTTATCTAACATAATGTTTTAAGATCATACTAAGAATTTTCTTGTTATGAAAGGACCATTAAGATGTCTGATTAAATAAATAATATTATATTATGTACTGGATCACGAAGTGTCCTAATCTACCTTAAAACTTTACTTTCTACTTAAATTTCTTAATTCTCGTTTATGTTAAGGATTTTAGTAAAACACATAGGTACTAAATATGTCTTAAGAGTATAAATTCGATATATGCCTAATATTGTTTCGTTTTATATTTGCGAGACGTAAGAAACGAAAAACAAAGAGAGTCCCTAATAACATACATTAGCGCCTAAAAACATTGATTTTCATTTTTTTTTTATTATTAATAAGCTCCTTTTGACCACTATCTCACCCAATGGATGTCATATTCCGGACATCAAGATATAAAAAAAATCATCAACTACTCCAGTCATCACAATTTGACGATAAAACTTTTGTTATTAAACTGTATAATTTATTTGATGATCTCAGTTGCAATAATAATATTATAATTTGAATATTTGATAACAATTAACTGATATTTTTCTTTCTGTTTGTCCACAGAACAGCGCGCCGATGTGGGAGGAGTTTATATCAAAGGCGACAAAACTACACTCAGCATTGAAGTAAGTAATAGAACACATTACCTAATAGTTTCTTGTTAAGCGGCAAAATCGCCTTCACAAAGTGTCGATATTCAAGTACCCATGTCCGGTGCAGTTTCGGCAATAGGTACTGTCAAATCATTTCCGATTGAAACTTAAGTGCATGCTTGTCTTTTCACCAGGTAACCATCCGCACTTGTAATTTCTGATTATGGTGAAAGCGAGTGAGACCATGTTTTCATAGAGCATACGTTTAACACTTAAGGAACGTAGTTGAAGACATGAACCGTCGGAATTAGGTAGATCTGAGGTATTCATTTGACAAAATCCAATAAATTAGAATGGTCGTTTTCTAAAAGCAAAATAGGCCCCTGAAGTTAGGAATAGCTCATGATGGCAAATTTTACGATGAAGGTTCGATTACCCTGCATTACCTAAAGGTAAGGATACATCATTTTAGTAATAACAAACTAACCAGTAAGTACATCGTCATTTATTTCATCACTATTGATCTCACCAGCGTGTATCACTCATGTCTGCCTGATAAATTACGGCCTGCTGTACACTCTTCTAGATAATTCCTTATTAGTCCCAGCTGTGGGATTATTATAAGACTGATTATGCTTTTAAGTAGTTGCAATACATGTTAAGCGAATTTTTCAATAACAGCTAGGTGCCAATGTTAAGTAACAGCTTTTACCGCTCTAGTAAAGAAATTTTTATAGGAATTTTCCATTTCCACACAAATGATTCGAATGATCCGTCCATATTTTTCTGTGTCCATTTCATCGTTTTACGACCTTCGGAATTCAGCTTTAATCAAATACAACCCTTTCCAATTCTTTCAAGCTATAAATATATGATCATTTGCTGTTAAAATTCTTGACTCTTATTCAAATATTAGATACGAAAAGTTAACCTTCATACGATGCATCGTAACTCGACTACAGTTTGCCATTTAGCCACAATTGAGTGGCCGTTGACTCGCAAATTGACAATGATATAGCTACATGTGATCTGATAATAAAAGGTTATTGTTGCGTATCTTGTGCTGTAAATATTTCATTCGTGGAGGTCACGGCTGCAGTTGGAAATGTGAGATCAATTCGAGATGGGTCTAATATAGATGCATTTTATTTAGTGTCTGGTGACCGCACATCTTCATCACTGGTCAATGTTATTGTGTTTATAGCTTTGTTTTGATCCTTAAGTCCTGACTGGATCGTAGCAAGTGAATGGGGGATATTGTAATGTAGACTGGGATTAATAGAATATACTTCATGGCTATTAATTTTTGCATATTTGTTTTTAAATTGACTTCTATTCTATATAACATCATCAACAGCATAGACCATCACCGTTTTTGGAAGTTTGTTTTGGAAATCCTATCTGGATCGTATGGAATGAATGGGAGATATTGTAATGTGGACTGGGATTAACAGAATATGCTACGTGTCTATGTTTAAATGTAAATTACACTCATTAGGTAAATACAAAATATTGGTTTGAATATGGATTCATTCCATAATATTTTCTTTCCTAAAATTTAGCTCCACATCAATCTCAAATATGTTTTCCTATTTGGCAGGTCAGCCCTCGTAGCGATTGCCGCTTTCCTGGATGCCTTCCAGAAGATCGCAGATGCAGCCACAAATGCTAGGGGTGAGTGTACTTTTAATTTGCACTTATTTTTCTGTTTTCTTTCCATATGTGTACTGAAACGTTACCGAAAACATTTTGGTTCAAAACATTTGGCATGTTGTAAATTGATTTGATGCGATGCGCTGAATTTGATTGCGCTTCAGTATAATGTTATATGTCAGTAGTATTTTCAATTAGTTCATATTTATCTTTAGTGGAATTGGAGGTGATGATGTGAATGTTTCTTTTGCAGTAATAGAGATTGCAAACCGGACCCGGCCGGGCCCGGTGCCCTTTTTTGACATCCACCGGGCCCGACCATTCATACCGGGCCTAGTGACCGGCCCAGCCATTCATACCCGGCCCGGTGACCAGCCCGGTATGAATGGCCGGCCCAATAAATGTCTAAAAGGGCACCGGGCCCGGCCGGGTCCGGCCCGGCCGGGCCCGGTTTGCAATCTCTATGCAGTAATCAGTGACGACACCAGTTATTTCGGGACTTCTGTTAGGGATAATGAAAATGAAATTAAAACGACGTGTTGTGAAAAATAATCACAATTGTTTATTTTTAAAATAATCTCAATAGTCGATGTTTTGACTTACGAACTATTCAGATCTGAACCAGCTCAGCAGCTTTGAGATCTTTACATCGCTTGTGTTGTAATACAGAGCAGGATAGAGATTGGTAGTATGTATGATGATTAAGTACTGACAATTTTTTTTATAATTGTTTGTCTTGTGGTTAAGCACAATCTCACCTGATGGTAACGATGTGATCGACGATGGAACACGCTTGCCTAGAAAGTAATCTATTTACTCTTGACTTAAAGACCTCTAGCTTGTAGCTATCAGGAAACACAGACTCCGACAAGGAATTCCACACTCAATGAATGTGTTCCCAAAACGATATAGCATGCATGTCATGCGTCTTTTAAGTTAGAAGACAATATTCAATTCAATAGATTTTGCCTATTAATGTTGTAAATGAAATTGATATTATATAATGTTAGAAAATCAATACAATAACTGAACCATCAATCACCAATCCTAAAACTTTCAACAGCAAGCAATGAAATTAAATATTGAAGTTATAATTTATTGTTACCGAACTTTAAATCTATGTTAATCTTAATTTTACTGTTGATATGAAGCGAATTTTGACTGTGATAACAAATAATTGAGCAAAACATATAATATGATCACGAAAATAGCAAGATTGAAAAAGACTCGTATATAAAAGTTAATAGTGATAATGAAAATAGATTTTTTTTTTTAAAGAAGGAGAGTTAAATATTGCTAGTCATAGATCATGAGTCATGGATAATTCTTTTAAAATGAAAATCGTAAAGTGATCTAATTCAATTACAAATTAACTTAATACTAAGTATGCATAAGAACCCTGCTTTGAAATTGAAATTTTCTTGTTTATTAATAAAAAGTTAAAAAGCCCTATATTTAGAGAAAAGCAGATTGCAAAAAAACTAAATTAGATCACTCTACAACGAATTTAAAACAATTTAAGGGACAATAGTACTCTTAATCCAGTCAAGATACTCGTAAACTTTGCTGTAGACTCCAGGAACACCCTCCATGCCACAGGGAACTGGTCCGAAACTGACGATTCCGATGACTTCGAATGTTCTTCCGTCCTCGTACATGAGTGGGCCTCCAGAGTCACCTTTGCACGAGTCCTTACCGCTGACGCCACCGGCGCACATCTGAGCTTTCCATAGTGGCACGCTACGTCCAGGGAAACTGTAGACTGGTTGGCATTTCTGTGGAAATGACCACGTTATTAACAATTAACTTCGGTCAGAGGTTCAGGTGAACGTTAAAAATTCATAATAACCCATTTCACCCAGTGAAAAAGTATCATTCTACTGATGAAAGATTTTTTTTTTTAAATTGAGCAAAAATGTTTTGATATTATTAATTACAAACGAAAATACTTTTTCTTATTTCTATTTATACGTAATAAGGAATTAAAAGTATTATTTTCGTTTGTTTAAATATAATGCTTTTTGAATAATCATGAATTATTCAAAAAGACGATAGCCATATTGCCACCATAAGCTGAATAACTGATTGCGTAAAAGCGCGCACCCGAACACGGATAGAAATATGAAACATAGTTACTATTTTTATTTGAATGGCTAATTTGCAGGCACCCTAGTCTATCAATGCTTGAAAGTTGTGTCTGTCTGCTAAATGGTGACTTAAAGGCTTACAGAGCTAAATATATAAACGTGGTTCTACGCAGAAGAGCGGACCACGAGCTGAGCTCAAATTCGTATAGTATCGCTCGTACTCAGCTCCTCTACAGCTAGTAAAATAATTAAAGCTCCTCTAAAGGCCCTGATCAACGGGCGCGTAAAACAGCGGTCTTATGGCTAGTTATAAAATTCGCCGGCGTGTCATTGCAATACGAACGACGAGCCTGGCTCGCGGCTCGTCGTGTTTGCCTCATCTTCTACTCGGCTCGTCGTTCTAAACTGTTTTAACTCGCTAGTCGATTAACACCAACAAGTCGTGAGTAAAACCGATGTTTTTTAAAACCGCGGTATAGGCTCGTACGTCGATCATCCACTTTACGTATAAGACTTGTTGCGACACCCCTAAATAAATTAGGGTAAGTGCAAGATGTTGATGTTGCGTGTACAAAAGACTCGATAACTTACTTCAGAGTTAACGTACGGCAACTCAACGTGAAGTTTGACATTGCTGTAGGATTTCCTGTCACTCACGGCTCCCCAACCGGCTGCGTACAACGTGAAGTTGGCTGGGACGTTCTGGGGCGCTGTCAGGTCTTTGCTTGGTAAGCAGATTGGACGGATGAAATCTGAAAATGATAATTACAATGTTCAGACTTGATACTTCAGAGAAATCATTCTGCGACTGGAAAGTGACTTTGAAATTGTATAGACAAAACTGCGTTCCCATAAGCAAAACGATAAGATTACAAAGTTTGTGATGATTGCAAGAATCTTGGAACAATAGGGCACGTACTCAATATCTTAGAACGTTAAAACGTTAGTTGCCATGTTGGACCAAGGTGACCGTCAGTAAATGTTCCATTCCGACATGCCTTTCTTCAACTTACGCTTGCAGGTCCCTGGTCTCACGGGCATGCATCACATGATAAAAAGGGTGGGCGTCAAAAACCCGAGCTTGTACGGCAGAGTGATCTGCGTTGAGCTATTGAATTAATCTTTCGGTTCAGGCCACGGCAGTCTCATGTGACTAACAATAGTAAATAAGCACTTACATATACATATATTATGTCAAATTTCCGCTTGTAATTCGGTTGCTTATTTTTTGCCATTACTCTACGTAATAAACAAAAAACTGGGTGTGATTTTTTGACAGTTCCAAATATTCCCTTTGGTAACTTACGTGTTAAGTGTATTTTCTGTCTTAATTCCACAAAGCCTCTAGTGTGAATTCAAAATACAATTTTAACGAACCTGTAAACGGAGCAGCCTCCTTTAGTCGTAACAAGGCGATGTCGTTCCTCTTCAAGGAACTGACAGGGTTGTATTGTGGATGCGGAATGATCTTGTCAATGAGGATCCTGGTGACACCCTCAGTGCAGTCTTCACCACCTGCTTCGACTGCTGCACAGTCCGGACCTTCGTGAGAAATGTCGTATTCTCCCAGACGAACTCGCTTACTGCAAAAGTAATCAGGTTACATTAATATCAGAACCACAAAACGAGATTTTCAATTCTGTCCTCAATTTAATCAATGGCATTGCAATGGAAGTGAGATGATTGGTAGGTATACTATATTTGGTTATATTGTATAAGCGAGTCAGTAAGACATACTATAATGTATACTCGCAAACTTTGGTCGTTATAATATAGTCCCGGTTATGTATAACCGGTTAAGAGCAGTGGTGGCCGAGTGGTAATGGCCCCGACTCATGAGTCGTAGGTTGCGGTTTCAAACCCAGCCAGGCGCCTTACTTTGTGTAATTTATTTCATCACCACTGCTCTTAAAACGGTGAAGGAAAACATAGTGAGGAAACCGGCATGTCCTAGAACTAAAAATTCGAAGATATGTGACATCCACCAAACCACACTGGGCCCACGTGGTGGATCACGGTCCATTCCCTCTTCTGAAGAGGAGGCCAGAGTCCCAGCAGTGGGAACATAATAAGGCTGATGCTATGCTATGCTATGTATATGAAGTTGAGTATTTCTCAAATTCTACGTTAGCAGAAAAAAAAATCATTAGTTGGCATTCAAGTAGGTTTGAGACGTTCTTAAATCAAAATATTCTATTGAGAAACCCAAGAAAAAAACGCTTACGTTGTTTTTGATATCGTGCGAATTTCATCACGCTTGCGGTATTGCCCCGTTCGCGTAGCCTCTACAAACCTTTTTATACAAGTATTAATTGTTGTGTAAGCCTTAAATACAGACGTCTTGTTGGAGTGGTGTCTAGTAAAACTAAATCAGGATCTGCATTACTTGACAATTAATTAGTTTAAGAAATAATGATGTTCTAACTCACGGTGTGCCAATAGCCAGTACTTGTCCAGCAACACAATGACCTGCTGTCAGGACGTATTTGCCACTGATCAGGACACCTCCACAGAGCAGCTTCGTCATGGTACCTTGCACATATTCGATCATCACCAACCATGGGTATTGGTCAACTGTTGTCGCATTACCGCCTGGAAAATTAAAGTTAATATTTTAGATTTTGCAAGGAGCTAGCTTATTGTGAAGAAGAGCGCAGTTTGTGCACCAAAAATAAATTTTTCCTTGGATTTACCAGAGCTTTGTGAGAAATTCTGTTATGCAGGCAATATAGTTAGTTCTGGACCCTAAATTACATAGTGATTCAAAGTGATTTTAAAATAGAATAAACCTGCGTTATGAACAATGGTACATACGTAAAAAAACTTAATATACTGACCCACAATCTTGTTGCCGACTCTGCTATCAACACCGCAGCATTCTGTGCGAGGATCAGGAGGGTTTGCGTTCATATGAGCATTGCAGTTTCCTGATGGAACTACCGTGGTATCCTGGGTGCGGTCTGGTTGTGGACCGCAGCAGACACTGTATTGTTCTGTTCCTTCGCATCTGGAATATGCAATTTGGTTTTAAGTTCTTGCTTTTGATTAGTAGACACTTTGGCAGTATCGTCTCCATATCATCTACGATTACAGTCTGATAGTTTACAGTAAGAGTTGCAATGACATATCTAATATATAAAAATCTCGAGTTTGTTATCGCACTCCTCTGAAATGGCTTCACCGATTTTTATGTTCCATTACCATGCCTTCATGTTTTTCTTTGATAATAATTTATAAGTGTATGTGTATAATAAATCCCTTATAGCAGATGACAATATTTTAATATTACAGACGGAAGTTACGGCTACTTAGATTTTCTGTGAAAAGCAAAGGGAGTATACCAATTTAACCTAGTCGCATGATCAGACTTAAATAAAAATCATTGGTCTGTCTATAAAATGAGATTGAACTTTAAACTTAAGTGTTCGATTACGGACACGCGGTGCGTTGCGCGGCGCGTCGGGCGGTCCGTCGTACATTGCCATATGTTTATGTTTGCATGAGCGATGACGCAGTCCGCTGCTGCAATGTACGACGAAACGTCCAACGCGCCGCGTCTCCGTTAACACGGCCTAAGTGTAATTTGTTGTAGATTATTTTCCTAAAGTATCTAATTACATAATGAATCATTTATGGTAATACAAGTCTTACAACACAAACAATTATTTTAACGATTTTCCTCATTGTCTGTATAACTTGTCCGACCAGGTTAGTGATAAACATAATGTATTCATCTATGTATATTTAAAAAAAAAAACATGTCTGCTTCTTTAGTAGATTTTATCTTAGAGCGTTGTACGCGCGAAATGATGATGCAAACGATTGTAAACAAGTTCGTCGATGATATTAATACGGTAGTAGATCGTCGACGAGTAATATAAAATAAAAAAAAATATATGCAAAAATATGGGAACATCCGTGAACAATATATAGAAGATAATATCGCTAGATTAGAATGGAATGCAAAGCAGAACGTAGAGCAAAGTGGATAGGAAAAGGCGTCGTGGGCGTAGCGCAAAACGTTGATCCGACCAGATCCGCACCGCTCTTGATTCTACGATATAAAACCCTTCATACCGCCAGAGACAGAAACAGATGGAGGAATATCATATAAAAGTGATGAAGTAGGGTGGCACGATCCTCAGCATTGAAGAATACGACGCAAGGAAGAGAAAGGAGTGAATAATAAGATGATAGCTGACAGAGATGTATCTTAGAAGAATACGCACATGCGTCGCAGAAAAACCAATTTTGATGAAGACGGTTGGAGTCATAATGTTCTTAACTAGCTTATAATACTTCGTTTAATGCATCATTAAAATTTTTATATTTTACGAATATACCAAACAGTCCTTGACATTTGCCAACAAGATTCTAAATTTTTATTGTAACGTTTCCTCGTGTCGTATGTAGTGTGTTATTATCTCTGGTTACGTCATTATTATCTAGTACTAAGGATTCCCCTGCTATGCCATCTTGATTGTACACTTCCTAAGTTTGTTGTCAACAAGTTTGTATTAGCAAGTGGTTTCCCAAATGATTCATACCTTAAGAGCCTATTGTTTTTAACTTATAATTTCTGTATGACTAGTTGAGCCACATTGAAAAAACCCCTGCAAAATGGCTAATAAATATTCTATCACATCCATAAAGTTTCATCATCATCATCATCATTTCAGCAGAAAGATGACCACTGTTGGACGTAGGCCTCCCCGAGGGTCGCCATAACGTCCGGTCCTGTGCGTCTCGCATCCATCGTTCCCGTGACCCCCACCAGGTCACCGATTCCAACGCTGCGTCTTCCGGTACGTGCTCGCCACTCTAGAACCTTTCGTCCCCATTGACTATCTGTTCTACGAGCATTGTTCCTTGCCCACTGCCACTTAAGTTTGGCGATTCTTCCATAAAGTTAATTTTGTTTTTTTTTTTCAGACGTTGACATCGATTATTATATTTACGTTTTTGGTAGGATGATTAGTTTCTGCCCTTGGCTACAAAATGTTCGACGCTTGAATGATCTTACTCACTTGGACTTCTGCACATAGGCGATGTTTTCAGGCGGCACTGGTGGCTTTAGCATGTTCGCGAGATGAGCGCACGAGTACAAGCTGATGCATTGTCCGATGTTGCCTTCAGGAGTGTAGCAGTTTCCTTGTGGTTGTGGCTTTCTCGGACAGCACACCTGGAAGAAGAGAGATATATTGTTGTTATTTTGCAATTTGGTCTTTAAGTAATTGATTTTCAGGTTCAGTTTTCTTCAAATTGAATTTACTTGGCGGTCATAAAAGAGGCTTAGGCACTTAAGCTTTTTAGATTGTTTCATATATGGTAATTGTTATTCTGACGGGGTTTAACATAACCTCCATAGATTTAATAACCTCACCCTAAATGGACAAAAAGCAGACAAAATCTAAACTAAATGTATATAAAAGCACTCAAAAACTTCTCAAAGTGATTTTTATTCGTGGAAATCTCTGAATGGGGCATCAAAGAAGGTTGCTTAAGAAGTGTAATCGATGACGCTCGATTCATTCAACCTTACCCTCAAGAGACTTGGCGTTTTGTAGACAGCCAGTGAATTGATTGGTGTCTCTTTGAAGAGAATGCCATTGATATCAATGTTGGAAAAGTTTCCTTTCAGTATTTTGGTTTTTCAAATGTGGTCCAGTATATTGGAAGTAGTAGTTTTGATTCACAGATGTAACGTTGTTGGCATGATTCAGAAAATAGAGGAAACACATCAACAACATATCGATCTTCAATACCATGACATATAATGAGTAATTTATTTTTGTATATGATGTTCATTATTTCCATTCATTAATTTCAGCTTTGCGGCTAAGACAGGATCAAAGTTTTTATTTAAAATGGAACAACTAATTATTTAGGTCAAATATGTAAATTAAATCGGTACAATGAATACAATCCCATAGACGGGGTGCTGTGCAGTGCTAACTAACTGTACATAAATAAATTCTTTAATCAAGGACAAAGAGAATCAAAGTTGACAATTTCATTTGCTGCTTTACCTACTTTGCCGAAGGGAGACTTAAGGTACCCACTTTGCTTAAAGTACACTTAGTGAGTAAAAAAAAGTTTCTTCTTGAAGAATAATCGTCGAATCTTCAGTGGTGTTAGCTGTCGTAAATGTCCAGCTAGACATCATACCTTATTACATTTTGAGAATAGTAAGCTGCCGTCGCAGCCGCAGCTTGCACAGACGCGCGACGCTTGTGACGCGCGGCCTGCTGCAAGTGCAAACGACGTAACATTGTGTTCGCTGTCCGCCGCTGGTACTCAAATCACTAGCGTTTTACTTGCGACCGCGCAAGTTGTCATTGTAGATACCTTTGGCAAACCGCATACCGTTCGAGCGCTACTAGATGGCGCTTCCCAGAGTAATTTTATTACTCGGGATTGTTGTCAACGCCTTGGTTTTAGTTTTAATAATTGGTCATCCCGCTCAGTAGTGAAAGGTTTTGGAGGTTTAAAGGCAGCCATTCACGGTTCCATTAAACTTCGTCCACTTGAAGAATAACTAATCAATGAAAATGCTGAGGTGGTCACCCTTTCGGTGCGGGCACGCTCAGCGTACTCTGTACATTTGTGTGTTTTTTTATTATTATTATTATTTCATGTTTGTAACCGTTGTGCTGTGTCTGTCTCGAATAAAAGTATTTCTTTCTTTCTTTCTTTTCTTTCTAAAATAACACGGACAATAAACATCAACCATCTTTGCAGATCTTAGTAAAAATGAAGATACTTACAGCCGGTGCAGATCCGTCGTACCCGCATTGCGACTTCTTCAGGAGTTCTATATCTTGGCTTGTGCGATCCCTTTTGTTGACCAGTTCTAGCAGCACTTGACAGTTGTAGACCGAGATGCAGTCGCCGCTGCCACCGCTGGGGGTAGTGCACGAATTTGATTCTGTAACCAATAAGAAAACGAGTCAATTTTTGGAAAAATATCTAATTTGCTCGATCAAAGTTAGGATATTTGCCTTGGAAGTTGAAAGAATAAAAAAAATGCTGTCCAGAACAATTTTGAAAATAGGGACAAACATTGGAAACACAAAGAGAAGGGTGCATCTGCGAGACATAAGCTTCAATAGAATTAAGTCTATGCGAAGCTTGTGTAGCGTCACCGAGGCAAAAACGAAAACGAGATATGCGAAGGCACCTTAAAACAGAAAAGTAGTAGGAAAACAGTAAAGTCACACAATACTGTAGAGGTCAACTATTTGTTTCTTTTTTTAACCGACTTTGAAAAAAAAATACATACAGCCAAACATAGAACCTTTCTATGTTCGGCTGGCTGTATTTTTTTTTTATGTATGTTCACCGATATCTCGGGAAATTGTGGACCGATTTCGAAAAATTTGATTTTGATTGAAAGATATTTTTATGGGACCAATTCGGAAGTATATTCCAAATTGGTCCCATAAAAATATCGTTTTGATATCATGATGAAATTTGAAGATATAGAACGAAGTTCTTCAAAAAATCATAGCAGAACTGCCGTTTTTACGAGTATTTGTATGTTCATCGATATCTCGGGCATTTGTAGACCGAATTTGAAATTTTTTGTTTTGATTGAAAGTTAATAGTCCCGAGTTGGTCTCCTAGAAATATTGTTTTGATCTGATGATGAACTTTGAAGATATAGAACGGAATTCTTCAAAAAATCATAGCAGAACTGTCGAAACAAGTAAAATTGCTTTGTTTATACAAGTAGTCGGTGACTGATTGAAGGAAGAAGGGGAGTAGATACATAGAAGTGATGTGATGATGAAGCCGGAAGGTAGGTAAGAAATGGTATTCTTTTATAAATCAGCATATTCTAGCCGTGTTTGGTATTAATAGAATTGTCATGATGATTTGATGATGGAACCGAATGGCGGAAGGTGTCTATTTAAGTCTGGCTGACGGGTACCTACTACAAGTACTACAACTAAAAAGTGTGAAATAAAAAACTAACTTTAATATCGGAAGTCGGTGTTAAATAACGAAGAGACCAAACTATTATAGAAACACCGACTTTCGAAATTAAAGTTATTTTGCGCTTTTTTGTGTTACATTGAAGTCGGTTGTATGTTTTTTGAAAAAAGTTTTTTGTATCCATACAGAACGTTAGTGCTCGTGGACGTCGCCAAGGGGGAGCAGGGGCCTACAGCCCCCCCTAAAACCTAGTTTAGGCACCAGTCTACCATAGTATAATGCCCATCCTATATGTTACGACAGTTGAAGGTTAAAAGTTTGTCCGGTTTGCGGAAAGTTTTCAAAACATAAAGGAACTTGGAGATGAAGATTAGATTTTGATATCTTGTCAACTTTATTTAGTATGCAGTGCCGGGTGCAATCTCTAGACCAAATGTGACTCGTTGATAAAATTCAAATGCTTACGTAAATAGGCGAATTTACAAATACTGTCAAATAACAAATCATGTTAGATATAAGTGATATTTACAAATTGTAAATATCATTTATATCTAACATGATTTGCTTAAAGATACGATGTTTTCCTTGGTAAGGTAACTTACACCCAGCTTAAAATAAAGCATAGTTTCGACACAAACAAAGTTAAAACCAAACTGAAGAACCAAGTTTATTGGTAGGTATAGGTTACGACAACTTACCCTTACTCTGATTCTCAGAATCTGTTGATATAAAAGTATAGTTTGTATTAATAATTTAATTTATCAAATAGTACAGTCATGTGGAGGCTTAATTAATATGATATCATAATAAACATTTTACTTATTTTTCATAATCTGGTAGGAAGTGCGTGTAAGGATACTGTCAAACAAAATAAATACGTCTATGATAGGAATCCAAAGAGCTAAACATTGTGATCTTTCGTTTCTGGCAATTTTAAAGTTTATATAGTAAAAGTTGATAATATTAATATTAAAACAACAGAAGTAAATTGATTAAAATAATAATTTGACTAAGAAGGCTGCTACGGTACGCTACTGATAAATTATAAAACAAAAATTCAACAAATATCTAACCAGGTACTGATTCATTCAACGGCGATTCTAAAGCATATAAAGTTAAATTAGTAATTATGAATATTAATGTAAATCTAAATGAACCAATTGAAGCTAAGATAGCTATCTACATTTATGTAGATTGGTACATACTAAGTAGTGAATGCACTTTTACTCTAATTTTTGCAGCTATTTAGTTTGTGATTATAAATTTAATAATAGTATACTATTTCAACTGAAAGCTCACCAGCAGTAGCTTCAATTCCTGCTGCTTTTGCTAAAGTTTGTGAAACAACATTTATAGTAACAGCCGAATGTCATATAAGAACTGGACAGCTATAGGCTGAGTTGATGAATAGGAACAGAATAAGCGTCAACAGCGTAGTGGCGAATGTGCTTGAACTCGAACGTGGAGCACGCATGCAAGCGTGTATGTGATTTCATTCGTTGTATGTATGGAGTCGAATTTTTGCAGCAATTTTTTTTACAATGATTATTTACATAGTAGTTCAATTAAAAGCTCACCAGTAGTAGCTTCAGTTTCTAGTTCTGATGCTCGAGTTTGAGAAGCATAATTTATAGTAATAGCCATTTATGAGTTAATGGATAGGAATGGAATAAGAGCTAACAGCGTAGAGGCGTTTTCTTGTAAGGATTCATTAGTCTAGTTTTAGTAGCTTACCAATTTTTGCTGCTTCTTGTGCTGTTGATACATGAACCGACAATACAACACATTTCGTTACGTTTATAAATGTTCCTATATTATTTTAGAAAGCTATGTCTTTTGCGACAGTTATACGAGTACATATACCATAATTTTTTGGCTTTCTAATAGTGCTTATAATTGATCTCAGTTATCTGAATAAATAAATTTTATTATTATATATATTCGATTACTGATCATCACTCACCGGCAATTTCTTCATCAGTTTCGTGCTCTGTCAAGTTATAATAAAGTAGGTATGTAAATTAACATTCATTACGAACCCATCATCATCCTGCGTCTCTGTTTTCACAAAGTCGATGATTCCTTTTTCTTATATATAATAGGTTATGTATATGTCATCCATATTAATGTTACCTATACTTTTTGACACATACTCTATTGCTCTACGTATGTAATATTATATTGTATCAATTGTATGTGTAAATGTAGTTCCATATGAGCTATTTTTATACATGTATCTAAATCAATAATGTCTAACTCACCCCTAGCCTCAGGTGATGGTAGGTTGTTGCCCTTGTGATCTGTTAATAGATACCGTTACTAAATCATATATTCAGTCGAGTGAAATAAACGAAATTTTATGCTGCATTGGTATCACAGCCTAATTGATGAATCCTTCAAAAGTTTAATGATCTAGTTTAATTATGTTCTACCATGTTTTCTTTATATAGAACTTTGGTGGATCAATAAGTTCTAGCTTAATAATGCATGATTTATAATTGAATATAAAAACTCACTCATTGGTCTTTGCGTACTAAATGTGTGATGTGTTGTTGTAGTAATATACGTTGTAGACGTAGGCGGCTTTATAGTTTTCACATTATGCACTGTCAAAAGAATTGATTTCGTTACTGTAATAATCTAAAATATCAAAAGATGCTTGAGACCAATAGTCGCAAAAACTCCAGTTACAACATATCTTGTAGCATCAGGGATTGGTTAAAAGCACTATTATATCAGGTAATGAATTTCAAAACTGAGTGTAAAAATTTAAAGTAGCCATTAGCCAAAAGATGACATGCTTTATCGTAGACTTACTGCTTGGAGTAGACGGCCTTTGGCTTGTATCTTTTTTAGCTGTCAATAAAAATATTCAATTAGAATCATATTACAATTTGGCTGAATTACTTAAAGAATTTTTTAAATCGATGTAAAAATAACGTACTTATATGTATTAATAAGAAAAATAAAGTTATGCTTCATGTATTGAAACTAATCTCAAAACCTATATATTGTTTCATATCGATTCTTACCGATATCTTTAGAGCGACTAGTAATATCTGTAACTCATGGATTTCTCAATGTTGATCAAAAACTTACCATACGATGGACCAAAATTAGCGTCAGGAAGCAAACTCCCTGTCAAAAGTAGAAATTATTTTTATTTCAAAAAGAACGACCCTAAAGCTACTTATAAAAGCTTAATACATGCATTCTCGTATAATAGTGATAACAGAAAGCAAAATTAAAAAAAAAAAAGACGGATAATTACTTACCCTTGCCATACAGAGGTGGCCGATTTGCTGTTTAAATAAATTCAAATAATATTAACAAAAACATGAATGATATAAAATTTTCAATTGTTTTAAAGTTCGATCGAAGCGTACATTTTTTTAAAGATATGATTCTGGTAGCAACGAAAAAGGATATTACAAGATTAAAAATCGAAAGAGTTTCGAGCATCTTTTTCATTAGATTTTTGTTTCAAATTAAAGAATTAAGCAAATTTAAGAATCGGATTTGAGAAAGACTCTTCAAAGAGAAGACTTGCTTAGACAAAAGTCCTGAATGCATATGAAATTAAAGATCAATTTGAGATAATGGTCAATTTGACATCTTTTTGGAGAGTGAAGTAAATAATTTCTACGAAAGAAACTGATTTAGCACACTGTTGGTTGCAAAAAAGGAGACACCTGAGAAATGAGATAAACGTAATAATTTTTGAAGAAATCCCATCTAAATAATACGACAAATAACTCACCCATGGGCTTTATGATTACAATTTGTGGCCAGTATTTATAAGTTTTCTCTGTCAAAGAAAATATTGTAATGTTAATTACATGTTATCCACATAGTCTTTTACAAAACGCAGGGTCGTGGGGTAGAAATATTCTACTGTAAATTTCTTTATAAATTATCAAAATAATTGTTTTGGTTTGGTGCGTCTTGCTATATCAAGTTAATCTATCTCATAATCAGTCTAGTTAAATAGTTTTTGTTGAAATCTACATTAGGGATATAAAATATTGATGATACTTCCGTATTTGCTATTGAAATCTCACCTTCATGTTTCATATCATCTGTTACTGTTGGTGTTGTATTTTCTGTCAAAAATATAACTAAATAAACAGGCGATAGTTGTAAATGTTTTAAAATATTTATTTCATTATAAATTGAAAATACAAGCCAGTACTTATATTAACTAAACAATAATTTTGTTTCATATTTGTGATATCTCGCAACTGACAGTAAGCCGCATCCATGTCCATCTTTTAACACTTATCCGCTATTTTTGGTTAGTTTTTGCTGTAGCTTGATCGGTGATGCCAACTATACTTTTCTGCTCTCTTGTCCAGATAGAAGGTCTATAGTACCTACTAATGTATCCTTGCTACTGTACGAGTTTTTGGAATCAGCGCTGTCCATCATGTTCTCTAAGATTTCCCAAGAAAACTTTTATAAGTACTTGAGCGTGCCTTACCATTAGTATCACTCAGAGTATCTTCTCCTGTCCAAAATAAAAAACTTTGCTCAACAAAAATGGAAATTTTTAATTGATATTAATTAAATTCATACGATATTGCCGTTAATTCTTACAGAAACTCTGTTACCCAACTTACCCAATTCTTCACCTGTAAAAATAACAGCTTTATTTTTTATTGCATTCATATCAAAAAGATGATATAGAATTGTAATATTATTACTAAAGCTACATTACATCTGTAAACTTAATTAATACCGAACATACATATACTAAACTTACCGTCCATTTGCGTTTCACTTGAGTTAATTTGGTCTGACAATAAAAAAACTCACTTTAAAATCATAATTTACGTAATTTCAATTTCGGTGTAAATAAATTAGTAGAATATTACCATCTATTGTATTTTGATCTGAAAAGAAATCCACGTCTGATTGACAAGATCTAAGATCTAGTTACGAATCTCCACAACCACCCACGAATCATTACACAAAACTCTATGTGTCAAAAGGCGAATTATTAAAAAAAAATGTAGTGTGATTAAGCATCAAAATATTTCAACAAGTTAAGTCTCACCGTCATCACTCAAAGATTCGGATGAACCAAAAGGTGGTGCTGGTGGAGAAAAAACAACATTAACACCTCGTAGGTACAAAAATGCTATAGAATCTCATTCCAAAGCCACTTTCAAAGTTATCAGTGCAGTGATCACTGGTTTTTAAATTGTCACTTTTAATTTAAATTTAATCGTGCCATAAATCAAAAGTGCCTGCTAAAACTTTTCTGTGCATTGAAATACTTTCGTTTACAAACTCACCCACAGTACTATGAAATTTTTGTCTATTAGCCATACGATGAACTGTTAAAAGAAAATCTATTCTTAATAACGCACGATAATATTTTAAAACAGCTGTTGAATGAATAAGTAGATATGGGTTAAAAAATGGGTTATTTGAAAAAAAAAAATGACACGGGGTGACGGAAATTCAGTTGACTTATTTATTTTGAAAGCATGACATCTCATTGTACGGAATGCATACCTACACAATATGAGGTTAACTTATACTACATATACTAGGAACTTTTATCATAATGTGTTTAATAATACCAACTTGTAGTACTGTCGTACTGCAGAGTAAAGGGCAGTGACAAAGCATGAGCATTAATCAGCACGGTTAATACGAGTACATCTTGTTACCTTGTCAGTTTGCGATGTGTGAATGAAGGATCAACGTGCGGCATCGACACGACTCGCGATTGGCAAAGTTATGTTTGTGTTGATGATTAACTTGTTTCTCATTTGATCACGGCCCGCAAGATAATGATCGATTGGTTGTTTATATATAAACACTATATTTGATTTTAGAATGATTCATTACGTCTAAGAAGAGAGGTTATTGAATTGTTGAACAATAATTGATTTATATTTCCGTAACGTAATATTTACCATAATTAAAGAATTCGTTTGCGAGCATTCATTCTCTGTAAGATTACGGGTTTTGGGGTTCTTCTCGAGGCTTATTTTTTTCTTTTTTGTATTATGTGTTTTGTATGCTTTATTCTATGAAGCCTCTTTTGTTGACATCGCTCTTTGACCGTCATTAGTATTTCTTTAGTTATTTTACAAGTTGTCCTAGTTTGAGTTCTTTCACTGCATTAACTGTTAGTTGCTTATCAGCTACTACAGTTAATTCACTTACTGCCCGATACTACCTACATAATTTCAAACCCATTATTTTACCTTTTTCTACTTCATTGTTTAGTAACAAATACATATTAAAACAGGTCTTATCAAGATATAATTGCATTTCGCTCAACATTTGAAATAATTCGTCCAACCACCTCCATTATATACAATCTATTATAAAAATCCTGGCTGTCTGTTTTAATCATTATTAGTAATGGAGTTGTTTTCATATGACCTATTCGCTTCAAAATGGCAACGGGTTTTGGGCAATGATGTAAGGCAACGTCATCTTGTAACGTGTTTTTCCAAGATCCGGTTAAAAGACTAGTTTCGAAATAATATTTTGGGTTTTAAAATTTTTTAAAACATGTATTGTTCTGTCATGCGTAACTTAAAAGGGCGGCGATTCATCTTAAAGTTCGACCTGTTATTCCTTGACGTTTAGTGTTAATTAAAATATTTGTTTACACTTAATTGTATAGAGATTAATTTGAAGAGGGGTAGTGTTTTAGGGTAATGTTTATCAGTAAATAACTTTAATTTCGGAAGTCGGTGTTTCTATTATAAAAGTTTGATCTCTTCGTTATTTAACACCGACTTCCGAAATTAAAGTTATTTTGAACTTATTGGTGTTTTTTTGAAGTTGGTTGTATTTTTTTTTGTAAAAAGTTTTCTATTTCACCCTTTTTACTTGTAGTAAGCCCCTTCAGCGAAAGTTAAATAGACAGGTACCTTCTGCCATTCGGTTCCATCATTAAATCATCATGACAATTATTCTAATAATACCAAACACGGCTAGGATACACTGATTTATTACAAAGGTCCGGCTCTTATCTGCCTTCTGTCTTCTTCATCAGATCAGTCCTTTGTATCCCCTCCCCTTCTTCCTTTTGTCAGCCACCGACTACATGTATAAACAAAGCAATTTTACTTGTTACGACAGTTCTGCTATATATATATATATATTTTTTTTTTGTGGTAGGTAAAATAAAACCTACCCCGTTCCTTCGTTGCCTTAGTTCTGCTGTGATTTTTCGTAGAGTTTCGTTGTATATCTTCGAAGTTCATCATCAGATCAAAGATATTTTTATGGGACCAATTCGGAAGTATAATCTTTCAATCAAAACAAAAATTTTCGAAATCGGTCCACAATTGACCGAGATATCGGTGAAAAAAAAAAGTCGAAGTCGGTTATAAAGTAAAGACACAATATTACTGTACGAACTATATTTTCTGTCGTTAATTTTTAATTCCTCAGCTTCATTTTTATTTTCACGATTTGTAACAAAAAATTATATGAATTTCTAATCGTTATACGTTCCAGCTTTTAATGCTAGTGCGTATTTTTTTTTATCTTCATTAATGGAAAATTCAACTCTGGAAATGTCTTAGTACTTGCAGCTGCTTCATTTGCTTTTTCATATTCTTTCTTAATCATCCTTGTCGATCACATTAGCTTCTAGTTAATTATCTGTCTATGTGTTGCCTCTGTCATATACCGGGTTAAAACGAGTTGCAAATAGTCCTGTTTTAAAGGGTAACTAGTCGTTTATTAATGCTTGACGAGTTCTTGCTATATTTTTATTTTGAAATGTTCCTTGTATGGTCAAGTGTAAGAAATATACAGAACTCAATTTCAGTTCTTAGCGATTTTAGATTTCGCATGGGTTAATAAGAACTTGTGTATGTAGTTACAAATGGCGGTTTATACGGTCGGCTTTCATTTGAAATTATTCATTTTCTGTAAGAGCATTTGATAATATCTTAACAATTTATACAAAAAGACGTCTAGTCACTGAAAATTGTAGGATTGTTCGAAAAAGTAACCATGTGGTTCTGGACCACAGGCGGGGTTTAGTCAGTAAAAGTCTGACACAACTCGCTCCACCCAAACCTGGTTGAGTGATTTGATGATTTATCTCAAACAAAAAGTAGCCATAGTAAGTAATAAAATATTTTACGACTAATCATGTGTCTTGCAGAAATTTGTTCTAAAATATGTGTTATTCAAATTTATACTTAAACAAATGTTATTAAAAAAAATTGATGCCCCCTGCCGGAGTCTTGTGCTTCCTAATAGCTACTTATTAGAAAACGCAGACATCTACTCTACTAAAATCTCCTAGTTAGTAGCTACAATCTAGGGGGTTAAGTCAAGAGTGAATAGGTTACTACCAGGCAAGCGTGCTCCATCGTCGACCACATCGCCGCTTACCATCAGGTGAGATAGTGGTCAAGCGCAGGTCTATCAATCATAAAAAGCGTAATCGTATTAATTTCTCTTTCAAGAACTTTAACACCCGCCGTGTTAGCGACAAATTGGTGGTTACGTTTGATACGCATGTTAAATTCGTTACCTTCTTTAAACAATGCTTTAATTTCGATATACATTAATGTCGCATTATTATTAGTACATACGTAGATTTGTAGCATAATCGCGCGTAAAATTACATTTTAATCATGTTGGTAGGACCGGTTTTCGTTTTGTTAGTCAAAGTCATATAACCCGTTTATATTAATCTTTCTGTTTACATATTTTTTTAAAATTTTTATTTATGTATTGAGAGATATTAGTGTCTTCACAGACATTTTTATAAATATCTACTTCTAAAACTTGTGTATCTTCAAATGTTTGAAAATTAAATATGCTACAATTTTTTTTTATGGCCTTATTTGTGTCTTACCACTTCAAATGCAAAAGTTTTCTGTTTCTCGTTCTAAACCTATGTAACGCGCTATTGCTGATAGCAAATCCGGAAATGACAATACAACTGTTAATATAGACTTATGTCATCTTATCAAATGAACTTAGGGTCATATTAGTACGACTTTTCCTAGAAACAAAGACTTATCGACTCTATTACGAATTTAAGATACCAGCGTTACGACTTCTATTACTCTAATTATAGCAAAGATACTTTATTTTTCTAAATTAACCTTCACGACAAAAATCAATCTGCCTTTTCCCAACTATACTGGGTTCAGCATCTAGTCTCAATAGATGCAGCCGGGCACTAGTATTGCATGCAGCGACTGCTTATCTGATCTTCTCTAACTAGTAAATCAGTCACACAATACCACTTGACAAGGCTGGTGTCAGATCTCCTGGCTTTTGACTACCCATAACAGCTCAAAGAGAGAAGCACCTAATTAGTAGAAATTACGTTCGTAACGGATTGTTTATCGTTCATTTACATTACAATTTGTGAAAACCCACTTGTATCCATAACATGGTCATCTTCATTATATTTATCTTTATGAGCTGCGTCCCTCTTAAGATTGTTAGTAAATAAAGCAAGATCTACGTGCATAAAATGATTATCTAGTACAGAATCATTGTCTGTATCTCAAGATTGTTTGCTTTTACTAAGTCGTTGAGCTGCAGACATGTTTTTATGCGGTCATTGAGGATAACCTTAATCTGTCCTAGCTCAGAGGACACCGGTGTCCTCTCACATCCACGCCACTATAGGCCTTAATTCCGATGTTTAAAGTCTACTTTTGTATGAACAAGTTGGGTAGTTGTGGATCGAAGTGTTAATCAACCTCAAACATTTGATGTCAAACGATAACGTTTGACATCAAATATTTCTGAATCTATGTAGTAAAGTCAAAGCTATTTGGTACGTCCTATAAATTGTTATAGAACGATGGTAAGGTTGTTAGTTACATTGACCTCTCCCTATGTAGTTTAAGTGTGTGTAACTGCAAATTCTAGTTTATTTTTATTCCTATGGTTTTCTTTATCTATAAATTCTTTTTCATTATAGCCTTATTTCTAATTGGGAGTTGCTGCTTTTGTGTTGGCCCTCGTCTTTTTAATAATCATCTATATATATAAAAGAAAATCGTGTTAGTTACACTATTTATAACTCAAGGACGGCTGAACCGATTTGGCTAAAAATTGGTAGGAAGGTAGCTTGATACCAGGAGAAGGATATAGGATAATTTTATTTCGTTAAATAAATAAAAAAAATCCAAAACTTGCTGCTCATTTATTTGTGTAGGGTAGAGTAGGGTAGAGTAGAGTAAGGTAGAGTAGCGTAGAGTAGGGTACAGTAGGATAAAGTAGAGAAGGATAAGGAGAGTAGAGTAGGGTAACATAGAGTAAGCTAGAGCAGGAGAGAAGCCGCGGGTAAAAGCTAGTACCACATAAAATTATATTCGTAGATGAAAGTTTGTATGTGTGTGTGGACAATTGTGTGACGTTGAGTTGTCTGTACGGATTTGGATAACACTTGGCATACAAGTACAAGAAGTTCTGGAAGAGGACATACCATGCTTTTGATAACTGAAGTTAATTAAATTTCAGCCAATAGTAACACTCTATTGAGTCTTACGAGTTGTTCATCATCATTTGTTATACTGTACAATTTACGGTAATCTATTCTAAGCTTAGAATGAGCTACTGGAATGAGCTGCACTCCTTCTTTTTATCTTGCCATTTGCTATTCATTACAGAAAAAACTCTTTCTGTGGATACTGAAGTGGCGGGAGGCAATATTTTTTTTTTAAATTCAACCAATCGATAAATCTCGTTTAGCGACAAAATACTTGCGATTAAACTTTTCAAAATCCCAATGAAGTCGAATCAAAAGAAATAAAATATTTTAAAGTACTTTGTTATTCTCATAAATTATAGAGTACAATTACCTGACGTGATTCCGATATCGATTTCTGGCCCAGTAGGGCCGAAGCCTACTGGGGCCAAAGGTTATGTGAAAATGAAACCCGGGGCTCTGGGACGAACGCAATGAAAGGAGCAGGGTAGTTTTTTAGTCAGTAAGAGTCTGACACTATCTCCCGCCCCACTCAAGGGCGGGATTTGTCATTTGATGATTTTACCTACCATAAAAAAAATATGAGAGCGTATTTCAATCTCTGCTGACACAGAACCTGGCAGCGAATTTTGCACTTACAGAATATAATAATATTCCACAACTATCACACAACGCCGTCTAGTCCCAAGCTAAGCAGAGCTTGCACCTGTGTTAATCATCAAAGAGTGACGCATCTCGGTCTTGCAGGATTTCCAATTAAGTTATTATAGTATATTCACTCGTCATCAACCTTCGGACCTTCGTCGGGTAGTAACCGCTTTAAGGTAAACACCGGGTACAAGTTTACTTTCTGACCGGTTTTTTATATTTATATACCTTTATAAAAGCGAAATACCACTCACTGATTAATCATGAAATCTCAGAAACTATAACACCTACAAACTTAAAATTTTGCAGGTAGGTTCCTTATAGGGTGTAGACAATCGCTAAGAACTGATTTCACGAAACTCTGTTTGTATGGGGAAACCGACTTTCACGCGGCACGAGCTAGTTTATTATAATTGATAGGCTTGCGTTTGACCTCTGTTTCCTGATGGTAAGCGATTATGTGGTCGACGATTGCGTGGAAGTAAAATACCCTTGGGTTGTAGCTATCAGGAAACACAGACTCTAGCAGGGAATTCTCCTTCTTAGCTGTACGCACAATGAATATGTTCCCAAAACGTTTGTGCATATACGTGGGATGTCCACCACATACCGGCGCTACGCCGTACTTCTAGTGGTCCGATGATGGAAAGGGCTCGATATTACAGGCTGGTTTTTACTCGCTTATGGTAATTATTACCTGATGTAATTACGTTGATAGGGCAGTTAATTATACGCGTTTATACGTAGTTGATTTTATATTTGTATTCTGATTAATATGTTGATATTTTATAAGCTTTGTTTTTTGTAATGTTTTTCTTGTCATCATTATCATCATCATCATTTCAGCCGAAAGACGTCCACTGTTGGACATAGACCCCCCCCAAGCGTCGCCACAATGACCGGTCCTATGCGTCTCGCATCCATCGGAATCCAGCGACCCTGACCAGGTCATCGGTCCACCTTGTGGGAGGCCTTCTTTCCTGCGTCTTTCGGTACGAGGTCGCCACTCCAAAACCTTTTGGACCCAACGGCCATCTGTGCTAACTTTAAAGATGTCAATTACGAAGAATCCGAATCTATGAGTAAATAAATTTTCAAAAAATCCTTTCTTTAATGCGTCTTTAGTTAGTGCGGCAGACTTCTAAATTATTATTATATAAACAGGAAAGATTTAATTTTTTGTTTGTATGTTACTATTTAACTCAAAAACTACTGGACCGATTTTAAAAATTCTTTAGCAGTTGGAAAGCATATTACTGAGTAACAAAGGCTATATATTATTTACTTTTACGCGGGTGAGTCGCTAGCAGAAGCTAGTTTGTAATAATGTGTTTAGATATATGTAAAATTTTATGTATGGAATTTCCAAATCATCTATCTGTTTCCGCCATATTGGTTTTTTTATTGTGCGTAATTTGTATACCTAAATACAAAAAGCCTCTTGGCCTGGCACGCGACGATGGTAAGAGACTGGATGTTATGTCTTTATTTACGTGGAAGATGGGTAGACCATTAGTGTGGGACGCTACCTGTGTCGACACTATTGCGCCATCCCATCTTCCTAGCTCATCGTGCTGTGCTGGTGCTGCCGCTGCGGCAGCGGAGAACCTCAAGCGGCGGAAATATAACAACCTCGTCGGCAGTTACATTTTTGAGCCGTTTGGGGTTGAAACTCTTGGGCCGTGGGGTCCGAGTGCTCATACGCTTTTTAAAGAACTTTCCAAACGCTTAGTTGACACTTCGCGTGACCCAAGGGCTGGCTTTTACCTCGGTCAGAGATTGCCATAAAACGTGGCAATGCCGCCAGCCTTTTGCGCACACTTCCAGTCGACAGCGATGCGGAGGTTTTTTGACACCATATTTTAGTTAGGAGTAGCCTTTAGTGTATATATTAAAGTGTTTGTGTAATGTATATAAGATAGAAATAGGAAGTTGTAAATACAAAAAGATTTATTGTAGAATAGTAAAAGAATATTATTTCATCCGTTATTAGAAGGTTTTTACTTATTTAATAAAGGGTTTAGAATTTTACTAGACTTTTTATAAACTAACGGTGTTTACAATAATCCGGGGTATTTTTTTTATTATCGATAGGCTCGCGTTGGACCACTATCTCACCTGATAGTAAACGATGTCGACGATGGAGAACGCTTGCCTAGAGGCTAGAAGTTACCTATTCACTTTTGACTTAAATACCCCTAGGTTGTAGCTGTCAGGATATGATATAATTCTGTTATTTTTGTGTAGGTACCTATCATACATGTTTTATGAAATAAGTTTACAGCTTCTCCCGCTCTGCAGCGGTGGAGCGAGAGTGTCAGACTTTATTGACTAACGCACCGTATTCTTACAGTTACCCTTCGCGTTTCTGGGTCGTCGTAACTCTTAAGAACAACCCTACAACCCTCTCAACTAAGCTACGGCTTTTCTTTCTTTTTCACTAAGAAAACAAAAAATGAAAATGAACCGTCTCCTCGCCTCATGTTCCGGTCATGCTCAATCAAATACTAAATGATGTAGTCGTGTTGAATAAAAATCGATTTTCATAATGTTGTGTTATCGATTATCTTGACATGATGGTAGCTGGGCTTTCGATTCTGTTAGATTTTTTTTTGTTTCGTTTGTGAAGGTCTGTACGCCCCTTTTTTTGAAGTGGGAAATCATCAAAGAACTTCTCTCACTGTGGGTGGGTGGAGCGAGAGGAACTATCAGACTTTTTTTTTTTTTTTTTTTTTTTTTTTTTTTTTTTTTTTTTTTACTTCTAAAACCTGCCTGTGTTCCTTCAGTTGCCCTTTATGTTCCTGGGTCACGGTAACTCTTTCGAAAAATCCCGCAGACCAAGTTTGTACTCAAGTCGGTACTCGCCCGTAACACGGAAAGCACGTTAAGCTTTTGATCTCGGCTATGATATGTGAAGAGTCGTCATAGGTAGTCAGAACCTAGAAATTCTGACACCAGTCTTGCATGGACCATCGTGTTACCTAGCCTCTGGGTATTAGACGTCCAATAGGCAGACGATCCAAGTCAGTAGGTTACTGATATTCAGCTGCATATGGCTACAGTGAAAGCAGACTCCAACACGATTGAGAAAAAGCGGGCAGAGGGCATGTTGTCATTAGTAAAAAAATCAGGGCCGTAATAGTTAAAAAGTCAATGTTAATAAATTGATAGTAATTGTGTACAGAGAAAGGATTTAAATGTAAACGTCAACATCAATTTATCGAAAAAAAAATAAAAAAATAGATGGCTGATCATGACAAAAAAAAAATACCTGAGCTAACCCGTGTTTTATTACTCATAGACTGCAGATATAGTTTTAAAATGTATGTAATTTTTTTCCAATTTAATTCATCAAATTGCCTAAACATAATGTAAAATGTTAATGATAATTTTATCTTCATTGACCATATTATTATCACCTGTTTAATTGCATTATAAGTAACCCATAAAGACGTAATCAATTAGTTACTTATCACGAATATTTATTAATTACACCTGTTAAAAGCCATTTGTTTAATTGATTACTGTAAAGCTTAATTACTTATTTAAATATAAACACTTAAAAATCACTTTCGTAAAACGAATACTATAAAATTGAGTGTAGGGTAAGACGCAGATTATTTTTTTTTAACGTGAAATGTATTCACTAAAATTCGCAACAATTATATTCGCACACACAATGTTCCATATTTACATAAAAACGTTTTTATCACAGTTTTTCCTTAAAAAAACCCGTAAGACTCGATCATTAATAATAAGAAAAAAAGACAAAAACTTACGTCCATTTACGAAGCAGGCGCACGCGGCGAAAACAGTAAAAAAGATTAAATTCATTATTAATTTTAAATTGAGAATATCACAGCATTATACACAAACACATCAACCCGTCCGAGCCGGTCCGTGGTCAACCCAACTGTGATCGCACAAACTAAAGCCCAATATGTTTTACCGACTGACAATCTCGCACGGTCATCGAGTCACTGTAACCATCCAAGCGATTCTAACCTCTATGCCTTTCCCAAACATGTGCTAATTGCTTGTGTTAAATGGGTAATGATGATGAACCTGTGCGTAGAACTGGTCTAGCTGTGACTTCATGCAGTTTCTTAGAATGTACCCATTCCTATATTAGTGTTTTTTTATGGTCTAGTTATTTATATAATTATTTCGTTCGGATACTAAGTCCTTTAAGCCCTGTCTTCGTATGCATACAGTTACTTCGTTTACCATAGAATACGGAAATAAAGTTTATTTGAAACTTGGAAAAAAAAACAAAATTATATGATATATAAAACTATAAAAATAAAACTTAAAAAGATCGAATTAAAAAAATATACAGTCAACCTTCTTGACAAGCTTCGCAGTTAGCAGCAACACTACAATAAAATTCTCAGCTCCATTTTTACCGAGATCGCGACTGTGTCAATGATTCCACATATTGTCCAGTAATAGTACATACACTTGATGCCTAGTTTACATGTGGGCCCAGCCTCGGCCAATCGCCATTGTTCAAACGGGTTTTCCACGTTTATACAATGGCTATATAATGGCGATTGGCCGAGGCTGGGCCAACGCGAAAACTAGGCATGAGATACAAAACTACAGCAATCCTACGTCACAATATCCAGTAGGTATCAATTTAAGCCAAGCAAAAGCTCCCTTTACGGTCTAGTGCTTTGGTATAATAATTATATAGATTGTTTTGTTTACTGTAACAAGTTAGTATTTTTTTCGCAGGTACATAAGTTACCCGGGATCCCATTAATATTCTTGGTTTTGCTGTGAGTTTTCCTTCCAAGTCCGGCTAACCTTTGGGTATACTCACGTTTCCAGTTCTACTTATTGGCTAGCGAAGGAAACGGCCGCACGTGTTAGGGAGGGGACATCCTCACGCCCCAGCCACAGCAGCGACCCTGACTACCAGCCAAGAAAAGTGCGGGCTTGCGGACGACGAGCGATTGATAGCGAGACTACTAGCCTCCGGCAATCGTCCAGGCTGAACCAGAATCGTCGAGTGTTCCACGCGCCCTTCAAAGACATGTTAGCGAAACAGTAGCGGTCCGTTCAGCAGTGCTATTCTGAAAGACAACAGACAACAGCCAACAGCCTTGAGCGCAGCGCTGGCCCAGCGAGGAAATCCAAATAGCTGCATTCGATTTGTATCTACTTGTTTGGATTAAGTCGCTGGGTCAGCGCTGCGCTCAAGGCCGGAGAATGGTACTGCAGGGCCGATGACCGCTATGTCCACAGGGAATTTCTGAAAAGGAAACATGCGGTCCTAGAACTTTGATGCCTTGTGGTCTAGAATTTTGGTCGGATTCGTACCGCCTAATTTTCCATATTTTCTCACCCTTTAAACCCTCCCTTGGCCAACAAGAATAAGACCAAAATTAGCCAAATCGGTCCAGTCAATCTCGATTTTTAGCGAGACTAACGAACCGCTATTCATTTTTAATTCGTGTTTTAACAGTATTAGCTAATTTTAACGGTGACAAACGGTAACGATTGTAATTAATTTCTTATTGTCTACAACTAATTTTAGACGCAGAACAGGCAACGACAATGACCATAAGCCTAATTTAAGAATTCTCTTTGTGTTCATTGACACTGTATAGTTGCACTAAGTAATACTGTTATTTGTATAAATACTGAAAAGGAACATTTCTACCTAACTAGAAAATGCAATTTTAACCGATGTTATTTATCTATAATGTTTGTATTTAGAAATATATAAGTATGTTTATCAGCTGTCTGGTACCCATAACACAAGCTCTGCTTAGCTTGGGACTAGACGGTGTTGTGTGATAGTTGTGGAATATATTGTGGAATATGAATACCCTGAACAAAAATAACGAAGTTTTTATTAAATGCTCTAACTAAACAAAAAACGTGTAATTTTAAAATGCTTAACACTAATATGTAACACAAATGTATTAATCAAATATAATTGATCGTTAACACGGCTTGACCTGTGCCCCTACAAATCAATCAACAGAAAAGTAATCTCAAAACCATGTTCGGATATTAGACACACCGTTTTAATTACGTACAAACTGCTAACTAGTATAGTTTTCTTCTGTGCTTGGAGTATATTTTCGTGATTGAATCAGGAATGAAGATATCTACAAGAGATCTAAAGGGCCTATTACAACACTCGATATTCAGACCGTTCTTAGTCGATGTCGCGTAGTGTAATAAGGGTCAGACTGTCTTATTCAGAAGTAAACTCTAACACCCGTATTTGTAAAGAAGTATTTACTTGTTACTAAGTAAAACCTTATTAAGTCATTACTTGACGTTTGACATCTGCATTCAAAGTTCAAATTTTTCTTAACTATAGAATACAAATAGTAGTTACTTTTACTCAAGTATTTGGTTTTACTTGTTTATAAATACGGGTTTTAGACAGTCTGTGTATCGAGTGGTGTAATAGGCGCTTTTGGTTACCGACTTAGACCGAAGAATCGCCCGGGGTGGGTTTTTAGTCAGTAAGAGTCTGACACTATCTCCCGCTCCGCCCAAGGGCGGGAGATGTCATTGGATGATTTTACCCACCATCAAAGAAGAATCGCTAAATTGAAGTGGCAGTGGGCAGGATAAGGGATCAAACCCAGCCAGGCGCATTACTGTATGTAATTTATATCATCACCACTATTCTCAAAACGGTGAAGGAAAACATCGTGAGGAAACCGGCATGTCCTAGATCCAAAAATTTGAAGACATCCACCAAACTGAACTGGACCCGCGTGGTGAATTACGGCCAATTTCCTCTCTTAGAGTGGAGACTTGTGTCCCAGCGGTGGGAACATTATAATGCTGTATATGGGCAGGATACGTTGCTTGCAGAATAGTGATAACGTGCCACAAGACGCACCGTTGGCGCCATCTGATAATGTAAAGCGTGTATAGAACGCGCCAGATGATTTGAACCATTTGTTATGGTTACGCGCAGCGAAGTGGAGGACTTTGATTGAGACCCGAGAATTGGTGCCTGCTAGCTGCAGGCAGGCAGGCTCGAAGCCTACTGGGGCCCAGGGCTTGCTTCTGAAAGGAAAGCTCGGCCCTGGTATCTAAGGCAACGAAGGAACGGGATGGGTTTTTAGTCAGTAAGAGTCTGACACTATCTCCCGCTCCGCCCAAGGGCGGGAGATGTCATTGGATGATTTTACCCACCACCAAAAAAAAAAGACCCGAGAATTGGCTACTGCGCATTTAAGGTTGGTTGCCGGTCGACGAGGATTATAGCTGGTAAGGGTCGCGGGAGTTCGATGGATGCGAGACGCACATGGCCGTTCCTTGTGACGATACTTGAAGGAGGCCTATGACCAACAGTGGACGTCTTTCGGCTGAAGATGATGAAATGTACGAGTGGCAGGGTCATTTTATGCATACAAGGCAGACCTAGAACTGTGGAGGGCGAGCAATAAGTAGCTAGCCGTCCGGTAAGGACCAAGCCTGGGTCGACGACGCATTGTGTCCCGCGCGCGCCTCAATGAGATGTCAGCAAAATTGATGGGCTAGTTAGGACCGACGCTTGCCAGTGTTAAGGATTGGATCGTAAAAAAGAAAAACGCAGATCTAGAACTAGTCTTAGTTTGAAAGCGGTTTCGCTATACGTCCAATCCGGATCTGATCCGACAGAAACCCGTTCTTATCCAACCGCTTTTAGGCACGCAATTGACAGTTTTGCGCACTAGTGCAGAAAAGTGCGCGTGCTCGCCCCGCCACAATTTTATTGTAATGAAATAGTTCTACGGCTACTAGGGACCATATATTCACGGGTTCGGATCGGATGTAGTGCGAAACCGCTCTTTATTATAGTATCTAGTTGAAATCTGGCGATAAGAAACTTTAGACTGTAACCGGCTATTTTTATCATCTGCATCAGATTCAGCTCTTTACACTGTCAAAAAGGTTTATTTTGTTACTTTCTTTCTATGTTAATGCGAAATTTTCTTCCAGAACCGGTAATAACGTGGATCTTAGGATCTGTAGGAAGACTACGAGATATAGGGCGATGCGTCACCGGTACAAGGTGGACATCCCACCCATTAGGCACAACACGTTTTAGCAACGAATTCATTGTGTGTACAGTTAAAGAGTGGAATTTCCTGCCGGAATCTGTGTTTTCTGATAGCTACAATCTAGGCGTCGTCAGTCAAGAGTTAATAGGTTACTTTCATGCTCTCATCTTTGAGATGGGTCTGCCAAATACCAGCTTAAGCTTTTGAATACCGTAATTAAAGACACAATAAAAAGACAATAGGTGTGCGGACACCGGTGACCTCCCGGGGCTAGACAGTTTAATGCACTGGAGTCGATTGAGATGCGAGCTAAGAAGAACGTTAGTAATGATGCACTAGTTGAGTCGAAACTCCAAAGTCTTTGGCATCGACGCCGAGTTGCTAGCCTGTCGGTTTTTTATCGTTTACATTTCGGGGAGTGTGCGTTGGAATTGCACTATTTAATTCCGCCGAGTCCGTTCTATCATAGGACCACTAGACGTACGGCGATGCGCCAACGGTACATGGTGGACATCCCACCCATACGTATTGGGAACACATTTATTGTGCGTACAGCTAAAGAGTGGAATTCCTTGCCGGAATATATGTTCCCTGATAGCTACAACTTAGGTTACTTCTAGGCAAGCGTGCTCCATCGTCGGCCACATCATCGCTTACCATCATACCTCTACCATGAGTTTTAAGCTATTATAGTATTCGTCGCTACTCGATATCGACATTTCGCAAATTTTACAGCGCCTCTAGCGGTCACTTGCAGAACCAAAGTTAGTAGTATGAGTCATCAAGTACAAAACCTATCGAATACGCACTCGCTAGCGACTAAAGTTTTTAGCAGTTTCGTGAGATAGTCTAACGTGAGCCTATCAATATTTAAAAAATAAACTTTTAGGTAAGCGTGCTTCAACATCGACCACATCGTCGCTTACCAATAGTTGAGATTAACCACTAAACGCTAGCCTATCAATAATAATAATAAAACCCGCCAAGTGCGAGTCGAACTTGCACACGAAGGGTTCCGTACCATTGACTAGGTAAACAACAGAACAACAACAAAATAAGCAAAAAATGGCGTTTTTTTGCTTATTTTTTTCGTTTTCGTTTTTTTTCGTTTTTTTTGTATGGGAAAACCCGTACAAAAATCTTAAATTAATTTTATTATTTATTTTATTTATTTATCTTTAAGTCAGGCAGATTACCCATAAAATCGTTAGTATTACTTAACCTATGTTAGTATAATCGACAACAAACTTAATTAATTTCAATTTTTATTGAAGTAAAAATACAACTGAGTATTTTGTGAATATTTCAAGTGTTACCAGTTGCCATTATAGACATCGAGCAAAAAAGAGAAAAATAATCGCGTTTGTTGAATGAAAATGGGAGCCCCCCATAATTATTTATTTTATTTTGTTTTTAGTATTTGTTATTATAGCGGCAACAGAAATACATAATTTGTGAAAATTTAAACTGTTTAGCTATCGCGGTTCTTGAGATACAGCCTGGTGACATACAGACGGCCAGACAGCGAAGTCTTAGTAATAGGGTCCCGTTTTTACTTTAATTTGGTTGTGTTTTTAATATGGGTGATGCACCTGAAATAAATGTTTTATTATTATTTTCTTTATTAATTCAATATACATATAAATTATATTTTTAAATATTTCTTTAAAACAAACACATTAAAAAAAAAACATTTAAAAATATAAAAAATATTGTCCCACCGGTATCGGGAACAGGGTCCAAGTTACCGGCAATCAGGGCTCCAGAGAAAAAGAACCTCCTAACGATACGAGCCGTGTCCAGGAGTACCGCTTTCTGAATCAAGCACTTGATCGAGCCGCCTAACGAGAGCCTCCTAAGGTGTTGGTCGAGGCTCTTGGCTATTAAGCCATTGGCTGAAACGACTATCGGTACAGTGGTCGCCGAATCCACTTCCCACATGTCGACAACCTCGCGAGCCAAGTCAATGTACTTAATTTGTTTGTCTTTCTCGGCTTTCACGAGGTTCTCGTCATGCGGGACGGATATTTTATGTTGTTATTATTATTATTATTTTTTTACCCTTTGGGTACGGAACCATAAAAACGAGCTTTTCAAAAATAATAAAAACGATGAAAGCCTACGTGACATACTACGTGTAATTTCAGAAATAGTCTTTACCGTTTTTGTAGGAATACGTACATAAGTACCTACAGCTTCTACTTCATAATTAATCATCATTAATAATGAGCTTTATATGTTCCTTGTATGTCACAGAATCCTTTAAATAGAAAGGAAAATTCCAAAGAGTTTCTGATTGAAGTGACTATTTTGTGCATTTTCCCTTTCGGTTGATTCATCTGTTATACCGTTACCTACTCTTCGTGATTATTTTTCATTGTTGCGTTTTTTTTTTTGTTATGACTCTTTAAACCAGTATTGCTGGTAAATTAAAAAAAAAAATTATTGCCTTTTTTGAGGTGAGATATCGTGTAATATATTCTCTTGCTCCGCCCTGGTGCTGTCATTTAGTCAAAACACCCATTTGGTCCTTCAGTTTCCCTTTGCCATCTAGGACCACGGGTAACCTTTTCAGAAGTCAACCCGTAGCCCTTGGGCTCGCCATAATCACGGCGGTATGTCCCCTCTTTGAGGAGTGGCTGGAGCGGCCAGTCCTGACCGTGCCCAAGTCGTCGACGGCGCGTATCGTTCCACGCGCGCCTCTAGGAGTTGTCAGCAAACCGTCGGGGCTCAGCAGGGCCTATTGGAGCCATGGGTCGTGCGAAAGTGAACCCCGGGGCCCTGAACGAAGAAAAGAAAGAACAGGAGTGGGTTTTTAGTAAGTAAACGTCTGAAACTATCTCCCGCCCAGCTCAGGGGCGCGGAGATGTCATTGGATGATTTTTCCCTACCTAAAAAAACCCATGGCCCTAGTACGAATCTGCTAATTCTCATTGTGACCAAATTTCTTCAGTCTATCAGACGAAGGATTATCTCAGACTTGCGATGTGCACCTTAATAAAGTTTGCACCCTTTAATAAAGGGTATTTTGTGACTTGTATTTTTGTAGTTATTACTCAGTTACTTTACGATTTTTTTACTGACGGTCTAATACAATGTAACTGTAAATAATTTGATTTTCTGAACCACTGAAATCATTTTGGTTTTGTCGATATGCTGACAACTTCGGTAATTTAGCAGTAATTATTATATTAGTTCTATTTCTATACACGTTCAACTATGCTTGTTATGTTTATGCCTCGGAAAACGCGTTATGACGTTGGTCTCAGCTGACTTTTGTAGACCAATTTTTGACAGTTGACGCCTGAGCTATATATACATATTTTATTTGGCACGAATGAATACACACACTGTAAAACCAAATGTAGATCGGCGTACCAAATGTAGTTCTGCCTTAAGTCAAAAAATCTGACCCCCAGCCGCCGCTGGGATTACGATCCTGATTTCCGGCCACCGTAGGTGCGGTCTTGCGGACGGCGAGCAATGGGTAGCTCGCCGCCGATGGCGCGTATTGTTCCACGCGCACCTCAAGGATTTGTCAGCAACTGTATGGGCCCAGCGGGGTCAAAGCCTACTGGGCCCAAGGGTCTGTTTCTGAAAGGAAGACTCGGTCCCGGCCCCTGGTATGAAAGCCACGATGAAACAGGAGTGGATTTCTAGTCAGTAAAAGTCTGACACTATCTCCAGGGCGGAGCGGGAGATAGTGTGACGTCTCCGTCATTGGATGATTTTCCCGCCTAAAAAAAAGTGAGAAAATCTAACACCAGTCTTGCCAAAGGGTGTCGTATCGTGTTAGCTAATTATTGGGTTGCGGAGGTCAGCTCCATGTAAAATATTACTTTGTATTGAAACATGACAACATATATAGTTGTATCCAGTTAGTCTGGATGTCGGCCCCAACACAGTTGGGAAAAGCCCAACCGATGATTTTTTATTTTTATGGTAGGTAAAATCATCCAATGACATATCCCGCCCTTGGGCGGAGCGGGAAATTTTACTGACTAAAACCCTAACCCGTTCCTTCGTTGCCTATCATGCTGGGGTTGAGCCTTCCTCTCAGAAAACGGCCCTTGACCCCAGCAGGCTACGACCCTGCCTGCCTGCAGCATGCAGGCTGGGCCTCTAGATACGGTTCGCTGACAGCTCCTTGAGGCGCGCGGGAACAGTACGCGTCGTCGACGACTTAGGCTCGTTCCGGTCGGTTACCGGACGATCGGACAGCGTGCTACCCATTGCACGCCGTCCGCAAGCCCGCGCGCCCAAACCGATGATGATGATGCCTGTACTGAATCGACTTATGTATGTTTACATATTTTTTATACCAGTAGTATACTTGCGTGATCGCATCAGGAATGAAAATATCCGTAGGAGAAAAATAGTTACTGACATACATCGAAGAATCGCCAAACTTGTTGGCAGTGGGCAGGGCACACTGCTCGTAGAACGTCAACTGGGCCGAAAGACTGATGACTGATGAGGGTCGCGGGAATCAGCACAAGACCGTTCGATGTGGCGACACTTGGGGGAGGGGGACGTCCAACAGTGAAATTATGATTTTCGTTTTAGAAATCAAGAATATCAATAAATGTAGGACGGTCAAAGACTGCTATTGTTAATTTATCTAGAACGTTCCTTAGAAAAATAATTCATTATAACATTTATTTTATAATATTATTATATAAAGTCAGTATGTTTATTATGACCGCAAAGGAAATAACAAGGTTAAGGATAATAACATGATGCGTTAGAAAATGTCCTAACTTAAATAATAATACTAAATGTTATTGCATTAAATATTACTGTCCAGTCAAAGTATGATAAATTAAATAATATATTACTACTAAAGTATGATTCATTTTAATGATCATCTTATTTGTCACTAATTTGTTAGTAATACATATAGTTACTTACATAGTTAGAAAAACCTGCAATGGACTCAATTATGTAATTATAGGTAGGGAACTTATCAGAGATCAGATCAGATCAGATCTTACTCACTATTTAGTTTTAGCTATAGAGTTCCACAACGTCATCATCATCATTTCAGCCGAAAGAGACATCCTTCGGCTGAAATGATGATGATGGATTTGATTGAAATTGAGATTTGGGGGATGCCTATTTCCAACAGTGGACACACTGTTGGAAATAGGCATCCCCCAAATCTGAATCTCACCAAATGGGGGATTACAGACAATTTCGACACCTAGTGCGAGTGCGGTGCTCCTGACCAAACAATGGCCCACTTATTGGAGTGTCCAAACATCTCTACAGATGCACCCTGGAGGGCCTAAAAAACGCCACTGACGCTGCTATAAACGTGGCAACCTACTGGGCCCAAAAACTCTGAAAGAAATAGAAACCATCGATTCGAGAAGAAGAAGAAGAAGAACAAGAATTGTAAAGAATTAAAGCGGTTTTAAAACAAAAAAAAAACACAAGTTAAATATGTAACTAAGTTAAAACTAAAAATCAGTATAAAAATAAAAAACGAAAAAATGACAGAAACACCGACGTCCGATTTCTTTTTTTGATGTCGGTTGTATTTTTTTGTTATCATCATCATCCTGCTCTTGTCTCTTATTACTTGGGGTCGGCGCAACACGTTTTATCTATTATTTATTTATTTCTACGGGCCGAAATACATAGGTGGTTTGCATTGCGGCGGGCGCGCCGCTCCGCTAAAATCGGCAGTGCCGTGCCGCTACAGAGAAAGGCACTGCCGATTCTAGCGGCGAGGCACCGCAACCCGATTATGTGTTTCGGTTCTAATTCTCTTTTCTTTCATGTCTCTCTTCACACAATCCATCCGTCTTTACTTTGGCTTCCCTTCCTTTCTATCCATCCGCATATTTTTTTTGTAAATCACATTTTTATTAAAACATTTCAGTCAACGGTAGATTTACAGTAACAAATAGGATCTTACGATTGACGTTGGGTGAGATAGGCTCAGGGCACTGTGGGGTACGACGTGAACTGGTACTACCGCCAAAAATGGTGTACACGTAAGAAATTACCTATAGTGACCACCCATTGTTTTTCCAAATCATACCACAAAAAACGTCATGTGGTTTGTTTACAGAATAATATTAAATAATATTAAATATAAAGCTGTTTTATTTACGATAAACTTCAATGAATTATGAATTTCATTTTAATGACCACCACAACATATAATGTTGTCATGTTTCATTTCTTACTATGTTTATGTGCGTTTCCAAGATGCTCTACCCGTTAGTATAAATAATTTTGATACATTTATAGATCTATATCTACATATATATATATATAGGGTGACTGGTAATTAGTGAACGATACTTAAACACGTGATTGTAGTCATGATAACAAACAACTTTTACTACGGGACCAAAATTAAAATCGCGAAAAAATTCAGCCAAGTTCAGTACTTTTTAACCAGTTAGGCGAACACAAATGTGCTGATCAACTGATTTTATTTCGCGATTTTAGGTGTGGTCCCGCAGTAAAAGTTGTTTATATACTGAAATAAATAAATCTGCATAAAATTTTTGTACATTTGACATAACTGCATCTAAACTGCCAATTGACTGCGCAGTCCGCAACCGCAAACTTCATTCAAAATTTCAAACTGCGCTGTTGAGTCGTGGTCTGTTACCAACAGTTAAAACAATTATAATTACCTAACGAAACTTTTTCCTTATTTCCAGGAGCTACAAAGGAGATCGGCACAGCTTTGACGCGCGTCTGCTTACGTCACAGAGCCATCGAGACCAGGATGAAGACGTTTATAAGGTAAACTAAGTACCTAACTTAACGTATGTACCTATTTCTAGGAGAATTATTCAGAGATGTATTAATCAGCAATATTTTAATCGATGGGCTTTTTTTAATCTTTTTTTATAGACCTTTTTCGTTTTGGTGGACTTTTATAAAATATACAGGGTTATTTGTAAAACACTGATAAACTTTCAGGACTATGGTACTAATATAATAAACAACAACTTTTGTTGTATAATTTTTAAAATTTTATCATATTTTAGCTCATGAGATTTTTATAAAAAAATAAAAATAATTTTATTCAAAGGTCTAAATATTACGAAGTCTATGCAAAGCAAGCGATAGTGCAATAGTGGAGGGGAGCGGGGATCGGGCGGTGAGGCTGCTTGATGCGCTTACGTCGCAGACATACAGACTAGACGAGAGCCCTACTCGTAGGTAGGTACGAGTAAAATACAGAGTTGAAATGGGTTATAGATCAACGAAATCTTGACGATTTATTTTTGGTAAATGTATTGTATTGTAAAAAGTCATAGAACAAAAGTTGTCCTGCAAGTTTGTTAGTATTTTACAGATAACCCTGTATATATCTTATGCCTAGATGACCACTCTTTGTTGTGTAAAGCATTTAAATAATTTTTTCCTAACCTGATTTGTCTCAATGCTGGGATTGCTTCTCCTTTCAAAATTTCTCTCTCCAAGGGTGACCCGTAAACGTGATCAGAATGTCACACCACCTTCGTCGAGGGCGACGTCTATTGTAACGTCAATTTCCAGTGAGTGACAATATTTGCCCATCCCTCCGGGATCATTTGAGCGGCATATCATTTTTTTCTCTAATAATACACAACACAATAAAAGTTATGAAACCATTCATAGATAGTGTCATCCACAAAGACGCGCCTCACTCCTTCCAATCGCATGCAGCGCAAGTCATGTTCCAGTTGGTGAGGACAGAGTTAGGGGCACAAAACATTTTGGGAACACATTCATTGTACGTAGTCGTACATCTAAGGAGTGGAATTCACTGCCGGACTTTTGTGTTTCCTGATAGCTACCACCTAAGAATCTTTAAGTCTAGAGTGAATAGGTTACTTTTAGGCAAGCGCGCGTCATCGTCGTCCACATCGTTGTTTTCTATCAGAGGAGATAGTGGTCAAGCGCGAACCTATGAACAGTAAAAACAGACACCATAATAAACGAAAACGTATTATACTGACGTCAAAGATCTGAATTGTAGTTATTGACAGAGGAGGTTCTTCCTTTAATTTAATATTACGAATATACGCCAACACCATTATGAAAATTATCCTCAATTTAGTCCTCGCAGGTAAAAATCGGAAAAAAATATTCTAATCAAAGTGACGGCTGCAACTTTAAAATGAAATATTTAATTACCGCTGTGTTTGCGGTTTGTTTCAAGGAAAATATTATATTCTTTACCTGTGTCATAATTTTCTGTTGACTCTTCAGTGAAAACATATAGCCGTTATACCAGATTATTTGCGGTCGGGACAACATTTTTTCTTTCTTAAATTTTTCCTTTTCTGAATCGTCTGCTTAGTTGTTCCTTAAAGGCATATCACAAAATCTCCAAGAAATTGAAGTCTAGAACCGTAACCACGGAGGAGAGGTGGAGAAACGGCGATGTAAACGAACGTGAGCGTAAGATTGGCGCAAAGACACAAACCACTCCCCGTTCGATGTTCACCTCTCTTCCGCTTGCAGGGAGATCAAAAACAGAGGACATAATGTTTGCTTACTAACATCATCACTTCAACCGCTACTGTCTACACTATACGGTCGTCACTCCAGAACCTTTCGACCCCACCGACCATCTGTTCTACAAGCAATGTGTCCTGCCCAACGCCAAAAATCGCCAAACTTAAGTTTGGCGATTCTTCGTGCTCTGTCAGTAAACTTGGTTTGCCTGCGAATATCTTCATTCCTGACTTGAACAAGAATACGCTAGGAAACTATGAGCATGAGCACAGCTCTCTCAATGTATACTAAAGCCTTCACGGACGCGTAGCTTCAATAGACTCGTATTTGTCATTATATGCTGGGTGAACGTTGCTTACAGCCTATATATGAAACTCTGTCCGCGTTGTGAGAAAGCATACACCAAGCATATAATGACATGGGTAATATGAAAGATTACCCCGGATTGCTCCGCCCAATTCGGGAGTTGTTCTTGGATAATTTTCCCACCATAAAAAAGCATACACACCGTTTCAACACAAATTTAGTCGTTTTAATCCCGCGAGGTTCAAATAGGAACATGAAATACTATCGATTTGTAAAGAAAAATGTATTGATTTCGTACATGCGTAAATTAATTATAGTTTAAAAAAAAAGTGCTTTGTTTTTTAATTACTTATCTCTTTACAAATCGATAGTATTTCATGTACCGAATCGACCCTCCGCGGGATTAAAACGACCAAAATTTAACGGTGTATAGTGACTAATACGCGTCTATGATGCTACTCGTCCGTTCACAGTAGTATCTATACTAATTGGTCTGATTGCTGTAAAGCATTCCAGTATGAGGATAAACGAATAAATAAAATTATCTTTGCACAGTCCACAGCTTTTAGTCATACAACATTGTAACATATCTAGGTACACATTGACGCAGTACACGACCTACGTCTTTACAACGGTACCTAGGCTGTGGTTAACATCGTAAAATGACGTCAAAGTTACGCAGATTTTTCTCATCGGATCTTCTCTTTGCGTCAGAACTACCCAGTCAACTATAATTGTAATATAATAAAAATTGTTGTGTCATGACGTGATCGCGGTAGACCACGAAGAAGTTCGTCGGACTGGACTATTTTGGTGTATTTCTTGAGGAATTGGCAAGAAGTGGTCTAGAGTCGGGAAAAATGGAAGGTACTTATAGAGGTCTACTACTATGCTACCCAGCTATTTATGGGAATAATAATAATTTCATTAAACTCATATCTTATTGTTCTCATAAGATATGATGCCGGAAAACAGATTAAAACAAAATGAACAGATTTTTACCTTGAACGAAAATTATCTCAATAATAAAGTAAGACATTGGAACATTGGATCATAACATTACATTAAATTAATAATCAAATAAAATTATCGAATTGTATTTGAATTAGAAAAAATATACAAAGATACACGTCACAAAAATAAACTAATATTTAAATTAAATAAATATGTGAAATTAAAATTAAAGTAATATTCTAAAATTAGTGAGTACGTGAACCATGCTACAGTGGTTCAGGTCATCATCATCATCAGCCTTTTAATGTTCCCACTGCTACAGGCCTCCTCTCTAAGAGAGGGAATGGGCCGTAATTGGTGGTTCAGGTACTGACAGTCAATTCGGCGAAGGCGTTCAGGATACTATTGCGGCTGGCCCGCACACTACGCACCAGGGATGTGCACCGCTTGCGCATGATTGTGTGGAAGCAATCTACATGCGCGTCCGCAAACATCCCCGATGCGCACATAAACTATTAAACTGATTGAAGAATAAAGGCCCATTTAGAAGGAGCGAGTTTCTCGCCAAACCATTTTCGCCAGAGTGCACAAGTGAAAACGTCGGTTCGAGACGAGAAATTCGCACCATCTAGGTATAAATGTTTAGACGAAGAAACTTTTTCTTTATTCTTACAATTATCGTAAGTTTGAGATGAGAAACTCATACCGTCTAAATTGCCCTTTATTGTCACACAATTGTGACAGAATTACTAATTCATTTGGCGATACATTTATCGTTTAAGAAACTTGGGGTTAGCCTTAAGCTATCGTCATTAGATGTCGATATTCAAAGTTTTACAAACTAATTTAAAATTACACTGTAGGTAAAGGAAAATACGATTTGAAGTTATGTTTTTCATGAGGCATGTAGGCACAAAAAAAATCTCATAAAAAAAGTTGTAATGAATTCTTTGTTGATGGGGAAAACGTAGCGCTTCTTGAAAACCGGTACTTTGTAACCAAGACTTGTTGTTCGTTTTACCGGTTCAACGTTTTCCTGTAGTAACCGGTTTATTTATTAATCAAAACAATAGAATGAGGTTTTGTTTAAATAGCTTTTGAGCTCGACCGGGTACTAGAGAGATCTAATGGCTGTAAGGTAAACTTATATTTTTTTATCCCAATTAGTTTTTTTTTTTATGTCCGATTGATTCTTTCATCGTGCCCTTTTTTTGGGGTGTCAAATCATTTTGACAGCATCAGTTAGGCGTACATCATTGAGTACCTTTTGTGAGTTTTTATTAAGGTGGATAATCATCCAATGACTTCTCTCGCTCTGGGACGGAGCGAGAGGACGTGTCAGACCTGTTCGGACTAAAACCAAACCTATGTTCCGTCTTTGCCCTTTTTATTGCGTTCAAGAATCACGGGTTTCAGTTACTTTCTCTTTTTATTATAGAAAATAGGATGTTTTTTTTTAAATTGATATAAACTAGTGCTTGACTGCAATCCCACCTGATGTTAAGCAGTGATGCAATCGTTGATGGTGAGGCGCACTAGTTTATTAAGAGCCTATTCACTCGAGCCTTGAAGACACCTAAATTATAATCGGACGGAAAGACCGCAGCAGGCAAACTGTTCCAGTCCCTGGATGTACGCGGTATAAACGACGAGGCAAAACGCTTAGTCCGTACCGTAGAAGTTTCAACAACATAAGGGTTGATATTCGCCGTACGGTCAAGATGGATTACAGAACTTAATAACCCTAACATTTTGTTAATGAACGTATTAGTGACCCAAAAAAATTGTAAACATTTTTAACACCGGTGTGGAAGCACCATTATAATGTGTACGCCAAAAGTTTTGCTAAGGGTATTAAAATTCTTGAACTTTACAGACAGCAAACAATGTGTAAACAATTTATTTACACATATTTTCCTGTCCAATTGCGTTACATTGGTATGTTCTGACATACTATATACATAAATACCTATACCTGCATATTGTGTTGTTTGACCTCGCTGTTATTGTTTTGATAGTACTTTACGTAGACCACCTTGATAAGAATGGGTTTTCGAAGTTGCAGTAGAACTGGTCAAGGGTTTTTCCTCTTAAGGATACATTTATATAAGTTGTTCTTTGTGAAAAATGATTAAAATATTTTGTATAAGCTTTTCCCCGCGGCTTCGCTCCCGTCAACTGATTACAGGCCATACAAATATTTGTATGGCCTACAAATAAGTGTTCCGGGTCTGGGTGTCTGGTATTTGTGAGTTTACATGTTTTTTGGCATACACGATACAGGAGTCACTCCTAGTGTGGGGCAACGATTTTTTTTTCTGTAATGTTCTCATTGCTGGGACTCAGGCCTTCTCTCTAGGTGAGGGAGGGGGGAGGGATATATTATATAATTACTATTCATCGTCAACCTGGCTATCACATACAGAAAGCTTTTTTCCAATCAGATTGGTAGTTTCATATATTAACACTTCGATCCACAACTACCCAACTTGTTACATACTAGCTTTTGCTAGTGGCTTTGCCGGCTTGAAAATATGTGTTAATGTCGCTCAATAAAGAAAGAAAAAATTGGACAGCATTGCCGTCCAAAAAAAAAAAAATCTTGCCAATGCTGACAACGGGTAATTTTCTCATTGACATCGATGTGGATGAATTTTTTGATGCCCAATAAATAATAAGTGCCTTTTTTACCCATTTGTAAATATTAATATTTTTTAAATACCTTTTAAGTTAGAGTAATTAAATTGCATTTATTAAAAAAAAAAACAATATAAAGAAAGAAAAATGTTTTATTTGGCAAAGACAAACACAATGTAGAAAGAACATATTGACACTAAAGATGATAAAACAATAAAATGATAAAGTAACATTCTAATGATAAAAGAATTTGTCGGATCGGAAGACGTAAATACAGATATTTTCACTCTATAATGTTGTTATATATCTAAATAAAATTTAAACGCGACCTTACCAATAATTTTAATAATAAAAAGCTATTAAAAAAGTTAGTCTACTTGGTTGAGGAATTTATGTCACCAGAACGCCAGACCCGGTGTATAAAATTGTGGGAACTTCTAGGGAATTTTGGAAATTAAAAAATCAGTATCGTAGCTTGCAGTGGACTCGTATAATTGACAGACATGACATTTAAAAAATCATGGAGGTTATAAAATAATTAACGCCTGCTAAAATTCTTATAGCTAAACTTATAATCTAACAATTATTGATAACTTAAATGACTAGTGGCGCAGGTGATGACAAATTGACGTGAGCGTCAACACCCGGCGAGTCAATACTAGTTCAAAACTCATTATTTAATACGTAATAAGCACAACCAAAACGCTTGATTCTTTTATTTACTTATTAATTACAACGGTTAAACAACCAATTACAGTAAGTAAACAATAGTACGTTACCCTAGGGGTGAAAGTAATTTAAATAAGCTTTAGCCCGAGGTAAACACTGTGCTTCTCATTACGAATACAAGGAAAATAAAACTTAAAACCTGAGTCGTCGTCAAAAGTCGTCGTATGATTATAAGTATGTTTATTTTGATGTATGCGGTAAAAGGTTTTCCACTACTACTTTAGCCTCTTCTCTTTAAGAATCAGTCGTTAAATCTTAACTGAATCTAAGGAACTTAGCGTGTAATTACAAAATCTTACTCGATCGCACTCTAGCACTAGTCTTTATCATAAAAAAAAATCGCTCAGGCTGGAACCAGAGGTCGTGTCAGAATTTTACTGACTCAAATCCACTATTGCCTGCAAATAACTTTCAAGGCTCGAGTGAATAGGCTCTTAATAAACTAGTACGCCTCACCATCAACGATTGCATCACTGCTTACCATCAGGTGGGATCGCAGACAAGCAATAGTTTATATCAATTAAAAAAAAATGTTTTGGAAATTTCTGCCGCCTAACCTGCAGTCAATTTAAGGACGCTTTTACATTTTTCATTCGCTCAAATTTAGGTATTCTAGTCGCCACACATAAACATTAAGCTCACGCACACATAGAGCCCATTGTTCGCTCAGTTTTATACTTTGACCAAACATATCTTGATACTATTGAAGTTATTATTTTATTTTTTCTAGTATTGATTGAGTAAAATTAAATTAAATTGTAATTGATTGTATGGCTCTGAATCATTTTCATGTATGCAATGGGGAGATGAATAAATCAACGTCAATTTGATACTATGCCATTGTGTCATTGTGTGTTTATATAAAAATGGTAACAGAAAAATATAGATTTATCTTCTTTCCAGCGCCCTAATGGATACGTTAATAACTCCTCTATCGGAGCGAGCCGATGAATGGCGTCGCGGCGCCTGCTCGACTGGCGCGCTCAGCCGCGAGCACGCTCGGGAGTGCAAGCGTGCTCGAGCAGAACTCAGGCGTCGGGTCACTGAGGCGCAGCGGCACGCGAGGAAGGCGCGGAGGGCACCACCTGATGCTAAGCGACGCGCTGACGTGTGCATGCAGGTATGCTTCTTCTTTTTGTGCCTGTTTCAACTATACACCGTTAAATTTTGGTCGTTTTAATCCCGTGGAGGGTCGATTCGGTACATGAAACACAGCGCGCGCGCGGCACTGCCGATTTTAGCGTTGCGGCGACGCAACGCGGTAGCATTTACATTGACTATTTTGCATTATTTTATGTATAGCCTCCTAATCTTTCTCTCTCTCTATCTCTCACTCACTCTCATTCTGAATGAATGTAGGTTTTATTCACAAAGATCGTCTCACTTCTCAGGATATACAGGAACGCAAGCAGCAGTTGGAAGACATGGAGGAGAAAGCGGTGAAGGCCGCGCTCATCGAGGAACGAAGCCGCTTCTGTCACTTCGTCTCGCTGTTGAACCCCGTAGTGGTGAGTCTTGACGATATACTAACTGTAGCGTGGTTGCAGCGTTGCTTTGTTATATCATATAAAACAAAATTGCGCGGCTGCAGCGGGGCAGTTGCGCGTAATTTGAAGGCGCCCTCAAGGTCGACCGCCATGATGGTTCAACTTGTTTGCTGAAGATTATAACGTTGAGCATCACGTAGATTGAGCTTTCCGCGTCATCTGGGATCACATTTTGTCCGCTAATGGATCATGAGGTTTTAAACCAATAAAAATGCTTCCAGGAATCTGAAGTGGCAATGCTAGCGGAGGTTGGTCACTTACAAGAAGGCACGGAGCAGCTTATCAGACACACAGCAGAACCAAGGACGTTACCTGCTGCCAGTTTACAGGTAAATACGAGATTACCGTCTTCATAATGCCTTTAAAGCTTATCAACCTTGTAATGTTCCCTCTACTAGAACTCAGGCCTGCTCTTTAAGAGAGAATGGGTTGTTATCTACCACACGGGCCTTGTGTTGCACCAGTCCACACAAGGTACTTGCCTTGTGTCACGTCTTGAGAATTTTTGGTTCTAAAGCATGCCGGTTTCCTCACGATGTTTTCCTTCACCGCTTTGAGAGCAGGGGTGATAAAAATAAATACATAAAGTAATGCGCACGGCTGGGTTTGTGCCCATGACCTACAACTTGTCAAGTCCTTGCCGTTACCACTGGGCCACCACTGCTCAAAAGCCTGGAAATAACCTATTCACTTTCGACTTAAAGACCCTCAGGTCGTAGCCTAAATTTTTATGTCACCATTCAATTCCTAATATCCAAGGTAACATGTTCCAGGTAATCTGCGACATAAAGTCATGCTACTCCGGTTGGGCCGAGAGCGGCTCGGCGCCGCATTCGCCGTCGGCGTCGTCCCGCCTCGGCAGCCGCAAGTCTTCCCTGACTTCCATCTCCTCGCTCAATTCGCAGTGCTCCGACCAGCAGCACGGTAAGTAATTAGAAGATAACCTTTTGAAGTATTCCATTGCTAAAAGTAACTATAGTATCTGTTAGACAGTCCTGTTGGTCTTGTAATGGGATCGAGTCCCACCCAGGAAAAATGTCTGTGTGATGATTACGATAATTTGTTCTGTGTCTGCGTCTAAATAATCTATAATACGTACGTATTTATAGTTGTCTAGTACTCATACCTCAAGCTCTCCTTAATTTAGGACTAGATGGCGTTGTGTGAAAGTTGTTGAATATTATGTTATTATTATTAATCGAATGCAGACATAACTCACGCTCTTATGATCTGCTGATTTATGTCCATCAAATAATTTGCCTTAACGACCTTACAACCCATCAAGGGCATCGCCAAGGAAGGGGGCAGGGGGGCTACTGCCCCCTCCTAGAGGCTTGCTTTATAGCTTCAGAGCCTGGTTTAGGCACCAGTCTCCCACATTATAATGCCCATCCTATATGTTACCAAATATATAAGGCTAGCAATTAGGATTTGTATTGTGGAGAAAAAAATCCTTTATTAATCTTAAAAAAGAAACTTTAATTATTATTCCCTATACTTCCAATAGCCCCCACTTGATTTATCGGCTGGCGACGCTCTTACAACCCACAGATGATAGATGCCTAATGCTTCATGTTGTACACCAAAACAATACTGTCAACTAGCTGAGGTATGAGTAAGCGGTGTACTGCGTTCTGATTGGCCATACCAAGGTCATCCCGTCAGACTAGGAATGAGACGGTCTTGAATATATCACGAAAGTATCGATATGTTTTTTTTTTTAATAACATATCGTTAACAATTATTAATTACCTTTTTTTTTGACTTTACTAATTCTTAATATTGTTTTAAACGTGAAATTAATAAATTTCAAGTGGTAAAACAAAAAAATAATTGTATTTTTTTAAACATTACACACTTTGGTTATTGTAATAGTAAAGAATAGTACAATAAGTTTAACTAAGAGGGGTACCTTTAAAATTTAAAAGGTATAAAATTAAAATTACAAAGACACAACCGACTTAAAAATAACTTTAAACGAAGAAATAGAACCACAAACACCAACTTCTGAAATTAAAGTTATTTTTTATTGAAGCGGAGTCGTTATCCTAGTAGTATGTTCTCTTGAGAAAGCCGCAAATAGAAGCTGGTTCTTCGTAAACAATTTTTTTATAACGTTGTTCCTCTCTTTCCAGGTGTATCAAGCTCCACAGTGAGCTGCTCGACCCCGATATCGAACGCGTCGTCCGCGGGCACTATCCCCGCGCCCAACAGTGACTCACAACACTGTCTGTCACAGGTACACTGTCTTTGAATGTGGTGTGGAGTGATGTTAAATTTTGCTGGAGTAAATTAGCTGTTTCATGAATTTTGTAGACTTCAATTAGAAGTTGGATTTTGAATTGCTATTTGGTTTTGCGCAGTTGGAAAATGTCGATAGATTAAAGATTTTTTGTTTAATGTATGTCATCAGCATATACACCGTCAAATTTTAATCGCTTTAATCCCGTGGAGGGTCGATCCGGTACATGAAACACTATCGATTTGTAAAGATAAAATTAAAAAATAAAGTACTTTTTTTTTCAACTCAAATTAATTTACGTATGTACGAAATTAATTTCTTTATGTACTTTATTTTTTTATTTGAATATACCGTGGAGGTTTTCATGGGATTAAAACGATCAAAATTTAACGGTGTATAGGGTGACTGGTAATTAGTGACCGATACTTAAACAGGTGATTGTGGTCATTATAACAAACAACTTTCACTATGGGACCAAACCTGAAATCGCGAGAAATCTGCTGGTCAGTACATTTATGTTCGCCTAACTGGTCAAAATGTGCTGAACTTGCTGATGGTTTTTTTTTTGCTGAGAGAAGGAAAATATCGTGAAAAATTCAAAGACATGTCACCACCAACCCTCGTTGGGTTCGCATGGTGGATGATGGCCTGACATGGTAGGGCTGATTAAAATGAAGTACCTGCCATTTTCTCCCTCCACCATCGTTGACTGGTACAGAATGCCTAAAGCGCCGTACGCACCATCTCACTTGCTATACGTCCTGTCAATCGTGTTGATGTAGCATCAGCCTTATAATGTTCCCACTGCTGGGAGTCAGGCTTCCGCTCTAGGAGAGGCAATGGGCCGTGATCCTTCACGCGGTCTCAGTGCGGGTTGGAGGATGTCACATGACTTCGATTTTTTGGACATGTCGGTTTCCTCACGATGTTTTCCTTCCCATCTTGCATTATTGACGTCAGTCAATCCTATTCACTGTCGTTTTTTATGTAGTTATATTATTATATAGTTTGTAGTTTTTTTTCTTGTTTTGGCCTCGAACGATTTGTGAATTTAGCCATTGTCAAGTTTAGATAGTATTTAGTTCTAACATATGTTATAAAATTATACTGTATTTGACTGCTGATGTATCGTCAGCCTTATCGGTGAACTTCTATGAGAAAAAAAGAAAAATATTTCACTGAACAGTGGATCAGACATTTTCCAACTGCTGTAAACATTGAAAACTTAGCTTTTATCTTTTTTTCTTAGCCAATTTTTTGCTTACGGGAAATTTTTCTTTTTTATCGACAATGTCTCCCTCTAAAAATATTTTTTAAGCTGCAATTTTTTTTTAAGTTTCATAAGTACAATATACTATTTTATGCGGAATAAAGCGTAAAGTTCCGTAAACCTCAGTTGAAAAAGGAGGATCTTCCGACCGAACGGGCATTGTGTCTGGTCCGGGCAACAGCCCGAAAGTTAATTTGATTTATTATAATATTTGAATAATCAAAATACGATTGGCGGTCGTAATACATATTTATTAAAATTCATCAATACAACCTTCTCAATTCGTCTAACCCTATTAAATTGCTGATTTCACGGGATTTGAGCAGGGTTTTTTAATGGGGCTTAATTTTTTTTTTTTAATTTGCGTGTCAGAGTGATGAAAATAGGGCTCCATCACACAATCGATTGTCGATAGAAAAAAAAAATGTTCCTTCTAGATTTATTTCATCCACATTTTGATTGTTAGCTTGTACACGCAATTATGTTGGTATTGTCCCGTAGCCCGGCTTGCGGCTGGCGAGCGTGTGCAGCGCCGACTCCGGCTTCCGCTCGCAGGACGCGCTCGTGCGTCGTGAGCTCTACCTTGACAATGTAAATACATCCCACTATAGGTACAGTACGGTCGACGGTTCTTGGCACCCCCGGACTTTGCGCAGGAGGCTGCGCACAAATGCTTTTTAGGAACAAAATGGTGGCGTGAGGCGACGTGCGCGGGGCTGAGATGTTGGCTAGAGATTGATACTATGAAAACATAATCGACCGTTTATAGAATCAAATATCTTAATCGATTTTATCGATTTGGAATTTACTGATTTTCGTTTTTAGGAGATATTGACCGAAATAGATATGCAAACATAGTGAATTATCTTGTTAGTAAACAAAACTGTAACTTTATTAATTAAAAAAACTAATTAAATTTTATTTTCAAATGTTAAAATACATGATTTAGTTAAATATCAGTTACCTGTAGGCAACTACTAGAATAACGACTGATTGGGAATATTTTAAACCTCCTTAAAATATTGAATATAAATATATTTTCATAACTTAATTTCAATCGATTTGGGCAAAAATTGTTTAAACAAAACCCTCAGAAACGCTTATTGGACATCCCTTTTTGGTTATTTCATAAAGCTTCGTGAATATTTGGAAATGCTCGGTACAATAATGTGTTCTCTGTCACACTTCAGCATTCCTGTCTGCTATCTCTGTCTTGAGTACACGCGGTTAAAAAAAATTATTTGATTGTTCATGTTGATAATTGTTTAGTTGATTGTTGTTTTTATTATTATGATTCTATTGCCTTATTATTAAGATTGTTAAGTTAAGGGTGAAATAAGAGGAGTAAACATGTACAAGTATATAAAAAGTTACTAAAAGTATTAGAAAACTTATTCGTATCACGATAAAAAAAAAGTCTCTAACAATTCTTTTTACAAGTGTACATGCGCAGAAGTTCGCAGAGCCTAACTTCAAGCGCGCCAAGAACCGTCGATCGTACTGTACACTGGTCTCACTGTATGCAGCCAGGCGATGTAAACGCTCCTGGTATCACTGAGGTTGTTTGATGGCCAAAGAGGATACAGTGTGCTCAGTGTATTTTGGCAGGCGACGTAAAGGGGCCAGTCAAGTATTCTGTAAGCACTACAGGGGGTTGGGGGGCGCTATCGGCGCAACCATTGATTTTATAAAAGCTGCATGAAATCACAATTTGTATATAAAAACTTCATGGAACGATTAATTTCATAAAACTTCATGGAATAAAAAACAACAATAATTTCATGAAGTTTTTAATTCTATAATGCATTATTAGGCGAAAAGCTTGAAAGTTTTAAATTGCCTAACTAAACCTCGGGACGTAATCATCAGGCTTGCAGGTTCCGTTAACAATCTTTTGTTATTTGAAATCAGAATCTTGATCATGAAGTTTATATAATACTGGGTAGAGGCTACACTAGGCGGCAGGTAAGGTGAATGAAGTAGGTCAATTTATTTTTTTATTGCATTTTTAATCTTGATTAGATTACTTATAGCTGAAGATTTGATTGAATTGAAGTAGAGTTTTGAAATTTGTTCTTTTTTTTTCTATTTATGAAATCTGTACCTACTTTAAATATCGATTTATCCCCGTCTTAGTTAAAAATTGAATTTTGAAGGCACTACGTTCTAGGAACTTGCTCATGTTGGACTAAGACTAGATTCCCACACGACAGAAGTGAAAACTTTATCAACGCAAGATTAATAATATAGAATAATGATCGTTCGTATAAAACCGGCCGACTCGAGCCGATCTTACCCGAGCGTGTCTCTGTCTCATTCGATTCTAACACTATAGTTCTCAGCGCGCCTAAAGAAGTTTTTACTGCTTACATAATATTAAATCTAATATTAAACGCGCGTTGACTATATTTTTCTCTCTCTCTCTCTCTCTTACCTCGCGTTCCGAATTGAGTCAAAAGCGACTATATCGCGAATCCGACCAAAAATAGTCATAAAATATATGGGCTATTGAGTAATAATTGTAACGTTGCGCGTTGGTTGGATTCGCGATGTAATTACTTTTATTTATTTATACAAACTTTATGCACATAACACTGTACAAAGGCGGACTTAATGCCTTAGGCATTTTCTATCAGTGGAGCTTAGGGTGGTGCAGAAACTTAACATTCGCGACAACATAGGATTCACGATATAATCACTTTTGACGCAATTCGGAACAAGGGGATGGTCAACTTGAGCCGACCTTACCCAAAACCAGCATTACATAATACATAAAAGAACATAAAGAAGAGACTTTCACTTTATTAATACTTTATGCGTATTTTTATATTCTTTATTTGGCTAAAATTTCAGGGTTCCGACAATCAGAGCGTTAGCAGCGAATGTATAACTCAGGCGAAGAGCCACATCGAGGACGAGCTCGCCGACGATGTGCGTGACGTCATCAGCAATGCAGGTCAGATTCTAGCGTGCTTGGTGTCTGTAGAGATGGTAGCATCAGTACAGGGCGATCGAACTAGCAGGTCGCCTCGATGCAGGCCCTCAAAATCTTGAGAAGTCTTTTGAATCAAACTCCAAATAAGGGTTAAGGGTTAGAAAATATTCTATGACCAGACCATGATTGAATATGCTTTCCTACATAATAATAATAATAATAATTTTTTTATATTTTTAAATGTTTTTTTTAATATGTTTTTTATTTTTTTTTAAGAAATATTTAAAAATATAATTAATATGTAAATTCATTTAATAAAGAGAATAATAATAATAAATAACGTTTATTTCTCACCACAAGCCAAAAAATACAGACAATCTTATACTAAGAACCATTGGCTAACAATTTTTGGTTGGCTAATAATGTTTTACTGATGGGACTCAGGGCTTCTCTCTAAGAGAAGGAATAGGCCGTAGTCCACCACAAGGGTCTAGTGCGGGTTGGTTGATTTCACGTGTCTTCGAATTTTATTTCTAGGACATGCCCGTTCCCTCAGGATGTTATCTATAATTTCTATAGCAATTGTACAGCTATAATTTTGAAATAGATATAGCATAACTTTTATTCGGGGCCGACACTGCTCAATGGTTTCAAACACAAAAAATAATAAAAGTACATAAAGTTTAAAAATTAGTCATAAGATCTCGGGTTTCGAGTACGGTAATTTTAATATTTTTTTTGCAATTCCACAGCATCGGCGACTTGGCCAGATCTGAAGGACACGGCACAGTTTGAGCGGGCAGCTTCTGCCATCATGGGAGGTAGACCGCATACTATTTCAGCAGGTAAAGCTTATTTCGTTTGTATTTAAGGTAGGTGAAATGACTGACTGTTGGTCTAGTTGTTAGTGGCCCTGATTGCTATTCCGGAGGTCGTGGGTTCGATTCCCACCTAGGACAAATGTTTGTGTGATGAGTACGATCCTTTGTTCTGTCTGCGTGTAATTTATCTATAATATGTACATATTATAGATAAATTACATTCATACGTATGTATTTAGAAATATACAAGTATGTTTATCAGTTGTCTAGTACCCATAACACAAGCTCTGGTTTGCTTGGGACTAGACGGTGTTGTGTGATAGTTGTGGAATATATTATAATGGCGAATTGGAGGTGTTTGCAATTTTTTCTGGTCTTTAGCTAGTGGTTGCGCCAATTTGCTATGATCCGCGATTTTGTTTTTTTGTAATTTATTTTTTGGCCTAGCAATCCTATCCCTTCCGTTTCCCTTCCCCGCACGACCTCAAGAATGACATTACGTTTGTGCGTCGATTGTGAATGTGACCGCTCCGCTAACACCGCCCGCTCGAAATTACAAGAAAATTGACTATTTCGTGATCCAACCATTCAAAGACTCAACAATAGTGCAGTGTAGTGCAATACAGGACCTGGCAGTGCTTTGAAAGTGCGAAGTCGGGGTTCGCCGGCCGGCGCCACGTGGAACCTTCGAGGTCAAAAGGTCAGTGTTCCTCCCTAATACATCCATCCCATGCCAGGCACAGTACCTGCATATTGTTAACAAACCTTAGATCGCTTTTTAAAACATACAGTCCACAGCTTATTCGCGCAACCATTACTTTTTGGTCCTACGAGCAGGATCGTGAATCATTTTCTTGTAATTTCGCAATATAGTATTTGTTCCATAGGGAATAAACGCAACGCGCCTGTTTACCTAGATATAATAGTAGAAAACCCGCATCTAGGCATTTAGGCAACTAAACGTTATTTCGCTCGTATAGTTAAAGAGCCATTGATAATTACGGTACCTACGCCGTCAACCGCACCGCATAATTATAGTTAGCTACGTAAATATCAGCGTAGATATAAATCGATCGCAATCTTTTTCTTGACAAAATTCATTCGGAAGTCCTACAAATTGCATGTAGGTAGACGCATTTCAAAAATACCCGTTCATTGTTGAGTGAATATTTGTAGGAAACGGATAAACCATAGATTATATACGCATATGAACGACGTGAATGATTTAATCGAGAAATTGGGTAATATTCACTCATTGATTCAGGTTATTCCGTTCGTTCGCCGTTCACTTTGTTGTTTACAATATTACCATATTGTAATCTGATAATTATCGCTTACTTAATTGGTTGCGCGAATTTGCTGTGGACTGTAGATTTAAAAAGCGATCTAAGGTTTGTTAACAATATGCAGATACTGTGCCTGGATGGGACGGAAGTATTAGGAAGGAACACTGACCTTTTGACCTCGAAGGTTCCACGTGGCGCCGGCCGGCGAACCTCGACTTCGCACATTCAAATCACTGCCAGGTCCTGAATTGCACTACACTGCACTATTGTTGAGTCTTTTGAATGGTTGGATCACGAAATAGTCAATTTTCTTGTAATTTCGAGCGGGCGATGTTAGCGGAGCGGTCACATTCACAATCGATGCACAAACGTCAATGTCATTCCAATTCTAGAGGTCGTGCGGGACGGGAAACGGAATGGATAGGATTGCTAGGCCAAAAAAATAAATTACAAAAAACAAAATCGCGGATCATAGCAAATTGGCGCAACCACTTAATAATTCGTTAAGTGTTTGTTTGAGTGTATAGTGTGAATATATCAAAACAAGATGTCTCTTAAGGTTGGCAGTAAGGTTAGTACTGATTTAAAGGTTCAGTTAAAGCTTTTATACGCTAAAAGGGACTCACAGTTTTCACGTGTTCAATCAATTTGTGATAAATCTTTGCAAATCTCGGATCTTGCGATTAGAGATGCTTTCTTGTGTTCGTTGGAAACTTTAGATAGTTTGCGCGCGGATTTTGAATCTACAATTAATAATATAAACATTTTAGAGTTGGAGTTAAATCCTGATTACTGTGTGAGTTATCAGGCATTGTCGTCCTTTGATGACTTGTATTGTCGTATCAAACGTATTGCTAGGAGTTTAGAGACTCCCCCCCCCCCCGCGAGTGGTTTATCCAACCCTCCTCGCGAACGCCCACGATTGCCGCCAATTCAAATAATTGAATTCAATGGTGACATTCGAAATTGGAATTTATTTATAGATAGTTTCGAAAATATAATACATAGGAACACATCGCTGACAGATCACGAGAGATTGCATTATCTCGTAGAAAAATTGACCGGTAAGGCAAAGGCTGTCTGTGCTGGAATTACGTTTAGCGCTGAAAATTACACTTTAGTTTTGAACACTTTAAAAACAAAATACGAAGATAAGCGATTAGTAGCCACCGCATATTTAGATCAATTATTCGATTTGAAAAGTTTTTCCGTTTGTAACGATCATAATTTAGAGAAGTTTTTAAATATTTTCGCATCATCTGTTCGTGCAGTAAAGAACCTAAAGGTCAATGACCTCTGTGACTTTTTGTTTTTGTATATCGGTTTACAGAAATTAGATCCTGAAACTGTTCGTCTGTTTGAAACGACTCAGCGCGGTAACGAAATACCTAAGTTCGAAGATTTAGAATCTTTTATTCGCGACCATATTAAGGTATTGCAGCGCACGTCGGCACGTCATGAAGTCACGAATAGGACAGGTTCCGATCGCCGTATAGACGCGTCATCGAAGTCAGTCAAGACTGCACATACGCTAGTTAATACCGCCTCAACACCTGACTGTTCTCTGTGTAAGGGTAGCCATACACAGCTGTACAAGTGTTCGGAATTTCAGAGATTATCGCCTAGGGATCGTTACAAGTTTGTCCGCACTAATAATTTGTGTTTTAATTGTCTAAGTGACAAACATCTGGTTACGTCATGTAACAGTGGTGTTAGCTGTCGTAAATGTCTAGCTAGACATCATACCTTCTTACATTTTGAGAGTAGTAAGCTGCCATCGCGGCCGCGGCCTGCGCGGACGCGCGACGCTTGTGACGCGCGGCCTGCTGCAAGTGCAAACGACGTAACATTGTGTTCGCTTTCCGCCGCTGGTACTCAAATCACTACCGTTTTACTTGCGACCGCGCAAGTTGTCATTGTAGATGCCTTTGGCAAACCGCACACCGTTCGAGCGCTACTAGATGGCGCTTCCCAGAGTAATTTTATTACTCGGGATTGTTGTCAACGCCTTGGTTTTAGTTTTAATAATTGGTCATCCCGCTCAGAAGTGAAAGGTTTTGGAGGTTTAAAGGCAACCATTCACGGTTCCATTAAAATAATATTTAGTTCACGTTTTAATCGTAATATTTCGTTTGAAATGGATTCGCTAGTCGCAGATAAGATTACGGAACGGTTGCCCACGGTACCGGTTGACACGTCCATGCTGACGGAGTTTAAGAACTTGCAGTTAGCCGACGGAAATTACGCTTTCCCTGGAGATATCGATCTATTGATCGGTGCTTCGATTCTCCCGCATCTCCAGTTATCACGTAAAATTCAAGGTCTTCCGATGTACCCCGCTCCGCACGCACTGGAAACAGTTCTCGGGTTTGTTATAGTTGGTTCCGCACCCGCTTGTTTAGATAGTTACTCGACTGTGTCGCACTGTTGCACCGTCGAGCCACCGCTTGAGTCTACCATCCGCAAGTTCTGGGAGATTGAAGAGGTCAATGTCCCGCCTATTCTCAGCCCTGAGGATCAGGTCACTGAGGAGATTTATACCCGCACGACTACTCGTGATAAAGATGGTCGTTATGTTGTCGCGCTCCCTTTCGAGGGTGATATTTTTTCGCTCGGTGGCTCCCGTGCCTCCGCAGAAAAACGCTTTCTATGCTTGGAACGTAAGATGCAGGCGTCTCCTAAGTTGAAGCAAGCCTATGATGATGTGCTGATCGAATATTTAGATAAAGGTTATATCTCATCAGCGCCTGCCGAGACTGAGGAGACGCGTGATTACCCGTTTTACATCATCCCGCACCATGGAGTTGTTAGAGAAGACGAGCTTACAACTAAACTGCGTGTGGTTATGGATGGTAGCGCTAAAACTAGTACTGGCATATCGCTTAACGATATCTTGTGTTGTGGTCAGAACCTCCAGGGTAACTTATTTGAAATAATAGTAAATTTTCGCTTGTTTGCTATTGCGCTCTCTGCTGATATTCGGCAAATGTTTCTTAGTATTGGAATCAGAGAATGTGACCGTAGATTCCAACGCTTCTTGTATAGATTTTCTCCGCAGGAACCTTTGAAGGTTTACGAATTCAATCGTGTTTGTTTTGGGCTTAAGTCTAGTCCCTTTCACGCTCTTCGCACTATCAAGCAGTTGGCCGCTGACGAGGGTGATACATACCCGAAAGCAAGGGCCACTATTGAAACCGGATTGTACAAGGACGATTTTGTGTACAGTGTACCTAGTGAAGCAGAGGCTATAGAGACCGCTGCTCAAGTAATCAGCCTCATGAAGTCCGGTCAATTTGATCTGGTGAAATGGACAAGCAACTCGCAAGCTACATTAGAGTCGATTCCACCGTCACAACGGTTGACTTCGGTAAAGGAATTCGATGATAGTGATTCGCATAAGATCCTTGGTTTAAGTTGGTCACCCGCAACTGATATGTTCAGTCTTAAAATTAGCTCGACTCCGCCAACTTGTACCAAACGCGTTATCCTAGCATGTGTAGCTCGGATATGGGATATAATGGGTTTTGTAGCTCCTGTCGTTTTGTATGCAAAGCTGCTTATAAAAGAGCTTTGGCTTTCCAACTGTGATTGGGACGACACCGCTCCTGACAGTGTTGCTAAGTTGTGGGCTCGCTATAGGAAAGAGCTTCCAATGCTCGATCAGATACAGATTCCTCGCCATGTTGGTATAGTACCAGACACTGTTGTTAATGTGGTAGGTTTCGCAGACGCCAGTGAGAGGGCTTACGGGGGAGTGGTTTACTTTCAGGTCCAAAATGGCGATAACATTTCAGTTTTCCTCATTAGCGCAAAATCAAAGGTATCTCCTCGTAAGGTTGTCTCTCTTGCTCGTCTCGAACTCTGCGCTATTCTTATGTTGGTTCAATTGATTACATCTATAGTCAAAACTTGTCGTCCTCGCATTAATATAGAGAGAATTGTAGCGTTTTCAGACTCAACCGTTGCTCTATGTTGGGCCCACTCTTCACCCCATCGATGGGGCACGTTTGTCGCAAATAGGGTGGCTAAGATTCAAGCTGAATTGTCACCGGAAAATATATTCCATGTCGCTGGAACAGAAAACCCAGCTGATTGTCTCTCACGTGGTTTGCTTCCTGCGCAAATTTTAAATCATCCGCTTTGGTTTTGTGGCCCTCCCTGGCTTCATACCACTCCTAACGAGTGGCCAAGTGCTCCGTTTAACCCCGCTACTGTTTCAGAGCCACCCGAGGAGAAGAAACATACGCTTGTAGTATCAGTTCCGCGTGAAGAGTCAGTTGTTTTGTTGTTGTCTAATCGAGTCTCGTCTTGGTCGAGACTATTACGCTGTGTAGTTTACGTCCTAAGATTTTTGAGATTATTACCATCGCATGGTTCTATAATCGCAGTTGATTTGGATAGAGCTGAATCAGTTGTACTTCGAAAGTTGCAGAAATTTTATTTTTCAATAGAATTTCGTAGTTTAGAATCACATAAACCTTGTAGTCGCGCACTTCAACATTTGAAACCATTTTTACAAGACGGACTCATTCGTGTCGGTGGCCGTCTGCGAAATGCTAAGTTAGAGTTTGAACAAATGCATCCAGTAGTTCTACCACGCAAGGATCACGTTTTGGATTTGTTGGTGGATTATCACCATAAGGTGAATTGTCACGCTCTGCTGGATAGCTTAGTTCAGTCCTTTTGGAAGCGATGGAGGACAGATTATCTGCATACGCTGCAGTCGCGTCAAAAGTGGAACACTCCTTTAGATCCAGTCACAGTCGGTACTGTGGTGATACTGAAGACTGAGAGTGCGCCTCCTCTGCACTGGCCTCTTGGTGTAGTGGAAGAAGTTTTTCCGGGTTCGAACGGAATAACGCGAGTCGTAAAGGTTAAAACCGCAACTGGATCGTACCTGCGTCCGGTTATTCGCCTCTGCCCTCTGCCTAATCAGCAGTAGTGGCATAGTTAGTTATAAGTTGTTTCGCTACCTAGTATTGATAGTCTAGATATAGTAATAGGGTTTAGTTTCGCTTTTGTTTTCTCTTTTTCTTTGAAGGTAACCCTTCAAACCCGGGGGGAATGGTTGCGCCAATTTGCTATGATCCGCGATTTTGTTTTTTTGTAATTTATTTTTTGGCCTAGCAATCCTATCCCTTCCGTTTCCCTTCCCCGCACGACCTCAAGAATGACATTACGTTTGTGCGTCGATTGTGAATGTGACCGCTCCGCTAACACCGCCCGCTCGAAATTACAAGAAAATTGACTATTTCGTGATCCAACCATTCAAAGACTCAACAATAGTGCAGTGTAGTGCAATACAGGACCTGGCAGTGCTTTGAAAGTGCGAAGTCGGGGTTCGCCGGCCGGCGCCACGTGGAACCTTCGAGGTCAAAAGGTCAGTGTTCCTCCCTAATACATCCATCCCATGCCAGGCACAGTACCTGCATATTGTTAACAAACCTTAGATCGCTTTTTAAAACATACAGTCCACAGCTTATTCGCGCAACCAGCTAGTGTAAGTCATTTTTGATCGGTCACTTTGATGACTTCAACGGTCCATCTTTCTTGTGGCCTTGCCTTCCTACTTTTGAGACTACTGCTCTCAAAATCGCCGCACACTGGTGGCAGCGCACGAGTGGTGCGCGGACAGCGGGAGCAGCCAGCGGGCGGGCGGTTGCGAGTAGGGCATGCAATATCGGAGGGTTATCAGTTCCGGAACTGGATCCGATACTGGAGAGCTAATTCCGGAATTCCGGAACTGGTTCCAGAATTGGTATTTTTTTTTTTTATAATTGTATCATTGTTTGTTTGATCCAGCAAAATACAAAAAAAAAAATGTAAAGCGTTTTTTTTTTGTTTTTGATACAAAAAAAATGTAAAATTTTTAAAAATGTAAAAAATTGTAAATAATTTTTTTTTTGTATTTTTACTACTAATGAAACAAAGCTTATAATAAATCAGTCTTTTAATGATTTTGAGTAAAAACTTACGCATTCTCACTATAATAAAACCGACAAGGTATATGAAACAAAATAACATTATTAAACAGTAATAAAAACATAAAAAATTGTCTCGAAACAGTCTCCTTCCTTTATAAAATTATTGTAAATCAGTCTTTTTAATCATTTTAAGTTACAAATTAAACATATTTGGTCATGATTTTTCTTTATTACTCTAATTAGATATACTCACTATATTCAAGTCAACAACATTTATAAAAAACAAAATAAAGTAATTAAACAGGTAAAAAAACATAAAAATAAGTCTCGAGATATTATCTATCCTACCTAATTAAAATTAATATAATCAGTCAAAATCATAAATTTGGTTACCATTTACCTTAATTACTCTAAAATATTCTAACAATAATAAAATCTATAAAATGATAAAACCAAATAATGTAATCAAACAGTAACAAAAGTAAAAAAAAATCTCGACATAGTCTCTTCCAGCTTAAAATTATTGTATATCAGTCTTTTAATAATTTTGAGTTACATATTATACATATTTGTTTTTATAAAATCAAATAGAATAAAGAATTAAAAATATACTAACATAGAATTATTGATAGTGATTAATTGAGATTAATTAAATTATTTGAAAGCAATATTATTTTTTTGACAAGAACCGTTGTAATGAGTTCTTAAGAATAATAACGCGTCTAACATTTTATCTGATAAAGAGCTTCGTATTCGGTTACAAAAGTATCCAGCACACGAAAAAACTCTCTCACTTTCTACACTCGTGGGTAAAACCGATGAAATATACGTATATGCTTCAGTCAAATATACACCTCGATCTCCTACGTTGTCGTTGTGGAATATTCCACAGACGTTACATTGCGTGCGTTCAGAAAAATATAATAAAATCAAAATATTAAAAAAGAAGACATGAATATCGGAATTCCGGAATTATTCCAGTCAATTCCGGAACTGAAAAATTAGTCGAATTGATCCGGAATTCCGGAATTACGGAATTCCGGAATTCCGGAATTGCATGCCCTAGTTGCGAGCCGCCCGACATGCCAGTCAGTGTCGCACGCCCCCACGCACTGCGGTGCAAGCGCGTTCTTTTAAGTTTCATTTTCAAATTTTCCTTTATTCAACAGACCATGGTATTCTCATTTATTTTTTTATTTCATTATACTTGTTATACAGTCCACTCAGTTTTAATTTTATTTCATCATGACCTATCGTCATGATCATTGATCCGGTTCGAAGGACCAATGATTGCAACTGACCGTCCGCCGGTTGACTCTGCGCTGTCCCCACACCCCTCGTTCAGCAGCGGCCTCAACTAGTGTTGCCTGATCGGATTAAAATCGGCACAGATGAAAAAATAAATCTGGATTTTGGGTTTTAGATCGGGACATATAAAAAAGTATTTTTTTAATAAAAGTTATTTTTGAGGTGAAAAGTCATCCAATGACTTCTCTCGCTCTCGGGTGGAACGGAAGAGCGCGTGAGACTTTTACTGACTTACAGTACAGTTAAAGATTGAAATTCCCTGCCGGAGTCTGCGGTTCCTGGTAGCTGCAACCTAAGCTCTGACTCTTAAATGAAGAGTGAATAGGTTACTTTAAGACTAGCGTACTCTATCGACCACATCATCAATTAAACGAGAACCTATCAATAATAAAAAAAGTTGAAAAATAAACGGAATTTTATCCACTTACTTTTGGTAACTAAGGCCAACGCTGTTTTAAGTGGGCGCACGCGGTCCTATATAAAAGTGCTCCGTCCGGGCTCGCTGCGCGGGCAGCCCCGTCCCGCACTCCTTTCGCTACGTAATGAGACATTAGAGTTCGCCATAGACACACACATGCACACCGTTAATGTTGGACAGCGACTTTGATAATATCTGGTTTCAACTCCGGGAATCGTCGCACACGACACTCGCGCATAGTCACGCGACGGGTGCCCGCGCGGGCGGCCGGACGGGATCCCACTTAACGCATCGTGGGCCCTTCCGGAGGACACGGTGGCGCATACTGTAGAGGTAGGTTTTCTTCGGATGATCCATCGTCGTGCGCAGATGCTGTGGCAGATGTGCTGCGGCGGGGGATGGAGTACTACATTCCATTCTCCGACGTCACAATGTCTAGCCTGGCTCGCCCTTGGTTTGGTGTGGAGTGTGATCGCGCTAACGCGCTTAAACACGCGGCATACCAGGCTTGGGCCGACGCTCGTATGCACAAGGCGAGTGACGTGAGTCAGAAGAAGAGAGCCTTCAACAGGGCTGCCAAGTCTTGCAAGAAGGTGATGCGGAGGTCTCGGTTCGACCACATTAGCCGCGTCGGGAACAAACTCGCTTCATACCCTGCTGGTAGTAAAGCGTTTTGGTCCCTGGCTAAGTCGGTTGAATCGAACTTCTGCCGTCCCTCACTACCACCGCTGCTGAAGCCCGACGGGTCGCTGGCCCACACTGCTGAGGAGAAAGCGAATTTGTTTGCCTCTCTCTTCGCGGAATCTTCGCGTCTAGATCCTGGTGACGCGCGGCCCCCTGCTTATCCTGATAGTTGCGAGACGAGTATGTCGGATATTCGCATCCATCAGAAGGAAGTCCGTAGGGTGCTACGTAATCTTGACGTGAACAAGGCTAGTGGTCCTGACGGGATACCGGCAGTTGTGTTGAAAACGTGTGCGCCTGAACTGTCTCCAATCTTGACACGCCTATTTAGGCTCTCATTTGAGACCGGAAAAGTGCCGACTGCATGGAAGCAAGCTAATGTACAGCCCGTGCCCAAAAAGGGTAGTCGTGCTGACCCAGTAAACTATAGGCCAATCTCAGTAACGTCCATTCTCTGCAAGACAATGGAACGTGTACTCAACAGTAAGCTCCTGGCATACCTAGAAGCCAATGATATCCTAAGTGACCGACAATACGGATTTCGCCGAAATCGGTCAACTGGTGATCTTCTAGCGTATGCCATCCACACCTGGAGTGAGGCCATCGAGAGGCACGGGGAAGCGCTTGCCGTCTCCCTCGACATCTCGAAGGCTTTCGATAGGGTCTGGCACGAAAGCCTGATTAGTAAGCTTCCTTCTTTCGGTATACCTGCTGGATTGTGTGCTTGGATCGCAGACTTCCTGAGGGACCGGTCCATCCGAGTGGTCATCGATGGTTGCTCGTCTGGTCAAATGACCATTAATGCCGGGGTCCCTCAGGGGTCAGTGCTCTCGGCAACATTGTTCTTGCTGCATATAAACGATCTGCTTAAACCCGGTACCTTTGGGTATGCAGACGACAGCACTGTTGCTGAGAGTTACATATCTAGTGCACGAGCTAGTGGGTCCCAGATCAGGTCTCTTCGAGAGGCTATGGTTGAGCGGTTGAGCTTGTCCTTGGAGGCTGTCTCGGAATGGGGCGATGCCAATTTGGTCAGGTTTAACGCTGCTAAAACCCAGGCGTGTCTATTTTCCGCTAAAAGGAGTCAATTCAGCCCTGCTCCAACTTTCCGGGGTGTAACCGTGCCGATATCCGACCATCTTGATCTTCTTGGTGTAACGTTGACATCTACTCTCAACTTTGGACCATACATCGAAGCAAAGGCTCAACTGGCTGCAAAAAAGCTAGGAATCCTCGCAAAGGTCAGACGGTACTTCACGCCGGATCAGCTGCTCAAACTTTATCAAGCGCAAGTGCGATCGTGTATGGAGTACTGCTCTCATCTTTGGGACGGATCTGCCCGATACCAGCTTGATGCGCTTGAGACTATTGAGAGGCGAGCCAAGAGGATCATTGGCAATGATGCACTCGTCGAGTCGAGGCTTCAAAGTCTTGAGCATCGACGCCGAGTTGCTAGCCTGTCGGTTTTCTACCGGTTACATTTCGGGGAGTGTGCGTCGGAATTGCATAGCCTAATTCCGCCTAGCCCGTTCCATCATCGGACTACCAGACGTACGGCATTGCGCCACCGGTACATGGTGGACATCCCACCTATACGCACAAAGCGTTTTGGGAACACTTTTATTATGCGTACAGCTAAGGAGTGGAATTCCCTGCCAGAGTCTGTGTTTCCTGATGGCTACAACCCGGGAATCTTTAAGTCAAGAGTGAATAGGTTTCTTCTAGGTCAGCGCGATCCATCGTCGACCGTATCGTCGCTTTCCATCAGGTGAGATAGCGGTCAAGCGCGAACCTATCACTAATAAAAAAAAAAAAAAAAAAGGTGTGTCCCGCCTGGGAGGAGCATCGTCGTGTCCTCGTGGCGACACCCGGGCGAATCCTCCGCACGAATCCGGAACAGGTACTTAGCGAACTTTCCGTGTTCGGTAAGCACCTGCGTCGTGCGGAAGTTGAGAACGCCGTGAGGTCTTTCCAACCACGCCTCAAGGATGAGCCTTATCGCCCCAATTGTGGCGCGCCCCGAACGAGGTTGCGATAGTCGCTGACGCCATTTCGCCATGAGATCCCGCCGGAGCTATGTCCGCCATGCCTCGACTTGTCGTGGCAGCGGAATTTCGCCCCGGCGTTGCTTCTCCATGCGCTTGTCGTGCATATGTGCAAGGACTGTTGTCTCCAGATCCCATGGCGGTTGGCCAGCAAGGAGGGTCGCCGCCTCGCGGGAAATCGTTCGGTACCCTCGCACCATGCGTATTGCCATGACCCTCTGGCACGCATTCAGCTGGGCCCTCAGTTGCTGTTGCAACGTCGGTGCCCACACCGGAGCCCCGTAGAGGGCCATGGACCGAACGATTCCCGCGTAGAGCTTCCGGCAGGAGGCGTCTGGTCCACTGAGGTTGGGCAGGAGCCGCCCGAGAGCAGCCCCAGTCCGGTTCAGTTTGGGAGCCAGACGTCGGAAATGCTCTTTGAAGTTCCAGACATTGTGCAGGTGATAATATCTGGTTTCAACTCCGGGCGTCGTCGCACACGACACACGCGCGTAGTCACGCGACGGGTCCCCGCGCGGGCGGCCGGACGGGCTCCCACTTAACGCATCGTTGACCCTTACTGAAAAGTATACAACCTAAATCTTGACTAGGTTTCATTATTTTTCTTTTGTTTCACACCTTGTCTTCCTCCCAGTAATAATAATACCGTTCATGAATAATAAAACAATACAAAATATTTATTTTTTACGCCAATTAATTCATAACTTCATTAATTTAAATTGAACATTGACTTTTCAATTGATTTATTGATCCAATTAAATATTCAAGATTACTTTTATTCAGAACAATTTTATTGATTTGATTATTTGATAAAGCTTATTACGAATACATTTTATAGATTATATTGCAGAGCCTTAGAACCATTTCTATTTACTAATAGTAGAATACGGACTTTTAATTTATATAATGCAATTTAATACAATATCTAATAAAATAAATAATGCAGATTCTAGTGCACTTAAATTCCAATAACGCTTTTTAACAACTAATCAAATATTTTTAAACCATTTTCTCGTTGATTACCATTTTGTTTTAGGCACGTGTTTGTTTAAGAGTCGTTCAAGTATCAAAGTTTACAATGCACTGAAATGAGTTAGTTTTAGGTACTCGTCGTGTTGTCAGGTCTGATTGATACTAAAACAAATCTGGATCAACCCTTTAAATACCGTAATTAGAGACTCAATAGAAAGACAATAGGTGTGCGGACACTGGTGTTCGCTTGGGGCTTGAGCAACTACAGATTTTAGGTCGGGAAGTGGCTAGAGACTGGTGCGGGGAGCGGCGTGCGTACGGGCACGCGCCTTGTGCCGCGCCGCACTCGAGCCAGCACAACAACGCGCGCCCTTAGCGACTACTAGTTTGAGTTCCTCGCTCCCGCGCGGGTTGCCGACTGTGGCATTATGCGCCTAATCCGGCCGTCATTCAGGAAACGGCATTTTTGTGAGAGAGGAAAATATGTTTATAAAAAAAAAATATCTCTAAAGTAATATGTGTTCACTAAATCTTAATTTACTTTTCAAAACAATATTGAATGTTTGTTTGTCTTGGCAGCGTACTCGGGCGGGCACCCGCGCGCCGCGCTGAGCGTGCACACGTTCTCCGCGTCGGAGCACGAGGTGTCGGCGCGCGACAACCAGATATACGCGCGCCCGCCGCTGCCCACGGTGAGTTGTGTGTCACTCCGCAGTACTCCTACAGGTATCGCGCCGCGCTGAGCGTGCACACGTTCTCCGCGTCGGAGCACGAGGTGTCGGCGCGCGACAACCAGATATACGCGCGCCCGCCGCTGCCCACGGTGAGTTGTGTGTCACTCCGCAGTACTCCTACAGGTATCGCGCCGCGCTGAGCGTGCACACGTTCTCCGCGTCGGAGCACGAGGTGTCGGCGCGCGACAACCAGATATACGCGCGCCCGCCGCTGCCCACGGTGAGTTGTGTGTCACTCCGCAGTACTCCTACAGGTATCGCGCCGCGCTGAGCGTGCACACGTTCTCCGCGTCGGAGCACGAGGTGTCGGCGCGCGACAACCAGATATACGCGCGCCCGCCGCTGCCCACGGTGAGTTGTGTGTCACTCCGCAGTACTCCTACAGGTATCGCGCCGCGCTGAGCGTGCACACGTTCTCCGCGTCGGAGCACGAGGTGTCGGCGCGCGACAACCAGATATACGCGCGCCCGCCGCTGCCCACGGTGAGTTGTGTGTCACTCCGCAGTACTCCTACAGGTATCGCGCCGCGCTCACGTTCTCCGCGTCGGAGCACGAGGTGTCGGCGCGCGACAACCAGATATACGCGCGCCCGCCGCTGCCCACGGTGAGTTGTGTGTCACTCCGCAGTACTCCTACAGGTATCGCGCCGCGCTCACGTTCTCCGCGTCGGAGCACGAGGTGTCGGCGCGCGACAACCAGATATACGCGCGCCCGCCGCTGCCCACGGTGAGTTGTGTGTCACTCCGCAGTACTCCTACAGGTATCGCGCCGCGCTCACGTTCTCCGCGTCGGAGCACGAGGTGTCGGCGCGCGACAACCAGATATACGCGCGCCCGCCGCTGCCCACGGTGAGTTGTGTGTCACTCCGCAGTACTCCTACAGGTATCGCGCCGCGCTCACGTTCTCCGCGTCGGAGCACGAGGTGTCGGCGCGCGACAACCAGATATACGCGCGCCCGCCGCTGCCCACGGTGAGTTGTGTGTCACTCCGCAGTACTCCTACAGGTATCGCGCCGCGCTGAGCGTGCACACGTTCTCCGCGTCGGAGCACGAGGTGTCGGCGCGCGACAACCAGATATACGCGCGCCCGCCGCTGCCCACGGTGAGTTGTGTGTCACTCCGCAGTACTCCTACAGGTATCGCGCCGCGCTCACGTTCTCCGCGTCGGAGCACGAGGTGTCGGCGCGCGACAACCAGATATACGCGCGCCCGCCGCTGCCCACGGTGAGTTGTGTGTCACTCCGCAGTACTCCTACAGGTATCGCGCCGCGCTGAGCGTGCACACGTTCTCCGCGTCGGAGCACGAGGTGTCGGCGCGCGACAACCAGATATACGCGCGCCCGCCGCTGCCCACGGTGAGTTGTGTGTCACTCCGCAGTACTCCTACAGGTATCGCGCCGCGCTCACGTTCTCCGCGTCGGAGCACGAGGTGTCGGCGCGCGACAACCAGATATACGCGCGCCCGCCGCTGCCCACGGTGAGTTGTGTGTCACTCCGCAGTACTCCTACAGGTATCGCGCCGCGCTCACGTTCTCCGCGTCGGAGCACGAGGTGTCGGCGCGCGACAACCAGATATACGCGCGCCCGCCGCTGCCCACGGTGAGTTGTGTGTCACTCCGCAGTACTCCTACAGGTATCGCGCCGCGCTCACGTTCTCCGCGTCGGAGCACGAGGTGTCGGCGCGCGACAACCAGATATACGCGCGCCCGCCGCTGCCCACGGTGAGTTGTGTGTCACTCCGCAGTACTCCTACAGGTATCGCGCCGCGCTCACGTTCTCCGCGTCGGAGCACGAGGTGTCGGCGCGCGACAACCAGATATACGCGCGCCCGCCGCTGCCCACGGTGAGTTGTGTGTCACTCCGCAGTACTCCTACAGGTATCGCGCCGGTTTCAACGATTTCATATATTATCCAGTTTTGTAGACGCTTGAGATACAATACTATACCAATTCATGTAGATCCACAACTACCAAACTTGTTCATACAAAAGTAGACTCTAAACATCGGAATTAAGGCCTATAGTGGCGTGGATGTGAGAGGACACCGGCGTCCTCTAGAGCTAGGACAGACTTAGCCAATTCGATCATAGTAAATTAAAAAGCCGTGTTCATATTGACCAGTTGAAGTAAGCCCTTAAATAGTAACGACGCGTCTTTTACCAATTTAGAAAATGAGTACTTTACCGATTCATAAAAATAAAAGTAAAAACTTTGACAATTCTGATTATATTTTAAAATCATTACTTATTAATAAAAAAATACTTTGTAATACAAATGTATTTTAATATTAATGATTTAATTTTTACTTCAGTATTAATACACCGTTACTTTACAATTACTCTGACGTGTCACTATTTCCTTAACGTGAATGGAGTATACTATAGTTAGGGATGGCGAACCTTTATTGGCGATATAGAGGACACTTCAGATAGAAAACTATACCAATTTTTACATCACAATATCCCCTAGAAATCAATTTGCGAATAATTAAAATAGCCGCTCAACTTCACTCGGTAAAATCCTGTTAAAAACTTGTACTACAACTTATTTTGATTTATTTTCCACAGAGATGTTCATCATTAGAGCGTCCAGCGGTGCCCAACAAGTCGGGCAACGCGAACACTTGCCAACAGGAGTTCAAGCCGAGCAAACCTTCGTCCTTACCGCCGCATCTTACTAAAGGTATTGTGTTTTAAGCATTTGGTTGTATAAGAAGTGATTTAATAATACTCACCGATTTAAGTCCTTGCAATATATCTAATATCTAGCTAAAGTTCTTAATAATAAGAGGCGCACATGATATCCTAAACTAGGACTACCTGTAACTTAGGGCCAGTGTTCTACTGACACTTGCATACTATAAAGCATACTACATTAGACAGACACCCACGTGGGCCACGCCTGATTTGTACGTAGAACGGCGTCGCTCTACAGGTCTATTTGTGCCGAAGATCGGCGTACGTGGCCCACGTCTGCGCATAGCTTAAATTATACATTATGAAAGAAAAAGGAGTTAGTGATAGCATGACGGTTGACAGTACAGAATGGAAGAAAAAACGTATTACGTCGACCACAAGTAATACATGTAGGAATATTCTAAAGATTTCGAAGAGTGTCCATGGAGAATGCGATAATGGAGAGCATGAGATCTACGCTTTGGAGTGTGCTTCACTTTTCTCATTGCCATTATTGGCAATTCAAAAGTGCCTGTAAATGGTTGAAATTTTATTTTTATTCTTGATTTGTTCTTAACTGCGAATTCTGAATTAAGTACCTGCCTCTTAATCTATATAAGACTAAGCTTAATCTGTCCATAGATATACTAATTATATTTTTTACTTATCATGCAACTCGCACAGTGATGCAGAAAACTTACTTAAAATAAACTTTGCTAAGACTATTTTGAAAGGCGACACGTATTTTGTTGTGTCTTTAATAACATGAAGCATTTGTCAGCAGAAATGCCGCAAGCGCTGTACGTGAACATGTCGGAGCTGGCGACGCTGGCGGCGTCGCGCGCGCAGCAGCAGCACAGCGCTGAACATCCGCAGCAGGAGAAGGTATGGACTAGCCATCTTTTAACAATCACACATTGGATCTGTTTAGGTACTTAACTAAACGTAAACAATCTTGATAATATCATTTTATTAAAAAAAATAACGTATAAAAGACAATTTTTTTTAATTTTTTTTTTTTATTACTTAAGATCGGTTCAGGTAAATAACTAATTGTAAAACAGTTTTAGATTAAATTTTTAGTTAAAAAACCTGTCAAGATTGTTTACATTTAGATAATTGCTTAAACACATGGACTATAGATTTATATTGGTCGAGAAAAATATCGACCGTTGAATCCGACTCAGCTGTGCAGCGTTCAGGGAGCTGCGCGATATTTTTTCGTCCGAAATACTTCTCTCAAGACAAAATTTGTGTCACAGTGTCTCAAGACAAAATTTTACGACCATTGTGTGTTGTCAGTAATAAGATATGACTCTGGAACGTGACCACTTAAAAAGAGCCTCATCTGTGGGCTTAAAGTCACCCAAAGGGCAACGAAGAGCAAAAAAAAGTTATGCTAAACTTAAGTGGCAGTGGGCAGGGTACATTGACTGCAGAACAGATAGTCAAGACTGGTGGAGGGCACGGCATCCAATGGATTCGAGACATACAGGAGTGGTCGTTGTGCGTACACTTAGGGGAGGCCTATACAACCTTATATTTAGTATATGCGAAACCTGAATATAGTTTCTTCAGAATCAGTAACTCAATCGATTCCAATACCATGTTATCATGTTAAATTTGTCCCCAAAAATATTTAAAAAAGGTAACAAGTTGGACTCCACCGACACTAAGTTCAACACAGCTCACGTTAGGTCATTGCGGGGATTAGGCAACATCGCACAACTGGGTGCGGGAACAAAACAACTCCTCAGTCATCCGTATGGCCCGGTGACCATGTGTTTGTGTGAACAACCAGGCAACACAACAAGCTTATATCTTTGTGGTTTTTCATGATACAGTTATGAAATTTTGTACATAGAAATTCTTTACATAAAAATACTAGACACGTGTTTCCGTTTTCGCAAATACTAAAACTAATGTTGTATACAGCACTGGACGTCTGTATTTATTTTTTACTACATACTATTTTTTACTATATACTCTGCACACTCTGATAATATCAATATCTCCAGGTCAAGCAGAACAATCCTTATAATTGATTAACTATTGATATATAAGTCTTAACAAGTAAAGCCTTTTTAAATGATATCAAACACAACGTATTTATCTCATTTTTATTTTTAACACATTACTTTTTGTTCGCTAGAGTTTAGTGACACGTCTCGTATGCACAGCGGGCGATTAAGATGGTTACTGATGATACCTCACATGTCGAGGTCCGATAAGTAGATTAGAACCTATGAGGGAACAGATAAACATACTCACATACATACATACATATGTACATAGTTGGTCAAAATCATAACCCTTCTTTGGCTTTGCCATAGTCGGGTAAAAATGAAACCAGGCATATATTATTTTCTATCTTTATTTGTAAAAAAAAATATCATACATCAGTCAAAAAATTAAATATTATATTACAGATTTGTATCAATCTAGAACAATTTGATTTTACTGGTATTTCATCGTAAAATGATTATTATAAATATTCAAAATCAATCACGCATACAATATAAAAGCGAAAATTTAAGAAAGAAAAGAAAAGAAAGAAAATATGTTTATTTTGCCCATAGACGCACAAAATATAACAAACTGCCAGCCATGTGTGAACCAGCCATAGACAATAGGCAGAACACAGTTGCCTTGGTTTAAGTTCAAAGTTTTTTCTTGTCTATGACACCTGGCTTGAACCGACACAACATGGCGACATGCGATAAACAAATCAGCGATAACAACAAAAAAAAATCATAACCGTGTAAAATATATAGACAATGATAAAAGAAAACAGATACAATATATACACCCCTATTTTTTAATTAGTTCACAAAAAAATCTGGCTCGTATAAAAAACGAAATCTCAAAATTGACCACGAAAACTTTTCATTATTAGTAAATTCATAATTGAATCATCATTCATAACAACTACTAATAGAAAATACTAAGCGCAGTGTTTTTCCATTTTAATTGACCTTCTTTCATTCATAAACAATAACCTGTACAATGTTTCCACAAATTGAGTGAGATTTTGGGATATATACAAACGCTCATAACTTTGCTGTTTATGAATATTATTTATTGAGACTTTACTTAAATAATAACAAGACCTTTTCTAATAAGTCCTTAAAGTATTTGCACTAATTAAAAAATAGTGGTGTATAAATCCAAGTTGTGCATCGCATTTAGGCTAAAATAGGCTCAGCTTATATCGTGACGCTGGACCAATCCAACAATCTACGGAGCTGATTTTCAGTAACCATCGCTCTATTGAGTGACACTCTGGCTGTCCCTCCATGAGAAACTACTAATCCTCTAATTTTTGTTTAATACAAACATTGATAGTTTTTATTCCGGTAGTAAGTTCCCAAACATCCAAACCTGTTAAACAATTTTGCAAACATACAAAATTTCCAATACAGGGGCAATTCGTGATTTTAGAAAAAAAATGTTAGTTGGACAAGCACGCAGGAGATATTATAGTGCACAAGTGTGGTCGCAAACACAGGTGCGCTCTCTGTTCCTATGCTCTTATAGTCTGATGGGACGGCAATCCGATACGATCGGAGAGAGATAAGGCGCAGGACAAACGTCGCCGCGCGCGCGCCGTGTACAGGTGTGTAGCGACATCTATGTCGTCACAAAGCAACTATTGCGCGATGCAGCGCAATTAACCTTTTGAATACCGTAATTAGAGACACAATAGAAAGACAATAGGTGTGCGGACACCGGTGTCTTCTTGGGAATTAATGAATTAAAGTTCTCCGGGTGAATAGATACGAGTCTCCGAAAAACATCTATCGGGCAGTTGCCCACCAGACATAACACCAGTCTAGTCAGACGATCCTCCCTTTTCAACGGAGGTATGTGGGATTTAACTCTCTGTCTTACATACCTCCAAACTGGTGACCCTCGACAATTACCCACCAACTTCCGTACTCCGGGCTGCTACAGAGTAATTCTTAATGGAATAATCCAGTAGTACTGTCAACCACAGATGGGTTTAATCAGCATAGGTCTGACACTCCCTCCCGCTCCACCGAGAGCTGGAAAAGTCATTCGATTTCGCACGTAATAAAAAGCTCCACACTCGGCAGTCGCTCGTAACCACAAGACCATTTTTTCTTGTGATACAAGCTGACCTGGTTAACTATACTGCCATATCAAAGAAAAAAATGTGGGCACAGGTAGAATGGTAAAAAAATAGCCCATGACCAGGGCGCTTACTCTCGAGTTTAATTCCGATCGGGCCACATTGGAATTGTGACGTTAGTTACTCTTGAATACGATGCTAGGGCCAAATTACAATATTATTGGAATATTATTATATTTCATTTATTCATTTTAAACACATATTAATCACATTTTTAAATATTTTTTAAATAAAGTTATATAAAAAAAAATAAAAAAAAATAAATGATATTATTCACAATTCCAATGTCGACCGATCGGAATTAAACTCGAGAGTAAGCCCCCTGTTCTTAAACCTACCTATCTGGTAGGTTTTACACTAAAATTTAATAAAAATGGGTCCAACTGTTTTGGAGCATTCGATAACAAACACTGTGATACGAAATTTTTATATACTCATACATTAACGGCCATGAACCAGATGTATTTATTTTGGTGACCCAAAAAGTTTTGGGACCACAAACAGACATCCAGTTCGATTCAAAAAGATTGAAGCGAAAATAATATTTAACTATTTTACAAAACAAACATCTATCATTTCTCTTAATTAAAAAATAAGTACCTAATTCCAGACGATACAACACCAGTTTATTTATTTAATCCTACGCTTAAATAGAAATGTAGCTGTTAATGTAAATTAAACACTCTCATGTTAGTAGTTTTGTCCAGAGTGAAGTGTGGTCTCTCCCGCCTCTGCCTGTTTGATCTGTAAACAATGAATTTCGTAAATCATAGAGAAGTGACACTGGAGTGGCGGCCGTGTACCAGAAAACGCAGTGTTGGAAGGCCTCCTACAAGGTGGACCGATGACCTGCAGGTCTAAAAAGGCCACTTTTGTAGAATCATAATATAAATCATATTTTTTTATACGGCAATATTTAAAAGGAATATGATTCTGATATGCAGTGAATTGAGTATGATTCGCATAATTTGTGCAACAATTTTACGAAAATTAGAAGAATTGCTTATGATCCGCTAGAAATTCGAAATATGATTTGCTTTAGATGAATTGCTCATGTGACGTTTTTAGGCTCGCTGGCAAGGGTTCCGGGAATCCGATGGATGCGAGACGCACAGAGGGAGGCCTATGCACAACAGTAGATGTCTTTCGCCTGAAATGATGATGATGATGATGATGACAGAGAAGTGAGACACTTTGCCCACTAATTTATAGACAACAAATTTGGTGCTGTGGTTCAATGATTGACTGCTGCGCTGCGTGCCGCAAGTTCAGTTCCCGCACGAAACAAATACACATTAGTATTTCCTACAGACTGACCAGAGAGCAGTGGTGACCGAGAGGTATAGGCCCTGACTTACAAGTTGTAGGACGCGTGTTCAAACCCAACCAGGCGCATTACTTTATGTAGGTAATTTATTTCATCAAAACGGTGAAGAAAAACATCGTGAGGAAAACGGTATGTCTTAGAAACAAAAATTCGAAGACATGTGACATCCACCAACCCGTATTGGGCCCGCATAGTGGATTACGGCCTATTCCCTCTCCTAGAGAGGAGGCCTGAGTCCCTGCAGTAGGAACAGTATAAAGCTGATGCTGTGCTATGCTATGCTATGTCCTACAGATGGATGTTTCGGGTCTGTGTGTCTTATGTATGTTATTTTACACGTTTGCAAACGCTACCACGATACAGGAGGTGTTATTAGTATGGGGCAAAGCTTGTTAAAAAATATTAGAAAGTGACGATTCATGACAGAGACTATTGTCCTAGGTGGCAGCACTGAGGCGTCAACGTCAGGCAACTGTCAAAATGCTTGTTATCGTCATTTTGACGTTATAAGTTACGTGGTCTGCAAGACTTCTTGCCAAAGTGGCTCTAATTGAGAGGGTGAATTTTCAACTGAGAAAATTAACAGCATTGCTAAAAATTGTTTGAATTTATGTATTACACGTTAATCCTGGCTCGTTGGCCCAGTTCGAAGTGGGATGCTTTTCACGGTCCTGTAGAATCCTAGACTATTATAGTCCACCTCCATATATATCATCATCACTTCAGCCAAAAACGTCTACTGCTGGCCATAGGCCGACTGATCCCGTGCATCTCGTAGGTATCGATAAGATTCTCGTGAACTTTCATCAGGTCATCGATCCACCTTTCTACCATAATTAACATAAAAACAGTCAAACACTCACAATTTCTCCCAGTTGAACTTGGCAGCGAGCGGCTCAGATATCTGGCTCTCCTTGAGTTGTTTCTTCACCGCTCTTTCGACCAGACGTAGGGATGAGAACATGTTCTGGACCGAAGATGGCTGACGGTTGCGGGATGACACCTGTAACGACGATGTTTACAACTGTTTATGTACAATTTTTGTAGGGTGGCCAAATCCAATATGTACAACTTTTATAAGGTGGCCAAATCCGATGTAAGGTAACTTTTATACAGTGACCAAATCCGATGTGCACAACTTTTATACGGTGTCCAAATCCGACATGTACAACTTTTATAGGGTGGCCAAAATTACAAGTGTATCACTTTTATAGGTTGGCTAAATCCGATGTGTAGTATAAGTTTTATAGATAGGCTAAATCTAATGTGTAGAACCAGTTTTATAAAATGGCCAAAATTACATGTGTCCTACTTTTATAGGGTGGCCAATTCTGATGTGTACAACTTTTATACGGTGGCCAAATCCTCTTATTTGATGCCGAGTTTTTGCTATTGTTTGATATCCATTTTTTAAGTTACAGATTTGCTATAACCAGTAACAAAAAACGTAACCATTGTATAAAAATAAATAATATTCTCAATTTATAGTTTACAACTCATATGCAAGTGGTAGCGTAACATTCGGTTAACTTCGTCAGATTAAGCTATAGCGTTAAGTTATTTCGCGTCGATAAGGTAGTAATGTAGTGCCGTGTAGTTCTCGCTAATCTAATTTTTTTTTTTTTTTTATAATTGATATGACCGCGTTTGACCGCTATCTCAACTGATGGTCCAATGTGAAAGAACGATGGAGCACGCTTGCCTAGAAGTAACCTATACACTCTTGAGTTAAAAGCCCGTAGGCCAATTTTTTTTAATGATATAAATTAGTGTCCTAGTAACTAGTTATCTGATGGTAAGTATAATGAGGACATTCTTTTCAAAACCAAAAAAATAATAAAACGTATTGCTTCGAACAAGTTTTATGAAATATTCGAGTGAGTGACGGTAGTTACTGAATGTAATAGAGCGTTCAGACGTTATCTCTCTTTTTTCGCGTTGCCTCTTTATCATAAACTCGTTGGAATACATTGAATGAAACAACAAGCTTTTAAATAAATTGATGAATTCCCAATTAAACGAAGTCAAACTACAAAGTTAACAGCACAAAACAGCTTGCTCATTTATTTATTTATTTATTTTATAATTTATGTACACACATAAGCAGCAGAAGATAAATTAATAAAAAAAATGTACAAAGGTATGTTCCCTTTATCTGTGAAAGTAGGGTCTTACCAGTTGAATTTTTCACTCTTTTATCTAGCTTGGGAATCAAGGCCAAGTTCTACTCATTTTGAACTTTTTTAAACCTTTGGAAATCGACACATACAAAAGAGAACACAATGAAAAATTATTTTATTAAAATTGACTATATGATTAAGCGCCGGGCAAAATCGAAACATGATTTAAACTAGTTGGCTCGATAAAAAAAAATCGCGAATCTGACCCTAATTTAAGATTTCAAACGTGTATATCTACAAGATTACGTCACGGAAATATTTGAAAGTTATAAAAACAAAATTTAAGCTTGTTTTTTAAAAGCGCCTCGCAACAACGAAAATATTTAATACTTATTGTTTTTTTTTTATATATAAAAATAAAACCGCTGTTTCGTAGCCGCGAAGTCGACATAGTCCCGGGCGGAGTTCATACAAAAAACTCAGTGACTACTACCGGCCCTTAAACCTTATCATAAACTTCCACAATAATCAAAACAGCAGAAGAACTAAGCTTTATAATATTAAAACTCACCATAATCTCAACAGCATCGAACAGCTTGTTCATCTCCTTCTTCTCCCTGTCAGTGAGAGTGGGGTCTTGCCAGTTGAAGATCTCACTCTCTTTCAGCTTGAGCTTGATCTTGTCCAGTGTTATCGGAGATTCCTGCATGTCGTGGATCTCTCCGGACTTGTACGCTGCCTTCATTTCTGTCTGGAGGAGGTGTTCTTGGGGACTGGAATTGCAGTTGATGGCTTTGATTATTTTGATCCGTTAAAAAAACTAGGCGAGTGCGAGTTGGACTCGCACACTGAGGGTTCCGTACGAACTAATTTATGTAAATACTAGCGACCCGCCCCAGCTTCGCACGGGTGCAATGGTGACATTAAATATTTATTATAATATATTTAATATTATGCATGTGTTATACAGGTTTTGATTAACCTAGTTCAGGCAGATCACTACAAGTTGAAATGGCAATACTAACACACCATTGTTAGGTCATTATAAACATGTACAAATTAAACTAGTTTTTTATTAGATAATTAAGACAATCTTTTTAGAACAATGTACTACATTCATAAGTTTGATGTATTTCTTTGGAAAAGTACTTAAATACATTATTATTATTATTATACATATAAACCTTCCTCTTGAATCACTCTATCTATTAAAAACAAACCGCATCAAAAGCCGTTGCGTAGTTTTAAAGATCTAAGCATACATAGGGACAGACAGCGGGAAGTGACTTTGTTTTATACTCGTACTATGTAGTGATTTCAATTCCCCTATCGAGTTTCAAAGATTTTTCCGAATCGAAAAAAGTTTATTTTTTTGTGGCTTTATTACAAAATAGTTTTCAGATTTATTCCCATACTTGTGCTATAAGACCTTGCTTCATGTCAAATTTCAGGATTCTAGGTCAATGGGAAGTACCCTATGATTTTTTTCCCTTGCGAATGTCGGAATTATATACGTTTTTTGCGACAAAAACAGCCGTATGTTTTTTTTTTTCGGTAACTTAGAAGTCTGATTTTATACAGCTTAATGGGACCGCATACCTGAGTATATGGTTTTAAGTTCATCTCGATACCTCCACGCGTTCCCAAGATAAAGGGTCTTGACAGACAGATGGACAACAAAGTGATATTTTAAGGGTTCCGTTGTTTTTTTTGAGGAACGGAACTCTATACAGGAATTACTGAAATTCACTAAAGGGGATGAAATGGATTACTATAGTTTGTATGGAGAAACTTAATTTACGTAGACGAAGCCGCTGGTAGAAGCTACTCGATCTGTATGTAATAATACACCCCTATTTTTTAATTAGTGCACAAAAAAATGGGGCTCAATCAGAACCCGTTACTGATCATATTTATGTAGTCAAAAGTACAAAAAACGAAATTCCGAAATTTTCCACGAAAATTTGTCATTATTGGTAAAATCATAATTGAATCAATATTCATAACAATTACTAATAGAAAATACTAAGCGCAGTGTTTTTCCATTTTTATTGACATTCTTTCATTCATAAACCTGTACAATGTTTCCAGAAATTGAGTGAGATTTTGGGATCTATACAAACGCTCATAACTTTACTGTTTATGAATATTATGCATTGAGACTTTACTTAAATAATAACAAGACCTTTTCTAATAAGCCCTTTAAGTATTTGCTATAATTAAAAAATAGTGGTGTATAATATTCCACAACTTTCACACAACGCCATCTAGTCCCAAACTAAATTGAGCTTGTGGTATGAGTACTAGACAACTGATAAACATACATATATATTTCTAAATACATACATATATATTGTAGAAAAAATACACCCTGGAAAAATGAATGTGCTCATGATACATACATTTGTCTTGCATAGGAATCGACCTCCACCGTAGGGACCCTGCAGAAGGGTCGAAACCTACTGGGGCCAAGGGTCGGTTTCTGAAAAGAAGGCTCCGCCCCGGTATGATAGGCAACGAAGGAACGGGATGGATTTTTTACTCAGTAAAAGACTGACACTATCTCCCGCTTCGCCCAAGGGCGAGGCATGTCATTGGATGATTTTCACCCACCATAAAAAAACCTACTACTCACACTTGGATGTCTATGATTAGCAATGACCTAAAGAAAGCCCAAGTTAATGACTCGACGACCCAGAACCAAAATGTCTGGCGAAAATGACGAGGAGAGCCGACCCCAAATAAAATGGGATAAGGCTAGGTAAAGAGGGAGATAAAAAAAAAAAACCAACGACCTCCGGCGTAGCAGTCAGGACCACTAACTACTAGACCAACAGGCCAGTTCATATAGATTTACAATGTTTATAGACTACGTTTTCCAAGCATATACGCGTTACGTAAATATCCGTAACATAATTGGGGTTTTCCGTACGTTTGTGTTTTCAGTAATAAAAGTCGATATCGTCATGATTTCTACGAAAGAAACGCTTCGTAAACTACGAATGATTTTTTGATTAAATTAAACGAATTTTGATTGCTTGAAATTGTTTCTCTTTTAAAAATCTATATAGTTGCTTTATTTACGTTTGTACACTGGCCTTCAAAACTTACGCCACACTTTTAAAATTGCAATTTGTTCTAAACTATATGTTTACGAGTTTTGATATAATAAAACAAGGGTTTTATTGCAAATTAAATAAGGTGTAAAACGTACTTATAAATGTTTGGCTACAGGATCGATCGAAAGAATGACCTTGGCCCTGGAATGCAAAAAGAAAACGAAAGAACATAGCTTGACACTCTCTCTTGCTTCACCCTGGAGGAGAGGAGTCGTTTGATGATTTCTCACCTCAAAAATAATGTTGTCCGAGTATTTTGCGAGTACCAAGTTGGTACTGAGATTTTGTTTGGTTTTTCACACAAATAATATAAAGTCGAAAGTTTTTGAGTGTGTGCGTACGTATGTTTGTTACTTTTCCACGCTCTGCACGGCTGAACGGATTTCGATAAAACTTACACACTTTGATCATGTCCTGGAATAGCAAAGCTTTTATCTCGGAAGTGTTCCCTTGGGATGATTTTCAACGATCACATGGTCAAAGCAGCGGCTAATCTTTTTAGAACTTTATTAGTTTTAATAAGTTTGTTAGTTAGTATTTCTTACTTCGTACTTCGACTGGCCTGGTGATTAGTGGCCCTGACTGCTATGCCGCAGGTCGTGGGTTCGATTCCCACCCAAGACAAATGTTCGTGTCATGAGTATGGTCATTTGTTCTGTGTCTGGGTGTAGTTTATCTATTTAGAAATATCTAACTATGTTTATCAGTTGTCTAGTACTCATAACACAAGCTCTGCTAAGCTCGAGACTCGACGGCGTTGTGTGATAGGTGTGGAATATTATTATTGTTTACTAGAATTTTAACTGTGCGGTACTATTTTTTGTAATTTGAAAATTGTTTAAACGCTTACAACAAATAACACTTTATGATTCACAGGATCATTAAAACTCCGATTTAACACGTATTCGGACCTTATCAATTGATTCCCTATAAAATGATTTCTATTACTCACCATGAGTCTATAAGTTGTATGTGTACTGCAATTCTGAAAAGAGAAAAAAAAAATTATTCGATCAGATACGGCACTAAATGGTCAAACGTCAGCGTCACTCTGTTTTTATTATTTTTAACTAACTTCAAAAAAAGAAAGAGGTTCTCAATTAGGTTGTGTTTTTTTTTAATTATTGGTTGGCTCGCGCTTAACCACTATCTCACCTGATGGTAAGCGATGATTCAGTCAAAGGTGGAACACGCTTGCCTAGAAGTAACCTATTCACTTTTAACTAGACCCCTAGGTTGTACTTGTGCTATCAAGAAACATAGACGAATTTTCTCTCAATCATTTCTAATGAGTTCGCTTTTGTCCTTGATGTTGCTTTAACTTGACACTGCTTTGCTATCAGGAAGCACAGACTCCGGCAGAGAATTCCACTCCTTAGCTATACGCACAATGAACGTATTCCCAAAATGCTTTGTGTGTATGGATGGATGTCCACCATGTAGGTACCGGTGGCGCAATACCGTACTTTTAGAGCTCCGATCATAGAACAGACTTGGCGGAATTAAATTGTGCAATTTCAATGCACACTCCCCGAAATGCAAAAAAATGTTAGTTGCAAACGAATTGCAACTTTGTCGTGTAAGATATAAAGTTTGATTTTTCAATATTTGATTGTTCTCTTATTTAGTATTAACAGTTATGAATGAATGGATGTGTAAGATTTATCAGCCGTTTCCCAAAATTGAAAATTTGTTTATAAACTAATTGATATTGAATCAGGTTCACAAGATTTACAAGGAAGCCTAATTCCTTCTTATTCCCACTATTCTTCTTTGTCTTCCGACTGTAGGTAAACAAGGAACCGATCATATAACGACTAGATATCTTTACATTTAAATAAAATTGATAGATCTGTTTGTAATATCAAAATAACATTACGAAATGCATTTGAAAGTTTAACTGATATCTATAAAAAATGCATTTATTTTTGTTACTTTGTTCTGGTTAATCTCCGAAATAGCGACCTATTTTGGGGAAACTTATACTCTATATAAGATAGCTGATGCTATAAAGTATTCCTTATACCTAACATAACAGCTAAAGTTAGGCTTAAACTAATTTAATTACAGAAAAAGAATCATGGTTTTGCGCAAAAAACGAGTGTCACGGACAAAGTTGCGGTCACTAACAGTCTATTCGCCTTAAGTAAATAGTGAGTCATCGTTGTCACTTAGCTCGGCCACGCTCCTTGAGCAATTCCTTCTCCTCGATTCGTATTCCTCATTACTGGGGTTGTGAAGTTCCCGCTGGATTAGCTTTTTATTGATGGTATCTCGCCATCTGTGACGGTTCTTGGCGTCATGAAGTGCGTCGTGTAATTGGGGTCCAGTGTGGAGCGGACATGATCTGTCCATCTTTTTGGGCTGCGGCCTCATGGTGGTTTGCCATCAACCTTGCCAGTTATGATGAGCTGTTCAAGGTTGTGGCCATTGCCCATTGACCTTGAGCAATTAGAGCATAGTAAATTAGTATGCCGTGATCACCTTGATCAGTTGATGTCAATCCTTTAGACCCGTGACATGCAGCACAGCAGCCAATCGGTTCTTCTTCTTTTCGAATCGATGGTAAACTCGTTACTCGTGGCTACGTTAACTGCAGCATCGGTGGCACTTATTAAATCCTCTAAAGGGCACCTGGGACATTCCAACATGTGGCTCATGTTTTGAACAGCACCGCACTCCGACGCGTCTATATACCCCTATTTCGCAATTAGTTAACTACGCCAACGGTGTGGTCAAATCAAGTTCGATCGATCATGATGGTGAGATTGCGAGTATCCATCCTTACGTTGTTGAAACCTCTACGGTCCGGACTAGGCGTTTCGCCTCGTCGTTTATACCGCGTTCATCGAATGACTGGATAAATTTGCCTGCTGCGGTATTCCCATCCGATTATAATTTGGGTGTCTTCAAGGCTAGAGTGAATAGACTTTTGATAAACTAGTGCGCTTCACCATCAACGATTGTATCACTGCTTGCCATCGGGTGGGATCAGTCAAGCACTAGTTTATTTAAAAAAAAATTATGGTCCACCAACAGCTGATACATTTCACATATATTATTTCATAGACTTTGGAAAGCGCAAATAACCATTAGTTCTGATTGTCATTTGCAGACCTTTGATAGTCGTTACTGTTAAACAGCAACTCAAAAGTCTGTCAACAAGGCTCACCAAGAGAAAATTAGTTTTCTTAGGTGATAAATCATCTAGTGGCATCTCTAGCCCTTGGACGGGGCGGAAGGTTGTGTCAGACTTTTCCTGACTAAAACCCACTCCTAGTTCCGTCGTTGTCTTTCATACCAGAGCTGGGTTTTCCTTTCAAAAGCGAACCCATGGACCCAGTAGGCTTCGAACCAGCTTGATCCCTTCGGTTTGCGGACATCTCCTGAATAATACGCGCCGTCATCGACTTGGGCTCGGTCCGGACGGTTACCGGGCGGTCGGATAACGAGCTAGCCATTGCTCGTCGTCCGCAAGCCTGCGTCTATAGTGGCCGAAAACCGCCCTGCGACTCCCGATGCCCAGTGCGTGTCCTGTGGCGGCGGTGGCTCAGCGATAAGATGTCTATTCCATCATGACTGCGGTCATCTCTCTCGCTCGCATGATTACTTCGCGGAAGGTGGTGACTGTTTCCCAGTTCTCTGCTTACAATAACTATCAATTGTTTGGAAACAAAGTTCCAAGATTAATATTGTTTCCTATCAATTATTTGTAAATTGACACGATGACAAGCTGTTACTAAATACTAAGAAATATTGTAACTGTTATCGTATATGCTACTGAGGGCGAGGAGTCTACTTTAAAGGAGAAGTTTTAAAGGTTACCACTTCTTTTTAGTCGGAAATCATCCAATGACTTTACCCGCTCTTTTTCTGACTAAAACCCACTCATAGGAGTTTTTTTTTATGGTAGATAAAATCATCCAATGACAAATCCCGTCCTTGGGTGGGGCGGGAAATAGTGTCAGACTCTTACTGACTAAAAATCTACCCTGTTCCATTCATTGCCTTTGTCCCAGGGCCCCGGGTAACATTTTCACATAACCTTTGGCCCCGGTAGGCTTCGGCCCTGCTGGGCCCCTAACCTTCTCATAGGAGTGGGTTTTAGTTCCTTCTTTACCATGCTTTTTAGCATCCCGGGGTTCCCTTTCGTATAACTCATGGCCTAAGTAGGCTTCGGCCGTGCTGGGTCCCTACGGTTGTGCCGAAACCTCTTTGAGTATGCTTCTCCGTGTCGTTCAGGTGGTAAAGTCTATCCACACAATAAAAAGAATACTCTAAACTCATTGACTCATCGACAACCAGGATTAACCCAAAACCCAGAAAATTGGGCTGCGGTTTTGTCCTAAAGCGTCGCCTCGACCTAGAAACGCAATCGGCAATTCAAGGGACACAAGTGTGGGCACGTCAGAATCATGAGAATCACGTGAGGATGGTGCGGGCGTCGCACGGTTTCCCGCGAAACGGCGAGCCTCCTTGCTGGCCTGCCACCATTGGGTCTGGAGGCAACAGTCCTTGCACACATGCATGATTTGCGCGTGGAGACGCAACGCTGGGGCGATACTCCGCTGCCGTGACAAGTCGTGGCATGGTGGATAGAGTTTCGGCGGGATCTCATGTTGGAATGGTGACAGCGACTGTCGCAACCCAGTGCTGGGCACGCCATAATTATGGTGATAAGGCCCTCTTTGAGTAGTAGCTAAAAAAGCGTCACAGCGTCCTCGCCTTCCGCATGACACAGCTTCTTACTGGACATGCCAAGTTCGAGAGGTACCTGTTTCTGAAAAGAAAAGGTCCCAGAACACAGGGCAATTGAAGGAACATAAGTGAGTTTTTTTCAGTGCAAGTTTGACTCGTCCTCTCGCTGCACTCAAAATGGAAGGAGTTATATTTGATTATTGCCTACACTCAAAAAAAAAGAACATGTCCCTTAAGGCGTATTTAATACCGTGCGGATTTCATCACGCATGCGGATTTGTTCCGCATGCTATTTTTATTTTCCGTAGAGAAAGAGAAGAGAATCGTACATATCCATTGAAACTTATATTCTTGTGAGAAAATACAATTAAAAAGCATTTCTTTTCACAGTGTTACAAGTAGTTATGCATTGTTTCATTCATATTAAATATGTTTTTAAAATTGTATATTGGTTCCTACCCTGTGTTGTGATCTTTCTATAGGACTTAAAGGTTCGCTGGGAAAAACATCATCTTTGAGTTAACTCGTCTATGCACAATGCACTCTGTTATCTTTATTTGAAGCTAATTAGGACTAAGTTTTGAGTGTTAATTTACTTATCAAAGTCTAAAATTTCGTCCCTATTATTCTCTAAATTAAATAACACACTTTGCTTGACGATTAAACCCCAGAAACAGCACTTAAAAAAAATACTCACAAAAAATTTACTAAGAACTTGACCGCTGTATTCGCCATCGCTAACTTATCTTAACGCGTTACGTTTCACAGCACGATAGCACTCGACTGACCGGCGGATTGTTACGTGATGTTAAATGCGCGGCACTGAGTTATATTGCTTAGCCCTCAATGAAATCGGTGTGAGTACTGCGGTTGAAGTATCTTGATACTTGCGTGGCTCGAAAATTCATATATATTTTTTAAATTACAAATGCTTGCATTGACATTAACTGGACAGCAGGCTTAGACAAATTATTTCTTTGCTAGCGTTTCCGCCAAATGCTAAGGACAAAACGTAAGGCAATGACATTACCATTATATTTATTATGCCATACAACGTAATAATATACCAAATTGTTGATTAAAATATGCCAAACTAAACAAGGCAACTATAGCCCATAGTTACCGCATATTGCAACAAAATTGTGCGAAGGCAACCACTGACTTGATCCCGAACAGCAGGAGCCGGCGACACGGTAGACTCAAATGGAGATGACGTGACGAGTTAGACTCCTGCCTAAAAGATTAGCCAGATGTAGCTAGAGACAGAGAAGACCACATCACTCTTTTGGGCCAGCCGTTTCGGAAATTAATCTGATGAAACAGACAGACGAAGAAATTCTATATTGGTTATAGGTGTCAAATATACTTGCATAACATGTGCATTAAGTAAAAAACTTATTTTGATATTACAAACAGACACTTCAATTTTATTTACATTCATGTATGTAGGTATATTTATGTATTCATATAGATAGGCATTAATTATACCTTTACAGTTCAGGTTTGCAGTTGCAAACCTTTACCATTAATGGAAAACTGTGCATCCACTAATAGCCTCTTCTATGTAGCAGGTTTTGCGATTTTTAAGTAGCGATTGATTGATACAACTTTAGTACGAGTAGTAGATCTTATCTTAACACGTTCATGACGCTTGGTTGCTTTGTGCCTTGTATGGAACGATCGATTTCTTGTCCTAATCAAGATAGAATTAACCGTATCTGCCGGCTTTTTATGTTCTTTTTTTTTCATAAATGGTTTGTCATTAAAACGGGTTTTCATATTGTTGTATAATGTGTACTATGGTTGACAAAATGGGTTTTTATAGACGCCGTCCGTAAACCCCCACTTACGATGGCCGGAAATCGAGATCGGATCGCGGTGGCGGCTGGGGCGTGAGGCCCGCTGTCTCACGCCTGCGCCCTCCTTTGCTGGCATTACTGCTTTGCAGAAGGAGACGACCACCTGGCATTCCTCCTCGCTTCGGACCATGGCCTGCTCCAAGGCCCGGCGCGAGAGAGCTCGCTTCCACCGATCGCCTTCACGAGGACACGGCGGTGCTCTGCCCAAGCGGAGTACACCTCTACTGTGTGCTCCACCGAGTCCTCCGGGCGTTCCACACAGTAGTGACACCTAGGTGTCGCTTCCGCACGAATCCGGTACTGCGTACATACGTGGCTAAAATTTCTGTTGAGATTGGCCACCGTGAACGGTCGAGGTTTTTACTTAAAAGTATCAAAACACTTTCATCCGACTACTTACTACACATTATTGTACATACCATTGTTCCAGCCACGGAAACTTTGATTTGATTAAATACCACCTACCTATACAACGACGCGAAGTGCGTCGCGCACAAAACATAGGACTTGTTTGTATAACTTTGTCACAATGACAATTGTATACAAAAATACCTTTTGACTTTTGTCTTGGGAACAGGCCTGATCATACACACATAATATTTGGGAACCCTTACTGTCGCTCTTGCAACTAGTTGAAGAAAATTGTTCGTAATGATCAGGAGTGGTATCACGAGCTCTTAACGCCATCGAAGTTAAAGTGATGGAGCTATATAGGGTGTATATCTTAATCTGTCTTTCTTGTTTGAATGACTGACATTTTAAAACGTTATGGTAAGTCCTCTGTGGATTTTAAGGACTACTTCATAGGGCTGCATCCATCAGCATGCCTTAGAACCAAAAAAATAGAAGACGCGTTACATCCATCAAACCGGTCTAGTCTCACGTGATGTATGAGAGTCAATTCCTTCTTCTACAGAGGAAGCCTAAGTACCAGTAGCGGGAACATTATAAGGCTGATTATTGTTTTGTCTTAAGATTAAAACGTTGTAAGAAAACCGGTATGTTCTAGAACCAAAACCTTCGAAGACAAGTGATATTGTGGATTAAGCCTATTTTGCTCAGACATAGAAGCTAATATTATAAGGTTGATTATGCTTAAATGCTTATTTTAATTCCAGGTATGCTCAGAAAGCAGTGCCAGCGAATCGTCCCTAGAATCCTCAAGCGGTTACGGCAGTCAGGGTGCCTTTGCAGCGGAAGACCACGCTTTGCAGCAACAAGTTCAGCACGCGGATGGTGAGCGAATGTCATCCTTATGTGTGTTGCGTAGGGTTGTGTTTACAGTAGTTCAGTGTTGTGAATTGTGTGATAATGGACTGTGTTGTGGCGACATGATACGAGTACGTGATAGAAGTTAGAGTAATATAGTAATGCGATAGATCTTTATCACTCATAACGCACGACTATGTTGATGCTGCATCACTCCTAACGCACGACTATGTTGATGCTGCATCACTCCTAACGCGCAATTGTTTCTATGCAGACTTTTACAGTCGTATGCTGAAGTGACTAAATTTCAGCAGACGACTATATTGATACTGCATTGCGTTTGTAACCATGCTGCATCGCATCTACATCGATGCTTTGCGTCAGTAATATTGTAATACGGTAAATCTTTATTCTGTAATATTACAAGACCCCAACTGCACCGTCTGTCTACTCATGATTAACTCAAATAGTACTGAATGGATTGCCATGCGGTTTTCAGTAATAGACAGGTTTTATAAGGAAGGTTTAGGTGTATAATACATACTCGTACATATTATAAAAGAGAAACGCTGAGAATTTCAAAGATTTGTTACAAACATGTGAAGCTAGAATGTGCCGCTAGTCAATAAATCAATTAAGTTATATATTAGTGTCACCGTTTTCGAATATTAAGAGATTTTTAATCACGTGTAGTTTCTTTAGAAATCTCTTTGTTGCGCATGCAAGCACGCAAGCGATGCAATCTCTACAGTGTGAACTGTTGATTCCTAAATCATTTTAAATATATAAGGTGACTGGTAATTAGTGAACGATACTTAAACACGTGATTGTAGTCATGATAACAAACAACTTTTACTATGGGACTAAAATTGAAATCGCGAAAGAAATCTGCCAACTACAATACATGTTGACCATTTAGGCGAACATAAAGGTACTGACCAGCAGATTTTTTTTGGCGATTTCAATTTTGGTCCCATAGTAAAAGTTGTTTGTTATCATGACTACAATCACGTGTTTAAGTATCGTTGACTAATTACCAGTCACCCTATATAGTTCTTTTGGATTAAATTAGCCTGTATTTAAGGTTTAGTCTACACGTTTTATACTTATTAAGAAATCTATTTATATATATAAAATATCACTCATTGATTAATCACGAAATCTTAGAAACTATAAAAAAATCCTCCTACAAACTTAAAATTTGTCAGGTATGTTCCTTATAGGGTGTAGTCGTCCGTTAACAACAGATTTTAAGAAACTCCACCCCTAAGGGGGTGAAAGGGGGTTGGAAATTTGTATAGAGAAACCGACTTTAAAATAAAACTAATTCGATTACGTTTTTTTTTTGTTAACCAATTCGGATATTATTTTTTTTAGAATTTTGCCTACTTCCAGATTAGTTCCTTTTTTATCGTGATACTATTCTGAGGAACTTGACGGAACTCCTAAAAGATACGGAATTCCTAAGCCGTCTATGGAAATGTCGGTATTTTCATAAAGCATTTACATTCAGCAGAAGGTCCTCTTGATGAAGAGGAACTATTAAAAAAGACCACAGATGGCCAAAGGAATTTCATATTTCAGTTCAAAAAATTTGATTATCATTTGACATTTGTCGCCTTATACCAGTCCATTTTAAATGTTCTATTGTTTTTTTTTTTTGTCAATGTTGTAATTTCATTATTTTTAGCGGTGTGCTGTGTGTTGTTTGTTAGACCTTTGCATAAGCCTTGCGTAGATTTTGTAGTTTTTTTTTTTTATCATTTCCCATTTTATAAGCGTTAGGTAGCTCGCTCACGACGACTATTTACATCGATTCAATAAAGCGTTTCTTGGCTCAAACAGTATCGATACAAACGTACCGACTATGTTGATGACTCCAACGCGCGACTATGTTGATGCTGTATCACTCTTAACGCGCGACTACTTCAATGCAAGCTTTACAGTCATGTGCTGAAGTGACTAAATTTCGGTACATGACTATATCAATACTGCATCGCGTCTGTACCCATGCTGCGTCGCATCTACATCGATGCTGCGTTGAGTCTGTACTTACGCTGTATTGCGATAGTAGTGCAGAATCGTGTTTATGTGAGTAATGGTATAAGACCTACGAAAGTAACACGACCATATTGATACTGTATCGCGTTTAAATCGCAATTGTATCGCTCCAGAATTGCTGCAAAAAGTCGCCGTGGGTGATCTAAAAACTCAACCCTAAAACCACACGTACACTTTTCTTTTTTTCATTTTAAGTTTCGAACAGCACTTTAATTATTTTTTCGTTTTATTATTTATGTTGTAATCCCGCTTCGCATGCAACCCACTAGTTGAGTCCGAGATCGTAACCCTCCGACGCGACAGCGAAGCTTCAGTCGCGGCTGCACGAGAGAGCTTCTCCATCTCGCTGGGGTCGCTGGAGGAGGCCGTGCGGTCGCTGGACGAAGCCAGCGAGACGCCGGCCTTCGCCACCATAGGGAAGAAGCCCGCCGTGCCCAAGCGCAGGCCCGTCTCTATGACCGGTGAGGATATTGTACTAAGGTGCTGGTGGTAGTGATCAGAACATATGTAGACAGCAGATTATCCTGACAGCCAGTCTTTATAAGCTTCTAGATTGTTTCAAGGTAAGAGAAGAAAAATTACACGACTATGTTGCAGCAACAAGTTACACCGTTGTAGCAACATTGTCCTGGATCACAAAGTGTAACTAAAGGAACACGCGCGTGTTCAGTAAAGGTCTGAGACGCTCTTTAGCTACACCCCGAGCTGAAGAAGTTATTCGATGTTTTACAAAAAAAAAAAAAACCTTATAGCAACATGTTGCACGAAAGCTGTGGTTCTTGAAACAATGTTACAGCTACGGGTTTCTGTTTTGTTAGCAGATTTATTGTGAACTAAGTAAATTTGTATTACACTTCTAGACTGCTATCTCTTAGAGTGATGATAATTCTAGAAGAAAAAGGTAAGGTCCTTCCAAAAAAGTATAATACTCTAAATTGACCGGAATGTCTAGACCCGAAGCGAGACTCAAAAACAAACCTGGTAAGTAAGTTTGAACTTTATTGTGCACGAGTTTTTTTTTTTTTCAATTATTTGTTTGATTTTGTTTTCATTCTTGATATTTTTTAATATAAATATCTTTTTGTACTAGTGCCATTGTCATATTCATTAAACACACTTGTTTGCCACATACCGAAACTTGTACAATTTTTTTCTAATGGGGAATATGCATGATTTTTTTTTTTAATTTGCTGAATACTAGACAACAACAACGAAGTTATAAAGCTTCAAAGCTGCTAATATGACAGAGAAGTCCGATATCCCTCGAACGCTGATTGTACATATGTTTGTACAACTGGAGCGACCTTGAAAAAATGTTAATTGTTGTATAGTACACACGGGTGTGTGAAATTCATTGGGCCGAATATGTTTGTGTCTATATCTTCATTTTTCCTAGAAGAAACAGAAAAAGTTTTTTTTGTGATTTTTTAAAAAGCGCGCAATTGCGTAATAATAATACGCGGGCGAGGGGATGGTCTGTGACGTCAAAATTCATCACGCTGCCATAGGAAACGGAGTCTTGACGAGAGAGATATTTGTTTCTAATATTGTTATATCTCATTTGTTTTTCTACCAGAGTCAGAATCAGAATCAGAATTTTATTTGTAAAACATAGGTATTTACATAAAGTTCTTAAATTAATTAATGTGCGCTATGTTTTGCCGTGATGGCGTACAAATATTGAACAACATAAAATCATTAAAAACTAAATAAAAAATAAACTTACACCAAAAAACAAAAAAACAAAATTAAACTCTATAAGACAAAAAGGAGAACTATCTTACATTTAAATTAAATATCTTTATAAAATTTATAATTAAAACAAAATTAATAAAGCAAAACTGTACCAATTTTGATATTATTTAGATTTATTGATAAATTGGTTGGATAATAAATAATTTATTTTTATTTTCACATTTAAAAGAAAGCCTACAGACTAATAACATTAGAACTATACTGATACATAACTAAATTGCTCATTATAAGCTTATTAAATATTTATTTTTCATGCATATTTTTTATTATACTATTTGTCTCACTGCTAGGCAACTATACCTAGGTAAAATCAGCCAACTAATTATACACAGACATATAATTTGAAAAATTACATTAATACCAGGTATTTATCAAGCTCTTGCTTTAAAACTCTAAATATCGACCAAGCCATAGTTAGTTTTTTTAATTTTTTATTTAAATAAACTAGTGCTTGACTGCGATCCCACCTGATGGTAAGCAATGATGCAATCGTTGATGGTGAGACGCTCTAGTTTATTAAGAGCCTATTCACATTCGCTTTGAAGACACCTAAATTATAATCTGTCGGGAAGACGGCAGCAGGCAAACTGTTTCAGTCCCCCGATGTACGTGGTATAATAAATTGCTTGCAATGTAATTTTTCCCCTGGCATCTCAAAAGAACTCAGAACATTTATTGCAGGTTTTTTCTTTTATAAAATTATATTAATATCTTTTCTATGCTCTACAGCGACAGTATGGTCTCGCCGTGGTTCGTCCAGCTCTCTTGGCAAGCCGCCGCCGCCAGTGAGACGCTCCTCGTCCATATCGAGGCCGCAACGACCGCCTTACGTCCAAGTAAGTATTCAAGACACAAGTATAAAGGTGGTTTTACATCTACAGAAAGTTGAAAAATACTTCGGTCAAATTGCAAAGAAAGATGGTGACTTAAAATGCCAATCCATACCAGTACTTTCTATGATAAATCATTTACTGTTCAGGCTGTTCGTCTGTAGAATGAATTGCCAGATGCAATTAAACGCGCTCAATCGTTGCCTGTTTTTAAAAAACTTGTTAAGGAACATTACCTGTCGCTGTGAATATCGATAGTCGTCAATATGTATGTATATATGTATCTATTATATAATATATGTATAGATCTGTGTATCTATTATAATATATAGGGTGACTGGTAATTAGTAAACGATACTTAAACACGCGATTGTAGTCATGATAACAAACAACTTTTATTATGGGACCAAACCTGAAATCGCGAAAAAAATCAGTCAAGTTCAGTACATTATGACCAGTTAGGTGAACATAAATGTACTGAACTTGCTGGTATTTCCCCTTCCATGTTATGATCACTGAGGTGAGTTATTGAACTAAGAGTCCCTCATTCCTTGGTATAAAAAAAAGCGTATTTTGAGGTTTCCCCTGAAAAAAAGGGAGGTACAAGACAAAATTTACCTATAGCGAAACTCACCATCGTGATCATGAATTTATTTCTTCACGGCGTAACATGTCTTTTTTCCTTGAAAGACTCAATAGTAAACTTATGTTATTTCTTCCACAGAACCAACAAAACTCTCAGATGTGTTCGTCGGACGCGGACAACTTGCCGCCGCCGCCCGCGTTCCTGCTGCAGCCCGATGGGGACGGAGCTGGTGATTATGACTGTATTGACACCTTTATGCACTACTAGTATTTAGTTTAGTATAGATAAGTATACCGGATAAACTTTAATTTAGAATCTACTCAGTAGAATATTAGACCTATTCTACTAAAGATGTCTTTTGAACAAAAAGAAAAAAAAAATATTTCTTGACTTTCACTAAGTCCAAAGTAAACAGTTTGTGCTATGAGTACTAGACAACTGATAAAAATAGATATATATTTTAAATAAATACATATTATAGATAAATTACACCCAAACTCAGAACAAATGATCGTGCTCATCACACAAACGTTTGTCCTGGGTGGCAATCGAACCCACGACCTCCGGCATAGCAGTCAGGGGTGGCCAACATAATTAGACCAATTAGAGAAAATTAATTTAAAAACAGTACAGCTCTTCAAAAAGGATCAAATTAATATGTTAAACTTTGTCTTTCATATATCAAACAAAAAAAAAATATGCTAAAAAGTCTGGTAATCAAAGATGAAGAACGAGTGAAGCAAGTTCCAAAAATTGAGCAACCTGCCTTGAAATTCGATTTTCTTTTGATAAAGAAGCATTTAGGGGGCGACAAGATATTAGAATGTAATAAGACCTAATTGCCTGGCGCCTCATGTCATAGTCCTCTTGGTTTAAAAGTAAATATGCTACTGCCTACCGAGAACGACTGGATTAATAGCCGAGATCGAACAGTCGATAGCGATCAAGTGGTTGGCCACCCCTGCACTAGATGTTCAGGGGCCTTACCGTGACGTGTTGAACGTGACGTGATTTCCGTGCCATGGTGTACCAGAGAATTGAGCTGCATCTGTCAGTACCAAATCGCATTTTCCTACGCTTCTATCCTTTTCTGTCACATAGAACCGAAAGAGCAAGAAAGAGCGCGGGAGTGCGATCACACGCGCCGGACATACAGCTGACAGATGCAGCTCAACGCTGATTCGTCAAATATTCTTAAACCAACATTCTTTTCTAACTATAGTGCTTTAGTATAGTCCAATGTTATTTGTGCTACAGCTCGACTATAGTCGACCTGTAGCTTTCACATTAAGCAGACTTTTACGGCGTGCACTGCAGCAAAAGCTTCGAAGCACCAATGCAAACCACGAGCTTGCTAAATGCACATAAACTTTCCATATATAGCATTAAGTTCTTGAAAAAACTGGTTTTTAAACTGGGTGAATAGTGCTCGGCAAATAAGTTGAATAATTTGCATATAACGCGCAGACCACACTTTGATTGGGACCCAAAATTTGGTTACTGCGCATTTAAGGTCGACCGCCATGATAGTTTAACTTGTGTGACGAGAATTAAAACCGATTTTCGGGTCTCAGTCGAGATGGGGAGCTGTGTTCAACTTATTTGCCGCGTACTATAGTAGAAGTGTTATTTTCTCTACATTTTAATGGCCATATTTTTGCTCAAATTTGCGATTCCAACGTGTTCCAGGCCTAATTTTCTCATTTTTATGTTGTATAACGTCACTTTTCGTGTCTGGTCTAATTATCCGTTAAATCCTCCTACAGCACGCAACTCGTCACAGAGTATTTTGTATGAATTCTGCCCGGGTCTATGTCGACTTCGTGGCCCCGTAACAGCGGTTTTATTTTTACTTAGATAAAAGATACAATAACTGTTTGAATATTTGTTTTTGCGAGGCCCTTTTAAAAATCAAGCTTTATTGTTTTTAGTAACTTTCATATTGCCGTGACTTAATCTCGTAGACATACACATTTGAAGTCGTAAGTTAGGGTCAGATTCGGGATATTTTTTATCGAGCTTTCTAATTTATATCATGTTTTGAAAATGCCTGGCGGTTGATTATATAGTCAATTTTAATAAAATATTTTATCATGGTGTCCTCTTTTATATTTGTGGATTTCCAGAGGTTTAAAAAGTTCAAAATTAGTAGAACCCGGCCTTAATAAAAGAACAATTAACGAAGAAGTAGTTATTTTTACAAAATTTAACGATACGAAAAAGCATCAGCCCCCCTAGCCAAGTTACAATCGTTCAGCGTGAACGTTTACAGTTAGCCACGCCTTTTGTTCTGACGAATTCTTAACGTTCAGTCACGTAGTCAGAACAAAGGTATTGGGGGCGTGGCCAACTCCAAGCGTTCAACGCTAAACGAAACAATTGTAATTTGGCTAGGGAGCAGTTAATTTTTTTCCAATAAAGTGTTGTTTAGTTTTAAACATGACATAAAGAAACTTATCAAGTCCCATTTTTCAGCACACATCAACGTAGCAGAAACAGTAAAACAGCTAACCGAACTAAAACACATGCCCGCGTCCCCCGGCATCGTCCGCCGCAGCCTGCAGCAACTGTCCAACAACTCCAACAACAGCCCACAACAACAACAACAGCTACAATCTCCAACAACACCGTCGCTAAGCACCTTTCAACAAGCCAAGAGCAACTTCTCTTCGTCAACAAGTTTGAACAGCACAGGGAATTTGAACCCCATATATGGGCAAACTGGGCATAGAATTATGGCGTATGTAGAGAATTCTATGTACGTGAGGAAGAATAGTCTCAATAACTCGAATTCCGATTTGATGAATGCTGGTGAGTTAAGTTTTAAACTACATTTTCTTATTTGTTTTTAGTAAATACTTTACATTTGATTTTTAGGGTTTCGTGGCTCAAAAGAAAAAAACGGAACCCTTATAAGATCACTTTGCTGTCGGTCTGTCCGTCACCTTTATCACGGAACCGCGTAGAGGTTTCGAGTTGAAATTAAAACCATATACTCAGGTCTGCGGTTCCTTGAAATTGTGAAAAATCAAACTTCTAAGTTCGACGAAACAAAGGAAACGGCCTTTTCGGAATTACGACATCTAAATTCTCATCTTAATACAGAGAGAGTATAATACTTTCCGTTGACCCAGAATCCTGAAATTTAGCATAAAGCAGTCTTATAGTATAGACATAGGAATAAATCTGAAAACAGTAAAAATAAAAAAAGCTTTTTTTATCGATTCGGAAACAAAATCATCGAGACTCCATTCGGAAATTGAATTATTTACATGGGTAAGTATGTACGGAACCCTCAGTGCGCGAGTCCGATTCGTACTTACCCAGTTTATTTAACAATGGGCCTCATTAGAAGATTTAAAGTTACCCAAAGTGCCAATGAAGAGGGTTATGCTCGAAGTTAAATATTATAATAAAACCTATGTTCGCAGGTATATACGGCGAAGGTCGTGGCTCTCCTCACGGCTCGTCTCCCTCCACTCCAAGCTACGGAGAAAACAACTCATTCTCAAGCTTCGGACCGAGGATGTCTAATGAGTCACATTACGGACAGACTGGTGAGTTTCTACATTACAGCAAAATTACGAAAACTACAGACAGAGGACTCAAGAAAACGCTTATGATGAACCTAAATGGCCGTGCCATGCTCCGGAGCGAGGAGGAGCGGTAGGCGGTCGCCTCCTTCTGCAAAGCAGTAATGCTAGCAAAGGAGGCGACCGCATCAGGCAACGGCGCACACGCCGCCGCCGGGATTCCGATCCCGATTTCCGGCCACCGTAAGGGCGGGCTCGCGGACGGCGGGCAATGGGTAGCACGCTGTCCGTCCGTCCGGTAACATACCGGTCCGAGCTCAAGTCGTTTACGGCGCGCACTGTTCCCGCGCGCCTCAAGGAGTTGTCAGCAAACTGTAGGGGCCCAACAGGGCCGAAGCCTACTGGGGTCAAAGGGTATGTGAAAATGGCACCCGGGGCCCTGGGACCAAGGCAAAGAATGGAACGGGGTAGGTTTTTAGTCAGTAAGAGTCTGACACTACTTCCCGCTCCACCCAAGGGCGGGATTTGTCATTGGATGATTTTATCTACCATAAAAAAAAAGCACCCGCTGTTTATTTCTCCTTTTCTCATGGGTGCTCGAGCCCCCGAGCACTAACGGAGTTGACACCTCTGCATAACCTTCATTACCCGTGGGATTAGTATAGTCTGACGCGCCTCTAGCTCCACCTAGAGCGGGAGTTATTTGATAATTTCCTATCTCAAATAAAAAACGGCTTCCTTAGCGCCTAGCGCTAAACGACTTGCAAAGGCATTAAACGCGCGGTGCAGACGGATTTTATATTTTATCTAGCACTTGCGACCCGTCCCAGTTTCACGCAGTTATTAGATCGAATTTACTAAAAATAATTACATGTATTATATAGAACTAGTTTCTGCCAGCGGCTTCGTCCACATGAAATTCGGTTTCTTCATACTAACTTTCAAACCCCGTTTTATTAGGGGTTTTTTTATTTTTATTTTTATGGTAGGTAAAATCATCCAATGACAAATCCCGCCCTTGGGCGGAGTGGGAAGTAGTGTCAGACTCTTACTGACTAAAAACCTACCCCGTTCCTTCGTAGCCTATCGTGCCGGGGCCGGACATTCCTTTCGGAAGTTAATCCATGACCCCAGTAGGCTTCGACCCTGCCTGCCTGCAGTTAGCAGGCTGGGCCTCTTCGGTGTGCTGACAGCTTCTTGAGGCGCGCGGGAACAGAACGCGCCGTCGACGACTTGGGCTCGGTCCGGTCGGTTACCGGACAGCGTGCTACCCATTGCACGCCGTCCGCAAGCCCGCGCCTACGGTGGCCGGAAATCGGGATCGGAATCCCGGCGGCGGCTGGGGCGAGCGCCCCGTTGCCTCTGCCTGATGCGGTCGGCCTCCTCCTTTGCTAGCATTACTGCTTCGCAGAAGGAGGCGACCGCCTGCCACTCCTCCTCACTACGGACCATGGCCTGAACCAAGGCCCGGCGACCCCGTTTTATTAGGGGTGGAGTTTCGGAAAAGTTTGGAGTTTTTTATATATAAATAAGTGAAAACTTCATGAGAATCCGTTAAATATTTTTTGAGTTCATCGCGTTGAAACATACTATGTAGCAAAGGATTTTTTTTTATAATGTGTAAGGATAGGAAATTCTTGTACAAATAAAACTCCATATTGTGTATATTCCACAGGCTTCAAAATGCAGCAAGACAAGAAATACGGTCAGAATACGATCTACGCTCAACCGTCGGAAATAATAGCGGGCTTCAACAGCATGTCGCGCCACGACACGCTGAGCCCGCTGGCCATGAGGAAGAACATCGCCGCGCGCTCGCACAGCGCGGACAGGCATCATCTCGAACGTGAGCCACAGTATTTTACCCTACCATTGCATGACTTGATTCCGTCGTCTCCTTTCTCATCATCATCAGCCTTTTAATGTTCCCACTGCTGGGGAGAAGGCCTGAGTTCCTCTTAAAGAGAGGAAATGGCTCGTACCACCACGCGGGCCCAGTGCGGGTTGGTGTATGTCACATGTCTTCGAATTTTTGGTTCTAGAACATGCCGGTTTCCTCGCGATGTTTTCTTTCAACGTTTTGAGAGCAGTGGTGATAAAATAAATTACACAAAGTAATGCGCCTGACTGGGTTTGAACCCGCGACCTACAACTCGTTATTCGGAGCCGTTACCACACGGCCACCACTGCTCTCAATCCCTCCCTCTCCTCCCACTTCCTCTCCTTTCTACAACCGGAGAACCCGACGTACACATTTTGCAGGCGCGGGGACTTGCTCCCACGTGCGTCATTATATTACTATAAATAAATATATTTAACAGTAAATCGATGAGTGTAATTACTGCTACGCAGTGACTAACATTAGAGAAAGGAATCGTCAACAGTTTTTGTTGTAAACAATATTTTTACGTAATAAACTTCTCGGAAACTAACTGATTTTTTATTACGTGCTGCAACCTCAACCACAACAACTCTGCAAGTGTACGAAACGTACAGCGAATATCCACCATTTTTTTTTTATTGGTTATAAACAGTGCCTGATTACCATCCCACCTGATGATAAGCAGTGATGCAATCGTTGATGGTGAGTCGCATTAGTTTTCACTCTAGCCTTGAAGACACCCAAATTATAATCGGATGGGAAGACCGCAGCAGGAAAATTGTTCCAGTCCCTCAACGTACGCGGTATGAACGACGAGGCGAAACGCCTAGTTCAGACAGACCATGATACGTTGTTGAAACTTGTACGGTCCAGACTAAGCGTTTCGCCTCGTCCATCGAAGGACTGAAACAATTTGCCTGTTGCGGTCTCCCCGTCCGATTATAATTTGGGTGTCTTCAAGGCTAGAGTGAAAACTAGTGCGCCTCACCATCAACGATTGCAATCAAGCACTAGTTTATAATCAATAAAATAAAATAAAAAAACATCTTTATGCTTACGGAATAGGAATCAAATTAGGTTGAACGGACAGTATAAAGTTATGTTTAAGTATGTAATCTTATTTCAAATGGATCAAAGCATGTATAGTACGCGGCAAAATGTCCAAAAATCTGTTAGTTCGCATTCAAGGTGGATCGTTATTTTGGTTCAACTTATATGCCGCGTATTGTAATAGGTTCTTGGTAGTGACCGGTGTGTGTTCCAGAAGGCGGGCTCATCGCGCACCTGAGCGCGAAGCTGGCGCCGCAGCTGTCGCCGCGCACCGCCAGGCGCGCCATCTCCACCATCTCGCCCGCCGACCCGCCGGCTAAACCTAAAGGTACCTTACTATCATTAAATGATAAAAATGTGCTTATGATAAAAATGTGTTTTTATCATAAGCACATTTTTATCATTTTAGCCCAAAGTCTGATTTTTTGGAGGCCTCCATGCATGTGTCAGTGACGTCGTGCGATCCTTTGCGTCTCGCATCCAACAAATTGGTGCCTTCATCAGTTGCACGTCCACCTTAGGAGGTTGTGTCAACTTTGTGCTCACCAGTACGTGGTTGACTATTCCATTAGCATTAGATTCTTACCCGATGTCCTAAGTAGGTAATTTAGTGAGAACGCGATCACAAAGCGAAGTTCAGAACAACTTCGTCAGCCATGCTTTCAAAGTTTCAACTATATAATTGCAACTGTATTATTTTGTACTCAGGAACAATCCCAGTGCAGCCCGCGTTCCTGGACAAGCTATCGGCGACAATACAGCAACAGCGGCGACAACTGGAGACGTCGCGCGCCAAAAGCGTGCGCGACATGATCAACCAACATGCACAGGTAAAAAGGACATGAATATATTATTACCATCTACTATGTGGGAGTACCTTCTCCCAGCAGTTTTACCCGCTTGAAAGTAGGTTTCTTCACACAAACTTTAGACACTCATACATCCCCTTAGGGGATAGATTTTAGTACATCTTTTCTAAGTGTTCGTCTACGTCATAAAAGGAAACCTTTGCTGCATTTTTGTATGTTTATATTTCCTACTCCTTGGTAAAGGGTTCCTCTAATTTCTTCCAGGTTCGAGGAAAGAATACCGCTTTCCTCAAACCGCCTCAGAGGCCCGACACGGGAAGAGGTGGCGAGACGACCTAAATGCCTTTTTATTTCGTTTCGGTCTTAGTTTAATGGTTTATTGTTTTTCCAGCCCGACCCTCGAATTTGCCACACATCGTTAATGGAGCAAATCAAACGCGGCGCAACGTTACGCCGCAACAAGCACTGCAACGACAGATCTGCGCCTAAAATACGCTAGGTAATGTATTCTTCTTCTGTCCTAGTTGTAGTGGATTTTTAGGATAGTTGTGGGGTATGGCGTAACATGCAACGTTACACTGCAACAAGATCTGCAACAGCAGATTTGCTCCTAAAATACGTTAGGTAATGTACGAAAGTGGGTCAATAAGTCCGTGACTTTCGAATTTCCCGCCTCTAAATTGAAAGGGCAATACTGCTACTGTCAACAGGTATCTTTCAGTTGACTCCTGACAAAATTTGAACATGCTGCGTCATTTAGTTCATGTTTGCCAGCGGTTAATAGTAGACTACACCGTGATTTGTAAAGAAATGGATAGGGGCCCAGCAGGGCCAAGGCCTACTGGGCTGCCCGAAAGGGAACTTCGGGGTCCTGGAACGCAAGAACGAAAATAGGATTGGGTTTTCGTCAGTAAAATTCTGACATGCCCCTCTCGCTCCGCCATAGAGGAACTAGAAAGAAGTCATTAAGTGACTTCTCGCCTTAAAAAAAAACCGTTTATGTTAAAATTCTGCATAATATGACTGTTCGCAGAATGCAAGCATGATGTTGTGTAATTATTTCTGTTGCAAACCCAGTCGTTCTGAAAATATGAAGCGCGTAAACCACGCGAACATCAACAATGCAAAATTAACTTCCCATTTTCCTTAACACTATTTTCGTTCGACTCGGTATTCCCATATAAATGTGTGGACAAGATTTTCTATGTTTAATACTAATGACGTAGGTAGGGCATCAATCATCCCTTCTTATCGTTTGTAATGTGCAATTGGCCGGGCCTCCCCGTAGTACAGATGCGTCATATTTATTAGAACTTCAGGCAAAAAGATGTATGTACGAAGGCCGAAATCATTCTGTATGAAGATAAAATGTGATTGGCGCATTAAAAAAAAGAAAGATTATAAAGAAAAAACCGGCCAAATGCGAGTTGGACTCGCGCGCGAAGACTTCTGTACTGTAAAAACGTAAAAAAAATCATATTTGCTGAATTATTCCTTGTCTCCTTAAATATTTCTTTTATTGTTTTTTTTTTTTTAATTTTTGTTGTTATTTTCACAGATATATTTCTGTTACCACTTAACAGAAATATATGTGTGAAAGTTTTAAGTATCTATTACGGTTCATGAGATACAGCCTGGTGACAGATGGACAAACAGATCGACAGACGGATGGACGGATGAAAAGCGGAGTCTTAGTCATAGGGTTCTATTTTACCCTATGGGTACAGAACCCTAACAAAAAAGACAACAAAGAGAAATCTATCTATCTATCTATCCCTAAAAAAACGGTATATACACAAAAAAGAAAGATATATTCGTAGCTTTTCTTCAACTATGCATTGTGTGCGTTGTGGGGAGGCCTATGTGTAGCAGGAACTGAAGGATACGGTGGAGCACACAGTCGAGGTGTGCCCCGCTTGGGAGGAGCATCGCCGTGTCCGCGTGGGGTCGTGAGGAGGCGGCAATCTCTCGCGCCGGCCGCGGTATAGGCCATGCTCCGGAGCGAATTCCGATCCCGATTTCCGGCCACCGTGGACGCGGGCTCGCGGTCGGCGCGCAATGGGTAGCTCACAGTCCGTCCGTCCGGTAACAGACCGGTCCGAGCCCAAGTTGTTTACGGCGCGCACTGCTCGCGCGCGCCTCAAGTAGTTGTCAGCAAACTGTAGGGGCCCAGCAGGGCCGAAGCCTACTGGGGCCAAGGGTTATTGGAAAACTGAACCCCGGGGCCCTGGGACAAAGGCAATGAAAGGAACAGGGTAGGTTTTTACTCAGTAAGAGTCTGACACTATCTCCCGTCCTACCCAAGGGCAGGATTTGTCATTTGATGATTTTACCTACCATAAAAAAAAATGTGTAGCTGGGGCTTTTCGGCTAAAACGATGATAATAATGATGACTGCCTATATGACCTGCCAAACTATGGCATAAAAAAATCTCTGCCATTAACCCAAAGTTTTAAGGGGTATATTGAACGTAAATCTTTTCCTTCCTGGATACCTGTGCGGTTACCAGGCCTCTGATTGATAACGCATTATTGTCATAACTAAATATATCTATGACTATTTTAATGAGTTGTCAATGATCGCAGCACGAAACAATCATTTGTGCTACTAAAATTTGTAATTCACACGCTATGACATCAGTCTCGAATCATCACCAATAAAATTGCAAATGGCTGACATCAACGTGCCTATATGGTGAATTATAATGTCATGAATATGTATACGCTCACATTAGTAGAATAGACTTTATTGTACACCAAAATAGTTACAATTTTAAAGAAACTTAAATCTACAATAGATTAAATAAGGGTAATGGATCGCTGACAGCGATATCTACCAGACAACTTTAGGAAGACCTTAGTAACGTATATTATTTAACATCTGTCAGCGGCTTTGCCAGCGTGAGTTGTTTTACCCCCTTAGGGGTCACCGTAGGCGCGGGCTTGCGGACGGCGTGCAATGGGTAGCACGCTGTCCGATCGTCCGGTAACCGACCGGACCGAGCCCAAGTCGTCGACGGCGTGTTCTGTTCCCGCGCGCCTCAAGGAGCTGTCAGCAAACCGTAGAGGCCCAGCCTGCTAACTGCAGGCAGGCAGGGTCGAAGCCTGCTGGGGTCAAGGGCCGTTTTCTGAGAGGAACGAAGGAACGGGGTAGGTTTTTAGTCAGTAAGAGTCTGACACTACTTCCCGCTCCGCCCAAGGGCGGGATTTGTCATTGGATGATTTTACCTACCATAAAAAAAGACCTGGGGTTTTTTTTTTTTGGTATGTAAAATCATCCAATGACAAATCCCGCCCTTGGGAGGGGCGGGTGGAGTTTCGTAAAATCCGTTCTTACACTACACCCTATAAGGAACCTACCTGCCATATTTTAAGTTTGTAGATTTTGTAGTTTCTGAGATTTCGTTTTTGATTAATCAGTGAGTGGTATTTCGCTTTTATACACCGTTAAATTTTGTTCGTTTTAATCCCGCGGAGGGTCGATTCGGTACATGAAACACTATCGATTTGTAAAGATAAAATTTTAAAAAGTACTTTACAACCTTATTTTTAGTATATGCGAAACCTGAAACACAGGTCTAGTATTTTTATGCAAAGAATCTATGTAGAAAATTTCATAACTATATCATAAACAATCACAAAGTTATAAGCTTATTATGTTATCTGGCAGTCCACACAAACACATGGTCACCGGGCCATCCAGGCCACTGAGGGATTGTTTTGCTCTCGCACGCAGATGTGCGCTGGGGTCTCATGCCCGCTATGACCTGCCGTGACCAGTGTTGTACTTAGTGTCAGTGGTGTTCTACTTGGGATTTTTTTTAAAACAAAATCTAACATGGTGTAAAAATGATTAGTATCGATTCAGTTAATGATTCTGAACAAACTACTCGTATATTCAGGTTTCGCATATTATACTAAATATAACGTTTGTATATACAGAAGATATAATAGCTAGGCAACATACGCGTGGAATAAAAGTATCCTTTCTGCTATTCCAAGATATAGTCCACCTGTATACCAAATTTGTCCAGACCCGTCAGCTGTTTGAGACTGAATTAATAACACACACATACACACACACACACGCACGCTTACGAACTTTTACCTTTAAAACACACAGGGAGACTGTAATAGATGATACATTATAACATTGTTGTACCTAACTACCTATGACGTGACACTTTCAGGCGCATCGTTAGCCAATGAGAACACGTTATGATGTGTCGTTTTTGTAAATAAAGTCATTTCATTGGTGTATTCAGTGTCACGACATAGTAGGTGATGTGATTGTCGATTAGTTTTCCGATTATCTAGTCCTACTCAATTAATAACGTTTGTATTTATTGATTCTATGAGGTAATTTATCAATGTAAAAGTCTGTTTAATATTTTGTGACCGAAACGTCATCTGGTAACTTTCATGAAGTAGAAATTTTGCCCAATGGTTGTCGTGTTTAGGCGTTTTCGCAGAAGTTTACGTGACACCCCGAATCAGCGCAATACGTTGCCGACCCAACGTATACATTTGTTGTAGTTTGTTGTTGTTGTTTTTTTTTTGTGTAGGCCCCGACTTACGAGCTGTAAGTCGCGCGTTAGAACCCGGCCAGGCGCATTACTTTGAGTAATTTATTTAATAACCACTGCTCTCAAAATGGTGAAGGAAAACATCGTGAGGAAACCGGCATGTCCTAGAACAAAAAATGCGAAGGCTTGTGACACCCACCAACCCGCACTGGCCCCGCGTGGTCGATTACGGCCTATTCCCTCTCCCACAGAGGCCTTATTCCTAGCAGTGGGAACATTATAAGGCTGATGCTAAATCAATAAAGCAATGTGGAATACGTGTGGACTTTATCGACTGGCCTGTTGGTGTAGTGGTTAGTGGCCCTGGCTGCTATGCCGGAGGTCGTGGGTTCGATTCCCACCCAGGACAAATGTTTGTGTGATGAACACGATCATTTGTTCTGTGTCTGGGTGTTATTTATCTATAATATGTATATATTTAGAAATATATAAGTATGTTTATCAGCTGTCTGGTACCCATAACACAAGCTCTGCTTAGCTTGGGGCTAGACGGTGTTGTGTGATAGTTGTTGAATATATATATATATATAGTTACTAAAAGTCGAACATTCCCTCTCGTACCACCCAGAGCGGGAGAAGTTATTGAAGATTCCCTACCAAAAAAAAGAAATTTATAAAGCATCAACGGTAGAACGGTTTTAGAGAAAATTTGAGTGTCAGGTAAACCATAGCCGGGATCCACGGTCGGTCTTGGGTTACGGTTCTTTGAAGGGCATTCAGAGGATACTTTCTACCATTTGTAGGCTCGCGTTTAAACACCAGCAAAAAAAAAAATAGGTACACAAGACATCCACCAACCCACTTTGACCCCGCGTGGTCCATTACGCCCCACTCTCTCTCATGAAGAGGAGGCCTGAATCCCAGATATCGGAATATTATGAGATTTATTGTGTATTCCACGGGATTTATCCGAATTTCTTTGAGGTCAGGGCAACATTTCTTCTCCTATATTTATCTATAACCCCCCTATAGCTTTTTTTTTGTTTTTGTTAAAAATATTGGTACTCAGTAGCACAAAAAAGAACTATTTTTTTGCTACGGAAGAATCTTTGAGACGCCATTTGGGAATTTAAATATTTACATTTATAATTAAGTTTGTACAGAACCCTTAGTGCGCAAGTCCGACTTGCATTTGCCAAGTTTTCCTCATATAATCCATCCTTTTCAAATCATAAACTTTGGGATTTGTCATTGGATGATTTTACCTACCATAAAAAAAAATCATAAACTTTTACAAATGACAGTAATAATCCATTAGATTGATTTTAGAGGGGTATCACCAATTCTGTACTCTATACAGGGCGTGTTAGACATAGACGCACAAAGAAATACCATGGATCCAGTACATGATTCTGGACAGTCCAGTGATTTTAATTTTTTTTTAATAGCTCTTATTGTCCTATTTCTGGGCAAAGGCCTCCCCCAAGTTTAAAAAATCTGTTCTTTTTTAATTTATACTGTATAAAAAATCGTTACTCTAACATTTGGCCTGACTGGCCCGTTGGTCTAGTGGTTAGTGGCCCTGACTGCTAAGCCGGAGGTCGTGGGTTCGATTCCCACCCAAGACAAATGTTTATGTGATGAGCACGATCATTTGTTCTGTGACTGGGTGTTATTTATCTATAATATGTATGTATTTAGAAATTCGAAGACATGTGACATCCACCAACCCGCACTGGTCCCGCGTGGTGGATTACGGCCCATTCCCTCTCTTAGAGAGGTGGCCTGTGTCTCAGCAGTGGGAACATTAACACGTCGATCCACAACTACCCAACTTGTTCATACAAAAGTAGACTCTAAACATCGGAATTAAGGCCTATAGTGGCGTGGATGTGAGAGGACACCGGTGTCCTCTGAGCTAGGACAGATTAAAAGGCTGATGATGATGATTTAGAAATGAATAAGTATGTTTATCAGCTGTGTGGTACCCATAACACAAGCTCTGCTTAGCTTGGGACGAAAAAATGAATTTATTAGTTTTTAATTAATTTTTTTATTCCATTAAAAATATCATCTGCGTTGATAAAATCGTTTTTCTGATCAACCCCGATGACATTTTTAATTAAAAAGTCTTTTTTTTAATGTCATCGGAGTTGATTAGAATGACAATCTTATACAGTTTAAAAAGAGGAAAGAGCCAACGAAATATTCCACCAGGTGTGCAGAGTCATGTACTCTAGTACACTAGTACGAATACGATGGATCTTTCCATGGTATTCGTTTGTCTGACACACCCTGTACTCTAGTTATTCCCATCTCTGGCTCAGTAAGTGAAATCCCCCAGAATGGGTTCGAGTACAATTCATGCATAACGCAGATTTGTCATTGTTTACAAAATAATGTATTAGACTAATGAATGACCGGTCAAGTACCTAAGTAAACATTGCTCGAATCACACTCGTGACGTTTAGTTTTTGATACTAACTTGGAATCCCCGTGTATTTGGGTCTGACTAATATATTTTCTTTCCGGTGAATATTGTTACCTGTTATGGTAGTATTTATGACGCGTCTTTATATAGGTACACTTTAGTGGAACGTGGTAAGAGGCATGTCATTTTAAAAATATTCACTAGTTTGGAACGTGTTAACACTTATTTTAATTTAGTGATCTGCAATAACTTTGCACGGTTTTTTTTATGGTAGGTAAAATCATCCAATGACAAATCCCGCCCTTGGGTGGAGCGGGAAGTAGTGTCAGACTCTTACTGACTAAAAACCTACCCCGTTCCTTCGTTGGCCCTTGACCCCAGCAGGCTTCGACCCTGCCTGCCTGCAGTTAGCAGGCTGGGTCTCTTCGGTGTGCTGACAGCTCCTTGAGGCGCGCGGGAACAGAACGCGTCGTCGACGACTTGGGCTCAGTCCGGTCGGTTTGCACGGATGCAAATTATGCGTACAAACCTTCTTTGTTTCTTCTCGGACTCGTTTCTTTCAGTTCTTCGATTCCATAAAAGTGCCATTTTCCCCCACAATCTATATATATAAAAGAGAGTCGCGTTAGTTACACTATTTATAACTCAAGAACGACTGAACCGATTTGGCTGAAAATTGGTGGGAAGGTAGCTTAAGAACCAGGAGAAGGACAAAGGATAATTTTTAACCCTTTAAAAAAAAAAAAAAAAATCAAAATCTGCTTATTTATTGGTAGAGTAGGCTAGAGTAGGGAAGTCCCTTAAATTAAATTTCGGACCTTTTTACCCTACTCTACCCTACTGGGTAGAGTTGAGCCTACTGCGTAGGGTAGAGTAGAGTAGAGTAGGGTAGGGTGCAGTGCGAGCGAAGCCGCGGGCAAAAGCTAGTTCTATATTAATACAGCATTCCGCCCATAATCCATAACCGTATAATTTTGCCCCCGAATCCTGTATAAGATTCCATAACAGTACCAAATTACTTACAAATTTAAAATAAAATATCCGTTACAGTATCATGTTCCCTCCGAAATTTAAGTTAAAGTTGGTCTTCTCCACTCGCCTATCGTCAACGTCGAGCATGGTTTAAAAGCATGTTGCTTCATCTAAAGCAATCCAACGCGATGTTTGACGGAATGGCAACGCGAAAAAAGAGAAATAACACTTGAAAACTCTGTTGGCATTAGGTAATTCCGTGATTTACTCGAATATTTCACAAAACTTGTTCAAGCAAATACGCGTTTTTTAAAACCCTTAAAAGTTTTTGAGAAATATTGTCATAATTTAGAATCTCAATTAAATGCGCAAGGCTTCTACAGATACACTTTTTTAATATTTTTAATATATGAGTACATTATGGAGGGCTAAAGCTCACATAAAATAGCAGATTATCACAGGTCTACTAAAAACCTACCCTGTTCCATTCATTGCCTTCGTCCCAGGGCCCCGGGTGACATTTTCACATTACCTGGATTAGTTTAACACAAATTTATGTTTTCATTTCTATAGAAGCCCAGATAATATTCACAAGATATCTATGTATCGAAAATGTCTGAAGAAAGATGTGTATTAACATTATAATCACGTAAGAGCGGTTGTAAGAAAATATACCTCGGGTTGGCCGCTCTTAAGGTTTCATAGCGGTACCTGGTTATCTCTTAATTGTAAGTGAAGAATATGTATTATAGTTGAGTATTTTTCAAATTTCAACCCAAAAATCTGCTAATTGTTGGCAATAACGTAGAATTGACTCATTCTGAACTTCATACGTGACTTTTTGGAGTTCAAAATGAGTTCCGAGCTGACTAAAGTCATTGTTATCGTAAAACTCAAAAACCGCAGACATTAGGTGCCTTATTAAAATAATTAAATTCCTAAATGTCATAAATATTGTTGAAATAAATAAATCGTAACAAATTCCTGCCATTTTATCTTAGAATTGCCTGAAATTATGTATTAGTAAATGAGCAGTGTGGTGGCCGAGTGGTAATGGCGCCGACTTACGAGTCTGTAGGCCGCGGGTTCAAATCCAGCCAAGCGCATTGCTTTGTGTAATTTATTTCATCACCACTGCTCTGAAAACGGTGAAGGAAAACATCGTGAGGAAATCGGCATGTTCTAGAACCAGAAATTCGAAGACATGTGACTTTCAGCATCCCTCTTCTAGACAGATTAAGGCCTGAGTACCAGCAATGGGAACATTAATATGTGTATTAAATATTTCTACGTAGCAAATAAGTACCTTCATTACGTTTTTATGACATAATACTAACATCAGTTTTAACTAGAAATACGTATAGGTAGGTAAACAAAAAACACGTCCTTCTGAAATTAATCATTGTATTGTTACTCAATACTTCTATATAAACGTCACTAAAATACATTTAATTTAAACATATAAGGTGACTGGTAATTAGTGAACGATACTTAAACACGTGATTGTAGTCATGATAACGAACAACTTTTACTATGGGACCAAACCTGAAATCGCGAAGAAAATTGCCAAGTTCAGTACATTTTGGCCAGTTAGGTTAGCTCTGTCCGCCATGCCTCGACTTGTCGCGGCAGTCACTAACCGGGGGTTATCCTTGGATGAACTAGCATTGCGCTTACAGGGATAATCGTCGGTTGGTATCGTGTTCCATTAAAAGTATCGAAAGGGCCTCTGTGAGTTGGTTTCGGCTCCTCGTACGCCTTCCAAAGGTCCAGGACCTCAGGGTTCTAAGATATACTCGTACATAAATAATAATAAGGGTAGACATTTACCTAATTCAAGTTGGTTTGCGTTAAAAGTTCCATAAAGTTTTATCAAAACCATACGTAACAGAGACGTAATAAATACCTAACAATGTAATGTTTTCCTGTGTTTACGTAGAATTGTAACAAAACAATCATCTTCTGAGGTTTCTAATAATAAGGAAGGCCGTGGGGTAAAAGGTAAAACTCGACTTAATATACGCATGTACGAAATTAATTTCTTTAAGTAAACGAGTCAATGATCTTGTAGGTAGTTGTCGGTCGTTGCGTACTAACTACCTACAGTTCATTGGACTCGCTCAGCTGAGGTTTACTTAAAGAAATTAATTTCGTACATGCGTAAATTAATTCGAGTTTTAAAAAAAGTACTTTATTTTTTAATTTTTTTCTTTACAAATCGATAGTATTTCATGTAACGAATCGACCCTCCGCGGGATTAAAACGACCAAAATTTAAGGGGTTATATGCCCTAGATACAAAAGTTTGAAGACTGCGTCTAGTATGTACTATCAAAGACACTTCCGCCTGACCACCGCTAAGTTCCTTTTTGCTTGTACTCGAAACGAAAACTTCAAAGGTTTGGTTTGGCGCCGCGTCGCAGTATTCAAGCTAATTTTTTTTTAAGTGTTCAGGCAGAAATCGGTTACTATTAGTAGAGATAAACGTAGTTTTAACACTATATATTTTTTTAAAATATAGAGTTTTTTTTTTAATAGAAGTCGCGAGAGCGACGCCTTTTTATATTAGTGCATTTTGATACGAGTGGAGAAATTTTGTCATAGCGAGCGAGGCGGAATTCACCCGAGCTGCAAGCGAGGGTGTTACGGAACCGAGTACTAAAATGACAAATTTCCACGTGTATCAAACGATGGTTCTCTATATATTTACGAAGAAATAAACAGGGGTTGACCGGTGATTCGTGGGGATCGTTTAGCGTCTAGCCTGATACGATAAATACAATAAATCGTGGTGGGGGCGAGCTCACCCACTTTTCTGCATTAGTACGGAAAACAGTAAATTGCGTGCCTGATACCGGTAGGGTAAGAGCGAGTTTTCGAGTGAGTGTATTGAAAAATAAATTATGCCTTTATTTCTCGTAATGTACTGATTTCATAATATCTTAAACCGTCATAATTGCACAATCTTTTGTTATAGAAGTGATAGTACCTATAAGTACTGTGATTTAATATCTAGAATAATTACTTCGTATTTTTGCGGCGTAATTTATTAGAGCGCCTTCGACTTAGTCGCAAAGTGCCGCGTGACTGCAGCGCGGTTGCAGCGCTGCCGCCGCCTTGCTTCATTATATGAAATAAATGACGCGCGACTGCAGCGCGGTTGTAGCGCGGCAGTCGCACGTTTTTATTTATATGGAATACCAAAGCAGCGCTGCAGTCGCACGGCACTTTGCTATTAATTTGAAGGCGGCCTTACTGTTTTTTAGGGATTTAAGTAAATATTGCAATATTATTGTATACTGTGGTTAGGTTAACATTATCATGTGTTTACTTTATACATTTTAATATTACAAACAGCATTTCAAGAATTGCGTAACATTTATAATTTAGGTGTGATTAGAGTGAATAGGCTCATAATAAACTAGTGCGATTCGCCACCAACTTAAATGTAAATTATGTTGCAAAGGTTTATGTGTAATACATTAGGTTGATGTGTAAGACATTATTTATGCGTGTCTAGTATTTTTATGCAAAGAATCTATGTAATAAATTCCATAACTGTATCATGAAAAATCACAAAGTTATAAGCTTGTTACGTTATATAGTTGTCTACACAAATACATGGTCACCGGGCGATCCGGGCGACTAAGGGGTTGTTTAGCTCTCGCACCCAGCTGTGCGCTGGTATCTCGTGCCTGCTATGACCTGACGTGGCTTGTGTTGTACTTAGTGTCGGTGGTGTCCAACTTTGTGAAAAATTATAACATGGAATCGATTCAGTTACTGATTCTGAGTAAACCACATTCAGGTTTCGCATATACTGAAAATAATGTTGTATATTATAGTTTAGAGAAGCTGAGAATTTTAAAGATAAAAAGAGAGAGAGTAAAGCCGTGTGTGACATCTAGTTTTATATTTCTTTTTATTAATAAACATCAATTTTGTTCACAGGAATGAGTAAGAAATTCGAATAAAGCTGCAACATTCGACGGCGAATAATTTCACCGAATATTGCGATACTAGTGAGTACTACCTACAAAGCTTTCGAAATATCGAAAAACATTATACATATTACGAATACAAATAGGACGAATGAAGGTTTTTGTGTGAACTATGGAATACGAATTTTTGGAATTCTTACTAAATTTTTTTTTGTTTTATGTCATGATTTTGTGTAGTGTGTTTTTATTTTACCAAGTAACGATGATTGTTTTATGCAATTCGTTATGAGTCTTACATAAATCAACGACTTTATGACTAAGTTTTTTATTTTTTCAAAGCCTAGTTTTAGATAATAATTTCGCTGTCTCCTAGGCTAGAGTGAGTAGGCTCTTAGTAAACTAGTGCGATTCACCATCAACGATTGCATCACTGCTTACCATCAGGTGGGATCGCAGTCAAGCACTAGTTTATATCGTTTAAAAAAAAGATGACTTGAAAATTGTAAACCGTGAAACAAAATCATGACAGTAACAGCCGTTGGGGTATCAATTTTCTAAGTGTGTAATTGCTTACTTGCTCCAATAATTTAAAATTTTGTTAACGTATAATTCCAAAATTTTGTATTCCCTTTTTTCACATTAAAAATATCCCAAAAATCGAAAGGGTTCAGGACAATAGTGTATAAGATTTTCAAAATATAAATTAATAGATTTTAAGAAAAATAATATCAATTGTTAACATTATATTGAAACGATTCTTTTTTTTTAATTTGCAATTAAAATATTATTATTTTTTAATTAATAAATAATAATAAATGTACCGATTTGATAGACTTTACTGTTGTCCGTAAAATGTAATGGAATGGAAGCGTCAATTGTAATTGAAAAGCATACAATTGAATTGAAAGATTCAATTGAAATGTCAATAGCAATTGATCGTTTCCGAATCTGTCAATGTTCGTGTTTTCTAACATTTTGTAGTATACTATTATATCTAATGTGAGAATTCTTTGAGAAAATATACACTAACAACATATCTTTTATGACTTGGAAATGTCTTTTCTTAGTATGGGGCTTCACTAATGCGATTGTGCGACTAAAAACTGCCACATTTTTATGTGTTTTCGAATAATTTACAAACAATTTTTGATACAATTGTGTTGAGCACAATTTTATTTACTAGTTTTACTTATATTCTAATTAATAATATTATTCTGTTATATTTCATGAAGTTTAATCATACTTTAAAGCTTAGTATATTAAGATAGACAACAGAACTTTGATACACATATCTTTGACAACACTTTTTAGCCAGAAAAGTGAGCTACGTTCGTATAATCGCATTATTGAAATCAACCTTTAAAAATGAGTGTCTGTGAAATAAATATCGTTGCATACATATTATGTCACAATGTTTATAATATATTATACATATATATTTAAATATAGCGTTTTATAGATCAATATTGTAGTTTTCTAGGTAGACAATGTTTTCATGCTGCATGTAAAGGTTAAAATAGCTTATTGATATGTAAGATTCAGCAAGGAACATGGGTTGCTTATGTGCTACCGATTTGTAGAAAAAACGACTTTATGGGCTGCTGTACAGTTAGCCTTTAAAGCCGAACTTTTAAGAGCGTGAATGTATAACGGCAGAAGGCTAACATTTCATTAAAAAAAAAACATAGTTTTATATATATATCTTAGAAACTATTCGCTCGTTTGATTTTGTGTATCTTTTCTATACTTTGCAACGAGCAGTACTGAATGCTAGTTTGTATGTAATGTAAAGTAAGCGTGTCTATAGATGTCTAGGGTAGATGTTCACATATCTGAGTTGATTATTGTATGAACGTCCATTTTAATGTCACCGAATTAACTTCCTGTTGTAATGGTTGTTTCAGTGGAAATTACAGTAAATTCTATTAAGAAGAAATGACACGTAGGAATTTTTGGCACACAGACTCACACAATGAGTAAAGAAGTAGTAAGTTTTCTGTAAAAAAAGATTTCCCACACTAGGAATTACTCCTGTATTGTAGGTGTGTGCACAAACATGTAAACCCTACATACACAAGACATCCACTATATTTTTTTTTATTCCGTGCGGGAATCGAACCCGCCACACGCAGCGCAGCAGCAAATCTCTTAACCACTGGGCCAAACGTGCCGTCCTTTTTATTAATGTAAGATAACACTTAGGTCCCTCACCCACGACGACTTTTTGAAGCGCGCGGCAGCATCGCTACTAACGCGCGTTAGTTGTATTTGTAAGCGCTATAGAAAAGATGCCAACGCGCTACAGCCTCGCGACTGTATCGATGCGAACGCGCTACAGTATCGCTACAAAAAGTCGCCGTGGGCGAGGGGCCTAAGCTAAATGTGTAGTAAGTGAAGTGTGTAGCCCGCCTCAGGTTTGAGTGAAAGTTGATTCCTAAAACTCTTTGCGTCATATAAAATTCACGTCTGGGTATTGGGTAAACTGAGGAGGTACTGGAAAACTCACTAAGTAGCATTTAATACTTGAAATCGATATTTAGTTGCGACTGCATCAAAAAAACTGTGGAAACACCTCCACCTCCTAACATTTTTGGGACACGAAATTTTGACTTCGACAGTTATGATTTATTGGTACTTCATATTCATCCTCACAAAAAAAGTTATGCAGAAAATACAAAAGTTTTCTTTTTTAATTCACAAAGATATATTGGACTCCACATTCTTAATCGTGTATCATTAGTTTTTGTTTGATAGGTTAGAGTCTGTCTAAAAAGTCGAACGACTTAGGTAATTATTAGGGTACAATGAAATCTGATGTAGTCAACACTGGTTGAATAATCTAGGTCGATTAAAAGGTCTTGATCATTGTTTGCTGATAAAACCTTGTAAAAAATATCGAATTAAAGTATCTTCGTTATCTGAATTCTGGGTTCTAATCCACATGGATACGCTAACCCCATAAACTACATCATATATTTTATGGTCAATTAAACAAGCTTACGTAGGCGTAGTAATACAGGTTCAAGGAAATTATCGATAGTTAAGTGGTAACAATTTATTAAATTATTGAACTCCGTAACTCACCTCTTAAGTTAGGCACGGATTTTAATGATTTGTCCTTTTATGGTAAAAAACTACACCAACCAGATCGGCGTACGTGGTGGGCCACGTACGCCGATCTGGGCGCATCGATCTCCATACATTTTATATGGCAACTAGACTTGTAGAACTACATTAAATCCACGCTACGCTATGCGACTCTACGTTAAAATCAAGCCTAGCCAACGTGGGCGTCGGCCTAATGTAGTTCCCGCTTTTGGCAGGTTCACATATAGGCAGCTCACCGTCCGATAAAGCATGGGCCACTCGGATGTTATCCAGCGTTCGAACAAAAGTCATCTTTGTGGGAGCTTCGTTTACTTCCACAGATTCTGTTGCAGCTAGTAGCAGCATTTCCCCACGCGCTTACCAACGTGTTGGCGTCATCAGTCATTGCAGTTGAAACTACAGTTGAAAAAGTGCGCCCACCATCCAAAGACGTTGATGGTCATATTGCCATCTGCTTAATGTAATTACTAAAAAAAAAACCACAGAGCCGAAGCCTAGGGGGGCTACGGGTTTACTTACGAAAGGGCAACCTGTGGTCCTGGAACGCAAAGGGCTAATAAGGCATTACGATGTGCTTTTTGATTTCCCATCTTAAAAAAAAAACACCACCCTCCATTCGTTTTTCACAACACTAGTCACCATAATCCATTAAACCTATATTTATTTAACATTAAAATATCAGTGGACCTGTAGCCAATCAGGCTTGAGAAGTTTTTAAAAACAGCAAATCACAGTCAAGTGTCCCCACAAGACAAGTTCACTGAAGTTTTATGTTGAGTAGGTAATTTCCACTGAAACAATTCCACTAGAGACTTCCGACTTATTAAACTACTAGTTAAGAGAAATACGTATGTAATTGATTATAAAATGGTGAAAATTATAACAATATTATGTCCCCAAACGTGTGTTTTATTTATTTACGCTAACTCGGCGAACTTCGTACCGCTTAACAGGCAATGAATATATTGACCAAATGAATGATGGAATGATTGAGACCAATGTATTTGACAGTTGCTGTCATTTTTCGATGAATTTGGTTTTTTTTTTTAACGTGAATTTTTCCGAAATTTTAATAGCTATTCTGCTATTCTCCAGCCGTTCTTGAGTTATAAATGGTGGAACTAATACGGGCTTATACCTTTTGAGTTAGCGTTCCCGCTAAACGCTAAATTCAAAATGTATGGTAGTGACATTAACTGCGGAAAGGTCACGTAACAGGTGCCATTGCCATAAATTTTATACTTGGCGTTTAGCGGAAACGATTACAGAAAAAATCATATTTCTAAGCCTGCTGGTCACTCACCAAATTGCAAAAGGTTTTACCTTGGGTTTTGATGGAGCGCAGTATTCTTGTTTTATAAACTAGTGCTTGATTGCGATCTCATTTATTCTTGGTATAAAAATAAGAAACCGAATACGGAATTACACGCTGCGCTCTAAAACGTAGTAGACGATCAAAAAGGCTGCCAGGCTCAAATTGGATTGAACGGATCAACCGTAAGCACAGTGACCGCTGAGCTAGTGTTGCCCGCCACGCATTTGGTTCCTGCAGGGGGAAGCTCCATCGAGACCGGATTAGAAAGAGGTTGTAGAATGATCTAGATGCCTACCACGAGGATTGGTTTGAGACGGTGCGGGAGAAGAATGTTTGGGAAGATTTGGGAGGCTTTTGCTCAGCAGTGGAAAAAAAGGGTCCGCATTTGAACACGCTCTACAAAGTCTAGACTGTATAGGGTTGTCTCCTGCAGGGAATTCCACTCCTGTACAGTGCACAGTGAATATGTTGCGTGTTCCCAGAACGTTTTGAGCGTGTATGTGGAAGGTCCACCATATACCGGTGGAGCATAGCCGTAAGTCTGGTGATCTGAAGATAGAACGGGTTTGGCGGAATTAATTGATTCGATGGGTAATATTTTGAGAATTAAGATGACGGTGAATGTATGGAAAAAAAGGATATTTGTGCCATCATAATCGTTACCCAAATTTGGGACCTCTTTCAACTTTAGGTTAAGGTACAGAGCGAGGTCATAGTAAGCAGTCACCTTCCTCGAAGTAGTAATGCAAGGGAAGGAAGTGGTTGATACAGTAAGGGAGAGGACTTCCTCAGACCTTGGCTATCGTAGGAGCGATGTTGCAGGGCGATTCACGGACTCTGCAGGCGTGGGCTTGAGGACGACGAGCAATGTTTGGCTGTCTGGTAAGGAACCAACCTGGGTCGACACGTGGTGTGTTTCACGGGCACCTGAAAGAGATGATAGCGAGATAGACAAGGCCACATGGGAATTACCGAGGACCTCAACGACGAACACCGCAATAGGATACATTGGATTGTCAACTTTATGTCCCTATACATTGGATTGTTAATTCAATGTATCCTATTTGGATGTTGGTCGTTGCGGCAGCGCTGCGTTTTCTTAGAGAATAGCACCACTGGAACCTAACTAGAGCGGGTTCTCAAGAACAAAAAGTTTTGAAATGCAGTTATTTTTTGTTATTATATTAAGTAGTTGTATGTAGATTTTTTTTTTTGAAACAAGTACCTTTGTTGTAACAACAGGAAAAAACAAAGTCTGATAATAAAAAGGTATTTATCTAAAATGTTTTTATATAAATACAAATCGAAGTTCTGTTTGAATAATAGATACAAAAATGAAATTTCCAAGTAGGTACCTAATGTTGCTACTACCATTTATTCATCTCTATTCATTTAGATAAAATATTTCTATAAAAACAATGACTTAGATACACGTGACATTACATCAGTAAATATCCCACCGGGATAAATTATATCATTAAAATTATTATTTTCCTCCAATTAGATTGGCCGCTGCATCAAAATATTGTTATCTGTGTGATTATTAAGGAAACAACACCATAGAGTTATTTGTTTAGTGCCTAAGCTGGTATGGGAAGTCCATTGTACTTATTAGAGGCAGATGAAATGAACACATCATTCACCTAAAGGCACCTATGCACACTGCTAGTAAAGGAGGAGGCCGACCGCATTAGGCAAAGGCGGACACGCCGCCGCCGCCGCCGGGTTTCCGATCCCAATTTCCGGCCACCGTAGGCGCGGGCTCGCGGACGGTGGGCAATGGGTAGCTCGCTGTCCGTCCGTCCGGTAACAGACCGGTCCGAGCTCAGGTCGTCTACGGCGCGCACCGTTCCCGCGCGCCTCAAGGAGTTGTCAGCAAACTGTAGGGGTCCAGCAGGGCCGAAGCCTACTGGGGCCAAAGGTTATGCGAGAGTGTCACCACGGGCCCCGGGACAAAGGCGAGGAATGGAAAGGTAGGTTTTTAGTCAGTAAAAGTCTGACACTGTTTCCCGCCCCACCCAAGGGCGGGATTCGTCATTGGATGATTTTACCTACCACAAAAAAAAAAAAAAAAACCTATGCACACCACGTATTTTAAACGCGCCGTTGACGTGCGTACCAATTCTTTTTTTTTAATTTATACACCGTTAAATTTTGGTCGTTTTAACCCCGCGGAGGACTGGTTCGGTAATTTTACTTTTTGGTGTACAATAAAGAATATATCTATCTATCTATCTATCGATTTGTAAAGAGAAAATTAAAAAATATAGTATATTACGATACAAGTGTGTAATGTACGAGGTTACCGTCGAGGCGGTATTAAGACCCGAGCCTTGGCGAGGGTCTTAAGAGAGCCAAGAACGGTAACCATTAATTACTCGCGTGTATCATACGACGTTTTTCAATACACTTGTAAAGAAAAATAATGTAGTTAACTAATATTACAACGGTAAAACTAGTAAAATTTTTCATAACGTGGCGGTAAAAAATTTAATCTGTTGCCTATGAGCACGCGCTAAGCTGTGGCTATATGGTCTTTTGAGCATATTGCCTAGTCGTCGTTTGTTTTCTTGTGTGAAAAGTTTTTACGTTAATGTCATTCGTAGTGACAATAGAATATGGATGTAAAATTTTATAATGGTATTGAACTGAATAAAACTTACTATGGCACTCGTACGCGCAGCCTCCCACTTCGCTTGAGGCCCGAAAATCGGTTACTGCGCATTCAAGGCTGATGCTTCATGATAGTTCAACATGTGTGGCGAGCATTCAAACTCAAACTCAAAATCGTTTATTTTACATAGGCACTTATAAACGTCAGAAGCTAGCTCACGCTTCCAATTGGTCGTTTCCTATGGAGAAGAACCGGCAAGAAACTCCATGGTTACTCTTTTAAAAAAAGTCATTGTTTCTACAATATTTTCATACTACACTATTAATAGATATGAGAGGACAATGTAAACCGGTCAGCTTTATACCCAAAAGCACAATAATAATTGTAATCCTTGAATCTGCGGAGTCTACGGTGTTCTCACATTCACATTATAAAAAGGATTATAACCGATTTTCGGGTCTCAATTGAAGTGGCGGGCTGCGTGTAAACACAGTACCTAAATAGTTTAACTTATCTGCGTACTAAACCTACATTATATTTATGGAAGAGTACAATTTGGTAATTAAAACTGCCAATAAAACCACATCACGGAAATCTATTGCTGTGACGTCAAACGATGACGTAGGTATTCTAGTCCTTTTTTTGTGAGCAATTATAACTTTTCCTGTTCCCCTTTGTGGGAGAAACTGGAGAGCTAGCTAGCTAGCTATATACGGACAAAAATCAAACCGTGTTCTTCTTTGAGGAATGGTTACAGAGGCACCATGGAGTATTTACCTACTATCCACCAGACCCAGGTCCTCACCGAACATGGGTGTTGTTTCCCTTTTTTATATTAAAGGAATGTCTCCTTTAGAAATAGCAAATTGCAAAGTTGTCCAGAGTTACATTTACCTGGGATCCACAATCACAAATACTGGAAGCTGCAAGGAAGAAATCAAGAGACGATGTGCCATAACACAATCGGCCTTAGAGAAGCTCACAAAGATATGGAAAGATCGCAGCATAACCAAAAACACCAAGGTTCGATTAGTGAGATGCTTAATATTACCTATTTTTCTGCATGGAGCAGAAACATGGACGATCCAACAAAAGCACCGTAAAAAGATTGACGCTCTCGAGATGTGGTGCTGGAGGCGTTTACTGAGAATAAAATGGACTGCTCCATTCTCAAGAAGCTTCGTATCAAACAAAGACTTTCGTCGATTGTGCAACAACGAATCTTTAAGATATTTGGACATATCATACGCAATAAAAGCACTTTGGAACCTAAACGTTCCAAAGAGCTTTTATTGCATGGTACAGGGAAGAGTAGAGGGCCAACGTTCTCGCGGCCGATCACCTAGCAGATGGATAGACCTCATTAAGTCATCCTCGAAGTGTTCCCTTTTTGAATGTACACGAAGTGCCCTAAATAGAGAGAGATGGAGAATTCTCACAAAAGCCGCTACCAACCTACCCGACGATCCATGACCACTCCAACAGGAGACGCACGACTGAGAAGAAGAAGAAGAATGTCTTCTTTAGTAAAATGATTTCAGGTAGTTTCCCTCCAGAGGCCGGCTTATTTTTCCACACTGTACACTTAATCGACGAAATGTTCCTAGAAAAAAAAATACCCAAAGCCGACCGTCCGAAGTTAACCTCCATGAGAGTCATATTTTGACGACTTGTTGGTTACTCATTTTGTTTTATTGTTTTTTATGGTAGGTATACACCGGGGCATTTATATATATCTATACTATTGCTACGACTACAAATCTGAAGAGTATCTTTGACCACGTTTATCTCAGTAACTACTGGTTCGAACTGAAAGAGGTGTACCCGCTTGAGCGGAGTATCGTGTCCTCTTGGAGGCGATCGGCGGTGGTGTCGATGGTCTGGTCCAAGCCGCCGCGACAACAGACGCCCGACCGTCGGGAATTGTAGAGCGATCTCCGGCACCCGTAGGCGCGGGCATGCGGACGACGACCAAAGGGTAGCACACCGTCGTCGTCTTATCGACGGCGCGATGTGTTCCACAGGCGCTTCAAAGAGAGATCAGCAAATCATAGAGGCCTAGTAGGGTCGATGCCTGCATAGGCTATGGGATTGGTTCCCAAAAGGATATACCTACTCATGGTCCTGAAACGCAAAAGGTTACTGAATGAATACAGGTGTGGTTTTAGTCGGTAAGTCTAACACCTCCTGCTCTACCCTAAAGCGGGTCAGGTCGTAAGATGATTTCCCACAAAAAAAAAACTCACCAATCAATATTTGCATAGGTCAGAATCAGAATGTCTTTACTACAATAACAATGGGAAAATAGAGTTGAACATGCTATAGGTTAAAAACATGATGCGTCACGATGCTTCTACTCTGCGTCATATTAGTTGAGACTTAGTGGTGAAAGAAAGAAAAGTAGCAGTGACGTAATGGGTAAAAGTAGGTAAATAATAAATCATATGACTTTTCACTTTACAAAAAGTAAAAGCTGTAATTACAACCTGCTTCAAGTCACGTAGTCTCTAAGTATTTACCTCCATTCGACGCATCATACTTTTTCGTCACGTCACGTCATCGACTTACTGATGATTCGGACACAATAATTTGTACCTACACAGTGTCCAAATTGACACATTTTTATTTCAATCTGTGATTTCAGTATTATTTCACTGACGATTTGGACACACACCGCCTTATTCCAAAACGCGATCTAAAATAGTTCCGGGACTATTACTAGTTTTAGTTGGCATTAAACCTAATAATAGTCTAGGAAATACATTTAGATCGCTTTTAATTGGTATTTTTAGTAATAATCCCGAAAACTACATTTAGATTGCGTTTAATCGGGATTAAACCTAGTAATAGGCCCGGAATTATTTTAGATCGTGTTTTGGAATAAGGCGGACACTGTTTAGTACAATCAGTTAAAAAGTTTCAAAATATAATTTGTGGGAAAAAGCAACTAAAACCATTTTAGGCTGAATTTAAGGCGGAAATTGCTTATTTTAAGTTTATTTTTTATCTGAGTGTAGTACCTAAACAGCTTCAACAAATTTGTTGGTGTTCGAATCGTCGCTGAAAAAATATTAAAAATAATATGTGTCAGTTCGGACACTGTGTCCGAATTATTGTGTCCGAATCGCCAGCAACTCGCATCATCCATGTCGTAATGACTACTATTATGTATTTGAAGTGACGTGTAATGTGGTTATTACATACTGTTATCTAAAGGTAATTAAATAATTATTGTTAAATTATTTAGAATTTATTAGTGACCGTACTAATAAAATGGGTTTCAGAAATTTAAAAACGAAGCATGACAGTTGTATAATAATGTAGATACCTATTTTTTTATAAGTCAGACTTATAGTACACGGTAAATAAGTTGAACTAAAATGGTCGTTATGGCTATGGTTACGCGCAACCCCCGTGGTACCGCACTTCGATTGAGACCCGAAAAGCTATTACTGAGCATTGAAGGTCACGGTTCAACTTACGTGCCATGAATAATACCTACTTGTCTTAAACCTAATTATGCCTTTAGTTGCTATTGTGTGTTCCTTGGTAATTTTTCCGAACAATCTCGCTACCCAAAAACATGTGCTTAATATGCCCTAGATATATATTATGTATTATGTATGACGTCATCTCAAAGCCCAGTCACGACAACAGAGGAATTGGGGACGTGCCCAACTCCAAGCGTTCTGGCTAAATGAAACGATTGTAACTGGGCTAGGGGGGCTGGTGTGCTAGCCCAGTAACCTATATACATATCTATCAGGTTTTTCAAACTGCAAAGGTGTTTGAAAATTTTTATTTAAACTTCTTAAATTCGTAATCTATTTCCCCACACAACACTTAGGCTACTTAGTCTCGGACAAGGAAACAGAATGAGGTAAGGAAAGGTGTCGGCCGGTTCACGGCACTGTCACGTCACTGACGTGTGTGAATAGAAAATCACTGACCCAGCACGGATGTGTGGGGATAGACCTTAAGTCGGGGCCATTACCACTCGGCCACCACTGCTCACTGCTGATAAGCAATTCAACTGAAAACATTATACGAACGAAAATTCCAAAAACAGATTTTATAAGAAATTTCAGGGAACTTTCAAAGTGTGGTTAGCAGCTTCCACTGAAACGAATTTCTGAGTAACAGCATCCAAGTCTTCCATTCATTGTATACGTAATATTTACATAATTGTTATGTACAAGTAAATAAAAACGCACGTTGTATCAAATAACCATGCGTGTAATACGTCAACGATGGTACAAGGAAAGGTTTAAATCGTACGTAATAGAGACGTCACGTTGTATTTACCATTATTAGAGTTCTATATGGTAACATGTTAGTTAGTTTGCCCCTTATGCCCCACAGCTGGGCGACGGCCTCCCTCTCCTTTTCCACACACGTCTGTCCTCGGCCATTGCGAGCTAGTCCCTCCGGTAATTGTCCAGCTCATCTCTCCACCTTCGCCTTGGTCTGCCGCGATGTCGCCTTGCGTGTAATGGGACCCAATAAGTGGCTCTTTTAGCCCATAGCTCATCTGACATGCCGCAGACATGTCCGGACCAATCCCACTTTAGTGTAGCAACTTTTTATCTTAGTTTTGGCGCGCAGCATTGTGTTCCTTATACGCGGTCCTTATAATATGGTGATCAATAAATATAATACTCTCGGATTAAAAAGTGTCCTATGGTCTATCCGTGTGCCAAATTCCATCTAAATCCGATCAGCCGTTCAAGTGTAAAGAAGAAATAAACATACAAACACACTCACAAACATTCGCCTATATGATATTTGTGTGATTATTTTAATTTTATTTTACGAAAACAACGGTAGATACCAGTGTATCTGAAAGAGTGGTCTTATTAAATCTGATTCTCAAAGTTTGGTATTCACTTAGATATTGACGAATAACACTTGACAATTTCTTTATGGGATTAAATCTGCAAGAGTGACCGTGGAGACTTATCGTGCAGGTTTCATCACGCATGCGGGTTTGCGCCGCACGCGGAGACAAACAGAAAGAAAGAAAAAAAAAGAATCCGCTTGCGTGACAAAATTTATTTATTATTTATTTATTATATGCTTTATTGTACACCATTACATAAACAAAAACAAGTAACTAAAACTAAAACACACATATATAATGGGCGGCCTTATCGCACTCTGCGATCTCTTCCAGGCAACCTGGAATGGACAGTAATTGTCTGGACAAGAAATGGGGCTGTCATTGGTGTGACAATAACAGTAATATACATATTTATATTACAATAGATACATAGATATATACATATGTTTTATAATAAATACATACATATTGATAACAATACAGAAATTTACATGACGACTAACAACATTCACAGCGACAGGTAATGTTCCCTAACGAGTCTTTTAATAACAGGCAACGATTGAGCGCGTTTAATTGTGTCTGGCAATTCATTCCACAGACGAGCAGCTTGGACAATAAATGCATGATATTAAAAAAACCCTTAGCCCTGGGCACTGGGACGTCCATGGTAACGTTGCCAGTTCGCGCAGCCAAGAGAAAGCATGCAATACAGCCAATTCATACATTTTTTTAGCGTCTTGTTCCAGTGAGGTACGGCCCTTAGGTTCTGTCCACATCTGGCCAATACGCCGCGACACCGCTTGCAACCCGCTCGCGAATTAGTTGCTTACGTGCTTTCGTTGCATGAGTTGCACAAGAGCGGTGCACCAAACGTAGGCTGTAACTACAAGTAAGCAACACGCGCGCAGTTCGCAAGCGGCTCGCGAGGAGCGTATTTGCCAGGTCCAGGTCTGGCCACACCTATTTTAGAACAACGTGCAACGCAACGAAATTTCGTAATGAATCTCCATAAGGAAAGGAACCTTTCCTGCGTGTGACATTGGTTTTTCCAACATTAGGCATGACCTACATCTATTTTGTTACTCATCTTCGACATCGTGCCATTTACCGTTAATTAATTGATTTATAGTTTACCTAACTTCCTTTTTTTTCCATGTTAATTTAGTATTTCTACTGTCAGTATTTCTATTTCGATTACGTTTTTATGTACATACTTATTTGTAGAGACGAACCGACGACCGAATATTCGTTTTAGGTTTCGGCCAGTTTCGGTCAAAAAACCAAGTTTCGGCCAAAAAAGCGCCGTATATTGGGCACTAGCGTCGTTGAGCTACCGGTTGTGATTAGTGTTGTTAGGTTTGAATGGATAAAAATCGGGATAGACGGTAAAACAAATCGGTATAGTAGGTATTAATCAGTATTTAGGGTTTCGGGATATTTTTTTTAATAACGGGGAGGAGGAAAATCATTATATGCATCGGAGCATCGGGCGACGGTGTATGGTTGGCACTCATTAATTTTTTTACTTTTATACTCCTGTACTTATTATTATTTATACTCCTTATATTTTTAGTATATTTTATTTCATTCTTTAGTCGTTATATATTATGTCTGTGTTCCGTGAGTGTGTCCGTGGCATCACCAGGCCCTATCAGAATACCAGCGCTGCGTTATTTTACCTTTTGTTTTAGGTAATATCGCAGCATATGCTGAGATAGAGGCCTTTTTGACCTCGCACAGGTCTTTTATTTTCAATCTTTTTTTTGTGTTCTTTTATTTATTGTTTTTTTATGTTGTAAAATCTATTTATAGTTTTTGTATTGTTGTTGTATTTATATTTTTTGTCCTGTGCGAGTCTCAAATAAATGTTTTTCTTTCTTTCTTTCTTTATATGAAGAAATCATCCCTCTCAAGGGTGGAAAGACAGGGCATTTCAGACATTTACTGACTTCCAAGGCCACAGTCACTCTATCATACATTACCGTAAACCTAGCAGGCATCGACCCTACTGCGTCCCATTATCTTTCCTGACATCTCTTTGAGGCGCCCTTGAATCACTTCACGCCGTTTTTTTGGGCCTGGTCCTTACCGGTTCCGCAAAACCCGTGCTTTCGGCGGGCGAAATCCACTCGATATTCAGCCGAAAGTCGCCCACTGATTGACATAGGCCACTCCTAAGTGTCGCTAGAACGAACGGTCCTGTGCTTCTCGCATCCATCATCAGTTTACCTTTAGAGATCTTCCAACGCCGCGTCTTCCGGTACGCGGTCTTCACTCCAGAACCTTTCGGCCCCATCGGTCATCGAGCGATGTGAAATAAATACACTCAGACCACCTTCTCTAACAGAACTCATATTTACTCACTTTTAGAACAATTTTTAAATACAATACAGTTTTCCTCCCAAACGATCGATCCCCTTACCCGCTAAAAATGAATGAGTCCCTTCTAACGTCATCATATTGAGACACACACAACTAACAAAATAAAAACAATTGACTGAAAAGTAAAACAATATTAGTCATTCGGTTCATTCCCATCTATTAAAGTCCCTTTGGCATTTATTACGGTATTTATTCAATAGTAAGTGAGGAAATTAAAACAGTTGTGGTAATTGTGTACTTTTAGTTGGGGAATCACCTTATAGTAAGTAAAGGGGTAATTTCTTGAGAAATTGAGTAGTGATAGACGGTTGGATGGACATACCTGGTAGGTAGGTATATTATGGTAACATAATGATTAAACACTTTTGTTTAGAAAACAGTTAGATGCTAGATAAAATAAAAAGAAAAATCCTTAAAACAACACATGTACAAACATGTGACCCCAATCCAATGTCCACATCTTAACACGTGAATAACAGAAGTTCATAGAAGGAATCTATGAAAGTTTTATGTATATCCAGTATAATTATAATTTATTCTAATTCAATTTAATTCAACACAATACTTTATTTCAATGTAATTTATTTAATTTATCTATACTTGGTATTAAAAACAGAAAAGTTTTATTTTTGTATTTTTGCTGGTGAATTTTTTTTTTTACTCACATGCAATTTAGTAATATCCGCACCATTTCCATTCAATTTGGACTTTGGTTTTATTTATTTATTGTTTTTCATTTTGGCAGGAGACCATTTTCTTCAAATTGCGTCCGCGTGTTCCATCTTTTTTCTACTTTTGATTACAACGACTAATATCGGAAAATAGAGTGTCATTGCTATTATTATTATTTATTTTATATCCACACATTATCATTAATTTTTTATTTTTACTGTTCTTTTTTGTAGTCTGTGTACCGTGAATATGTACCATAAATACCAGCGATGTGCAAATTAAAGCCTTTTTGGCCTCGCACTGATATTTTTATGTTGTTTTATTATATGTGCTCGTTTGTTAATTTTATTTTATTTTGTTCTTTGTCCATTAGTAAAAGTTTATTTGTAGGTAACAAATAAACTTTTTTTTAATTTTGTATTTTTTTTTGCACTAAGTATCTATTTTTTTCCAAACGTGATTGAAGCAAAAAATAATTTTAAAAAGTAAAGATTAGCAGCTGCTGTTGCTTATGTAATGGCGAGGACTGATGACTTGCATACTGGTACTGTACTGAAACGAAAGCTGAATAGCAGGACAAAAAAAAAAACGGCTAATATAACAAAGTATACGAATCTATCAACTCCTTTAAAGGTATAGGCGTCAAGTTTTGTTATGTTGAGTTTAATACATTACAGATCAGAATTTAATTGTCGTTATGAGGAAAATTGATATATTGTAAGCTGGTTTATTTCATTAAAGGTCACGGTTTTGTCTCGCGATTTACAGGTATTCAACTCACGCCTACCCACGTCAAATTGTCGTCATTATAAGGCAATGGTTTAATAGGAATTGCGACTTTTCGTTTATGAATATAAATAGATCTCAGGAGTGGAATTCCCATTATTATTTTTCTCTGATTGCGAAATGATCAAGTTACTCGTCCCGCACTAGTTGGTTCAAGAGACTTTTATTGACTAAAACTAGTCTGTGTTATTTCAGTTGCTTGTAAAATTCTATGTCGGCATTTGTAATACCTACCCATTATCTAGAGCCTGGTTGTCTTTAAGTCAAAAGTGAATAGGTTAGCGTGTTTCGTTGTTGACAACATCATTGCTAACCAGCAGGTGAGATACTGCTCAAATACGAGCCTATCAATAATGAAAAAAATATAAAATCTTTTTATTTTACTGTGTTTTAAGTAACTTAAATTAAAAGACAACTTTTCGTCGAAACCGAAACGGTAAACGAATATTCGACTTTTTATCCAGTTCCTGCTGAAAATGTTATTGTAACAGTATATCTAAAAAAAAAAAACATTTCGCTAAAGTTTCCCAATTCATATTTTGACGATAATATAATGTTGTTATGCTTCATTCATTCCATTTATTCATAGACAATTTACGTTGAATTGAATTCAGGCATAAACAATACATGCGAGCAATTAAAATATTATAAAAAATGGAAAAACAAGATATTACTATAAAACATTAGTTAATATTAAAATAAGGTATCAAACAGCTCCAAAAATATCAAAAGATCTCAAGTATAATTATATAGTTTTAACTTTCATAAAATACTTAATAAATAAATAAATAGACGATTATCCAACGATAATACTAATACGAACGAAACAGGTTTTTAAGTATCTGTCACAACTGTCAGCTGAAAGACGGTACGGCATTGTTGAAAATACTCGTCCACTTTTTGGCCGAAACTGAAATTCTAGCCGAAACTGGCTAAGACGGAATCTTCGGTCGATCTTTTTTTATCGCAGAATTTAGACCCCTTAAGAACTTGATGGTTAGTTCCTATTAACTCTTGTGATATTGTGGAAAACTTGTGTGTGTGTACCTTGTTAGTATGCGAGCTGGTAGGACGAATACACGTTTAAAGCCTTTTCCGTTTGAATCAAATTAGAATTTGAAGAACAAACAAATCCTAAGTAGATCAGCGTCAAACTTGTCAAGTCATGAAAAAATTCTCGCGGGGGCAAAGCCGCAGAGCCCAACCTACGTCATTGAACGCTTAGTTTTCTCGCGTGTGCGACAAAGGAATACGTCCTTGATGCTATTACACATTGTTTATCGGAAAGCCAATAGGAAATTGTTCCTAAGTCTGAAATGAGAGCACTTGCACTAAAACCACACGTGCTATTTAAGGCCATAGGTCGTTAAAATGCGTAGTGTTTGTGTCCTACTAGTGATGAAATTCCTAGAAGTGAAGTCTAATAAATCTTGAGTACCTAAATAAAAACATGAGATGACGTACAGTTCCGTCTTTACTGATCTGTTTTTCTTTATTAGTTGAATAGGATTTCGGTGTCTGTACTTGTCTACAGGAGAAGGAAGGTTGCCGACATAGCCATTGATATAATCAAAATAGCGTAAGATACCAAAACAATATGCGAAATTAGAAAATATCATAATAAGTTTTCATGTACAGACGCCAGCACGTCAATTTACCCCAATCTGTCAAATTTTACCAATCGAACATTAACCTTCCAATATTGTGATAAGGTTGAAAATCTATTAAAGAAATTTAACAGATTGAGGTAGGTTGTTGTGCTGGCGTCTGCACTTACGAATGAAATGTGATTCCAAGTCATTTTTTTTATTTGTAAAATTTGTACAACGCATAAAAGCACACGAAGGCATTTTGATAACCGTTATCTCATTTAAAACATTTTTTTTTGCGTAAAGCTCTCGTTTATTTCACTCACCGATGGTGACTGAGTGATATTACGACAAATTATCCTGATTTTAGCGGTCTATGCGCTAGAGGCGATTCACCTATCTTCCACCGTTTTGATTATCTCAATGGGATTAAATTTTCAAATGTTATTATTAATCAATCAATGGCAGAACGGACTGGTGGCACGTGTAATTGCGTTCTCTTTCTTCATTCAGTTCTCTTCAAAATGGTTGAGCTGATTAGGGATGAGGCACGCATCATGCTCGTGAACGGGCGCCGTCAGTTGAGACTGGTCTTAACTGCTAGTGGCTTATTTCAATTTATAATTGTATTTTTCAATCAGTATTTCTTTTTTTCATTATTTATCTACATTGTGCTCATATAATAGAAGTTTCTAGAGCGTTCTTAGGCGCATTATTTTGTGTAATTTGTTTCATCACCACTGCTCTCAAAACGGTAAAGGAAAACATCGTGAAGAAACCGGCATGTCTTAGAACTAAAAATTCGAAGATATGTGACATCCACCAACCCGCATTGGGCTCGCGTGGTGGATTATGGCCCATTCCCTCTCCAAGAGAGGAGGCCTGTGTCAACATTACACATCCCAGCAGTGGGAACATTAAAAGGCTGATGATGATGATGAATTTAGCTTTACTATTTTTGTGAACAATTCAAAAGTGGCTGTAATTGGTTTATTTGAAATAAATGGTTCTGATTTCTGACTTAGCACGTGCTCGGACCATGACCTGCGTCACCACATAGCCCCGGTATGACGTTACTGTGGGATTATTTTCGATATTCACGTCGACAAAGTCACTCATATATACAAAATGTACAGTCATTCAATGCATTCAAAAACCAATTAGACCAATATGTAGTAAATAATAGCAAAATACCCATTTGATGACTGTATGTATTGGATGAATGAAACCAATTGCAGGATTAGTCATAGAGAAACTTAACTCAAAAAGAGGGTATTTGAATCTGAAGAGAAAATAATGTAATGGAAAACCTTGCATAATAAGTTAAGTACAATCTACAGAGCCTTGAGCACAGGCGTAGAGTAGCCAGCCTTTTGGTATTTTACAGGATGCATTTTGGAGAATGTGGGCGGGAATTGCATGACTTGATTCCGCCATGTCATTTCTACGATCGGGCAAACTTTACGGCGAATATACACCCTTACGTTGTTGAAACTTCTACAGTCCAGACTAAGCGTTTTGATTCATCGTTTATACGGGGCATATCGAACGACTGGAACAGTTTGTCTGCTGCGGTCTTCCCGTCCGATTTGTAATTTAGGTGTCTTCAAGGCTAGAGTGAATAAGCTCTTAATATACTAGTGCTCCCTACCCTCAATCGTTTATGGTGAGGCGCACTAGTTTATTATCAAGTGCGTCACTGCTTACGATCAGGTAGGATTGCAGTCAAGCACTAGTTTATATCAATAAAAAAAAATCTAAATGCTGATCGATGAACATTTGGTCTATTCTGGAGCCAGTTTAGTGAAATATTCGAGTGAGAGTCTGTAGTACCCAAATGCCAACCGAGTGTTCAGGCGCTATCTCACAAACATGGCGTTGGATGAAACGACAAGCTTATTAAACATGCTCACGATGACGATAGACGGACCGAGCCCTCTAAAAAGTTGGTATCTTTATAGAGTCACTTTGTTGTCCGTCTGTCTGTCTTTCAAGAAGACCCCTTATCTAGGGAACGCGTGGAGGTATCGAGTTGAAATTGACGGCACGGTTGGTGCAGTGGTTGAGCAATTGGCTGCGGCGCTGCGGGTCAAATGTGTTCCGGGTCTGGGTGTCTTGTATATGTGAGTTGATATTTGTGAACGCACCCATGATACAGGAATAATTCCTAGTTTGGGGCAACGTATTCGAAAACATGTGACATCCACCAATCCGCACTGGGCCCGCGTGGTGGATTACGGCCCATTCCCTCTCCTAGAGAGGAGGCCTGAGTCCCAGCAGTGGGAACATTAAAAGGCTGATGATGATTATTGGGCAACGTTTGTATAAAAGAAACAAAGAAACAGAAATTAAAACCGTATACTGTGGTCTGTAACCGTACAGATACTGTAGTCCCTTGAAGCTATGAAAAAATCAAATTTCTAAGTTAACCAAATACAAAGATACGGACGTTTATGTCGTAAGAAACGTATATTTCGACACTCTCAAGGGAATTAAAATTCATAGGGTGTTTCCTGTGTTGACCTAGAATTTCGAAGTTTGGTATTTGGCAGGGTCTCACAGCACAAATTTTGGGAAAAATCTGTAAACTGTAATTTTGTAGTTACGCTACCGAAAAATAACTTTTTGCGATTTGGAAAAATTTTCGAGCTCGATTCGGGGATTTAATTATTTTCATAGGTAGGTTTATACGGAAGCCGGTTTTAACTAAACTAGTACTTGATTGCGATCCTGATCCAATGGTAAGCAGTGATGCAATCGTCGATGGTAAAGCACACTAATTTTGCCTTAAAGACACTTAAAATACAATCGGACGGCAAGACCGCAGCAGGCAATTGTTCTAATCTTCGATGTACGACGCGGTATAAATGTCGAGGTGAAACGCTTTTTTGTCTTAATAATAACAGGGATAAACCAGTGTTTTATTAGCATTTCTGTACGATACTAATTTAGTAAGGAAAAATCACTTACTATCAAATCTATTATAATATATTGTTTTCCCGATGCGAGATGCTCAAGACCGATCATTGTGATTCAAGATTGACCAAATTACAACAGCCTATAAAATTATCAATGGTTACACTGCCGCATCCGACTTACATGCGGAGTTGTGTAAATTTTTTGTTCCGAATAATTACAATCGCTCTAGAAAGCATAAATTATTTAACACGTAGATCCACAACTACCAAACTTGTTCCATTTTTTCGCACTGTAGCTCGATCCACCTCTCCTATACCGCGTATGCTAACGATGCTCAACGCGCTCGTGGAGACCAACCCTGGATTGTATTTGTTTGCTGAGGAATGGAAGATGTTATTACTAGAAAGTTTACGGTTCTGTGAGAAGACAGAGTGATTAATGGCTGTTTTGCTGTACTGAATAATAATAAATAAATAAATAAACAATTGTGGCGACACTTGGGGGACGCCTCTGTCCAGCAGTAGAAGTCTTTCGGCAGAAATGATGATTGAAGGTGGTGAAAAAGAAATGTCATTGGAATAAATGGACCTGCAACAGTGGAAGATAGGTGACTCGCCTCAAGCACGTGGCCACTAAAATCAGGCCTATAAGGCCCGAAAGCAACACACACATTCGGCGGCCAACGCGATTTCGCTCGCACGACAGCGCCGTCTCTTATCTCTGTCCTTGTCTACCAGTGAATGTTCACTGATCGTAGCTCGAGTTTCGAGTCCAAGTTTTCTGATTGCGATGTTAGTGCGTAAAATATCTTCATGCCTGCAACCCATCAGACATAGAGTTCATAGCTACGTAAATCAAACTTCACAGCCAAACACAGTTCAACCTTATTGCTAAGAAAATACGACGTAAATTGGTTTACCCGAAATTGTCGCGGTGATCTCAGTCGAGCATTTTAAAACCTTATTCTTAAGTAGATAAAGCTGAAAATTGATTGGCAATGCACATTCGCGGGCGTAGGTGGCTCTTTAGAGGCCCGATCGACCACAACCCACTGACTTTATCAGCGTTGTGTCGGACAAACCCGCGTGATGACGTATGAGTATGTACCTACAGTCTGCGTCTTCCCCGCTCGGCCGTGGTTTGTGTTCAATTAATTCAATTATTTGATTAGGAGGATGTCATTCGCTTAAACATCAGAAATAGCCGTTTTGAGGCTGTGGGAAAAATATAATTTATTAATATTAACGACCTGGACGCCTACCACAAGGGCTGGTTCGAGGTGGCCCGAGAGAAAAATATCTGGAAGGAATTGGGGGAGGCCTTTGCCCAGCAGTGGGAAAGTAAATGCTAATTAAAAAAAAAAAATTATTCTATTTTTCAAATTTTTTAATGGGTCTTCGAGCAGTAGTGGCCGAGTGGTAACAACCCCGACTTACGAGTTATAGGTCACGTATTCAAACCCAGTCAGGTGCATTATTTTGTGTAATTTATTTCATCAATACTGTGAAAATAGTTGAATTCCCGAATCGAATTGCAAAAATTTTTCTGAATCGCAAAAAAGTTTTTTTTTGTGACGTCGGAAACTACAAACTTATACTTTTAAGATTTTTACCTATATTTGTTCTATAAGAACTTGCTTCATGCCAATTTTCAATATTCTAGGTCAATGGGGTACTTCCCTAAATTTTGATTCCTTTGAGAATGTCGAAGTATGAGATTTTTGCAATACAAACGGCCGTATCTTTTTTTCTCATTTACTTAGAAGCTTTTTTTTTTCACAGCTTCAAGGGACTGTATACTTGAGTATATGGTTTTAATTTGAACTCTATAACTGAACGTGTTCTCGAGATAAAGGGTCTTGACAGACAGACAGACAGACGGACAACAAAGTGATCCTATAAGGGTTCCGTATTTTCCTTTTGAGGTACGGATATATTTTTCTCTTTACAAATCGATAGTGTTTCATGTACCGAATCGACCCTCCGCGGTATTAAAATGACCGAAATTTAATGGTGTATACTAGCTTTGGCAAGGCGGGTTCGCGCGCGTGAAAATGGGTTTCTTCATGCAGACATTGGGCCCTTGTTTGATTCCCATAGGGAGTGAATTTAGTTAAATCCGCGTTTCGGCTGTTCGTTGATATGTCAGTCAGTCAGTTCCCCTTTTATTTAAATAGATGTATATTATAACAGGAAAAACACATTTTTTACAAAAAAAAAAAAAAAAAAAAAATATGCTATTGACATTCGTTATAAAAAGAAAAAGTACTACATTTTGGAATTGATGTCAGAGATTATGTATTATCATGGTCAGAGAGTTGACAATCTGATTAGGTATTATAAACAAATTAGTTGGTACAATTGTCGAATTGATAGGTATATTTGTGAGATTGATAGGAATTTTGATAATGATCAAACCGATTGGAATATTGGTCAAATTGATAGGATTATTGATCAAACGGTGAAGGAAAACATCGTGAGACAATCAAAAATTCGAAGATATGTGACATCCACCAACCCGCACTGAGCTCGCGTGGTGGATTTTCCTCTTCTAGAGAGGAGGGCCTGAGTACCAGCAGTGGATCATTACTAGGTCGATTATGTTATGATTTTAGTCAAAATGATAGGTATATTGGTAATATTCAAAGGTTTTTTTTTTTTTTGCAAAAATGAGAAGTAGATTTGTTCAATTTTGAGTTCGATTGAATGATCATTATGATAACTTTTGTGGTACAGATGCTGATTTATTGGTATAAAAACAGTGATTACCTAATCTGATTATCTAATAGAAATCCCGTATTATGATGATATAATAACATCTCTATTTTCCCTATCGTCAAATAAATGGATACAAAACGCGTCGCAGACTGCGTGACTGCAGTTGCTGTTTCCCTCACTACCTGCGCGACATTTCACTGCTCTGTGCGGGTCAAATACTTAGCAGTTATCTATAGTTATGTAAGGTTGGGTTTACCCACTTGAAGAGGAAAAGTCCCTAAGCAATAACATACATTACAGTATTTTAACGTCACCAACACATAAAGAAACGTAACCACGCCTATAAAAACAATATGTTGGCTTCATCAGGAGACATGATGATAAGTTCTGGAGCTGCAATTGCATACTGGAGGCCATTACGTTGAAAAGCTTCTCATAAGGAATTGAATTTAAAGCTTGAGGTGGAGACTGGAGACTATCCTTACCTTCTGGCCCCCATCAGAGACGGTATAGGCGAAAGGAGTCACAGGGAAATTAACTACCATCGCAGGGACCGAATCGTAGTCCAGTCGGGTAGATATAATTTCGAGAAAGAGGTCAATCGTCGAATCCGACTCGGCTGGGCGGCATTCGGAAAGCTGCGTGGTATCTTCTCACCTAACATACGACAGTTTCTCAAGACGAAAGTCTATGATCAGTGCTTGTTGCCAGTGATAACATAATTATGGTTCTGAGCCGGCGGCGGAGGCAGGCGGGGAGCTGGGCCTCGCGCTCGTTTTGCTTATTAATAATACATTTAATTTTCCATCGACACGACTACATGCACACCGTTAAAGTTGAAATAGCGACACTGCACAGGTAATAATCCAGTTTCCGCGACGGGAACCGTCGCACATGACACACGCGCTTTGTCACGCGATGATTACCGTCGCGGCGTCCGTTAAGGTCGCTTTCCCACTCGCTTATCGTTAACGTCGAGCATAGTTTAAAAGTTTATTGCTTCATGTAACGCAATCCAACGAGTTTGCAGATGAAGAGGCAACGCGAAAAAGAGATATAACGCCTGAAAACTCTGTTGGCATTCGGTAATTCCGTGATTTATTCGAAAATTTTACAAAACATGTTCCAGGAAATAAGTGTTTTTTTTTAATTGACATTATTTAGAATCTAGATTAAATGTGCAAGGCTTTGATAGAAGTGCTTTTTATATTTTATATATATATGAATACAATACAGAGGGCCAAAAATGACGTAAAATGGCAAATTTTCAGTGATCTTTACTGGATTAGTTTTACACTTTATGTTTTGATTTTTATAGAAGCCATAAGATATCTGTGTATCCAAAATGTCTAGAGAAAGATGTGTAATGAAATTATAATAATAATAATAATGATAAGACATTTATTTCAGACAAAGTCCATATTGTTAGTAACACAAGAAACCTTATAAATCTATTGTTAGTAGGTTCATACACAGACAGCACAAAGCGGTACCGCACAGTAGCGCCAGTTTATGCCAGGCCCTGGACGCGACCACCCTCAGTGTGTAGCGTCATTATAATCACGTAAGAGCGGTTATATGAAAATGCGCCTCGGTTTGGCCACACTTAAGGGTAATTTCGAAAAACAAATAACGATAACCTTAATTATGTTTTTTTGGTCTCGCCGTCCGACCGTCCGGTAATTGTACGGACCGAGCCCAAGTCGTTGCCTCAAGGAGATGTCAGCAAACCGTAGGGGCCCAGCAGGGTCGAAGCCTACTGGAGCAATGGGTTCACTTCTGAAAGGAAAACCCGGCCCTGTTATGAAAGGAAAAGAAGAAAGAGGAGTGAGTTTTTAGTCAGTAAAAGTCTGACAATATGTCTCGCTCCGCCCAAGGGCGGGATATATCATTGGATGATTATACGTATTAGTTTTTCACAGTACCTAGTGTAACAGAAAATATATTAAACTAGCTGGTCCGGTACACTTCGTACCGCTAAATAGTCAATGAATACTTTTTTTTCTCACCGTTTAAACCTTCCCTGGAGTATCACGAATATTTCAAGACCGAGACTAACGATCAGCTATTCATTTGTATATATAAAAGAAGATTCAGCGACCACGCCTTATAACCCGACGTTTTCCTCCAATATATAGGGTGATGGGTAATTAGTGAAAGATACTTAAACACGTGATTATAGTCATTATAAGAAACAACTGATGACTGGCCTGTTGGTCTAGTGGTTAGTGGCCCTGACTGCTATGCCGGAGGTCGTGTGTTCGATTCTTACCTAGGAAAAATGTTTGTGTGATGAGCACGATCATTTTGTTCTGTGTCTGGGTTTTATTTATCTATAATATGTATGTATTTAGAAATATATAAGTATGATTATCAGCTGTCTGGTACCCATAACACAAGTTCTGCTTAGCTTGGGATTAGACGGTGTTGTGTGATAGTTTCGGAAATATTATATTATTATTATTATATTAACTTTTACTATGGGACCAAATCCGAAATCGCAAAAAAATACAGCTAGTTCAATACATTTTGACTAGTTGGGTGAACATAAATGTACTGATCAGTAGATTTTCTTTCGCAATTTCAAGTTTGGCCCCATAGTAAAAGTTGTTGGTTATCATGACTACAATCACGTGTTTAAGTATCGGTCACTAATTACCAGCCACCCTATATAAGAGAAGATTCCGCGACCACGCTTTATAACCCAATGTTTTCCTCCAATATATAATTTAAATTGATCACAGTCTCATATTTTTTAGCATGCACATGCGTTTATGATTTCTCGAAAGAAGTCAATGCCATTGATTAATTAACACTAACCAACCACATTAATTAATTGTATATTAGACTGGACCACAAGGTGCAGTTTGGCTTTTCCGGTTTTTCATCATAAAGTGAAGGCACGGACATTCATCATGGCGCTTACTCAATGCGGTTTTGGATTTACCTGCTTACTTACATAATGAATTTGGGACTATACTGGATGCCAAGAGCCTCGACCAACACCTTAAGACGCTCTGGTTAAGTGGTCGAATCAAGGGCTCAGAATTGGCTTGATTCAGAAAGCGGTACTCCTGGAAACGGCTCGTATTGTTAGGAGCTTCCTTTCTGTGGAGCCCTGACCACCGGTAGCTTGGAACCTGTTCCCGATACCGGTGGGACACTATTTTTTATATTTTTAAATGATTTTTGTGATTTTTTTTAACATTCATTCATTTGTTTTTTTTTTTTACACTGGTTTCGTACAATGCTCTACGAGTGCAGTATAATAACGTGTTCTGGGTAATGCTGGAGTTGCCATGTTTCTGTAGCACGTCAGTGATGTTCGCGGACGTCCGCGTTCGGGATTTCGACTCGCTGCTGCATCTGCGAATCACATCGCTGATGCGTCGGATACGCGACGGCCTCAATAGCCTCGTGGTGACGGTGAATGGCTAAATAATGTCTCACTGAAGGGCGGTGGTGAGCAGTGGTGGCCGAGTGGTACCGGCCCCGACTTACGATTTGTAGGTCACAGGTTCAAACCCAGCCAGGCGCATTACTTTGTGTAATTTATTTCATCACCACTGCTCTCAGAACGGTGAAGGAAAACATCGTGAGGAAGCCGGCATGTCCTAGAACCAAAAATTCGAATACATGTGACATTCACAAACCCGCATTGAGCCGGTGTGGTGGATTACGGCCTATTCCCTCTCTTAGAGAGGAGGCCTGTGTCCCAGCAGTGGGAACATTAAAAGGCTGATGATGATGATGACGATGATGGAGGGCGGTTAACAGACCGTCATTAAGATTTGTAATATAGGGGTAATAAAGTTCTTTTCGTTTTAGTTAAAGTACCAATTTAACTTATTTTACTCAAGCTATGGATTTCTAGTCTGAAAATTAGGTTTAATGTATTATTATTGCCTGTCTCGAGGCTGTAGAGTCTTGAGATGAGCAATATTCATCTTCCCACGCATACTTTGTATCAGCATCCTCAACAGCAATTTATTTTTTTGTGGTGGAAAATCATCAAATAACTTTTCCTGCTCAAGGTGGAGCGAAAAGACGTTTCAGACTTATACGGACTAAAACCATGTTCCATCTTTTGCTCTTTGAATTCCAGGGTTACGGTAATTCTTTCAACTTCCTTCAGCCCTAGCAGGTATCGGTTCTACTGGTTACCTTCAGTTTTACTGACTTCTCTTTAAGGGGCTTGTGGAGCTCAACGCGCCGTCTACTTGGGTTTAGTCCTTACTGGATGATCATTGCTCATCATCCGCAAGCCCACGCTTACGGTGGTGAAAGATCGCGTTACGAGTCCCGACGTCCAGGGCGTCTCCTGTGGCGGCAGTTGGGGCTTGAGGATGTCCACTTTTCATTCCCTCTCGCTCCGAAACATGGCCTGAACCAGGCCCGGTGCAAGAGGTCATCACCGCCGATTGCCTCTACGAGGATAAGTCGATGTCGTGCCGGATGTACACAAGTATTTTATACATAGTATGATTGCACCGCCAGTCTGTAGATATGCTAGCGTGTTTTCGGATGGGAAGAATACATCAAAGGCATGTTATACAAAAGCTCATTCATAAAATACACTTAGCAATGCTTAAAATGAGGGATTCATACAAGGTTACTTAATTTGTATTATATTAAATTTTAATAAATAAATATAGGTACCTCTCAACCGAGAGAATCAAATGAGGATGCAAAACACTATAGTGGTATTATGTAGTTGTCTACATTATAATTATTATGTTATTGTTATGTTTTTATTACAATATTATGGGAAATTAGTTTATTTGATTAGTGACGTAGAGTATTACGTTATTATTGCCAATACACATGCTATAGGAAATTTATTGGTTTTGTTCAGTGACGTAACATTGTAAGCCATATGCCCTTTTATTTTGTTGTCGAGGGGTTCCATCAATAGGCGCTTAATCGAGCTATCATAATGAAATATCTTGGAAAAGTTGCCTTATCTATCTATTTATATAAAAGAAAGTCGTGTAATTACACTATTTATAACTCGAGGACGGCTTAACCGGTTTGGCTGAAAATTGATGAGAAGGTAGCTTAGAACCAGGAGAAGGATATTTTTATCCCGTTAAATAAAAGAAAAACCCAAAAAATAAAACCCAAAACCTGCTCATTTATTGGTATAATGTAGAGTAGGGTAGAGTAGGGTAGAGTAGGGTAGAGTAGGGTAGAGTAGGGTAGAATAGGGTAGAGTAGGGTAGAGTAGGGTAGAGAAGGGTAGAGTAGGGAAAAGAAGGGTAGAATAGGGTTGACTAGGGTAGAGAGGGCGCGAAGCCGCGGGCAAAAGCTAGTATATTATAAAACAAAGTCGCCTGTTGGTCTTTAGGAGGTATCCGCTTCCCGTTCCCTCTCGGGCTCTCGGGCTTGACTTGAACTATGGCCGGACGAGAGGGCTCGCTACTGCGATCCTACTTGATGATAAACTGTGATAAATCGTTGATGGTGAAGCGTATTAGTTTATTAAGAGCCTTATTCACTCTAGTCTTCAAGACATCTAAATATAATCAGAGGAGGAGACCGCAGCAGGTAAATCGTTCCAGTTCTTCGATGTACATGGTATAAACGACGAGGCGAAACGCTTAGTTCGGACCGTTGAGAAGTCAACAATATTAGGGCCGTACGTCGGGTTGACCGATGATAGAAAGGCAGTAGCGGAATCGAGTCGTATAATTCCTACGCACACTCTCCAAAGCTCTCCTCTTAAACTGGTTAAAATCACACATGTGGCTCAAGGAGTTGTCAGCAAACTGTAGGGGTCCAGCAGAGTCGAAGCCTACTGGGGGCTAGGGTTAGGCGAAGGTGAACCCCGGGGCCTCGGAACGAAGGCAATGAAGTAGCAGGGTAGGGTTTTAGTCAGTAAGTGTCTGACACTATCTCCCGTTCCACCCAAGAGCGGGATTTGTCATTTGATGATTTTACCTATAAAAAAAATACCTGTGGCTCTACTAACTGGATCCCTATGGTTTTGCTATATGGTTTTGGCCCTATGGTTTGCCTATCTCTTTGAGGCTCGCGTGCAATCTGACTCGAGCTCGATCCTTAACGGACCGGTGAACGACGAGATGCCCATTGCACTTTTTCCGTGTGACATCATCCTATGATTTTACTCGCTCTAGGATGAGACGGGAGGGCGTGTCAGATTTTTACTGACTAAAACCAAACCTGTGTCCTGGTTTCCTTTTCAGAAATTCTTCGCGGCCTTAGCGGGCATCAGCCCTGCTAGACCCTCATGGCTTTGCTGACATTTCATTGAGTCGCGTGTGGGACACTACGCGCCGTCAACGATACGGGCTCGGTCCTTGCCGAGCGAGTTGCCTATTGTTTTTCGTCCACAAGCGCGCTCACTTCCAAAGCCAGGATAGGTCACTAGTTTTAACTAAGTTAGGGTAAGGCATGTCTTGCTGTTTACTAGTTTTAATGTTGACAGAAGTATAATGCGTCAGTGTTTTAGCTTGTAAATATGACGTTTCTAAAATTAATTATTTCTTGAATCATTTTTACCAACTTTTTTCTAATGAGTAATGATGATTCAAGCACAAGGCCATTCTCTACGTAACCGATTTCGGAAAGGTTCTTAATTCACTGGTATTTTTTACATAATGTTCCCCTATTATTCCAAGTCGTCTGGACAGATTTATATATAGTAAATTTTTAAACAAAATATTATTTTGGGTCTTTGGAAGGCGTAGCAGGGACCGAAGACAACTTGTGTAGGCTCCTTTGAAACTTTTCATGGCGTGTGTTATCAGCCGACGATTATCTCAGTACGCGCGACAACGTTCGTTTGGTGGGAAACTGTTGTGATATATGGAAAACACAGACATATAAAGTAAAGGTTTTGGGCGGTTTAAGTGTCTTGGAACTTTGTAAAGCTACCAACATCTTACTGGATTCTACATCTTTCTTTCGAGCACGTTTGCTCTTGCAAATCTTCGCTCAAGCAAGCCAATAAAGGCAAGAGAGAGATGATAGCTCTGATTTTTGTCAGTGTACACTATGGCCAACACGAATTCGGATATCGGTTCTGTGAGGTCGCTAATGCCCAACAGTTCGCTCCAAAACTGCCCTGCAGATTGTAACTCTCTTAGTCTGGCCCCTCATCCTAGGCATGTCGGAGCAAAGCAATTTCTACCGCTACAGACTTTTATTCGTTACTCCAACGTTTCATTTGGTCGAAAAACTTTTCACCGATGTTACACTCAGCCGAAATAACACATTTGTTTGAAGTATTATGTTTCCGAACCTTCATTATACCAACATGGAAGGTCTTCTGTCACGGCTCCGGCACTGCGGGGTTTGGGTGGTTCCACGCGAGCTTATCGTCGTAGATGGTTTCAACGCTCACCACCGCAGCTTCGGCTAGCTGGTATTGGAGCGTGCAAACCCTAATACGACGTCAACTTAGAGATACGTACGGCTATGAGGTTATTATTATTACTATAGTGTTATTATTATTTTTTTTTATTTTGTGTTGTATGCACCATTTTTGACGTAAATAAACACTTTTTTTTTTCTTTCCTTTATTTATCTTATTTATGTACATATTTCTTGAAAAAGAAACAAAAATATAAGCAAGTAACCAATGAACTATCATTCCACTACCGACAGGGCTCTTGAGATAGCAATCTCCGAACAATACGCGCCGTGTCCAGAAGCACTGTTTTCTAGATCAAGTCCTTGATCCAACTACCCAACGATAGCCTCTTCAAATATCGGTCGACGCTATTGGTTATTAAGCTATTGGCCGTCTCGACTATCGGCAGAACGACTGCTGTATCCACTTTCCACATGTCGACAACTTCGTGAGCCAATCAAGATATTTAGTTAGTTTATCTTTCTCAAAGAAAACTCTTTGACATGTGTATCCTGCGGTCTTTGCCTACGGACAGGATGGCAGGACAGATGGGCGAAGATTGTCACTCACTGAACACCTGAGGGAGGTCGACGCCGTCGAAGTCGACCACGGCGAAGGTGGTGCCACGATCTGATCATGTTAGCGTGGCCAGAGATTGCTCTGGACAGGGAAGTTTGGAAGGAGAAAGGGGAGGTCTTTGCCCAGTAGTGGGACACACAATAGGCTTAAAACTTTTCTCAGCTTGCACAAGGTTCTCATCATGACGGACTTTTTTTATTTACTAGTGCTTGACTGCGATCCCACCTGGTAAGCTGTAATTCAATCGTTGATGGTGAGGCGCACTAGTTTATTAGGAGCCTATTCACTCTAGCTTTGTAGACACCTAAATTATAATCGGATGGGAAGACCGCAGCAGCAGTCCTTCCAGTCCTTCGATGTACGAGGTATAAACGACGAGGCAAAACGCCTAGTCTAGACCATAGATATTTCAAAAACGTAAGGGTTTTTTTATGGTAGGTAAAATCATTCAATGACAAATCCCGCCCTTGGGCGGAGCGGGAAATAGTGTCAGACTCTTACTGACTAAAAACCTACCCTGTTCCTTCGTTGCCTATCGTGCCAGGGCCGGGCCTTCTTTTCAGAAGCTGACCCATGACCCAAGCAGGCTTCGACCCTGCGTGCCTGCAGCTAGCAGGCTGGGCCTCTACGGTTTGCTGACTCCTTGAGGCGCGCGGGAACAGTACGCGCCGTCGACGACTTGGGAACAACGTAAGGGTGGATACTTGCTGTACGTATATTCCTATAGACATTTTTAAGCCTATTTTAAGGCATAATTTAAAAATTACGAGTCTATAAATAGATCAAATAATTGCCGTACATATCACCTGCGTAGTGAAATAAGTTTACTGACGTAGAAATCAAGATTGATCTTAATGTCGTCGTAAGTCGTAATGTCGTCGTTGCGACTTTAAGACCTCCTATGTGTAATTTTTGGCTAAACCACTTTACAACCCTGCCTTTTGGACATTTTGAAGTGTTATGGAATGCAAAAACTCATGTGTATAGGATTAATTAATCGTCATCACACACACACACACACAACAACACATGAGACAGAGAGTTTTTGCTTAAAAACTCTCTTTTGTAAAATTGTTTTGGGGGTAAAAAAGTGGTGTCGCCAATAGTGACACATAAGAGGTCTTAAAGTCGCAACGACGATGTACTGTGACGTAATCAAGTTAATACTATGCTAGTAGTTGACCCAGTCCGGTTTTCCTAGATATTGTAATTCAATACACGTATTCATTGAATTTAGGTATAGGTACTACTGATCAAGTTGAAGACAAACATATGTGCAATTCTTCGTCTCTTGAACCGGTTGAAATTTTTCTTGTGACGTCTCTTTAATTCAGAGATTACTTGCTATCTTTTGAATACCGTAATTAACGACACAATAGAAAGACAATAGGTGTGCGGACACCGGTTTCCTCTTGGGGCTTGGCAGTTTAATGCACTGGCTATAGCTTTTGACATTTTTAAGAACTCCTGTTGAGCTAGGTGAAATAAATATTTTTTTTTTTTTTTTTGTAATATTGTAGTTAGATACATATTTTTAACTAAGTACTTAGATACATGGTGCCCGCAACTTTGTTCACGTCAGACTTCAAAAACAGTACAATTTCAAGAAGATTTTTTTTCTTTGTTCTATATTGTACACAAATGATTTAATATAGTACACAGTAGTTTGATAATTTATGTACAGTCAGGGGTCAAAAGTGCAGTTGCACTCTAACAATGCTAAACTGTCTAAAATTTCTTTATAGTAGAATTCTAGTGTTCTGCAACTAGTTTATTCAATATTTTAGATTCTATGCTAAAAACTAAATCGATTATGATCCATTGATCCTCTTTTAAAAAGAAAGTTTACATACTTTAGTATCGGTAGACTGCAACTGCACTTTTGAGCCCTGACTGTACAAAGGCGAGCTTAATTCTATAATGAGTTTTCTCCCAGCAAGCCTTTAAGTGCAGGGTTTGCTTCCGAAAGGAAAGCCCGGCCCTGGTATCTAAGGCCACGAAGGAACGGGGTGGGTTTTTAGTCAGTAAGAGTCTGACACTATCTCCCGCTCCGCCCAAGGGCGGGAGATGTCATTGGATGATTTTACCCACTACCAAAAAAAAAACCTTTAAGTGCGGTGAAAGATAACAATCAAGGGTAGAATCAAGGGTATAATATAAATCTACACAAATAAGTCTTTTCTATAGAAATATACGTACTTGTACGTAAATAAATAGTATGTAAATACCTACAAATATTATGTCAGTTATGAAAAGGAAGTGCTCTTTAATATTCTCTTTCTTTTTTTGTGGGAGCTCTAATTTTTTTTCAAAAATTAAAGTGGCCTAAGTTACTTCTTATAACATCAGCTATCTACCAGCCCCAAATCGGTGCAACGGTTTCGGATATAAGCTGGAACAAACAGAAAGACAGGCAGACAGACAGACAGTTTGTCAGTCAGACATTTCAAAATATGTTTTTTAGGGTTCTGTACCTCAAAAAGAAAAGAACGGAGCCCTTATAAGATCACATTGTTGTCCGTCTGTCTGCCAAGACAGTTCATCTCAGAAACGCGTGGAGGTATCGAGTTGAAATTTAAAGCATATATTTAAGTGTGAGGTCCCTTGAAGCTGCAAAAAAATCAAACTTCTGAATTAACGGATAAAAAGGATATATGGCCCTTTATGTCGCAAAAAATACGCTCTCAAGAAATTAAAATTCATAGGGAACTTTCCGATGACCCAGAGTCCTGAAATTTGGCATAAAGCGAGATTTTATAGCAAAAGTATAGAAAAAAATCTGAAAACAGTAAATTTGTTTTTACGTCACAAAAAAATTAAAAATGCGATTCGGAAAAATGTTCGTAACTCAATTTGGGAATTGAACTGTTTTCATAGGTCAGTTTGTACTGAACCCTCAGTGCGCGAGTCCGACTCGCACTTGTCTATTTTTTTTTTTTTTTTTTTTGTAGACTTTGAATATAATTTCACACGTGACTTCTCCACAGGTAATGTCATTGCAGCATTTTGAACTTGACGTTTGGCAAGAACGCTTACAGAAAAGTTCAAAGCCCCCAAGACCAAGACCAAGCCTCCACATACTCCTTACTGCTAAGCAAATATGGTTTATAGAATTATTAAAATAAGGCTTACAATACCTTATCAGTGCTACCACGTGTTCACGCGCGTAGTAAACAAATGTAGTTGATTCATTCATAATCTTACGTGTTTCATTCATATTCATTATGTCTTATGACCTAAGCATAACTAATGAAATCATCTGTAGTAAACAAAAAGTGACGACAAATAGTTTATAGGGACTGGTTTTTTGACCAAAGGGGTAAACAAGTTGGTCTGTACTTGTCGTACGGGGAACTGCTTTCCCTTTTTTTTCGGTGGGAAATCATCCTATGACTTTTCGCCCTAGGGTGGAGAGGGAGGGTGTGTCAGACTTTTACTGACTAAAACCCACTCCTGTTCCTTCTTTACCTGACGTCCCCGAACCCCCGGGTTTCCCTTTCAGGAGACCAATGGCCCCAGTGGCCCCAGTAGGGTTCTGCCCTGTTGGTCTTCTATGGTTTTGTTGGGATCTACTTAAGGCGCGCCGGAGGAGGGGAGGAGGGGATTTACCGGAGGAATGGACGGCGAATTATTGGTCGCCACCCGGGATCGGGATCAGGGTCCCGGCGGCTGAGCCTGAGGAAGTCCGTTTCCTCACATGTGCGCTGCCTCCAACTCTAGCATTTTCGCAGAAGGAGGCGATGGCCTGCCATTCTTTTCGCTCCGGACTATGGCCGGTCGTTGCCGCTCATACGAGGACTCCGCCTAAGCAGGCCAAACCTCTAGCGTATAATCCACAGTGTCCTCCAGACCACCTTCCCCTGTGCTTTCTGTCGATCTTTTTGATTCTTTGGATTTTTATTTTGTTTCGTATTTTTGGCATATCGTGATTTAGTTTCATTTATAAACAGTTTCTCAATCTCAATAGGGACACTTGAACTTTGATAGCGGCTATCTTGGTACATGCAGCAGCAGTAGCATCAGCCTTATATTGTTCCCACTCCCAGCAGTGGGAAAATTATAAGGCTGATGCTCAGGCCTCCTCTCTAGGAGAGGGAACGGGCTAATCCACCACGCGGGCCCAGTGCGGGTTGGTTGATGTCACATGTCTTTGAAATTTGGTTTTAAGACATGCCGGTATCCTCACGATGTTTTCCTTCACCGTTTTGAGAGCAGTGGTGAATTAAATTACACAAAGTAATGCGCCTGGCTGGGTTTGAACCGGCGACCTACAACTCGTAAGTCAGGGCCGTTACCACTCGGCCACCACTGCTCTTGGTACATGTTTAGTCTGAAATTTCACCAAGGAACGCTACACGCTTCTACAATGCGAAGAATTTTTTGAATTTTTTTGTCAAAATTAGTGCTTTATCCGCCTAATGTCCAACCTCGCATGGCGGCGACATCAATTGGCCACCGCGTGTTTTTTTCAATTTCAAAGTTCAAGCGCTCTTTTTGAAAAATCCTTTAAATACATGAGATTGCCTTCTTTACCTATTTTATGACCTGAAGCTCCTGACGAAGATAAACACATGCAACAGCTATAATAGTTTTCACGGGAACGGAGCGACCCGCTGGCAGGTGAGTGGTTATGTATCTTTATGTATAAAGGGAATACATATAGTAGGTAGTATATTTTTTTTACATTTTCTCTTACATGCTCTAACCCCATTAAAATGAAAATTTGCTATAAACTTTTTTTCGTTTTAGAACCTAATCCTCACAATGCAACAGGTCTTAATGACGCTTTAGTACCTGCAAATTTAGCATTCAGGCCTCCCCTACTACATATGAATGTAGAGAAAGATATTAGGTAACAATCGTATATGAAAATATACGTATTACTCCAATAAAAACAATTCAACTCTGGTGGAGCAGATTACACAATATCCATTAGTTTTATGTCATGAAAAATAATTATTATTTGAAGCGTAATGCTTGCTGTTGCTTTTGCCTTTTCACTCAAATCATTCAACGTGTTTGTTTTTGTCCGGTATTTTAAATACAACTGTTAAAGACCTGGGTTCTTTAGTATTTCTTTCGACGTCCTATCTGACAGTTCATTGTGGATCGATCTCGAATAAAAGTGCAAACTAAATTTTTTTTTAAGGTTTATAAAAGTGACAGTTCCTTTTTTTTTGTTGGATTTGGGTATTAGTGATTAAAGCCGTCATTTTAATATTTTTTTTTCCTTGATTTTATTATTGTTATTAAAATTATTTGGAAGGATAAATCACACACGTATCCTTTGATTTACGAACGTATGTGTTGACAAGGAAAAAACAATTCATAACTGCGCGGGCGCTATATAAAACCGGAATGAAATAGTAGTGGACGCTCATTCGCTCATCGCACCTCAGATTGTGCGGTCAACTATACAAGGCTCGTTCCTTGCAGTTGAACCGGCAATCTTTTCATCCTTTAGACTTTTTCAAAGGTCCAGGAGAATAAGTTCCTACATTTCATTTAAATGTAAAGTAGAATTTCAAGAGTGTTAAAAATGGCGTCCCTAGTGTTATTTGTGCTGTCAATGTGGGTTTTGTTTTCTGGGATTACTGGAATGGAGAGCATTAACTTCAAATCATGGTGGAATAAAGGTATGTTATCAATTGTATTTATTATAAATTGTGTTTCGAAAAAATTGAACAGCATCAGCAACAGACTTAAAGAGAGTTTACATTTGATTAGAAAATTAATTATTGTTTATTTATTTGATTGTATATCACTGTTGTACTTACAATTATTTTATAATTTAAACATCTTTATAAAATAAGTTACATTTAAATGTAAAGTTGCGGTTTTAATATTTGAGAACCATGAATTAAAATAGTACTATTATTGTTTTGGTTACTAATACCAACATCATTAAACAAATTAATCAATAAAAATGCAATACTCGTAATAACGATATAACTAAACAAGATATTTATTGACTAAATATTATAATATAAATACATTTTTCTGTTACAAGAAGACAATTTATTTTCAAATCTAGGAGACGAGAAGGATACTTTAATATAATTTTTTATCAGTGTAACATTATTTTGTTAAAATGAGATAGCAGATGGATAACAATATGTTATTGTGTTTTCAAGAAGTTTCAGCAAACTATAAAGCACCAATGGCTCCTCGTAGTTTTATGATGTAATTCAATGCAAACGCTTATTGGTCAAATGATAACCTTGTTCTAACGTAACAGTAATTGAATTTGTGAAATCACGCCCCTAAGGGCGTGGACTAATCTAAAGAAAGAATTGAATAGCATTTCTAGGATTATTTGATTATACATTTTATAATTCTGATTTTTTACATGTTCATTGCCGAATCAGTAACTTTTCCTTTCGGATCGATAGATATAATATATGTAAATTTATAAAGATAAGAGTCACTTATGCATAAAAGGCCAAGTATATGTAAATCCAAGGGTGTCGCTAAGGGGGGGCAGGGGCTACGCCCCCCCCCCTAGAGGCTTGCTTTACAGCTTCAGAGCCTAGTTTAGGCACCAGTCGCCCACAATATAATGCCCATCCTATATGTTATCGTAGATACAAGGCTAGCAATTAGGAGTTACATTGTGGAGATGATTTTTTTTATTATTATTTAAAAATAAACTTTTTTCATTATTCTCTATACTTCCAATAAACCCCCTTGATCATCGGCTGGCGACGCCCTGGGTAAATCACATATGTGCGAGTCTCATATTGTAAATTCCAACATGGATTTTTTTATTATATTCTGCCACAGTGACGTACATTCACTGCCAATTAAATTATGGCACGCGTTTTCCTGTAATTTATTCGAATACATCTCTAGTATAATTTATTGGTTCTCAGAAAAGAAAAACCGTTTACTAAGACAAATTGCGTAAGTTGCTTTCATTTAAGAGGCTCGAATCTAATATACGGTTATAAAGTGACAAGGGGTTAATGGAGAGATGAAATTTGTTTTATGAAAAAGGCTTTCTAGGTGCATAATTTTAATAAAGAAAGTTTTGTTAAATTTGATTTTATAGCTAATTGACTCTTATATACCTACTACGGCATTTTATTTTGCTAGATTATTTGGTCCCAAGCCCAATCAAAAGCATTCTTCCAATCCTTCAATTTTAGCATACAAAGATTCCTTTAAGATATATCATAATAATAAATGTATATATTTATGTACGTATTTATATATGTATATGTATGTATTTATGTACGTAACTAAAAATCATTGAAGATACGAACAGGAAAGAAGGCAAAACAATTAAACCAATTAGATTTAAATAGTAACTATATGTTGTAAATGCACAGGTTCATTTGGTTGGTATTAATAAATGGATTTGTTTATTTATTGCTAACCCTTTTTCATTCATAGAATTGCATTAAATACCTAACTGGAAACAAGCTTATTTACTAGTATATCCCTTGTGCATTTTAATTGGTGTAGTAATTATTGTTGTTAGTTTTCGTGTTTGAATTAGTCCAGTAAGTCGTTGCTTGCGTGTAACTTTAATATATATATAACATGATTAAATAGAGCCATCATTCAGTAAAATATTTGCACCTCTAAATATAATAACATCTATTATATTTTCTGTTGCTTTTGCTATTCAATGAGAGAAATAGTTTCGTGAAGACAAAAAACAGTTTTCTTAATATATTTTGTGAAGTACATAAAACCACAGCCTCACTTAATTTCAGATATTATTTTTTTATTATTATTATAAAGTCAACTTTTATAATGTTTACAAATGAAAAAAAAAAACACTTGACTATCTTTATAAATAAATAATTAGTACAGTAGTTTAGTTTTTAAGGTATGGGGTCAAAAAACTCTTCTATTTCTTCTTATGTGTCTCTTAAAATTCTTAACCTTTTCATTTTCCTCATGAGTCTTCTCTTTGTTACAGCCGAAGCCAAATGCGGTGTTGAAGCCAGCACGAATCTGGTCCACCACAACCCCTGGCTGGTCTACATCGAGTACTGGCGTGGTGATAGCGCTACCGAGATCAGATGTGCTGGTACTCTGATCGATAGCAGGCATATCATCACCGCTGCCCATTGCGTTAGGACTCTGAAGTTCAGCCGGTAAGCTTCATTTGAAATTTGTTTTTTTTTTATGATATTTAAGTTGAAATTTATATGTTTTGGGTTTGAATCTTAAAAGTCCGTCAACTGTATTTACCAAAATTGTCTGATAAATCAAATGTGTACAAGTTATTGGCAAATGTTTGAGGTAAACGGTTTCATTCGTGCGTAGTAGCGGAACTGAATTGACGCAGTTGTGGTCAGAACGGTACTAGTACCGCGCGTATACTAGATCAGGATAAGACCGAAGTATTAATTAAGGCTCAAATAGCAAAACCTCTTACTAAAATCTTACCTGAAATTTACCAAACTATGTACAAATCATGCTAACGATTGTTTTCTGTCTCTTTTCAGTTTAGTCGCCCGACTTGGCGAATACGACTTATATTCTAAGGAGGACTGCGTTCGGGGAGTGTGTGCTGACCCTACCGTCAGAATCAATGTAGCTGATATCATCGTACACCCAGAATACGACAGGCTTAATAAGAAACACGACATTGCCATCTTGCGACTGGAGGAAGATGCTCCTTATACCGGTAAGCTATTTTAACAACTTCCGTTAAACCATTCAATTTCAAGAGACCATTAATGTTTGTGCTGTCAAGAACATTTATAGAATTATACTTAATATAGAATTCTTAGTACAATAATATTTCTAGCCTTACTTTAAATTATTAATCATTTTTAACAGTCCCAAGTCATACATCATCAAAAACACATAATCATAATCAAGTTTCATGTATACCAGTACTAACAGACCAATTATTAATCTTTACAGACTTCATCCGCCCAATTTGCTTACCAACTGGCGATCTCAAACTAGACACCGAGTTTTACGCTGCTGGCTGGGGCGAAATTCCCAACAAAAACTACTTCGCACATGTGAAGAAAATGATTCGTCTGCCGTACTGGCCTAAAGATAAATGCAAGGCCGCTTATCCAGGAAGCAATATCCCTGATCATGTTATCTGTGCTGGTGGAGAAAAAGGCATTGATACATGCAGGGGCGATTCTGGTGGACCTTTGACTCTTGTCAAGGATACCATCGAATTATGGGGAGTGACCAGCCATGGTAACGTTCACTGTGGAACCGAAAACTCCCCCGGCATCTATACCAATGTAGCTGAACATATGGATTGGGTTCAGACTGTTCTTGAATTTCCAGTGGAAAACTGATCAAAACTTTGTTTAAATGGTTCGATATTTTTATGTAAATAATACTTTCATGACAGCATGTGATAAAATGTAAAAAAAAAAATAAGTTATAGGTAAGATTTAAAACTGAATGATCTCTTAATTTATTCTAATAAGCAAATATTTTTATTTAATTTATATTTATAAATATACATTTAAATGTAAATGAATTTAAATTTAAATGAAGTATTTGCTATTATTTTTTTAAAACATATTATGATAAATGTTTGTATTAAATAATTATATTTTACGCATTGCTTTCATTTAAAAAAATGACTTATAAAAACATACTGTTTCGGTTTTTGTGATATTTTAAAAATTAATTGTAATTGATTTTTTATTCAAATTTTTAAAACTATTATTTTGTTTCCTACATGACTCACAGCCGTACAATACTCTTATCTCTAGAATTATAAATGAAGACTCAAGTTATTGAAAAATAGATAGAAGAACAAAGTGTAACATTGTACCTCTGATTCCGAAACAGGGTAAACCTATATAAATATTGCATTTACTTAAAAAAAACAAAGCTATTTCTGCTGGTCAGATAGTCTGAAATTCCATATTGCTAATGTTCAAAACTTTTGTATACAAAACTGTAGTAATATACACATTATATACATTGTGAATTAGCTATATCTTATTCAAGGTCTCAAATTAGGCCTAGTCCTTTCGTAGGACAAAATATAGTTGAACTCCTGTGTCCAACTCTTCGTGGGAAACAAGTGTGAAGTTCAACCTTGTCTACACTAGACAGCTATAGGTTTTATTGCCAAAACGGTGTTTAGTACACTGCCATAAAATCGCTATTACAATTATAATTATAAGTATTTTAATTGTTTTTAACAGCTGGTACTGTTAACCAAAGACTTATTTTGTATGCAGGTAACAAAAAAAAAACTACATTGTATTAAAAAAAAAAAAATTGCTAAAAGATTGTTTCGCGCTTGCATGCCAAACTCTTTTTTTGACCGTATTTGTAATTTGCATGAATTATTTTGTAATTAATTGATAATTGTGAATAACTATATTTATTTATTTTACGAAAGTGAGATTTTATTGCAAATGTGTGTCGATTGTTCACTTTTTTTGTAATTATTCCTGAAAAATGATTCCTATCTACTAGATTTAAATTACCTTTAAGAAATATTTATTTAAATTGTAAAAAGGTATTTAAAATATTCTGGTCAGAAGGGAGTTATTTTAAGTTTATATATAAAATTATTTCATAAAACTGCTTTACTGTACCTACGTGTTATAAAAAAATAGTTTAATAAGATTATTGTCAAAAAAAAAAGAACCTGACCACAAATAAATTTCACTTGTAAAATAGATTTATCTTTTATTTCCTATTTTTTTTTCTATGAATCTGTGTTCCACAGTGGTTAAAAAAATATATTATATCTTGAAGAAATTGTTGAAAGTTTTTGGCCAGCATTGGAAATAATAATTAATTGGAAGCCTTGGAACGAAGTTATTGGAAGAGTTTGAACTGCATCGAAAAAAAAAAAAATTGTGGAGGCTTTTGACCAAAATTGGAAATAAACTGGCGGAGGCCTTTGGCCACAAGTCGGGAGAAATGGGTCTTTGGTAAGAAAGACACAGTGTATCTAAAAAAAAAATATCAACGTCTGTTTTGAAAACAATAAAACTATATTGTCTTGAATCTGTTATATCTTCAAGCAAGAACAACTACAATAGTGATTGGACGGAGAAATAAACACAGCGACGTGTTTTTGGACGAAAGATCTTTAGTAAAAATCCGATCATAAATCTCGAGATTAAGTCCTCATGTTTATTGATTCCAGCATTTTTGGGGAAGGTATTATCAACTCTGTGTTACTTTCACCTTAGGCCCGGGCTTGCTGACGGCGAGCAAAGGGTAGCTCGCTGTCCAATCGTCCGGTGACCGTCCGAACCAAGCGCGCCTCAAGGAGTTGTCAGCAAACCGTAGGGAGCAGGGTCGAAGCATACTGGGACCAAGGATCGTTTTCTGAAAGGAAGGTTTGGCCCCGGTATGAAAAGCAAAGAAGGAACAGGAGTGGGTTTTTAGTCAGTAAATATCTGACACTATCCCCCGCCCCACCCAAGGACACGGAGATGTCATTGGATGATTTTTCTACCGAAAAAAAACCTCTATGCTACTCATCATCATCATCAGCCTTTTTTTAAAATGTTCCCACTGCTGGGACTCAGGCTTCCTCTCTAGGAGAGAATGGGCCGTAATCCACCACGCGGGCCCAGTGCGGGTTGGTGGATGTTACATGTCTTCGAATTTTTGGTTCTAGGCATGTGCCGGTTTTCTCACGATGTTTTCCTTCACCGTTTTGAGAGTAGTGGTGATGAAATAAATTACACAAAGTAATGCGCCTGGCTGGGTTTGAACCCGTGACCTACAACTCGTAAGTCGGGGCCGTTACCATTCGGCCACCACTGTTCACCTATGCAACTAATTTGCATGAACTTCAGTAAATATACTCTACCTAGTTTACCCTCTGGTAATACACAGAATAAATCCTGTTAGTATGTCTAGTTAGTAGTAGATAGCTACTCAAGCAAAGTACTATTTAGTAGTAGTAGTAGTAGTTTTAATTTGAATATTCTTACGTTAAGTACTGTCACTACAAGTACTATTCGTAGTAGTTGGTACAGAACAGAGAGAGAGAGAGTATTCAGAACAGATATTATGAAGATAAGAAAAATGGTAACTTTTAAAAAAAATGCATTTTTTATTTTATTTCATGTAATTTTTAATTCATTTTAATGCACTATTTATTTTATTTTATGGAATATTTAATTTTTTACAATACATTTTTAAATTTATTCAATGTAATTAATTTTATTTTTTATACAGTAGGTATCTAATCACGATTTTTATCATTATTTATTGACTTTGCAAGTACTGTGCACGCCTAATAGTGACAAATTCGCTACATTTTTTCTTCCATGTGCACATTTTTTTTAAATTAATTAGTTGCTGGTGTGAATAAATAAATAAAAATCTGACCTTATGGCTTATAAAATCAGTACATTAATAACAAAAATAAAAAATATGATTTGTTTTCTTTAAGAGCGGCCAACCCAAAGTTTATTTTCATACAATCACTCTTACCTGGTTATTTAAAAAACCACGTATTTCCTGGAACTTGTGAAATATTCCAGTAATAACGAAATCACCGAATGCTAAACCTTTTTTCGCGTTACCTCTTCATTAAACATCGCGATGGATTATTTTATTACGTATTGATGGGCGAGTGGCAAAGGTTACTCTAAGTCGATGAAACAGAAACAAAGGTCATATTATACGCCGCAATTACATATTGCAAAATGTTTACAAATATTTGTGTTTCCACCGCTTTGTGGATACCGTAGGCGCGGGCTTGCGGACGGCGGGCAATGGGTAGCTAGCTGTCCGTCCGTCCGGTAACAGATTGGACCGAGCCCAAGTCGTTTACGGCGCGCACTATTCCCGCGCACCTCAAGGAGTCGTCAGCAAACTGAAGGGGCCCAGTAGGGTCGAAGCCTAATCTGGGGCTTTGGGGAGGTATGAAAATGCATACCTGGGCCCTGGAACCAAGGCAAAGCAGAAACGGAGTAGGTTTTAAGTCAGTAAGAGTCTGACACAATTTCCCGCTCCGCCCAAGGGCCGGGGATGTCATTGGATGATTTTACCAACTTTAAAAAAAAAACCACTATGTGGATGATGTAACAGTTATCCCGTACCGCTGAATAGTGAAAAGGGAAATGAAACTTTTGCCATACATTGCTGGCATATAATGTATTTTCTTTTCGCCAAAAGTGAAACCTAGGCAATTTCGTAAAGGACTGTATGAGAAATCAATAGCAAAAAGAATTATGTCTACCGACCGTAACCTAACGAAGTTAGGGACTATTTAGCAGATTGCTATAGGTTTTTTATCACTCATTATTTTTGATTTTATCTTTATGATCATTATCGCAATACTAATGCGTATCTTTTCAATTCGTGTAACAGTTTTTTTTTACTACTTTTAGTGATGAAAAACTGCGAGTTGACAAAATATAACAATACTAATGAACTCATTCTATTTTATCAAAAGAAACTTCAAAATATTATTACACTAGCAACGCTTTTAAACGTATTTTCGTTTGGGGTTTATGGACCTGGTTTGTTTTGTTATTGATTTCTCGTATTGTCCTCTAAAATAGTGAAACAATTTTTTTTAACAAACACCATGTACCCTAACATTATACATAGACCAACTGTAGCGACGATAGCTTGTAGGACTCAACACCAACAAATAAACATATTTGATTTGATTGGAAAATATAACCTAAAATAGTGAAACAATATTTTTTAACAAACACCATGTATCCTAACATTATCTTTGTATGTTCAGTCTCGTCGTAGGCCCTGTGCCGTACGGTCACTTTTATTACCCACATCTATTGCGATTGACCACTTTTTCCAGTGTATCTCAAACATTTTCCGAAACCTAACAATCTTCAAAAAAAAAAGCGAGTCAATCATGAATACATACAAGTGTGGCGCCTGTGAAGAACCACTATCCGATGGGGTACATTGCACAGTATGTAATCAGGAACTACACTTTCACTGTGCAGGAATAACGGAGTCCGTATATCGAAAGCTAGGTGACCGGAAACTTACGTGGCGTTGCAGTAAATGTAAGATAGTTGCTACTAATCAACCGCCAGTGTCACCAAGGCTAGAGTCTGAGTCGGCCATTCTCATGGAAATAAGAGCGCTCGCTGAAAAGCTAGCCCCTCTAGATTTTTTGAAAGAAGAGATAACGGCGTTACGAACAGAGTTTGCAGATTTAAAATCATCACTTAGTGAAACCAACAAGGAGCTTAAAGAGTTTAACGCGAAGATCAAAAACATGGAAGCGCGTCTCAAACACGTGGAGAAAGCTCAGGAGCAGGTGGATATCATCCAAACCCGATTAGACAAGCTGGAAGAAGAAAATAACGCTAGAGAGCAGTGGACTCGACTGAATAACGTTGAGATAAAAGGTATACCGCAAAATAATCACGAGAACCTGTTTGATATCGTTGGCAAAATCGGTACAAAGATTACCTATCCTGTCTCTAAAGCCCAGATAAACTTTGTGACTAGAGTTCCAACCCGTGAGAAAGATCATACAAAACCAATCATCGTGAGTTTCTGCAACCGTTACGTGAAGGAGGACTTTATTGCTGCTGCAAGGCTACTTTTTAAAACTGCTCCTCTAACTGCAGGACAAATTGGCCTTACTGGAAATCAACGGATTTATGTCAATGACCATCTGACATTGCAAAATAAGACATTGCTGTCCAAAACTAAAAAAGTGTCCGCAGAAATGGATTTTCGCTACGTCTGGGTCAAGCATTCAAAAATACACGCAAGAAAGTCCGATACATCTCCTACAATTGTATTAAAATCCGAAAAAGATCTCATAAAAATAAAATAAACTCCATTGAATATCCTAAATCTAAGATAAACGAAGTTTCTATACCTAGTTATGCAATTAAGATTGAGAACCATATGCAGTTGTGTGCCCTTACCGTTTTCCATATTTTACTGTGTCACTCATTAGAGCTATTCTATTCTATTCTATTTTTGTTAATGGCAAATGAGCCGATGTCGACTATTCTGCCAATGTCGAAAGTAAATTGGAGAAGCAAGTGATGTATAAAAAAAAAAAAATTAAAATAATAATAATAATAAAAGGGCTTGTGACTGGAGATTTAAAATCCTTCGAGTGGTACAGTTGCACTTGATGTGTTAGTATTGGACTGAAACAAACATAAAATAGAGATACATAAATAATATAATTGTTAAAACATTAAATATACACGTAAACCACAATTACTTAGACAGAATATTTGGAGCTTATGACTTATAATTTTATATTGTTGTGGCGGATGAAGATCATCAACGCCACAAGCAGTTCTGGAGAAGGATAAGTTAGGAGGGCGGGGACATTAATTGGGAGAGGAATTTTGAGTTTCGGGAGACGACTATATAAGTCTAAAGGTGGAATGTTGTTTGTGCATTCAAAAAATATGTGATCAAGCGTACCTTCCTCCAATCCGCACTCGCATAAAGAAGAGTCACGAACACGGATCTTTTCCAAAAAAACAGGCGTGCAGCAGAAACCTAAACGGATTCTACAAAGGACGGAAATGACAGATTTAGACATTTTTTTGTGAGTGTAGAACCAAGGTTTTGATTTTACGGTTGGCTGTACTGCATAGTAAAACTTACCCTTTTTTTACCAGAGGTATTCCACTGTTCCTGCCATGCACATTGAAGACTTGCTTTTGGCAGGTTCAGCAAGTCATACCCCTGAATAAAATTGTGCGAAAGGTCAGCTGTAGCTGAAGAACAAGCGTCTTTGGCCAAGGCATCGGCACGTTCATTGCCCTTGATACCACAATGACTAGGTATCCAAACTAACTGGACTTCTCTTTGACTATTAGCACATGTATATAAAGATTTTTTTATTTTAAGAAGTAGTGAGCTGTGTAATTTACTTTTGAAGGGATTCTGGACTAAAGCTTGAAGACAGCTAAGGGAGTCAGTGAAAATTACGGCCTTATTGATATTAAGGTGTGACTCTATAAAACGACATGCTTCTAGTAGTGCCACACACTCGCCTGTGAACACAGAGGACTCCTTGGGACATTTAAATTGCAAAATGATACTGGAGCTTTGGTAATATACTGCCGCTCCAGTGTAACTAGAATCAGTGAATTTTGAAGCATCAGTGAAAAATTTTTGAAAATCGTTCCAACGCTCGCCTACCGCCACATTGAAAGCCGAATTCGCCGAGGGGGAGTTCTTGGATATGCCGATATTGTAAAAAATTTTAGGAGTAAAGCATAGAACGTCATAATCGAAATTAAAAAGGGGTAGTTTGGGATACTGGACAAGCGGACATTCCAAATTTTGAGTTGTGCGAAAGTTTTTTAGGATTAGGGGGATTTCTTTATTTTTCCAATAGTGTGAGGTTCTGTATACGGTATTTAACTCGTTCAGTTTTGCAATGAGAGGATGGGAAGATCTACAAATTACTCGTGACAGGAAACGGGAAGCTAGATATTGCCGCCTCAAGGCTAGGGGGGGTTCAGCGCATTCGACCTGCAAAGCGTTGATCGGAGAAGACTTCATGCACCCAGAGATGATCCGAAGGCACTTAGACTGGATCCTATCCAGTCCAACCAAAGCACCTTTGTTGCATGGAATAAAATGAAACGTACCATAGTCTAATATACTACGGACTGGGCATTATAAACTAGTTTCATGGTATAGGGGTGGGCACCCCACCAGACACCTGCGAGGACTTTTAAAATAGAAATGACGCGTTCGCATTTCTGGATTAATGAATTTATATGGTACTTAATTTTCTGTTAATTTTGAGTCAAGGGTAACGCCTAAAAATTTCACCTTACTTGTTAATGGAATATTTTCCCCTGAAATGGTCACTGAGATGGGAGGGACAATTCTTTTCCGAGAAAATATTACTGCCGAACTTTTTGGTGCAGATAGTGATAAACCGTGGTTTAAAAGCCAATGGTTCAAAGAGTCCAGAGAGAGGCATAGAGACGATGCAGCGTCAGCTATGGAGGCATCTGTCACATAGAGGGCTAAGTCATCAGCATACTGAAGGATGTGACAGTTATTATTTAGGCAGGAGCCGATATCAAAAGTGTATAAGTTGTAAAGTAGAGGACTGAGGACGAAGCCCTGTGGGAGGCCTCTCCAAGTCTGCCTTTTGTCGAAATCCTCACCCTGGACTCTCAGGACCAATGAGCGGCAGAGCATTAGTCCACATATGCATTCGATCATCTTGGCTGGGATACTCAGCTGTTGCAGTTTCTGCCTGAGAACAGGAAGAAGAACATTATCATATGCAGAGGAAATGTCTACGAATGCTGCGACCACGGATTCGTTTTTGGAGAATGCTAGACGAATGTCTGTTACTAGGATTCCAACACTGTCCATTGTGCTGAGCCCTTTTCTAAAACCAAATTGGTAGTTCGGCAGCAAATCTCTGGATTCGACTATCCACTCTAGTCGGTTTTTAATTAGATGTTCCATTAATTTGGCTAGGACTGAAGACAAAGCAATAGGTCTAAGGCCGTTCGGATTTTCTGCATGTTTTCCTGGTTTCAGCAGGGGGATAACAATTTGTACTTTCCATTGGTCTGGGACCCAACCACGATTGTAGCAAAAATTAATTATGTCTAAGAAATATAATTTAGTTTTATCACCAGAATGTGTTATAAAAGAGTATGGCACCCCGTCAATACCAGGTGCTGAGTCCCGGACATGACTGAGCACCACATTTAATTCCTTTAAAGTAAATGGCACATCAAAAGGGTCATCAGAGACAATATGTGGGGGTATGTTAATAAATTCAGATTGAAGGGGGACATAGGGTGGAGCAATTTTGTCAAAGAAAAATTCAGCTGTTTCCCTGGTGATTGGTGCAGATATTGATGGTGAGCAACCACGTCTAAACCTATTAATGTTCTTCCACACAACTGAAATTGGGGTGGAAGGAGATAGAGATGTACAGAACTTGACCCAACCAGCACGTTTCTTCCTACGTAGAAGACGTTTGGATCGTGCATAGACTTGTTTGTAAGCCATCAAATTTTGTGTGGTCATTTCCCTGTTATATTGTTTTTCAGCCTCGTTTCGTAACTTAACCACTGAAGTGCATTCTTGGTCCCACCATGGCGGTGAGGGGATTTTGTTCCGAGCACTGTTTTTAAGAGGGAAACAAGAATCTGCACTGGATGTAACAGCTGCAACAAATCCCTCATAGCAGCTTTTGGCATGGCAGTGATCAGAAGGGTTGAATGAACTTGAATTTAAATTTGGAAGAACATCAATTTTCTGATCCAGTAATGAAGCAAACTTTGTCCAATCTGGTTTGGACAAATTGTACTTAAAAGTGGAGGAGAAGTTTTCTCTAAATAGGTCCTGTTGATCAAAGAAATAACAATAGGGTAATGATCACTACCATGCGACAAGGATGTGCATTCCCAATGGGTTGAAGAGGCTAATTCAGCAGAACAAAACGTTAAATCAACGCAACTTTTGTGTTGACCGGGAAGTGACCTGCGTGTTGGGCAACCATTATTTAATATGCAGAGGTTCATGTCATCCAAAATTTCAACCAAAGCTACACCAAACGTATCACAACGCTCAGACCCCCATCTGTAATGGTGGCAATTAAAGTCGCCCATGACCAGTATTGGGCCCTGAGTGTTGGAAAAAATATTTCTGAGGATAGTTAGAAAGTTTTGATGAGGGTGAGCAATATATATAGAAAAAACTGTGATACCTTCTATCCTTCCAGATACGACACTCATATCTCCTGTAAGCAAGGGCAGTGGTAGGGGGGAAAGTGGCACACGGTTGTTAACAAGGAGAGCCGACCCACCGTAGCCATCGGATCTGTCACATCGGAGGATGTTGTATTGTGGAATACGGAAGCTAAGACTTGGGGTGAGCCAAGTCTCGGCTATGGAACAAGCGAGGGGTTTGTATTTGTTGAGTAGGAATATGAGGTCGTGCTTTTTATGCCACACGCTCCTCACATTCCACTGTAGGAATACTTGGCTGGACGCCATTTCTAATTTCTAAGAGAGTTTTCAAAAGTTTTTCGGCAACGTTGGACGGTGATTGTGAGTTAGAGGGAAGAGTAGGGATAATTGTAGGTAGGAGTTGGATGAGAAGTTCTATAATTGGAATTGAATTGTTGGCAGAGATATTATTACTGTTAAGAGCACAGCCATTAGGTGGTGAGGGTTGAGGGGAGCTAATAATTTTTTGGTGAGCAAATTTGTCATAGGATGCAGAAAGAGGAGCATGGGTCTTAGGTTTTAATGCAACGGTCTTGCGATATGACTGGGTTTTGACAGCATTGGCATAGTTCTGGGAAGGTGTAGGGACAAGTTTACTGGCCTCCACATAGGGAATTGATTTTTCTGCCATAACCGTTTTGATAGCCTTCTGTCTACCATGCTCGGGGCAAGACTTGCTATTAGCAAAGTGGTTCCCAGAGCAGAGCACACAAAAAGCCTCGCCCTCAGTAATGTCGCAACCATCACCAGGGTGATCGTGGCCACATTTACTACAGCGCGGTTTGGACCTGCACACGCTAGCCACATGACCAAATCTACAGCACTTTCGGCATTGGATAGTGGGGTAAATATATTGTTCTACAGGAAGCGATGTGTAACAACAAAAGACCCGTTGTGGTAAAACTTGGCCATCAAAAGTGATGACGCAGGTTTCCGTGGGTTTCCATACGTTTGCACCGTCTATATGTATTTTCCTATTAATGCGACGCATTTTCAGGATTTGTCCACATCCGGAGGGCACTGACAAGTAGGTTAGAGCTTCTTCTTCCGAAATATCAACTGGTACACCTGTGATTACGCCCATCCTTGTGATGTTAAAAGTGGGAATCGAGGCTGTAAAGCTGTATTTCGCAAGAAGGTTATTTGTTAAAAAGGCATTTGCGTCCTGAGGGGAGGTAAACTCCACGGATACACGGTTTCGGCCGACTCTTTTTACGCCATCCCGAAGAACATTAGCGATGTTGTTGGAGATAAGAAACTTACCGAAATTTACTGGGTGGAGTGTGGTGCCTGCGTTTGGTGTAGCCTCGATCTTAGAGACGTGGACGATGAAGGGGCCCTTGTCCAGAGCTGAGTATTTGACACGGCCGATTTGGCTCTTGGGTTGTTTGCTAGGTGGAGTAGGTATGGGCGTTTCCACGCCACTGGGACGCTTACGTGAGCTTTGGGTCACATCCATTTCTGTAATGCTACAGACAACATCGGCGAACTGAGAAAGAGGGTTTTGGGTCAAAAGGTTAGGGGAAGCTGAAATGTCTGGGGGGTCGGGATCAGGGGGTTTATTTTTGTCCATTTTGGTTGTTATGCGTTTGCTAACTAAGACGATCACAATACAAACCTGTTAACAAGCACTAGGACAACACTTTTATAAAACAAAACAAAACACAAAAGTTACAACAATCACACAAGAACGGTAAGAACTCAAAACACACGTGCTATCCAAAAAACTCGTGGCGAGAATCAAAAATCATTAGAGCTGTGTAAACCCGTGTTAAATTGTGATTGTCATATTACTTGTCACCGCTGTGCTAATTTTGACCTTATATTCGTGATAACAAGGTGTGTTTTAATTTATTTTGACTACTCAGTTATGACTAATCGAACCCATGTCGTTTCTTTTGTTCCACTGCTTGCGACTGTCTTAAAGATCGATGTTATTGAACACTGTGCACTGCTGTGTTTAAATTATTCCTACCAGTTTTTGTTTTTTACCTCCTCAAAACTTTATTATTGTTGGTGTGATCTAAGATCCGATAGAAGAAGTACCTTCCCTCATCGGTTATTTGATTAGGATAAATATTATATGCTAGATGATGCTTTTATTGATACATTGCGAGTAGGTTGCCTATCTAAATCTGGTGCCAAAGATGTGAAACAATTAAATTTGTTAATAATTTTTTTTCATCAACTACCCTGATTGGTTATTTAAGAAAGACGAGCATCAGCTGAAAGAATGCGCTCTGAGGAACTCAAAAAGTATAAGTTGCCTAATTTTCCTTGGGGCAAACATAGGAGTTGCCTCGTTTGAAGAGGTAGATAAATGGTGGTAATATACTCTCATCTGTTATTTAATCGAATTATATATTAAATGAAAGGTAATTTTATTCCTAATCCAACCGTATTAGGTTGCCTTCCCAAAAATGGTGTGAATGAATAGTTGCCTACATTTAAGATTTAAAATTTTCTGGGCTAGTTCTGGTATTAAAAATATATTTCCTCATCTGTAATTAAATGATAATAAGATTATACGCCAGATAAAGCATATATCGATATATCGCGAGTAGATTGCTTAGCTAAATCACATACCACTGATGTTAAACAATAAAATTTGTTATTAATTATTTTTTATCAACTTCCCTGACTTGTGGTTTAAGAAAGTCGTGCATCAGCTAAAAGAATGTGCTCTAAAGAACTCGAAAAATATAAGTTGCCTACTTTTCCTCGGTGCAACTATGGGGGTTGCCTTGTATAAACAAGTAAATAAAGGTTCACATGATACTCTCATCTGTTATTTCATTGAATTGAGTATCAAATGAAAGGCTATTTTATTCCTAACCCAGCCCTATTAAGTTGCCTCACCAAAAATGGTGTAAACTTATGGTTACATAGATTTAATAAATAAAATTTTCTGGACTACTTCTAGTCATAGAAATATATTCCCTCATCTGTAACTAAATGACAGTAAAGATTATATGCTAGATAATATATATAGGTATATACATCGCGATTAGATTACTTAGCTAAATAAAATGCCAATGATGTTAAATAGTAAAATCTGTTATTATTATTTTTTTATCAATTTCCCTGAGTTGGTATTTAAAAAAGTAGAGCATCAGCTGAAAGAATGTGCAACCAACTGGAAAAATATAAGTTGCCTACTTTTCCTCGGTGCAACTATGGGGGTTGCCTTGTATAAACAGGTAAATAAAGATTCACATGATACTCTCATCTGTTATTGAATCGTGTCTCAAATGAAAGGATATTTTATTCTTAATCCAGCCCTTTTAAGTTGCCTCACCAAAAATGGTGTGAATCCAGTAAATGTTCAAAGTGTACCCTTATCTGTCATTTAATCAAATTTTATATCAAGTCAAAGGTTATTTTATTCTTAATCAAACCGTATTAGGTTGCCTTACCAAAACCGGTGCGAATTCATGATTGCCTAGATTTTCAATGTAAAATTTTCTGCGCGTGTATTGACTGTGACAGAGGAGTGATGCATCTTTCATTTGATAGACAAACATGCATCGAGTTCATTTTAAATGTGTATGTAATAATATCGATTTTTACCCTAGAATTAATTTGTCAGCCACTCTACATAATTATGAAATGTTTTTTTTCGTTCAAAATGTACGTTTTTTAAAAGGATTTTTTATGTTGAGGATTTTTTATATGAACTTTCAGCTGATACACGACTTTCTTAAACGACAAGTCAGGGAAGTAGATAAAAAATAATTAATAACAAATTTTATTGTTTAACATCAGTGGTATGTGATTTAGCTAAGCAATCTACTCGCGATATATCGATATATGCTTTATCTGGTGTATAATCTTATTATCATTTAATTACAGATGAGGAAATACATTTTTAATACCAGAACTAGCCCAGAAAATTTTAAATCTTAAATGTAGGCAACTATTCATTCACACCATTTTTGGGAAGGCAACCTAATACGGTTGGATTAGGAATAAAATTACCTTTCATTTGATACATAATTCGATTAAATAACAGATGAGAGTATATTACCACCATTTATCTACCTCTTCAAACGAGGCAACTCCTATGTTTGCCCCAAGGAAAATTAGGCAACTTATACTTTTTGAGTTCCTCAGAGCGCATTCTTTCAGCTGATGCTCGTCTTTCTTAAATAACCAATCAGGGTAGTTGATGAAAAAAAATTATTAACTAATTTAATTGTTTCACATCTTTGGCACCAGATTTAGATAGGCAACCTACTCGCAATGTATCAATAAAAGCATCATCTAGCATATAATATTTATCCTAATCAAATAACCGATGAGGGAAGGTGCTTCTTCTATTGGATCTCGTACTAGTGCATTCTTTTTTCGATTTTGTCTAGTAATTTAATAGGCCAATTAATACCAAATGATAATCCCTGTAACGGTGCTAATAGTGTTACTGTTAAACTTAAAAATGATTAATATATATTATCAGAACGTACGAGGATTGCGCTCGAAAACAAATGCGTTATACCGTAATATTTCCATGAACTCATACGACGTTGTTATATTTACGGAAACATGGTTAGTGAGTGATATTAGCAATAGTGAGTTGTTTGACGGACGATATCTTGTTTGGAGGCGGGACCGGGATTACTGCCGAACAGCACAAACGCGGGGTGGTGGAGTGCTGATCGCAGTGAGGAACGATCTGACTGTAGTGGAAAGATGTGACTGGCGTACTTCTGCTGAGGATATATGGGTGTCCATCGTTTTGAAGCGATCAAGGCCAGCGGTAAGTTACAATATCAATATTTGTGGCTTGTACTTGTGCAAAGAAAATGTCGGTAATTCATACATAGCTCAATTACAAAACTTCCACCATAAACTTAACCACTTGGTAACTGCCCACCCGTTAGATACATTTATCATCACCGGTGATTTTAACTTCGGTGGCGACGTGGTATGGCAACATTCTGTCGATAACCCTGGTTTAAGTCCTGAGAAAGTAAATGTCCGATGTATTTTGGATTTCTTTGACACTATAAATGCGTGTAACTTGTCTCAGTTTAATGGCGAGCGCAATGTCAACGGTAGGTTGTTGGACCTTGTTTTTTCAAATGGTGCAGTAAGAGTGGGTGAGTGTGGTGATCCCTTGGCGGTACCTGTTGATGTGCACCATAAACCGTTAATTATAAACGCTGATTTTGTTGAAGTACACAAATACATTGAGAAACATAGTGCAAATTACAAATTTTATCAAGGCGACTACATTGCTATTACGTCGGCACTAGATCTTATAGACTGGAATACATTGTTATCTGAAGGATCGTTAGACCAAGCCCTTAATATCTTTTATAGTAAACTTTACGAGTTAAGAGACCTGCACATTCCTGTTAAGCCACCAAAACGATCTACACACCCCCCCCTGGTACACGAGTGCTTTAATTAAAATCCTGAAAGAAAAACACAAATATCATAATAAATATAAAAACTACGGCAATTTGTCAGATTACCACTCTTTTTCGCTATTGCGTAACCGGGTTAAGCAACTAGAGGCGGTTTGTTTTGATGCTTACATGGAAAAAATTGAAACCTCAATCACCAAAAACCCTAAGTATTTCTGGACATATATTAAAAGCAAAAGGAGTTTTAACTCATTACCTAATGTGCTACATTATATGGACCAGTCTGCAGACACCGGCGAGGGTATCACTGAGCTGTTTTCTTCTTACTTTCATTCCACTTTCCAAGAACCTGACTCCAACTCGGACTGTGATAATTTAGATCAGGAAACTCATTCTTCTAGCACAGTGAACCTGAGTACCGTTAGAGTGTGTCCTGATGTTGTGCTTAGGCTTCTTAAAGGTCTGGACCACACCAAATCTGGTGGGCCAGATCTAATTCCACCTATTTTTATAATTAACTGTGCAAAGAGCCTCGTAACGCCAATCTGCTTGTTATTTGAAAGGTCATTGAGAGAAGGTATCGTCCCTGGGATATGGAAATCGGCATTCATCACACCTGTCTTTAAAAAAGGAGATAAATCGAATATAGAAAACTACCGGCCCATATCTAAACTATGTCTTTTCTCTAAAGTTTTGGAACGAGTAGTTCACACTGAAGTTTATTCAGCATTCCATCTCTATTTTGGTGATGAACAACATGGGTTTCTCAGAAGACGGTCAACTGCCTCCAACCTGATATTGTCCAATGAACTAATAACCACTTGGATGGATGAACGCTGCCAGGTCGATGTTATCTACACAGACTACAGCAAGTGTTTCGATCGAATCGATCACCGTGTGCTTCTACAGAAGCTATTATCGGCGGGAATACATGGTGACCTATTTCGTTGGTTTTCGTCTTACATAGATAATCGGACGCAGGCTGTGGTCTTACGTGGATACACATCTGGATAGAAAACTGTCCCATCGGGGGTGCCGCGAGGCTCAATTTTAGGACCTTTATTGTTTACTATCTTTATTTCGGACATTAAGAACTGTTTCAAAAGTTCACATATCTTACTGTACGCAGACGACATGAAGGTCCTTAAGTCTGTGCGAACACTTTCTGACAGCGAGCTACTACAGTCGGACCTTGATAGATTCGTGTCTTACTGTAAAATAAATAAATTACAACTAAACGTATCCAAATGTTTTCACATAGTATTTACTCGTCAGAAAACCACTATCGGTTCAGGATACACGTTAGATGGTACGTATATAAGCAAGACAAGCAGTATTAGAGATCTTGGTGTAGTACACGACAGTAAATTACTTTTTGATGATCACATAGAAACCATTGTCAAGAAAGCCTTCCAAACCTTGGGTTTTATTATTAGAGTATGTTCTAGCTTTCGGTCACTAAAACCAGTTAAGATCCTCTACTGTTCTCTCGTGCGCAGCCACCTCGAATATGTTTCCCAAGTTTGGAACCCCCAATATGAGATTTATAAATCTCGTATTGAATCCGTTCAGAAGAAATTTTTGCGGTACTTAGATTTTAAAGCAAAGCAATTCTCAGTCGACTACGAGCACCGTTGCAAGCGATATCATTTCTTACCGTTAAATGTACGACGTAATATTAATAACATATGTTATTTGGCAAACATAGCAAACGGCTCTATTGATTGTCCTGAATTACTCAGCAAAATTATTCTTCGCACTCAGAACAACCTACGTATGCGGCCTCTGTTACAGACACCATGCACATCGACAAAGTACAGGCGTAACGCATTCTCTATACGCAGTGCAACAGCTTTTAATAACTTGCCATCGCACCTGGGCATCGATCTGTTTTGCACTAGCGCACAAAATATAAGAAAGATCTTAACTAGGGAATATTTTGGAGAAAACCTTAGATGACTAATTAAATAGTTGTTTTTATGATTTGGCACACTTATTCTACATTGTAAAACTAGATTTAATTTCTATGGAGTTATTACTTGTACGCAAGATGTATGTTGATATATATATGTGGAAGCTTGTAATTAGCAATTTTCTCACCTATGTATAAATTTTATATATTTTATTAGTCTGTAAGCTTTCTGAAAAATAAATAAATAAATAAATAAATAAATAAACAAATAAACATATTTGATTTGATTTGATAATATACGGCTTTGATACTAACGCGCGTTAGTCGCGTTTGCAACGCGCTTTAGAAGCGCGCCATGGTATCACGACTGTATGAGATGCGAACGCATCACCGTGGGCAAAGTTTTGTCCAAAATTTTGCGTTCCTAGTCCCCGTAGTATCAGCTGTGCGTTGATATGTCAGTCTGTCAGTTTTTCCTTTTATATACATATACACCGTTAAATTTTGGTTGTTTTAATCCCGCGGAGGGTCGATTCAGTACATGAAACACTATCGATTTGTAAAGATAAAATTAAAAAATAAAGTAATTTTTTTAAAAGTCGAATTAATTTACGCATGTACGAAATTTATGTAAGTCAATAACCAACTTTTGAATACTTATTGCATAATGTTGTGCCTGTGCGATATTACCGGATTTTTAAGGAAAAAGATACAGTGACTCAAATTCTTTTATAGTAACTTGTTATAGTGTCATAGGAGTCAGATTTTTGTTTAGAGCGATGACAACATAATGATTAGCTTAATAAGCCTTAAATTATTTTGGTCGTATAGTCAATTTTAATAAAATAATTCTAGAGAGACTACGACCAATCGCCGGGCAAAAATCAAAACATGATATAAATTAGATGGCTGGATTAAAAAAAAAAAAAAATTACTGACCCACTAACTACCTTAATAATAACTTAGTTTCAAAAAAATACAAAATTTACAAAAAATAATAAAGCTTGTTTTTTAAAAGGGCCTCCCAAAAATAAAAGTCTTGAATAGTTATTGATTGTTTTTATATTTCATTTCATGTGAAGCGGACAATTAAAAAATTTCTATGTTAATATTTTCATTGAGTATGATATACATGTCTAGTGTCTGTGTTCTCAATAAATGTACTTATTATTTTTATCGTGTTTCATATGATTTACTGGGCTTTGAACATTTGACGAATTCTCAGGTATGCGCTATTTCGAATATCAATACCCAGCTTAAGGAAGTTGAAATTAAATAAATGAAGTAATGGATTATATCTATCTTCATTTAATGGGCTTTATAACTAAATATTCGATGAAGAAAAAAAATTGTGAAAAGCGGAAAAAATATCAATTTAATTTAATTTTCACAAACTTCGACCACTTTAATGTTTTCATTTCTTTTTTATTTGTTATAAATTAGTGCTTGACTGCAATCCCACCTGATGGTAAGCAGTGATGCAATCGTTGATGGTGAGGCGTGCGCCTAGTTTATTAAAAGCCTATTCACTCTAGCCTTGAAGACACCCAAATTATAGTCGGATGGGAAGACCGCAGCAGGCAAATTGTTCCAGTCCTTCGACGTACGCGGAAAGAACGACGAGGTGAAACGCCTAGTCCGGACCGTAGATGTTTCAACAACATAGGATATATTTTTTTAAAGTAAAGATCTTAGTGTACACATATTGCTCGCGAAGGTTTTTACAATGGGCTTAAAAGTCGTTGTCAATGGATGATTTCACCATAAAAAAAACCACTGCAAAATAATTAAGAAACTTAAAAAATCAAATATTGAATATTGAAATTCTTCACACAAAAGAAGATTGATATCATTAAAAAAAAATGCACCAAAAGTGGCTGGCAGTTTAACACAAAGGTTTACCACAATTCCAAATTTGAATTTAAATTTTCAAATTTTTGTCTATGTTAAAATTGTAAAAATTCTTAAGTATACGAACTGAATTATTGTTTGTCTAGCTTTTTGTTGCGTCATTCCGTATTAAACTGTTTTTCTTTCTTGTATAACTACGCATTCTCACACCGCATCTAGATACAGTCCACTTCCATCCAAGTTTTATTTAAAACAGCCTACCCAGCGCCAGGGCATTTAAATAAACATGTGTAAATTAAAAAAATAAAGTTTTTGTTTTAAACTCGAATTAATTTATGCATGAACGAAATTGATTTCTTTAAGTAAACGTCAGCTGATCGAGGTCAATGAACTGTAAGTAGTTAGTAAGCAACGACTGACAACTCCCTACAAGGTCATTGACTCGTTTACTTAAAGAAGTTAATTTCGTATATGCGTATATTAACTCGAATTTAAAAAAAAAAGTACTTTATTTTTTTCTTTACAAATCGATAGTCTTTCATGTACCGAATCGATCTTCCACGAAATTAAAACGACCACAATTACGTAGATCCACAACTACCAAACTTGTTCATACAAAAGTAGACTCTAAACATCGGAATTAAGGCCTATAGTGGCGTGGATGTGAGAGGACACCGGTGTCCACTGAGCTAGGACAGATTAACGGTCAATCAGTGCCTCCTTTTTTAAATACACATAGATTTTAACCGCTCTGACGTTTGTCTTACCACAAAAAAACATATTTTTGAAACATTGGTTGTAGTCAAATACTTTTCCTGCTTTCATTACAAATAACTAATATGAACATACGTACATACGTTTCCTGTAAATTAAATATAATTTTTACCTAATTACAGTAATTATAATTATGTGCACAACATGGGTGCCTACTTTTTAAAGAGGTTAAAAGAGAAAATTTTAGAAAGATGGAGAAGAAAATGTCGGCTAAACAAAGGATAATACACCGTTAAATTTTAGTAATTTTAATTCCGTGGAGGATCGATTCAGTACATGCAACACTATCGATTTATAAAGACAAAATTAAAAAATTAATTACTTTTTTTCTAAAACTCGAATTAATATACGCATGTACGAAATTAATTTCTTTAAATAAACGAGTCGATGGCCTAACACTCACACCCGTAGCCGCGACTAACAGTTGCAAAACATTGACAACTTCAACATTTTTTTTTATATAAAAAAAAAGTGAGATATATTTATACAAATAGACCTTAGACACACAAAGACGTGTAAATTTCAATAATACAGACGACGGAGGTGCGGGGGGCCCATGTGAACCACTGGTCCACACGGGCAATTTGCAGTAATAATCCTCGTAGACCAGTAGTCCACACGGGCAAGCAGCGGTCATTGCGTACTAACTACCTACAGTTCATTGAACCCGATCAGCTGACTTTTACTTAAAGAAGTCAATATTGTTCATGCGTAAATTAATAGGAGTTTTTTAAAAAAAAGTGCTTTATTTTTCATTTTTATCTTTACAAATCGATAGGGTTTCATGTCAATCAATCGACGCTCCGCGGGACTAAAACTACCAAAATTTAACGGTGTATAATAATAATATTCCACAACTATGACTCAACGCCGTCTAGTCCCAAGCTAAGCAGAGCTTATGTTATGAGTACTAGACAACTGATAAACATAATTATATATTTTTTTGAGAGCAGTGGTGGCCGAGTGGTAACGGCCCCGACTTACGAGTTGCAGGTCGTGGGTTCAAACCCAGTCAGGCGAATTATTTTATGTAATTTATTTCATCATCACTGCACTCGAAACGGTGAACGAAAACATCGTGAGGAGACCGGTATGTCCTAGTACCAAAAATTCGAAGACATGTGACATCCACCAATCTGCACTGGGCCCGCGCATACGGCAGGCAGCATTGCCACGTTGAATGGCAATGCTAATTATTTGAACGAAAAAAGAGTCGGCCCTCTTATCACTTTAATTTTCAATCAGTCGGCGTGAAATTTCCTCATTTTAAACTAAATGGGGCTAATGTTTCCTAGCTGATCTCCCTGAGATGGAATGCCGAAACAAACTCAGAGGTCAAAGTCTCTTTTAAAGTCCATACAGCACACGTCGATGACTGAGACTCATTTCATCATCATCATTATCATGTCAGCCAAAAGACGTTCAGTGTTGCACATAGGCCTCCCCAAGTGTCGCCACAATGAACGGTCCTGTGCATCTCGCATCCATCGGATTCCCGCAACTCTTGCCAGGTCATCGGTCCACCTTGTAGGAGGCCTTCCAACACTGCGTCTTCCGGTACGCGGTCGCCATTCCAGAACCTTTCAGCCTTTCGGCTGGCGCTGAAAATCAGCGCTGTGGCTCTGTCTTGCACACGTGCTCCAGCATTTTGCTGAGCGCTGGCCGTTTTACGCGGATGTGACGCATATCTTATTATGTACTTTTTCTATTATATAGAGTCGGTGTTTGTAGCTGTTATTTTAGGATATGCGCCATGTTGGTGGCAAATAAACTCTTTTTCTTTCTTTCTTTCTTTTCTTCTTTCCAACGGCCATCCGTTCTGCGAGCAATGTGCCCTGCCCACTGCCACTTAAGCTTGGCGATTCTTCGTGCTATGTCGGCAACCTTGGTTCTCCTGCGAGACTCGTTTACCTATAAACTATTATTGCGGTTGTATAATAATAATAATCTTCATTTATTTACATAAGATATTCATAAAATTTTGGTTAAGTCCCCGACTTCTGTGCTGGGTGATTAACCTATGATTTCAAACCCATTATTTTTGACCATAACGCAAGCGAAACCGCTGCCTAAAGCTATGTAGTCATCATGTTTTCGTCACCCACAGTTGACAGGACTCACACATTCCACGCCATGTAGAACATTTTATTCTGACGTCAAATCATTCACCTTTGTACTAGTGATTCAAATACTGCAGTAGGTGTGTGTAATGTCCCTTCTCTGCATTGTGTTATGTTGTGCATTCAGTCCTAATTTTATAGATGAGTCAAATGGCTAGACTAGGCAGTCTAGTCGTCGGTCTAGTGATCTGGTGGTTGCTAGCATAACTCCTGGTTCCCAGAAATATTGTTGGTTTTTTTTGCTACTATTGTAAATATTGAATGGCTGTTGTACAATGGACTGTTATAAATACCACTTTTTTTTTAGGCGTGAAAATCATCTAACGACATCTCCCGCCCTTGGGCGGAGCGGAAGGGTGTGTCAGACTTTTACTGACTAAAGACCCACTCCTGTTTCTTCTTTGCCTTCGTTCCAGGGCCCCGCGATTCACTTTCGCACAACCTGTGGCCCCAGTAGGCTTAGAGCCTGTTGGGCCCCTAGTTTGCTGAAAACGGTCCGGCGCCGAGCTACCCATTGCTCGCCGTCCGCAAGCTTACGCCTACGGTGTTCGAAAATCAGGATCGGGATCCCGGCGGCGGCTGGGGCGTGAGGGGCGTTGCCTTACGCGTGCGGCCGCCTTTTTAGCATTACTGCTTCTCAGAAGTAGGCGACTGCCTGCCACTCCTCGCTTTGGACCATGGCCTATACCCAGGCCTGAAAATAGTCACCAGAACGGGTCCATTATAACTACACGTTACTGAAGTTAGTATGAAGAGCTCAACTTCTACCGGAAACACTATATCCCACCGAATTCAACAAATTAAATTACCTGGGTCACCACACCAGGGAGCCTTGATTCCTCTCGAACCAGGAGTCGAGCACTGGTCAAACCACCTCAACTGTAACGAGGCGTAGGACGCAAGAAGACGTCACCCACCATTCCACCACTTAGAACTGATGGGACTCTGACCGGTGAAGCGTGATCTGTCACTGCGCTCGTCTCTCATGGTAAGCTATGATGTGGCCGATGTTGAGCACGCGTAGAAGTAACCTATTCATTCTTGACTTAAAGACCCCTAAGTTTCAGGAAACACAGTCTCTCACATGGAATTCCGCTCTTTAGATGTACGCACAATATATGTGTTCCCAAAACGCTTTGTACGTATGGGTGGGATATCCATCATGTACCAGTGGCGCATTGCCGTACATCTAGTGGTCCGATGATGGAACGGACTTGCCGGAATGAAATACATATAAATGAGAGATAAATTTTGCACTTGAGGATAATTATAAATGCACAACAAAACTTAAGCACATTAATTAAATCATATCTACTTAAAACTAAAAATATAATAAACAAATATGGGCATGCAATACATAAGTTTAATAAATACAGTAAACAAAAACCTATACATAATGTATAGGGTCATGTTGACAGGAAATGTTTCCTAATTCAATGGAAAAAAAAAACTAGTGAATTGAAGAATGTGGAGAAAAATGGAGGAGAAGATGAAGACGAGCAACAAGGCTTTCTTCTAGGAACAAGACAGTAAAAGCATTCCCCAAGGGTTCGAATGTTTTCACCTTTGGATGCTAAGATGTGATCCGGACAGTACGCAAGCAGCCTCACAAGAGATCCAGAGATACATACTTTGTGGTTTACGTAGTGTTGCTATGTGGCAGGTCGTCACATCAAGGGCCTTATCATGAGTGGAAAATTCTCATGGACGCCCAGGCTGCCTCACAGATAAGCCAGTCTGGGCAGTGTCAGACTCCTACTGACTAAAACCACACTCCTGCCTTACACTTCACAGACATGACGTCCGTGCCCTTGTTTGATATTTATACATTATTTGCTTCTGGGTAACTCCATGTGCAAATGGCGTCACTCTAGAGCACCTTTCATCACAATAAATCCTGTGAGAATTTCTGGGTTGACAGGCATCAGCTCGAAGCGACACCCAAGCAAGAACGACCCATATACACATCCAAAGGCAGGAATCTCCCGACCTTCAACACATATACAAGCCACCGTTGCCCAAAATGCCGCACCAAACAAACGGTCGCTCAACCCCAGAGACAATAAAGGTCACAGCTCATTAGAGCCACCCGGCACCCGATCCGCACCGCCCTGCCTCCTGCGGCTAGTATCCTTTATATGAATTTGCATGGACATCCAATCCGTAGCGTCACCGGATCGCTTCGGTCGTAAGATGATGTAGTGAGCGCATACCCATACAAGTCCATATAAAACTTGGAAACAATAAGATTATATAATGTAGAAGCACTTTTTTTTTCTAATCTGTGAATGTGAAGTACCATGGAGCATTTTTATTTTATTAGGTTACAACTTGTTTGACATTAAAAGCATGGCAGTTGAGAGTTTGTCATGCTCACTCAAACTCGCTGATGGTGGCACGTGTTATTGGGTCATTCAGTTCCCTTCAAAATGGTCGAGCTGAGTAGGGCTGAGGCACGCGTCATGCTCGTGAACGGGCGCCGTCAGTTAGAACTGGTCATCTCTTAGCTGCCAGTAGCTTAATTCAATTTCTATTTTTTTATTACCGACTTTATTTTATTTTTTCATTACTTATCTACATTGTGCTCACATAATAGAAGCGACAAGAAAAATGTAACCAAGACTTATGTAAGTCATAATATGATTTAAAAAGAGTGTCCATGGAGTTTCTTGAACTTCTTCTCCATAGAGATCTACGCTTTGGAACGTGTAATTTAGCTTCACTTTTTTGGACTGACCATCATTTTGACAATTCAAAAGTGCCTGTAATTGGTCTTTTTGAAATAAACTATTCTGATTCTGAAAGAATACTAGCCGGAGGAGGTGAGGCGGTGCGGAGTGGGTGCCGGGTGGCTCTAATGAGCTGTGACCTTAATACTATTTATACACATTAATTACTATAGGGCGGTCGTGACGGTGCTCGTTGCAAGCTCGTTGTATGGCATCAGTTGCCTATACCAGTGCTCCGTATAAGGTGAACGATTTCACAATCCCTACGTAAACTTTGAAATCACCTAACCTGTCCGAACTCTGACATTTAGTTTATATTTTATATACCTGGAAAATATAATTGGTCATTTTGCATTGGTCATTGACCTGCACCTTTTTAAGTTATACCTGACCGAATACTGACGTATGGTTCACATTTTTCCAGAATATTATTTTTAGTGTTATATTTTGGATACATATATTTTCTTTTAAAGGTGTTCACGAAATGACTTCTTCTGCTCTAAGACGGAGCGGATAAACTAAAACCACACGTATAAAAGAAGGAACTTCTTTGCGTTTTGTTTCAGGACCCCAGGTTTCCCTTTCAGAAGTTAACACATGGTCACTCTCAGTGTGTCCGCCTTGAAGAGATTTTCTCTGACTGCTGGCGTTCCTCAGGGTGGCGTTCTCTCTCCTCTTCATTTCACTTTCTTTATAAACACTGTTTCAAGGTTTATCACTTCCAACTTCCATCTTTACGCAGACGGTTTGCAGCTTTATCGGCACTTCATGTTAGCTGATGTAGACTCAGCTATTAATGCCATGAATCTTGACCTGGAGACTATTAGTCAGTGGGCCAAGTCCTATGTCTTGCTGATTAATCCTTCCGATTCCCAGGCTATGATCATAGGTAGTCGATACTATCGCAATACGCTCAATAGGTATGTCTTCCTTGACGCCGTTATCCCTTAATGGCTCAACTATTGAGTACACTGATACAGCTAAGAATTTCGGTGTCTTGATTGACAGCAATCTCTCTTGGCGAGCTCAGGTAACATGAGGTTAGCCGTAAGGTACACTTTTCCTTTCACAGTCTATATCCTTTCAAAGGTTCTTGCCATTTCAAACCAAAATTTATCTAGCTCAAACTCTAATTCAGCCGATCATAAATATGCTGATGCCTGCTACCTCAATGCCACTGAGGAGCTATTAAACAAACTTGAAGAGTTAAAAAAAATACAGTCACGGAACAAGTTTTGTCAGCAGAGTTTTCTGGCATTATCTCCCTTTTTTCGAGCTGCCTGTCCATCAAACATCGCGTTGGATTACTTTAGATAAAGCAACAAGCTTTTAAACCATGCTTGACGTTTTTTTTTTTTTATGGTTGGTAAAATCATCCGATGGCAGATCCCTTGGGTGGGGCGGGAAATAGTGTCAGACTCTTACTGACTAAAAACCTACCCTGTTCCATGCCTTTGTCCCCGGGCCCTTGGTGACATTTTCACATAACCTTTGGCCCCAGTAGGGTTCGGCCCTGCTGGGCCCCTACAGTTTGCTGACAACTCCTTGAGGCGCGCGGGAACAGTGCGCGCCGTAGACGACTTGAGCTCGGACCGGTCTGTTACCGGACGGACGGACAGCGAGCTACCCATTGCCCGCTGTCCGCCAGCCTGTGCCTACGGTGGCCGGAAATCGGGATCGGAATCCCGGCGGCGGTGGCGGCGTGTGCGCCGTTGCCTGGTCGGCTTCCCCCTTTGCTAGCATTACTGCTTCGCAGAAGGAGGCGACCGCCTACCATCCCTCCTCACTACGGACCATGGCCTGAACCAAGGTCTGGCGAGAGAGATCGCTGCCACCGATACCATGCTCGACGTTGGCGTTAGGCGTGTGGGGACGGGCCACCTTAAGCTTGCGTATAGGGATAATCGTCGATTTATACCTCGTTTCATAAAGTGTCTAAGAGGCTCCTGTGTCTTGGCTTCGGTCCCTCGTACGCCCAAAGGTCAAGGTCTATAGGTCTATAAGGGTTCCGCACCCGAGCCCAAATCGTCGATGGCGCGTACTGTTCCTGCGCGCCACAAGGAGTTGTCAGCAAACCGTAGAGGTCCAGCCTGCTAGCAGGCAGGGTCGAGGCCTACTGGGGTCAAAGGTCTGCTACTGAAAGGAAGGCTCGGCCCTGGTATGAAAGGCAACGAAGGAATGGGGTGGGTTTTTTTAGTCAATAAAAGTCTGACACTATCTCCCGCTCCGCTAAAGGGCGGGAGATGTCATTGGAAGATTTTAACCAAACGAAAAAAAAAATACGACAGAGGGTAGTTCAACCCTCAATATATTCAATCATGCTACATTGGCATAATAGTAATTTTTATCGGTGAATACACCTCAAAAAATGTATAACTGTGGTTTATTTTTTTTTTCCTGTAAATGTTGCTATATAAACCCGCTCATAACGTCATAGCGGATCATTCCTGAAGGTAAAATCAACTGCAAATAACGTAACAAGAATTATAATTTAATTTACAAACTAAACGGTGAATTAAAACTCATCTATGCTTCGATTAATGGTATTTTTATCATGTGCTGTAGGCGTTTTGGCTTTTAAACTAAGAAAAGGTTAGTTTTTGTAAAATCTGTATTGACTAATTTTTTCTTAAAAAAATACTTTCTCCTGTTTATTTTTTTTTAAATCAATCATATTTTTTTTTAAACACTCCGGTATCTTTTCCCCGATTTCAAATTTTATTTTTATAATTCGTTTCTTTTTTCAAATTTATTTTGTTTTTGTAGACCCTGCTTGCGGCATTGAAGCAAGTCCCAACCTGATTCATCATAACCCCTGGTTGGTGTACATCGAATATTGGCGAGGAGACCAGCGGACGGACATCAGATGTGCGGCTAGCCTGGTTGATAGCAGGCATCTCATCACAGCTGCCCATTGCATCAGGACTCCAAAGTATACCAGGTAAATATTCCTTCGCTATTAATTTCTGTGTAATGGTGCTGCAAGATTAAAAACAATTGAATCATGTGTTTGGGACTCGTTAATCTTCATTGACTTGGTGTAATTTTCGTGGTTTAATACTGGCTTTTAGTAGTTACAATTTTTGGGTATAATGTGGCGTGTCCCGAAACAGAAAATACTAAAATATCTATTTATTTTCGACAACCGTCACTCTGTTACTCTATCTTTCTCTATGTTTCTCTGTCACTCTATTCTCTTTCTGTCTCTCTTTTTAAAATAATGAAAAGAAAAACTACCTTCCCTTTCTGGTCTTTAAAGCCCTTACCAAGTGTTGTCAAAATCTGTTCTAACAGGTGCGAACAGGTTTGGGAAAATCCTGAGGATAAAGTAGCAAAAATGAAAACTTAAAAAATAATTAATTTCTGATAACAGAAGGTAAATATTCGATATTTTCCGGGAACAATATAACTGGTTTGTGATAAACTGAAAATTAGAATCCTGATTTTTATAAGAACCACTACTTTTATAGCCTAAATTTAGCCGATATAATAGATATCTCCATAAGTAAATTGGCATATTAATAGATATCTAGTTGTTTTGGGTCTAGGTGTGTATGTGAGTGCATGTTTTAGAATGTACCCAGAACATAGGAGTAATTTTTAGTACGGGGAGGGTATTTTTTTTTTTCATAATAATTGCTAAAAAAAATTTCATCATGATTTCTTTCCCTGGACTGACTACGGTAAGAAATCATAATGCAATTATGTTACTTACTATTATGATACGTCTATATTACTTTAAATCGTCTTGAAAGCCAACGTCATCAATACAACCGATATTATTTGAATTACATCATTAGGAATTCCCTCATTATGAAATATGTATAAATATAACATTATTATTAAGTCATGTGTTGATTTTTATTTAATATGTGTTGTATTTACAGTAGAGGCTTTGGGAATTCCTTGTTCCCAAAGCAGTTCCCTTTTGTATTTGATTTATTTTTAAAATTATATTTTAAAAGTGCCCTCTGTAGTTCATCCTTTTGATTTTATGAATCTGAAACTCAGTTTTTGAAAGGCAAATTTTTACAAAAATATTTACATAGTACTTACTCGAAAATCCGCTATTATGCCTACCAATTTTAGGCACACAAGTTGCTGTTTTCCGCACTAGTGCGGAATATTGCACGAGCTAGGTTGGGCGCTAAGCGACTCCCACGAGTCATGTGTCAACCATCGTTTATTTATTTCTACGTAAATATAAAAAAAAATTCGTTTGATACACGTGGACATTTGTCACTGCAACATTCGGCTCCATAACAAAAAAATAATTTTGTTGGCAATACAAAGTTTCTACACTTGTATCAAAATGTTGCCAGTTTTTTAAATTTCTATCGTCTAAATCTTTTTTTTTTGCTTGACTATAAACAAAATTTTCTTTCTTTCCAGGTTAGTAGCACGTCTCGGAGAATATGATTTGGCAAATCAGGAAGATTGTGTTAATGGAGTTTGCGCTGATCCCATCCTTAGGTTCGAAGTTGAAGAGATCATCGTCCATCCTGACTATGACGGAAGGAGTCATGATATCGCAGTATTGAGGCTTGCGGAAGATGCTCCATATACTGGTAAGAATTTTCAAAATTTTAGACAAAATTACAGCTGCTGCCATTTACGCGAAAAAAAATCTACAGGTCTGTACTGGTCAAAATGTACTGAACTTGCTGATTTTTTTCACGATTTCTGGTTTGGTCCCATAATAAAAGTTGGTTGTTATCATGACTACAATCACGTGTTTAAGTATCGGTCACTAATTACCTTATATATCGACGGGAAAAGATAAGTCATATTAATTTATTAATTACGAGCAATTAAAGCTCCTGTTTAAAAAAAGACTAAAAAAAGGACAAAAATCAAAGGACCAATTTTCAACTAATTGAGTGTCTCACTTAATTGAAAACTGGACTTTTGAATCTTAAAAGACTTTTTCACCACCAACACAAAAATAATGGTAGGTATTGTAAGTGAATTTTACTTGACGGTCTGTTTATCAGTCTTATATGTCTATCTGTGGCATCGTAACTTATAAATAGAAGAAGCGACTTTGAAATAGTTTTATTTTTTGTTTGAACACTAGGTCTTGAACCCCTATGTTGAAGCAACAGCTATGTTGAAGCACACTTTTTCCACAGACTTTATCCGCCCGATCTGCCTTCCATCTGGTGAACTACAGCCGGACACCGTTTTTGCGGCCACAGGATGGGGTGAAATCCCCCTACAAGGGTATTACAGCAGCACTAAGAAGATCATCCCTCTACCAATCTGGAGTAGAGCCGAATGCAAGGCAGTATACAAACCCTTGAAAATTCCTGACAATGCTATCTGTGCGGGAGGTCAGGAGGGCATTGACACCTGCAGGGGAGATTCTGGTGGTCCTTTGGTGTGGTTCAAGAATAAGGCTGAGCTGTGGGGCGTAACTAGTGCGGGGAACAGCCGTTGTGGGACGAAGAACTCTCCTGGACTTTATACAAATGTTGCTGACCATCTGCAATGGGTCGAAGATGCTCTTGCTGGCCATTATGAGAAGGCTGAATATGATGAGTTTGATATTCTGTGATTTATTTGTAGGGTCGGTGCCCTAAGGTACGTGACCAACCTCTGTAATATTTTTTCAAAGCAGGTGGGTTAGGTAACTTAGGGCATCGACTGTACATACAAATCCTCTACAGCAACATTGTCGTCTGGACATCACACCGTTGGACGGTCCATACTTCCATCGCCAGTCCTGGGACTCTACACGATTGATACCATACTCCACCTGTTATTACCACGTCCTGTTACGTGTTTTTCGATTTTGAAAAAAAAAAAACAAATGTAGCTTGAAAGCAAAAAAGTAAGCAAAAAGTAATTTAAGTAAAAAAAAGTCTGAAAAAACTTACAAATAAATTGTATATAGCTTATAAGAAAAAGTATGTAAAAAACAGAATTAAGTAAAAGAAAAAAACACTTTAAGTAAAAGATAAAATCAAAAAAAAGATTATTGTAAATAATAAATAAAAAAACAAACGAAAACATAATGATTTATAAAAAGATCTATTATTTATGTAAGCTAAATAAGTTAGATTATTTTCTAGTCAGTTGGGAATAAAAATCCTGAAAAAAAGGCATGTATTCAGCCCTGAATTTTAATTATAAGTATGATTGTAAAATAGTGTTGTAAAAAGTGTTCCTAGTTTGGTTAAAATTGGCTCACTGTGTGAGCTTTATAAGTAAGCCAAAAAAAAAGAAAATGTTCCTATATTGTAAATAGTTAAATTATTTATATGTTATTTATTGAAACGAAAATGAAATGTTTAAAAAAAACTTACACAGCAATATTTTTTTTTAATAAAAACTAAACGCAATCTTTTGTGTTTCTTTTCACCACCCCTTATAAGTGATCAGGCTGCACATTTTTTTTCGAGATCAGAATTATCTCATAATTATCTTAATTGTCTTTTTCTTCAACAATTCACATAAATACTTTAAAACACACTTACTTGAAAGCCAGCCCTACTGCTACTATCTACTGCCTACTGCTTTTAGGCACGCTATGTAGTTTTCGCACTAGTGCACAAAAGTGCGACGGCTAGCTCCCGTCACAGTTAACTTATTGTATGGGTGGTCGCGTGGCAGTCCCCTCTAGAAAAAGTGATTCACGAAGAAGGTTTACCTACATACAGGGTGTAGGTATCTGACATCGTACCACAAACGAATACCATGGATCCAGTACATGATTCTGGACAACCCAGTGGTGGAATTTTTATCGTTTTTTTCTTTTTTAAAAAAAGAATCTGTGGTTTAAAAAAAAAATTGTATAAAACCGTTATTATAACCAACCTCGATGTAATTTTTAATAAAAAAAAGAAAAATATTATTAACAATTAAATAATTAAAAAGTTATAGGGGTTGATAAAATCGTTATTCTAATCAACCCCGATAGCATTTAAAATTGTATTTTTTATTAGTAATCCATTTCTTTTTTCACTAAAAATATTAAAATAACGATTTAATACCGTTCAAATTAAAAACGTAAAGATTAAAAAGAAAAAATTAAGAAAAACCGATGAAGAATTCCACGACAGGGGTTCAGAATTATGTACTGGATCCATGGTATTCGTTTGTGGTACGATGTCAGATACAACCTGTATATGAATACTGGTGCTGTTTCTATGCGCAATAGATTCTTTTTTTTTTTGGCTGTATGTTGCAATTTCTATATCCATCCTTTCCTGTACATACGAGTATATATCGTTGAAAGGGACTGAGCTACTCCCATATTCGAATTTGGAATGATGTCTGCATATCAACGATCTGCTGATGCCCGGTATCTATGGGTATGCAGATGATAGCACAATTGTAGAGAGATACCTGCCAGGTGCTCGGGCCAGTAAGGAGATAATCCGGTCCAAAAGAGAAGCTATGGTAGAGCGTACGAATGTCTCACTTCAGGCAGTCTCCAAATGGGGCGTAGCCAATCTGGTGGGATTCAACGCCGCCAAAACACAAGCGTGTCTGTTCACCGCCAAAAGGAGCCCGTTCACCTTGGCTCCTGCTTTCCAGAATGTATCCTTGGAGTGCACCGACCGCCTTCAGCTCTTGGGAGTGGAAATTTCCTCGGACCTCAATTTTGGGGGGTTCATTGAGTCCAAAGCTGAGATAGCAGCTAGGAAGCTTGGTGTGCTTGCAAAGGTTCGACGGTATTTCACACCGGGACAGCTTCTAATGTTGTACAAAGCACAGCTCCGATCGTGTGTGGAGTACTGCAGTCACATATGGGCTGGTGCTGCAAAATGCCACCTAGCAGCTTTAGACTCGGTGGAAAGGCGTGCGAAGAGGCTAATTGGTGATCCAGACTTGGTTAAGTCCAATCTACAAAGCCTCGAGCACAGGCGTAGAGTAGCCAGCCTTTCGGTGTTTTACAGGATGCATTTTGGAGAGTGTACGCGGGAATTACATGACATAATTCCGCCATCTCAATTCCGTCATCGGACAATCGTACGGCGAATATCCACCCTTATGTTATTTCCGCTGCCGCGACAAATCGCGGCATGGCGGACAGAGTTCCGGCGGGATCTCATGGTGAAATGGCGAGAGCGACTGTCGCAACCCCGTGCTGGGCACGCCACGATCGAGGCGGTAAGGCCCCTCTTTGAGGCGTGGCTGGAAAGGCCCCACGGCGTCGTCACCTTCCGTTTGGCGCAGGTGCTGATCGAACACGGCAAGTCCGGACCGTACGTGTACAAGATTCGTGCGGAGACGACGCCCGGGTGTCGCCAATGTGCGTACCGCCCGGTGGACACGGTGGAGCACACAGTCGAGGTGTGCCCCGCTTGGGAAGAGCATCGCCGTGTCCTCGTGGGGGCGATCGGCGGCGATCTCTCGCGCCGGGGCTTGGTTCAAGCCATGCTCCGGAGCAAGGAGGAGTGGCAGGCGGTCGCCTCCTTTTGCGAAGCAGTAATGCTAGTAAAGGAGGAGGCCGACCGCATTAGGCAAAGGCGTACACTCCGCCGCCGCCGCCGGGATTCCGATCCCGATTTCCGGCCACCGTAGGCGCGGGCTCGCGGACGGTGGGCAATGGGTAGCTCGCTGTCCGTCCGTCCGGTAACAGACCGATCCGAGCTCAGGTTGTCTAGGGCGCGCACTGTTCCCGCGCGCCTCAAGGAGTTGTCAGCAAACTGTAGGGGTCCAGCATGGCCGAAGCCTACTGGGGCCAAAGGTTATGTGAGAATGTCACGGGCCCCGGGACAAAGGCAATGAATGGAAGGGTAGGTTTTTAGTCAGTAAAAGTCTGACACTATTTCCCGCCCCACCCAAGGGCGGGATTTGTCATTGGATGATTTTACCTATGATAAAAAAATCCCTTATGTTGTTGAAACTTCTACGGTACGGACTAAGCGTTTTGCCTCGTCGTTTATACCGCGTACATCGACAGACTGGAATAGTTTGCCTGCTGCGGTCTTCCCGTCCGATTATAATTTATATTTAATAATAAACTAGTGCGCTTCACCATCAACGAGTGCATCACTGCTTAACGTCAGGTGTTTATATCAATTAAACAAAAAAAAATAAAAAAAATATGTTTCTGTGTGTACTCTGCAAATTCAATAGGCAGGTCCACACAGTGCGAGCAGCCTCCCGAGGCATTTGCCGCGCGAAGCAGCTCGGTTAGTGTGGACGTGTCTCGGCCGAGGTCTGATAAAAAAAACCGGCCGACGGATCTTGGCGCGTCTGAAGTTAGGCTCTGCGAACTTTAGCGCTTGTACACTCGTAAAAAAATAAACGGTTTGAAAAAATAAATGCCAATAGCAGTTGTTATTGATGTTAACAACTGTTATTCTCCATAGAAAACGACCAATTTCGAACCGTGCACTAGCTTCTGACGGTTTATAAGAGCCCATGTAGGCCTATACGAAATAAAAATATTTTGAATTTTGAATTGACATTTATTTTTATAAGTCATTTATTTAGCGCGCTTATTTTGAGCGCTAAAGATCGCAGACCCTAACTTCAGACGCGCCAAGATCCGTCGGCCCTACTGTACCTCGGCCGAGGCACGTCCACACTAACTGAGCTGCTTCGCGCGCTAAATGCCTCGCGAGGCTGCTCGCACTGTGTGAACCCGCCTAATGGCGTAAAATGGTAGAACTGTTCACATTTGGGTGAAATTGGGTGTTTGTACTTCGAAAAACCGTGTTTATAGTATGCTGAGCTTTGCCAAGGGCTAACCAGGTACTGAACAAATCTTCATTTTAAAGGGGGAGTCCTACTGACCTATTTTTTCCTACGATTAGTCAATCCCACCCTGCAAGCCACATTTCAAATAGTTCACAATCTTTCTCCAAAACCACGCAAACAGGTGAAAAAAGCCAAGAATTTTAAAAATCTGTAAAACCCGAGTGAAGTTGGGGGTAGGTCATTAGTGTAATAATAAAACACAAAAAATATTTATCTAACATTTATTCGTTTCTTGACTCGATCAAAATTTTATAGAAACGAAACAACATCATGTTTAAAATGAATATTATAATCAGTCTTTTTGTAGATATATTTTTAGCAGTTATCGCTACGATTTTATAAAATTCGACTTAAAATAGAGACAATTCGCTTAAGAAGTGACTACTAATGCAATTGGATAAGACTTATAGTATTTTAGATTATATCAAAACGGCGGAATATAGGTGACTTGCTTCTAGCGCGTGGATCGCTGAAATTGTGCCAATTGGCACGATTTCACATCGTTCGCGATGATCACACACATTCGGCGGCTAACTCTAAATGCTCGATTACGGAGACGCGGCACGTTGCGCGGAGCGTCGGGCTGTCCGTCGTACATTACCATATGTTTGTGTTTACACGAGCAATGACGCGGCCTGCTGTTGCAATGTACGACGAAACGTGCAACGCGCCGCGCAACGCACCGCGTCTCCGTAAACATGACCTAATTCAAGAGTGAATAGGTTACTTCTAGGAAAGCGTGCTCCATCGTCGACCTTATCATTGCTTACTGACACGTGAACTAGTGATCAAACGCGAACCTATCAGCAATATTTTTTTAGCATGTTTGTGAACCTTGTGGACCTTTACGAAAAACCAAATCAAGATCGGTTAGGTTACTTCTCAGTAAGCGTGCTCCAATGTGTCCTTCACCCACATCATCGCTTAGGGCACCTTCAAATTTGTCGCAAGTTTTAAAAACGTGCGACAGCCGCGCTGCGGCCGCGCGATTTTTATTTTTATGAAATAACGAAGCAGCGTGACGGCAGTTCTGCCATTACGCGGCATTTTTCGGCTAGTTAGAAGGCGCCCTTACCATCAGGTGAGATAGTAGTCAAGCGTGAACCTATTAGTATTAAAAGAAAGATGTTTTGAGGTTTTATATGATAATAATATTCTCATATATAAAAATGAATTAGTTAGAATCGTTAGTCTCGCTAAAACTCGAGAACGGCTGGACCGATTTGGCCAATTTTGGTCTTGAAATATTCGTGAGGTTTAAGCTGTGAGAAAATATAGATATTCATAGGCTATTAGGCGGTACGAACTTTGTCAACTAGTAATGAATAAAATAACAATAGGTGTCGAACCCAGCTTGTTCGTCCATTTGTCCAAAATTGTTGTTTCTCGTACTGTATGACACAAAATATATTTTTTTCATAGTATTTCGTGTCAGCAATCAATGTGGTTAACCGTGTTTCACGTCATTTCATCGCTTTGCCTTATTTTCGTCATATTGTGTAACCTATAACAATATTATGACAACGCCGGAGAAAAATGACATCACAGGAAAAATATTTCGCAAATCTCATACTACAAACATGTTTATGTAAATGATTAAAATTTATATAATTTTGAGTAAAAAACACAAGATTTTAAGTGTAGGCATTATACACGGCAAAATTTTGATCGTTTTAATCCCCTGGAGGGTCAATCCGGTACATGACAATATTGATTTGAAAAGAAAAAATAAAAAATAAAGTACTATAACACGACGCCTTACGCCATCTATCGGATTGTGGGCACAATATTACGCCACCCGAATTGATCAAATCACAAACAAGATCAAACACCGATATAAACGATAACATATCAATAGTATCTACAGATTATTAGCGACATCTATCATACAACGTGTGAAGTGTCTGTGACATCAACAAGTTACTACTACATACAAGCATGAGAGATTGAAGATGCACACTAAGCTGTCAAATAGCCTATATAAGCCGCCAGCACGAAGGAACTGACACACTCGCTACTTAGAAGGCACAGTGGTCGATAGCCCCGCAGTCACTACTGTTGTCATAAGCTTGACCTGAGCGGAGGCCCCGTCGCCCTCAGGAACAGCCGAGCTAGGAGGTCAAGGGATAGGATAGCCCCGCAGTCCATCCCTAGAACCGCTCATAGATTTTCACATCAGTCTATTATCTTGTTTGCTAAAAATCTGTCAAGTGTTTGAGGTAAATAAACCCTATCTGTCATCCAACGTTGGTTTCATTCCACCGCCACCATTACATTGGCGCCCAACGTAATATTCTTCTACCCGCAATACTTTTCGGAGCACTCACATTTTTGACGGTGTATCCACATATCGGCGGATAAATAGAAGCTTACCCTCAAGAGCATTTATATTATTTTGACACTATTGACATGTCTGAAAAAAAACCAGAGATGGTGGTGATGACTCAGGAACAATTCACCGCACTCATAACAAAAGTGACAGAAGCGAACGAGAGTGGAAATAGACATTTCAAAAGTTTTGCTGCTTGTACGAAACGCTACGACGGTGAACGAAACTTTAACAAAGTGGAAGAATTCGTTACAAATATATCAGTTTTTAAGAAAATAGAAAAAATCTGTGACGAAGACGCTTTGGAAGGTTTGACCTTATTATTGTCTGGTGCCGCTGCGACGTGGTGGAACGGTGTGAAAAGTGATATCAAAAAGTGGTCCCAAGCTCTCGACGCCATTAAATCTGCTTTTGCGCCGAAAATGCAGCCACATGAAATTTACTTGGAAGTGTACTCAAAGAGGCAAACGACGGAAACAATTGACGCGTTTGTGTGTGAAAAACGCGCCTTGCTATCACAGTTGCCTGCGAAAAGGCATAAGGAAGAGGAACACCTGGATTTTGTGTATGGACTTCTCAACATAACCTACAAAAAGGAAATTGCTCGAACGGAAGTAAAAACTTTTGCTGAACTCCTGGAACGAGGTCGTCACATTGAAAGTCTGGCCAAGGAAGCTGGTGAGTTGACAATCCCGACACAACCAGACCGAAAGCCGTCCAAAAGATGTTCGTTCTGCGGCAAGAAAGGTCATCTTTTCAACGTTTGTCGCAAAAGGTTGGCGGAACAAAACGAAAAAGCAGTCAGTTCTGAACCAGAAAAGAAGCCAGTCATCACGTGCTATGGATGTGGAGCACTTGGTGTCTACAGAAGCAGTTGCAATACATGTAAAGCAAAGGAAACACCACCCAAGCCCGTTGCTTTTTGTTCAGTACAAAACTACTTGAAGATACATGCAAAGATACCGACAATCAAGGTATATATAAAAGGGGAAGAAGGCTATGCATATATAGATACTGCTGCTCGTCGCAGTATTGCCAGTATGCAGCTGTATAAAATGTTGCTACGATATGGAGCACAGTTTGACCAGCGAGTAACCGACATTAAACTAGCCGATGGAACGGTGAAAACGTCAAACTTGTTGACAACGACAACTGACATACGTATTGGAGAACGCACACTACCAATAACATTGTCAGTTATACCTGAAGCTGTTGACAACCGTACGCTGTTAGGTATCGAGTTCCTAGAACAGGCAGGAATCATACTTAACACACCGCAACGCAGCTGGAACTTTATTGACGAACCACAAACATCATACGACTTCATCCAACTCAACAATGACGACATTCCATTGAAAGCAGTGAAGCGGTTGACGTTTGAAGTCAAAAAGAAACCAGCAGAACTGGAAGCAGTGTCGGAGTTCATCCGTTGGGCTAGTGAGCTCGACATGTTGTCACCCTTACCCATAACACCAACAGTATCCGACATGCAAGACAGTCCACCAGTAAACAAACGACCAAGATGGACATTGCATAAATTGGACACACCACCGGGACCTATACGTCCACGGGAACCTGCTGACAACCAATCTTGTGTAGATCCACGTATTATTTATTTACCAATAAATCCCACTTCTTTGTATTCTGTTGATATTTATTTAAAACCCGATGAAGGAACCTTACTCACAAACTATGAGCGAAATAAATTCAATGAACTGTTAATTGAGTACAGCGACATCTTTGAGAAAAACACGAAACCAACTCCATTTACACAACATAGAATCGACACAGGCAATCACCCTCCTATTAGTGTTAAGCCCTATAGATTGTCACCTACAAGGCAAAAACAACTAAGAGAAAAGCTGGATGATATGATAAATGATGACATTATCGAGGAATGCGATTCCCCATGGTCAGCACCTGTAATTCTAGTTCCAAAAGGAGAAACCGATGTCCGAGTTTGCGTAGATTACCGACGACTCAACGAGATAACTAAACCAGACAGATATCCGTTGCCTCGTATTGACGACTTATTACATCAGGCAAAAGCGATGCCATACATGTCAACAATTGATTTACAGTCAAGTTACTGGCAAATAATGGTACATCCAGATGATCATGATAAAACAAGCTTTATATCACCATTTGGAACGTTCCGTTTCAAGCGTATGCCATTCGGTCTTCGAAACGCGCCAGCTACGTTCCAAAGATTGATGGACAAATTCATACAAGGATTGCACGCCCAGTGTGTATTAAGCTACTTAGATGATCTAATAATAAGGTCTATGACTTTTAGTCACCATATAAACGACCTAAAAGAAGTATTTATAAAACTGAGAGAATACAACCTACGAGCCAACAGAAATAAATGTAAATTTATGTGTTCAGAAATAAGATATCTTGGCCACCTTATAGTTTCAGACGGTATCAAAACCGACCCTGAGAAAATCTCTGCTATTGCAAACCGTCAGGCGCCTAAAAACTTAAAAGAATTAATATCATTTCTACAAACCGCATCATGGTATAGAAGGTTTATTCATAATTTTGCAAACATAGCTAGACCACTTACTAACTTAACAAAGAAGAAAATAAGCTGGAAGTGGGAACAAGAGCAACAAGAAGCATTTGAAAAATTAAAAGACGCCTTGACTACGTCACCAGTATTAAAACAGGCAAGTGACGATTTACCTTTTGCAATCAAAACTGATGCCAGCTACTATGCCATCGGCGCAGCTCTGGTGCAGGGGGAGGGAGAAAATGAGCACCCTGTTGAATACGCAAGTAGACTCTTAACGCAAGCAGAACGGAATTACAGTGTCACAGAAAAAGAAGCATTAGCCATAGTATGGGCTATTTCGAAATTTCGTGGCTATATAGAAGGAACAAAGTTCATAACTGTTACAGACCATCAACCGCTGAAATGGTTAATGAATCTTAAAACACCTACTGGTCGCCTAGCGCGGTGGGCACTACAGCTGCAACCATACGAATTTAAAATCCAATATACCCCTGGACGAACTAATGTAGTAGCTGATACATTGTCTCGCCCGCCATGCGAGCAGCATGATGTAAAATGTACCATATGCAGTACAGAGATAGATCTACCCAGATACAACGAAAAACAGTTAAGAGAGGAACAAATGAAAGATGAAACCCTTCAAACAATCATAAAAACATTAGAAGGAGAACAAACACCAAGTTATGAAGAATATGTTAAAAAAGGGTACCTAATCAATAAAGGTGTCCTGTATTTTTTCATGCCAGAACAAGAAAACGACAATGCTAAGTTAGTAGTTCCACGTCATGAAATACAAAACGTTCTGAACGCTTACCATGACTCGCCTACTGCTGGTCATATGGGAGTAGAAAGGACGGTGCAACGTATAACAAATAATTTATATTGGAAGGGACTACGAAAAGATGTAATAAAATACGTAAAAACATGTGTTGAATGTCAAAAATATAAACCATCTAATAAAAAACCAGCAGGTTTATACCAGCCAACCCCAAACTCGCAACGGTTTGAGGTATTGTCCGTTGATCTTTTTGGCCCTTTGCCAAAGGGACCATTAGGAGAAAAGTGGATTCTGATCATAGAAGATACTACTTCAAGATGGGTAGAATTATTCCCACTAAACGAAGCAACTAGTGAAAGTTGCGCCTTCATTTTACTCAATGAAATATTCCTTCGGTATGGGTTGCCAAGGAAGATTATCAGCGATAATGGAGTACAATTTATATCAGCAATAATGCAAAAACTAGCATATTGCCTAGAAATTCAACAAATATTCACACCTGTATATCATCCTGAACCAAATGTGGTCGAAAGGAAAAATAGAGACATGAAGTCACAAATTGCAATTATGGTGAAAGACAAGCATAACAACTGGCCATCGACTTTGCCAACAATAAGATTTGCAATGAATACAGCTAAATGTCAAACTACAGGCTTCTCACCATCTTACCTTACATTTGGGAGAGAATTGCGTACACCATATGAGTTGACACATGATCTAAGCTCAGTTGTAGAATCAGAAAACTTTGTCGCAGAAATCACCCCAAAGTTAAAACAACTAGCCGAATACTTGAAGTTAGCTAAAGAAAATATAGAGTGTAACAAAGAAAAAACACGACAAAGAGCAAACAGCAAGAGAAGACCAGACCCAAACTACAAAGTTGGAGACTTTGTATTGATAGAATCACATCCCGTTAGCAACATCGACAAACAATTTACTGCAAAATTTGCTCCTCGACGAGATGGACCGTATGTTATATTAAAGAAACATGGCACCTCCACTTACGAGATCGCTCATTCAGAAACGCCAGACAAGCCTATTGGAAAATATCATACGTCAGCAATAACGAAATTTGAAAAGAGAGACGATGTTATATCTAAACCAACTTATCCGATACGCCGAAGAGGGAGGCCGCGGAAACAAACTAGTGCTGGTACTCAGTCGGGACGACCATAGAGTACCAGAGGGGGAGAATATAACACGACGCCTTACGCCATCTATCGGATTGTGGGCACAATATTACGCCACCCGAATTGATCAAATCACAAACAAGATCAAACACCGATATAAACGATAACATATCAATAGTATCTACAGATTATTAGCGACATCTATCATACAACGTGTGAAGTGTCTGTGACATCAACAAGTTACTACTACATACAAGCATGAGAGATTGAAGATGCACACTAAGCTGTCAAATAGCCTATATAAGCCGCCAGCACGAAGGAACTGACACACTCGCTACTTAGAAGGCACAGTGGTCGATAGCCCCGCAGTCACTACTGTTGTCATAAGCTTGACCTGAGCGGAGGCCCCGTCGCCCTCAGGAACAGCCGAGCTAGGAGGTCAAGGGATAGGATAGCCCCGCAGTCCATCCCTAGAACCGCTCATAGATTTTCACATCAGTCTATTATCTTGTTTGCTAAAAATCTGTCAAGTGTTTGAGGTAAATAAACCCTATCTGTCATCCAACGTTGGTTTCATTCCACCGCCACCATTACAGTACTTTTTTTTTTAAACTCGAATTAATTTACGCATTTACGAAATTAATTTATTTACGTCAGCTGAGCGAGTCAATAACCTGTAGGTAGTTAGAACGAAACGACTGACCACTACCTACAGGTCATTGACTCTCGCTATACGGATTTTGATAAAATTTTACTGTTATATAGCTGAATAGCTTCTGGTAGAGGCTTTGCCTGCTTCGAATTGGTATTTTCTTTCAATATAAATTAGCTATATTTTTGTAAAGTTTCACCAAAATCTGTTTGATAATTTTTGCGTAAAAGAGTAACAAACATTGTGCGAAATGATGACGTTGAACTGGGAATTTTCAATAACAAACAAAACAATATGCCCGGTTGACAATATGTCAACCGCTTTGCGTCACTTTTTAGTTTTCGTGCGTTAATTAGAAATTAGCTTTAAAACTTACTAATAAAGTCTATTTTGCTACAATCATCAATCCTTAAATATTTTTGTAATAAGGTTGATGTTTTTCTGATTTGAATTTAGAACCAAGAATTCGAAAACGGAATATGAAAAAAAGATGTTAAAATTAAAAACAATTTCTTTTTTTATCGAAAGTAGGAAATATACACATTTACCGGTTATTATACGTCATTAACCGCGGTTAAGATTAGTCACTTCTTAAGCGAAAATTCATAAGTAGTAAAGTACATGACTAGATACAGCGTTTATATGACTATATTGACAACTATTTACAATAGTTTTTTAAGCTTGGGTTTTTTAAAAGAGTGATGTCTGAAATACTAATTAGATTTTGTTTAAAAACTAGTTAAAGATGGACTGCATTTTGCACATCCACTCAAATATTTTACTAATTAAAATACATCAAAACGTAAAACACTTTTTTTTTTGCTTAATTTGATGAAGATTTATTTTTGAGTTTCAGAATTCTGCAAGTTTAGATTTATAGTTCAATTATTTGCCCATAGGTGGCCCATTTTTTATACTATAGTGTGAGATCCCCGCTGAATTAACAGAGACATTTTAAACGCCTTTTGCCTCGATATTAAGTTTTTAAGTTGTGATACTATTACTCTAAAAATGCGATTGTCCAAAAGATTGACGTAAATTTGATTGACAAAGGTTTCTGAACTGGTATGTCCCTTTTTTATTTTGACCAATTTTATCGCTGATGAAATGTTAGTTTGACTAGAGTGAAGTTTTTTTAGGCAAGTAATTATGAAATAACTCCTTCCATTTTTGGTGGAGTGAGAGGGAGTGTTAGAGTCTTTTGAACAAATCTGCATACTGTCTAGAGCGTCTGAACATTACATTATTGAGTTTATTCACGTATTGGTCAATATATACCGTCAGTAATGTACTCGTATTTTAAAAACCCAAGCCATTTATGCTATTTGAACACCATCGCTGTTTGTTTTACAAAGTGATTTTTTTTTCCATAGCAATGGTGAGCAAATGGCATTACAGACAAAATCCACCAGGCATTTACTATAAAATCTAGTTAATATGTACATTACCCAAAGTTATACTAAGCAAAGTGGCACGTTGTTATATTATACTATTTATTTGTTTTATGCTAAACTAATGAAGCTATATTATTGATATTAGCTGGCGAATGTGGATAAAAACTATAGGTCTAGTGAATTTTGTCTGTAATAGTAAATATCAAAATTATTTTTACGCTCCAAGACTCAACTCGTAAGAGTGTAAAAAATTTCTTGAAGAAATACTTTTTGTTTCGATTTTGGCATATTTAATTTAGATATCCTTTATTTTGGATAAAATTTCATTATTATTGGAACACTTATAACAGTATTATCGATACAAATAATTATAATTTACAAATAATTCAAAGAAAAAATATTAAATTCAACCTTATTTATAGGGATAAATAACAAAATCTTAATTAACAACTACATTCTATAAAATAAACTTGAATTACATAGAAAAACTTAACAGGGGCTTTTTAAACAATTTATTATTACATTTTCAAAACGCCTTTTTTGTTCGATATAGACAGCATGTTACCTAGTGCAGTGTATGAGCGATTATGCTGTTGCGTTGTGTATCAAGGATCCCATTCACGCAATAAATAAATATTTGTAAAGGTAGGTCTAGTCTAGAGAATCCGAGTACGAATGGAGCACGAATTGAGTTCAAAAATGTGTAGTCTCAAGCGGGATCTACATTAGACCGACGCACACATGGGCCACGCCTGATTTGTACATCGTGTCAAGTCACCCGGCGTAGATCTAATGTAGCCCTAGGCCACAGATGTATCAAAAAGTAGAGATATGGTAAGGGGGTTTGGCACTTGCGTGGTTACAGTAAGATGCTCCACCTACTTTTTGCAAGTGTTCTGTAATCGTGTTTGTTTATGTTGTTATCAGTCTCTTTGTGCCCGTGAGAAATATAAGCTTGGGACACAAATCATGTAGTTTTAGATTTTGTGACATCCGAACGGAAATTAATTTGTGTTGAAGACATATCTGTGCTCTAGGCCAACAAGTTTAGTTGCCATATAAAATGTATGGAGACCGACGCGCCAGATCAGTGTACGTGGCCCACGTGTGCCTGATATAGTTCTATCTCTAATGCTTGACTTTTCTAGAGTGAGTCCACCATGTTGTTAAACAATAAACTCGGCTCTAGCTCCGTTCGTGTTCCTCTAGTGTAGACACACCTTATGTCCTAGAGATAGTTGTTCCGGGTTTTGGTATCTGTGTGCACGCGACTTTTAATTTATGTGAACACACCTACGATACATTAGTAATTCCTAGTGATGGGCAACGTTTTTTAAATAGATATTGAATAAAATAATATTTGATAATGCTCAGCTAAGCGGAAGCACCTTATTTTGGCTGGCTTAAGTAACCCATGTATTACAAAGTCTTCGTTTGAGTCTAAGAAATTGATTGCTTGTTGTATGTTGCCATTAATCGAGGGTTTTATTTAAGGTCTCTGCAACTGCAGCGAAGTTGAGAGTACTGTAGAAGAATTAGAAGTATACAAAATTTAAACAGGATCGGTTCATTAGTATTTGCGTCAACTATAATCATTGCTCCACAATTTTACTGTTATATTATGTACTCGATTACGGAGACGCAGCGCGTCGGGCGGTCCGTCGTACATTGCCTTAGGTTTATGTTTGAACGAAACGCCCAACGTGCCGCGCTACGTGCCGCGTCTCTATAAACACAGCCTAAAAGTGTAGATGCATGAAATAATCCAATATTTAAATAGAAATATTAATGTAATATGTCTGAAATCAGTTTTTGTTTTTGAGACATCTTATCCTGTTTTATAGTAAATGGCGTCCAAAGTCCGAATGATGATGTCAATTGAGTTTTTTTATCATAGCTGAGGTCAGGTAAACACACTATCAAATATTGCACTTTGTCCGGTAGGTTTTTTTACCTCTTTTAATTAATTCTGCCCATGAAAATATTACAAGGCAATATTAATTTCATAACAATAAATGTAAAAGACATCAAAGTCTTTGACATTTAATATTAAAAAATAACATAAATTACTTTCTCTCATTTTTTCAAAATTATTTACAGTATATGCGAAACCTGAATATAGTTTATTCAGAATCAGTAACTGAATCGATTCCAATCATTTCTACACCATATTATATTTTTTCCTAAAAATATTTAAAAAAGGTCACATGTTGGACACCACCGACACTAAGTACAACACAGGTCATGGTGGCAGGTTATAGCGAGCATTAGGAGCCAGTGCAAACCTGGTTGCGAGAGCAAAACAACTTATCAGTCGCCTAGATGGCCCGGTGACTATGTATTTGTGCGAACAACCAGGTAACATAACAAGCTTATAACTATATAGCTTTATGAGTTTTTCATGATGCGGTTTTGTTTTTTATATCGATCCTTTACATAAAAATACTAGACGTGTGTTTCAGGTTTAGGTCACAAGTTGGACACCACCAACACTAAGTACAATACAGGTCATGGCAGGTTATAGCGGGCATTAGGAGCCAGCGAAACAACTCATCAGTCGCCTGGATGGCCCGGTGACTATGTATTTGTGCGGACAACTAGGTAATATAACAAGGTCAAAACTATATAGCTTTGTAAGAAAGAAAGAAAAGAAAGAAAAACATGTTTATTTGGCACACCATGATAATAAACAAAAGTGATTGCAAATTTTAATTAAACATAAAAAGAAAAAATAGAAATATAAACTAATAAAAAATAACAATAATAAGTTGCACGGCTGCGCCAAAAAGGTTCAGTTCAGCATATGTCAGACAACTGCGGCTACGCAGCAGTTAAAATACAAGCGTGTTTCAGGTTTCACTTATACTGAAAATAAGGTTGTATTGTGAGTCACTCAAAGCGATTATCGACATAGTTTCTATATTGTTATTGATCTGCGTTTGTTAATAAAGAAGTTAAATTTTAAATTATTAAAAATAATTAATAGGAAGGACAAGTATACTCAGGTGTATCTCCAATAGTGGATGTCTTTCGGAATTCTTCTCCTATTCAGACTAGAGCGAGAGGTAGCATCAGACTTACACTGACTAAAACCCATACGTGTTCCTTCAGCTGATTCATTCACGATTCAAGCTGCACGTTTGTGGAATGCGTTGCCTATTGAAGTGAGGCGTGCTCAAAAGCTTCTAACGTTTAAAAAATTGGTGAAGGAACATTACCTTTCACTTTGATTTTTCTTCTCCTAACTCATTTATATATTTTTGATATTTATTAGTTTATTATTTGGTATTGTATGTATGTATTCGGATTATTATTTCTATATATTATTTCTGATGTTTGTATACTGACAACCCTAAATCTATCACCTTTCACTCAGTCCATCCAAAGGTTGTCTGTAAGAAATTGCCCTGTGCGATAAGATAATTATGCTTATTTATAATAATGTCTTTCCTATATTTATTATTTATGCGGTGTACAATAAAGAATATATAAATAAATAATAAATAAATCAATAACTATTCCGAACAATCCCACAGCTCAACGTAATTCGTCTGAATCATAAAAAAATTTAAAACCTATATATCAATACTAAGCATTGTATAAAAATAATATCAACCAACCACACAAACTCCTCAGCTTTATAATTAACATAAATTCAAAAGGAAGAAAGTAAGGAAAAAAATATAAATTAATATTTTTGGCACAGTGACAGTTTACTTCGTAATGCCTTTGACTAAAATTATTTCTCACTTTGACCGAAATATCCGGTATTTTTTATCTTTTAAGGTAAAAAAGGTCTTAGGTCTTTTGATTTTTAGGGTTTCATGTACCTACATTCTTCTTTGATTATTATTATTGAAGGAAGTTGTGTTATTTCCTTATGTATCTCTCAGCTGAGTGATTCATTATACAATAATTTGTTTATTAAAAACAAATTAATATATAAAATCCATAAAGACGTCATAGTGCACGCGTCTATTGAATGAAATTAATAATGTATATTAAAATATATGAGTATTTATTTGTTCCTAGGTGAAGTACCGTTTTGAATCTCTAAAAGTATTTTTTATGTTATGTTATTTTTGCGTTTAACAATTTATTTTTATTTTATACTGTAAATTCTGAAACGTAAACTTACACCCGGTTACTAGAATGAAAATTATTTTATCTACTCAATACAAGTAGGTACAATATTAATGAGAAAAATTGTCGAAAGTACGTTTAAATAGCAGCAGTAATTGGTTGAATGATTTTAGAAAACCAATCGTGTAACCTAATTTTTTTTTTAAACAAAAATTTTTTTTTCAATTCGGTTTTGCCAGTGTCATTTCAATGTGAGTAAAAATGTGTTAAGGTGATGGGGTAAGTGGTCCTTTGAGCCGAATTTATCTTAAAATGAAAATTATTCTTTCTGTAGTTATCTATGATGTGGAGTTCTGCAGACTTCTGGAAAGAGAAAATATAGCATTTTAATTAATTAGTTACTACCAATACGAGAATCTTTTCCATAACAGTCACTATCTACAATGAGGAGGTGTAAAAATTCTAGAAAAATAAAGCTACTTTCATTGATTCAGAAATAAAATAAGACAAGCCACAAAAAATATAAATAGACTAGATTCTGCTAACAGCTTTGCTCGCGTGAAAGTAAATAATAAAAAGTAAAAAAAACTAAAAACAACTACAACAATAAAAAAGCGACGATCACATGTTAAAGTTTTACGGCTGGTACCAGTGGTGCTATTTCATAAAAAAACGCGACACCCAAATAGGATACATTGGATTGTCAACCTAATGTACCTATAATTTTGATTGTTAATTCAATGTATCCTATTTGGGTGTTCGTCGTTGCCGAAGCGCTGCGTTTTCTTAGAGAATAGCACCACTACACGAAAAGGCATTGAACGATTTTGGAACGCTTGACAAGGAAGAATAGAAGTAACTTGAAATGCAAAGAACATGGGGTAAGGACAAGAAGATGATGAAGATATGAACTGCCTCCCTAGCCAAGTCACAATAGTTTCGTTTAGCGTGAACGCTTGGAGTTGGTCAAACCCCAATTCCTTTGTTTTGACGTCATTTCAACAAAGGAATTGGGGCCGTGGCCAACTCCAAACGTTCACGCTAAACGAAACGATTTTAACTTGGCTAGGGGGACTGATTAAATACTTACTTCTTGGAACACTTTTTAGTGTAGATTTTGATATACTGTCACTATCTTCAGACTCTGAACACACCTGGAAACTCGTTTCTGTAAAAAAAAATACTTTTTTTGACAAACATATAACCTGACAATTGACATAACCAAACATAAACAAAAATAAAAGAAAAGAAACTTAATTTTAACAAATACAGTCTATATAATAATAAAAGTTGTTACACTCTTTTTTTTTTTTTTTCACTTCGTAAAATCAGTCACTGAAAAAATCGCTAATGCGTGCTTGTATAGAAAGCCATGTGTTACATTTTTTTGCGGTTTCAGACGTACGGGAAAACGCGGGTGTTTAATCGCAGTGCGTGCTAAGCACAGGTGCTAAGCCTAAGACTTGAAAAAAAAAACAACTTATGTGGTTCAATCTCCAGTTTCTGTATTGAGATTTGACCGTTGAGTAGAGTACGCGGCAAATAAGTCAAATCATTTGCTATGGTTGCGCGCAGCCCGCCGCTTCTATTGAGATCCAAAAATCGGTTATTGATGATGGTTCAACTTGTGTGACGACATTAATAACCGATTTTCGGGTCTCAACCAAAGTGGGGGGAAGAGCGAAGCAATATCAAATGGTTCAACTTATTTGCTGCGTATGTGAAAATTAGAAAGAAATACTTTTTATTCGCCGGATAAAGGCGCAAGTTACAGGTTAACAAGGAATAATTAATTAATTAATTTTGTGAGAAGTATGCGCCACGTCCGGGTCCGCGCAAAATGGCCGAGCACTCAGCTTAATGCCGTGACCCCACGCAGAATGCGACGAGTCTACGACGCTGGTTTTCAGTGCGGGCCGGTGACGATGTAGGTGCTATACCTAACGCTACATAATCATGACACTTTGTTACACTTTAGACTGTAAGTAGGTAAAGTTTAAGAAGTTATTAGCATCGAGTTCTTTACAACCGTAGTTATAACAAGTAAAGCTAATTACTTAAGTAAATGTAATTACTTAAGTAATAATTTGTATTCTATAGTTAGGAAAAATTTAAATTTTTAATGAAGATTTTTAAGTTCAAGTAATAATTTTATAAGAAATTGTTTAGCAACAAGTATTTATTTCCTTAAATACGTGTGTTAGAAACTGAGGTTTAGTTTTTTTAATGATATAATGTCACACACACTATCACACAACGTCGTCTAGTCCCAAGCTAAGCAGAGCTTGTGTTATAGGTACTAGACAACTGATAAACATACTTATATATTTCTAAATACATACCTACATAATATAGATAAATTACACCCAGACATAGAACAAATGATCGTGCTCATCACACAAACATTTGTCCTGGATGGGAATCGAATCCACGACCTCCAGCATAGCAGTCAGGGCCACTAACCACTAGACCAACAGGCCAGTCGCAGTACATATTTATTGCATATTGGGGCTCTTATTGCTTGACTTAAAAGAGATCTATTTTATTTAATAAACAGACCATATGTCAATGAGCAATTATTTCACGTTACGGTAAATTTCTTATTATTTAATGACGTCATGAACGGCCTATTTCGACAAGCTAGAAACGACAGTCATTCAATGATAAAGAATCACCACGACCACAGTGACTAGTAACTATACAGTGTGACAATACCAAAACTTCTAGTATGCAGTGTTCGCGATAATCGATTTTTTTATATCGATAATTTTTGTATTTTATTTAATCGTGATTAAATACGTCTAGATTCAAAATTCTTATATATTAACATAATCATCTTTCGGCTCAGTGAAAGAATGTTTAAGTCTACAGAAAATATTAGGCAGTTTAATAAAATTCTCTTCTATACTAAATGTAACGCAATACTCCTCTTTTTTTTTGTACCACCATATTTTTTTTTATTAGCGTAATTAACTATTTATTTAATCATAATGATCACAAAAAATAATAAAATTAATTATTCTTAATTGTCAATTGTTAATTTTTAATCGTTAATCTGATTAAGTTTTTACCAACATTGCCTCTATACAGCAATAATATTTCAGACTTTTCAAGACGCGAAGAATTTTTTTTTGGCGGGAAAGAAGAATACTCTCTTCTGGGCTTACGCGTTACAGTCAACTGTTTGTATACAAAATTATTATTATTTTACCATAACACTTAGAAACGAAAAATAAAAAAATCCAATTAATAGTTTGAATACCGAGAAAAAAAAATATTCATTTATTAACAACCTCCCACTGGTTAAGTATGGATATGTGGCTAAAAAGACATTGTGTCAGGTTTTATAATACATTTCATCATCTGTCAAAGTTGTCAAACTTGACGTTTAATGTAACTTATAATACAGTAAATGTATTATACCATAGATTTAGTTACTAATAATAATATTAATCAAACACAATGTCATGAACCTAATTAATAAAAAAATATGTTTATAGGCAATTAATATTTGACGTAAATAAATCGTTTATTTAGACCAACAATGTTGTACATTTCATAAACCAACCAAACTGCGTTAAATTTTTTTCACGCAGGTCTTACCTGTATCATATCTGTGTTTCGCGTGTCGACTAGGCAAGTCTTGGTTCTCCACGTGACCGAAAGTCCGGAAGCCCACTGCGAATTGCGCATATGGGCTTATCTCGTACAGTTCTGAAAAAAACAAACTGATTTTATATTGGGTAGTTGTTCACTAGGAGGACCAAGGTTGCCGACATAGCACGAAGAATCGCCAAACTAAAGTGGCAACGGGCAGGGTACATACAGTGCTCACAAAACTGAGGCTGTTGGAGCCGAAAGGTTCTGGAGTAGCGGCCGCGAACGAGAAGACGCAGCGGTGGAAGGCCTCCTACAAGGTTGTCCGATGACTCGGTAAAGATGGCGGGAATCCGATGGATGCGAGATGAGCACAACCGTTAATTGTAGAGACAGACATATAGACAGACGGGCAACAAAGTGATCCTATAAGGGTTTAGTTTTTCTTTTGAGATACGGAACCCTAAAGTTAGAAATTTAAATATTAGTTAATTTTTAACCGACTTCAACAAAAAGGAGGTTTCTCAATTCGACCGTATATATATATGCTTTTTTATTTTTGTTCGCGGATAACTCGGTTGTTTATGGACCGATTTGCATATTTTTTTCCCCTTAAAGGGTATACTTCCAGATTGGTCTACTTAATTTTTTTCAAAATCCAGTTCTAATGATGGAATGTATGAGGAATCGAGGGATCTCCTCAAATATTATAGGTAACCATATAATGATTTTGCTATTTTTATCGAGGACTTAAGCATTTACAGTCAAAAAGTAACATTTTGTTGGAGTGGAACTGGTGAAAAAGACCAGAAATGGCCAACGAAACTTCATACTCGCATAGATATCACAATGAAGATAGTTAAGCGACTATGACAATACAAATAAATAAATGATTCTGAATAGTTATGTTGAAAATGGTATCATCAAAGTGACCTGATGATGATGACGGAGCCGGAAGATAGGTAACGGAACTCCGTAACGAATCAATGTATCTTAGCCGTGTTTGGGCTTGTTAGAACTGTCATGAGATGCACTTTGGCTATAAGGTACTATCAAACTGATCTGATGATTGAGCCGAAAGGTGGAAGGTAGTCACGAGAACCTTATAATAAAACAATGTATCCTAGCAGTATTTGGGTTTATTGGAATTATCATGAGAAATAGGCACTCTGGTTATAAGTGCATCGCAACTAAAAAGTGTGAAACAAAAAAGATTTTACAAAAAAAAAAAAACCGACTTCATTAAAAAAAAACAATAAAAGGATTTAAATAACTTTAATTTCGGAAGTCGGTGTTAAATAAGAAACAAACAATACCGAGAAACACCGAGTTCCGAAATTAAAGTTATTTTAAACCTCTTAGTGTTTTTTTTTTTAATGAATTCAGATTTTTTTTTTTTGTAAAAAGTTTTTTATGTATAGGAATCTCGGAATAAATGGAATGACGGGGGCGCAGCAGCGGGCAACAACTAGTTGTAAATAATTTCCTCTTCTAGGTTTTCGCAATAGTTTCCATAAATATTTTATTATGTTACTAGGCAGATAGTACATACTGTTGTGGTATACAAATCTATCTCAATAGACTACAAACATGTAGGTATATTATATATAAGGAAATATTTACTTGATAAAACATTGCTTATGTCATAGGAAAAATATTTTTTTTTATCTTTTATAAACAAACATAATTATGAGACTCAAAATGGAAGGAAAACATCGAATAAAAAAATCGAAGACATTTGTGTTGCTATTAATCCCCACTGTGCCATCGTGAGATATTTTTTATTTGTTATAAAGTAGTGCTTGATTGCAATCATTTCAATAAATAAAAAATTGGATATCCTTACTACTTTTTTTTAATGTTGGAAAGAAAGAAAGAAAGAAAGAAAGAAAAAATATTTATTTGGCGACAGTCACCAGGATGACACACTTAAATACTCGTAAGATAAATAACCAATGACCAATGACTTCTCCAGCTTTAAGGCGGAGCGGGAGTGCGTTTCAGACTTTGAAGGCCAACGCTGCGTTAGCGCGTGCACGCGCGGTCCAATACAAAAGTGCTCCATCCGGGCGCCGCGCGGCACCCGTCGCGGGCAGCCGCGCCCCACGCCCGTCTTGCTACGTAATAATACATTAAAGTTCTCCATCGTTACGACTACATGCACACTGTTAAAGATGAAATAGCGACACTGTGCAGGTTGCGGAGGATTCGCCCGGGTGTCACCACTGTGCGGAACACCCGGAGGACACGGTGGAGCATACTGTAGAAGCTCGGCATGTCCTCGTGGGGGCGATCGGCGGCAGCGATCTCTTTCGCCGGGCCTTGGTTCAGGCCATGGTCCGGAGTGAGGAGGGATGGCAGGCGGTCGCCTGCTTCTGCGAAGCAGTAATGCTAGCAAAGGAGTTGGCCGACCGCATCAGGCAGAGGCACCATAGGCGCGGGCTTGCGGACGGCGTGCAATGGGTAGCACGCTGTCTGATCGTCTGGTAACCGACTGGACCGAGTCCAAGTCGTCGACGGCGCGTTCTGTTCCCGTGCGCCTCAAGGAGCTGTCAGCAAACCGTAGAGGCCCAGCCTGCTAGCTGCAGGCAGGCAGGGTCGAAGCCTGCTGGGGTCATGGGTCAGCTTCCGAAAATTAAGCTGAGTGCTCGGCCGTTTTGTGAAGTGGCGCATACTTCTCACAATATTAATTTATCCTTGTAAACTTGTTACTTGCGCCTTTATCCGGCAGATAAAAAGTTTTGCTTTCTATTTGTAAAGTTTAAATTGAAAAATAAAGTACTTTTTTTTTTTTAAACTCGACTTAATTTACGCATGTACGAAATTAATTTCTTTAAGTAAACGTCAGCTGATCAAGGTCAATGAACTGTAGGTAGTTAGTACGCAACGACCGACAACTGCCTACAAGGTCATTGACTCGTTTACTGAAATTAATTTCATACATGCGTATATTAATTCGAGTTAAAAAAGAAATGCTTTATTTTTTAATTTTATCTTTATAAATCGATAGTGTTTCATGTACCGGTTTGACCCTCCACGGGATTAAAACGACCAAAATTTAACGGTGTATATAGTTCTTTTTATTTAACTACACTATACTAAAAAATCTTGTCCAAAAGACAATTCTTCAGCTTTGACTTTAAACAATAAGGCATAGCAACAAAATTACATCCTTTATTTTATACCGATATATAATTATATACGTCATAAATACCAATTGAATTTAATTAAATTTTTAATCATTTTCCTTCAAAACGATGACGTCCATAATGGTTCTTGCTGGACCACATTGCATTGTTATCAATGAACGATTTACACTAAATTAATTGACAAAGATTTTCCTGTAACACTTCGGTGACCTTAAGTTTCCTGCCGGAAAATATAATACAACTGTTTAATACGAAACACGTGTCTAGAATTATTATGTAAAGAAGCTATAAAAATTTCATAACTATATCATGAAAAATCACAAAATTATAAGCTTGTTATGTTACCTGGTCTCCGCACAAATACATGATCAACGGGCTTAGGGGTTGTTTGTCCGCATTCAGCTGCGCGCAGGCGTCTAATGCTTGCTATGGCTTGCCGTGACCTTTGTTGTTCTTAATGTCGGTTTCGATATTCGTCCGAGAGTCGTCCATTAGTAATTTCTTGACTTACACAAATTACTGGTAACGATTTCTTAGGTTTCCTAAAAATCGCCTATGTTCTGTTATTATCCCTTTGCGTTCAAAGGTCCTGGTAGCTCTTCCAATAGTTATCACACAAGACCAGTTCACTACAACCTCAACTTTCTTACTAAGCGAGTTGAATCAGAATTTGTTGCTGTTTCAAAATGATTTCGTATTATGGTGTAAAAGGATAAATGTAAGCTAATATTATAGTTTGTTTGTCTGTAAGTATAGATCTGGTTTTAAAAGTTATGTCATCAATGGGATATAATATCGCTGTGTATTGTGTCTCGAAAAAAAAAAAAAACATTTTCCTGTTAAGCATAGGAAGAGAAGTTTCGGAAAAAGTCTTTTTTTTTCACAACTATCACACAACGTCTTCTAGTCCTAAGCTAAGCAGAGCTTGTGTTATAGGTACTAGACTACTGATAAACATACTTACATACATACATATTATAGATAAATTACACCCAGACACATAACAAATGATCGTGTTCATCACACAATCATTTGTCCTGGGTGGGAATCGAACCCACGACCTCCGGCATAGCAGTCAAGGTCACTAACCACTAGACCAACTGACAGGCCAGTCATTTTATTATTATGGTGTATATTTAGTTTTGTGGGGGAGTGGGGGCCCAGACGTTATTTTCTCCATACTCAGAAGTAACGGCCCCGACTTACAAGTAACACAAAAACCCTGTAGGCATTCGGTAATACCTTGTTTTACTCGAATATTTCACAAAACTTGTTCCATGTGTTCATGTACATGTTCACGAACATGTTCCACTACAACATTTTTGAGAAAAATTATCATCATTTAGAATCTTCGATTATACGAAAATTATTTATATTTATAATATATGATTCTTTTTATAGTGCTAAAGTTCACGTAAAAGAGCAGATTTTCAGAAGTCTTTCCTGGATTAGTTTTACACAAGTTTTGATTTCTATCTGTTTTGTCTATAATAATATCCACAAGATATTTGTCTATCCAAAATATCTGAAGAAATAGGTGTTAATAGCATCATACACGTAAGAGCGCTTGTATGTAAAAAACTTTTTACAAAAAAAATACAACCGACTTCAATGTAAAAAAAAGTTTCTATTATAGTTTAGTGTCTTCGTTGTTAACATCTCACCGACTTCCGAAATTAAAGTAATTTTATACTTTTTGTTTTTTTTTTATTTTACATTAAATTCAGTTGTATTTTTTTTTGTAAAATGTTTTTTATTTCACCCTTTTTGGTTGTAGTACCCCTCAGCTAAACATAAATAGATACCTTCCGCCATTCGGTTCCATCATCAAATCATCATGACAATTCTAATACCTAATACAAAACACGGCTAGGATACACTGATTTATTACAGAATTCCAGTTCTTCCTTCCGGCTTCATCATCAGATCAGTTCTATGTATCCCTTCCCTTTCTTCCTTCAGACAGTCACCGACTGCATGTATAAACAAAGCAATTTTACTTGTTACGACAGTTCTGCTATGATTTTTTGAAGAGTTCCCTTCTATATCTTCAAAGTTCATCATCAGATCAAATCAATATTCAAATCTATGGGACCAATTTGAGAGTATAATCTTTCAATAAAAATAAAAATTTTCAAAATCGGTCGACAATTGACTGAGATATCGATGAACATACATATAAAAACCTTTTCGAAGTCGGGGTAAGGAAAAATGTATCTGGATGGCCGGTCTTAATTATATAACGAGATGTGACAATCTTATTTGTTCATGATTGCATTTTTTCATTTAAGGGTCGCGAATTAAAAAATGTTAAAAAACACTGTTATCCTATCAACAGCCTGACTACTTTAATTGTCTTGATAGTTTTTTCGGCTATGAGCCCATCTCAAGAAAAAACCACTTACCGTGTTTACTATTATTCCTCATATGTATAGGGGCACTGTATATCCTATTTTGCGCGTTCATGGCGTTCTCCTTAACGTTGGCTAAGTTGGTATGCGATGTGTTGGCCGTCAAGTTGCCGCTCTCCGATTTGTTGTCCACTGTGATCGAGTCTCGATATTCTGTTAGGTTACCAGTTCTGAGAAGAAAGATTGTGAGTTGAATTGGTTGGGACAGTCAATGCGTACTAAAAATAGATTTTTTTGTTACTTTTTTTTAATACAGTATATGCTCTGCTCTAGGAATTGCACGTGTATTGTGGGTACATTTAAACATGTCTGATTCGGAATAAATTATCTATAGGGTATAATAATAAAGTATGTTGATAATGGTAAAAAAATCTGGGCAAGTGCAAGTCTGACTGGCATAATTATAAAGGATTCCGTACAACAATGTTAAAATCTAGCAAAAAAAAAAAAACACTTTTCATCTATGGAGAATCCCTTCAATTTAACTTTATTTTAATTTTATTATTTGTTCTTGTACCAGTAATAGCAGTACATATTCTGTGAAAACAACTCTCTACCTCTTACAGTTTGTGTGATACAGCTTTCTAACAAACGTACACACAGCGGAGGTTTAGTACCTAATAAAGTTCCTTTTGTATCCCTTCGGGAACAGAAACCCTAAAATTAGCTTAACCTCTCAGGCACCTGTGTACTAAATATAGTACACCTCATACCAGCTAATTTAAACCTTTTTACGTAAACATAAGGTTTAAGTTAGCTTGTACCGAGGTGTACTGAATTTGGTACACTTGTGCCTGAGAGGTCTGTAAAAAAATTTTGGTAGAAACTAGCGACCCACATACCTTTGTCTTTTCACGAGTATGTAGATACAGCTAAGCAAGCATATAGTGAGAAGTATAGAGCTGCAGATTATCACAAGCATATTTATGTCGAACAGCTCTGATGGAGGTCCCACTTCACCTGAAAAGAACAATCCATTAAAAACATACAAATTGCTCTGGCTTTATAAGGGCTCTTGTCCACATCAACTATCTGTAGCGAAGGAATATATGGCCTTAATATCCACATTTCATCACTCGAGCAGAAAACTTCCTGCCCTCCTAGCCAAGTTACAATCATTTCGTTTAACGTGAACGCTTGGAGTTGGCCACGCCCACAATTTCTTTGTTCTGACGTCATCTCAACGCTCAGTCACGTGGTCAGAACAAAGGAATTAGGGGCGGGATCAACTTCAAGCGTTCACGCTTAACGAAACGATAGTAACTTGGCTAGGGGGCAGGTCTCCATGAATTTTTTTTTGTTTCTATTTTTCGTGTTGTTTTCACTCTAATTATGTCCGATCAACGTATAGCTACCTGGATAGTTCTATCATTAGGTTAGTTAGCTGCCCCCCTGTACCTCTACCATGAGTTTTAAGCAATAGTATTCGTCGCTACTCGATATCGACGCCGTAAATATTTTGTATGGCAAATTTTGCAGCGCCTCTAGCGGTCACTTGCAGAACCAAAATTTGCCATACAAAATATTTACGGCGTCGATATCGAGTAGCGACGAATACTATTGCTTAAAACTCATGGTAGAGGTACTAGTCAATAATAGATTTTATTGACCAGGGGGCCAGCATATACTAAGAAATCGATAGACTTACTGCCATCCTCATTCTTCGTAGCAAAGCTATAAGTTGTAGTGACACTGCCAGCCTCATTGGTAGCAGTCACTCTGAGCTGGTACCACGTGCCGGGGGTAAGGTCGGAGATCGCGAACGTTGGAATCTTCGACTGGTAGAGAGATGGCAGGCTCCAGGATGAAAGGTCAGAGTACGGCTGTGGAAGAGTGAGGAATAGTAATCTATTATTCAGTTTAATACTAATTACTTAATTCATTATACATTGTATTTGAAATATTTGTTATTTATTTATCGTGCACACCTACCACAGTGTTGTCTTTTTGTAACCCAAAGGTTGACTGGTAGAGAATGCCTTGTTGCATTAAGTCCGCCTATGTACCACTACTATACATGAAGTTTAAATAAATAAATACTATACAATAAGCTGGTGTTAATGCTAGTGAGTATCTTTCTTCTATGTAAAAATTCTCGCACGTAGCTATTTTCAAAATTAAGAGGAGCCTTTCTCATTCGTCAATCGCCAACAGAGACTGCATACCGAAAAAATATCGGTTAACGGTATGACATTATACCTTTTTATTTCAATACCTTAAAATAACGGTACCCGTTATTTTTCACTACCGAAAAATTACGGTACCTAAATTTTTCACTACCCAAAAATAACGGTACCATTATTTTTTACGGTACCTAAACCTCTAACATAAAGGTATCCTTTGAAACCCCTACTCCCGCGCTTTTTCGTCGTGCCAATCGCAATACACTTGTCGCGATAGCTGGCAACGTCGCATTTATCGTAGGTACTCGCACGAGAAATAATTTCGGTACCGGAATTATTTCGGTTGAGTAAAGGTTAAATAAAGGTATAGCGGTACCTATAAAAAATAGCGCTATCGTTACTGTTTTTATACCAGTAGCGTAACCCTATACCTTGACCGAAAACGGTCCCTGATCGTCAATGACAGCATGATAAAAGAGCTAAGAAGTTACACGGGTTGTCTGCTCTTAAGCAATGATATCCAAGGTTGGTCCGTAGATGGGTGACTAATCAATACCTGCTTAAACTCAACTGTAATTTAAGAATTTTTGACTAAAGTAGACACAAAATGTGATACTAGTCTCATCTAGGGGTAACGTATTACATAGGTAATTGTGAACTGTAACTAAAATACCATGATATGTATGTTAAATGTACCATAAAAATCTGGGAGTAAATAGTCTTATTTAAACGAATATAAAATACATTACTGGAAAACTAGATGATGTAAGGTTGTGTCGTGTTGTGTCGTACTGTGCTGTCACGTGTTGTGTTGTTCCGTGCTATGTTGTAATGTGTTATTATGTGATGTTGTTTCGAGTTGTACTGTGTTATGTTATGTTACCATATTATTATGCGCTCTGATCCACGCCCTGGCGCCGAGCTGCTTGTACTCCACGTCCAGCACTCGCAGCGCGCAGCCGCCGTGTTCCCAGCCCGCCAGCTGCACGTATATGTGTGTCGAGTTGCTCCACAGCCATTCATTGGAGGTTGGAGGTATTGGTACTGGAAATACACGAAAATAAGGATTCTATAGATATTTTCATTTTTGAGTTAAACAGACAAGGTAACTCCGAGCATAGCCCTTTCTTATATATTTATATTCTTTACTGTACACAAATTACATTAAATAAACAATAAAAAAATAGAACAGGTGATGTACACAAGCGAGCTTAATTGCTTTTTGGGTGACTTGTCTTCTTGAAGTGTTCTTATGAGGCCTATTGTGAGCGGAAACGTTTCAAAGCCATAATTTAATTTTACTTCAGTTGCCAACACATATCTTAATAGACGTAAAACCTTATTTTTAGTATATGCAAAACCTGAAACACCTGTCTAGTATTTTTATGTAAAGAATCTATGTATATTTCAAAACTGTATTATGAAAAATCACGAAGTTATATGCCAGTTATGGTACAGTCAGCATCAAAAGTTGATGACTACATTTAGATTTTCAAAATCGCTGTACACCGTATTATACCTAAATCGCTCAACATAACAAGCGCCAGAAATGAATGATTATCATAAAATAAGTAGGTGACCATTACTTTTCAAAAGTCGCTAAACAAAGTTATAGTAAAAAAAGCATAACATTCTTCGTCTCTAAAGTTTCTGAACAAATTTTAGACAAAAATAGCATACCATCGTTTATCTCTAAAGTCCCTGAACAAAATGCCATTTCATTTTGTTCAGGGACTTTAGAGATAAACGATTTTGGGTTTAATATGTGTGTGTATTTTTTTCGGCAGGTATGTGTGTTTGGTATATATATTAAGTAGACACATGCACATGTAAATCACCACCCTTTTATTTATTATCAACAAAATTAAATTAAATGGTTCGATAAATCAATACAGATAATTATTATTTGTTTTAATTACAACTCAATACAATCATCTATACTATATACTATAATATTATAAAGAGGAAAACTTTGTTTGTTTGTAATGAATAGGCTCAAAAACTACTGGGCTGATTTTTAAAACTCTTTCACAAAATCAAATCAATGTTTTATAAACAAAAACAAGGTATGATTTTTTATCAATTACAATTATGATTAGACTTAAACTACTTAGAATTAAAACCTAGTGTGTCCCCCATTAGCATCGATGACATTTTGGAGACGTTCTCGCATGGAGTTTACCATATTTGCACAAGTATCTCGTCCTCTAAAATCTTCCCAGATTTCTATGGCGTGATTAAGTAAATTTTCCCTTGTTCGAGGAGTGCTTTCATCCCAAGCTTGGACCATAAGCCCCCATAAATTTTCGATGGGGTTAAGGTCTGGGCTCTTTGGTGGGAATGGAATTTCGACAATGTGATCAGCGTTATCCCGGAACCAAGCTCTGCACACTCGGGCCATGTGGATTGAACAGTTGTCATGTATGAAATGTATTGGGGCCATATCAGGTAACACTATTTGTGCTGTGGGCAGTAAAACATCTTGCAAGATGTCTTTGTAGCCTTCGGCATTTAGCCGACCACCAATTTCTATCAGTTCCCCTGGTCCACTTTTATTCATCCACCCCCAAAGACCCACAGAAATCCTTCCACTGGATCTATTTTCTAATAAGTGCTCCTCTTGATAACGGGTATTATTAATTCTCCATAACGTAATTCGACCGTGTTCAGAAGATGTGAAGGTCTTTTCATCAGCAAATATTACATTGGAAAAATCAAAATTTAAATATCGTTCTGCAAACTGAAGTCTTTGCAACTTATGTCGAGCAGTCAATTTTAACTTACGGGCTGGTTTTCGGCAATGTATACCACCTTCGTGGAGACGTCGGCGAACGGTGGTTAAAGAAATATTGTTAGCTATAGCTACATTTCTGGTTTGAAGGAACGGAGTCTCTCTGAATTGACGAATGATATTTACGTCCTGTGTTCTTGAAGTTTTTCTTGGTCTACCGGTCTTCTTAATTTCATCAACGTTTCCTTCATTATCCCATCGTCTTATCCACAAGTACACGGTATTACGCTACAAAAAAAACATGCATTAGAACCTAACACCTTATTGATCGGAACCTATGACCTATACCTATATATATTTTTTAAGTTTGAATTGTATTCTATATTTCAGAATGACTAATAATGATTACTTTGTAATTAAACTTCACTGATATTATTGCGTTATGAGATATATTTCCGTCAATATTTTATAGTCATAGTCATAGTAGTCATTGTTGTGTTTGTTAGATATTTTCATACATTTAAATGAGGCACAGAGGATACGATTTACTGAGTGATCGGCCCGCCCGCGGCTTAACGTTGTATTCGTCGCCGCCAACAAGTTATTCCCACTGCTGGGATACAGACCTACTTTCTAGAAAACCGTATTTCAGTGAATATTCAGAAAGGTTACTTAAAAAATATCATCATCAGCCATATTTTTTTAATGATCCCACTGCTGGGATACAGGCCTACTCTCTAGGAGACAGTATTTCAATGAATATTCAGATAGGTTACTTAAAAAATATTATCACCAGCCATATGTTTTTAATGTTCCCACTGCTGGGATACAGGCCTCCTCTCAAGGAGACAGCATTTCAATTAATATTCAGATAGGTTACTTAAAATAATATAATTATCAGCCTTTTTTTTTAATGTTCCCACTGCTGGGATACAGGCCTCCTCTCAAGGAGACAGCATTTCAATGAATATTCAGATAGGTTACTTAAAATAATATAATTATCAGCCTTTTTTTTTAATGTTCCCACTGCTGGGATGCAGGCCTCTTCTCTTGGAGAGGGATGGGGCCGTAATCTATAACAGGGGCCCAGTGTGGGTTGATTTATTTAAAAAATACAGAACCAATCGATTCATACATAAAATACGGTATCAAATGGTATTATATCGTTTAATACGGTATTTTTCGTTTAATACGTAATAAACGAAATTGTATTATACCGCACTTACATCTCTAATCCTGTATAATCTCAAAATACATAAAATAAAATAACTTACAGCAACTCAAAGTAATATATATGTCTATGCAGCAACTCCCATTTCTCTAGCTATTTCGGCAACAGAAAGTCCTTCTTCTCGCAATATCACTATTTTGTGACGTTCATATGCAGTAATATGAACATTAAATGACATTATAATGTTTATTTGTTACTAAAGCGCAATTGATAACTAATACAATAAATAGATGAAAAATAATTGCAACCGCAATGGTCTACATCCGATACAAAGTGATAATTAAGTAGAAATATTATTTTTACATTCAAGGGTAAACAATTTTTCAAATACCCACAATTATGTTTCCCTAAGAATTGAATTAAAACGGAATTTGTGTTAATTTTGAAAATGACTCTTATATGTATACAGATTAGGTTCTAATTCAATCGTAACTATAAAAATCATAAACTAAGTCGACGGTATGAATTTGAACAGAATCTGTGTGATTTTTGAAAATGAGTCTTATTGTTTTACGAATAAGGTTACAATTCAATCGAACTAAAAAAATAATTAATTACGTGATGGTATAAATTCAAGCAGAATCTGCGTGATTTTTGATAGTCAAATATGGTTACTATTCAATCGTAATACAGCAACATCGTCAACGTTTTTAGTTTGCAGTTCAGCTACTTTTGATAGTATAAGTTTACACGCTACGAATCCGAAACAAAGTAATGTTCAGTAACTTTTGCTATCAATGATTTTAAGTTATTTTTGGACGTCGTGATTACACTAGATAACCAAAACAAGCATTTTATATTGTTCAGTGATTTTTGTAAAACTTATTGATATGATGTTTTCGGATATTATAACGATCAGCAATTTTTGACAAAATGGTGTTCAGTGACCTTTGAAGAGTAGTGTTCAGTTAATTTTGAACTTAAATGATGTTCATTCAATACTGGCGCCCTCTCTTGTTAAGCGATTTATGGGTGATATAATGTACAGTGATTTTGAAAATTTGAATGTGGTTATCGACTTTTGATGCTGACTGTACCTTTGGTGACTTATATACATGGTCACTAGAACACCTGGTGAGAGGTTGTTTTGCTTCCGCACCCAGCTGTGTGCTGGCACCTAATGCCCACTATGACCTGCCTTGACCTGCGTTGTACTTAGTGTCGGTAGTGTGTGTGCAACTTTTGACCTTTTTAAATATTTTTGGGAAAAAATATAACATGCTGTAAAAACTGTTTGGAATCGTTTCAGTTACTGTTTCTCAACAAACTATATTCAGGTTTCGCATATACTAAAAATAATATATTTTTCTTAGAAAATAAGGTACTTACCTCCTCCCAACGTACTGACATCCAAATAAGCCGGTTGTGAGGTCCCCACTTTGTTAGTGGCAGTGATCCTCAGAGAGTACTTCGTGCCGCACTTCAGGCCGGTCAGGGCATGTTTTTGGACTCCTGACAGGTTGGGCAACTTGTTGGCTGGCCACGCTTCTCGCCATGGACTGTTGGCTTCTTTCCAGGTAAGACTGTAACCTGTAAAGTGAAGTTTATTATATTTTTCTTCTTATTCTTCTCTAAGAGTTCCTACGTTTCCTCACATTAGGACTTGCTCCTAGATATGCAAACTCCCATGACATTAAATACTCGGCAAAAATATCTGTGGACTATATAAATATTCGATCTATAAGGGAATCGTCAGCTGGGCGAGTCCAATGAACTATAGGTAGTTAGTACGCAACGAGCGACAACTTTCTACAAGTTTATTGACTCATTTACTTAAAGAAATTAATTTCGTACATTAATTCGAGTTTTAGAAAAAAAGGACTTTATTTAAAAAAAAAAATATCTTTACAAATCGATGGTGTTTCATGTACTGGATTTACCCTCCACGGGGTTAAAATGATCAAAATTTAACGTTGTAAAAATGAAAAGATTTTTCCTTTCAAAATGCCAAAAACTATAAGCTACTTACTTATCTTCTGACTAGAACTCCTGTTGCTAACATAGTAAGGCTGCTCCCACTCCACCAATATGGAGTCTTTGTATGGCGTGGCTCTTAGTATAGGCGCCTCAGGTAGAGGCAACACGATGACTGTGTACTCCACCTGGTCAGAACCGTACAGGTTCTTGGCTAGGCAGGTATAGTTTCCACTTAGGGATTGGTCTATATCTGGAAATTGAAGGGTTTGAAATTAAAACTTGCGTCTACGCCAGATGTTTTATGAAGAGGAGAACACACCCTATAAATCCATAGCGGAATCGAATCCGCGGCGCGTAGTGTAGCAGTGAAGCCCATTGTAAGCGACCACGTTTCAGTGCTATATATTATGTTATCACTGGCAACACGCATTACTCATAGACTGGTCATAGTTTGGTCATAAAATGGTCATAGACTGGTCTTAGACTGTTAAAGACTGGTTATAGACTGGTTATAGACTGGTTATAGACTGGTTATAGACTGGTCATAGACTGGTCATAGACTGGACATAGACTGGACATAGACTGGACATAGACTGGACATAGACTGGTCATAGACTAGTCTATACTAGTCATAGCCTTGTCACGGCCTTCGCTCAATTCTATTGTGACATATGGCAGAAATAGAAAGATAGTTTAAGTACTTACTATTAATAAGAAGGCTGTCATCATGATTTCTGGTGAACCGTGGATGGTGAGTGATGATGTTATGTTTGTGATACCACACGGTGCGCGGTGGCGGTGCTCCCACGCATTGACATACGAGCAGGAGGGAACTGCCCACTCCTACTGATATTGTCCCTCCTAGAGACGCTACTCCAGCTACCACTGGAAAAAATAAAATAGAAATTAAGTAATACATAAGAACTACAGGAAAATAAAATTAGTTACATTGGTACTTCACATTGGCAAGCTTAAGTTTACCATAAATAAAAAAAAAAGAAACTAGTTTTGGCATCGACAAGTTAAAAAGATTGGCGAGTTCAATTTTATTTTCAATGTGGAAACAAAGGTGGTGTATTTGACGTATTAACGTTGTTCTGGTAAGTTCTCAATTACGGAGAGCCGGCGCGTAGCGCGGCGCGTTGGGCGGTTCGTACTACATTGCCATATGTTTGTGTATGCGGGAGCGATGACGCGGCCCACTGCTGCAATGTACGACGAACGTCCAACGCGCCGCGCAACGCGCCGCATTTCCGTAAACAATGCCTTAGTAATAACAATTTTTAGCTAATAGTTTAAAATTTGTGAAAATAACAGTTTAGTAATTACGATTACAGAATTATACTAAGAAGAGTATACATAGTTAGTTCTATAGAGGTAATCGTAATTTCAAATACATTTATCTGCCTATGAAATGATACATTTTTATCTTTTACAGTTGCAATATAATTTCTTAAATCATCTGTAAACTCGGAAAAGACTTTTTTTCGCATATTGTTCAAATGATTGGCGACGAATTATTTTTACCTATGTAACGCACCTACGGTCGCGAATAAATACTGTTTCTTTGGTTGTGAACTGTGTCCGGCGAATTAATTTTTATTTTATATTTTATTTGGAAGGTGAATCAAAAATATTTTTAGCTATGATTCAAGGAAATCTTTGCAGCCTTTTGTGAATAATTAATTTCTACTGTTTAGAGATTTTTTTTGAATATATAACGAAGGTTTTGTAAAGAATATAACAGTATTCCAGTTACGTCTATGTGGTACTCAGTCTCAAGTGGTCACTGATTACAGAGCGGAAACCCCAGTTTCCTCCGTGACATAGTCAGTAACACCTAGGCGCTACTGACCTTGCTTGAGGACCTGGGTTGGATCGAATGACATATTTATCCGCAAAGGACACAGTTTAGTCTTGGAGTTGCGGACACAAGCCTGAATTACAATAAAGTACAATACAAAAAAAACAAAGAAATACAATACAATACAATGCAATACAATACAATAAAATACAATACCTCTATGTGTCGGTGTATGCGACACCCTCCTGGTGGCACTTCCCTCGCCGGCGGCAGTACTGGCCGTCACCCAAGCCTCGTACGTCCTCCCCGACACCAGTTCCTTTACCTCCGCGGTGGAACGACCTTCCGACTCGATGCGGTACGTCGCCGGTGGACCATTGCTGCAGGTAACGGGTTATAGCTGTATTAGGTGTAGTTGGAGACTGATGAAGATTAAGTTAAGTATCTAGTTAGAGAAGAAGATCTTTATTGGTCAAGTTGGTTTTAAATATGTCGCAGTCAACTGGTTACACCTGGCGCCTAGGCTGTTTATTAAACGCCTAGGCCGTTATGGCTTGACTAGGTTTGTTTTTCCAGAATAGCATTGCTTATTTATATGTATGTATCGAAGTATGTATTTGATGTTGTAGCTACTTATTTCTTTTAGGTTTGTCTCTGCCATGTTTTGTTTCTGCACCACCCTAAGTTCGAAAATGCTTGGCATTAAGTCCGCCTTTGGAGCTACAGTGTTATTTACTAGTGCATAAAGTTTTAAATAAAGAAATTATCTAATACGCTAAATCCAAAGAAAGCTTTTTCTTAAAAGGAAATTCAAATTAACCTGGACGTAGGCTTCACATAAACGGTGTAGTGTAACAGTTCTCCGTTGGGATGTAGAGGCTTCTTCCAGCTGATGAGCAATGAAGATGATGATAGTACCAGGACTTTGATGTCGGCTGGTGGACCGGGCACTGAGAAAGAAGATTATAGAAATGGATTTAAGCGATATAGCAGTTTTTTAAATTGGAACTGGAAAATTGGATTAAGAGTTACAATAACAACAATATTTTTTTTTAAAAGGCATTAGGTAGGTACTTAGAAATATGTTAAATCGCTACCTATAAATAGCTCTAAGTATAGAAAAGCATGTGTTATAAAGACAGGCTCAACAAACCCCACAGCCAAACTATTACTACTCGTACAGTTTTGTAGGGCTTTAACAAATTGGCGGCAAAGTTTAAAATAATAATCACTATATTTAAAATTTACGTGTTTGGTACTCACCATCTTGAAGAGTAGCACATACTATAGGGTAGGAAAAGGGTCCTGCTCCATAGTTAGAGAACCCAGCTACCTTCACTGTGTAGTTAGTGAACTTCAGGAGGCCTTGTAAGTAGAGCTCCGAGTGTAATGACGTCTGGTTCTGCCAGGCCGCTTCTGAAGGTTTTTAGAAAATTTTGTTAAGAAAATGACGAGGAACATTATACTATTAACTATAAAATGGTTTTTTAATGTTAGTTTTCTTCAATACATTATTATCATTTTGACAAAACGTTTCGTGGACTTATCTATAAGAACTTAATTCTAAGGTTCAAACTGTAAACAAGAATCTCCTGCTAAGCCGTCTCTTAGTTTAACTTCCGCCCCTGTTCTGTCTCCCATTTTAGATTTTGTGACTGATGTAAAGATCCACTTAGATTTGGCATTAGATGGTTTTCGTAATTTCATTTTAAAGGGTTTAAGAATATTACGTACACAATTTAACAATATTAAAGAAACTGAAGTCAGTAATAGAGTATCGGAAGACAAGAAGGAATTAAAGAAGAAAATACGCTGTACCAACCCCAACTAACATGAGACAATGACAGAGAGATTAAGACTTACCATCAGTAGCAAACAACACAGTGTATCCCACAAGTGAGCTGCCCTGTCCAGGTAGACCGATGGGCTGCCAGCCGATACGAAGAGATGTCGAAGATACTGCTGTACATTCTACTGATGATGGGGCTTGTTCAGGGGCTGGAGGTAAGAACGATTATATAAGTACAAAGTTAATCAAATAAGAAACTTCAAAGACAAAAATGATGCTGTAGAATGTCATAGTTAATAATAATATATTTATTGAGTGTGCACGGTGACCTCTATCTTATTTTTTCCAATGTTAGTAACATTTTTCAGGCGGGGGCCAAAACCATAGCAGTATATATTTATTTTCCAATAGGGAGAATATAGCTCATATAGGGAGAATTGCGGGGTAGCGTCACTTTTGCTTTCAATATCTTACGAGTTGGCTTCGGTACCTAGTATGCCTTTTAAATAACCAGAAGGGTTCTAAGATGTATTACGATTATATAGTAGAGAAGATAATAATGATATTCTGAATAATATTAGATAGGAATTTATTTACAAGCACGTATTCAAGACGTACAAAAAATGTGCGTAAATGAGGGTATCTTAGGCGAAACAGCTAACGTAGAAAAATGTGCTAACACCACCGACGATACCATAATATATTGTGAAGTATTAGTTCAAGAAAATGTAATTGAACCATTGAAATGAAGAAGAAGAAGAAGCATTCTTTTAATCAATAATGAAAATAATAAATTCTGAGATTGTCAAAGAAACTTACCTCCTTCTCTTGTATCTTGAAAAACTGGTAGTGAGAATGGACCTGAACCTGCATTGGTAAAGGCTGATACTGATACCGCATACCTAGAAAAGTAAGATAGGTGAAGTAACATAATTGTCACGTTTGAAAATTAATAGTGAAAATGAACAGCAGAATACGGCCGACATAATTAACTTGGCGAGTCTGAAGTTACAGCGTATTGATGACTTCGATCTAAGCGGCAAGCGGTGCAGCAAGCGGGGCGGCATCAGTAGGCGATTGGTCGAGCGCGCGCCACTATGGCGGCTATAAGCGGCGTCAACCAATCGCCTACCGATACGGCCCCGCTCGCCGCGCCGTTCGCCACTAAGACCGAAGTCGTGAATGCGCCGTTAGGCTCTGCGAACGTGTGTGCACTCGTAAAAAAATAAAAGGCAACAACCGTTGTTAACAACAATAACAACTGTTATTGGCATTTTTTCTCCTAATCCACAGGGACATACACCTAGTTTAGGAGTCAGGGCGTTAAATTTTTTTTTTTTTTTTTTATTTATGATAGGTTCGCGCTTGACCGCCATCTCACCTGATGGAAAGCGACGATACGGTCGACGATGGATCGCGCTTACCTAGAAGAAACCCATTCACTCTTGACTTAAAGATTCCCGGTTTGTAGCCATCAGGAAACACAGACTCCGGCAGGGAATTCCACTCCTTAGCTGTACGCATAATAAAAGTGTTCCCAAAACGCTTTGTGCGTATAGGTGGGATGTCCACCATGTACCGGTGGCGCAACGCCGTACGTCTGGTAGTCCGATGATGGAACCGGCTAGGCGGAATTAGGCTATGCAATTCCGACGCACACTCCCCGAAATGCCGATTATTTATAAGCCTTTATATACTTAATGTCGTGCATTAGAATTTTATAACGGAAGGTTTAGTGTGGAAAATAAATTATTATTAATTTTTTAAACAATTTTTTTTTTTACGAGTGCATAAGCGCTAAAGTTCGCATAGCCTAACTTCAGACTCGCCAAGTTATGTCGGCCGTACTGTACCTACCTTGTGTTCTTCATAAGGCCACTCAACAAAGTTTCTTGCTTGCCAGATAGATTGGAAACTTTGATCGTGCGCGTGTCGGCTTCATCTGAAACTGGATGTTAAAGTCGAATTAGTTTCAAGTAGATAGATTTACCAAAGCAATTGTTATCTTGGGACTGAAGTTTATTTGACGATTTTAGACAAGTGTAGATTTAGGTATTAGTTCGATGTTAGAAATTTCATTTCGGTTCGGGCAAAATATGCATTTGATCGGAACCTCAGTTTTTAAGATTATTGCCTATTTGTCTGTTGGTTCCGGCTAATTTCCAAATAGGCTGGACTGGTTTTGACGGGACTAACAGATAGCTGTTGATATAAGGTACTCCTTAAATCTCCAAAACCAAAGTTACTACTTTGGTTTTTCATTTTCCAGGAAAAGATTTCAATCTATGAACTAAACAAAAAATTTTTTACTAAATTTTTTGCTGAAAAACGGAGACGCGGGCGATGTCGCAGGTAACAACTAGTTGCAAATATGAACGCTTAGTACCGATTTATAGAACCAGATAGCATGGTTAGGATCAGAGCACAATTATTTTACCTAATCACCTAGGGTTCAAGCATGCCTCCCAATGTTTTAGAAAAAGGAAACACAAAATTTATTTGAGTGCTAGTTTCAAAATATTTGAGCGTACTCAAATTAAATTTAAATTAATTTAGTAACAAAAATATTTTTAAATTGTACTAGTCTTTCATAATACATTTTCAAGCTTAAACTCAAACAATAATAATAATTTAAACCTTACCAGTGCCAACGCTCTGCGCCACGGCCTTCACATGGTAGCCTACAAGGACGCCGTTGTGGGTTTCCTTCAGCGGCGCCGACCATGACACGTGTAGTTCACCAGGGAGAGCTGTCTGCTCTACCTGCACGTTCACTGGGGCTGATGATGGAGCTGAAGGTAGTAAAAATATTATGGCAGTTTTTAGACGAGGCCGCTCACCACGTGGAAGGCAGAGGTAGTGGAGCGGATTCTGTAGTGGCTTACGTGGATTTCTTTTGATCAGTTAAAGAGTCCGAAGAACATATCCTTATGTCACAATGTATCTCGTGCATTGAGAGTCTAGGTGCCATACTTTTGGTTGATTTACAAGTATTAGGTATCGGCAGTAATCATGATAATTGAAGCTAACCAGATTTTAGAAATCCCATCACACATTTATGCCCGATATTTTCAAACAGGTTTAATTTTAAAAGACTTAGATTTAACAATACCAACCTTCTTCATGCGTAGTAAAATGCACGGGCGCTGTATACATCGAAACACCGACTTGGTTGCCCGTAGCGACACGGACGGCGTATGGTGTGGCTGGTCGCAGGTTCTGCAACTCTACTGTTTGACGGAGCTCCTGTTCTTTTCTGTGACAAGAGAATTAGTATATTACAAAGTAGAATAAAAAGGATAAATAAAGTCTTGTTGGTATATTGGTCAGAGCTAATAATGGGGTTATAAGTTGAGACTAGATGGCCAGAGGTTTTTATAGGATTCTCTACGACAGTATCGGTAGCAGTTTGAAGTCTGGATTTGCGCCTGGGAAAAATTAATGACCTGAACAATAATTTGATAGATCTTGAAAAGGCTTTCGATTGAGTTCCACGCCGTTTACGTGGCAATCACTTGGTAGAACAGCTTCTCGAATGTTATATACGAAACTTATGGGATAAATACTGTGATGTAGGAATAATAGTCAGGAGCGCAACTGATCTGGGTCAAGAATTAACCGTAAAGGTGAGAGTCTCACAAGGCTCTACACTGAGACCACTTTTATTTAACTACGAATTGGATCTGTTTTTTAATTTTCTTTCTACCAAAGAAACCTAGGCTCCACTTTCCTAAAGTAGACGACAGAGTTCTTGTAAGAACATAAGCGGTAATATGCACTGAGGTCAGTGTGTGCTTTCACGTACCTGGTAACATTCATAGTAGCAGCGTGCTCCCAAACGGCGTCGGTGTAGTGCGTGTGCGAGTACTGCAACGTGTAGTGTCTCGCGTGCGCACGGAGAGTGTCCCGCCAGGAAATGGAGGCGGTGCGCGAGCGAACTGTCTCGACGCGCACGTCTGATGGTGGAGTGGGAGGCTCTGGAAAAAAAAAAGGAGTAGAGAAGGAGTATAACAGAGTAGAGAATATTTACAATCTTTGAATGGTTAATTAAGGGGGAATCTGCGTTCTTCTAACAATCTTTTACTCATTTGTCCTTCCCATACTTCTGATTTTGTTCACTCTTCCATTCATATTAAGTCCATACTTCTGTGGAATGCGCTTCCTCTCGACATCAGGACGGGCACCAGTTAGTATGCATTTAAGCGGAAGTTGCGGGATTATTTTCTCCACAATTAGCGGAGTCGTCTCAAAAACCCCCTTCTTTTACTTTATATAAATGTATGTATATGTAGGTATATTATATATATAAATATATATGTATGTTTATTTTATTCATATATGTGAACTTTTTTTTTTTATGCACCTGCCATGTTTTCTCTTCACCACATCACCACCCTAGGTTGACTGGTAGAGAATGCCTAAGGCATTAAGTCCGCCTGTGTACCTTTGTGTTGCATGAAGTTTTTATAAATAAACACTTGACTAGGTCAGTACATTGATGGGTGATACACTGAGACTTCTCCGTGCCCCGGAAAGTGCGCTAAGCTTTTGGTTCTGGCTGTCATTTGTAGATCTTTTACGGGACGCCAGAATCCTGAAATCTAACACCAGGTTTGCCAAGGTGTATTGTGATCAACGAGTAGACCTGACGGTCAGATTTTCTAGCGTCTAATTACCTACAATGGCTGTCAAAGATCTACGAGTGACATACATGAGAAGCGGGTGCCACCACGACCATGGGACCACTGGACCATGACGACACATTCTCCTTGATTTTTTATATATGAAGGTCAAAAACATATTTTGAAAAAATTAGCCGTCGGCTCTAGCTAGCATCTATGCGTAGCTATAAAGTATATACACTACTGTATCCAACAGGTTTTATTACCGAGAAAATAAACTAAGATCTTGGACTAAAATAAATGCTTAAAAATGCATACCCAATATGGTAAGATGCACACTAAAGCTAGCAGTTCCATAAGGGTTGGTGGCTCTACACTGGTACAATCCCGCGTCTGCCGTCTCCGAGTACTGCAGGTTGATGGTGCTGATCACGCCGAGAGATGTCTTCGATTCCGATATCTTTGATCTGTAAAGAGAATTAACTTAGGTTATTAAGGCCACGGCAACTCTCTCGATTCCCGCGGACCTATTAGCTTGCATCGGCCCTACTGGACCTCTTTTCTTCAAGATTTAAATTGAAGCATGAATCAATTTATTTATGTAAAATCTTTATTGTACACCGCGTGAACAAAAAATTTAGGAAAAACATTATTATAAATATGGGTACAATAGGCGGCCTTATCGCACAGGGCAATTTCTTACAGACAACCTTTGGATGGACTGAGTGAAAGGTGATAGATTTAGGGGAAATAATACTAATAAGACATAATAATACCATAATAATCCTATGTAACAAAATATTGTTACAATACGTAGCATATAAGTTGAACCAAAATAGTTTTCTTTCATTCTACGGATTGATAGAAAATATATATTATTACCTCTGACTAATAAAATCTAGTGCATTTCCATCATGAGTCCATGTGACTCTGATAGGGTCGTCTCCCAGTGGTCGGCACTCTAACGTCACGGGGTGACCAAGACGTGACGTCACGTTAGTTGAGGAGGATTCGAAGTGAACAGGCTCTGAAATGTAGAGAAGATTGATATTAGAACAGGTGCAGTACATTTTTGTTCAATGAGATGCAAAAAAACGATCCAGAGTCCTAACTCATAGAACTGATTTCGTATATTCAAATGCCAGAATTTTCATTGAGTCAATAAAGTAAGCCTAAACTGCAGGACATTCAGTAGAAACCACATTATAAGACTCACTAACAATTTTACGTCAGTTGGTTTTAAACCTTAAGGCCTTTATTCCTTTAGGGCATAGCACCAACGTGATTTTGTGGAGGCGATGGACGGCGGGGTTTTTATGCGACCGGCTCTGGTCGATGCCATGGTACAGAGTGGTAAGAGGGAATAGATGGCGGTCACTTCTTTGTGCGAAGCGTGCAAAGGAGGCGGCCAAAACTGTGAGGCGGAGACAAACCTCGTACCCATAGAAGGTCAAAGGCCGTAAGATGATATCTGGTACGACCATCTAGTTAGGCCTGAGTCGACTAGAGTTTCAAGCGTTTCAAAGAGACCTAAGCAAATCTGAGGGGGCTCAGTAGGGTCGACGCCTACTAGGGCTGTGGGGACGTTTCAAAGAGTGCGAGTCAGTAAAAGTCTGACATCAACTCTCTTTCCATCTAGAGTGGAAGTCATTGGATGATTGCCCACTTTAAAGAAAGGGCCTTTTTCCTTGGGCTGCGGAATTGTTCGGAAAATTCCTTGCGACCCTAGAACGCAAAAGGGAACTGAAGGAACACGGCTGTATTTCAGGCAGCTAAGTTCAGACTTAGCTAGAAGAAGAAGAAGTATCAGTACTTCTCGGTCTATCCAGAGTGAGCGAAGTGATTTGATGATTTCTCACCCGTTTCATGCGCTTTCCTTAGGAATGGCTTCGTTGAAAATTATTGTTATTTAAAAAAAGCTACTCACTATTAACACTCATCCACACTGTCTTGCTCAAAGGCTGCCCAACTCCATTCTCCACATTGCAGGAGTATAATCCCTCATCAGTAAGAGACACTTCTTCAATGATGAGAGTCCCGTTTGGCAGGCTGAGGATACCACCACCAGCTAGCTCGAGGACTGGCTGCCAAGTGCCTAAAAGAGCTGGAAATAAAACCTGTTAGTGTCTTTACACCTATGCATAACCAAAAAAGCTGGGGGCAGTAAGGCCGTGTTTACGGACACGCGGCGCGTTGGGCGTTTCGTCGTACATTGCAGCAGCGGGCCGCGTAATCGCTCGCGCAAACACAAACATATGTCAATGTACGACGAAGCCCGACGCGCCGCACAATGCGCCGCGTCTCCGTAATCGAGCACTTAGGGCTGATTTCATCATTTAATATAAAAACTTAGTTCAACTAAACTGAGCTCAGCGTAATCTAGTATTTAAGTAAAGTAGGTTATATTTAAATAATTTATTTATATTTTGTTTTTTTTTTTTTTAGTGCACATAACATAGTCATACCTCTGTAATTATTCCTAAGATTTTATGTAACTAATTTAGCACGTTTTAATTTTGAATAAATATATTATTATTATTATTTCCTTTATTCATTATATAAACTTATTAATTACATTTTTAAATATTTTTTTAAAAAACTTACAAAAAATAAAAAAATAAAACATTTAAAAATATAAAAAATAGTGTCCCACCGGTATCGGGAACAGAGTCCAAGCTACCGGCGGTCAGGGCTCCAGAGAAAGGAACCTCCTAACAATACGAGCCGTGTCCAGGAGTACCGCTTTCTGAATCAAGCCCTTGATCCAGCCGCCTAACGAGAGCCTCCTAAGGTGTTGGTCGAGGCTCTTGGCTATTAAGCCATTACCCGACACGACTATCGGTACAATGATCGCCGAATCCACTTCCCACATGTCGACAACCTCGCGAGCCAAGTCAATATACTTGATTTGTTTATCTTTCTCGGCTTTCACGAGGTTCTCGTCATGCGGAACGGATATGTCAACAATCATTGCACGCCTCTCGTTTCGGTCCACCACCACTATATCAGGCTTATTGGCTACAATAGTCCTGTCAGTGATGATGGACCGATCCCAGTACAAAGTGATATGACCATTATCAAGAACTGGGTCGGGCTCATACCTGTAGTACGGCACTTCCGATCCCACAAGAGAGTATTTCAAAGCAAGTTGCTGATGGATAATCTTGGCTACAAGGTTGTGCCTATGCAAATACTCGCCGTTAGCCAGACGAGAACAACCGGAGATAATGTGACGAATTGATTCTCCCGGACGGTGACATGCCCGACAGATGTCAACCGTGCCGTCCTTCACAATAAATCTCCGGTAGTTATTCGTCATGATAACTTCGTCCATAATTGCACAGATAAAACCTTCGGTTTCCCCAAAGAGGTCACCGAAACGCAGCCAAGCTACGGACGCCAATTGGTCTACATCGGGCCCGTGAAGGGCCCGGAAAAAGCGTCCGTGAAGTTCCTTGCTCTGCCATACTTCCCTGCGATCGTTAGTGTCAAGCACTACCGGTTTGCGCCAGTTCTCATTAGCCAAGGAGAGCGGGGTGAGTCCCTTGTCCACTGCCACTACATCTCGATGCATACCCACGTCGGCAGCTAGGAAATATTCCCTGAGACTGCATACCTCGCGGTTGTGTAGGGTCTTAGCATTTAAAAAACCTCGACCGCCACACTTCCGCGGGATATACAGTCTCATCACCGACGATCGTGGGTGATGCATTCGGTATGCAGTCAGCAGTGTTCGAACCCGCCTATCCAGGGCGTCAAGTTCCGTTTGAGTCCATCTGAGTACGCCGAAAGAGTACATCAATACCGGCATGACCCAACCGTTGAAGGCGCGCACCTTGTTTCCGCCTGAAAGAAGGCTATTGAAAACCTTCTTCAGGCGTCCAAAGAAACGCTCCTTCAACGATTGCTTCATGTCAGTGATATTGATGCCTAGGGCTTCCGACATACCCAAATACTTATAGGTTTCGGTTGGAGAGAGAGATCTCAGGTTTATGGAATCCGTGAGTTGAATGCCCACAGATTCCACAACCTCCCCTCGCTTTACATGCATGACCGCACATTTGTCCACACCAAACTCCATCCTGATGGCACTACTGAAGGTTTCAGTTACCTTCAGTAGCTCCATCAGTTGCAGGTTGTTGGGGGCAAAAAGCTTCAAGTCATCCATGTAAAGAAGGTGAGATATAACCTGACCACCTCTCTTCAACCGATAGCCTAGACCTGAATTCTCCAGCAGTGTGCTTAGAGGATTCAAGGCTAGGCAAAACCAAAGCGGACTCAAACTATCACCCTGGAATATACCTCGCTCGATCCTTACAGGTTCGCTATTCCTCTGGCTATGTCGACATCCTGGATAGCGAAGGACCGTACTCCATTTCGTCATACACGACATCAGGAAGGTGCGTAGTGTTGTATCAATTTTATACAACTCTAGCACCCTCATGAGCCATGTATGAGGAACAGAGTCATAGGCCTTCTTATAATCTATCCAACATGTCGACAGATCCTTTCGGGAACGTCGAACCTGTTGGCTAATGGTCATATCAACGAGGAGTAGCTCCTTAGTACCGCGGGACCCATTCCTACATCCATTCTGAGAAGGTGACATTATCAAATTTTTGTCAATATGGGTGTTAATTTTGCTTCTCAGTATGGATGTAAGAACTTTATAGACCGTCGGCAAACACGTGATCGGTCTATAATTTTTAGGTTCCACAGTACTGCCTGATTTATGGAGCAGGTGGGTTATTCCTGTCGTAAAAAACTCGGGTAGCGACCCTGACTCTAGGGCAGACTGGAATTGAGATGCCAAACGAGCGTGCGATCTTGTGAACCACTTTATCCAGAAATTGTGCAGTCCATCCGGCCCTGGAGATTTCCAGTTAGGCAACGGACGGACTGCACGAGCTACATCTTGGGGGCTGATGTAAATTGCCCCCATCTGTGGTATTGGATCGCACGCACGCTCCACCTCCCGAATCCAATCACCCTCGGAGTGACTGACAGGCGCCGACCAGATGCTGCGCCAGAATGAACTCATGGCTTCATCATCCGGAAGGCGTGCGTCAGTCACACCTTGGTCCGGTCGCTCCCAAGCCCTATATACCCACCTTTCGTTGCTCCGGAATGTGCGATTCTGGGTGTATCGCTCCACCCGCCGCTTATACCTGCGGATACGGTTTGCCCATGCATACACCTTTTGCTTCAGGAAGTCGATGCGCTCTGTGACACGGGACATGTAGTCTCGGGGACTGATGTCTGTCCCCGAAAATGCCCGTCTCACAAAGCGCATCACTCTAGGACGAGTGTTGCCCTCCCTGAAGCAAATTAGTTTGCCAATGAGTACTCTGGCCCCACCAATACGACGCTCGATCCTGCACTGCCAGGCCGGTACAGCTGATTTCGGTCGTGTAGCTACGTCACTGTTTGGGAATTTGACGTGAGCTACACGACATGCCGCTACGGCCGCGCAGTACATTATCGAGTGTGTATCGGTGAGATCTTCGCAGTCATCAAAATAGCGAGACAACTGCGAATCCAGAGCAGCCACCAGCGCCCTATTCTTGTTATGCATGGGCAAACGAGGTAAACGTGGCCTAAGTTTGGGTAATATGTTGCGATATTCTCGAATCGCACACTCCAAAGCACTCCTCAGTTCATCATTGCACTGGGTACTTACGTTAGTAACCGTGTCAGTACCCTCCTCGTCAGCATGGTGGAATATAAAGCTGAACTGTGGTGCCACAAGTGGTACCACAGGCTGCGACGGTGGGGCAATGGCACGGTTACTCGTTTCCGTTCGGAGGCGATCAAGTACAGTATCATCCAACATGTGATTACGCAGGATGACCCGCACCTGATCCGACAGTCGTTGGGATGAAACGTTGACAGCTGGCTCAAGCACCTGAAACAAAGAGAGCATCCGAGCACGGTACGCGGTCAGGTTGTTTCCTCCCTCTGTAGCCCCATAGTATGCGCGCATGACGTTTTCATTGATGGTTTGCGTCCATCGCATGCGCTGCACACTTCCGCCGGGAGCTGGGACCCTATCAGAGACCGGTGGGCCTCGAGGTCCTAAGCCGCTCGGCGGCCGGCGTCCTCTTCGTCGACGCGCAGGTGGTGGTGTCGTCGGCGGAGAGAAGAACTCGTCGCTGGAGCTCGACGCAACTGCCGCGGCCGGTGTCACAGCACACACAGTGGGGCTGGTTTCCGGTGGCGGCGAGGCGGAGCTGAGCGACGAGGCCGGAGGTGATGGGCGTGCACGGCGTGCAGCTGCTCTAGTTATCATCGTATTTTCATCTTTTCATCGTTTATTTAGGTTCTTTCATAGGTGACATATGTCACCTGTCCGGTCTGGGTATAAGTTCTTTTTTCTCTTCATTTTATTGCTTTTAGATTGTTGTAGTTCTGTTGAGTATTTATTTTGTAGGTATCTTGGAAGCTTCTATTATTATTATTCCCTTTGTTTATTGTATCACATATTTCTTTTTAAATTTTTAAATATTTTTAACATAAATAAAATAAAAACATTTAAAAATATAAATTATTATTATTATTATTATTTATTATTAATTCATAGCAGTGAAACGCAAAATGAAGCTATAATCTCGATTAGGCGTTAAAACTGCGTTTTGTTTTATATAATCGCGATTAGTTTATTGGTGAATTTGGCCCTTAGCCTATATTAATGACTGATTCGAATTGAATATTTTTTTTAGTGTAGACTAGCCTATTTTTCGAGGAAGGCCACAGGCCATAATTATAACATCATGCTACAACAAAAATGAACGGAGCAGAAACCATAGACGCTTGTGAAACTGCGGTGGACAGCTAGTAGGTAATATACTACAACATTTTTAGTATATGCGAAACCTGAATATAGTTTGTTCAGAATCAGTAACTGAATCGAATCCAATCATTTTTACACCATGATATATTTTTTTTTGAAAAATATTTAAAAAGGTCACAAGTTGGACACCACCGACAATAAGTACGACACAGATTACATCGGGCATTAGGCGCCAAAGTATAGCTGGGTGCGGCAAAACAACCCCTCAGCCACCCGGATGGCCCGGTGACCATGGATTTGTGCGGACAACCAGGTAACATAACAAGCTTATAACTTTGTTTTTATTTATGATACAGTTATGAAATTCTGTACTTACATTGTTAACATTAAAATATTAAGCAAGTGTTTCGAGTTTCGCATATATTAAAACTAATGTTGTGAAAGAAGATTTATATAAAAATCATAAAGAAATAATTTCCGATTAAGTGAGTCGCAAAATTGCTATGTGAAATCAAAAAGCCTTACCATCTTTCTTCATCCAGTGCACTTGAGGTTGCGGGTAACCGCTGGCACTGCACGACACTGTGCCTCTTCTGCCAAGAAGAAGAGACGAGTTGGTTGGCTCTTCAAGCCATTTTGGTGCAACTGTAATAGACAGATAACTATTATTTAAGATAAGACATAACTAATTATCAAGTAATGATGAGGCTTAAAAGGGAATCAGAATCAGAATAGTTTATTTCAAATAGACCAATTACAGGCACTTTTGAATTGTCAGAATGTCGGTCAGTCCAAAAAAGTGAAGCTAAATTGCACGTAAATTGCACGCATTAAAGGGCTCGTCCCGGTCCATCTATCTTCAATGTGAGCATAGTTGAAAGCTTGTTGTTTCATCGAACGCAATGTTTGATAAAGAAGCAACGTAATAAAATATAGATATCGCCTGAACGCTCAATTGGCATTCGATAACTTCCATCACTCACTCCCTACTGGGGCCAAGGGTTGGTTTCCGAAAGGAAATCCCTGCCCTGGTTTCTGGCCACGAAGGAACGGGGTGGGTTTTTAGTCAGTAAGAGTCTGACACTATCTCCCGCTCCGCCCAAGGGCGGGAGATGTCATTGGATGATTTTACCCACCACCAAAAAAAAAATCACTCGCTCCAATATTTCATAAATTACGTTTTTTTAAAAACTCTAAAAGTTTTTGGAAAAAAATTGCCATTCAGAGTTTGGATTTGATGTGAAACAGTTTAGTTATTAGGGAAAATTGTATTTATGTGTAAATTATAAAGAATCACAATTCAAGCAGATTTTCAATGGTATTTACTGGATTTTTGTAGACTAATTTGTTTTGGTTTCAAAAGAAATACTAACATGTTGGTACTATAATCGACTCATGAGTTTGTTATTTCTAAGGCTGTGTTTACGGAGACGCGGCGCGTTGGGTGTTCGTCGTACATTGCAGCAGCGGGCCGCGTCATGGCTCGCGCAAACGCAAACATATGGCAATATATGAAGGACCGCCCAACGCGCCGCCTCTACGTAAAAAAGCCAAGACTTCTGCAAAAGTAAGTTTTGAAATTGTCTATAGACGCCGGTAAAATGTTTCCATCAGAAATGGCCTCGATTAGATTGTGAACCAGTTGCATTATAAACTTTGCTTACTAGTCCTTAAAGTTGATAATTGTTTGATAGAAATTACCTTTGATATACAGTTCCGTAGATCTATTGACTTTAGCCACGTGGTTGGAAGCGACACATGTATAAGTACCGCAATGTTCTAAGGACACTTTCTTGATCACCAGTGCACTGAATAGCTCTGAGTTTCTTTCTACCACCTGAAACAGTCAAATTTTTTAACTGTTTATTAACGTAGAGCAACGATGAAACACTAGTTGTAGCCAACAAAATAAATAATAAAATAGTTTATTTCTCACTGGTTAAAAATTACATTTTAGAAGGTAAGTGAAAAAAGAAAATTTACTTTTTTTGTGGTGGCTAAAAAAGCACAGCCTATTGACCCAACCCCCTAAACTAGGCGAGAACTTGTATCTCAAGGGATGTGGATTCAGCTATTGCATTTGAGTCATATTATGACATTTGTGTGTCACTGCTATACAAGGTATGGGTGTGTGTTAATATACATATCAACGTACGTGAAGGGAGAGTAAGAGTATGAGTAATGTCTGGGTGAGTATGTGGAGGTGTGAGTGTGTGTATGTGATTGTTTGTGGTGTAGTGAGTGAAGTAAGTGAATGTGCTACTGTGGAAGATAGGATATCACTTCAGGTATCACTAGATTATCATCGTAGTCCAGCTGTAAAATGTTTAAGCCTGTATCTAATATAGAAATCTTTGAAAACATCTAGGTAATCATAAAGATTTTATTACTTCGTCCATAAATTGATGCCTTGAACAATAAGTGCTACGGAGGTAGCGCAAATTTTGCAAGTTAGTGGTGTCGCATCCATTTAATGCTTACATAGAGTAAATCAGAAAATATAAAAACACTTCATGTGAGCTATATAGGTCGAAATTCGTACATATACGTGTAGTAAACATGTTCAAAGCAGATCCAAAAATATTAAGAAAGAAAACCAAGCCAACAAAAACCTTACCTTCAAACCACTAGGAATCCTCTTCCCATCCTTCAACCATTCAAAATGTATCGGCAGATCCCCAGTCCTGACATTACAATATATATTCACAATTTGTCCTTCTTGTAGATTCGTTCCTAGCAACAGATCATCTAACACTGGTGCTTCTATAACTTGAATCTCGAAGGCTCTTCTAGCCATTTCTCCTGAAGGACTGGTTACAATACAAGTATACACTGCACCATTAGATTCTTTCGATATGTCAGGTATGGAAAGAATGCCATTAATATTGACGCTGGGTGCATTTCTTCTCGTTTTGCGTTTTTGATGAGATCTCTTATAGCGGGATTGGAAGATCGCATTTGATGTTAGCAGCTTGCCTTGAAATTCCCAGTCTATCTTGCTGGAATATAAACATGATGATGTTAGGATCTCTGGAAGTACTGATCCGATCTCAAAAATCTTTTAAGAAAGTGTTAAGGAAAGCTATTGTTCTGAGTGAGCTACATTCTACCCAAATAAAATGCACAGTTCCGGTGAGATAGGTAGAGTACTATGAAATGAGCCGCAGGAAGATTTGCATGAAAATATTTTCTTACAGATGATAATTTTGATCCAAGGGCGTCGCCAGCCGATGATTATGGAGGGGGGGGGGGGGGGGGCTATTGGAAGTACAGAGAGTGGGAAAAGTATGAATTGTAGTTAGTGAAAACTTCAACACGCGTGGCGCCATATTACCTGCCCCCACCTTCCTTCCTTCCGGCCAGTGAAACGTCAAAGCCAACAAAACCAAAGTGAAAGTGGCCTCCTTCACAAATCTCATGAATATGAAATATCAGATAAAAAAAAATAGACTAATATTTTCTCAATGCTCTAGGGGAAGGGGGTAGCCCTCCCCCCCTACCCCCCATTGGCGACGCCCTTGTTTTGATCATGTATATAAAGGAACCGTTATACATCTTACCTTATTGGATATCCATAAAACGGACATCTCAAATTGACCGACTCCCCGCTTTGCACTTTCACTGGTGGCAGGGATCTGATGTATGGTGGTCCTGTAAAGAGATTCAATAAGAGATTTAAAACTTCTGAATGGATGCTTTCTAGCCATTGTAGGCGCGGGCTTGCGGGCGGCGAGATATGACTAGCTAGCCCGAGTCGATAGCACGTTGTGTTACAAACGCGCCTCAAAAAGATGCTAGCTAAATGGTCGGGGTGAGCTACGGCATCAGCCCTAGGGCCTACTAGGGCTGTAGATTTTTCGAAAAAATTACCGTGACTATTGCAAAGAGCATAAGAAACCCTGGGATTTAATGCGTAAAAATCTGACACTCCTTTTCGCTCTATCCAGACCGGCAGTATCCATTTGAACTCTTTCGAACAATAGTTTAAAGCCTAAATGTCACAGCTCATTAGAGCCACCTGGGACCCACTTCACACCGCCTCTGGTCCTGCAGCTAGTATTCTTTATATGGACTTGTATGGATATGCGCTCATAACATCAACTTACCAAAGAGGCGATCCGGTGATGCTACGGAGTGGATGTAGTGAGCTCATGCACATACAAGTACATATAAAGAATACTAGCCGCAGGAGGCGAGGCGGTGCGGAGTGGGTGCCGGGTGGCTCTAATGAGCTGTGACCTTAAATGCTAAGTCAGATAGAAGGGTCCCACTTCAGTTTGAAGAATGGGTTGACAATGAAGAAACCTTTGGCAATCTGTAACTGTCAATTTATTTAGTGATACGAGGTGGAGTCGAGTACGAAGTATTTTTTTTTTAGTTGGAAAATTATTCAATATTTTCCGCTTTAGAGTGGGGCGAAAGGGCGTGTCACACTTTTACTGAAGCTAACATCTACTCCTATGTTCCTCTTTGCCTTGCGTTCCAGGACCCCGGGTTTTCTTTCAGAAGCGAACCCATGGCCCCAGTACGCTTTGAACCTGCTGGGCCCCTTCTGTTTTACTGACATCTCCTTGAGGCTCGCGTAGAACACTATGCATCGTCGATGACTTGGGCTCGGTCACCTAGATCGAGTCGGATGGCGAGCAACCTATTTTTCGATGTCCGCAAATCGGCGCCTATGGTGGGAGTTCGAAGACATGACTTGGTCTATAAGTGAAAATTACATGACAAAATACTAACCGTAAACATCCAGCCGGTTCTCATGAGAAGCCACATGATCACCTTCCCTGGCCGTGCAGGAGTACAGACCTCCGTCCTCAACCCTCACTCGAGTGATGTTCAGCTGAGATGCCACTGAGTTGTCTGATGTCATCAGCTGGCCGAGGGCATATCTGGAAATAATATTAATATATTATTTATTTTCAGGCATCTTGGCCCATAGATATATACCTTACAGACTAACATATATAAAGTAAATCCAGTTTAATGTTAGTAAATAAGACCTAAGACTAATATATAGAGAAATATATATCGCCTATGTGTTAGTACTATTTCGTTGAGTACATAAGAAGCGAGTGTTAAGTGTCACCGCAATCGGGCCTCAAAAGAGAGCCGCCACAAAAAAGGCCGCCTCAAAAAATAGCCGCCACCGTCGCACACGAGCCATAAAAAAGACCGCCACAAAAAGAAGCTAGAAGCGGCCTTTTTTTGTGGCGGCGCTTTTTGAGGCCGGTGTGCCCCCACACTATCAGATCATTTTATAATTGGCTATGTGACAAATGTTTTTATTCCATTGATGACTTTTTGAATTTCAAACTTGTATGACATTAAATTGTATTTTACTTTTTATTTATTTGATATTCAAATATTAATATTTTGACATCTTTTTTTTTTTGAAATTTTAATAACTTGTAATAAACAGACAGAAAAGTTGAAGGGAAATGGTTTGGTCATGTAAAAAGGAGGTATGTAACACATGTTAATCTGTCCTAGCTCAGAGGACACCGGTGTCCTCTCACATCCACGCCACTATAGGCCTTAATTCCGATGTTTAGAGTCTACTTTTGTATGAACAAGTTTGGTAGTTGTGGATCTTATACGTCGATGGATTGTGTGAAGAGTGATATGAAAGAAAAGGAAGTTAGTGATAGCATGACGGGTGATAGGACAGAATGGAAGAAGAAAACGTGTTGCGCCGACCCCAAATAATATGGGATAAGGGCAGGAAGATGATGATTAGTAGTAGTAATAAACAAAACAGCAGATAGACGAATAACAAACTATTGATCCTATAAGGGTTCCGTTTTTCTTTTTGAGGAAAATCTTCAAATAACAGCCAAAACCAACGGCTTTTAGTACGCGGCAAATAAATTTAACTAAAATGGCCGTCGTTGCCATGGTTACGCCGCATTTCGATTGAGACAGGAAAATCTGTTACTATGGATTGAAGGTAGATCGCCGTTTTGGTTCAATTTATATGCTGCATTTTGTAATGCTTTTCGAAGCATGTAAGACCTTGACAATTGTAACTTGACCTTGGTGATCGACTCGAGATACCTTAATTTTAATAGACAGTCATTGATAAATAAATATTACCTTGGGTCAGTATTACTGGACACAACGATTCCATCTCGTTCCCACACGAACTGAGGCGGTCTGTCACCGCTAGCTGCACATTGCATGCTGATCTGAAACAGTAAATAATATGGATAAATGGTGTGTTTATTTGACAAAATTGGAATAAAATCGAAGAATAATAATAAAAACTCTAAACTAATTAGAACTAACCATAAACTAAACTGAAATACGGCGTCAAAAAACTCCTCCACATCGCTCGCTACTCCTCCGCGTCGTCGACTGGTAATGTGCCCAAAAGACTGGCGGCATTGCCACGCTGTATGGCAACGCTTATCCTCTGTCAGAGGTAAAAGCTCTTTGGCAAATGGGTTTTAAAAATAATATTTTTACATGCCAATTATTCGGTAGTTTAAATAAAATGAATCCAATGTTTCCTAGCTGACTACCCTAAAAAGAAACACCAAAACAAAATCAGAGATCAGTCTCTTAAAATCCACAGTAAACATGTAGAAGTCCAATCATATGAGAACCTTGCAGGTTTATGTCTGAGATAATCTTTTCAGGAAAGAACCTGTCCAGTCAGTGCAACTCTGGACTCCGGACTAGTAAGGAGCTCATGACTCGAAGAAAGAATACCAAAGAAAGAACATTTAAGAAGGCCATTAAGTACTCTAACTGCCAGTCAAATGTTAAAATTGACATGATGAAAAGTTGACAAAATATAAAAGCTTGTTTATTTCATCCCAAAATAACTGATATTGAGGCAAATTGTAGAGATCCTGTCTATCAGATCTGTTTACAGTTTGAAACTAGACATGATTTTGCGCTTTCTTTATTATTGATATTTGGTTGCGCCAATTTGCTATGATCCGCGATTTTGTTTTTTTGTAATTTATTTTTTTGGCCTAGCAATCCTATCCCTTCCGTTTCCCTTCCCGCACGACCTCTAGAAATGAAATGACATTGACGTTTGTGCATCGATTGTGAATGTGACCGCTCCGCTAACACCGCCCGCTCGAAATTACAAGAAAATTGACTATTTCGTGATCCAACCATTCAAAGACTCAACAATAGTGCAGTGTAGTGCAATACAGGACCTGGCAGTGGTTAAATGTGCGAAGTCGAGGTTCGCCGGCCGGCGCCACGTGGAACCTTCGAGGTCAAAAGGTCAGTGTTCCTCCCTAATACTTCATCCCATCAATAAACGCCAGGCACAGTACCTGCATATTGTTAACAAACCTTAGATCGCTTTTTCAAACTTACAGTCCACACCAAGCTTATTTGCGCAACCATTACTTTTGGTCCTTCGAGCCGGATCGTGAATCATTTTCTTGTAATTTCGCAATATAGTATTTGTTCCATAGGGAATAAACGCAACGCGCCTGTTTACCTAGATATAATAGTAGAAAACCCGCATCTAGGCATTTAGGCAACTAAACGTTATTTCGTTCGTATAGTTAAAGAGCCATTGATAATTACGGTACCTACGCCGTCAACCGCACCGCATAATTATAGTTAGCTACGTAAATATCAGCGTAGATATAAATCGATCGCATTCTTTTTCTTGACAAAATTCATTCGGAAGTCCTACAAATTGCATGTAGGTAGACGCATTTCAAAAATACCCGTTCATTGTTGAGTGAATATTTGTAGGAAACGGATAAACCATAGATTATATACGCATATGAACGACGTGAATGATTTAATCGAGAAATTGGGTAATATTCACTCATTGATTCAGGTTATTCCGTTCGTTCGCCGTTCACTTTGTTGTTTACAATATTACCATATTGTTATCTGATAATTATCGCTTACTTAATAATTCGTTAAGTGTTTGTTTGAGTGTATAGTGTGAATATATCAAAACAATATGTCTCTTAAGGGCAGTAAGGTTAGTACTGATTTAAAGGTTCAGTTAAAGCTTTTATACGCTAAAAGGGACTCACAGTTTTCACGTGTTCAATCAATTTGTGATAAATCTTTGCAAACCTCGGATCTGGCGATTAGAGATGCTTTCTTGTGTTCGTTGGAAACTTTAGATAGTTTGCGCGCTGATTTTGAATCTACAATGAATAATATAAACATTTTAGAGTTGGAGTTAAATCCTGATTACTGTGTGAGTTATCAAGCATTGTCGTCCTTTGATGACTTGTATTGTCGTATCAAACGTATTGCTAGGAGTTTAGAGACTCCCCCCCCCCGCGAGTGGTTTATCCAACCCTCCTCGCGAACGCCCACGATTGCCGCCAATTCAAATACCTGAATTTAATGGTGACATTCGAAAATATAATACATAGGAACACATCGCTGACAGATCACGACAGATTGCATTATCTCGTAGAAAAATTGACCGGTAAGGCAAAGGCTGTCTGTGCTGGAATTACGTTTAGCGCTGAAAATTACACTTTAGTTTTGAACACTTTAAAAACAAAATACGAAGATAAGCGATTAGTAGCCACCGCATATTTAGATCAATTATTCGATTTGAAAGGTTTTTCCGTTTGTAACGATCATAATTTAGAGAAGTTTTTAAATATTTTCGCATCATCTGTTCGTGCAGTAAAGAACCTAAAGGTCAATGACCTCTGTGACTTTTTGTTTTTGTATATCGGTTTAAAGAAATTAGATCCTGAAACTGTTCGTCTGTTTGAAACGACTCAGCGCGGTAACGAAATACCTAAGTTCGAAGATTTAGAATCTTTTATTCGCGACCATATTAAGGTATTGCAGCGCACGTCGGCACGTCATGAAGTCACGAATAGGACAGGTTCCGATCGCCGTATAGACGCGTCATCGAAGTCAGTCAAGACTGCACATACGCTAGTTAATACCGCCTCAACACCTGACTGTTCTCTGTGTAAGGGTAGCCATACACAGCTGTACAAGTGTTCGGAATTTCAGAGATTATCGCCTAGGGATCGTTACAAGTTTGTCCGCACTAATAATTTGTGTTTTAATTGTCTAAGTGACAAACATCTGGTTACGTCATGTAACAGTGGTGTTAGCTGTCGTAAATGTCTAGCTAGACATCATACCTTCTTACATTTTGAGAGTAGTAAGCTGCCATCGCAGCCGCAGCCTGCGCAGACGCGCGACGCTTGTGACGCGCGGCCTGCTGCAAGTGCAAACGACGTAACATTGTGTTCGCTTTCCGCCGCTGGTACTCAAATCACTACCGTTTTACTTGCGACCGCGCAAGTTGTCATTGTAGATGCCTTTGGCAAACCGCACACCGTTCGAGCGCTACTAGATGGCGCTTCCCAGAGTAATTTTATTACTCGGGATTGTTGTCAACGCCTTGGTTTTAGTTTTAATAATTGGTCATCCCGCTCAGAAGTGAAAGGTTTTGGAGGTTTAAAGGCAACCATTCACGGTTCCATTAAAATAATATTTAGTTCACGTTTTAATCGTAATATTTCGTTTGAAATGGATTCGCTAGTCGCAGATAAGATTACGGAACGGTTGCCCACGGTACCGGTTGACACGTCCATGCTGACGGAGTTTAAGAACTTGCAGTTAGCCGACGGAAATTACGCTTTCCCTGGAGATATCGATCTATTGATCGGTGCTTCGATTCTCCCGCATCTCCAGTTATCACGTAAAATTCAAGGTCTTCCGATGTACCCCGCTCCGCACGCACTGGAAACAGTTCTCGGGTTTGTTATAGTTGGTTCCGCACCCGCTTGTTTAGATAGTTACTCGACTGTGTCGCACTGTTGCACCGTCGAGCCGCCGCTTGAGTCTACCATCCGCAAGTTCTGGGAGATTGAAGAGGTCAATGTCCCGCCTATTCTCAGCCCTGAGGATCAGGTCACTGAGGAGATTTATACCCGCACGACTACTCGTGATAAAGATGGTCGTTATGTTGTCGCGCTCCCTTTCAAGGGTGATATTTTTTCGCTCGGTGGCTCCCGTGCCTCCGCAGAAAAACGCTTTCTATGCTTGGAACGTAAGATGCAGGCGTCTCCTAAGTTGAAGCAAGCCTATGATGATGTGCTGATCGAATATTTAGATAAAGGTTATATCTCATCAGCGCCTGCCGAGACTGAGGAGACACGTGATTACCCGTTTTATATCATCCCGCACCATGGAGTTGTTAGAGAAGACAAACTTACAACTAAACTGCGTGTGGTTATGGATGGTAGCGCTAAAACTAGTACTGGCATATCGCTTAACGATATCTTGTGTTGTGGTCAGAACCTCCAGGGTAACTTATTTGAAATAATAGTAAATTTTCGCTTGTTTGCTATTGCGCTCTCTGCTGATATTCGGCAAATGTTTCTTAGTATTGGAATCAGAGAATGTGACCGTAGATTCCAACGCTTCTTGTATAGATTTTCTCCGCAGGAACCTTTGAAGGTTTACGAATTCAATCGTGTTTGTTTTGGGCTTAAGTCTAGTCCCTTTCACGCTCTTCGCACTATCAAGCAGTTGGCCGCTGACGAGGGTGATACATACCCGAAAGCAAGGGCCACTATTGAAACCGGATTGTACATGGACGATTTTGTGTACAGTGTACCTAGTGAAGCAGAGGCTATAGAAACCGCTGCTCAAGTAATCAGCCTCATGAAGTCCGGTCAATTTGATCTGGTGAAATGGACAAGCAACTCGCAAGCTACATTAGAGTCGATTCCACCGTCACACCGGTTGACTTCGGTAAAGGAATTCGATGATAGTGATTCGCATAAGATCCTTGGTTTAAGTTGGTCACCCGCAACTGATATGTTCAGTCTTAAAATTAGCTCGACTCCGCCAACTTGTACCAAACGCGTTATCCTAGCATGTGTAGCTCGGATATGGGATATAATGGGTTTTGTAGCTCCTGTCGTTTTGTATGCAAAGCTGCTTATAAAAGAGCTTTGGCTTTCCAACTGTGATTGGGACGACACCGCTCCTGACAGTGTTGCTAAGTTGTGGGCTCGCTATAGGAAAGAGCTTCCAATGCTCGATCAGATACAGATTCCTCGCCATGTTGGTATAGTACCAGACACTGTTGTTAATGTGGTAGGTTTCGCAGACGCCAGTGAGAGGGCTTACGGGGGAGTGGTTTACTTTCAGGTCCAAAATGGCGATAACATTTCAGTTTTCCTCATTAGCGCAAAATCAAAGGTATCTCCTCGTAAGGTTGTCTCTCTTGCTCGTCTCGAACTCTGCGCTATTCTTATGTTGGTTCAATTGATTACATCTATAGTCAAAACTTGTCGTCCTCGCATTAATATAGAGAGAATTGTAGCGTTTTCAGACTCAACCGTTGCTCTATGTTGGGCCCACTCTTCACCCCATTGATGGGGCACGTTTGTCGCAAATAGGGTGGCTAGGATTCAAGCTGAATTGTCACCGGAAAATATATTCCATGTCGCTGGAACAGAAAACCCAGCTGATTGTCTCTCACGTGGTTTGCTTCCTGCGCAAATTTTAAATCATCCGCTTTGGTTTTGTGGCCCTCCCTGGCTTCATACCACTCCTAACGAGTGGCCAAGTGCTCCGTTTAACCCCGCTACTGTTTCAGAGCCACCCGAGGAGAAGAAACATACGCTTGTAGTATCAGTTCCGCGTGAAGAGTCAGTTGTTTTGTTGTTGTCTAATCGAGTCTCGTCTTGGTCGAGACTATTACGCTGTGTAGTTTACGTCCTAAGATTTTTGAGATTATTACCATCGCATTGTTCTATAATCGCAGCTGATTTGGATAGAGCTGAATCAGTTGTACTTCGAGAATTGCAGAAATTTTGTTTTTCAATGGAATTTCGTAGTTTAGAATCACATAAACCTTGTAGTCACGCACTTCAACATTTGAAACCATTTTTACAAGACGGACTCATTCGTGTCGGTGGCCGTCTGCGAAATGCTAAGTTAGAGTTTGAACAAATGCATCCAGTGGTCCTACCACGCAAGGATCACGTTTTGGATTTGTTGGTGGATTATCACCATAAGGTGAATTGTCACGCTGGTCCCGATTTATTAATGTCCATTCTTCGACAGAAGTACTGGATACTTTCCGCTCGCAATTTGATACGCGCTAGAGTGCACAGATGTGTGCCCTGTTTTAAGCTTCACCCGCGTCACGCTCTGCTGGATAGCTTAGTTCAGTCCTTTTGGAAGCGACGGAGGACAGATTATCTGCATACGCTGCAGTCGCGTCAAAAGTGGAACACTCCTTCAGATCCAGTCACAGTCGGTACTGTGGTGATATTGAAGACTGAGAGTGCGCCTCCTCTGCACTGGCCTCTTGGCGTAGTGGAAGAAGTTTTTCCGGGTTCGAACGGAATAACGCGAGTCGTAAAGGTTAAAACCGCAACTGGATCGTACCTGCGTCCGGTTATTCGCCTCTGCCCTCTGCCTAATCAGTAGTAGTGGCATAGTTAGTTATAAGTTGTTTCGCTACCTAGTATTGATAGTTTAGATATAGTAATAGGGTTTAGTTTCGCTTTTGTTTTTTTTCTTTTCTTTGAAGGTAACCCTTCAAACCCGGGGGGAATGGTTGCGCCAATTTGCTATGATCCGCGATTTTGTTTTTTTGTAATTTATTTTTTTTGGCCTAGCAATCCTATCCCTTCCGTTTCCCTTCCCGCACGACCTCTAGAAATGAAATGACATTGACGTTTGTGCATCGATTGTGAATGTGACCGCTCCGCTAACACCGCCCGCTCGAAATTACAAGAAAATTGACTATTTCGTGATCCAACCATTCAAAGACTCAACAATAGTGCAGTGTAGTGCAATACAGGACCTGGCAGTGGTTAAATGTGCGAAGTCGAGGTTCGCCGGCCGGCGCCACGTGGAACCTTCGAGGTCAAAAGGTCAGTGTTCCTCCCTAATACTTCATCCCATCAATAAACGCCAGGCACAGTACCTGCATATTGTTAACAAACCTTAGATCGCTTTTTCAAACTTACAGTCCACACCAAGCTTATTTGCGCAACCAATATTCGTCAACTACTTTCAACACCATTACATTTATTATTTACAGTTTATCTAAATTAATTACTTAACTACATTTATTCTTATTCAGTCCAAACTGAAGGTTTGCCAACGTGCTATGGAGCGCAGCATACTATGTGTTAAATTAACAGACCACGTTCGAAACACTACACTGCGTTTCAAAATGCAAATCGTTGATGACGCTCAAAAGGCTGTCCCACTTGAACGGGACTGGATGAGACACACAGAACAGCAGGGGATAGGACAAGGCGGTGGTTAAACACGGCGACACGAGGCCGCGACAGACCACGAAGGAGGTGGTGAGACGAACTGGATGTCTTCCTTAAGAATCACAAAGAGAATGCGAGAAATCGTTATCGTTTAAGGAAATGGAAGGAGGGTTTTGCCCAGCAGTGCGACAATACAGGTTAGCAATAAATAAATTAAAAAAAAACTATAATTAGGGTCATGTCAGTCGCATGCACGGAGACCGCTGGGCAAGGGTCGCCACACAGTGGGTACCTGATGGAAGAAAGCGTCGTCGAGGCCGGCCTAGAAAAAGGTGGCGGGATGATCTGGACGCGTACCGCGAGGACTGGTTTGAGACGGCGCGGGAGAAGAAGGTTTGGAAGGACTTGGGGGAGGCCTTTGCCCAGCAGTGGGACAGTAAGGGCTAAAAAAAAAAAAAAAAAATTAGGGTAAACCAGCCATATGTGCCCCAGTCGGTATCAAAACTAAGATAAGAATTTAAAATGACATAACCAAACTTATAAACTAACCAGATCGGTTAAATTAAGCACCAAATTTATAATACGAGTCTTAGTTTTAGTTTAATGTCATACGATTTGACCATTACAAGTTTGCTGTATGGACTTTAAAAGAGACTTTGACCCCTGAGTTTGTTTCGATGTTTCTTCTCAGGGTAGTCAGCTAGGAAACACCGGCCTCATCTAGTTTAATTCATTACGCCGGCGTCCGCACACCTATTGTCTTTCTATTGTGTCTCTAATTACAACTTAAACTGAAAAAAAAATAATTGACGTGTAAAAGTGTTTTTGAAAAACCTATTTGCAAAAATAAATATCATTTCATTTCATTTCAGTTTTGCAAATGGGACACATTACTGACTAGGACATGTATGCCTGCTTTACCATGTAATATAAATCGGCATGTCCTAGAACCAAAACTTCGAAGTTACATGATACGTCCATCAATTCGGACTGGGCCCGCGGCGCGTGCTAAATTTCAGCCCACAAAGATAAAAAGCCTAGATTTTTCTAGGAGGGTTTTATATCTTTACTGATGAATGTTTATAAAAGAAATAGTTTAGTTTATGAGTACTCACATCCCCACCAGGTGTGACTGTTCTCTCTGTGAAATGCTGTGTAATGACCACCCGCACATCAGCTAACCTTTTTCTTCTGTCAAGACCTGAAAAGAAGAGAAAGTAAAATGAGTGTTTTTGGTAAGAAATAATAAATGATATTGGCTCGTATGTCGATTACCCAGTATTTCGATTCGATCGTATCGATTGTAGTATATTCTAGTAATTTTTTGGTGCTTATTATGATAGAGCAGATAATAGAGCAGTGATGGCCGAGTGGTAACGGCCCCAACTTACGAGTTGTAGGTCGCTGGTTCAAACCCAGCTAGGCGCATTACTTTGTGTAATTTATTTCATCACCACTGCTCTTAAAACGGTGACGGAAAACATCGTGAGGAAACCGGCATGTCCTAGAACCAAAAATTCGAAGAGATGTGACATTCACCAACCCGCACTGGGTCCGTGTGGTTGATTACGGCCCATTCCCTCTCCTAGAGAGGAGGCCTGAGTCCCAGCAGTGGGAACATTATAAGGCTGATGCTATGCTGTTATGATAGCCCCATATCATGTTCTGAGAATCCAGTCCATTTATGGTTGTAAAAATATTTTTTTTTTGGGTTATGTACAGGATCGCGTGTGACCACTATTTTACCTGATGGTAAGCGATGATGTGTCCGACGATAGAGGACGCTTGCTTAGAAGTAATTTATTCACTTTTGACTTAAAGACCCCTGGTTTATATGTATAGCTATAATAATATTGTATGTTTATTTTTGTCTTTTGTATTTTTTTTGTTTTCTTTTTGTCTATCTCGCCTATACTGTTTTATTCTCTGTATAGAGAGAGGTTTGGCTCTTGTAAAACAGGATCTCCTAGTACAAGAGTCAGGGCAACACTGATGTTTGTATTTAAAGCGAATTCAATAAAATAATTATTATTATATCATTTATTTATTCTTTAAAAAAAAACACACATCAAAAAACATTTATTATACATTATATAATATCATTATATCCTGTATTTATTTCTTGTACATATTTTTAATATTTTTAAATATTTTCTAAAATAAATATGTAAAACATATGATTATTATTATTATAGCTATACACCACTATTTTTTAATTATGGCAAATACTTATGGAGCTTATTAGAAAAGGTCTTATTATTATTTAAATAAAGTCTCAATGCATAATATTCATAAACAGCAAAGTTATGAGCGTTTGTTTATATCCCAAAATCTCACTCAATTTACGGAAACATTGTACAGGATCTTGTTTATGAAATAATGTCAATAAAAATGGAAAAACACTGCGCTTAGTATTTTCTAGTAGTAGTTGTTATGAATGATGATTCGATTATAAATTTACCAATAATGACAAAATTTCGTGGACAATTTTGGGATTTCGTTTTTTGTACTTTTGACTACACAAATATGATCAGTCACGGGTACTGATTGAGCCCCATTTTTTTTTGCACTAATTAAAAAATAGGGGTGTATTTCTTAGCTATAAGGAAACACAGAGTTTGGCAGGGAATTCCAATCCTTAGCTCTATACGCATAACGAATTTATACCCGAAAGGCTTTGTACGAATATTGCAAATGAAATAAAAGAGCTAGTAAAAACTATTCCAAGATTCTAAATAAATCGATCTCCTCAAAATTCCTATCAGGTTGAAAACACCAAATTGTACCTCCCACTAAATTGGGACCCCCAAAGGGTAAGGCGTTAATAGCCATTTAGTGACGTCACGAACTAGCTAATTTACATAAATTGGTGTCTAGTTTAGGCGTTGCTAGGCAACGGTTTCGTCGTTAATATAACACAGATATAAATATACATGATGGTCGTAAAACGTTGATTAGAAGCTCACGGTGTGAGTAGAGGGGGTATACTGCAGTGCTGAAATAGTTATGCAGTTACTAGCTGGTGCACGTGGCTTTGTTTATGTTAAAGTAAAAAACTGTTACGAGGAAACATACTCCCAGGAAAAAAACTATCGTCTAAGCTATTCCAGGATATGGTCTACTATGTATATTAATTTTATTTGACCCCTGAGTTTGTTTCGGTGTTTCTTCTCAGGGTAGTCAGCTAGGAAACAAAAGTTTAAACTGACAAAAAAAAAATTGACGTGTAAAAGTGTTTTTGAAAAACCTATTTACAAAAATAAATATCATTTCATTTCATTTCATTTCAATAATATTATTTGTACTATGTATGTTAATATTGTATTATTATCTATATGTGTTGGTGACCATTTTTGGGGGCCCAATTTATTGAGTGTGCAAGTTACTCCTTGCCTTTTTTTTTATTAACGATGAATATTAACAACATTGTTCAAACAGGGGCAGGGACATAGTCTTTATTATATTTCTTACTAACCAGTCTACTTAACTCCCCCAAAACATAGTTCAGCACCCCTATTTTTTTATTAGTACACAAAAAATGGGGCTTTTCTTAGGGTTCTGAAATATATTAACTCATAACAAAAGTATACCTAATAATCTTTATACACATGGTACATAGTAGACATCCTACCCATACGTACAAAGCGTTTTGGGAACACATTCATTATGCGTAAAGTTAATGAGTGCAATTCCCTGCCGGAGTCTGTGTTTCCTGAAAGCTACAACTTAAGTTAAGAGTGAATAGGTTATTTCTAGGCAAGCGTGCTCCATCGTTGGCCACAGCATCGCTTACCATCAGGTGAGATAGTGGTCAAACGCGAGTCTATCAAAATAAAAAACAAAATATTCAGTTCTAAAATTGGTGATTTTAACATAACATTCATGTCATCACGCTTAGATTCCCAAAATATTTAGGCGTCCGCGTCGTTTTAATACAAAGCGATCATTTGTACGGCAAACTTTTTCGCATCGCCGCTCCACCAGAGGGCGCTTCCTGGTTTTTCCAAACAAATTAACAAGAGTAATTAAATAAATTATTCAAGTGCCTTCTCATTAACGCGCGAAGCCAGATTGAAGACGAAAAACCTTGGTGGCACTTTGTTATCTGAAAACCTCGTTGTATTTGATAAAATATTTTCGTATATTTTATCAAATACTATGACTTATTATTATTATTATTTCCTTTATTTGTTATTTATACATATTTTTTATATTTCTTATTATTTCTTAATACAAATATATATATAAATAATATTTAAAAATATAAAGAAATAGTAGTCCGCCGGTGTCGGGAGCAAGGTCCAAGCTACCGGTGGTAAGGGCTCCAGAGACAGGAACCTCCTCACAATGCGAGCCGTATCGAGGAGTACTGCCTTCTGTACCAGGCCCTTGATCCAACCGCGCAACGACAGCTTCGATAGATGGTCGTCGAGCTTTTGGCTATAAGGCCATTAGCGGTTACGACAATCGGCACAATGATAGCCGAGTCCACATTCCACATGTTGACAACCTCGTGTGCTATTATTATTATTTTTATGGTAGGTAAAATCGTCAAATGACAAATCCCGCCCTTGGGTGGGGTGGGAGATAGTGTCAGACTCTTACTGACTAAAAACCTACCCTGCTCCTTACCTGCCGCGACAAGTCGCGGCTTGGCGGACAGAGTTCCGGCGAGATCTCATGGTGAAATGGCGAGAACGACTGTCGCAACCCTGTGCTGGGCACGCCACGATTGAGGCGGTAAGGCCCCTCTTTGAGGCGTGGCTGGAAAGGCCTCACGGCGTCATAACCTTCCGCATGGCGCAGGTACTAACCGAACATGGCAAGTTCGGGCCGTACCTGTACAAGATCCGTGCGGAGGTGACGCCCGGGTGTCGTCACTGTGCGGAACGCCCGGTGGACGCGGTGGAGCACACGGTAGAGGTGTGCCCCGCTTGGGAAGAGCATCGCCGTGTCCTCGTGGGGGCAATCGGAGGCGATCTCTCGCGCCGGGGCTTGGTTCAAGCCATGCTCCGGAGCGAGGAGGAGTGGCAGGCGGTCGCCTCCTTCTGCGAAGCAGTAATGCTAGCAAAGGAGGAGGCTGACCGTATCAGGCAACGGCGCTCACGCCGCAGCCGCCGCCGTAACTCCGATCCAAATTTCCGGCCACCGTAGACGCGGGCTTGCGGACGGCGGGCAATGGGTAGCTCGCTGTCCGTTTGTCCGGTAACAGACCGGACCGAGCCCAAGTCGTTTACGGCGCGCACTGTTCCCGTGCGCCTCAAGGAGTTGTCAGCAAACCGTAGGGGCCCAGTAGGGTCGAGGCCTAGTCTGGGGCTCTGGGAAGGTATGAAAATGCATACCAGGGCCCTGGAACCAAGGCAGGGAAGGAACAGGGTAGGATTTTAGTCAGTAAAAGTCTGACACTATTTCCCGCTCCGCCCAAGGGCGGGATTTGTCATTGGATGATTTTACCTACCGTAAAAAAAAAAAAAAAAAAACCCTGCTCCTTACATTGCCTTCATTCCAGGGCCCCGGGGTTCATTTTCACATAACCCTTGGCCCCAGTAGGCTTCGGCCCTGCTGGGCCCCTACAGTTTGCTGACAACTCCTTGAGGCGCGCGGAAACAGTGCGCGCAGTAAACGACTTGGGGTTGGACTGGTCTGTTACCGGACGGACGGACAGCGAGCTACCCATTGCCCGCCATCCGCGAGCCCGCCTTACTTATTGTTACTTTGCAATATAAGACTACACTTGGATCCCTAATTCGTTTTTTTTTTCTAAAATAAAAGTAGCCTATGTTACTTCTTATAACATAAGTTCTATATAAAAATCTACCAGTGATATATTGCTAAATGATAGCATTTAGCAAAAAAAAAAACTATACGAGATAGCATAGCATAGCATAAGTCTTATAATGTTCCCACTGCAGGGACTGGGTCCTCTCTAGAAAAGGGAATGGGCCGTAATCCACCACGCGGGCCCAGTGCGGGTTGGTGGATGTCACATGTCTTCGAATTTTCTGTTCTAGGACATGCCGGTTTCCTCACGATGTTTTCCTTCACCGTTTTGGGAGCAGTGGTGATAAAATAAATTACATAAAGTAATGCGCCTGGTTTTGTTTGAACCCGCGACCTACAATTCGTAAGTCAGGGCCGTTACTATTCGGCCACCACTGCTCCATATTATTGTCTGTGAAATACTTCAATTTTATTTATATGCATCGCTTGATTATTATCTCACCTGATGGTAAGCGAAGACGTGCCTAGAAGTAAACTATTCACTATTGACTTGAAGACCTCTAGGTTATTGTTACTCCTTTCCCACATGGAACAAATATTTGTATGGCCTATAGATGGCTGTTTCTTGGCTTGTCTTGTGTATGTGAGTTTGCATGTTTGTGAACGTACCCGCGATACAGGAGTAATATCTGGTAAGAGTAAACAACAGAAATAAAATAAAAACCAGGCAAGTGCAAGTCGGACTCACGCACCGAGGGTTCGATACAAACTTACCTGTGAAAATAGTTCAATTCCCGCATTGAGCTACGAAGATTTTTCCGAATCGAAAAAAAAAAATTGTGACGTAACTGTAAATTTATAGCATTTAAAAAAAAAACCTATATTTGTGATATGAGACCTTGCTTCATGCCAAATTTCGGGATTGTACATCAACGGGAAGCATCTATAAATTTTGATTGCCTTAAGAGTTTTTAATTATACGTATTTTGCGACAAAAACGGTCGTATCTTTTTTTTTCGTTAATTTAGAAGTTTGATTTTATCACAGCTTTAAGGAACAGAAGGTTTGAGTATATAGTTTTAATTTCAACTCGATACTTTCACGCGTTCCCGAGATAAAACCTCTTGAAAGACGTATAGACGGACAAAAAAGTAATCCTCTAAGAGTTACAGTTTTTCCTTTTGAAGTATAGAACCCTATAAACACTTCTATAATCACACGAACGGAACCAAACTAACTTGCGTCTAAAATATAATCTAAATATAGTATCCCGAACATAAATTGGCGTCAAATGTGCCTTCGACTAATCAATCGCAGAAGTGAGCTTCACCAACAGCGATGGGGACGTATCCAATCAGTTTGGCGTCGTGAAACAGGCCTGGAGGGGTAAATTTCACACTATGTTAAACTCGGAGATAGTACGTGAGACAGAAATATTTTGGTCCTTAAAGTTGGTTGGAATGTAGCGCTAGTGACTGAATGTTGAAAGGGAATCGTTTGTCTTGGTATGGTCATGTTAAGAGGAGGGATTGCACCCAAGGTTCAGTTGAAAACCAGCGTCAGGCAACTGCTACGAAGTTGTCTGGCATCATGCTGAACTGAACCTATTTGGCGCAGCCGTGAGGCATATTCTTGTTGCTGTTGAATTTTTTTATTTTTATTTTTTTATTTTTATTTTTTTTATTATTATTATTTTATTTTATTTATGTTTAGGTTTTAAAACTTGTATTGTGCTTCATTGCAAGCCAAATAAACGTGTTTCTTTCTTTCTTTCTTTTTCTTTCATGTTACTAAAAAAGTTATAAGTATACACCGTGTATCTGACATCGATGATTTTGGACACCCCAGTGGTGGAATTTTTCAAAGGTTTTTACTTAATTTTTTTTTTAATCTTTACGTTTTTCCGATTTAAACGCTATAAATAGTTATGGTTAAAAACTTTTCAGCAATAGATGGCTTTATCACAAAATCACTTATGACCTCTAGGTAATAAGTATCGGATTACGATTTTGTTAGCTATGTCCTGTCTATTGTTAGTACTATATTTAATGTCTTTAGCCATTCTATTTAAAATTATATAAATCAGGCAAGCCACTTTAATAAAGTGCGTGAAAGCAGTTTTACTTACTTTTGAAAACAAGCGAATATTTCCCTTTCAGCAAAAATTGGCTTCGTCAATATTTCCCCTGCGGGGCCCACTCCAACTTTCCACTGTATATATATGAAAGATGGAATTTGTGATCGTCAAAATGGCATTCCTGATGAGATTTTCAAAGGCTTTTTTTGTTATGAACTGTGGTGGGAACAATTTGATGACGTAGTTTCCAAACAGTCGATTTCAGTGAGGTTTTTTGTTTTCAGTATTGAGCGACCTAACAGAAATTGTGTAGAGTTAGATATAGGCACAAGTTTTTTTAGGGTTCCGTAGCTCAAAAGGAAAAAAACAGAACCCTTATAGGATCCGATCGTTCGGTAACCGACCGGACCGAGCCCAAGTCGTCGACGGCGCGTTCTGTTCCCGCGCGTCTCAAGGAGCTGTCAGAAAACCGTAGAGGCCCAGCCTGCTAGCTGCAGGCAGGCAGGGTCGAAGCCTGCTGGGGTCAAGGGCTGTTTTCTGAGAGGAAGGCTCAGCCTCGGCATGATAGGCAACGAAGGAACGGGGTAGGTTTTTAGTCAGTAAGAGTCTGACACTACTTCCCGCTCCGCCCAAGGGCGGGATTTGTTATTGGATGATTTTACCTAACATAAAAATATAAATAAAAAAAAACCCTTATAGTATCACTTTGTTGTTCACCTGTCTGTCTATCTGTCCGTCTGTCTGTCTGTATGTATGTCTGTCAAGACCTTTTATCTCCGTAACACCTAAAGATATTGGGTTGTAATTAAAACCATATATTCAGGTTTGTGGTCCATTGAAGCTGTGAAAAATCCAACTTCTAAGTTAAAGACAAAAAAAATACGGCCGTTTATATCGCTAAAAACGTATATTTCGACTCTCTCAAGGGAATCAAAATTCATAGGGTAACCTAGAAACCTGAAATTTGGCATGAAGCAAGGTCTCATAGCACAAGTATAGGAAAAAATCTGAAAACTGTAAATTTGTATCTGAAAACGTCACAAAAAAATGCGGTTCGGAAAAATCTTCGAACTTAATTGAATTCGGGGATTGACCTATTTTCACCCTTTTTATTTAGCAAAGATAGTTAACAACTCTCATGATATTTTACGATCATACAGAACTAATTTGCAATTTTCCGGTAACATAACACCATGTCCTAGAATAGCACATCATGCAGTTTTCTTATGGTGGGTGAAAATCATCTAACGACATTCCCCGCCTTGGGCGGAGCGGGAGATAGTGTCAAACTCTTACTGACTAAAAAGGCCACCCCGTTCCTTCGTTGCCTTTCATACCGGGGCCGAGGCTTCCAATACCGTAGGCTTCGACCCTGCCTGCCTGCTAAATTCAGCTTGGAGTCAGCTTTATGTCTAACCAGAATAGCTCATAGGGTACTTTTGACTGTCTGGGACCAGTAGCTATATTGAAAATTCGGAAGCATTATTCAGACTATCATGACTGCAGATGGCTGGACATTTAGGACACACCAGCAATTGGGACACAGTCCAATGTAAAAGGAATTTTCAATTTTGGTGCTGCAACCGATGCTTCATCGATCAATGATAATAGTGCTTTGTAGGCATCTGTCATTCCTAGCGTTTGTGGTCCATTGACTTGAATTTGTGTGCTGACGTATAAATCACGAAATAGGAAGCTTGACCTGAAATTGAACGTCATTGAAAGAAATGCTTCGAATGCGATTCAGAATTGAATGAAAAAAATAAGTCTGAAATTATCTCTTGCTCCGCTCAAAGCGGGTTTTATTTGATGATGAAATACTCTCGAAAAAATAGGGTGGTCTGATTGGTAAGTATGGTAGTGTATTGTCTAAAGAGATCACATGCTCATTAACTTGCAAACTGGCAAGGTATTTTACTTATTAAAGTTTATGGTAAAAAAGCATAGAGATTTTTTTAGATTGTCAAATAAGTAAAAAAAATATAATCGAATGATTTTTTTTTTTATAATTAATGTAATAAATCACGCTTCTAATAATAATAATATAAGCTAAGTTAATTTGACTATAGACTATAGATTGCCTGTTTTTTGCGACTTCACCTTCGACAGTAGGTGTATCGTCTTCCCACCTGTAATGCTACGTTTACATTTGGGGCCAGCCTCGGCCAATCGCTATTTTGTAGCCATTGTACAAACGGGGAAACCCCGTCAACACATTGGCGATTAGCTGAGGTTGGGCCCACATGTAAAAGTAGCATAACAGTACTAACAAAATAATATAAATTGTATTCTAAAACTGTTATCTCATTCGTGCAATAAGACCGCCCTTTGTACCGCTCTTGTTTTGTGTAAATGTTTGTCCTGTAGTTTTTTATGCGGTGTACGAGAAAGAATATAGGCTGACGGGTAATTAGTGTACGATACTTAAACATGTGATTGTAGTCATGTTAAGAAAAACTTTTACCATGGGATAAAACCTGAAATCGCGAAAAAAATCAGCCAAATTCAGTAGGTATATTTTGATCAGTTAGGGTTAGGCGGACATAAATGTACTGACCAGCAGATATTTTTTGCGATTTCAGGTTTGGTCCCATAGTAAAAGTTGTTTGTTATCATGACTACAATCACGTGTTTAAGTATCGTTCACTAATTACTAGTCACCCTATATAATAAAAACAGGACAAGTGCGAGTCGGAATTATGCACGAAAGGTTCCGTATCACCCGAAGCAAAAACGGGTAACAAAATCATGTTGGAGCTCCACTTAAATATTTATTTTGCTCTGTTTTTAGTTTGTTATTAAAGCGGTACTTAACAGAAATATACGGGGCGTATCTGACATCGTACCACAAACGAATACCATGGATCCAGTACATGATTCTGGATCCCCAGTCGTCGAATTTTTCATCGGTTTTTACTTAATTAAAAAACAAAAAATCTTTACGTTTTTTAATTTAAACGGTATAAAATCGTTTAATATTTTTAGTGAAAAAAAGAAAAGAAATAGTTCTAAAATTAAAAATGCTGTCGGGGTTGATTAGAATAAGGCCGTGTTTACGTAGACGCGGCACGTTGCGCGGCGCGTTGGGCGTTTCGTTGTACGTTGCAGCGGCGGGCCGCGTCATAGCTCGCGCAACCACAAACATATGGCAATGTATGACGGACCGCCCGACGCGCCGCGCAGCGCACCGCGTCTCCGTAATCGAGCACTTACGATTTTATCAACCCCTATAACCTTTTTAAATAAATTAATCTTTAATAAAAAAACTTTAATACATTTCTAAATAAATACATATTATTATATTATAGATAAATTACACGGAATAAATAATTGTGCACATCACACAAACATTTGTCCTGGGTGGGAAACAGACAGACAGACGGACTGTTTAATAATTTCCCATTTTACCTTTAGATACGGAACCCTAAAAAATAAATAATAATATTTTCATAAAATTTATCAATTAAATTCACATTACCCCTGCCCCCTCCTCCAACTTTTCGAGCGTAAACTTCAACAGACCTGACATTTCCTCCTCACACAGACACATTTGAACCTACTCCGTGCGTTTGGTCGCTGGACCGCAAACTTCAATTATGGTAAACGATTGCCTACCTGTCGGGGACGGTGTGACTTCATCCTTGTTGAATGCTAATACGTATATGTGTGGTTAGTGCATGCGGAAAATTGTGTTCGTGGTCAGACTTGTTTGCATGTGAATGGATAGAAAGAGAAGTCAAAGAAAAGATGCATGTGTGGGTGAGTGATATGAAGAAAAAGGGAGTTAGAGATAGCGTGGTGGTTGTTAGGAGTGAAAGGAAGAAACAAATGCGAGTCCAACTTGCGCATCGAGGGTTTAGATACATAAGAACTGGGCAAATGCGTTCCAATTCTCGAATTGAATTACGAAGATTTTTCCGAATCGGAAAAAAAAAATCGTTACGTCACTACTTTACAGTTATAAGATTTTTCCTATATTTATGCCATGTGACCTTGCTTCATGCCAAATTTCAGGATTCTAAGTTAACGGGAAACGCCCTATGAATTTTAATTGCCTTGAGAGTGTTGAAATTATACGTTTTTTAGCGATATAAACGGCCGCATCTTTTTTTTCCGTTAACTTAAAATTTTATTTTTTTTCTCCACGTGTCCTCAAGAGAAAGGATCTTGACAGACAGACAGACGGACAACAGAATCTTATAAGGGTTCCGTTTTCTCCTTTTGATGCACAGGACCCTAAAAATGGACCATACCTACACATGCACAAAACCTTAAATATTAACTAAACTATTCATACTAAAACCTACCTATGTACATGTAATACAAAAATACAGTACACTCAGGCGTCAAACTACTCCTCTACATCGCTATCATCCGGAAATGTTCTTCTATACTTTTTTTTATGGTAAGTAAAATCAACCAATGATAAATCCCGCCCTTGGGTGGGGCGGGAAATAGTGTCAGACTCTTACTGACTAAAAACCTACCCTGTTCCATTCATTGCCTTCGTCCTAGGGCCCCGGGTGTACTTCTATACTGTGTGTCAATCAGTTTGATCACTGCATGGGCAACCTAAACCAGTCTTATCAGAGTTGAGAAAGGACAGAGAGCCATAAATTTATTTCACAATGTAACTATATACATATGTAGTTTTCACACATTTTCCTTTGCTTGTACTATGAGTCCTTGCTTCTTGCTAAATTTTAGAATTCTCGGTCAACGGAAAGTATCCTACAGATTTAAAAAAATATAAACTAGGGCTTGACTGCACTCATCCGGTGGTATCGTAGTCATGCAGACTAGATGACGTCTTGTAAAAGTTGTGAAATATATTTTTTTTTATTCGTCATTTTAACTTATTTTATACATTTTTAAATATTTCTTTAAAAAATGAAAAATTTAATAAATTTTATGCCATCAATATCGGGTCCAGAAGTACCGCTTTCTGAATCACGCTCTTGATCCAGTCGCCTAATGCGATCCTCATACGGCGTTGGTCGAGACTCGTGGCTTTTATTTAAGTCACTAGTTGATATGAGTAACGGTACAATGACCGCGTGGAATTCCACAAATTGTAGAATCTTTTGTTATAGAGATTGACGACATTTGAGGCGAAAACGCTTATCCGCTGGACCACAAACTTCAATTATTGCAAATGATTACCTACCTATCGTGAACGGTGTGACTACACTCGGGCTAAATGCTAATATGTCTGGCGTATGCATGCGGAAAATAGTGATCGTGGTTTGATGAATATTGGCAAATGCTTATACAGCATTATTTTTAGTATATGCGAAACCTGAATATAGTTTGTTCAGAATCAGTAACTGATTTTTTACAACATGCTATATTTTTTCCCTAAAATATTTTTAAAAAAGGTTACAACTTGGGCTCCATCCACACAGGTCATAGCGGGCATTACACACCAGCGTACAGCTGGGTCCGGTAGCAAAACAACCCCTCAGGCGGCCGGAAGGCCCGGAGACCGTGTGTTTGCGTGGAAAACCAGGTGACATAACGAGCTTATAACTTTCTGATTTTTCATGATAGAGTTATGAAATTTTGTACACAGATTCTTTGCATAAAAATACTAGACCCGTGTTTCGGGTTTCGCATAATAAGGTTGTACCAATTTTGATTACGTTGATCGTATTAGTATTATTTTGAATATAATTATCTTTCAGGCACAAGTGTACCGAATTCGGTACATCTCGATACAATTTAATCTAAATCTTATTTTAACCTAATAAGGTTTAAATTAGCTGGTATGAGCTGTACTAAATTTAGTACACTGGTGCCTGAGAGGTTAAATTTAACAGAAGTATTCGTTGTTTTCTCGAAATCGGGCAATTACTAATGTGTTTTATTTTTATTTTTAAATGTATTTTTCTAAGTTTATCTAGGAGAGAGATTGTTTTTTTTTTTTTTTTTTTTTTTTTGGTAGGTAAAATCATCCAATGACAAATCCCGCCCTTGGGCGGAGCGGGAAGTAGTGTCAGACTCTTACTGACTAAAAACCTACCCCGTTCCTTCGTTGCCTATAGTGCCGGGGCTGAGCCTTCCTCTCAGAAAACGGCCCTTGGCCCCGGCAGGCTTCGACCCTGCCTGCCTGCAGCTAGCAGGCTGGGCCTCTACGGTTTGCTGACAGCTCCTTGAGGCGCGCGGGAACAGAACGCGCCGTCGACGACTTGGGCTCGGTCCGGTCGGTTACCGGACGATCGGACAGCGTGCTACCCATTGCACGCCGTCCGCAAGCCCGCGCCTACGGTGGCCGGAAATCGGGATCGGAATCCCGGCGGCGGCTGGGGCGAGCGCACCGTTGCCTCTGCCTGATGCGGTCGGCCTCCTCCTTTGCTAGCATTACTGCTTCGCAGAAGGAGGCGACCGCCTGCCATCCCTCCTCGCTACGGACCATGGCCTGAACCAAGGCCCGGCGAGAGAGATCGCTGCCGCCGATCACCCCCACGAGGACACGGCGATGCTCCGCCCAGGCGGGGCACACCTCAACAGTATGCTCCACCGTGTCCTCCGGGTGTTCCGCACAGTGGCGACACCCGGGCGAATCCTCCGCACGAATCCGGAACAGGAACTTAGCGAACTTGCCGTGTTCGGTAAGAACCTGCGTCGTGCGGAAGTTTAGAACGCCGTGAGGTCTTTCCAGCCACTCCTCAAGGATGGGCCTTATCGCCTCGATTGTGGCGCGCCCCGAACGAGGTTGCGATAGTCGCTGACGCCATTTCGCCATGAGATCCCGCCGAAGCTCTGTCCGCTAAGCCTCGACTTGTCGCGGCAGCGGAATTTCGCCCCGGCGTTGCATCTCCATGCGCTTATCGTGCATGTGTGCAAGGACTGTTGCCTCCAGTTAGGTTGTTTTCAATATCTTGCGGATTTCATGGCGCACGAACGCATGTACTCCAAATTTTTCAGATTATGTATAAAATATGTGTGGCATTTGTGCATAAAATATATAAAATCATACCAAAACTAAAATACACATCTGACATTTCACACTCACAACACACACGCAACAAAAAGCTTTTCAAAAAAAAGAAAAAACTTATTCTGAACAAACCTCGTTGTACATACAAACTATACGAGAGTTAGGCGGGTTTCACACGCTCGCACTCAATTCAGACATTTGAGTCGGCTTCCAGAGATAAATAATGGCCATAAATAATCTGGTCGTGACACCGGCCGTGTGGAGTGGGCTTTACTTCGCGTCACCGATTGCGAGTGGCTGCTTATTACACGGTGGGAGATTTTTTTTTTTTTAATAAATATTCAGGTATGTATATAATTTGGCTGACTGGTTTTCGGAAATAATTTTGCTTATTTTGTTACTAGTTTCTACCAGCTGTTTTATAATAAGTATCCACTTAATGATATGTTACGTTCTGCTGGTGAAGAAATTTTTAAAATCGATCTAGTAATTTTTGAGTTTATTCATTATGAACAAAAATAAAAATCGATCTTCTTTATAATTTTTGTATAGAAATTCACTGTTAAATTTAGATCGTTTTAATCCCGTGGAGGGTCGATTCGGTACATGAAACACTATCGATTTGTAAAGAAAAAAATAAAGTACTATTCTTTTAAATTCGAATTAATTTACGCATGTACAAAATTAATTTAACGTTTACTTAAAGAAATTAATTTTGTAAATGCGTGTATTAGAGTTTTAGAAAATAAAGTACTTTATTTTTTTATTTTATCTTTAAGTTTTGGTTGTTTTAATTGCGTGGAGGATCGATTCGGTACATGAAACACTATCGATTTATAAAGATAAAATTGAAAAAATAAAGTACTTTTTTTTAAACTCTAATTAATATACGCATGTACGAAAATAATTACTTTAAGTAAACGAGTCAATGACCTTGTAGGGAGTTGTCGGTCGTTGCGTACTATCTACCTACAGTTCATTGGCCTCGATCAGCTGACGTTTATTAAAATAAATCAATTTCATACATGCGTAAATTAATTCGACTTAAAAAAAAAAACGTACTTTATTTTTCATTTTTATCTTTACAAATCGATAGGGTTTCATATACCGAATTGACCCTCCGTGGGATTAAAACGACCAAAATTTAACGGTGTGTACACATGATCGAACTTACGCTTGTTAAGATGGTAACATCGTCTCCCTAGTCTGTGCCTATCTAGTTTTTGGGGTCAGTTTCCAGTTAACAGTGCTTTACATAGAGCGACTACCTATTGGACTGGGGTTTTGGGGAGGTATTGGGGCTTTGGGGAGGTATGAAAATGCATACCAGGGCCCCGGATCCAAGGCAGGGAAGGAACAGGGTAGGTTTTTAGTCAGTAAGAGTCTTACACTATTTCCCGCCTCACCCAAGGGCGGGATTTGTCATTGGATGATTTAACCTACCATAAAAAAAACCTATTGGACCTCCAAAACCCAGTTACTGGGCAACACAATACTCCTTGAATAGACTCAAGGTCAGATTTGTTAACATCTGACTACCTGTAACCGCTGTTGAAGATCTACGAATGATAATCGGGACCAACAGCTTTCCAAAGAACAGAGTGTAAGTAATGTCCTAGTAAAGTACAAGTAAAGTAAGATTGCGGCCATATCTGCCTGATCACTTTAAAAAAAATCGCTTAAATCCCGCGGCGCGGCGCCAAACCAAACCCTTTGAAGTTTTCGTTTCAAGTGCAAGCAATAATGAACTTAACGGTGGTCAGGCGGAAATGTCTTTGACGGTACATATTTAGAGGTAGGTGGAACAGAGAGTAAAGTCCCACATACCTCCGTTGAAAAGGGGGGATACTCCGATCAGACACGTGTTATGTCTGGTGGGCTATTGTCCGATACATGATTTCGGGCTGTTCTATATGTTCAAATCGCGTGGAGAATGTTACCTGCGCGATGCAATATTAGTTTATTTGTGACAACATAGATGTCGCTAGACATATTATGATTATTATGCTTGAAAAATTCACATTGGTACCTACTTGACTAGTATTGAACCTGCAAAAGTTATGCACGAAAGGCGTGTGCCTGCCACTGTGCCATTACGATATGCTTGTTAAGATGGTATAATTCTATTTTTCCTAAATCTATCTTTGCTTGTTCGCTTCGGTGTAATAGCATCCCCTATTTATTGGACCGCCTTTTGTTGTTGTTCGGTAGATGGTCGTTTGTATTGTTTTACGTACAGCCGTAATGATTCACGGCATACGCTCCGACGCCTCCATGAGTTGTGGAATTCACTCAGTTTTGTTTGGTTGAGGGGGTACCCTTTTTATCTCATCGTTTTTGATCGGAAGTACTTTTAATGTAACATTAGTCAGTATTGACGATGGTTCTGCCTTTGTTTATATATTATTTATTTTTGGGAAATATTGCTACACTAATATATAATAATAATATTTCCACAACTATCACACAACACCCTCTAGACCCAAGCTAAGCAGAGCTTATATTATAGGTACCAGACAGCTGACAAACATACTTATATATTTCTAAATACATACATATTATAGATAAATAACACCCAGAAACAGAAAAAATGATCGTGCTCTTCACACAAACATTTGTCCTGGGTGGTAATCGAACCCACGACCTCTGGCATAGCAGTCAGGGCCACTAACCACTAGACCAACAGGCCAGTTAAAGGTTTTTTTTAATTATTATTTTTATAAATTGTTATTGCATTAATTTGGAACAACCACCTCTTTTACGAAGTGTCGGTTGTCAGTAGATAATTATTTTTTTGCTTACCACCAAACCGCACTGGGCCCACATGGTGGATTACGGCCCATTTCCTTTCCTAGGGAGGTGGCCTGAGCCCAGGCTTTTAATGTTCACAGCTGTGAGAACATTAAAAGTTTGATCATGCTAATGTTCCCTTGAAGAATTTTCCACTTCACTTGGGCAAACCCACTAGCAAAAGTTAGTATAGACATAAAAGACACATTACAAAATTGAAACACGAACATCAGATACCACTACCACAATATTTCTGATCTCCTCTATAAATAAGTAAAAAGCATTCGTGATCCGTATTGATGAATATCCAATTTTCCTTTCTCATCCATTGATTCCTTTACATCCCATCATGTATGGAGGAATATGTCAGAAATTTTATATTAGGATCAAAACAGAGCGTATTTTTCTTGCTACGTTTGACAAAGGAACTTTTGCTCATAAAAAACAGAATCTAAGAAGGTTAGTTATGTACAAAGTCTTGAGCAACCTGTTAGCTTTCTATTGGTGCTTCCAGAGCTGGCGATTGCGCTGCTCGCCAGCGCAATCGCCAGCTCTGGAAAACAACAGTACCTCTACCATGAGTTTTAAGCAATAGTATTCGTCGCTACTCGATATCGACGCCGTAAATATTTTGTATGGCAAATTTTTGTTCTGCAAGTGACCGCTAGAGACGCTGCAAAAACTCATGGTAGAGGTACTGTGCGAGTGCTGCTCGCGTACGCTTACAGCCTAAGGCCTCTGCCTCTAATCTTGCGGGTAGCGGGGCACCGCTCGTTACCCACCCCCGCACCGCTGTTTTCGAGGACCGGACCATTTGATTTCACGCATAAGATCCTGCCAGTCCCGCGGCGCCGCCGCCCCCCCGCTGCCAGCAAGATTCGAGGCAGAAGCCTTAGTTTGGTGCGCCGCTCTAGTGCAGCTCCGGCAAGGCTCGTGCGCACTTAGCTTTTTTCGCGTTTGATATAAGGGCCTCAGTTGTAAATTACGCGCGCACTTCCTGTGGCGCTCGAGTACGCCGCGTAGCATGCGCGTGAGCGGCGCGCGGGCGGTACAGGGGCCGAGCACGGATATGGAATGCACGCGCGCAGTTCGCAAGCGGCTCGCGAGCGGGGCATTCATGACGCATTCGCCAATTCTGGAAGCACCATTACATTTACATTTCGGAGAGTGTGCATAGGAATTGCACAATTTATCTCCGCCAAGTCTGTTCCACCACCAGACCACTAAACGTTTGGTGTTGCGCTATCGGCACATGGCAGACATCCCACCCATACGTACAAAACGTTTTCAAAACTTGTTTATTGTCCGTACGCTAAGGGGTGGAATCCCCTCTAGAGTCTGCTACCTTATAGCTACAACCTAGGGGTCTTTGAGTCAAGATTGAATAGGTTACTTCTAGATAAAACTGCTCTATCGTCAACCACATTATCCTAAACCATCAGATGGGATAGCAAAAAATTAAGTACTTTTTTTCTAAACTCGAATTAATATACGCGTGTACGAAATTAATTTTTATAATTAAACGAGTCAATGACCCTGTAGGTAGTTGTCGGTCGTTGCGTACTAACTACCTACAGGTAGTGTTGAGTTGACTTCGCTCAGCTGACATTTATTTAAATTAATTAATTTCGTACTCGCGTAAATTAATTCGCGTTTAAAAAAAAGTAGGTACTTAATTTTTTAATTTTCTCTTTACAAATTCGATAGTGTTTTATGGACCGAATCGACCCTCCACGAGATTAAAACGATCAAAAATTAACGGTGGGTACTTTATGTTTATTTCTTTATATTTCTATTTTTTTGTGTGTTTAATTTAAATTTGCAATCACTTTTTTGTTTATAATCATGGTGTGCCAAATAAACATGTTTTCTTTCTTTCTTTTGTATGTCTATATATCATTGGAAACGCTCAAAAATTATCAAATAACTCCATTTGTACTATAGAGAGATAAGGAATGCCTGACAATTACCTACTGCTGAGCCACGTGTGTTCCTGGGACATATTCCATTCCTTCTCCTAGAGAGTCCCAGCAATGGGAAGATAGGAATGAGAAGAAGCATTATAGGGCTGACTATGCTAGAAGATTAGTAATCATAGGTTATTTATGCTCGATTTTCTTTTAGTTAATGACACAAGCTCTCACTATATGCACATTCATTTGATATGTCGCGCAGTACAGTTTAAATACCATACATTTTTTACTTTTTCATTGTACATAAAGTAACCCACATATTTTAAATTCGTTTATTTACTTTCCTCGTCCGTGTTTGGATCACAAATATCAAAAAATTGTATACCAAATATCAACTCAATCAGTCCAGTAGATTTCACAGAATTTGCACTGTGATAGGCGAACAAACAGACAAGTAGATATATGGGTGATTTAAACACCGTTAAATTTTGGTCGTTTTAATCCCATGGAGTGCCTATTCGGTACATGAAAAACTATCGATTTGTAAAGATAAAAAAGGAAAAATAAAGTACGTTTTTTTACAACTCGAATTAATTTCTTCACGGATTTCTTTAAGTAAACGTCAGCTGAACGAAGCCAATGAACAGTAGGTAGTTAGTACGCAATGACCGAGAACTCCCTACAAGGTTATTGACTCGTTTACTTAAAGAAATTAATTTCGTACATGCGCATATTAATTCGAGTTTAAAAAAAGTACTTTATTTTTAATTTTCTCTTTACAAATCGATAGTGTTTCATGTACCTAATCGAACCCCCGCGGGATTAAAACGACCAAAATTTAACGGTGTATATTATACCTTAGGGTTTCGTTTTTATTTAAGCTATTATTTAATTTGCAATATTTTTTTTTAAGTGGCAAATCATCCCATGACTTTCCAGATGAGGGCGTGTCAGACTTTTACTGACTAAAGCCAAACCTGTATCCTCCGATTTCCTTTTCAGAAAAATCCCCGCGGCCCTAGCAGGCGCCGGCCCTGCTAGGCCCCTACAGGTTTCTGACATCTCTTTGCGGAGCGCATAAAACGCTACGCGCCGTCGACGACTCAAGCTCGGTCCTTATAAGATGGTTGCATTGCTCGACGTCCGCAATCTTAGAAGATAATATATGTTCAATTTGTATGACACGGCATGTTTAGCTAATGATTTCATTATAATTCCAATATGGCGGATTCTTAAAGGTCTTGTTATTTTTTAGGGTTCCATATCTAAAGGGTAAAATGGAATCGATTCCGTTACTGATACTGACCAAATCATATTCAGATTTCGCTTAAACTAAAAATAATATTGTATATTAGCATTATTAGGTCGTAAAATAGATTGCATTAAGATTTCGTAGTAGAGGTCTCAAAACTTTAAAATGGCGGGTACTACGAGCCGTATTCCAGGCAGTACGCGTATTCCAGGAACCCAAGTCTGATATTTTTGTAAATTTGACATTCCAACATAATCTCATAGTCATTTTGCTAAAATGTCTTAATCTGCTAAATCATAATGGTTGATCATTGGTCGGTTATTGGTCTCGTAAACGATTGGTGGTAGAATGACTTAGTCCTATTCAGACAAATCTAATGGTAAGTCACTAGTCAAAGGAACTGGCAAAATTTTAGCAGATTACCCCAAACGTCAGAAATTCATTTGTAATTATGTACGAGATTTCCATGTCTTTCAATGGTGTGTCAGTGATTGACTATTGGAAAGTCACAATGACGCCATTGTATTATTAGATTACCGAACTTGTCAAAATCAACAATTATGAAACCAATGATAGGCGATTCTGACACTATTGTAACAGCAGACTTGAGGCCCAGGTCGTCCGTCATGATGGTTTCAATTTGTATGACGAGGATTAAAACCAATTCGTCCATGTCATGATGCATTCATTCACACTTTTCTGAATTTATCTTTTTCTTAACTGGTAATTCTGGCATACCCTTCTCAATGGCCAGAGCCAAATGTCAAAACTCATAACTTCGCAGCCGATTGCACACGCTCGTATAGACGGAGGCATAAATACCAGCATATTGTATTTGCAGGCTACACAGGATGAAATTATACAGCGATATTAAATCTTATTAATATGTTGTGAGAAAAGAATAAAACTAGAACAAGACCTAAAATTTGTTTATACACCGTTAAATTTTGGTCGTTTTAATCCCGTGGAGGGTTACTTTTTTTAGTCGACGACTTGGGCTCGGCCCGGTCGGTTACCGGACGATCGGACAGCGTGCTACCCATTACACGCCGTCCGCAAGCCCGTGCCTACGGTAGCCGGAAATCGGGATCGGAATCCCGGCGGCGGCTGGGGCGAGCGCCCCGTTGCCTCTGCCTGATGCGGTCGGCCTCTTCTTTTGCTAGCATTACTGCTTCGCAGAAGGAAGCGACCACCTGCGATCCCTCCTCACTCCGGACCATGGCCTGAACCAAGGCCTGGCGAGAGAGATCGCTGCCGCCGATCGGCCCCACGAGGACCCGGCGATGCTCCGCCCAGGCACACCTCTACAGTATGCTCTACCGTCTGTCCTCCGGGTGTTCCGCACAGTGGCGACACCCGGGCATCCCGTGGAGGTATATGAAACTCTATCGATTTGTAAAAATAAAATAAAGTAGTTTTTTTAACCTCGAATCAATATACGCATGTACGAAATTAATTTCTTTGAGGAAACGTCAGCTGGGCGAGTCCAATAACCTGTACTAGTATTACTAGTAAAATATGGGTACAATGTATCTACCATTCTACACTTACCACTTTCAAGTATACAAAGGCTTGTGGTTATAATCTTACCTTTCACAGTACAAGGACAGATATTATTTATTACCATTGAAAAAAATATCTTGAATTCACTCATGCGTGACATACTTTTTTGATATACTTACACAGTCACATAAATAAGCTTAGAAAATATAATTTTTCTATTAATTACTATCAAAGAAATATTTTTATATGAATAAGTTATAAAAGTTGCGAAACACAGGTTTTCTGTTATCTGGTATAATTTTTATGAATTTCATAACTAAGTTGTCTTGACCCTTCAGGCCACCGTTATTGAATTTTTTAAGAGTTCATCTAAAACTGGACTTTCAAAGTTCACATTTTCAATATTTTGACAATTCACTGGCTTGAAATAATGGATATTGAATTTGCTCATACGGACTGAAAAATAAAAATAGGTTATACCTCTGTATTTTCTTTTTAAATACATATACATGAATATTATGTAAGGTCGATGCCACGGATGTCTATGGTCGATGCCCTTAGTTATCTAACTCACCTCTTTAATAGCTTCTCAAAGCTATTAAAGAGGTGAGTTAGAACTTCCAAACCCACCCCGGGTTAGGTAACTTAGGGCACCGACGGCTAATCAATCTAAATGTGTGCTTAGTACCAGTATTTTACGTAGAATTAGAACCTATCTGCAGGCTTCCACCGAAGGCGCGGGCTTGCGGACGGTGTGCAATGGGTAGCACGGTGTCCGATCGTCCGGTAACCGACCGGACCGAGCCCAAGTCGTCGACGGCGCGTTCTGTTCCCGCGCGAATCAAGGAGCTGTCAACTTCCGAAAGGAAGGCCCGGCCCCGGCACGAAGGCAACGAAGGAACGGGGTAGGTTTTTAGTCAGTAAGAGTCTGAGTTGTTATTGGATGATTTTACCTATCATAAAAAAAAATCTGCCGGCTTCAAGATGATAATCTATATTTGTTAACGCTAGAAGAAAATTAATCGAATGTATGGGATTGACATCATCTCAATGTAAAGTCACCTGCGGGCCTAGCCATGTTTCGCCCACTTCGTTTCGATTCTCTTGCGTCGAACGCCCCGAGTTGGCTACGCCTCCAATTCCTTTGATCTGACGTCATCTTAACGCTCAGTCACGTGGTTAGAACAAAAAAATCGCAGGCGTGGCCGACTCGAGGCGATTAACGCAAAAGTATCGAAAGGAAACGGTTGTAACTTGGCTTTCTAAAGGTCTGCTCGCGATTAAAAGAATACAACGTGTTGGTGGTTGCCCGGACCAGACACAATAACCGTCTGGACGGAGGATCCTTCCTTTTAGAAGAAAATTTGCGGGAATTTACATCCAGTTTCGTATAAACGTGACTAGTACACAAACGTGGAACTCAAAACTAATTAAAAAAAAAAAAAAACCAACTTTAAAAAAAGGTTTTTTTATGGTAGGCAAAATCAGCCAATGACAGATTCCGCCCTTGGGCGGAACGGGAAATAGTGTCAGACTCTTACTGACTAAAAACCTACCCCGTTCCTTCGTTGCCTATCATGCCGGAGCCTTCCTTTCAGAAGCCGACTATGACCCAAGCAGGCTTTGACCCTGCCTGCCTGCAGCTAGCAGGCTGGGCCTTTTCGGCTTACTGACAGCTCTTTGAGGCGAGCGGGAACAGTACGCGCCGTCGACGACTTGGGCTCGGTCTGGTCGGTTACCATCGGTCGGTTACCGGACCATCGTCCTTTGGCTCGCCGTCCACAAGCCCGCGCCTACGGTGGCCGGAAATCGGGATCGAAATTCCGGCGGCGGCTGGGGCGAGCGCCCCGTTGCCTCTCCCTGATGCGGTCACCTCCTCCTTTGCTAGCATTACTGCTTCGCAGAAGGAAGCGACCGCCTGCCATCCCTCTTCACTCCGTGTATTTTGTAGAATACTACCATCAAGAAGAAAAACTGCTCGCCATAAAGTATAAAAGTCAATTCATACATAATCGGTCATGTACGAACTCTGAACATAAAATCTTTGCATATATTGTATATGAATGGCGAACGTTTCCCGAATACTGACGAGTTTTTCCGAATCGCCTCACAAAATACCTATATGCATAATATTTCTGTTCTTCATTATTCCAATCCGATTAAATGTGAACCGATTTGACAAGTGAAATAATTAAAATTATAATTGTGTTTTGCATAAAGGTTTTACAAAAGCAATAATAATATTTATTTCAAGGAATCATACTGCCATACATAGCCAAAAAGCGGTAGGTATCAAATTTTTTTTACACTTCGTTTTTTGCAGCGAAATGCCGAAAACATTGGTAGGTTAATTATTTTATAACTGTAATTGTAATGATAAATAACAAAGACAAAACACAAAGTCACATCCTCTAGTTGTAATGTATTTTTTTTAATAAAAAAAAGATAAAAAAAAATACGTTACAACTGGAGGAGGACTTTTGGTTTTGCGACGACGAGGTAAAATGCTTAGTCCGGACCGTAGAAGTTTAAAGAACCTCAGGGTATTTTTTATGGTAGTTAAAATCATCAAATGACAAATCCCACCCTTGGGTGGGGCGGGAGATAGTGTCAGACTCTTACTGACTAAAAACCTTTGCTCCATTCATTGCCATTTTGACTGGCCTGTTGGTCTAGTGGTTAGTGGCTCTGACTACTATGCCGGAGGTCGTGGGTTCTACAGTTTTATTATATATAGATATTGCCTTCGATCCAGGGCCCCGGGGTTCATTTTCACCTAACCCTTGGAAAGAACCTAAGGGTGAATATTCGTCGTGCGAGAATTTTACTTAATAAAGTAATTTGAACCTGCCAGTAAATTAATTCAGTATTAAATATGCTCTAGAGACCAACAAGTCTCCAACTATTTTATTTTACTTTAGAACCACGGTTCCTAACCTGAAGATAATTACCCCCGCGGGGGTCCGTGCCCTCGTGGGGGTAATCGGCGGCAGCGATCTCTCTCGCCGGGCCTTGGTTCAGGCCATGGTCCGTAGTGAGGAGGGATGGCAGGCGGTCGCCTCCTTCTGCGAAGCAAAGGAAGAGGCCGACCGCATCAGGCAGAGGCAACGGGGCGCTCGCCCCAGCCGCTGCCGGGATTCCGGGCGTGCAATGGGTAGCACGCTGTCCGATCGTCCGGTAACCGACCGGACCGAGCCCAAGACGTCGACGGCGCGTTCTGTTCCCGCGCGCCTCAAGGAGCTGTCAGCACACCGAAGAGACCCAGCCTGCTAACTGCAGGCAGGCAGGGTCGAAGCCTGCTGGGGTCAAGGGCCGTTTTCTGAGAGGAAGGCTCAGCCCCGGCACTATTAATAGGCAACGAAGGAACGGGGTAGGTTTTTAGTCAGTAAGAGTCTGACACTACTTCCCGCTCCACCCAAGGGCGGGATTTGTCATTGGATGATTTTACCTACCATAAAAAAAAAAACCCCGCGGGGTTAAAACTGGTATTCTGAAGGGGTAATAAACTGGTAAATTATAGCAGACCAATATAATATCTAGCTCGCTAGTGCCTGTCGTATCCTAACTGTGTAATCAAATGAGAATCCTGACATGCACTTTTAAGCTAGAGCTACGTACGACGCACACGTGTATCACGCCTGATTTGTACGTAGAACGACGTCACGTGGCGTGAATCTAATGTAGCTTCACAAGTCAAGTTACCATATAAAATGTATGGGGACTGACGCGCCTCGGTGTACGTGGCCTACGTGTGCGCAGTGTAGTTCTATCTTTAAATCAACCTTCATACTAAAAAAATTGCATTCGGATGTTTTTTAATGTTACATTTAATAAGCCTGTAATTATAATAATTATGTAGACATTATAGATACCTCCTGCCAGCGACTGCGGTCGCATGAAAGTGAAAAATAAACCACCTATGTTACTGAGTGGAGATCTAGCTTTGTATTGTTAAAAAACAATTTGAATTCGGTCTAGTAATTTTTGAGTTAAATCGTAAACAAACAAACAAAATCAAATCTTTCCTCTTTATATAATTAGTTTAGATTTAATGTGATTGTAAGAACTTACTCAGTATTTTTGTGCAATTTTCATATGCATATAGTCGGTTTGTATTTATACGTACTTTAAATTAGAACTACACTGCGCACATACGCCAATCTGGGCGCGTCGGTCTCTATACATTTTATATCGAAGCTAGACTTGTAGAGCTACACTTGATCCACGCCACGCAACGTCGTTCTACGTACAAATCAGACTTGTTACGCATGTGCTTCGGTCTAACGTAGTTCTAGCTTTATTCATTAGTAACGTCAGGGGGGTAAATTAGTTTTCTTAGTTAAATCAAAGGGCAGCGGAGCGGGAGGGTAGGATAATTATAGGGCTTAGCTAATCTAAGGCCATCTTTGTACTTTTGTTAGCAAATAAAAAAGGGTGACAATATCGAAAAAGTTAGGAACCACTGCTTTAGAAGCTAATAAAGTTCACACACAATAAACTACTGATCTACAAAAATACAGTTTCCAATAAGTATAAAGTCAGCTTCACAAAATACATAATTTCAAAACGAGCGCCCATTTTATATACGAAAGACTTGAAAGGACGAAATTATGGGAGATGCCACTGGTATCCGCAGGAGGGCACCACCGACCCGGTGGCTTGAATAATTCATAACTCAGTGCATCTTCGGCTTTATGCAAGCTATAAGTGCAGCACAGCTTTAAAGCGAGAGGGTTAAGTCAGAATATTAGTATTTTACGTCCTGAAGCAGAATATTTTATGCATTTATTTATGTGGCTAGTAGAATTTGTATGCATTCAGGAAAAGTTGTTGCTGGGAATAATTATTTTGAGGAAACACTGCAAGGTTTTCGTTTTATGGATTTTGATATCATGTTAAATACACTACTTGTACTTAACCTAATACACGCGCATAATATCCTAAAAGTAGTATGTCCTGAATTGATTCGGTCCTGGTCTGTCGATCCTGACTGCTACGCCGGAGGTTGTGGGTTCGATTCCCACCCAAGTCATATTATTAGCACGATTATTATTTTGTTCTGTATTTGTTTTTTTTTTTGTTATGGTAGGTAAAATCATCCAATGACATCCCCCGCCCTTAGGCGGAGCGGGAGATAGTGTCAGACTCTTATTGACTAAAAACATACCCCGTTCCTTCGTTGCCTTTCATACCGGGGCCGAGCCTTCGACCCTGCCTGCAGATAGCAGGCTGGGGTTCTGTATTTGGGTGTAATATATCTATGTATTTAGAAATATTTAAACATGTTTGTGGGACTAGATGGCATGTGAAAGTTAAAATAAAAAATGTACCATACCCACAGTGATACTTGTCTGTATTAAAATATTATTGTTTATTAGCTGTCTCCCACAGTTTCATCCAAGTTCTTGGTTACTTCTCTGCTCAGGCCCGTCTACACGCTCCGTCTTGCCTGCGCAGTCCAGGCCTGTGCAATCAGGACTGTACAAAAAGATGGAACAATGTGTTGTGGGTACACGTGCAGGTAAACTCGTGTAAAGTGAACTGTCCAATCCTAGTTGTTTTTTGAGCGCTTTGTATAGAGTAAAAAATCCTTGGAATAAATCCATACATCACTCATTTTTTGATTTCCGACGTATACTTTGTCGAAAATAATTTTCTCGGACTGATGCGCGGTTTGAATGACCGGCCACAAGTTCAAGTAAAACCGTGCAAGTCAAGTTTGCGCAGTCCAAATCTTCGTTAAGTCAACGAATGCACAAGCCGCGCATCCGAGACTGCGCAAGGTACCGTCTTGCCGTCCATACACACGCGCTTACCTGCGCTAACTGGCTTGTACAGGCATTCTCGCAGGCAAGACGGAGCGTATAGCGGGAGCGTGTAGATGAGTGGTATTGTATTATAGGCTTCCTAGACAAATTGGCTTATTCAATATTACAGAAAAAAATCGATTCGAACCAGTAGTTCTTGAGATGATGGTGACTGAAAAAATTCTTCAGCTTTTAGAGTCTTTTTATTTTGAGGTTTTAGCTTTTATTTCTTCAGCTTTAAGAGTCTTCTAGTCTTGAGTTGTGGTAAGTGATGAATTGCAAAGAATATACCTACAATTGCCTATGTATGTACCTACTTACCTACCTTACCTAAATATTTCAATATTACAACCAAAATAGATAAAAAGATCATTGTTATGATACATAAACAAAATTTAAAAAAAAACAAATTCTGGACTTTTTGGTTTTATATGCTGGTACTGAAAATGCCCGTCTTTATCGAAACACTATACCCTATCTAGACAGCACAGCTCTAGTTTTGTTCACCAAAAATACAAAATTGAAAAGGCTTTTATTAAATTCTGGGATCTGCAATATACGCGTCCATTACCTCATTTTAAAATCTGATATCTTGCTACTCGAAACCCGCTAACAACGAAATGGTAAACCAAACCAATAATTCTTTTTTTTATAGTTTTAGTATAGCTTTTAATTTTTTTGCTTCTTCCAAAAATCGAAATCGCATAACATTGATTAAACTTTGTGTTTAAATTTCTTAGAAGTAATAAAAAATTGGATGTTGCTTGCCTGCTGTCTTCCTGTCCTATTATAATTTAGTTGTCTTCAAGGTAAGAGTGAATAGACTCTAAGTAGCATAGCAAAGCATAGCATCAGCCTTTTTACGTATTGAGTTGAGTAATTTATTTCATGACCACTGCTCTCAAAACGGTGGAGGAAAACATCGTGAGGAAACCGGCATATCCTAGCCTCTAAGTAAACTAGTGCAAATCACTATCAACGGTTTGTCACTGCTTACCATCAGGTTGGATCACGCTTAGGCACTAGTTTAAATAAAAAAAAAATGTGTGTGTAATAATAATTAATGTAGCTTTACTTTAGTCTTGAGTAACTTAAGTGTGCGTTGTATATATACAACTGTAGGTATACAATCACTTTTTGAATTAAATAGCCTACAGTAGTTTGCCTGTGTACATCATGGGACCATTCTAGCCGTGTTCATCATCTTGCTTGCTTTTAACCAGTGATGCTAAGGATCGGTGATCTCGTTTTGATTTTCGATTCTCTTTTGTAAAACTGTCAACTGTCTGTCTGTTTTGATTTGCCTGTTGGTCTAGTGGTTAGTGTAGTTATGATTTTATTACTTTTTAGTAACATGCAAAAAAATGGCCAAGCGCAAGGCAGACTCGCACATGATGGGTTCCGTACCATTATTGTCTATACAACATTAAACACGAATATATATGTTAAGAAAAAATCACGTTTGATGTATTGAAGCTTCTCTTAAATATTTATTTTATTCTGTTTTTGGTATTTGCTGTTATAGCAGCAACAGTAATACACCATCTGTGAAAATTTCAACTATGTAGCTACAGACAGACAAGTATCCATCAGGTGGGATCACAGTCAAACACTAGTTTACATAATTTAAAAAAAAGGTGGACAGTGAAGTCTTAGCAACAAGGTCCCGTTTTTACCTTTTAAATACGGAACCCTAAAAAAGTAGACATATCCTTTAATTAATTTCAATAACAGGATTTAACTTTTTTTTTTATAAATTTTTTATGCGTAGCCAAAACACCAAGCTGCTCAAATCACTATCAAATAAACACACTGTGCTCATACTCAGCCTAAATGACAATAAAATATTGCTACATTTTTTTTTTTTTCAAAAAGCGAAATACAATGAGTTTTTATTAAAATCTGGGTTATGCATTTGCCTGTCAGTGCTGGTGGATATGAACTGAGGGCTTCTAGTTCAATGGAGCGGAAACTCAGGGCGTATCGGCCCGTTTTTTTCCATATTTATTAAACATTTTTTTATTATACGTGATTTTTCATTGCGAGGTTCCTTTCAATGAGAAATAGGATAGTTATTAAAATGTTTTTAATATTTAAATGTTGCTTTGTGTGGGTTGTGAAAAGAGTTTTCTGTAGATAAGTTTATGGTTTTAATTTGGATTTTTCATTAGGGAATATTCAGTATACAGGCACTAGCTTGTGGAATGATGTATTTAAATTTTGTGAAATTGTAGGCTATTTGTTACTGCCAGCGGTTTTGCCCGCGCAATAGTAAAAAAATATCCCAAGAGAACATACTCCCGGGTTAGTAATATATTCAGGTCAGCGGTCCCTTAAAACTGTGATAAAATCAAACTTCTAAGTTAGCGAAAAAAAAGATAAGGCCGTTTAAATCGTAAAAAAATTATACTTAAACATTCTCAAGGGACTCAAAATTCATAGGGTAATTGCTTTATAACACAGGTATAGAAATAAATCTAAAAAGAGTAAACATAATGTAACGTCAAAAAAAAAAATTGGAAATTTTGGATATTCGAAAGAATTTTACCTAGGTAAGCTTGTACGCAACCCTCAGTGTGAGAGTCCGACTCGCACTTGACCAGTTTTTTTTATATCATTTTAGAACCTATGGAAATAAATTCAGTTATTCTGCTTTTTACAAAATTAGCACTTTTTTTATAGGTTCACGTTGGTCCACTTCATCTCATCTAATAGTAAGCAATGATATATATATTAGTAATATTGTAGTATGAAAATAAGAAAGAAAAGAAAGAATACATGTTTATTCTGCCTAAAATAGACGCACAATAATTAACAAAAAAAAAAAATGGCATAAATAAAAGAAAAACTTGTTTCCCCGTCAGGCCATGTGTGGATCGGGCAAAATAGTGTTAAACCATCACCATACACAACACAGTTGTCTAGGTTGTCTATTATTTCTCCGACGCCGGCAAAAACAATAAAAAAATAATTCACAACAATCTTTTTAGAGTAAGTAACCATGGAGTAACCGTTCTTCTCCATAGGGAACGACCATTTTGGAATCATACGCTAGCTTCTTACGTTTTTTATGTGCCCATGTAGGCCTATGTAAAATAAATATTTTTGAGTTAGAATTTTATGAAGCATCCCAGAAAAACCAAAAAAATAATTACCTAGCATAGCATAACATAGCATGAGCCTTATAAAGTTCCCACTACTGGGACTCAGGCCTCCTCTCTAGGAGAGGAAATGGGCCGTAAACCACCACGCGGGCCCAGTGCGGGTTGGTGGATGTCACATGTCTTCGAATTTTTGGAGAATAAATTTTCTAAGACATGTCGGTTTCCTCACGAAGAATTAACTACCCTTTTGTAATTATGATTGTAGAACTAACATCTTAACACCACTGGAACGCTTCAGCTACATCAGTACCGAATTGTGACGTCATACGTGACGTAATATCGCCCCAGTGGTTTGTTTCCGTAGCACGCGTTACCACATTGTTGTGTTGTTCAGTAACGTGGCTCCTGCGGTTAAGATGGCGTGCGGTTGGCGGGAAATGAATATGGTTTGCTGTTCTCTTGGGGAAAGGGTTAGATCGGGTGCGTTTAGGAGCGAAGATGAGCAGGAAAAAAGGCTAGTGTTTGTATTGAACGCGATTGCGGGTGCGAATTGCTCCAACGCTATTTCAACGCTCTGTGACTTCAGTGTGCGATCAACGGCGATCTCTAGCGCTAGGCCCTGATACGGGCCATGGTCCAAAGCGAGGAGCTGGCGGGCGGTCGCCTACTTCGGCGAAGCAGTAATGCTCGCAAAGGAGGAGGCCGCACGCGAGAGGCAATGGCCTTCTCGGCCCAGCCGCCGCGGGGATTCCGATTCCGATCCTGATTTCCAGCCAACGTAGGCGCGGGCTAGCGGACGGTGAGCTATGGGTAGCTTGCTGTCCAAACGTCCGGTAACCATCCGGACCAAGCGTTCCCGCGCGCCTCAAGGAGTTGTCAGCAAACCGTAGAGACCCAGCCTGCTACCTACAGGCAGGCAGATTCAAAGCCTACTGGGGCCAAGGGCTTGCTTCAGAAAGGAAAGCTCGGCCCTGGTATGTAAGGCAACGAAGGAACGGGGTGGGTTTTTAGTCATTAAGAGTCTGACACTATCTCCCGCTCCACCCAAGGGTGGAATTTGTCATTGATTGATTTTACCCAGCATAAAAAAAGCTGAGCGAGTCCAATGAACTATAGGTAGATAGTACGCAATGACCGACAACTACCTACAAGGTCATTGACACGTTTACTTAAAGAAATTAATTTCGTATATGCGTATATTAATTCGAGTTATTGAAAAAAAGTACTTTATTTTTTGATTTTTCTTTACAAATCGATAGTATTTCATTTACCGAATCGACCCTCCACGGGATTAAAACGTAAATTACTATTAATAGATAAATAAATGAAACACGTTTTTCTGAAAATTAAAACATTTTATATTCCATTCTACAACAACACTCTTGAAAAAACCACTACACCAAAACAATGTCCTACAATCTGAAAAAACATGAATCAAGTCAGAAGTGGACAGAGTAACAAGAGCGTGCCGGGAGGTCACTGGACCGGAACATACCGGGGAAACAGATGGGAGTTGATAATGCAGACTTTCGAGCTAATTTGTGCTAACAAAATACGGTAAATAATTGTTTGGAAACATTGTTTTTTATATTTGAAACAGTACGGCGTCTATCCTTTCTTTCCACTCATGTACCCGAGTCTTTTTGTAATAGGGATGGTAGGTTACAGTAGGCTGGCGGTGCGGAGGGACGTCGCTTTGTGTAGTTTTGTATTCCGGGTGCTGCGTGGCTGGTTGCATCACCCAGAGCTGCTAGCGGAACTGGGGTTTCGCGCGCCATCCGGCTGCGGTGGTGCAAGGCGCCCCACGCCCTCGCTACTGGAAACTTATTCTAGGACAAACCTGAACAAGTTTGCCCCCATGTCGCGCGCCATCTGATTGCTGAATATTATTTCTACTGAAATAGATGTGTTTGACTGCAGCCTGCTGAAGTTCACTCAAGTAGCACTTAAATGCATTGAGAATAATTATGCAGAGCATTTAATATTATTTATTTCCACTGACCCTAAATATGTGTGTCTTTTTTTTATTGATGTTTATTTGTATTCATTTATAATAATTTTGTGTAAATGTAATTAATAATATAGGCATGTGTGTAAGTATAAGTAGCATCGCATTGGCGTTAGCTGTTAAGGTGTTGTTACTGAAATTTTAAATAAATAAATAAATTTTTAGGTTTCCTTATTTCAGGTTTGGTCCCATATTAAAAGTTGTTTGTTATCATGACTACAATCACGTGTTTAAGTATCGTTCACTAATTACCAGTCACCCTATATAGTAAAAACGAAACTCTATTGCAAGACTGAACATTCCTTCGCACTGTATCTCATGAACTAAATTTTAGCTATACAAGTGAAATTTTCACAAATTATGTACAAGAAATATTAAAACCGAATAAAAATATATTTAAGTAGAGCTTAACATACAACAAACGTGATTTTTACCCGACTGTGCCAGAAGGAGGGTTATGTTTTTCGAGAGTATGTATGTATGTATGTATAATTGTTTGGCACGCTCTGCAGCCAGAACGGCTCGATGGATTTTAGCTTGAGAGGTAACGTTAGATTCGTATTTACTGTGAGATTGACATAGGGTATATCAAAATAAAAAAAAACAAAATGGCGGATTTTTAGCGCCAAATTCAAATGTTTGGCACGCTCTGCGACCTGAACGGCTCGATGGATTTTAGTTTGAGAGGTGTCTTTAGATTCGTAATTACTTTGAAAGTGATATCGTAATAAAATAAAACTAAAAAAATTAAAAACGGTAATTTTAAAAACTTAAAAACCCGACTGCTTTTCTGAGCATTCATGAAAAAGCCCTAAAACAAGAAAGTCGTTGTACCCGATTGCACTTATCTATATAATATTTTAAATACTGGCTATTTAAAATATTATATAGATAAGTGCAATCCTGGCTATTTTAGTTTTTTAAATTACCGTTTTGTTTTTATTTATTTTTTGCCATTTTTTCTCGATGTTAATGTAGATAGAATATAACATAAGACAACATTAGATACTATACCATGAGTTGTTTTTTTTTTCTTCTTTTTTCGCTCTGTGGTGAAATGAGAGGTTTTTTAGGTAAAATCATCCAATGACAATCAGAGTCAGACTCTTACTGACTAAAAACCTACCCCGTTCCTTCGATCATACCGGGGCTGAGCCTTCTTTTCAGAAAGCGACCCTTAACCCCAGTAGGATTCGACCCTGCCTGTCTGCAGCTAGCAGGCTGGGCATCTACGGTTTGCTGACAGCTCCTTGAGGCGCGCGGAAACAGTACGCGCCGTCGACGACTTGGGCTCAGTCCGATCGGTTACCAGATGATCGGTCAGCGAGCTACCAATTGCTCGACGTCCGCAAGCCTACGGTGGCAGGGTGGAACAAGAGGTCAGACTTTTACTGACTAAGACTTATACATCGATCAAAGTGCCCTTTACGTTCTGGGAGTTTCGAACATATTTTCAAATCACAAAAAAATCACTCACAATTTTTTTTTTGTGACTACTATTATTTCCAGACTTTTTCCCTTATTTTTGTTATGAAACGTTTGCAAAATTTCAAGATTTTAGGTTACCGGGAAGTAGTCTATAGACTTTTCACTGCTCCAAGGGGTAATAGAGTTGAATATTTGTGATTAATCTTAACGAAAATCTCCACAATATCTTTTTTTAAATGGGACTCAAAAGACGAATAAACGACAACAAAATGATTCTATAAGGGTTCCATTTTCATCAGCTGGAATAACAGAACCCTAAAAAAGATAAGATCCCAATTCAAAGTCACATAAAAATCACACCCTTTACCAAAAAGAATCCTTCAAAATGAAACCCTCAAAAGGCAAACAAAATGAAATAGTTATTACAGTCCTACCCACGTTATTTTCCACATCACCAACTTCATATCTGTTTTGTCCGTCTGCCCGTTCAGCGTGATCCAGTGGGCTGGATATCACTTTCTGACCGCATCGCTTCCTCGTAACATGAGCATCGATATTTGAAACGCGTGAAGTTATTGTGGAAGTCTTGAAGACGGAAATTGTATATTGTGTTCGATTTTGAAGAGATTTCAAATGATTGAAAACTAAAATATTGGAAAAAGCAGAAATAATATTTGAGGTGGCCTTTAGCGACTTGCTTATCGTCATATTCGACCTTGTTCTTCAGCTACAGCAATCCGACGCGATGTTTGATGGAGAGGTAACGCGAAAAAAGAGACTTAACGCCTGGAAACCTTGGTGGCATTCGGTAATTCCGTGATTTACTCGAATATTTCGCAAAACTGGTTTCAGGAAACATGTGTTTTTTTTTTAAACCTTTAAAAGTTTTTGGGAAAATTTGTTATCATTTAGAATTTTGATTAAATGTTGCAAGGCTTCTATACAACACTATTTTTAGTATATGGGAAACCTGAATATAGTTTGTTCAGAATCAGTAATCGCCCGATGGCCCAGACTTAAAAACTTAGGACCAAAAATTTGAAGACATGTGACATTCCCCAACCCCACCGGGCCTGCGTGGTGGATTTCGGCCCAGTTCTTCTCCTTGAGAGGAGGCCTGAGTCCCAGCAGTAGGAACATATAAGACTGATGCTATGCTATGTTACAATGCTCCTTGGATAGACTGATTTTCTGGCATCTGACTACCCGTAACGATTGTTAAAGTTCTACGAATGGCAAACCGGGACGTGCCGCTTTACGTGCTTTCTGAGGCAAAAAGATATATATTTTTGATTTTTTTTTGAAACCGCAACCTCATACATGACAGACGCGGGTGCCTTAATCTTCTAATTACGACACAATAAAAATTTTAGAATAGAATTTATTTTATTTCGGACACACAAATATCCATATAGTGTTAGTACCCGCACAAGAAATTTTATGATCGGAGCTTTCCACTACGGTTTTCAGGATGCTGTTGCGACTTTCATTCACTCTTTTGAGTAGCGAAGCGTTTTTCTTTCAAACAATCGCGTGGAACCTGTCGGAACGAGCCTGCACAAACATCTTCGACTCACTTCAGTAGCGAAGCAGTCCCAACAACATCCTGAAGGCATTATTATATTGGATGCAGGACATCTAGCGATTTTATTTTAGTATGATATTTAATTCATCATAGCCAGATCAAAAACTACGAAAACAAAGAACGTCCTCAAAAATACACTACTCGAAAGCCAACAGAAAAACCCAAACACGTAATTCTGTTCCCAAAACCCAGCTAAAGCGAACTACAAACTGACGGACGCAATTTAAAAGTCAAGTAAGCGAAATTCTGGGATGTAGTCCAAAATAATTGGGAGCACCGTATTTTTTAAACGTAACAAGTTGTTTCTAGTTATGCAAGCGAATCTGATTCCTCCACGGTTTTAGATGCTAATTTTAAATGGGAAAGTCGACTGGGTTCACCAAATTATGGTTTGACCAAACATTTTGGCTTTTCGTTTGAAAGTTTGTTGAATGTTAGGGACGTTTGTTCATATATTTTGACAGGCATTTTAATTGAGCTTTGGCGTTCACGAGCCTTAGCATGACGTGTTCAAATATTAAGCGTACGAGTAAGAGCCTATGCACACTATGTTTTTTAAACGCGTCGTGCGTTTTTAGCGATACAGACGCGAATCAGACGCAGCCTGTAGATCTTTAATGGGATAAAAGCGCGCCGTCGTCGGGCGTTTCTACAACATGCGTCGAAGGCGCGTTTAAAAAACGTGGTGTGTACAGGCCCTAAGAAAGAAGGATGTTGCTATACACCCTATATAGGGTGACTGGTAACTAGTGAACGATACTTAAACATGTGATTGTAGTCATGATAACAAAAAAACTTTTACTATGAGACCAAATTTGAAAAAAAAAATCTGCTGGTCAATGGTCAACAATTGTGTTCGCCTAACTGGTCAAAATGTACTGAATTCGGCTGATATTTTTTTTAGGTTTGGTCCCATAGTAAAAGTTATTTGTTATCATGACTACAATCACGTGTTTAAGTATCGTTTACTAGTTACCAGTCACTCTATATAGCTTCATCCCTTTAACAGTTCAGTTTAGGTCGTCAAAAGGATCGCGTTAAAAGCTCTAACATTTTTAGAAAGTTTTCGGTAAAGTTTTAAGGCGTAGTGCAGTGGCGTATTGGAATGCTTCGTGCGAGTTTGTTTAATGTTTCCGCGATCAACACGTTTATGACGTTAAGCGCTCCGATTGGTCCGCGTCAAGCTCTTAACCAATCAGAGAGCCAAACGCGATTTTTTTTATGGTAGGTAAAATCATCCAATGACAAATCCCGCCCTTGGGCGGAGCGGGAGATAGTGTCAGACTTTTACTGACTAAAAACCTACCCCGTTCCTTCGTTGCCTATCATGCCGGGGCTGAGCCTTCCTCTCAGAAAACGGCCCTTGACCCCAGCAGGCTTCGATCCTGCCTGCCTGCAGCTAGCAGGCTGGGCCTCTACGGTTTGCTGACAGCTCCTTGAGGCGCGCGGGAACAGAACGCGCCGTCGACAACTTGGGCTCGGTCCGGTCGGTTACTGGACGATCGGACAGCGTGCTACCAATTGTACGCTGAGCCAAACGCGGTAAACACTTCGATCACACTGACGTCAAAACAACTCGGACTCAGCGCACAGCTTGTAACTTTCCTTATTTACTCAAGTTTTGTAGAACACTAGCATAAAGCACTAGTTTTCTGGCATTTATGCTGAATTAGACTTATTTTAGCACAGAATAAAACTTTGAGGCACACAATTGTATTTTCATTTCTTTTTTTAGGGTTCCGTACCTCAAAAAGAAAAACGGAACCTTTATAGGATCACTATGTTGTCAGTCTGTCTGTCTGTCGGTCAAGAACCTTTATTTTTGAAATTCGAATTGAAATTAAAAACATATGTATAGTCAGGTCTGCACACTCTCAAAGTTGTGAAAAAAATCAAACTTCTAAGATAACGAAAAAAGGTACGGCCGTTTATGTCGCAAAAAACGTATAGGTGTTTCGACACTCTCAAAAGAATCATAATTCATATCACTTTGACCTAGAATCCCGAAATTTGAAATGAAGCAAGGTATCATAGCACAAGTATAGGAATAAATCTGAAAACTATAAATTTGTAGTTACGTCACCAACAAAATAAATTTTTCGATTCGGAAAAATCTTCGAGACTCGATTGGGAATTTAATTATTTACATAAATAAATTTTTACGGAACCCTCAGTACGCGAGTCGGACTCGCACTTGCCCAGATTTTTTTTTGTTCTCCTGTTTGTCTAACTATAAATAAATAAATAAGCGCATAAATTTTAAAACAAAGAAATAATATTTTACCTGACTGCACAATCAACGAGGTTCATCTAGAAATAACTAATGTGTTCAAAAACAAAAGAGTCGTAGGTCAAACAGTATTCAACGAACAAAGCCTCATAAACACTCCTTGTCACCCCCACCACTATAAACCACACGGAAATTATGACTGTGAAAACTACCGCCGTATTTCATAATCAACAAACTCAGTGGAGTAATTTTCCTGACCGCTGCTGTATGAAAACATTAAACTACTGCTCATAACGTCTAACACAAATCACTTTTTAGGTCAACGCGAACAAAACTGGATTATTTTATTACCATACTCGCTTCTGCTAGCGGCTACGCTCGCGTGATAGTCGGTCAACCCCCTTAGGGGTTTTTTTATAGTAAGTAAAATCCAATGACAGATCTCGCCTTTGGGTGGAGCGGGAAATAGTGTCAGACTCTTACTGACTTACCTAACCTAACTCTTGGCCCCAGTAGTACAGTTTGCTTACAACTCTTTGAGGCACGCGGGAACAGTGCGCGCCGTAAACGACTTGGGCTCGGACCGGTCAGTTATCGGACGGACGGACAGCGAGCTACCCATTGCCTGCCGACCCCTTTAGGGGTGGAGTTTCGTAAAATCCGTTCACATATATATAGATTAATGTTGCAGTAGACCAAACGTTATACATGTACACCGTGAAATTTTAATGGTTGGTTTTCCGCAGTAGAACGACTTGGGCTCGGTCATAAGGAAGTACTCCTTCGAAACATATAGTAAAAGTAAAAAAAAAATATTTACAAAAAGGCCCAGTAGGCTTCGGCCCTGCATACTACTACGCGCCGTCGACGACTTTGGCTCAGTCCGGATACTACGTTACTGGGCGGCCGAACGGTGAGCCACACTCGTCGTCTACAAGTCGGCTTTCAGTGGCTGGAAATCGTTCTACGACCCCTAACACTATGGGCGTCTCCAGCGGCGGCTGGAGCGTGAGAATTGACGTTCCCTCTTGCAGCCATCTCTTTCTATAGCATTATAGCATAGCAGGAGACGGCCGCATCTCATTCCCCCTCACTCAGAACCATGGTGAAGAAACGAAAGTGTGTTTTAGTTAAGGTTTTATTTAAATTGAACTTAGATTCAATTAAAACAACGGAAGATAGGTGACTCGCCTCTAGAGTGTGAGCCGTTGAAATTATGCCAATAGTAACGATTTCACATCGGTCGCGACGATCACACACATTAGGCGGCTAACGCTATTTCGCACGGCTGCACCGCCTCTTATCTCTATCCTTGTCTATCAGTGACTACAGGTAGTGTAAATGTGTGAGTTTCGAGTCCAGGTTTTCTGATTGCGATGTTAGCGCGTACCGTATCTTTTCTTATAATATATCAATGATACCGAAATAGTGTTGCCCTAGCGGTAACAGTACCAGTTTACGAGCCTTACTTCGCAGGTTTTCAAACCCAGCCACGCGCTATACTTTGCGTAAATTACTTCATCACTACTGCTCTCAAAACGGTGAAGGAAAACATCGCGACTTCGTGAGGAAACTGGCGTATCTTAAAACAAAAATCAAAAACATGTAGCAACTACTAACCCGCACTAAACCCGCGTAGTGGATAACGACACTTTCCCTCTTCTAGAGAAGGTCTGAGTCCCAGCAGTGGGAACATTAATAGGTCAACAATTTAACTCATATACCACGAAAAAAAAAATGAAATTATTATTATGAAGCTTATAGATAGGGCTTAAGATGGCTCTTCCCCACTCGCCTATCGTCAACGTCGAGCATGGTTTGAAAGCTTGTTGCTTCATCTAAAGCAATCCAACACGATGTTTGATTGAGAGGAAACGCGAAAAAAGAGAGATAACGCCTGAAAAGTCTGTTGGCATTCGGTAATTCCGTGATTTACTCGATTATTTCACAAAACTTGATTTTTGATAGGTATGAGTAAATTATTATGGAGGGCCGAAGTTTACGTAAAATAGCAAATCAGAGGTCTTTACTGGATTAGTTCGTATAATATTCACAAAATATCTGTCAATCCAAAATATCTGAACAAAAATGTGTAATAAGATCATAATCACGTAAGAGCGCAGTTGTATTAAAATGTACCTCGGGTTGACCGCTCTTAGGAGCTCATACCCACGAGCAGTATGTTGCCAATGGCAGAGATATCAGCAGCCGTCCACAAGGGGGCGGCCGCAGCCGTCGACACTTGGATGACAACCGTCAATATTATAGTAACACTTGACACACACGACGGCTGCTGATCTTCATTAGTTGAATAGTCGACGGCCCCCGTCGAGTGTGATCAGTTGCCAATTACGGGGAAGCATTGATATAACAACAAACAATCATGACCGTGTCCACTTAATACCTTTTCATTATAAAAAAAAAAAACATATATCAGATTACTTCCCCCAAATTCATCCGCTCATTTACTTTATGAGCTTTGCTAAAACATACATTACACACAGAGATATTTTAAAGACCATCTTCATTAGTGCATCCTGGTAAGAAGAGCAAGAACTGGTAGGTGTTGCTGAAAATTGTTTTCACATTATCTTTACATTGTTTTTCTTATCAAATGCGTTAAAATACAGAAAAGTGAAACAGAAGCTTAGTTAAGTATGTATGTATTTTACATACCTACATAACACACACCCACACACACCTCCACAACACACACACGTCTTATGTTTATAATTTTTGTTTGTTTATCCTTTTTTCTACCATTAGTTAATTAGTTACCAAATTGTATAAGACTATGTGACTATGCTCCAGGAGCTAAGTTATGAAAGCACTGAAAGATTACTTACCACTATGGTGTATTAATATGACATATCATTCGCGTACTCCATCCAGTCTCTTAATCCATAGCAACAACTCACAACACTCACCAAACTATCTTCATAAACGCACAATCAAATACACACCACCCACACAGACACACCACTCACACATTTCCATGCACTTGACACGCACATAATTCAATTTAAAATCTCGACTCAACAATATTATAGATCTTAGCGAGTCTGTGAATGCATGTAAGTTAATTCTTGCTACCCTAATATTGTATTTTATGTGATCAGTGTATGAGTACATTATTTTCTAACAGTAAGTTTTTACGCAAATGTAAATGGCGGAGATCCTGGTGTCCAGAAATACAGACTTTGAGCCTAGTTTAGGCACCAGTCTCCCACAATATTGACTGATAAAAGTATGTGTATTTGCTATTACTCTGTATTTTGTAATGTTGTGGCGAGAAATTAATAAATTATTATGTAAGCACATTCCTACGTATTAGTTTTAGACGAACGGGGCCTCTTAGCACAGGTATTTCTTATACTTAAAAGGAGACCCTTGTGTAAGATATATTGTAGAAGTCTTAAAGTTACTGAATAAATTAATATTATTATTATTTTGGACTGGTTTCCGTAACTACACGACCAAGGCTGCCTGTCCATCGAAGCGGAGCGAGGTTGCGGAGTGGAGAAATACCAATGGATTACAAAAAATCTCCGCTCCTCTTCAGTGGGCAGGGAATACGAAGTAGTTTAAAACTTCATACAAAACTGGGAAGTGAAAGCGAGCCAACGGAGCGGGTAAGCGGAGCGGCGAAGTAGAGAGAGGAAGCGGAGAGGAGAAATGAGTGCAGGCGTTATAACAAAACTATATCTAAAACAGTCCGCAACTCCGCTCCGCATTACTTCTTTGCTGCGCTCCGCTGTTGCCTTGCTTCGCTCCTACGGACAGGCAACTTAAAGCGGGTATTTTGCGTACGGGTAGGACAAATCGATCAACTCTAGCTCCTGGAGGAATTCCAACAGCGCCTTGTATTACTGACCATTTCACGGAGCGTATCTGTGTTTCCTGAATACTTTGCCCTGTACTCAGCGACCACTGGGTAACTTAGAAGCAAATGATTGAGAAGATTAGTTTCATATAATAATATTATCGACTGTTTGGAAGTCGTATGGAATACAAAGCCCCGTCGACCGGTGTGTATTGGACGGTAAGCTACCCATTGTTTGCTGTCCGCAAACCCGTGCCTGAGGTAGCCGGGTATCACCTTGCAATTCCCGATATCTGCACAATAATACACCCGGGTGTTTTTTCCCACTTAATCCGAAACAAGAACTTCCCGAAAAAACCACATCAAGTCAAAGAACCTGCGTTAGGTGGAAAGTGATGCCGCCATGGCGCCTTTGTACGAGTAACTACACCTCAAAGGGATTTACCGCTGCTATAGTGGAAGTGCACCCGCGATCGGCATTTGTTTGATAGTGCGGTACTTACGCATCGCTCCTGTTTTCGCTCGCTTTATAAAGCCGACCCTCTGCCAATCCTACTCCGCGTATCAAAATAAGGCGTGCGGAAGAATTTCTCCGTCGTTTTCAGTCACTGAACAAAATATTTCAGCAAAAATATATATCTTTAACTTTTCGTGACCCAAATGTTACTTGAGATGTAAAAGTAAAACCAGTTTTTGCGTGAAGGGAACTGAAAATTGAAATCAAGAGAGTGCGGTAAGAAATTGTTTCGTTTGATGATTGATATGGGATTTTAATGGAAATTCAATGTTATTTGGAAAATACTTACGGCCGCGTTTACGGAGACGAGGCGCGTTGCGTGGCGCGTTGGGCGTTCGTCGTATATTGCAGCAGCGGGCCGCGTCATCGCTCGCGCAAACACAAACATATGGCAATGTACAATGGACCGCCCAACGCGCCACGTCTCCGTAAACAGGCCCTAAGGGATTTAGGGACTACTTTAGCTATATAGAATCACTCTCATATTAAACATTTAAAAAAAAAGAGTCACTCGCTGCGATTTATCGCACATCATGTCACTCACTGTGTGCGTGAGTGTATGAGGCACCGCCTACTTACTTTACATTGTGTTTTTACAGATTTCCGTAAAAAACATAAACTAAAATAAAATTTATTGTTGATTTGGGTCGAGTATTACTAATTGCCTAATGTTTTTTTTTTTGCTGATTCAAAATTGCATTCTGTATATGTGTGGTATTATTGTAGTTACATGTTGTATACTTGTATAGATTCTAATGAATCTATACAACATATATGAATCTCTGATGCTCACAATACATACTCATGCCGTTGACCCTTCAACAGAACAAGCTCTCGAAGTTTTACCTACAATAGACTGTTTACACAATGCAGGTATAACAAGAAAAGTTTTGATAGACATACAGTCAGCATCAAAAGTTGCTGAGCAGTTCTAGCGTCCACAAGGTCGACTGGTAGATAATGCCTACGGCATTAAGTCCGCCTTTGTACACTAGTACATAAAGATTTTTAAATAAAATAAATAAATAAATACTCCTTTACACCGTTAAATTTTGATCGTTTTAATCCCGTGGAGGGTCGATTTGGTATATGAAACACTATCGATTTGTAGAGATAAAATTAAAAAATAAAGTACTTTTTTTTAAACTCGAATTAATTTACGCGTACTTATACGAAATTAATTTCTTTAAGTAAACGTCAGCTGGGTGCGTCCAATGACCTGTAGGTAGTTAGTATGCAATGACCGACAACTACCTGCAAGGTCATTGACTCGTTTACTTCGACTTATCGACCCTCCAAAAAAAATAAGCAAGCCAAAATCAGCAACAGCAAAGCAAGCAACTAACAGCAAACAACCAGTTGCTTAGGCAAGGTAAAGTTATATGAATTTGCAACTCGCTCATTTAAATCTGCCGTCGACTGTACCTCGGTCCGCGTCTCATTATATGAACACCTATTTTGACAGCCAAGTTCGGCAACAGTACTTCAGAAGTTAAAGTGTTTTCGGAATATAAAAAAGTTGTTTTATTTTGTTTAGAATGGAGTTTTACTTGTGTTTTTGGGACTACAATGTGTTTTGTGTTTTATGAGAGTAATGGTGTAGGTAGGTTTTTCTTTGTCCCGAAAGTAAATGATGTTGAAAGTAATTTTGAAGGAAATGAGTTTTTCCGTTTTGAAGAGGATACTGTAAATGTGAGTTTAGAAATAGATGATGTGTCTGTAAATCATATTTTTGGGGATAAATGAGAAAAATGTCATAAGGAAAACTTTGTATATGGCTTTACAACGAGGGAAAAATGAAGCAATAAGCATCGGTGTGACGTACAGCGAGGTGATACATAAAACTCAAGACCGTTCACGATAGAAAATTACTGTGGAACCACTCTGCGCATAAAAAATTAACACGTTCGGTGCTGAACGAGGTCCAATACACCTCGTACATGTTTTCCTTGCGGTACGGCTAAGAATAACCTAGTCTTATCTGCCATACGGAGACCGTTACTTTATTTTAGTTTAGTTTAAAAAAAACGGATGGAATTATATCTAAAATGTCTTTTTAAAACAAGTGGGGCCATTCAAGTATTACGTAAGCACAACGGGGGGGGGGGGGTCTTTGCTTTGCTTATTTTTGATGACATGGGGGATGGGGGGGTCTGTATGGTAAAAATAAGTGCATGGTGACTCGAACACAAATTAATAGAGCTATAAGACTAATAATTAGGATGAAACTACGAGTAAATTATTCAAATCACTAGTTACAACATGTGACTTAATATTACTTTAGATCATCCAAAAGGTCATATGTAACACAAACAGGATACCGCAAATACAAACACAAAGCCACAGTTACATAATCTAACAAGTTAAGCACATATTAGGTATATGTCTTAGAAGCTACTAGGTAATATGTGAACAACAAGCATAGTTTAAATACGTGTTGATACTTATCAAAAACATGGAAGAGAAATCACGAAAATACTGTGTTTCAATTCTATACTCACCAACATCATCATTTCAGCCGAAGAACGTCCACTATTGGACATAGGCTTCCCCCAAGTGCCGCCACAAGGGACAGTCCTGTGCATCTCGCATCCACCGCTTTCCCGCGACTCTCACCAGGTCATCGGTCCACCTTGTGGGAGACCTTCCAACACTGCGTTTTCCGGAGCGCGGTCGCCGCTCTAGAACCTTTCGGCTCCATCGACCATCCGATCTACGAGCAATAAGCCCTGCCTATAGACTGCCACTTTAGTTTGGCGATTCCTTGGGCTATGTCGGCGACATTGGTTCTCTTGCGGATATCTTCATTCCTGATGCGATCACGCAAGGAGACTGCCACTTTAGTTTGGCGATTCTTTGGGCTATGTCAGCGACCTTGGTTCTCTTGCGGATATCCTCATTCCTGATCCGAGCATAGCCCTTTCTATTGCCTTTTTCAATTCTATCCTAGTGTTTAAGTATATAACTATGACTTCAGAAAAAGTAGCTAGGACAAAAATAAAACAGGAAGATACGAAGACAAAAAGACAGGAAGAAAGGCAGACAGGAAAATAAAATAAAATTTGGTTGCTTTTAAATCCGCCACTGATTTATTTACATCTTTTTGTCTGCCACCTTTTTTTAGGTGGGAAAATCATCCATTGACATCTCCTGCTCCACCCAAGGTAAAAAAAAAACCCAAGGGTGGGAGATGTCATTGGATAATTACTTTTACTGACTAAAACCCCACTCCTGGACATTTTTTACCTTTGTTCCATGGCCCCGGGGTTCACTTTCACATAACCCATGGCCAATACAGCCGACCCCGACTACCAGCCACGATAGACGCGGGCTTGTGGACGATGAGCAATGGGTAGCTCGCCGTCTGGCAGTCCGGTATTTAACCGGACCGAGCCCAGTCGTCAACAGCGCGTAGTGACCCACGCGCTCTTCAAAGAGATGTAGCAAACTATAGGGGCCCAGCAGGGCCGATGCCCACTAGCTGGGAATTTCCGAAGGGAAACCCGTAGTCCTAGAATGTAAAGGGCAACTGAAGGACACAGGTGTGGTTTTATTGAGTAAAAGTCTGACTTGCCCTCTCGCTCCGCCCAAGGGTGGGAGATGTCATAGGATGATTTCCCACCTTAAAAAAAAGTCTAACTGGTTGAGGTTTAACACCTATGTTTTATGTGGAGTGACAGCCGATCAGACTGCCACAACCCAGTTACTGAGCATCACGAAACTCTTTGCCAAGACTGAGGGTCAGACTTTTTGGCATCTACGTACCTGTAACAACTGGCAAAGATCTACGTATGAGAACTGAGATTAACGGCTTTACGTGCTTTCTGAGGCACGAGATGTAATGTAAAAAAATAAAGGACATCACCCACGGTCCATACATTTTTGGTCCAAATTTAAAAGTGCCGGCCAAAGAAAAAAAATACAATATTCTGTTAGAACTCGTTCTTACGAACATTTTTTATTATGGCAACAATGCTGTGGGAGCATTAGCCTCGGTATTATTTAAGTTCAAAAATGATTAGTTTTCAAAGAAAAACTTTCTCAAAAAATGAAATATCCCATACATGACAATAGTTTTAAAAAAATGCAACAAAAAAAAAAAACAGCCAGTCTGTAGTTGTGTCTTTATTGCGTTATTTTTTTATTTTATTTTTTTTTGTATTTTTTGAGATTTTCGAAGAATAAAAATATCGGTATATGTAATGCTCAATGCTTTAATTGTTTAGAACAGTCAAGCCATATATTTATCTTTTAGAACCACAGTAATATTTTCTAAACCCAAAAACATAATAAAAAATAATAAAAATAAAAAGCATAATTATGACGGTGAATTTCGAAAATGAGTGGACGGTCAATATCAGAAGGCGGAGTTGCGGTGTCTCATAGCATTGTTAAAGAAACGCTTGGAAAGCGTTTCATGAAATGCTGGATGATAGGGATTTTATGATCTCCCCTGAAAATCCCCTTTTGTGATCAAAAAGAACTCTCATTTCAGACATGATAGGCTTCGCGGATTTTTAAGAATCGCTTTTGAAGTATTTGCCATATATTGAGATGATGGGGCTTTGCATCTGCGAAGACAGAGTAAGCGTATTAAAAATGCAACCATACCTGCGGGTTGGCAGAATTTAGTGGAGCCTGCTTTGTGCGAAAGCGGCACGCGTACGTTCAAGTTTGCTTTATGTACTCAGCTAAGGTCAAATGCTGATCTAGGATCACACCAAGCTTGCTTCTCCCAAGGTATCGGATTGGTATAGGTACGTGGTGATCAGAGGGAGACCCATGAAGAACCCTTGAAGAACTCCTGCTCGTATAGGTGGAGATCTCCCCGCTATCGCATAGAGGGAGCGCTACCATCTGGTAGTCAATAGTGGAAGGTACAATTCAAACAAAAAGTTTCGCAAGATGAGTACTAGACAATCTGGCACACCGAGTTGATATAGCTTAAATGATAAACCATTATGTTACACTTTGTCAAAAGCTTTCGTTGAGTCAAAAAACTAGACGTCCATCATCGCGTTATGCTGGAAATCATTGCATGGGTGTTCGACGATTCGCTTGACTTGTTCGATTCGGAAACCAAACTACCGTTGGGAATAACACTCATGACTTCAGCATAATGTCTGCGCCGCTTTAGGTTTTATCGAGGACATTGAATGGACTGATGAAAATGTAGCTGGAGGTGTCAAACTTGACTTGGACTTGCATGGTTTAGGAATACCGATATTAGTGACCTTTTTCCACGCTTGGGGGAACATGTTATTCCTTAATGCACCATTGAAGATGACGGTCATTAGTATTATGAGTTGCGATGGGAAGAGTTTAAACACCTTGTTTATGACACCGTCAGAGCCGAGGTCTTTTCGGGGCTGGAGCTTTTTGATGACATTCCCCACCTCCTCTGAGATAAAGGGGAACAAAGGATCATTAGGATCTTCGATGAGTTCGAGAGAAGCTCTGCGTTCAACTTTAGCGTCTCTCATATCAAGATGAGTTTTGTCCATTGGTTGAGGGCATTTATTTGTTTTCTCGTTGTATTTCGCTTTGTCAGTGTTATCGAAAGCGATACTCTTATCGGGGCGAATAAGAACAGACAGAAGCCTCTACTTTCTGTGAAGGTGCTAGAAGGCGAGGTGAATGTGTTCTTGCTCACATTTCATCCAGCACGCGGCACGCTGCTTTGTTGCTGGAGCTTTGTTTGCTTTGCCAGGAGTTGCATTCTTTTCGGTTTTCAGACCACATACATTGCCCAGGAGTTTCCAGCGATGGTCATCAGTCACTGTGATCTCCCCTGAAAAGTCATTCAGGACGGATCGTATGTGGTCCATAAGTGAATCGAACTGTTAGAACCCGGTCTAGGACACTCTTTTTAAAAAAGACAAATATTTTAGCTGTTTGAACAAATACACTTTATTTAGGGTTTTTACAATAATTAACGCGAGTGCAGCTCACGAGTGCACGGAATGGAGGATGGAAGACGACTGGCTGGATGAGTAGGAGGGGAGTGTGAGGAGTTAAGGAGTGATGTGTCAGCACTTTGACGAGACTGCAGCATAAGCTGCTAGGTAAGCCAAAAGGGGTACATTGGATGGGTATAACAGCCCCCCGATTAAGAGGAAACTTACGGGTGAAAAGGTAAGTTGACGAGGGAAAGAAGGAAGCTCTAGATTTAGGAACGTTTTCCAGGTTTTCAGGTCATTCGGAGTCGAGGAACAGGTATATCTTCGGGATCGGGAGATGACATTTCTATGGGATTATCTGGTTTGGGTTCACATCTAGAAGTTTTAAATGACTTAAAGTAGCAATACAATTTATATGATATAGCTATAACTATAACTAAACTTATTATAATAGTAACATAAGAATAGAAATTACCGTAAAGGACAATATGAGGTTTCTCAATAACTTCATTGAGATCTGTTTTAATTTGTTCAGTTATTTTATTATAATTTGATAAAAGTGAGTCTAAATTATTAACGTTTTTTAAGTTAACATATGGAACTTTAATATTGTCTTTTAGGTAAGTACTAGGACTACAACAAGTGTCGTTGATTATTTCAAAGTGTAATATTATTGGTTTTGTTTTAATTACAATACTATGTTGAGGTACCAACTTGTAGTCTCTACAATAAGCAATGCAATGTTCTGGTATAGTTAATATTCCAGTACCATGGATAGCGAATTCAGATAAGTCCTGATTATTACATTCTATTGTGAGTTTAGAATTTTGACTTATTATGTATATCCATTGGTTTCTATGTAATTTATGAAAAGTTTCAAAATTACCGTTTACGAATTTAGTATTACAGATACGTGGAACAGAAGTCAGAGCTTTAGAAATAATTTCGCTTTCGCATATGGGGACGGCAGATGTGGAATACACACTAGGCGTTTCACAAATATAATACTGCATATTTATAACTTTACAGGAGCTAAGTGAATTTATTTTACAATAAGATGACTTATCTTTAGTTATGCCTATATATTTCGTGGATGGTATTATCGTTGAATATAGTGTACTGTTTATAGCATTAAGTTCAATAGGGTAAGGTATAGCGTTATATAAATCGAATTCCTTTGTATTTACTAAAGGTATTTGTAACACAAATATTATTTTGTTGTTTGCGTAATAACTAGATACATCGGATATGTTTTCTAAGATATGAATATTATCTAAGATTAAAGGTACAGGTAATTGCTTAGAACTAGGTAGGAATCTATAATTATCAACAAGATCTGCAAAAAGTTGCTTAGGAGTAATAATAGATGGATATAATATATTAGACTTACTAAACATAATAGCATTAATAATATCTTCTAACTTAAATGATAACGTTAACATAGTACTTTCTAAGATATCTGACAATCCTGATATCTTAGATCTCATCAGTAGCTTGTCTGCTACTAGTGTGATGTTAATTACATCTTGGTTCAGAGTATCAATAGCATGGTTTAAGCTGGCTTCATTTGCACTAATCTGGTCAATTATTTCTTTTAAGGATGATAACGTAGATTTTGTAACTAACATGCTATCTTTCATTAAAGTTGCTAACTTGGTTTGGTCATTTTCTAAGGTTTGAATGGCATCGCTGTATTTTATAGCGTCATCTTCATCCATATTACCAAACAGTTGTTTAATAACGGAACCGATTCCTGCAAACCAAGCTGATCTTTTATTAGATTTAGACATAAGATGAGATATAGAGTCAAAGTCTCTTGCTATATCATAGTAACGAGATGACAATGGTTGAAACAAGTAGTGACATTCACTTTCATAATATGCGTTACTTTGTTTACATAGATATTTCGAAGTTCCTAGAATGTCTCTTATGTTATCTAGATGCGGTTGGATAAAAGATATATCTAAAGGAATAATAATATCTAGTGTATCATCAGTAGTTTTTAGGCAACCAATAGGGTCGAAATATATGCCTGCGTTGTCAGATGCTGGCTGGATATATCCTTGACTGTTTGATGCCAGGGATGGATAAATGTAACCAATTCTGGAATGGAAAGTGATTGTAAGTTATTAAACTATGATATTTTATACTCCGTTACTAGTATGTAATTTCATTTCGTCAAAATGGTGTTTGACATGGCGTCTATTTATAAGGAGTGACGCAGTGTTATTTCCGTGTATTTTTACTATTTTGTAAGGGCCTTTCCATATTGGCGAAAGAGCTTTCCGAAGACGTAAATGATTTTTCAAATAGACAAGGTCACCGACCTTGTATTTAATTGGCTTTGTGCGAGTGTCGTAATAGCTTTTTGAACTTTCTTTAGATTTTTGTATGTGTTCTATAGCTTTAGTTCGACAGTATTTAAGTCTATTTTGGAGTACACGAACATAGTCGGGATAAGTTACGCCTGCAGTTTCTTCGTAGATGGAATCTGGTATGTATGGTTTATTTCCAAATACCAATTCGTAAGGAGAGAAATGAGTGGTTGAATGGATGGCGGAGTTATAGGCAAGCATAGCTGTGTATACAAAGCGGGGCCAGTTGTTTTGTTCTTTATTTACATACGATTTTAAATATTCTTTTAAGGTTGAATGACTCCTTTCAAGAGCGCCTTGAGTCTGAGGATGATAAGGGGTACTCCACAACTGTTTGATTTTTAACAGTTTGCAGGTTTGTTTAAACAGCTCAGCCGTGAAGTTGGACCCTTGGTCTGTTAAAATTGTTTTGGGTATTCCAAATAACGTTATAAAATGAACTAGACATTCGCATGACTCCTCAGCTGTAGTGTTGGTGATTGGATAGGCGGTTGAAAATTTGGTAAGGTCATCTTGAAGGGTCAGGATATACCTAAACCTATCGTTACCGGCTTCCGGAAGTGGACCTACAATGTCTAACGCTACGCGTTCAAAGGGACGAGTGGAAAGAGACGTAATCTGCATGGGAGCACGATTGATTTTCCTAAGAGCTTTATTAGTTTGACATTGTGGACATTTTTTCACATAATTTTCTATGTCTGATCGCATATTTTTCCAGTAGTACTTATCCTGTATACGTTTTAGCATTCTAGCGGAACCTAAATGACCGGCAATGGGTATGTCATGGTTTTCTTTCATAATTTTAGGGATTTCGCTTAACGATGGATAAATAATAGCATTCTTGTAAATATGTACGTTTATTTCCGAATTGTGGAACAAATATAATATAATATTGTAAACCTTTAGGTATTGGTGATTATCAAAAGGGTTACTAAAGTCTGAGATAGCTATTTCGGCATTGTTTTGATCTGCAAGGCTAACTACTAGCTCATTTCTTACGGATTTAAGACTTTTATAGATATCTTCATAAGTACAGGTGTCAAAATGATTGACTTTAGTAAAGAGGAAATAATAAGTTTTATTTTCAAATTCGTATTTGAGGAAGGTGTCTAAGGTTCTTTCTAGTAAAGAAAAATCATTTAAATTAGGAATGTTAGATATAACCTCTTGAACATATGGGACAGATTCGTCCATATCTATAGATGTAGGAATGATAATATGTTTCTTATCTGTTTTAGATAAACTTTCGTTATGTTCTATAATAGTTGCATTAGAATTGAAGTCTTTTGAGGTTGTTCTAAGGAAATCTGAGTAATTACCATCTAGGGTACTAGGGCTACTCGGACTTGAGTTGGGGGATAACGTGATAATGCATCAGCAGCATTATTCAATTTCCCTTTCTGGTAAACTATTTCATACTCATATTCCTCCAGTTTTAGTCTCCATCTCTGGAGTTTACTACTGGGGTCAGAGTGGTTAAAGAGCCAACGTAAGGGGCGATGGTCTGTAACAATCAGAAATTTTCTACCATACAGATATGGGCGGAATGTTTTACAACCGAAAAGAATCGCAAGTAGTTCCTTTTCCGTTGTGCTGTAGTTACACTCACTTTTATTAAGTGTACGGGAGGCATAGGCGATAGGTTTATCTTTCCCTATATCGCCTTGAGAAAGGATAGCGCTAATTGCATAATTCGATGCGTCACAAGTTAGAATGAACGGTTTGGAGAAGTCAGGATATATCAATAATGGTGCTGTTATAAGTTTATTTTTTAAGATTTCAAAGGCTAATTGATGTTCATTTGTCCATACAAATTCTACATTCTTTTTTAGCAGGTTTGTTAAAGGTTTGGCGATACTAGATAGGTCAGGAATGAACCTACGATAATATGAGACAAATCCAAGGAATGACTTGACGTCCTTGGGACTTTTGGGTACAGGAAAATCCAGTATTGCACTTACTTTTCCAGTATTTGGTTTCACTCCTTTGTCAGTAATGACATGGCCTAGGTATGAAACCTCCTTCCTTAAGAATTCGCACTTGTCAGGTTGTAATTTAAGTTTAAATTGACGTAGTCTACCAAACACATTTGTTAGGTTATTGATGTGAGAGGGAAGGTCATATGAATATATAACAATATCATCGAGATAAACAAAGCATTGTATGCCTTGAAGCCCAGATAGGGCTGAGTTCATTAACCTCTGAAAGGTTGATGGAGCATTTTTGAGTCCAAATGGCATGCGTGTGAACTCATAATGCCCTGTTGGGACAGAAAAAGCTGTTTTTGGAGAGTCTTCAGCAGACATGTTAATTTGATGAAATCCGGATGCCAAATCTAATGTGCTGAAATATTTACTTTTACCTAGTTGGTCTAGTATTTCTGATATATTCGGAATGGGATATGAATCACCAATGGTTACATCATTAAGCTTGCGATAGTCGATTACCACACGCCATTTCTTTTGACCGGACGCGTCGAGTTTTTTTGGCACTACCCAAATTGGTGAAGACCATGGAGACATGGAAGGTTTTATAATACCTTGTCGTAACATTTTCTCGATTTGAGTGTCAACTTCTTTTTTATGACATTCGGGGAATCTATAAGTTTTTACATGGATTGGGTCATCCGACGTTGTTTTAATCTTATGTTCTATTGCATCGGTTGAGGTTAGCTGATCGTCAGGTAAATGGAAGACATCAGAGAATTGGGAACAGACTGAGTACAATGCTTCAGTTTCCTCTGAATTGAGATGAGATACGCGAAGTTCTTTTAGGACTTCCTCTGTGCGTTCTAAGGTATGGCATTCGTCTATGGTGCCTATAAATATAGAAGCTTGTAATTGGAATGGTTCTAGGTGTAATTGGAGGTCAGAATTGACCATTACGGGTGCTTCTAGTGTATTCAAAATGGAGATATTGATGCGGTTATTATTTTTTACTTTAACCATACAGTTGGCTATTAACAGGTTCCTGGATATATGTTGATCGATTACTAACCCTTCTCCAATTTCCGGATTGGCAACTGTGCATTCAATTATAACTTCGGTACGTGCTGCTATGGTATATACGGGTTCATTGAAGTACATTTGGAACTTTATGTCTTTCAGGTATAATGTACTTTCTTCGTAATTAATTTGGCCATTCATGGTATTAAATAAATCGTTGCCGACAATGCCATCGTAGGGTATAGTTAGACCGTCTATTAAGTTAAATACGTGAGTTAAGTGTTTACAGTCACTGTGGGTTTCATCATGGGTACTTATAGTTATGGGAATTTGTCCTAACGTGCTTAGGGGACTATCGGTGGTTGAGTCGATGCCTTTGATCTTGAACTTGACCGATTTATTAATTATGGGCATATCGTTGATGACTGATGTTTTTATAATGCTTATGGAAGCGCCAGTGTCAACTAGGAGTAAAAGTTCTTTAGAAGACACAGGAGATTTTACTTGTATATAAGGTAAGTATTTGTTTGATATGTTTTGTGTGAATTCGTATATGGTTTTATTAATATTTTCTTTATTTACAGGATTTGGGATGCAGTCTACGGTTTGGGGCTGGCTACCCTGTTGCTTGACGACATGTGATTTTACGGTAATATTGGAATCTACGATTTGGGGCTGGTTACCCTGTTGCTTGATTCCAAACGATTTTAAGGATTTATTAGAATCTACGATTCGGGGCTGGTTACCCTGCTGTTTGATTCCAAATGATTTTGAGGATTTATTAGAATCTACGATTTGGGACTGATTACCCTGCTGCTTGATTCTAATTTTATTGGTATCGTCTATTATGGTTACCGTTTGTCCCGTGCGACACCTTTTCGGGACATTATTTAGTTTAAATCATCTCCGTCGACAGTATCATGGCCTTCAATTTCGGTTAAGGTGTTAATTTGTGGTTTGAAAGACGTGCTTGGTTGCACATTAGAGTTAGAGGGTTTATTCGCGTTGAATTTTTTATTATTATATTCACGGAGTCTGCAGTTTTCCAAAAGATGTCCTGCTTTTTTGCAATATCGGCAGAACGGGTCTTTTGAAGGTGATTGACTAGAAGAAGGCTTTTGAATTTGGTTATTATTGTTAAAGTTTCCGGTTTTATTTGATCTAGTGTTAACGTCATTACCACGCAACGTTTTCGCGACCATATTCTGTTTGTAGGAGTATTGCTGCAACTTTTCTTCCGATAGAGCACAATTGATAGCATCGTTAAGGTTTTTAGGGTCCCTACATCTGACTATATTAGCGATACGAGTGGTGAGGCCCATAGTAAAGGTGTGGAGAGCTAGGTCCTCCATAGCAGCTACCCTGCCGGAGACTTCACTTTTCTTGTGATTAGTGACGGCGATCTCCGTGAGTAGTTGGGACAGACAGGTTTCGACCCTGAGGGAAAACTGGCTGACATTTTCTTGGGCACCCTGCCTACAGTCTTGGAGCTCTGTTAGAAGATGAGCATAGTGTTTACGCTCCCCGAATTGATTTTGTAGGAATTCTCTGAGTGATGGCCATGTATCGAATTCTTTTATGGAACAGGCTATTTCGGCCCTGCCGTCTAGCTGGCTGATGATATATTTAAATACGATGTCTTGTTGATTAGAGGAAGCTAAGGAAATTGCGTTGTCGCAGTTATTTATGAAGGCATTAAGTTTTTCGCGGCTACCATCGAAAGGTTTGATGAATTTCAGGATTACGTTCAAAGTTAAGCCTTCTCTGGGCTCTTCTTTGACATTCTTGGAACTTTGAGACATGGTTATTTGCTAAAGTAAAATAATACAATTGCAGCAAGCAAACCCTGGAAATAAAATTAGTATGGCTTATAAGTCTAAACGACAAATCTCGTCGAAGTGTTCTTATCGCTATTCACTGGAACTGCGTCGGGTCGTTGTCTAAACAGGATAATTTGTATAGTCTAGGCTTGTTACAATGTTGCGGCTATGAGATAAGCCGTCGAAGGTAAGTTTGATAGAACTTTTGTTTAGGCACTTTAAATTATAGGAATATGTCACTGAACTCACAGTAGCACCAAACATGCGTTCTTCATGTCTATGCTGGAGCTGGAACTGGGCTGGAGTTCTGGATACTGGAACTGGTGATTGACCTTGAGCCAGGTCGGTGCTGGGTCTGGAGTTGAGACGCTACCTGCGTCGCTGCCCCCTGCCACTGACTGCACAGTGGACCGGCTATGAGGTTCACAGGTGTGGTGTATGGGATACACCTGGACGATGCGAGTCGCTTCGTGGAAGTTATGCACTCACTGCACTTCACTGACACGATTTTTGGAGGAAACCTAGGACTTTTCAATCCCTTTTCCGCTGCCACCAATGTTAGAACCCGGTCTAGGACACTCTTTTTAAAAAAGACAAATATTTTAGCTGTTTGAACAAATACACTTTATTTAGGGTTTTTACAATAATTAACGCGAGTGCAGCTCACGAGTGCACGGAATGGAGGATGGAAGACGACTGGCTGGATGAGTAGGAGGGGAGTGTGAGGAGTTAAGGAGTGATGTGTCAGCACTTTGACGAGACTGCAGCATAAGCTGCTAGGTAAGCCAAAAGGGGTACATTGGATGGGTATAACAGAACGCTGCTGTCGTGTCAGCGACTGAGACTCAAGAAATCGGGGATGGAATCTAACTTATTCAATATGGTACTCGTAGATTTTGGTCTTCCCGTCCACGATCAATTGGGACAGGAGTGATACAATATCACACACCTTGCTTTAGGTACCTACTAAAGTAACAGATAAGATATTTGAGGTGGGGCGAGCGTTCAGTGGCTAGGGGAGGACGTGTGGTGGTAAACGGCAGCTACCTGGAAGTTTCTATTCAAACTCTAACTCTTTGTTTTTACAATTCATGTTACCGAAAATGTACAGAAACTGATTTTTTAAAACTTAAATAAAACCCAGGGCAATGGTCCTACAGTTTTGGTGCGGTAATAAAAAATGCTCACGGGGTCAAACTCTAACAGATTGCCATATTTTTTTTTCTTGGCCGGCACTTTTGAATTTGGACCAAAATAAATGATCTCCTTTCCTAGATAAAATGTAGTACATTTTGATACAAGTGCAGAATGTCATTGCAACCGAGGCGTAATTTGCACGAGCCGTAGGCGAGTGTGTTATGGAGCCGAGAGCTGCAGTGAAATTTGCACGTGTGTCAAATGACGTTTTTCAATACACTTACGACTCGTGCCGTAGCTTGATACGATAAACAATTTTATTACAATGAAATTGTGGTGGGGTTAAAGACGCGCACTTTTCTGCACTAGTGAGGAAAACATTCTATTGCGTGCCTAGAAGCGGTGGGATAAGAGCGATTTTTCGAGTGTCTTGAAAAAAATATTACATTATGAATTGCCAACTGCCATTCAATTAAAGAGTAATTTATTGATTACAACACCAACAAATTCCATTTAAAACCTTCAAAAGTACACATTTACATTTAAATTTTCAAATGGAAACACGTGAAACCCGGATTGGCTTTCAAATATCACTTTGTCAGTTTCATTACCCAGATTTAGTATTCCGTTTGAGCAGATGAATGGACTTATAAAATATGCAGTGTACTAAATGTAACTGGGACTGGGTTTATGTATGTTTTCCATGTACTCGTATTTATGTAGGTGGGTAGAGTTGTAAGCAATTGGTATATTGGTGATGTTTTATAGCCTTTGCTGAGTTTTGTTTGGGTAGGAGTTCATTAACACTTCGATCCACAACTACCCAACTTGTTCATACAAAAGTAGACTCTAAACATCGGAATTAAGGCCTATAGTGGCGTGCATGTGAGAGGACACCGGTGTCCTCTGAGCTAGGACAGATTAAATAACCTCTAAGAGCCAACACTGCGTTAAGCGGGTCCCCGCGCGGTCACCCGTCGTGAGATGTCGCGCGTGTGTCGTGTGCGGCGGTCCCCGTAGCTGAAACCAGATTATTACCTGCGCAGTGTCACTAGTTCAACTTTAACGGTGTGCATGTAGTCGTATCGATGGAGAACTTTAAGTCAAGAGTGAATAATAATAATTATAATATTCTACAATTATCACACAACGTCGTCTAATCCCAAGACAAGCAGAGCTTGTGTTATGGGTACTAGACAACTGATAAACATACTATAATTCTAAATACATAGGTATTATAGGTAAATTACACCCAGACACAGAACAAATGATCGTGCTCATCATACAAACATTTGTCCTGGGTAAGAATCGAACCCACTACCTCCGGCATAGCAGTTAGGGTCACAAATCACTAGGCCAACAGGCCAGTCAAAGAATAGGTTACTTCTAGGTAAGCGTGCTCCATCGTTGGCCACATTATAGCTTACCATCATGTGAGATAGTGGTCAAACGCGAGCCTATGAATAATCAACAAAATATGTATATTACGTAGCAGGACGGGCGCAGGGCGCGGCAGCCCGCGACGAGTGCTCACACGGCGAGCCCGGACTTAAGACTTTTGTATGGGACTGCGCGTGCGCCCGACTAACGCAGCGTTGGCCCTAATACTCTCTTGCACCACTCAGAGTGAAGTGTCAGGTTCTTGTAACGTACATTTAGCATAATCTTTTATTTATTTTTATTTTTAACCATATTTTAAAAATCAAAATTGACTGTAAATTATTTAATAGAAATAATTCCTTTGATTTTGACTTTTATATCAAATGTTAGCAAGATTAGTTATTTTAAAAGAATCGATACAATATAATCATTGAAATATATGAAAAAAAAATCATGCTAAGCCGAATCCAAAAACTTTGTTTGACATCTGCCCCGTTTGGTAAATGATAAATGATATTTAGGTAAGTAGGTTTTAAAAACACTTTTACACGTCAAATTTTTTTTGTTTTTTTTTTTGTTGTTCATCATTTTAAACTAGATGAGGCCGGTGTTTCCTAGCTGACTACCCTGGGGAAAAACACCGAAACAAACTCAGGGGTGGATTCCCTGTCATAGAAAGAAGGCCTGGGAACATTATAAGGCTGATGTTATGCTACCAAGTTTTTTTACAAAAATAAAAACAAACCAGAACTTAGTCTAAGCACGTTTATTTTTAAACACGCTAGAAGTAATTGGTGCTTTTCAACCGTCATGGCTTGAAAACTGTCTAATCTGACTGGAAGACTCGCGAGCTTGCTTATAAATGACCTCATTTACAAAGATTTGTGCAAGTCCGAGGCTAGTTAGGTTTCAAATCTTGTACGCAAGAGAAACTGTAATGGATGGACTATATGGAAGATGAAATGGCTACAAAAGAAATGTGTATACTGTGGTGCTATTCTCTAAGAAAACGCAGCGCTGCCTCAACGACGAACATCCAAATAGGATACATTGGATTGTCAACCTAATGTGCCTATATATTGGATTGTTAAGTTAATGTATCCTATTTGGACGTTCGTCGTTGCGGAAATAAGAAAGAAACAACAATACCGAGAAACATCACATTTTTTTTACATGGTATGCACATAGTGCTGCCTTGATACTAGCCACACGTGTTAGTCTATATAAAACGAATACAAAACTATGTATCTTCTTGCTTAAATCATCAATATGAGATTTCCAGTTACAATTTTTGTTAATTATTATCCCCAGGAATTTTGCGTAATCGACCTCTTCTATTGTCTCGTTTCCATATTGTATTTTACGCTGTGAGCGCGTACCTGTCTGGAATTGTATCCATTTTGTTTTATTTGTGTTAAATAAAGATTATTGTGTGTAATAATTTTATTTAATGTCATGTTTATTTCGTTTTGGTACTCAACAATTTTGTCATTTTCATTTATAATACTGAGGGTCGTATCGTCAGCCGTCGCAGCGTATAATATGCAGTTGTTGCAAATCAATTCGAAAATTTAAGTGCCAAGACCACCCACTAAACTTCAGAATTATGGGTGTCTACGCCAGATATCTATGACAACATAAACCTTAGTCTACTAGTTTTAGCACCTATTTTTGCTTGCATTAATTTAACGTATAACGAAGCGATACGTCACATGTTGCGTCATTGTAATCAGCCAATGGCAGCAAATAACCAATTTTTTTTTTACGGCTCTCCAACGAATTGTTCGCAGTAACATTAACAGTAAAATAATTAAACAAATTATCACAGCGAATTCTTCACTTAAAGGTGTGCACTGCACTTACAGAATTTAATAAACTAATATTAATCATACATAATTATCTTGAATTATAAACCATTTTGTAATTAGACATTCAAATAGCAATAACAAATTACAAAACAGAGACAAAAAAAAAAAAACCAATCAAATACAGTATAAGGAATTATTAATAATAAATTTCTTTTTGCTAAGTCACATCATTCTGTAAATCAATTCTAATTTGTCCTAAATTTCAAGCAATACAGTCCTATATTTGGTATATAGGACTGTAAGCAACCTTCTTTTCTTTTGTTCGCCTATTCCTGAACAATGGGCCTAACTCTAAAGTTATCTTAAGTATTTTATCCCTAAATAATTAGCACTGTGAGAGTAAAATATTTTCATTTTAATTTTTTTTTTTTGGATAAAGCTGTCGCTGTCACGTTTCTGTTGCACGTCAGGGGCCTTACAATGTCAGTCATGCAAGCGAGAAGAAGGGTGGAGCTGGACACTATGTATCCTTTTAACAATTCAGTGTAGAACGCACAAATGAATCTTGGTAGGTCTCTGATGACTTTTTTGCGATCATAAGAAAAGATCCACATCATTACTGCGTTGGTTGCGGGGCAGCGACAGCATTCTTCTGAGCATTGTTGCTGTAAGACTGAAGCCCACCTAATGAGGTTTCTGCGTGCAGTGCATGTACTTTTTAAATTTGTTTTTGATTATTATAGGTACTAACAAAGGTTAAGGAATACTTACGAATTTGTGAGTAACTTACCTGTAACAAATAAAAATAAATAAATGTTATTTATGCGTGTTGCTCATAATATTGTATTGTTATATAGCTTTTGCTAAAATTGTATCAAGAGAACCTTCTCCTGAAAAAAAAAAATATTTTATGTGCTATTATGGGAGATGGTCTACCCGTGTGCCTTTCTTCCAAATATGTTCTGCCGTTAGAGTGTGAAGAAGTAACAAAAATACTATTCGGGCACCCTCGGTCATTCGGCATTCCTCGGCTGCTGTCGTGAGACATCGCAGGCGGCGAGCAGCGGCGATGGCGGCCAGAGGTGCGGCGTGTGAGTCGGCACTCGGCTATCGATCTCTTTAGGAGACGCGCACGCACTCCAACGTTTGCTAATATCAAAATTGTACCTATTTGGGAATTATAATGCTTTCAAATTGCTGTCTACAGTTTTTAATTCAGTCCATAGATAGGTCCCCAACACATACACATGCAAACTTTCACCTTTATAATCCCTCCTTGCACGGTACTCCTCAATGCTGAGGGTCATCACTTTCATTCGTGCGATGTTTCTACATCTGTTTCTGTCTCTGGCGGTGCGAAGGGCTTTGTATACCGTAGAGTCAACCCATGCCATAGAGTTATACATCAAAGGAGTTTTTTTTCCTCTATTTTTTTAGGTGGAAAAATCAGTCAATGAGGTCTCCCGCTCCTGGGCCGGAGCAGGAGATAGTGTACTTTTACTGACTAAAAAACACACACCTGTTCCTTCTTTGCCTTCGTGTCAGGGCCCGGGGTTCACTTTCACGTTACCCATGAAAATTGAATAACTTCCGTCCGATTATAATTTAGGTATTGTCAAAGTTAGAAGGAATTGGCTTTTCATAAACTAGTGCTTTGTTATCTACGATTGCATTACTGTTTATTATCGGGTGGGATCGCAATCAAGCAGTACTTTATATGAATCAAAACATATATACTAGATGCATCGGATGTATCTTGTAAAAATCGTAAAATCATATATCTAAATTATAAATAAGTCGATATAATCATACACTGAGGTATTAATCAATATCAAAATGATACGAAAAAGATCACCAAACCAGGGATCCTATAATAAATACTTAGTTTCATCACCATCCATCATTTTTTTCCTTCACTGAATTCGTTAATAATACTGATTGACAAGCCCGCGCCAGCTAGAAACAAAGATGCTTCATAAATCATTGGTTGCTGTTATTGCCACGAGATAAGGTTGATACAAAAGGTTTATGTTGGACAATAAGTTTAGACACAGTATAAATGAGTAGATAGATGATATTTTGTTATTGAGTTGGGTCAATCGAGATACAATAGTTTGCGTCACTGAATTCGATAACTGAATTTATTATTATAGTTTATGATCTTTACGTGTTCAAACTATACTGCTTAGTCGTGGTTGGAAAAATAATTGTGTACATAAGATAACAAAACAATAGCGAAAATATCTTTAATTTCAGAAACCGGTGTTTCTGGTTTTGCTTCTTTAAGGTCACAGCTCATTAGAGCCACCCGGAACCCACTCCGCACCGTCTCGCCTTCGGTTGTTAAAATTACTACTTTTACTAATGATTACTTTTCTAAGTTTAGCGTTGATTTTGGTTGTTATTTGTAAATCTTTGACAGTTGTTACAAGTAATCAGGCACCAGAAGGTCTGACCATCAGTCTATCATAGGAGTATCGTGTTACCCAGTAATTAGGTTGTAGAGGTCTAATAGGCAGTCACTCCATGTAACACAGGTATTCAGCAGCATCCAGCTGGACTGGAAGCCGACCCAAGCTAGTTAAAAATGCTGAATAGGCTAGGAAGATGACGATATCGGTAGGTGAATATTGTACTGTGAATAAAACACTAATAAAAAGATGAAGTAATTATAACTGTTGATTATACATACAATAACTTGTGTCCTATAGACCGATCTAGCTTGCAGTGTGCCTCATTACTCTTATCTGATGAGATTCATTATCTAAATTAAAAAAAATTAGCAGACCCTAGATTTTATCGCTCGTTTCATTAATTCGGTATATTTTAAATTTTTGCAAGCCCTTGGTAAGAAATGGTGCTTTGGCACTCATTTGTCTTGTGGTTGCTATTGCTGTATCATCGATGTAAATTACCGTTTCAGCTTTCGTTGCAGGCGTATTTTGTTAAGGTTCGTTAGCGTCTGTGGGCTAGGCTTTATTGTTTAACGGGCTAAGCAAAAATACGAAGGTAGTTTTAAAAGTGAACCAGTATTTGACCAAGTTTACCTTTAGTGGGTTGATTGGTACTTAGTAAAAGGTGATCTGTAATTCCAATGAAATATAAAGTAAAAGGTTTAAAATCACCCAAAAGGCAATGGAAAGGGCTGTGTTTGGAGTTTTCTTGTATTATTACATCAGAAATGAAGACTTCTGCAAGAGAATCAAGGGTATATATAGCCAGAAAAATTGCCTAACTTAAGTGGCAGTGGGCTGGGCACAGTGGTTGTAGAGCAAGTGGTCGATGTGGACGAAAGATTCTAGAGTGGCGACCATGTACCGGAAGACAAAGCGTTCAAAGGCTGGGAACAAGGTGGACCGATGACCTAGTCAGGGTTGCGGGGATCCGATGTATAAGAGACGCACAAAAAATTATGATGGATGGCTTTCGGTTGAAATGATGATGACAAAGTGTATAAAAACCATTTAAAATTAGGTATTTTAAGTACAGTAAACAAATTGTGCACAATAAATATATTATACAATATTTAATAAATTAAAACAATCACAGATACTAAGAGAATTAGGGGAAATCCTAGTAATTCGTTTGATTTGAGAATCCAATTTGTAAAATACTGGCAAAGTAGATAGGCCTTTTAAATATCTGTAGTGCTGTTCAGTAAACATTTCACCAAGAAAACTTAAATGGTAAAGTGAAATAGGACACGGTGAAGCATACGGTAGAGGTGTGCCCAGCTTGGGTGGATTACCGCCGTGTCTTCGTGGGGGCGATCGGCGGCAGCAACCTCTCGTACCGGATTCAAGTACACGTCATAGTCAGGAGCGAGGAGGAATGGCAGGCGGTTGCTTCCTTCCGCGAACCGGGAGATGTCACTGGATGATTTCCCACGTTAAATAAAATAATTATGATAAAGTGGAATTGAACTAGATTGTTAATCTCTAGCTTGAAGAGTAATGACGGTTCACCTTTCGTAAACTGGTTGGCGTACCTCCCTACCTGTCTTTATTACGATACTTTTATTTTACGGTGCCGTTTCAGGTAATTTGGTTCAATTAATTGTGATAAACACGATCCACTGATCCCTTTGTTGACATCCTATTACTACTGAGTTTATTCTCTGCATCCAATTATGTTCTCCTGGTGCTTCAACTATATTATTTTATAATCTTTTGTTTTTTTTTTGGTTCTCAAGATATTTTATGCACTAATGATCTTTGAATGTATTAGGACCATTACATTTATATTATATCGTTTTTACTTTATTTTATAGGGTTCGATAGCTAAATTCGGAAAACACGGAACCTTTATAGGATCATTTTTTTGTCTGTCTGTTTGTTAAGACCTTTTATATCGGGAACGCGTGGCGTGGAGGTATCGAGTTGAAATTAAAACCATATACTCACGTTGGTAGTCCCTTGAAGCTGTGAAAAAGATCAAACTTATAAGTTAACGACAAAAAAGACACAGCCGTTTATGTCGCAAAAAACGTACATTTCGATACTCTCAAGGGAATCAAAATTCATAGGGTACTTTTGATTAAGAACCCTGAAATTTGTCATGAAGCAAGGTCTCATAGCACAAATATAGGAATAAATATGAAAACTGTAAATTTGTAGTTACGTCACAAAAAAAAAACTTTTCTGATTTCGAAAAAATCGTCGAGATTCAATTCGAGAATTTAACCGCAGACCTGGGTGAAGGTATCGAGATAAAATTAAAACTATATAGTTTTAATTTTATCTCGATACCTTCACGCGTTCCCGAGATAAAGAGTCTTGACAGACAGATAGAGCAGTGGTGGCCGAGTGGTAACGGCCCCGACTTACGAATTGTAGGTCGCGGGTTCAAACCCAACCAGGTGCATTACTTTGTGTTATTTATATAATTACCACTGCTCTCAAAACGGTGAAGGAAAACATCGTGAGGAAACCGGCATGTCATAGAACCAAAAAATTCGAAGACATGTGACATTCACCAATCCGCACTGGGCCCGCGTGGTGGATTACGGCCCATTTCCTCTCCTAGAGAGGAGGCCTGTGTCCCAGCAGTGGAAACATTAAAAGGCTGATGATGATGATGATGAGACAGATAGACAACAAAGTGATCCTATAAGGATTCGGAACCCTAAAAAGAAACAAAAATATACAAGAAAACAGACTCAAAACTTGGCCCAGAAACCAAAAACCCTTCTTTATCAAAACATATTCTGTGTTCTTAGATAGACACCAAACCGTACATAGGTACTGGTAGTATAGCAGCAACCAAAAAGATTATTTTGCAAATGAAACCGCTGGGGACGTTGTATACACAGCAATTTTCAGCTCCACTGAGCTGCGTAATGTTATTTATTTATCTACTCAAATGACAGGATTCGATATAAATAAGCAACATTATTTGTATATGATACCGCAAAGTATGGGTTTGATAAATATTTAGATACTGAAATGAATTTCGGAAGGATACCTTTATTTGCGTGTCTTTAATTTGTTTTTTTTTTTATTGCGTAGTATTATAATTTGGGTCAGGATTGATCTGATGTTGGGTTCTGATTTTGGATTTGGTGATTGAATATTTGAGATACATTTTAAGGTTTTCGCACCTCATAGACCCTTTAGTCAATATTATGTCACACGGTAATGTCTTCTGAACCGTTAAATTTTGTTCGTTTTTATCTCGCGGAGGATCGATTCGGTATATGAAATACTATCGATTTATAAAGAGATCTGATACTATATATTATACGCGCTTTAGTCGTGGAGTTGCGGACATCAGCCCGAAATACAATACAATACTGTATATTATACAACAGTTGGAAATTAATCATCGGGCAGTTGCCTGGACCAGACACAATACCCGTTTTTCGTACATTTCAAAATAATGAATTCTATTTCTGTGAAATTCTTAATAATATGTATATTATATTATTTATTACTAACAGTCCGTTTTTCTCTTAAAAGTGTACAAAATACATGAAATTGTGGTGCTATAGCGTTGGCAATTAACCTTCATATTCTCTTTTAATAGAATACTGTGAGTTTTCCTGGTATTTTATCAATGTTTTAGTCCTTTGTTAGAAAATTATCAAAACACAAATTTTTGTTTGCTTTGGCAATTTTATTTATAACATCAAACCCTTTTAATATATCAATGGACGGATATATAATTTTACTGTCACCAAATTTAGTCTATAGCATTCAAATAACAGTTTATCGAGACAGAACAATATTCCACAATATTCCACAACTATCACACAAAACGCCGTCTAGTCCCAAGCTAAGCAGAGCTTGTGTTATGGGTTCTAGACAACTGATAAAAATACTTAGATATTTCTAAATACATACACATTATAGTTAAATTACACAGAACAAATGATCATACTGATCACACAAACATTTGTCCTGGGTGGGAATCGAACCCACGACCTCCGGCATAGCAGTCAGGGCCACTAACTACTAGACCAACAGGCCAGTCAGAAAAATAACAAATAAAAAAATAAAAAAAAATAAACAGAAAATTTGCCTGCTGCGGTCTTCCCGAATGAATGAACACACTAGTGTACGGCTCACTATCGATGATTGTATCACAGCTTACCATCAGATAGGTTCGCAGTCTAGCTAGCACTAGTTACATTAAAAAAAAAAAACATTAAAACTAAGCAAAAAAATTGGCAGACACTATAAACCGCCTCTTTGCTTCAACGACTTGATAAGTCCCACAATATTATGTATTATGACACAGGTATACCATAGTTTAAGAGTCAGGGAAAAGAAAATTGTAAACAGATTTACGATGTAAAATCAATACACCGTTGAATTTTGATCGTTTTAATCCCGCGGAGGGTCGATTCGGTACATGAATTAAACGAGTCAATGACCTTGTAGGTAGTTGTCGGTCGTTGCGTACTAACTAACTACAGTTCATTGGCCTCGCTCAGTTGACGTTTACTTAAAGAAATTAATTTCGTACATGTGTAAATTAATTGGAGTTTAAAAAAAAGTACTTTATTTTTTATTTTTTTCATTACAAATCTATAGTATTTCATGCACCGAATCGACCGCGGGATTAAAACGACTAAATCGTTTTAATCCCGCGGTGGGTCGAGTTGACTTGACTTTGAATTAAAAAAAAAAATGGTAATTTAAAAAAATAAAAAAACCCGACTGCTTTTCTGAGTATTCATGAAAAAGCCCTAAAACAAGAAAGTCGTTGTAGCAGTCGGGACCCATTCTAGAAAGTCAGCCGTCTAGTCAGTAGATCTATGATGGCATTCCATCATAGATCTACTGACCCATTGGGACCCATTGGTCCCGACTGCTACAACGACTTTCTTGTTTTAGGGCTTCTTCATGAATACTCAGAAAAGCAGTCGGGTTTTTTAGTTTTTTAAATTACCATTTTTTTATTTTTATTTTTTTAGTTTTATTTTATTACGATATCAATTTCACAGTAATTACGAATCTAACGACACCTCGCAAACTAAAATCCATCGAGCCGTTCAGGCCGCAGAGCGTGCCAAACATTTGAATTTGGCGCCAAAAACCCGCCATTTTGTTTTTTATTTTTATTTTTATATACCCAGTGTCACTCTCACAGTAAATACGAATCTAACGACACCTCTCAAGCTAAAATCCATCGAGCCGTTCAGGCTGAAGAGCGTGCCAAACAATTATACATACATACATACATACTCTCGAAAAACATAACCCTCCTTCTGGCGCAGTCGGGTAAAAATATATTCTACCATATATTTTAAATAATTAATCTTGTGTATCTTGCATAAACTAGTCAAAATTTTTGTTTTTCTCATCATCTCTTCCTTCTCGATCAATAATCAATTTATTTATAGAATCAAGAATACTACATTCTGTGTAGTACATATCTCTGTATATTACTGTACTGTTTAAATTTTGGAAAGTGTTAAATAGGATTTTTTTAATTACTGCTTTCGTAATTTGAGCACTCAGTACCATTCTGAATGGGTTCTTTAGAGAATCCACAGATCATTATTTTACTGTTCCCGCGCACCTCAAGGAGCTGTCAGCAAACCGTAGAGGCCCAGTCTGCTAGCTGCAGGCAGGCAGGGTCGAAGCCTGCTGGGGTCATGGGTCAGCTTCCGTTTATACCCGGCCCCGGCATAATAGGCAACGAAGGAACGGGGTAGGTTTGTAGTCAGTAAGAGTCTGACACTACTTCCTGCTCCGCCCAAGGGCGAAATTTGTCATTGGATGATTTTGCCTACCATAAAAAAAAAAATATGGAAGAAAAAAATCATGTAACCGTGTCTCTAGATCTTCTTTCGCCGAACCTATGTTATATTACACTTGTCATTTCATAATCTAATTTTGGGAAGCCAAGAGGTTGTGTCATTATCAGCATTTTAAACCATACTTGTGCTACTCCCGTTCAGTGAACTCCCATAGTCTATACCAGGACCTCAAATCTGCTATTACAATAGTGTCAAAATGGTCTATCATTGATATCATAATTGTTGATTTCGACAAGTGTTGTAATCTATTAATACAAATGCATCATTATGACTTTTCAATGACCAACCACTGATACTCCATTGAAAGAAATGGCATAGAATGGAAATCTTGTAGGTACATAATGACAAATGAATGTTTGAAGTGCAAGATGGCGCTGCCGTCAACATAACACTGAGTTCATGTCGGAAATCTAAATAATATTGTTTATAATTCTAACTTTAAGTAAAAAGTAGCGAATTGTGAGTCAAAGTGAACATAAGTAACTGCAATATCACATCAAGTGTTATCCACGGGCACAATGAGGAGAATTATAAGAAATTCTTCAAAGACCCAGGACCAGTGAAAGTGCAAAACAAACAGTTTAAAAGTGCATTATTTAGCAAACTAGTGAATAAACTAAGTTTAAGAAACAAAGTGTACTTATACCAGAGAAGAAAAATACCAAAACTCTATAGAACGATAAGTGAATACAAATTTTGGCTAAAAAGTACTGTTATAGTGACCGTTTTTTTTTCCATAAAGATTTGAAAAGGTGTACCTCAAGACAGCACCTCCCTGCGGAGAGTGGCGACACTACAGATTCTGTATTGCCCTCTAGCGGCGAGTAGTATAACTAATAGACATTCAAGATAATTTGATTTGTCATGTTACTTCCACACGACGCCAACAGAGGAAGCTTTCATAAAATATCTACTAACTTTAAGAAACAGTGTACATAAACCCGAGAAAAATAATACAAACTTCATACAGCGATGAGTGAGTACAAATTTTTGACTGAAAGTAATAAAACTGACCGCTTTTTGTTTGTAACAAGATTTGAAGAAGTGTTCTCAGCACCTTCATGCGAGATTCTGTAAGGCCCTCTAGCGGTGAGGGGAATAACTAGTAGACATTCAAGACATCGATCTGTCATATTACTTACACACGATACTAACAGAGGGAGCTTTCATAAAATATCTACTAACTTTAAGAAACAGTTTAACTAAACCCGAGAAAAATAATACAAACTTCATGCAGCGATGAGTGAGTACAAATTTTTGACTGAATGTAATAAAACAGTGACCGCTTTTTGTTTCTAACAAGATCTGAAGAAGGGTTCTCAGCACCTCCCTGCGAGACTCTGTAAGGCCCTCTAGCGGTGAGGGGAATAACTAGTAGACATTCAAGATATCGATCTGTCATATTACTTCCACACGTTACTAACAGAGGGAGCTTTCATAAAATATTTTCGACAGAACAAGAAAATAAATATTTTGCCTTCAAATACAATACAATTTTGTCTCATTCTAAAATGGAAGAAGAAAATGTAACAATTCGTCGACATAAAACTATTGCAAATAACTCACTAGATATTTCTTTCGAGTCAACAAACTCTGAAGTGAATAGAAGATTTAGCTTACCAGACTTGTCAACTGAATATGATAGTGACGTAGAAGATCTCAGAGGACAAATAATCGAGCTAAAAAGCGAATTAGAAAGTGCACACACAGAAATAGAAAAATTAAATACAGATAACATGGCGCTGAAAATTGCTTTGAATAAAGAAAGGAACAAATCTAAAAAATTACGAGAAATATGCACGGAAACAAAAAGTAAAGTAATAAATAGTAAAAAGAGTGAAAGCAAAAGAAAGAAAAGGATCTCAAGAAACTTAGATCAATCTTTCTATGAAGTGAGCAATAATAGTTGCACAGATCTTGGGCTCAATGAAACTAGTGAAACAATAATAGATGGCACCAGCAGCAATATATCAACACTACGTACACTACGGAGACTACCAGACTACAAGGAAATGGAAGAAGAAAATCAGCAAATAGATGGCGTTACCCGTACTTTACTAGAACCACCTTTAGCGGAGCGTCAACAGCGCAGACTTTGTATATTAAGTAGTAATACAACAAATAAGATATTAGCTATAGCACAGAGTACATTCCCAAATCATAATATTTGTCATTACATATCAACAAATTGTGGAATTCTAAAGTTGATAGATCAGCTGGAACAAAAATTGTTAAATTACACTAAGAATGACTATTGTTTGATTTTTATAGGCGAGAAAGATTTCAGAAAAACTGACAATTACTTTAAATTAATTATTAGTATTAGGGATATATTAAGGAAAATAACACACACTAACATTTTGCTCTGTTTACCGACCTACAAATTTTATGGCTGTTTTTCTATGTATAACTCCAGAATAGAAACATTTAGTAATTTATTATATTATGACATTGGTATTCACGACTATGCGTTGCTATTTGATTCGAATTTAAATCTGACATACGATGCGACAATGTTTTGTAGGCGCCGTGGAGTTCTCAATAACTATGGTATAAAGAATATTTTTGACAATATGAAGTGCTATCTTGGCATTTATACAGATCCTTGCCCTATAAATATGGAGGACTCAAATTCAGAAAACTGTACTACTTTGGGAAAGAAACAGTTTTTTCGTTCCTCCTAGCACAGAGAGTAGCAAGAGACAACATAATAATAACATTGAAAGTACTAACCATAACATACGACTACTGCACCAAAATATTGCAGGATTATTGAATAAACTTTCTATGATTGAAATATGTTTAGCTGAGCTTAAGGACAGTCATAAAGAGGTAGACATATTATGTTTTTCAGAAACATTTTTAAGTAATAATAATGAATCAAATGTATGCATTAACGAGTTCATACTTGCAACTTCATATTCACGAGAAAAAGAAAAGAGGGGTGGGGTGTGTATTTTAATTAAACAGTTTTTAGAATATAAAATAATTAAATTATGTAATGAAATGGCAGTAGATAAGGTATTCGAGTGTTGTGGCATAGAAATACCACTTTATAACTGTATCATTGTATGTGTTTATAGGATACCCAAGTCGAACATCGCAATTTTTTTTAATAAACTTGAGGCTCTATTGCATAAATTAAGTGACAGAAAAAATAATAAAAAAATTATACTGGTCGGGGATTTAAACATAAATACCCTTACTACTAACAAAAATGCCACTACACTAAACGAGATACTTTTAAACTGCAACTTAAATATAAAGATAAACACTCCAACTCGACATGCTTCTTGCATAGACCACATCATCACTAATATACCGGACTCGTCAGGTGAAACATGTGAATTACATCTATCGGACCATAATACAGCTCAGATATTGACATTCACATCAAAAATATCATCAAAGAGGAATGCTCCTTCGCATTGCTTTATGTACAAGAGGAATTACAATGAAGAGTACATTGGTAAATTTAGAGAATGTCTCTTGAGCCTAAAATGGCAAGATGTTTATGATGAAATTGATCCTGACACAGCTTTTAACAACTTTCATGAAACTTTTTGCCTATTATATAAATTAAATTTCCCTTTGCAAAGAATAAAAGTAAACTATCAAACACCAACTTTAAGATGGTTAACTAAAGGTATAAGAAAATCTTGCCTCTCTAAAAGATATCTAAAATCAAAATATTATAAAAATAAATCTAAGGAAAATAAATTGGCTTATGATAAATACGCTAAAACATTAAAAAGGTGTATCAACTTGTCCAGAAAGCATTCTTCTAGCAAATTTATTTTGAAAGCAAAAAATAAATGTAGTGCAACATGGAAATTAATTAAAAATAAACCAAAATGTACAAATTCACAATATATTGAGGCCATTAAATTGAATGGCGCTATGATAGAAAAACCTGAAGAAATAGCGGAAGCTTTTAATAATCACTTCATTGATACTACAAATATAGACATAACAAACAACGGAAACAATGCCACAAAGAAAACTAGCAATGGTAGTAACAGTTTATATCTGGAACCTTGCACGCCCCATGAAATCAATAAAATAATTGGATCACTAAATAATACCAACGCAGTGGGATATGATGACATTTCCACCCACATAATAAAATCATGTGCCGATATATTGTCTCCTATTATAGCTTATCTGGTTAATTTAAGTTTCTGTGAAGAAAAGTACCCTAACAGATTAAAGTTCTCAGTTGTAAAACCATTATACAAAAAAAAAAATAAACATGATTTGAACAATTATCGGCCAGTGACCTTAATACCTATCATTTCAAAAATATACGAAAAAGCCATGTATAATCGAATTTCCTCTTTTCTATCTAAATACAATATAATAAGTACGGAGCAAAACGGTTTTCAAAGAGGAAAGTCGACTGCACTTGCGTGTTATCAACTAATAAAATCGATTACTGAGACTATAGATAAGAAGTTACCAGTCACAGCAGTATTCTTCGACATGAGCAAAGCATTTGACTTTGTGAAACATGATATACTGTTAAAAAAATGTGAGAGTTATGGGATAAGAGGAAAAGCGTTAAATTGGCTAAAAGATTACCTAACTGATAGACAACAACGGGTTGAGATTTTAGGCGTTAATAAAGACAAAGAAGTGATTAGGTATAAATCTAAATACAGGACCAATAAATACGGCGTGCCTCAAGGTAGTATTTTGGGGCCATTGCTTTTCCTTCTATACATAAATGATCTGCCAACGGTGACAAAGAATAAGTGTGTGTTGTTTGCAGACGACATCTCATTAATAGTAAATAAAGATAGTAAAAATGAACAATTTGAGAATAAAATAAACGCTGCCGTAAAAGCTATAATGGAATGGCTTGAACAAAATAATTTATGTGTGAATGTTTGCAAAACAAAATATATTAATTTCTCTAATTACAAAATGACGAATGAAACAATGAAAATTATTGGACGTGATAGTGAAATTGAAGAAGTTAAGGATACGAAATTTTTAGGCATAATAATTGATAAATATTGTAATTGGAAAAAACATATTGAAAATACATGTAATAGGCTAAACAGCTTTGCATTTGCATTAAGAAATCTTAGGAAAACTGTTGGACGTAATGCTGCTCTATTAGCTTATCATGGATATGTCTCATCTGTTTTAAGATACGGCTTAATCATATGGGGTAATTCGACTGACAGCAATAAGGCATTTATAGTGCAAAAAAAGTGTTTACGAGCTGTGTTTGGTGCAGACCCATTAGAATCGTGTAGACCTATTTTTAAAAGACATAAATTATTAACATTAGCATGCTTATACATATTGGAAATGGGAGTATTTGTAAAAAAACACCCTCATCTATTTAGGACAGCTGATAGCGTCAACGTTTATAAGGTGGGAAAATTATCAAGGGATCCAACAAAATTGGCAATGCCAAGATGTGGAACAGCGTATTGCCGTAAAAACACTAGTCGAATGGCAATAAGGATATTTAATAAAATACCGAAGGTTATTAGAGAACTGCGAACCAGCTTATTTCAAAAGCATCTCAAAGCATGGCTTATTGAAAATTGTTTTTACTCTATTCAGGAATTCATGAATACTAGGACAAACAGGACAGTTTTATGACATGAATATTCAATTTGACATTTTGATTTTTATGGACATTTGTAGTAAATTTTCTTATTGACATTGAAAGTAGATTTTTGACCAATTTGTAATCCAACTATTTTTCTTTGACATTTGTAATTTTATATAATTCTTTTCTCTTGACATGGGTATTTTTTTTTTTTTCTTTTGTTTAATTTAAATTAATTAGAATCAATAATATTGTCACAAAATTTGCATGCCGAATTTAGTAGGCGGAATATGAAGAACTATTGTGTACCTATGTGTTATAAAAGCTGTAAAATACCATATTTCAAGCAAATAAATGAATCTGAATCTGAATCTGAATCTTGACGTATGCGGTAATCTGCTAAAAGTTTGATAGATCCTTTAATCACTTCCATTTAGAACGTCATTGTACAGTCATTGTTTGTTTATTCGTTACAAGACCACTCGTACCACAATTCAATTACGAAACCACTAACCGATCAATGATCGACCATTGTGAATTAAAAGATTACGAACTTTTGCGTGATAGAATCAGAAAATGAAGATATCCGCAGGAGAACCAAGGTTCCCGACATAGCGCGAAGAATCGCCAAACTTAAATGGCATTGGGCATGGCACATTGCTCGCAGAACGGATGGCCGTTAGGGCCGAAAGGTTCTGGAATGGCGACCGCGTACCGGAAGACGCAGTGTTGGAAGGCCTCCTACAAGGTGCACCGATAACCTGGCAAGAGTTGCGGGAATCCGATGGATGCGAGATGCACAGGACCGTTCATTGTGGCGACACTTGGGGGAGGCCTATGTCCAACAGTGGACGTCTTTCAGCTGATATGGTGATGACGATGAACTTTTAGTAAGTAAATAGGTCGCTGCCACTACTCGGCGCTCTCTCGATAAAAATTGACTGGCCTGTTGGTCTAGTAGTTAGTGGCCCTGACTGTTATGCCGGAGGTCGTGGGTTCGATTCCCACCCAGGACAAATGTTTGTGTGATTAGCACGAACATTTGTTCTGTATCTGGGTAATTTATCTATAATATGTATGTATTTAGAAATATATAAGTATGTTTATCAGTTGTCTAGTACCTATAACACAAGCTCTGCGTAGCTTGGTACTACATAGACAGCGTAGTGTGTGATAGTTGTGGAATATTATTATTATTATATTACTTTTAGCAAAATGACAATGGCGTCGTGTTGTAATGACGAATTTATAAAAATAGCAGACTAAGACCCCAGGTCATCGATTCAACTTGGGAGAGTTCTCCCAACGCTTTTGACTACAGTTTCGCATCCACCAGTCTAAAGCTTTCCAGCAGAATCAGCAATGTGATTGTATTGGTTTTGTTCCAGGCTTTTGTTTAAGAAAAACTTAAACCAATTTCTTTGGAAATAAAGCAAAGAGCATTAACAATGACAAATTCTTGATAGATTTCGTATAACGTTCAAGTAGCCGCTGCGATCTGCCGTAAACACATTACATGCAATATCCACTTCACTTAAAACCATAATTTATCACCTCGACACAAAGTCCAAATTCGTTTACAATTTTTTTCACAAAACAACCCCAAACAAAAATGGTCCCTATTTCGTGGTGCACAAAGATTACATTATCGTGTAATTTACAAGAAGACGTTTCACTACATCTGACGGGATTTTGTTTCCAGATTTCGTTCCGTATACAAAGGGTGGGAGAAATATTGCTGGCTAAATATGAGAAGACAGCTCTGTTGTTTGTTACCCAAATATACGGTAGCGTGCAGGGTTGCTGAACATTTTTTATTTTATTTTCTGAGGAAAGAGGCTAGTATTTTTCAACAGAAACGGGCAATTATAGGGGCGTGAGGGGTAATAAAGATCAGTATTACGTAAGATGTGACATATGATGTCAATTTTATGGTTCGAATTAGTCGTGAACGTATACTTTTTGGTGACAATTTGTGGCTGAATGTTTTTTTTTGTCGGTAGCGAAATCATCCAATAACATCTCCATGCTCTTGGACGGGGATAATGACCGACTTTTACAGATTAACAAATCCACTCTTTTTTCTTCGTTGCTTTTCATACCGAGACCGAACCTTCCTTTCGGAAACCGATCCTTGGCCCTAGAAGGTTTTGACCCTGCTGGCCTACGATTTGATGACAACTGATTTGAGGCGTACGTGGAACAATACGCGCCGTCGACGACTGGGGCTTGGTCCGGATGGTTACCGGACGGTCGGACGGCAAGCTGCTCAGCTGCTCGCCATCCGCAAGCCAATAGAAATTGTGATTGGAATCCCGGCGACGGCTGGGACGTGAGGCTCGTTGCCTGACGCGTGCGGCCTCCTCCTTTGCTAGCATTACTTCTTCACAGAAGGAGGCAACCGCTGGCTGGATGGTGGCGTAACATAATATACTTGTATGGTTGAATATGTTTACTGCTTCTGGTCGTTTGCAAATCGTGCTGGAGCTTTTAATGAGTTTTTTTTTTTTGCCATTGGTGGCATTGGAAAGGCTTTCTCCACGTCCTTCCAGACATTCTTCTAACGCATCATCTCGAACCAATTCTCGAGGTAAGCATCAAAATCACGTCATCACCTCTTTTTGGGCCAGATTCCAGATTTGGACAATACTAATTTAATCACGGGTTTTTTTACGTGGGAAAATCATGCAATCGCATCTTCCCATCTTCCGCCCTTGGGCGGAGCAGGAGGTAGTGTCAGACTTTTACTGACAAAAAACTCACTCCTGTTCCTTTGTTGCTTTTCATACCAGGGCCGAATCTTACTTTAAGAAGTTTCTATCACGGGTTTAAGCTGCCATAAGATAAAATTTTCGACAATCATGAGAGCTAATACGCTGAAAAAACCAAGCACTTATCTATATGAAGTCTCCAAAATACAGCAATAAATAACATCACGAAAAACACATCGTATATATTGATGAGACCCAAAAATAATTTGATTTACATAATCCAAGATTCCTCATACGAAAAATCTAATAACAGAAGGCAATTTTAGGCAGGCCCTACAAAGAGCAACGTTACCTTGAATATAAACTTTCAAATATACCATCAGGAGTGTTAGGTCGACGTAAATTTAATTCAATGTGATATCCTCCCGTTTCATTGCGATGGGTAGGCAGGATTTTGACACTGTGCGAAGAAGGGTAGAGTTGTCAATTCATATTAAAACGGTTTTTATTAAGATGGACGACATTTTGAGTAGAATATGATGTATAAATTCGAACACGATTTGAGTGTTTGCGTCTTGTAACCGTCCAGCATTCCAATCCATTATCATCGTTGTTCGCAAGCCTATGGTGGCTGGAAATCAGGGTCGGGAGCCCGGTGGCTGGGACGTGAGGAGGTCAGTTCCCTCACGCGTGCGGCTACCTAATTCGCTAGCATTACTGTTTGCAGAAGGAGGCGACGTCTACTGAAGAGGTAAGTCACAAAATATTTGCTTTTGCCAAGTCCCTAAGACGGTTGTTTAACTATCTGCCAAATGCCACTTAAATAGCGCTTGCGTAGTCTCTTTTACTTCCCATCCTTGAATAAACTGATGTCAGTTATCTCGATCCCACTGAGGCACAACTAGATAAACTTGAGCGACTTCAAAATGTTGTGGGTTCAAACCTAGCCAGATGCATAACTTTGTGTAATTTATTTCATCACCACTGCTCTCAAAACTCAGTGAAGGAAATTATCGTGAGGAAATCGGCATGTCCTAGACCTTAAAATTCGAAGATGTGACATTCACCAACCCACACTGGGCCCGCGTGGTGGATTAGGGCCATTCCGTCTCCTAGAGAGGAGGCCTGAGTTCCAGCAGTGGGAACATTATAAGGCTGATGATGCTGTGCTTTGCAGGGCAATGGAATACCGCTACTCCTTTCAGCTTTGTCCATCAGTTTTGGCGAAATTGGACTATGACTGCTAATTTAAGAATAAATCCTGCATGTTTTACTTTTATATTCTTACTTCTCCTTCACGGTCAAACTTCGACTTCGATTGATTTGGAAGTTTAGCACTTGGGTAGACCATGTCTTTTCTTCCTGGAAGTATATTCTCTTGGGATAATTTCCTACTTCTACATGTTTCTTCATGTAGGTGAAGCCGCTGACAGAAGCTGTTTGTGCTACATTTTTAGAAAATAATTTGCTTTACGATGAGCAAGCTGCAGATGTAACACGATATTGCGGCAATGTAATTTTATAGAAATTCATCTAAAATATTGGTCTATAGATATGTAAAATTTCAAAGAAACAGTACATTTTGATACAAGTGGAGAAAGTTTGTCATTGCGACCGCGGTGGAATTAGCCCGAGCCGTAGGTGAGGGCGTTAATGAAGCCGACTGCTGCAGTGACAAATTTCCACGTGTATGAAACGACGTTTTTCAATAAACTTACGCGTGACTCGTGGGAGCGAGCTCGTGCACTTTTCTGAACTAGTGCAAAAATCAGTAAATTGCATGCCTAAAAACAGTAAGGGTAAGAAAAAAAAAGTTTTCGAGTGTATTGAAAAAAAAAATTGTCTTGTGTCATTGTCTTATTTTGTATTCTTATCTATGTGGTCTGATTTCCACACTTAGTTCTTAGTGGACCATTGTTCGTGGGCCGTGACGGTCTTCGTTCCAACCAGCCCACCTCTCTACAGAAGATCAGCAGATCAGTCCTTTCAGTTTGTTCAGCATGTCTAAGTGTGACTTTACAGCTCTCAAAGTCCATGTTTTTATTTCACTGACGACTGTGCACTCAAAAAGCACGTGCACGACTTTTTCCTCCGACTCCATTCATGCTCACGCTGTTTTTTTGTTTGACGTAAGTAACTTCAAATTTACAGTTTTCTGATTTTTTCCTGTATTTATACCTTGAAACCTTGCTTTATTCTAAATTTCAAGATTCTAGGTCAACGAGAAGTACTGTATGAATTTCGGTTATCTTGAGAGCGTCGAAATTTACGAGAGCCGTATCTTTTTTTTTCGTTAACTAACAAGGTTGATTTTTTCACAGCTTCAAGGGATCGCAGACTTGAGTTTATGGGTTTAATTTTAACTCGATTCCTCCACGCGTTCCCCAGATAAAGGGTCTTGACAGACAGACAGACAGACGGACAAAAAAGTGAACCTATAAAGGTTCTGCTTTTTTCCTTTTAAGGTACGAATCCCTAAAAATAAGGCTAATAGAATTATTCTAGGTTACTCTTCTCTAGCTTAGCATTTTTCTCTTGAAACCCATCTCTCACAATAAATATTTATATTCGTAAATGATGCAGCTAGTTGAGAACATTATGAGAAAGCATCTTAATTTCCCAGTAGACGTGTTTTCGCATTTGGGTAACGTCCAATAAACGTAATTTATTGGTAAATAACATATCTTTGGAGATAAGTGATAAAGAACGGCTCTTAAACACACTTTTTTGCATGAGTTTTTTGTTAGGCTGGCTGTTAGAGGGACCTTTCTAGCGTAACAGTTGGTAATTTATCCAACAAAAGCATGTTACTAGGACAAAAGTTATCTGATAGACCATTATCTGCATGGTTCTCATATGATATCAATGTAAAAGTTCCATCAGTTGCTATTTGCGTTCCAAGGACTTTTTTAATATCGTGCGGATTTGGCCTGCATGCGTAACCTCCGCATGAGCCATAGAGGCCCAGCCTGCTAGCTGCAGGCAGGCAGGGTCGAAGCCTACCGGGGCCAAGGGCCGCTTACTGAAAAGAAGGCTCGGCCCTGTTATGATAGGCAACGAAGGAACGGGGTCCGAATGATATTAAAAACATCACAAGCCTTTTTTTTTGAGCTGGGAAATCATCTAATGACTTATCCCGCTGTAGTTTGAAACAAGAGGGTGTGTCAGATTTTTACTGACTAAAACCTTCCTACGTTCTTCAGTTACCGTTTGCGATTTAAAACCTCGGGTTTGCTTTACAGAAATTCCCCGTGGTTTGTTTTGAATTAAAAAGAACCCATTCTTAGAGCCGAAACACATAACCACGTTGTACGCAACGCGTTTCTGAGCGTTGCGTTGCGGCGCAGCGAAAAAGAGCGCTCTGTAGGGTAACCAGTACCTCGTGAATTATAGAGTGGATCTTCAATGAAACATGTACTAGATTACAGTTTTGAAAACGGCCCGACAAATGTCACAACAAATAATTGTGGGGTTTTTTTTTCTGGTAGGTAAAATCATCCAATGACAAATCCCGCCCTTGGGTGGGGCGGGAAATAGTGTCAGACTCCTACTGACTAAAAACCTACCCTTCCATTCATTGCCTTTGTCCCGGGGCCCGTGGTGACCTTCTCATATAACCTTTGGCCCCAGTAGGCTTCGGTTCTGCTGGACCCCTACAGTTTGCTGACAACTCCGATATTTGAAGTCAGTGTGGTCCAATAGTAGCCAACATTAGCACGCGAAAATCGTGCACTGCACGTTCAAAAATTCTTCAAATAACCAGCGCAATATTCAAATTTCGGAAGGAATATCTTTGTTCAGTAATTTGATGCTAGCATTTGCTTATTTTCATAGTAAAAATATAACTAATTGTGCGATTTAAATCATTGCCTAGAAAAAAACTGCATCATTGTCACCAAATATGACGTCATAACGCTGGAATTTGCGTCGCGTTGCACACTGCAAAATTCTGCACCGCCGATTTAAGCGTTGCGGCGACGGAACGTGGTTATGTGTTTCGGCCCTTAATGCTTACATACATCATTAAAGGAAGCTTTGTGCAAAATTTTAGATTTCTAGTCGTTCTAGTTTCGGCTGTGAATATAATATGGCGGTCAGTCAGTTTTAGAGATTGCAAACCGGGTCCGGCCGGGCCGGACCCGGCCGGGCCCGGTGCCCTTTTAGACATTCATTGGGCCCGGCCATTCATACCGGGCTGGTGACCGGGCCGGGTATGAATGGCTGGGCCGGTCACCGGGCCCGGTATGAATGGTCGGCCTGGTGGATGTCAAAAAAGGGCACCGGGCCCGGCCGGGTACGGCCCGACCGGGTCCGGTTTGCAATCTCTAGTCAGTTTCTGTTTTTTTTTTTTTATTATACATTGTAATAACATTTTGTAAACAAACATCTTTTTTTTGATGGAGGAAAGATAAATTACATTTTCCTAGCTGCTCAATTTTTACCGCTTTCACAAAAGTTCATTCTTCAGAACTGCCAATTATAAAAGAGATTGATTAGAATTTTATTCAGACTGATGTTTTCGGCCACTGTAAAAGATTCCACCATAATTATGCCAAAACAAACATAACAGAGTCTAACACCCGTATTTATAAACAAGTAAAACTAATTACTGGAGTAAAAACTACTCATTATAAGTAACAATTTGTATTCTATAGTTAAGAAAAAAATAAATTTTCAATGTAGATTTCTAACCTTAAGTAATGACTTAATAAGAAATTACTTAGTAAAAAGTAATTACTTCTTTATAAATATGGGTGTACCCCACACGTATGGATTTGATGAAAACAATTTTCGAGTTTCAGTTCAAGTACGGGGAACCCCCAAAAGATATTGTATTTTTTTTTAATGATCTACTTACCTAATGTCCTTTCCTTGGTATCGTTCGTCAAATCGTTGAGCTCCTTAGTGTCCTGAGTTGAGCTTTGCGAATACTGACAAATACTTGCACTGACTGGACAGGTCCACTCAAATCTGTATGGTTCTTTCTTCAAAAGGCCATTTCAGACAAATCTGCATGGTCCTCATGTGATTTGACCAATACATATTTACTGTATGGACTTTAAAAGAGACTTTGACCCCTGAGTTTGTTTCGGTGTTTCTTCTCAGGGTAGTCAGCTAGGAAACACCGACCTCATCTAGTTTAAAATGACAAAAAAAAAATTGACGTGTAAAAGTGTTTTTAAAACCTACTTACAAAATAAATATCATTTATCATTTATCAAGTTTCAATAGCATAGACATTACAGTTTCGGAATAAAGTGGCTGTGACACACGTATAGACAGACAGACGACATGACGAATCCATACGGGCTCCGTTTTTTTCCATTTGGCTACGGAATCCTAAATAGTATCATATTATTATGTGCTATTTTAGGACATGTTCTAAACTTACACGCACACACACTCATGCACTCACACCTCTCAAACTACCGCCTTCATAATATAAGAAATAAGGAAGGAAGTTTGTGAGATGTGACATATTACAAGTGTGATGACAACGACACGGAGTATTTCCTTGATATAGTAGGTCCCATCTTTCACTCTCCTTAGGCCACAGGTGTAAACTTGGCATATTCTTTTACTGAGCCCACAAAACCATCCATAATGATCCCATCACCATATTTCACGACCTATTAGCAGATTAACACGGCGAAAAAATTTACTAAAAAAAAATGAGATTCCCAGCACCTTTTCTTCAGACAAAAATTATGGGCGCACCTAATATTACCAAAGAAAAATTGGGGTAGCGCTGTTAAAAATTTCAGAGACTACTTAGCGTCTTGAATATTTCAGCGGGTACTCAGAACCGAGAAACAGCTGTCGTAAGCCCGGATCTTGGATCGAGAGAAAAGCGCTAGAAGCGCTGTCAGATCCGCGGATTTTCTTTGCTTTTTCATTTGGCTTTTTTCGTGCGAGTCAAAGTGAGATGAGATAGGTTTTTTTTCCTGTTTGATGATGCTTCGTTTTTTCCGTTTGAACTGTTGATAGGAAACTGATTGCTATTTTATTACATCATTAAATGTAGCAAAATAGCAACTTCATACCCGTTGTCAGCAAACCGTAGGGGCCCAGTAGGGTCGAGGCCTAGTCTGGGGTCTGGGGAGGTATGAAAATGCATACCAGGGCGCTGGAACCAAGGCAGGGAAGGAACAGGGTAGGTTTTTAGTCAGTAAGAGTCTGACACTATTTCCCGCTCCGCCCAAGGGCGGGATTTGTCATTAGATGATTTTACCAACCATAAAAAAAAAACTTCATCCCCGTCAAGTTCGTAAAACTGCACAAATGTAACTAATAATTCTGTGCTTGAGATTCTATTATTTTACTTTCACATGTAACGTTCCACATGAGCATGACATAGAGGACCGCTGTATACTGATGTATATGGTAGAGGTCTGCCCCGCTTGGTAAAGGCTCCGCCATGTCCTCGTGGAGGCACTAAGTGAGGTGAGCAAGCTCTCGCGTCTGGATACAAGAGACTGCTTAACAGGCCCGCCAGGTTGTTGTTGTTTGTAAGGGGCAAGAGGGAATGGAAAATAGTCTCCTTTTCCTAGAAGCAGTAATAAGAGCGAAGGAGGAAGCAGAAAGCCTGAGGAGGAGACAATTCTCATGAGTCACGCCCCAGGTATTGGTAGACACGGAGTGACTCCTGTACCTCTACCATGAGTTTTAAGCAATAGTATTCGTCGCTACTCGATATCGACGCCGTAAATATTTTGTATGGCAAATTTTGCAGCACCTCTAGCGGTCACTTGCAGAACCAAAATTTGCCATACAAAATATTTACGGCGTCGATATCGAGAAGCGACGAATACTATTGCTTAAAACTCATGGTAGAGGTACTGGCCACCGGTACACTTTAGCTCACTTAAGCACCCGTCTGGTCGAAGGATCCTCCCTTTTCAACGTAGGTATACATGATTTTACAACCTGTTCCACATACTTTATTTATTTTGTTATACACCGTAAAATTTTAGTCGTTTTAATCCCGCGTACACGAAATACTATCGATTTGTAAAGACACTACCTACAAGGTCATTGACTCGTTTACTTAAAGAAATTAATTTCGTACATGCGTAAATTAATTCGAGTTGAAAAAAAGGGTGCTTTATTTTTTAATTTTCTCTTTACAAATCGATAGTATTTTATGTACCAAATCGACCCTCCACGGGATTAAAACGACCAAAATTTAACGGTGTAGATGGACACATGTTTGACCACTATATCATCTGATGGTAAGCGAGGGTGTGGTCGACGAAGGAGCACGCTTGTCTAGAAGTAACTTTAAATAAATAAATAGATATACTCGACTTTGACTACTATTTCACCGATGTGGTATATTCATTAAATATCACCCACTGAAGTGTGACGTCGTGAGCACTTTTGATTTACACCCGAGACCGACCACATGTCATCCTCTAGTTGTGCCTACTTACTGATAATTAATTTTGTTGTTTAATTTATAAATCCAAATCCCTAAATAGTGATTTAGTGAACATCTCAGCGATGATGTGGTCAACGATGGAGCACGTTTGCCTAGAAGTGCCCTATTCATTCTTGATTTAAACACCCCTAGGTTTTATGTGTACTTCTAAACATACAATGTAAAAAAGATATGGCCTGTAGCGGTCTTCCCGTCCGGTTATAAATTATGTAGGTATCTTCAAAGCTAGAGTGAACAGGTTCTTAATAAACAAGCACAATTCACCATAAGCGATTTCATCAGTAACTTACCATCAGAGGGGATCACAGCCAAGCACTATTTTACAAAATAAAAAAAACTAGGGCAAGTGCAAGTCGGTCGGAGTGCGGACACGCACACCGTGGGTTCCGCACAGATAGACTGATGGATAACAAACTGATCCTATAAGGGTTTTTTATGGTGGGTGATAATCATCCAATGACATCCACCACCCTTGTGCGGAGCGGGAGATAGTGTCAGATCAGCCATCTCGTTCCTTCTTTGCCTATCATACCGGGGCAGAGTCTCTTCTTTTCAGAAGCCGACCTTTGACCCTTGGCCCCAGATCCTATAAGGGTTCTGGTTTTTTTCCTTTCGAGCTTCAGAACACTAAAAACACTAAAATTTTCAAGGAAAATGCAGGTCTATAAACTCAAGCCTCCAAGGCCACCTAAAAATATAATCCAGCCAGTCAGCAAGAATCCCAGAGGCAATAAGAAGTGTATTATACAAACTAGACCATCTAGCTTCAAAGATGTAAAGGTCAGAGTTACAATCAAGTGGAGTGCTTCCCGCGTTGTAGTTTGACCATATTATGTTGGAAGAACTCGGGAATCCGGGAATTTTAAACTAGTGTTAAGAATATGAGGTTAGTTTGTTCCAGTTTAGTTAAGTGTATGAGGTAATTAGCTGATTGTTTTTCTGTCGCTATTTTTAGTTAACAATGTTAGTCTTATCCTTTTTTTTTTAATCTTAAGTGTCTACATGTGGTTTCAGCATTGTGTGTGTCTATAAGTGTCAAATAAAATATTTTTCTTTTTTCTTTTTTCTTTCTTTCTTTTCTTAGTTTAAATGCTTGTTTGATTGTTTTGATGCTTGCTCTATGTTTTAATGCTTGTAGTTGTTATTTATTTTTTTAATTTAATGGTCAAGTTTTCATTAAAATGGTAAATTTTTTGCTTTTTCACCTGAAACAGTTTTTTTTTCATGACTACGTGATTTTGTATTTTTCTTTATCAAATACTTCTATCTTTTCAATCACACTACTTTTGTTGTTACTCTTTCAAGCTCAAGCGGCTGAACTGACTTTGATAAAATTTAACACAACAGTACGTACCTACGTATATGTTTCTTGGGGATAAATTTGATACACAGGTACTTTGTTAATGGTTTTTAAGTGTTTTTCCTTGTCTCTATTAATTAATGTATGCCTATAAGTGTGTTGACAATAAATAAATATTTATTAAATTCCGTTGAGATATTTTTTATAATTTCACGTAAGCAAAACTAATGACAGAAGTTATTTTTTAATGAATCTCAATAAAAAAAAAAAACTGTTTTTGATAATCAAGTTGGCAAAACATTTACATTTCACTGCACGTCTCCCACACCTGCCTACCTTTCTTTAAACAATAGCCGTTATACTAATTAATGCTAATTTACATTCTTACCCCATCGTGGCGAAGCCAAAACGCGGCAAAGTTAGCCCTAATGTAGGTCGCCCAGAGCTTAAATGCTTCAAACGATTTAGGCAAATGAGGTTACATTAAGTTCTGTAATTACTCCGGACATTATGCTGAGTAGGTGGCGTAATGCTAAATTCAATATGGCGGATGACATACGTTAGGTTTTTTTTTGTTTTATTTTTTTTTTATTTTTATGGTAGGTAAAATCATCCAATGTCAAATCCCGCCCTTGGGTGGGGCAGGAAATAGTGTTAGACTCTTACAGACTTAAATGACCACATTACAGTAATGACCACATTAAAGTCTAAGCATATACAAAATTACACTTATGCCTGTAAAAGTTTGGTCTTACTCATACTGTTTTTGTTTTCCTTTTATTGCTCTACAATTATTGTAATCCATGGTGATTTTGTCATCTAAATAACAAGTTATTTCGATGATGATGATGATGATAGGACTTGATGATGTTATTGGATTAAAAACTACTCTAGGGTCAAGACCCTAGAGTAGTTTTTTAGCCACCCATACAAAAATACATTTAATGAAATCTATGTGGTTTAATACAACTAATAAAAATATAAAAAAAAACATATAAACATGCTGTAATAATAGTAAATAAATACAAATAAAATTTACGAGTCAATAATATTTGGAAAAAATACTTATATTTTAGGAACTTTCTTTATCTGTTTAAAAAGATAAATATCTTATTTACGCTTATTTTTTTAAGTTCTCTTGTATTGTTTATTTTAAGGTTTTTTATTTAAGTAAAATACGTGTAAATCAAAAGCTTTAAATTTGATAATACTATCTTACTTTTGTGTTTTAAATAACCGTCCAAAAGTGGATGAAGTCTGTGCCTTTGTACTGATCGATCGCTGTTAGAAAAGAATTAAGCCCTAGATACCAGTCCGTCATTCAAATCTAGAGCCGGCTTGAGACACGGGTCCTTAATCTAGTGGATTTGATATTCAAATTACTTTACCAAATCCTTTACTTAACCATTAATTAAACTTTTGAAGAGTGTTTACTTTAGATTAAAATAACAATCTATTAAAATTGGAGATCTAACTAAAACACTAGAGAAATTCAAGATCACTAGTTTCTGCCAACAGCTTTGCCCGCATGAAATTTAAAAAAAAATCTCAAGTGAACATACTCCCAAAACTAAAACACACATTCTATTCCAGGGCATAGTCTAACGGTTTGACAAATTTTTGAGCCCAATTTAATTAGCTGTTTATTTGAGCGTGAGGGAATAAGGGCGCCTTCAAATTAGCCGCAAATAACTCTTCGCTTTCCATCAGGTGAGATAGTGGTCAAACGCGAGCCTATCAACAATAAAAAAAAAGTCTGTCAAGACCCTTTATCTTAGGAACGCGTAGAGGTATCGAGTTGAAATTGAAACCGTATACTCAGATCTGCGGTCTCTAAAAGCTGTAAAAAAATCATTCTTCTAAGTTAACGAAAAAAAAGAGTCGGACGTTTATGTTGTAAAAAACGTATATTTCGACACTCTCAAGGTAATCAAAATTCATAGGGTACTTTCTACTTCCTAGGGGACCTAGAATCCAAAAATTTGGCACAAAGCAAGGTTTTGTAGCATAATTATATGAAAAAATCTGAAACATGGAATTTTTTTTTTGCGATCCGGATAAATCTTCGAGACTCGATTCGGGACCTCGAGTCCGATTCGCACTTGCCTTGATTTTTTAATTTTGATGTATGGATTCCTAAAAATACTAGCAACTAGACTAGACCTCTGTTTCACATAGGTGTTAGAAAAATTTAACTTTTACTTACTATAATATGCAAGTTTATAGTACATTTAAACCTCCCTCATGAATCACTTAGTCTATAGTAGAAAACTGCATTAAAATCCGTTTAGTAGTTTTTGAGTTTATTACGTTCATACAGACGCGGTGGGGGAGTTGGTTTTATAAATATACTAGCTTTTGCCCGCGGTTTTGCTCCCGCTCTACCCTACTTTATCCTATTCTACCCTACTTTACACTACTCTACCCTTCTCTACCCAATAGATGAGCAGGCTTCGGATTTCTTTTTTTAACGGGATAACAAAATCCTATTCTCTTCTCCTGGTTTTAAGCTACCTTCCTACTAATTTTCAGCCAAATCGGTTTAGCCGTTCAGCCGTTCTTGAGTTATAAATAGTGTAACTAACACGACTTTCTTTTTATATATATATACCTCTACGCGTTCCGCGTAGAGGTATCGAGTTGAAATTGAAACCGTATACTCAGATCTGCGGTCTCTAAAAGCTGTAAAAAAATCATTCTTCTAAGTTAACGAAAAAAAAGAGTCGGACGTTTATGTTGTAAAAAACGTATATTTCGACACTCTCAAGGTAATCAAAATTCATAGGGTACTTTCTACTTCCTAGGGGACCTAGAATCCAAAAATTTGGCACAAAGCAAGGTTTTGTAGCATAATTATATGAAAAAATCTGAAACATGGAATTTTTTTTTTGCGATCCGGATAAATCTTCGAGACTCGATTCGGGACCTCGAGTCCGATTCGCACTTGCCTTGATTTTTTAATTTTGAGGTATGGATTCCTAAAAATACTAGCAACTAGACTAGACCTCTGTTTCACATAGGTGTTAGAAAAATTTAACTTTTACTTACTATAATATGCAAGTTTATAGTACATTTAAACCTCCCTCATGAATCACTTAGTCTATAGTAGAAAACTGCATTAAAATCCGTTTAGTAGTTTTTGAGTTTATTACGTTCATACAGACGCGGTGGGGGAGTTGGTTTTATAAATATACTAGCTTTTGCCCGCGGTTTTGCTCCCGCTCTACCCTACTTTATCCTATTCTACCCTACTTTACACTACTCTACCCTTCTCTACCCAATAGATGAGCAGGCTTCGGATTTCTTTTTTTAACGGGATAACAAAATCCTATTCTCTTCTCCTGGTTTTAAGCTACCTTCCTACTAATTTTCAGCCAAATCGGTTTAGCCGTTCAGCCGTTCTTGAGTTATAAATAGTGTAACTAACACGACTTTCTTTTTATATATATATACCTCTACGCGTTCCGCGTAGAGGTATCGAGTTGAAATTGAAACCGTATACTCAGATCTGCGGTCTCTAAAAGCTGTAAAAAAATCATTCTTCTAAGTTAACGAAAAAAAAGAGTCGGACGTTTATGTTGTAAAAAACGTATATTTCGACACTCTCAAGGTAATCAAAATTCATAGGGTACTTTCTACTTCCTAGGGGACCTAGAATCCAAAAATTTGGCACAAAGCAAGGTTTTGTAGCATAATTATATGAAAAAATCTGAAACATGGAATTTTTTTTTTGCGATCCGGATAAATCTTCGAGACTCGATTCGGGACCTCGAGTCCGATTCGCACTTGCCTTGATTTTTTAATTTTGAGGTATGGATTCCTAAAAATACTAGCAACTAGACTAGACCTCTGTTTCACATAGGTGTTAGAAAAATTTAACTTTTACTTACTATAATATGCAAGTTTATAGTACATTTAAACCTCCCTCATGAATCACTTAGTCTATAGTAGAAAACTGCATTAAAATCCGTTTAGTAGTTTTTGAGTTTATTACGTTCATACAGACGCGGTGGGGGAGTTGGTTTTATAAATATACTAGCTTTTGCCCGCGGTTTTGCTCCCGCTCTACCCTACTTTATCCTATTCTACCCTACTTTACACTACTCTACCCTTCTCTACCCAATAGATGAGCAGGCTTCGGATTTCTTTTTTTAACGGGATAACAAAATCCTATTCTCTTCTCCTGGTTTTAAGCTACCTTCCTACTAATTTTCAGCCAAATCGGTTTAGCCGTTTTTGAGTTGTAAATAGTGTAACTAACACGACTTTCTTTTATATATATATAGATATTTATGTAAATATTTTTTGTACAGCAAAATAAGAACAGTAAAACTGTAATCAATTTGAGTACATTCTGTCTATAAAAACAAAACAATGCCATAACGTCTGGCAGCTTGTATGATCCCGTGTAAAGGATATAAGTGTAAACTACAGGATGCTTTCAGTGGCATATCGAAGATGTCAAAGTTGCAATCTGACAAAGTGCTTTTTGTACGTCGCTGTAGAGTGCACACGATTTTGGAAGTCGATAAGATTTTTTTTCTTTTAGACTGCAGTACTGTTGCACTGAAATCTTTATAGGCCTTCAAAGACTTTTTTGAAAAGTACCAGATTATGACTGATTTATTAATTACACAACTGCCAAAAAAGGAGTGTTATGTTTTAAGGGTCTATGTGTGTATTTGAGTTTCTTTATTGTACCGTGATCTTTCAATTACTGAACTGTAGTTTCTAGTATCGTTAGAATTTGGGACCAACATATCCACTTTGCAAGAACTCAAAATCTCCTCATGGTTGTTGTCTGAGTGTCTTCGCAAGGTTCTACAATACCTTGGTCACATTGCTAGGAGAGGCGGTGGCAATTTTTAAAGGCTTATTGTAACCGGCAAAGTGGATGGCAAAAGATGGCAAAACAATACTTTGGTTCGTCCAGATCCGCACCGCTCTAGACTCTACGATATACAATGCCTTTCACACCGCCAGAGATAGAAACAGATGGAGGAATATCATTCACGGAAAAGTGATGAAGCAGGGTGGTCACGACCCTCAGCATTGAAGAATACGATGCAAGGAGGAGGTATCGTTAAAACCCATATATTTTCTTTTGGCTGAAGCCGCTGGTAGAAACTGGTTTATCATAAATAACCATCACATTGACAATGATTTGAATTTAAACAGCCAAGAAAACCAAATGCGTCAAAAAAAATTTGTCCCACCAAAATCCTGGCCACCCTACCAACATCGGCGTGAGTGATAAATGTATGACACACCACGACACAGCGAATATCGCCGTACACCTGTAACACACACTAGATGGCGCTGTTACCAATCTTACACTACACATGTGTTATATCGTCGGTATTTCAGTTCTCGTGCGTAAAATTACACATTACGTGCGAGTGTGGAGTTGCAATTACTTAGCTGTGTTGTGTTAATAATATTAGCATGTGTTTGTTCTGTGTTATGGTGTATTCCACTTTGTCATATAAATGCGCTGTGTCTAAGCAAAAAGCGGTGATAAATAACTCTTTATATCACTGTGTTTTTGGCAGGGACTACTTAGAAATATGGCGTTCGGGGTCGGCATTAGAATAACTTCAAAGACGGGTTATATTTGATTGAGGCTAATGTCTGGAACGTCATTAGAACTTTTATGTTGCTCATTGGAAAATAAACAACGTTTATAACATAACAGGTCTACCAATGAAATTACCGTGTTCTAAAACGGGTTGTTCTGAAGTGTTATATCTTTCGATTGGCTTGAAATTATAAAATCAAATAAACTTTGTATTAAAGGTACATTATTATTTTTTCGCAATTAGGTATATATTGGTTTCTTTTTGTTTTGTATTACACAACAAAACACAAAATCCCTGACATTTTAATTTATACATATTATAACGATGAATATACATACTATAACAAACCCAATTAAACGCGACCCATTAGATCTACAGTACTAGTGAATTCCATGAATTGCTACTTAGCCCTCTTCCTCTCTCCTAATTTTTGCTGTGCCCGACAGGGTCCATAATGGTCTGTGACATTTTTTTTTAATACCATCTATGTATACTTATGGATTGCAATAAAATATTGAGTATTGAGTATTGAGCTAATAAAATTACGTGTTTTCATATTAAATATGTGTTCCAACGTAGAAATTATGCATTTCGAAGAAAAAGCAATATCAATGACGTTTTCCTACGACTTTTTTCTAACAAAAAAAACTTTGTGTTCTTGCTTTAATAGCTTTCGTTTTGGAAATTTTGTCTTGTAGCCGCCCTAAGAAGAAAAGTTATCCGTGAGACAAAATTTCCCACGTGAAAATGATTAAAACAAAATAGACATCCCATTCATTAGCTGTTTTAAGTCCGTATACATCCTCCTTCTGCGAAGCAGTAATGCTAGCAAAGGAGGAGGCCGCACGCGAGAGGCAACGTCCCTCACGGCCCAGCCGCCACGGGGATTCCGATTCCGATCCTGATTTCCAGCCAACGTAGGCGCGGGCTTGCGGACGGCGAGCTATGGGTAGCTCGCTGTCCGACCGTCCGGTAACCATCCGGACCAAGCCAAGGTCGTCAACGGCGCGCACTGTTCCCGCGCGCCTCAAGGAGTTGTCAGCAAACTTAGCCTGCTAGCTGCAGGCAGGCCGGGTCGAAGCCTACTGGGGCCAAGGGTTTGCTTCCGAAAGGAAAGTCCGGCCCTGGTATCTAAGGCCACGAAGGAACGGGGTGGGTTTTTAGTCAGTAAGAGTCTGACACTATCTCCCGCTCCGCCCAAGGGCGGGAGATGTCATTGGATGATTTTAGCCACCACCAAAAAAAAAAGTCCGTATACATCATCAATATTGCATACCGCTTAAGACACATTGTTTCTACGTTAAAACTCATATTACAAAATAATGTGAGATTTATACCAAAATGGTTATAAGTACAGAAAATATAAATCACAAAGAAACCAATAATTACCTAATTTCGAGCATTGGTGGCCGAGTGGTAACGGCCCCGACTTACAAGTTTTAGGTCGCGGGTTCAAACCCAGCCAGGCGGATTACTTTGTGTAATTGATTTCATCACCACTGCTATCAAAACGGTGAAGGAAAACATCGTGAGGAAACCGGCATGTTCTAGAACCAAAAATTCGATGTGTCGTCCACCAACCCGCACTGGGCCCGCGTGGAGGATTATGGCCCATCCTCTCTTCTCGAGAGGAGGCCAGTGTCCCAGCAGTGGGAACATTAAAAGGCTGATGATGATGATGATGACCTAATTTAACACTAAAGTTTGTATGTAGAAAGAAACCTAATTATACACGGACAAAGCCATTGGCAAAAGCTGTATCGTTAAAAAAAGTTGTGTCCCAAAACTGTAATTATATCGATATCATTAAAAATATGATCTCAATAAATATTGCTGATATTGAGAATATAATTGTGATTCCAGCCTTGAGCGAAAAATTCGTTATTTTTATACACTTAATGTATTTTCATACGGCTTCGAAAGATTAAAAATATTATGTTCTAATTGTTTCCTTAATTATATTTTGTATCGTTTTTATTTGACTAAATGTAATAATTCCTTCATTCATCATTTCAGCCAAAAGACGTCCACTGTTGGACATAGGCCTCCCCCAAGCGTCACCACAATGGCCGGTCCTGTGCGTCTCGCATCCATCGGACTCCAGCGACCTTGACCAAGTCATCGGTCCACCTTGTGGGAGGCCTTCCAACGCTGCGTCTTCCGGTACGCGGCCGCCACTCCAGAACCATTCGGCCCAACGGCCATCTGTTCTGCGTGCAATGTGCCCAGCCCATTATCACTTAAGTTTGGCAATTCTACGTGCTATGTCGGCAACCCTGGTTCTCTTGCGGATATTTTCATTTCTGATTCGATCACGCAAGGAAACTCCGAGCATAGCCCTTTCCATTGCTCTTTGGGTGACTTTGAGTCTTCTTATGAGGCCCATTGTAAGCGCCACGTTTCAGAGCCATATGTCATCACTGGCAACACGCACTGGTCATAGACTTTCGTCTTGAGACACTGTGTGAAATGTAATTGATAATAACATAATAAACGTTTAACTTTACGTTTGTTATTTTTCTTCATATTTGATTCTTATTAGCGACACTATATGAGGTACCTACAGACGGTGTACTATTAAAAAAAAATCGGGCAAGTGCGAGTCGGTCTCACGCACTGAGGGTTTTTTTATGTTTGGTAAAATCATCCAATGACAAATCCCGCCCTTGGGCGGAGCGGGAAATAGTGTCAGACTCTTACAGACTAAAAACTTACCCCGTTCCGTCGTTGCCTATCATGCCGGGGCTGAGCCTTCCTCTCAGAAAACGGCCCTTGACCCCAGCAGGCTTAGACCCTGCCTGCCTGCAGCTAGCAGGCTGGGCCTCTATGGTTTGCTGTCAGCTCCCGCGCACTGAGGTTTCGTTTTTTTTTTACTGTTTTCGGATTTTTTCCCATACTTGTGCTATAATAGTTTTCTTCGTGTCAAATTTCGGGATACTTGGTCAACGGGAAGTACCCCTTCTCTCATGAGGTCTGAGTCCCAATAGTGTATAAAGCTCAATAGGCTGATGGGAGGGGGAAGTACCCATAAATTTTTATTCCCTTGAGAGTGTTGAAATATACTTTTTTGAGTAGTTTGTCGTCCGGTAAACGTTCGGACCACGTGCTTCTCAAAGAGATGTGAAAAAACCGTGGAGGCCCGGCAAGGTCGATGCCCGGGAATTTCCTGAAATGGGAACCCGTGATTCTAAAACGCTAACGGCAACTGAAGAGCACAGGTGCGGTTTTAGTTGATTATAGTCTGACACCCCGCTCCGGCCGCATCCTGCTTCAATCCAGAGTGGAAAAAGTCATTGGATCTTGGATTGACTTCAAATCTGAACTCAAATGGTTGCCTATTCACCAGAGAAGAAGTTTGCGAGCTTTGACAACCTTGTTCTCTTTGCTCAACTCTCCTACCCCTCCTTCTTATCTTATATCTCACTTTAAATATCTCTGTTCTTCACACGCTAAAAATTTGCGTTCTTCCAACAATCTCCTACTGCTTTGTCCTTCCCATACTTCTGATTTTGTTCATTCTTCCTACTATACACAGTCCATTTTTCTGTGGAATTCGCTACCTCTCGATATCAGGACGGCTACGAGTCGGTATGCATTTATTATTAATTACTTTTTTCACCAATAGCAGAATCATCTCAACAACTCCTTTATTGTATATATTTATATATGTATTGTATTATATATTATTAAATATGTATTTATGTTTAGTTTTAGCTTTATATATGATTTGTGTAATATTTGTTTTCATATTAATATTATCTTTTTTTAATGCACCTGCCATATTGTCTCTCCACCACCCTAGGTTGACTGGGCTCTGGGAAGGTATGAAAATGTATACCAGGGCCCTGGAACCAAGGCAGGGAAGGAACAGGGTAGGTTTTTAGTCAGTAAGAGTCTGACACTATTTCCCGCTCCGCCCAAGGGCGGGATTTGTCATTGGATGATTTTACCTACCGTAAAAAAAAACCCTAGGTTGACTGGTAAAGAATGCCTAAGGCATTAAGTCCGCCTTTGTACCTTCGGTTGCATGTAGATAAATAAATAAATTGGATGACTTCCCAACTGAAAAAAAAATCACCCACCCAAGAAATTACTCCTGATAGCAGATTTACAAAGATGTATTTGACCCGTCTTGTACCTACACAAGTTACCGCCGTAAATTAATTATTACGGTTTCCACAAACATCAATCAATATCTTGATAACAGTTCAAAGCACAAATAGACCATTCCATTCCATTCGAACAGATTTCAAGTTTCCAATCCCCAAGTTTTTAACCCCTAATTTTATGGGCCGAAAATGGTAAAACTTCTTCAAAATTGAAGGGAGATTTCTTAAGGAAATCGGGATCAAAACTTATACAGTCCTCTTCATAAGGCTCATTCACACTGGGGCAGAGTCGAAGTTTCACAACGTGTCATGTTTTTCGCTTATAGTATAAAATTCAACTCTATTTTTTCATAATTAAGGTACATTATTAAGATGTTATGCAAATATTGAATCTCCTCTACAGTCGCATGTAGACTCAAGGTTGGTAGAGTTGGGTAGTTTCACGCATCACCGCGCGTTAGAGCTTATCGAAGGGGCGAATGCATCGCGATCCTCTCGTGCGTATCACGCGCAACAGCCGCGCGTCTAGAAAGAGCGTACCAACGCATATTTTGGCATCAAAATTTTGACGCTACATTTCCTTCGATACGTGCACTTGCTTTGGAGTTCACGCGTTAACTGGATGCAACAAAGCGTCTCTAGTATCTGGACTTGCGCTTCATACGCACGAATCAAGCACGAGTTGAGAGTATGGTGAAGTGCACGCGATTTACGCCCGTATTTGAATTCGCACGACGTATTGGCGGATACAGCTTGTCCAGAAGATTCTTTGCGCGTTAGTGAGATACTAGGCACCAATACATCGCGCCCACAAGCATCGCGCGAATTCAAAATACTTGCGTAAATTGCGTGCACTACGTCTTGGTATCTTGCTAACGTTTCACGCCCCATCTGGTCATGGTCTTAAGGCCCAGTTCTACTCATTTTGACCTTTTTTAAACCTATGGAAATCCACAAATATAAAAGAGAACACCATGAAAATTTATTTTATTAAAATTGACTATATGGCCAAGGGCTTGGCAAAAATGAAAACACGATATTTATTATTTATTTATTTATTTCTTTATTGTACACCTTATCTTATTAAAGGACAAACATTTATAAAAAATTAGTGTACAATAGGCGGTCTTATTGCACAGGGCAATTTCTACCAGACAACCTTTGGATGGACTGGAAGAAAGAAAAAGAGTTCGCGAATCTGACCCTAATTTACGAGATTACGTTACGGAACTATTTGAAAATTACAAAAAAAAATAAAGCTTATTATTTAAAAGCGCTTCGCAAGAACAAAAATCTTGAATAGTTTTTTTTTTATATAGAAATAAAACCGCTGTTTTGGGGCCGCGAAGACGACATAATCCCGAGCGAAGTTCATACAAAAAAAAAACAGTGACTAGAATCGGCCCTTAATCGCGCGTCAGCTTTCAAGCACGAGTGCCATTCGCAAATATTCAAAAATCTCTAAACAGAGCGTTGCCACGCGCCGAAGACGCGCGTCTCCACGCGTTTAAAGACGACTTGACGCGACGTTTCAACTTTGCCTCAGTATGTGTTGAGCCTTAGAATACCGGTGGTTTTCAACGAGAAAGATGGAAATAAATTAGAAAAATGTTTAATTCATAAAAATTAATGTCTAAAGACTTTAAAGGCTTTTCAGTAGAAGTCACTTTTGAAGTAGTACACAGATTTAAAGTGACTAGAAGGGTACGATCATAAAGATTTTTATGTGCTTTTTATTGTTTCTTTAGCATTTATTGCTGAAAGTTTTAGCGTCTGTGTTTTAGAAGTACTTTATTAATGTTAGGGTGTTTAAGGAGTGTCTTTCTTGTCAGTTCTAATTACGTTTAATGACCCGTTTGTCAAGATGTACGTAGGTAGTAATTAATTATTTTCTTTCGTTAATTTTTTTTCTGTGAGTGCAAATTATTTCTTATCATTTCGTTGTTGTTTTTGTCATATCCAGTATCGGACATTATTTACTTCTTTGCTATAACAGGTCCATTTGGTTGCTTTTGTTGTCGTGTTACTTTTTAAAATCTTTGTTATTAATGTCTAAATAAAAAGTAAAACATTTCATTTAAATAAAATGCTTGCTTAGTAAACTTGGTACCTCAGCGAAAGCCAAGAAGAATGACTTTATAAAGCTGCCTAATACTGATAAAACATTAGACTGTGTTGCATCTACAAATATTAAAAAATATCACTAAAGGTAAAACGAGATTGTCCACACGTGAGCTACGTACGCTGATCAGGGCGCGTCGGTCTCCATACATTTTGTATAGCAACTGGACTTATAAAGCTACATTCGATCCACGCCACACGATTCGCCTCTTCGTACACATCAGTCGTGGCCCACGTGTGCGTGTCGGTCTAATGTAGTTTTGATATTGTGTCTCACACTTGCGCCAAATATGTAGGACCAGTTCAGTAAAATTTCTAGACAACTACGAGATAGTTGTCTGACACTGGTAACATTAATACAGAGACAGCAAAAAAAAAAAAACAAATCCGTAAATCAAGTATTTTAATTTGTATTCGAATAGAAAACAGAAGTTTTGTAGTGACATCTATGAAACCACATAAGAACTAAGGAAGAATACGAAATCCTGCATCGCGCAAATAAATATCACCGCGCGATTTGAGATGAGACATAACACCCGTCTGGTCAGAGGATCCTCCCTTTCCAACGGAGGTATGTAGCACTTTGCTCTCTGTTCCGCATACCTCCAAAGTGTTGTATGTCTAAAAACTAAAAGTTCATACTGGCAGTGGCTAATGCATTAACTATCCGAACATAAACAAAAAAGAAGCAACGTTACCAGAGAAGTTCCGAAATTAAATTCGATTCAAAACGTTTACTACCAACCTCATCCAGTGAACATCTTACGTTGACATAACACTGAATATTGAAATTTCCCGCGAACTTCCGGAGTACGGCGCGCGTCTGACGTTTGACAGTTGCGGTACGTAATTAAAACTGATTTTGTCCCGACATTTTTGGAGTTCCAATCGAACGATATTGGCTTTTTCGGAGACACTGTCATGGCCGACTTTTTTTGTTCGTCATTTTAAATTTTAAATTAAAGTTGGATTTTTTTGTGCCTTACACGTTTATATAGACTTCAATCAGTTGGGGTTCTTGATTAAAATCGTGTAAAAAGTTAAGACAAACAGGATAATGAAGACTGTAGAGTAAGCAATAGACTTTTAGGTGAAGTTGATAGAAGAAGAAAGAAACCAAGAAAGAAAGAAAATCATTTATTTGTGACTCGCACAGGACAACAATAATTAAAAATAAAGTAACTAATCCATTAATACTCAAAAAAAAAAAATTAAGGCTACCTGTCAACCAGACCGAAGCGAGTCTGCGGAGCGGAGAAACGGATGGAAATATTAAGCAATGGTATTACACAAAATCTCCGCTCTTCTTCACCAGGCAGGGAGCACAAACTAGTTTCAAAATTCATACAAAATCGGGAAGCGCAGAGGAGAAACGAGTGCGGGCGCTTTAACAAACTATAGCTAAAACAGTCTAAGTACAACCCCAATCTCGCTCAGTATTACTCCTTTGAACCGCTCCGCGGTCTCGCTCCGCTACAGAACTAAGGAGTAATTCGGAGCGAAGTTGCATACTATGTCTGTCCACCAGAGCGGAGCGAGGCTACGGCGCGGAGTGACCCTGGGACCCTTTGGTCTTGACAGACAGACAGACAGACGGACAACAAAGTGATCCTATAAGGGTTCTATTCTTGCCTTTTTGGCTATTGGCGTTGAACCCTAAAAACACTGGCCTAAGTTGGTGCACAGATAAATGATCACTTATTACATACTGAGATTTCATAATGCCTTTTAACCGTGGTAGCTTTGGAATTTTTAAAGATGATATATTTCTGTGCCCACTATAACAACAAAAACAAGAGCACACATAGTACGACTTGTTTGACCCTAAATATATAAATTGCAACTAAAAAAAACTAAATATAGAAAAAGATCGAACGAAAATTAAACTACGAAGGTCTTCTGTGAACGGACAACCCCTGACGGAACACGGATGCCCGCTATCGGCACGGACACGATTCTGCTCCGTCCCTGACACGGCACTGATATGTGGGGATAGACTATAAGAATCATCTTCTAAAATGTGCCATCTTACAGGTACTACAATATTCGACCAAGTCCCTTTTTCAAATACGCCTTCTTCCAAGCCAATGCGCTCCGACAGGCACAACTTTACTTTATTATTGGACCGTTTATAGCCTTTACAGCCATCATCTTCAAATAATATCAGCCTTACTGAGTCCCTAGTTCCAACATTTATTGTAGCGCTTTGTCGTGTCGATAAAATTTAAAGACCCTTGTCAAGCTATGGAGGAATTTTAACAGGTTGAGATAAACAAATTGCATGGAATGGGTGTGACTGTAACACCGTTGTGATTTTGTATATTAAGATTTTGCTAGCAACTTTGCCCCCGCGAAAGTGCTGGGTGTATAAGAAATAAATCGCTTTTGTAGATGCAAATACATACCACAATTGATTAAATCTTTTTTGTGCGGGAAATTCACCAAATGAATCCTCCCGCTCTGCGCGAAGCGAGAGACAGTATCAGACTTTTACTGACTAGCCGGACCATACTTTTACGGGTTCGGATCGGATTCGGATCGGACGTGGTGCGAAACCACTCTTAAGCTTCCGAACAATAGTGCAGCCCACGTTAACGTCTTACAAAATTATTTCAATTCTGAGTAACAAAACGACGTGGAAATTAAGACAGCCTAACGTTACACTACGGTGTGATAGTCGGAAACCATTTGAGGTAAAATTTAATATCGTATATTTGTAAAGGAAGGGTCGTTTCGATTGAACCGGTAGCTTTTATTGTGTTAATTACGTTGCTTGAGTATATAATTAAAATTTGGCAACGTATGTTAGTAATGTCTTTGATGGTGGCGTGGCTATATGGGGATGGATCTATCGATTTGATACTCTGGGATTGTGAGGTGAAAATTTTTCGTGTATAAACACATAATACAGGCTGACTTAAAATTTGTGGCTGATACTTAAACACGTGATTGTAGTCATGATAACAAACAACTTTTGCTATGGGACCAAATCAGAAATCGGGAAAAAGTGAATCAGAAATTTCAGTAGGTACATTTTGACCCTTATGTTCACCAACTGGTCAGTACGTACTGACCAGCAGATTTTTTTCATGATTTCAGGTTTGGTCCCATAGTAAAAGTTGTTTGTTATCATAACTACAATAACCTGTTTAGGTATCCGTCACTAAATTACCAGTCACCCTGTATAGATGTCTTTACGTCTACATTGAATAGGAACTTCTAGGCAAGTGTGCTCCATTGTAGTCCACATACTTTTTGAGCTTCCGTACCTCAAAAGGAGAAATGCAGAACCCTTATAGGATCACATTGTTGTCCGTCTGTCTGTCTGTCTACTGGGCCCAAAAGCTTTGAGGGAAATGGAAACCAGTGAAATCAGCGAGAATCAGAAGATTGTTAATGAGCCCACACTGAAAACCAGCGCCGTAGACTCGTCGCATTCTGCGTGTGGTCACAGCATTATGCTGAGTGCTCGGCCATTTTGCACGGACATAGCGCATACTTCTCACAAAGTACTTTAGTAATAATTCTTGTTAACCATTAATTTGCGCCTTTATCCGGCAAATAAAATAAGTTTTCTTTCTTTCTTTATATCGCTATCTCAATTGATGGAAAGCGATAATGCGGTCGATGATGGAGAGTGCTTGCCTAGAAGTAAACTATTCACTCTTGACTTAAAGATTTCCAGGTTGTAGCCGTCAGGAAACAGCAGCAGGGATCATCATGTAATTTGACCATTACATATTTACTGTATGGACTTTTTAAGAGATTTTGACCCCTGAGTTTGATTCGGTGTTTCTTTCCAGGGTAGTTTTGGAAACACCGGCCTCATCTACTTTAAACTGACGAAAAAAATATTGACGTGTAATAGTGTTTTTTAAAACCTATTTGCAAAATAAATATCATTTACTTATCATTTATCATGATTATCAACCGACAACCTCACAAATATTAATAATAATAAAATTATAAGTTAGACAGCATGGTTTTGTGTTAACAGAACTTTCGTACGTACACTTGTACGCTTTTTTTTTCATTATAATAACTTGAGTACGATCAGCATAGGCTGGTGTACTGAGCCACTAACCTATATTTGAGTTGGGCTAAACTTTTAATAGCAAAGTTAAACTTATTCGCTAGTTTTTAATGGTCTGGTATGTTAGGTAAAAGAGAGTTTTGAAGTGGAAAAAATTAAGTAGTTTAGGATTCCGTACATTAAAAGGAAAAACACAACAGACGGACAACAAAGTAATCCTATAAGGGGGGGGGGGGGGGGATAGCATTACTTTGTTGTCCGTCTGTCTATCTGACAAGATTCTTCCCTTTATCTCGGAAACGCGTGAATACCTTATTCTGTTGAAATTAAAACCATATATTCAAGTCTGCAGTCCCTTGAAGCTACGATAAAATCAAACTTCCAAATTAGCGGAAAAAACGTATATTTCGATACTCTCATGGGAATCAAAATCAAAAATCAAAATCATTTAATTCACATTTAAACAGAGTTATTACAATTGATGTTTCTCATGTTACATTTACATCCTTAAATTCTATTTAGCCTGTCGCTGCCATGCGACAGGCTAAATAGAATTTAAGGATGTGAACTTTATTTTTTTAATTAATTGTATTTAATTTAATTTATTTAATAATAATTAGTCATAAAATCATTAAAATTCTGCGTGTCCAATATCAATAATAACTGGTAAAATACATTCCAATAAAAATCAAATAATTTTTAACATAAAACCATATCACATTTCACTCAATATATATTTATATACAAATATTATTCCTGTAGCCAGTCATTAATCGAATAGACCATTTTATCTAGAAGTAGCTCTTTAAGAGCCTTCTTAAACTTTGGTAGAGGAAGATCTTGAATGTTTGTTTGTAACTTATTATAAATTTTGACACACATGGCTGAACAATTTTTATTAAACATTGCAGTCTCTGGTACAAATTCTAGCACAAGTCTCTGACCATGTCTTGCACTACGAGGATATAAATTATCACGTGTATACATGTCACGAGCTCTCACAAATTGATCATTATTACACTTTACAAATACTCAAATTTCAAAAATGTACATACTTGGTAGGGGTAATATTTTGAGTCTTTTAAAATGAGGTTTGCAGGACTCGTATGGAGGAATGCCAACAATAGCTCTTATGCAACGCTTTTGAGAAAGAAATGCCCGCTGACCGTCTGTTGAGTTTCCCCATAGTATCAACCCATATCGTAACACAGAAGCTACATAACCATGATATGCTAACAATAACGTATGTAGGGTTGATGTATTTCTTAGCCTATTTAAGACATACGAAGGAGTTTACTTTTCTTATAGAATCAAAATTCATAGGGTACTTCCCTTTGACCAAGAATCCTGAAATTTGCCAAAATAAAGACACAGGAATAACTAAAAACAGTCAATTTGTTTTTACGTCACGAAAAAAAAACACATTTTTTTGCGACGCAGAAAAATTCGGGAATTGAACTAAAATAAACACCTAAAAACTAACCATAAAAAAAACGACAAAATAAAACACCTACCAAACAGTTTACCAGAATAACATTACTAGACAGCCTCTCTACTAAAATAAAAAGCAATATTACTTAAGGCGTAGTTACTACATCTCTTTGTCCCAAACGGCCGCCCATTCGCCACTTTTCACAAATTGTCACTTTACAACTGTACCTTAACAAGCTTGTACAATGGCGTGCATAGAAAAGGGGTCGCTTATTTGTTTTGCGATGTTAGAGAGGTTGAGGTATAGGGTTTGAAAAGGATGTGGATCAATTTTGTATGGTCTATTGTGCTTTGCAAGTTGGGCAATTAGGGTATGTACTCAGTAGTGGAAATAGAATTTTGCTGTTACGGTAGCTTTAAAGTTACCTATATGGGCCGAAACACATACCGCTTTGCGGCGCCGCGCCGCTTAAATCAGCAGTGCTGCCTGCCGCTCTTTTTCGCATCCCCGCAACGCAAGTTTTAGCGTTTGTTGTCGTATCCTACAGAGATAACCAGTTTCTCGACATTTTTGTGTGTGGATAGACGTTTCTTTGCCATGGATCGTTATAAACTTATGCTTATTTGTTATTAAGAAGACATTACTCTACGACCAAAGAAGGATAAATAAATAAATAGACACGATATTGTGGGAATGGTAGTTTCAGACATTTTCAATTCAGAAGAAGAGTTATTCCTAAAGTTGCCAGTGGCACTTATTTTTGTATTATTGCAATTCCTGTGGTATGAGGCGTTTAAGACCTCATTTGAAAACTATCATAATATCGGTAAAAGGTTTATTTAGACCCCGTAAAGTTTAAAAAACTGTTTATTTTTTGACTAAATTAGTACGAGGTCAAAGTGACCTCGTATTAAAAAAGATATAGGTACCATTGCATTATGTTTTACTATCTTAGGTAAAACTAAACCAAATTGAAGTCACAGCTCCTGCATGGCAGGAAAGATTTTGTTTTGGTTACACATACAAAACACATTAGGCCTCCTTTTGCACTGAACTGATTTTTTATTTTATTTGCTGTAAATAGTGATTTTGAAGCATTCTTCTATTTGAATTCTAACTAATACTATCAGTGTGAAATTTACGCGTGTGAATTATTGAAATTGGGTCACAGTTAGGTTATCTCCTGTGGTGCTATTCTCTAAGAAAACGCTGCGCTGCCTCAACGATGAACACGAAAACATGATCCATTGGATTGTCAACCTAATGAGCCTATACATTGGATTGTTAATTCAATGTATCCTATTTGGATGTCCGTCGTTGCGGCAGCGCTGTGTTTTCTAGAGAATAGCACCACCGGAAGATAACATAGTAATTAAATACTAAAACCGTTAGTGCAATCTTCACAGTCCTACTAAAGGCTGCAAACCGTCCGCGACAATCAGGGTTCTCAAGAGACTTGAATCCTTGTTCACGAATGATCATCGTGATTGCAGGCGTTTTTTAGGATTCCGTATCTCAAAAGGAAAAAATGGAACCCTTTTAAGATTACTTTGTTGTCCGTCTGTTTGTCTGTCAAGACCCTTTATCACAGGTATCGAGTAGAAATTAATATCATATGTTCAACTCTGTGGTCCCTTAAAGCTGTGAAAAAATTAAGCTTCTAAGTTAAGGAAAAAGAAGATACGGGCGTTTACGTCGCAAAAAACGTATATTTTGACACTCTCAAGGAAATCAAAATTCATAGGGTACTTCCCGTTGACCTGAGGACCTTGAAATTTGGCATGAAACTAGGTCTTATAGCACAAGTGTAGGAATAAATCTGAAAACTGTAAACACGTCAAAAAAATCGATTCGGGAATTGAATTATTTACATAAGTAAGTAGTTTGTACGGACCCTCGGTGTGCGAGTTTTACTCGCACGTGCCCAATTTTTTTTAATGCCATTTTGTCTATCCAAAGAACCGCAAAAATGGCAAATTTTTCTCACCCATTTCAATTATTTTTGTTTAACCTCTGCTCTGTATTAGCCTACAATATTTCTTAGTAAATGGACTATGTAACATTAAAAGAATGATTAAAATACGCACTAGTGATTTCTGAGATTAGTGTGTTTAAATAAATTTAGTCTTAAATTATATCAATGCGTGGTAGATTATGGGCCTCTGGAAATAACTCACTACGCGTAACAACATAAGCATTATATAGGAGTGATTGTTTAGTTATGTAAAGACCTAATCATTTTATAATTGTTATAATAACGTAAAATTTCGATATTGGGATAGATTCATGATAGCACAAGTGTAAACCTTCGTGGTTTTTGGTTGCTATTTAATATAGATAATCCTGTATTCTTTGTTTATATAATAATTAAAATAATAAAAAAAACAAACTCTTTGTCTCTGTAATATTATACTACATAAAATATTAATAAACGTTTATACCAAAAAGTCTGAATACCTACCCAAACTAACTAACTTTCTCATTCATCATCATCATGATAGCCAAATGCCGTCCACTGTTGGACATAGGCCTCCCCCAAATGTCACCACAATAAACGGTCCTGTGCATCTGGCATCCATCGGATTCCCGTAACCTTTGCCAGGTTATCGGTCTACCTTTTAGGAGGCCTTCCTTTACTGCGTCTTTCGGTACGTGGTCGCAACTTCAGAACCTTTCGGTCCTAACGGTTATCCGTTCTACGAGCAATGTGCCACTTAAGTTTGGCAATTCTTCGTGCTATATTCTATAAATATATTGAACTTTGGTTCGGCAAACTTAACCCAGAATTAGATTCTCTAACAAAAAACTGTCAAAGTACAGAAATATTTGTGCACGAATGCAGCACGAAACATAAAAAGTATCGTTATTTATTTATTTATTATTTATTTTACACTTCATGCACATAAAGGTACAGAGGCGGACTTAATGCCTTAGGCATTTTCTACCAGTCAACCTTTGGGTGATGCAGAGAAAAAATGGTGGCAGGTGCAATAGAAGAAAGGAGAAAAAAAAATGAATTTAAAAAGATACTCAAATGAATTGTAGATAAAATCTAATTATATAATATATACACCATTTAATAAACTAAATATATACAAATAAATATACAAGAAATTACTCCAAATCGGCTAACAGAGAAATATTAGCGCTGTTTTGATACCACTGCCAACTTCTTACGAATATGCTCGCGAACCTCAATCTTGAATCCTTTTACCCAAATTAATAATATTACCGTACATAATAATATCACCATATATTATAATAAAACCAAAAAACAAACTGGTCTCTAAAATTTATCACAAAGTGTAATGGGCTCGTTACATCATGAGAGCCCTGCAAACACAAGGGCCCCCGTTTTTCTTAGAGATCTCAATTTGACTTGCCTTTGTGACAACCCTATACGCCTATTATTAGGAGCCTTTACTGATTAGGGGCCGACCCTGAGAGCTGCACTAAATTGAAGAGGTACCTCGTATAAAGATGTTTTGATACGAGAAAAAGGGTATTTTTGTTACTGCCACTCCGTTTGCTTGTTAAAGTTATACACCACTATTTTTTAATTAGTGCTAATACTTTGAGGGTTTATTAGAAAAGGTCTTGTTATTATTTAAGTAAAATCTCAATAAATAATATTCATAAACAACAAAGTTATGACGTTTGTTTATATCTCAAAATCTCACTCAATTTATGGAAACATTGCACAGGTTATTGTATATGAATGAAAGAAGGTCAATAAAAATGGAAAAACACTGCGCTTTGTATTTTCTAGTAGTAGTTGTTATGAATGATGATTGAATTATGAATTTACCACTAATAACAAATTTTCGTGGTCAATTTTGTGATTTCGTTTTTTGTACTTTTGACTTCACAAATATAATCAGAACCGGGTACTGATTGAGCCTCACTTTTTACATGCTAATGATACATGTTATATGCTAATGATTTTCTGAAACGACTTATTAGCTAGACACATCTCTTAAACCTTACTTCAAGTTATGGAAATAGCGGTGTGATGATCATCCGACGATCTGACGAGTGTTTTCGTGTCCTATTCACCAGTACTCCATCTCGGTTAGCTTTTCAATCGTCATGGTGGCAGAATAGCTGATAAGATAGAGTATTTGGTCGTGTATGTGCTACTCTTATTATTATCAGTAATGATGGTTCGTGCGAGAAGGAAGTTCGCAGAAAAATAGGCAAGACTAAGAGCGCCATGTCTCAGCTTGACAGGATCTGGAGGGATCGCAACACCTCCGTAAACCCCAAAACCAAGCTGGCACGGACCCTGGTCTTCTCCATATTTTCGTATGGCGCTGAGACTTGGACGCTGAAAGCTGCAATCCGCAAACGCATTGACGCCTTTGAGATGTGGCGCTGGAGAAAAATGCTCCGTATCCCTTGGACAGCATTTCGGACCAACGTATCCATATTGCGAGAACTTAAAATCTCCTCGCGGTTGTCGTCCGAGTGTCTTCGCAAGATTCTACAATACTTCGGTCACATTGCAAGGAAGGACGGTGGCAACCTCGAAAGGCTTATCGTGACCGATAAATTGGATGGGAAAAAGGCCTCGTGGACGCAGCCCAATACGTTGGTCCGACCAGATCCGCACCGCTCTTGACTCTGCGGTATACAATGCCCTTCACACTGCCAGAGACAGAAACAGATGGAGAAATGTCGTGCAAATGAAAGTGATGAAGCAGGGAGGTCACGAGCCTCAGCATTGAGGAATACGACGCAACGAGGGAGGTGCTACTCTATCGGATTAAATACTAGAGTGTTTATCCGATAAATCCGAAGTTGGCGGTTAAAAGGTTAAATTATCCAAGCTAAACAATTGGGCAAGTGCGATTCGGACTCTCACACGTAACTAACTTATGTAAAAAGATCAATCTGAATCGAGTTTCAGAGATTTTTCCGAATCGAAAAAGATTTTTTTTTGAGACGTAACTACAAATTTTAAGTTTTCAGATATTCCTATGCTTGTGATCTTCTACTGGGGCCAAAGGTTATGTGAAAATGTCACCCGAGGACCTGGGACGATGGCAATGAATGGAACAGGGTAGGTTTTTAGTCAGTAAGAGTCTGACACTATATCCCGCTCCACCCAAGGGCGGGACTTGTCATTGGATGATTTTACCTACCATAAATAAAAACTTGTGATCTTGCCATATTTCAGGGTTCTAGGTCAATGGGAAAGTACCCTCTGAATTTTTTGCTACCTAAACGGCCGAATCTGAAGTTTGATTTTTCAAACCGAACCAAGGGACCGCAAACTAGAGTGTTCGCGAGTATATTGTCTTGACAGATAGACGGACAACAAAGTGATCCCATAAGGTTTCCGTTTTTTCCTATATAGGTGCGAAACCCTAAAAATTAACAAAAAAAAAATAACAGATCCGTTTGACAGCAGATTGACGTTTAACAAAATTGGCTAGAATTTCAAAATTAGAACAAATTCAACAAACATAAAGATTACAAACAAAAGGCTTATTTCACTAACTATAAACCTGCGTTAACTGGAACAACTAAAAGGAAATGGAACGGAAATTGAAAAACGCTCAATGTGACTATGACAGCCGTGTAATGAAATGCTAAGTTCTCTTCCATAAAAGATATTTGCATGGAAATATGATTTTTTGCCGTTTGATGTAAATAATGCTAGGGTTCTGTGGTTTTGATCTGTAAAATGGAAGTTTAATTTGATTTTTGTTTAAGTGAACGCATGTGTTATGCATGCTTCGAAATGACGTATAGAAAATATAGTGCTTGTGATTGGACGTCCCAATTCCTACAAAAACATTGCAATGTCGAACCAGATCGCATGAAAACTGTAATAAATTACTGGCTGGAAAGACAGAATTCAAATTTAGAATAGGTTTTGAAGTTGATTCAAAAAGAAAAGAATTATTTTGAATTCAGAAAAAATTAGGACGGCTGTCAAGCCGATAAGTGGTTTTAATTTTATAAATAAAAATACCTATTAGAAAATATAGGATACATTCATAATTTAAGCACTGAAACTTTATTTTAATAAAATTTAGTATTTAATTAACTTAATTATTATTATTAGCTTAATTTTAAGAAAATAATTTAGGCAAAGAATATGGACATCGATGCACAACATCAGTAGAGGGTGATTCTATGAAACTGAGAGAACGTTGTATATATCTGGCCTAGCTTTCGTAACTATCTATTTTGTGTCGTAAGTCACTGGGTGCAAATGAGTGCCAGTGATACATTAAGTGATCGGGGAAAAATAATATGCAAATAAAAATATCAAATTGTAAAAAATTGAGAGCAGTGGTGGCCGAGTGGTAATGCGCTTGGCTAGGTTTGAACCCGCGACCTACAACTCTTAAGTCGGGACACTTAAGAGTTGTAGGTCGCGGGTTCAAACCCAGCCAGGCGCATTACTTTGTGTAATTTATTTTATCAACACTGCTCTCAAAACGGTGAAGAAAAACATCGTAAAAAAAACGGGCATGTCCTAGAACCAAAAATTCGAAGATATGTGACATCCATAAACAAGCACTGGGCCCGCGTGGTGGATTATGGCCCATTCCCTCTCCTAGACAAGAGACCTGAGTCCCAGTAGTGGGAACATTACAAGGCTTATTCTAAGTAAAGAAAAAACGAGGCCAGACGAATGAGACACCATCTTGGTTTCAAAGAATTACCCTAGAGTATCTTAATAATAATAATAATAAGGCTCTCGTTAGGCGGCTGGATCAAGGGCTTGATTCAGAAAGCGGTACTCCTGGACACGGCTCGTATTGTTAGGAAGTTCCTTTCTCTGGAGCCCTGACCGCCGGTAGCTTGGACTCTGTTCCCGATACCGGTGGGACACTATTTTTTATATTTTTAAATGTTTTTTTTTTTTGTAAGTTTTTTAAAAATATTTAAAAATGTAATTAATAAGCTTATACAATGAATAAAGGAAATAATAATAATAATAATAATAATAATATTTATTTATTTGTTAACATAGGTAATAGATTACAGATGGTATTTTAAATGAACAGAGCGCTATGTTATGCCTGGAGGCGTACAAATGTGTCTTGCAATTTTCACTGATAATTTACATATTTACCAAAAAATTAAAATAATAATACATGCAAAATTATTATCACATAATGAAAATAAATTAAACGAGTTACGAAATAATTAAAGTTTCAAAACAATTAAAATGTCATATTATTAAAATATCCAAATAATTTAAATTTGCAGACTATTAAAGTTACAAAATAACTAAAATGTCAAGGCAATGAAAAATGGCAAAGTAGTTGAAATGTCAAAATTATTAAAAAGTCAAAATAATTAAAATGTCAAATAATTACAATGAGAAAATAATTTAAATGTCAAATAATTACAATAAGAAAATAATTTAAAAGTCAATAATTAAAATTTCAGATAATTAGAGTGAGAAAATAATTAAAATGCCAAATAATTATGTCATGCTATGTCAAAATAATTGAGAAATCGTGATAAAATGAAATAAAATGTCAACAATTAATAATAAATAATTAAAATGTCAAAAATAAATAAAAATGTCTAAATAATTTATATATTTACAATTAAAATATCAATATTATTTAATGTAAAAATGTGATTCTATAATAATTCGTCATTTAAGTATTCCTCAATCGTATAATAACATTTGTCAACTAGGAACAATTTCATTTTTTTCTTAAATTGTGTAAAATTTAATTCCTTTATGGCGTCTGGAATTTTATTATAAATGCGCGGTGCCATACCTAGGATACTTTTTTTAACCAGTGCAGTTTTACATTTATAATTATTTAAAGAATTTTTGTACTGACTACGAATTGGAACACTTCGTACCATTGTAATTTTTTCAAAAAGGTTGGGATTCGTTTTGACGAATATACTAATTTCTAAAATATATAACGCCGGTAGCGTAAGTATATTTAAGGATTTAAAATACGGTGCACAGCTGTCTTCTGTTTTCAGACCACACATTGCTCTAATACACCTTTTTTGTGCCTTGAATGGTAATTCCTTATCCGTGGAATTACCCCAGAAAATAATCCCGTATCTTAGAAGGGAAGCTACTAGACCATGGTAGGCAACACGTAACGTGTCTATATTTACTTTTTTAGCCAACTGAAAAAGTGCATAGGCAGATTTATTTACTCTTTTGCAAAGCTGTTCTATATGAGGTTTCCAATTAAGGTTGTTATCAATATGGATACCTAGGAAAACACTTACTTTTACTTCTTCTATTTGATGGCCATTATAATACATACAAATTTTTGGAGCTTCAATTCTTTGATGGAAATGCATTATTTTGGTTTTATCAAGGTTAATTATTAAATTATTCATATTAAGCCAATTAATCATGTCAATAAGGGTTTTATTAATGTCAAATTCATAAGTAGTCAAGTCATTACATTTTACTATGGCGGTGCTATCGTCTGCAAACAAAATCATTTGTTGTTGTGTCACTTTTGGTAAATCATTTATGTAAATGAGAAATAAAGGTGGCCCAAGCACGCCACCTTGAGGCACTCCGTATTTTATGCTTCTGAAATTTGACATATACGTTCGTTCTGTTTTTGTTTTTTCACATACTCTTGTGATTTCAGTACATTGCAGTCTATGACTTAGATATGATTCTAGTAATTTTAAAATGTTGCCTCTGATGCCATAGCAATGTAATTTATGTAAAAGAATTTTTGGGTCAACATAATTAAAAGCTTTAGTCATATCTGTGTAAATAGCGCATACGGGAGTCTTTCTGTCAACAGCAGACATTACATTATTTAAAAAATCGAAAATAGCCATGTTGATTGTTTTATTTTTCCGGAAGCCGTTTTGTTCTTTGCACAGAATATTGAATTTATTAAGATATTGGCATAACGATTTATAAATAATTTTTTCAAAAATTTTGGAAAATATAGGAACTTTAGCTATTGGCCGATAATTTTTTATATTCTTTTTGTCTTCCTTTTTGTGGAGCGGTTTTATTATCACTTTTTTCAGTTCAGTGGGATAGATGCCCTCGGTAATACCCATATTAAAAATATCTGCTAAAACCGGAGCTATAACCTCAATTATGTATTTAATTACTTTGGTAGATATACCGTCAATACCTACAGTACTAGTGTTTTTAAGAGTCTTTGTGGCTGAAATGATATCAGATTCTAGAATCGGCTGCATAAACATTGATTGCATTGTCAAAATATCTAAATTATTGTTTATTTTAATGTCATTTGTTATGTTATTTTCAATGTCATCTATGAAGTAGTTATTAAATGCATTTGCTATATCTTCCGGGTTTGTATGAGTCAAATTCTCTGTTTTTATCGTCATTATTTGTTCTTTAGGTGCGTTAGTTCTAGATCTATTGACTATCTGCCATGTGGCTTTAGATTTATTTTGCGAGTTGTTTATGAAGTAATTATTTTGTGCCTTCTGGGTTAGTCTAACAATTTTTTTGTAGCGTTTAGTGTATTTTTTCAGATCACTTTTTGCTTGTTTTGTTGGATGTAGTCTGTAAGCCCACAATAGCCGTCTCTGTCTTTTACTACATGTTTTTATGCCATGAGAAATCCAATTAATCCGTTTGTCCGTTTTTATAGTTATTATTTTTTCTGGAAAACAAAGATTGTAGAACAATGAGAAATTATCAAGAAAGGTCTTATAGGCTACATTAACGTCATTACTTTCGTAAACTTCTTTGAAAGATAAATTTTGTATACATGATTTAAATTTATCAAGATTCTCTTTAGAATAATCTCTTTTTACCGTTTTCCAAAATTTTAGGCGACACGTTTTATTAACCGGTATTTTAAGTATTTGTGATGTGTGATCTGATAACATGAGATCAATAACTTCCGTTTTCCATCCTTTTCTTAGATTATGTGCAAAGTTATCAATGCACGTTTTACTAAGAGGCCTAGTGGGCTGGTTTAGAGCTAGATTTAAATTATAGTTAAGCAGGAAGTGTTCCAAATCCAGAGTAATCTTATTTCTTAACAGTACATTAATGTTAAGATCACCACACAACACAATTTTTTTATTCGATAATAAACAAATTTTTTTTAATACAATGTCAAGTTTTTCATAAAATGTCAAATAATTAAATTTTGGCACTCTATATACACATATAATAACAATTGAATACGTAGTTAATTCTATAGCACAAATTTCAAATACGCCTGGTACAGAATGTTTAGCAACATCTGGTAGTTCCTTGTACTGGTGCCCCTGTCTTACAAGAATACAGGTTCCTCCCCGATTAGTGTTACGTGAAAAGAAAGCAACTAAGTGGAAATTTGGAATGTACAGTAAACTCTCATGTCCAGATGTTATAAAATGCTCTGTCAAACAGAGCACATCTATAGTTGTCCCTTGATTTTCTAAGTTTTCTAACTGTACAGTTAACAAGTCTGATTTGTTTAACAATCCAGCAATGTTCTGATGCATTACATTAATGTGACTAAAGAAAAAACTGCCCCGCGTCTTCTGAATCCGTTACTGTCTTCATTTGGTTGTCAGGTTGTTGGTGAAAGTCAGTGTTTGATGTTTGTATGTCCATAGTCATTTTAAAAATATCCATAAAAAGCGATTGCATTCCAGAATAATTTATTCTACCCGTGTGCTTATTGAACATAGTGTCATCATACTTTAGGTTCATGTTGCTGTCTAAAAAATATGCGTGTTCATGAGTGATAATATCTAGGTATAATAAATTATTGAAGGTTTCCACTCTTGAATTATATAGGTAGTTGTTTGTGAAGAATTTATATGTTGGAGTGCAGATAATTATATTTGTGTTCGAGACTTCTTGCAACGTTTGTCTGATTAGTAAGATGCTTTCAAAATATTTATTTGTCATTTTAAAGTCTTCTTCACCTATTAGTATGATACAGAAATCCTGTAGAGTGAACTCTGTTAACTTTTCTTTGATACCTTTTAACAGAAGCTCCATAGTTCCGTGAGGCGTGATGTAATGGCAAAGTTCATACTTCTCAAAGGTATTTTCTGCAATATGAAGCAATTTATTTTTGTTGTCTGTACTTAATATGTAAATTTTTTTACGTTTCTGTTGGTTTTTGTCTACTTTATTTATGCACTGCTTTATTGGTGGAGTCGGTGTAAAGCTTTTAAGGTGTGTTTTTACAGGACTTTTATTATTTTTGCTAGGTTTTATTGTATCTGTTTGCGTGTGTTTATGTTTTTTATTAGTATTTTTTGCCTGTTTTGTGCTAGGTGATTTTAATTTAGTTGGACTGTAAGTAACTTTTTTAAATAGCTCATTTTGTTTGCTCAGATTTACATTCTTTGTTTTGAGATTATTATTTTCTAGAGTCAATTCTTCAATTTCTAAGTGAGCGCTTTGCAGGTCAAGTGTGAGTTTGGTTATTTGATCTCGCAGTTTCTTGATTTCATCATCGTCATCGTCGGACATCTCTGGTACACTAGTGACTGTCTCATTCAACGTTGCACGGGTAGTAGCAACCTCACTGTCGTTTAAAATTGAATCTGATTTAGTCCTAGTACGGCGGAAAGTAATATTTTCTAGGAAATTCATGTTCTTTATAGTCAATTTAATTTAATTTTAATGATAAAATATTGAAAAAGAATTATAAATCTCGGATTTGAACTCGCACACTTTTGTGTTCTGATGTATCGGTTCCGGCTCCTAGACCGATCGCACAATTAATTTGTTAGGCGAAATAGTGGTCTCAGTGTTGATGGGTCATTTGCGGCGACACCTGTTGGTTACTTTGATATTCGCAAGTAGAGAATCAATACGCACGCTGCGGCTGCGCTCATTAACCATCGAGGTTCAAATTTTAATAGGTAGCACAGTATATATTCGCTAGATGGCACTGTTACTAATTACATCGCGCAATCATAGTGATTTTGCATATTTGAATTTGTTTTGAATGACACTGCCGTTATTTACTTTTTCACTGTTTAGTGTTTTCGAACGTAATACTTTTAGAAAATAGTTTTTTTGGCTTAAAATAGTTTGTAAAATAGTATATAAGAGCGATATTCACACAAAAAACGAATTATATTGTTATTTACACTGTTGATTTGTATCGTCACATTTCTCACTGAGTTATTTTCACTTTATTGTCAATTTAGCACATAGTTATTATTACGGTCCGTGCGTTTTAGATTACTGTTCATTTGAAACACTTGTTCTTACAGAAATAAACACTTTTACTATTATTAAATATAAAAAATCACAGAGCTGATGTTAACGTGCCAATGTAGATGGCGCTACTTCACTACTATACTACTTCTACTTCACTACTATCGGATCGGTATTGGGCCGCACGCATGTGTGACACAATCAAAATTTATCAAGCTCGGTAATTTTATTTATGTGATGTAATGATTATTTTATTATGTTACAAGTTGTATTTCAAAATAAAATTTATATTTTCCTTGGTCACGTCATAATTTAATTCCAACTGCACTGGTTTAATATTATTTTTTTTGTATAGTTTTCTATTTTTTTCTAGAAGGGAAAGAGAAATAAAGGAAATTGCACACAATACAAGCTCTGCAGTCTATCGAAGAAACATTTTATTAGGTATACTCAAGTTTATCTAGATTTAAAAAAAACTGGGCAAGTGTGAGTCGGACTCGCACTCTGTGGGTTCTGTACAAATTAACTTCTTTACGAGTAAGTAGTTCAATTTCTGAAGCGAGTCTGAACGATTTTTCGGAATCCAAAAAAGTATATTTTTTGTGCCGTAACTACAAATTTATAGTTTTCAGATTTATTCCTATACTTGTGCTATAAGATCTCGCTTCATGCCAAATTTAAGACTTCTAGGTCAACGGGAAACTTTTGAAATATACGTTTTTTACGACATAAACTGATGAATTTTTTTTCGTTAACTTAGAAGTTTGTTTTTTTTACAACTTAAAGGGACCGTAAACCTCAGTATATGGTTTTAATTTCAACTCGATACCTCTACGCGTTCTTAAGATAAAAGGTCATGACAGACAGACAGACAGATGGACAACAGAGTGAGAAGGGTTCCGTTTTTTCTTTTGAGGTTTGGCACCCTAAAAACAGCAAGGAAACACGTTTATTGTATGGGAGTATAAATATTTATTTTATTTTGTTTTTAGTATTTTTTGTTATAACGGCAACAGAAATATATCATCTGTGAAAATTTCAAGTGGCCGTCTATCACGGTTCATCATCATACAGCCTGGTGACAGACAGACGGACAGTAGAGTCTTAGCAAGGTCTCGTTTTTATCCATGAGTATGGAACCCTACAAAGCATACATTTGTTTCGATAGTATGCTCCCTCGAGATAATGCTTTCGATTTTCGAGGCCGACGCTGCTGTCAAAAGGTAATTAACAAATTAAACAATGTTTCAATTAATATAATATACATAAATTTTCAACACACAGCGTAGCGAGTAGTGATGCCCCATTGGTAAAAGCCCGATTTACGAATTGTATGTCGTCGGTTCAAACCTGGGCAGGCGTATTTTTTGTGTAAATGATAAATGATATTTCAATCAATTTTCTTTTCCGTCAGTTTAAACTAGATGAGGTCGGTGTTTCCTAGCTGACTACCCTGAGAAGAAACACCGAAACAAACTCAGGGGTTGTAGTCTCTTTTAAAGTCCATACAGTAAATATGTATATGTCAAATCACATGAGGACCATACAGATTTGTCTGAAATGGTCTATTGAAGAAAGAACCATACAGATTTGAGTTGCATTGCATTGCATCAGCCTTATTTCCCACAGCTAGGACTCAGGCCTCCTCTCTAGGAGTGGAAATGGGCCATAATCCGCCACGTGGGCCCAGATTTGAGTAATTGTGAGTAATTTATTTCATCAGGACGAACAACAACGGTCAAGGAAAACATCGTGAGGAAACCGGTAGGTTCTAGAACAATGAAATCAAAAACATGTAACATTTACGAGCCGCACTAGCTCCTCGTTAGGAATAACGGCCATTTCGCTCACCTTCTAAGAAAGGAGGCCTGAGTCCCAACAGTAGGAAAATTATAAGACTGATGGCTCGGTACAGGCCATGGTCCGAAGTGAGGAGGAATGACAGGGGGTCGACTCCTTCTGCGAAGCAGTAATGTTAGCAAAGGAGGTGGACACACTCATGAGACAACGGCGTTCACGCCCCAGCCGCCGCCGCCACCGGGATTCCAATCTCGATTTCCGGCCACCATAGGCGCGGGCTTGCGCACGGTGAGCAATGGGTAGCTCGCCGTCCGATCATCCGGTAACCGTCCAAACCGAGCCCAAGTCGTCGACGGCGCGTATCGTTCCATGCGCCTCAAGGAGTTATCAGCAAACCGTAGGGACCTAGCAGGATCGAAACCTACTTAACTAGGGCCAAGGTCGGTTTCTGAAAGGAAGATTTGGCTTCGGTATGAAAGGCAACGAAGGAACAAGAGTGTTTATGTTGTTAGTCAATAAAAGACACTCTCTCGCCCAAGAGCGAGGAGATGTCAATGGATGATTATTCAACCAAAAAAAAAGGCCTATTCTCTTTGAAAAGGAGTAGGCCGTAATCTACTTCGCGGATGCAAAGTCTACAATATTTAAAAAAAAAAGACACATACGTACATAGAAAAGCCTAACCCGCATTAAAACATCGAACACACCTTTCATCTACCCTCCTCTCTTTAATCTTACCAACAGAAAAAACCTTCAAAGAAATCCGCTGATTCAACACATAAGATATCCTTTTAAAATGATAAATCTAAAATGTGGTCCTCGTTAAGGTAAAGGTTCGTAGGAGCTAGGAACAATGAGCACCACGCGCGATCATTAGTGAACAAAAAATGTCGATGTATTGTCGTTTATAATGAGCATGCGTTGTGCAGACTCAATTTCAAATTGGAATTGGTTTTCGTGATTTGTGTGTGGGGTAGGGGATAGTGATTTTGGATAGAGGGTGATATTTCTTTTTGGTTCAAAGAAATGGGTTGTAAAAGCAAATAGTGCAGTTTCAATTCTTAATAATTTTAGATGGTGTCTCAAAATGGTATAGTTGGAATATCCGCTATTTCGATAGTTATTGTAATAATCGTGTTTTTGCTATAAATTTTATTTAGGTACAACCTATAATAGTCACTGTTACAGATTTTAGGACAAGCAACTCTATCAATTTTCCTTTGACCGATAACAATTCTAAACTACAGTTGTATGGAATTATAATAAACTGGACGCCTAGAAATGTTAAAAACAAAAGAGGCAAACCATTTAAAAGGTGAAAAGATGACATAGCCAAAGTAGCTGGTAAACTCTAGCCAGAACCGCCAGACTACTTGAGTGATCGAAACATTTTGGGGAGGCAAAGATACTAAACACACAACACTAGCAATTATAGGTAAGTCTTTTATTGTATTACTAACACACTAACCCTTAATTATTTGTTGTAAGGAATGATAAAAGCTTTTTATTTTGATTTTTTATAGTTATTTAGAAATGTACCTATCTTTGTGATAGCAGTGGTGGTATAGTAAATAGTAACGGCCCCGACTTATAAGTCGGTGAGTTCAAACCCGGCCAGGCGCATTACTTGGAGTAACTGATTTCATCATCACTACTCTCAAAACGGTGAAAGAAAACATTGTGAGGAAACTGGCATATAGTAGAAGCGAAAAATCGAAGACATGTTTTTTTTTATAGTAGGTAAAATCATCCAATGACAAATCTCGCACTTGGGCGGAGCGAGAAGTAGTGTCAGACTCTTACTGACTAAAAACCTACCCCGTTCCTTCGTAGCCTATCGTGCCGGGGCCGGGTATTCCTTTCGGAAGTTAAACCATGACCCCAGTAGGCTTCGACCCTGCCTGCCTGCAGCTAGCAAGCTGGGCCTCTTCGGTGTGCTGACAGCTCCTTGAGGCGCGCGGGAACAGAACGCGTCGTCGACGACTTGGGCTCGGTCCGGTCGGTTACCGGACGATCGGACAGCGTGCTACCCATTGCACGCCGTCCGCAAGCCCGCGCCTACGGTGGCCGGAAATCGGGATCGGAATCCCGGCTGCGGCTGGGGCGAGCGCCCCGTTGCCTCTGCCTGAAAGCTTTTACAGGTGGTCCTTACATTGATCATGACTGCAACGAATATGAAGAAGTCTTTTATTATGTTACTAACACACTAACCCTTAATTATTTGTTGTAAGGATTGATAAAAGCTTTTTAATTTGATTTTTTATTTTTCAAATGTATCTGTCTCTAGTGAGAGCCGTGTTGGCCGAGTGGTATCAGCCCCGATTTACGACTTGTAGGTCACAGGTTCAACCCAGCCAGGCGCATAACGTTGTGTAATTTATTTCATCACCACTGCTCTCAAAACGGTGAGGAAACTGGCATGTCCTAGAACCAAAAATTCGTGGATTACAGCCCATTACTTCTGTTAGAGAGGAGGCCTGTGTCCCAGCAGTGGGAACATTAATAGGCTGATTATGCTATGTATATCTGGTTAGGCGCTCTTACGAATAATGCAAACTTTGATGATGAATCCCGCTCAATGTCTTAGGCTATTTCAACGTAATTATATATTTAATTATCGTTGTATTATTTATATACTTTTTAGTTAAATATGTTGAGATATGGTATGGGCTCGATCGATTTGTACACCTGTTATTATTTGGCCGTGAGCCCCTACAGTTCGAACAGTGTGTCCAATTATTTAGTTTCACGTGGCATCGCTACAATAGCGACACAAAATGCGCCCAGGGCCGCGAGGTAACGAACAGTATACTAAGTATTTCGATATAATGTGAATGTGAGAACACTGTAGACTCCGCAAATTCTTAGATTACTTCCCGTCATGACTCGCTTTTTTGTTTTTTTTTTTTGTGCTCTTAGGTACAATATTGACTAGTCTACACTGTCCTTACATAATATTTATTAATAATGTAATATGGAAATATTGTAAGATAAATTATTTTTTTAAAAAGAGTAACAATGGAGTTTCTTGCTAGTTCTTCTCCATAGGAAACGACCAATTTGGAACCGTGCACTAGCTTCTAACATTTTACAAGTGCCTATGTTAAATAAAAATATTTTGATTTTGATAAAAGTTCAAGTTAATGGTATAATTGTGAGCTGTACGATTATTCGAAATAGTCACCAACGATTTCGAACGCAAAGGGCAAATAGAGGTACATAAGTGGTTTTAGTCAGTAAAAGCTTGATATTCCGAAAGAAAAGGTGGATGGATCGTGTGAAGAGTGATTTGAAATAAAAGGAGGTTATTGATAGCATGACGGGTGACAGGGCAGAATGGAAGAAGGAAACGTGTCGTACATGCGTTATTTATTCGAGTAACGAATAAAACATAAAGAATAAATAAACGTTAGCTGGGCGAGGCCAATGAACTGTAGGTAGTTAGTACGTAACGACCGACAACTACCTACAAGGTCATTGACTCGTTTAATTAATGAAATTTATTTCGTACATGCGTATATAAATTCGAGTTTTTGAAAAAAGTACTTTATTTTTATTTTTTTCTTTATAAATCAATAGTATTTCATGTACCGAATCGACCCTCCGCGGGATTAAAACGTCTAAAATTTAATGGTGTTTAACATTCAGTTGTCTAATACTCATAACAAAAGCTCTATTTAGGTTGGAACTAGATGAAATTGTATGATAGTTGTGGATTATATAAAAAAAATATTAGTAATTCAGTCAATTTCTTTTTTACCATAACAACATTGAACTTCAACCATAAATACACAACCTCTATCTAATGATTCGCCTCCTTCTGCGAAGCAGTAATGCTAGCAAAGGAGGAGGCCGACCGCATCAGGCAACGGCGTACACGCCGCCGCCGCCGCCGGGATTCCGATCCCGATTTCCGGCCACCGTAGGCGTGGGCTCGCGGACGGCGGGCAATGGGTAGCTCGCTGTCCGTCCGTCCGGTAACATACTGGTCCGAGCTCAAGTCGTTTACGGCGTGTACTGTTCCCGCGCGCCTCAAGCAGTTGTCAGCAAACTGTAGGGGCCCAACAGGGCCGAAGCCTACTGGGTTCAAAGGGTATGTGAAAATGGCACCCGGGGCCCTGGGACCAAGGCAAAGAATGGAACGGGGTAGGTTTTAGTCAGTAAGAGTCTGACACTACTTCCCGCTCCACCCAAGGGCGGGATTTGTCAGTGGATGATTTTACCTACCATAAAAAAAACCACGAACTGCAGAAACACGTGCAGCCTTAAACCAAAATCCATAGCTACACCAATTAAAAAGTAATCAAAACAAATTATGTCCCGTAATCAACGCGTACCAATAAATCTTCAGAGAGGTTCAGTTATACAACTTAAAGTACTTGGCGACTTAATAATTGCCTAAGTTTAGTGCGTAAGCTTATGTTTGGGGCGTTTACTGACATAGTTTGAGTTTACATGAGTTTAGGTTAAGTAAGGCTCAGAGGGTTAAGGCAGGGAAGGGTTACGTGTGTGACCAGGTTCGATATCAAGGTCAGGCTAGTTGTTAAGGCTCTAATAATAATATAATAATAATATTTCCACAACTATCACACAACACCGTCTAGTCCCAAGCTAAGCAGAGCTTGTGTTATGGGTACCAGGCAGCTGATAAACATACTTATATATTTCTAAATACATACATATTATAGATAAATAACACCCAGACACAGGACAAATGATCGTGCTCATCACACAAATATTTGTCCTGGGTGGGAATCGAACCCACGACCTCCGGCATAGCAGTCAGGGCCACTAACCACTAGACCAACAGGCCAGTCAAACTAATGACATAAAATAAACAAAGAGCCAAAAATAATGACATCTCCATCGCGCCCTTGGGCGGGGCGGGATAGTATCAGACTTTTACTGGCTAAAAACCAACTCCAGTTCCTTCTTTGCCTTTCGTTCTAGAGCCCCGGAGTTCACTTTCGCACAACCCATGGCAGTTGCTAAGGCTGCGGTATTGTTTCAAATAATAATAATACTCCACAACTATGACACAACGTCGTTTAGTCCCAAGCTAAGCAGAGCTTATGTTATGAGTACTAGATAACTGATAAACACACTTATATACACCGTTAAATTTTGATCATTTTAATCCCGTGGAGGGTTGATACATGTCGCCGCCTCGCGGTATATCGTTCGGTACCCTCGCACCATGCGTATGAACTCGCCCTCGTTTACTTAAAGAAATTAATTTCGTACAAGCATAAATTAATTCGAGTTGAAAAAAAGTAAGGAGTATTGTAAAAGGAACAGTCCTACTGTTCATTTTCCAATACTCCTTTGTCAGTATATCTCTAACAATTTTTCAGAGTCACATTCAGCCATTTCAATTTCGAACAGTGAAAAATCCCATTCAATTCTGAATTTTTTACACCATTTTGTATTCACAGTCAAAGTATGTTTCGTCGTGCTTCCATGTAGCATTGTTCTCGACTCATATTTAAAAAGTTTTGTCAATAACCATGTCTACTGTTTTAATATAAAAGTTAACGTGATTCTAGGTATGTTTATAAATGTTTGTGTTAGACTTGTGAATGTATTGTATTATGTTTATTTGTTTTACGTACCTTTTTCGAGCTAAAAAGGTTGTTTGCTGGGAAAAGTGGTACATAAAATATTTTTGTCACTGAGCCCGCGTGGTGGATTACGACCCACTCTTTTTCCTGGTGAGGCGGTTTGAGTCCTAGCAATGGGAACATCATTAGGCTGATTATGAATGCAATGGCCCATTGCCTCGCTCCCTGTAGTGAACTAGGGGCGGGCCCTTAGGTCACCATCGTCGATCGCCTCCACATGGACACGGCGGGACTCCACAAAGCCAGGCAGCGGACGGCGGTCCGTCTGTCTGTCAAGACCCTTGATCTCAAAAACGCGTAGAGGTATAGAGTTGAAATTAAAATCACATATTTGGGATTGCGGTCTCTTGAAGCTGACAAAAAATCAAACTACTATAACGAAAAAAATGGTACGGCCGTTTACGTCGCAAAAAACACATATTTTGATATTTTCATGGGAATCAAAATTCTCTTTGACTTAAAACCCTGAAATTGGGCATGAAGCAAGATCTTATAACACAAGTATAGGAATAAATCTGAAAACCGTAAGTTTGTTGTTACGTCATAAAAAAAAAATACTTTTTCGATTCGGAAAAAACTTCAAAATTCGATTCGGGGATTGAACTATTTAAATAAGTTAGTTTGAACCCGCAGTGTGCCAGTCCAAATCGCACTTGCCCAGTTTTCTTTTTAATTTTGAAATCTGGCTAATAGGCACAAAAGGCTAATTAATGCACTCCTTATGCTTAACTGCTTTGCTTTCATTTGTTTTTTTTTTTATTATTTTTGGTATACAATAAAGTTTATTCTATTCAATTCTATGCTAGGGCCCTGAGAAATTATCCACACTCTTATAAGTTAACTCATCTATTACAAGTTTAACACCCAAGTACCTCCACACATTATAAGCCCCGGATCAGTCCTACCCTAATACAACCTTCACGGATTTACGGCCGGATCCCTTGGGACTATGTAGGTATTTGATTTTCAACACTATCGTTCGAAAACCAGAACTTAAGGGCCAACAGTACTTATAAACTTGGATTCTGTAAGGTCAGAATTAATCGGACTAAACCAGTTTAGGTTTCCATCTTACTGGCTTAATATACGCAGTTTTTTTTTTTTTTTTTTTTTTATGGTAGGTAAAATCATCCAATGACAAATCCCGCCCTTGGGCGGAGCGGGAAGTAGTGTCAGACTCTTACTGACTAAAAACCTACCCCGTTCCTTCGTAGCCTATCGTGCCGGGGTCGAGCATTCCTTTCGGAACTAACCCATGACCCCAGTAGGCTTCGACCCTGCCTGCCTGCAGTTAGCAGGCTGGGCCTCTTCGGTGTGCTGACAGCTCCTTGAGGCGCGCGGGAACAGAACGCGCCGTCGACGACTTGGGCTCGGTCCGGTCGGTTACCGGACGATCGGACAGCGTGCTACCCATTGCACGCCGTCCGCAAGCCCGCGCCTACGGTGGCCGGAAATCGGGATCGGAATCCCGGCGGCGGCTGGGGCGAGCGCCCCGTTGCCTCTGCCTGATGCGGTCGGCCTCCTCCTTTGCTAGCATTACTGCTTCGCAGAAGGAGGCGACCGCCTGCCATCCCTCCTCACTACGGACCATGGCCTGAACCAAGGCCCGGCGAGAGAGATCGCTGCCGCCGATCGCCCCCACGAGGACACGGCGATGCTCCGCCCAGGCGGGGCACACCTCTACAGTGTGCTCCACCGTGTCCTCCGGATGTTCCGCACAGTGGCGACACCCGGGCGAATCCTCCGCACGAATCCGGAACAGGTACTTAGCGAACTTTCCGTGTTCGGTAAGCACCTGCGTCGTGCGGAAGTTGAGAACGCCGTGAGGTCTTTCCAGCCACGCCCCAAGGATGGGCCTTATCGCCCCAATTGTGGCGCGCCCCGAACGAGGTTGCGATAGTCGTTGACGCCATTTCGCCATGAGATCCCGCCGGAGCTCTGTCCGCCATGCCTCGACTTGTCGTGGCAGCGGAATTTCGCCCCGGCGTTGCATCTCCATGCGCTTGTCGTGCATGTGTGCAAGGACTGTTGCCTCCAGATCCCACGGCGGTTGGCCAGCAAGGAGGGTCGCCGCCTCGCGGGAGATCGTTCGGTACCCTCGCACCATGCGTATTGCCATGACCCTCTGGCACGCATTCAGCTGGGTCCTCGGTTGCTGTTGCAACGTCGGTGCCCACACCGGAGCCCCGTAGAGAGCCATGGACCGAACGATTCCCGCGTAGAGCTTCCGGCAGGAGGCGTCTGGTCCCCTGAGGTTGGGCAGGAGCCGCCCGAGAGCAGCCCCAGTCCGATTCAGTTTGGGAGCCAGACGTCGGAAGTGCTCCTTGAAGTTCCACCAGCTGTCGAGGACGAGTCCCAGGTACTTCATCGTCGACCCGACGCTGATGTGAACCCCTCCTACCGTTAGCTGGGAACGAGGTGGTGGCGCACCCCGAGGGCCGTGGAAGCACATGGCCTCGGACTTGTGCAGTGCCACCTCGAGTCCCAACTGCTGGATCCTGTCAACGACCATCGCAACCCCGCGTGTCGCTAATTCGACCGCCGTCCGGTACGACTCTCCCCGCGCTAGGACCAACGTGTCGTCCGCGTAGCAGACCACGCTGACCCCGTCGGGGAAGTCGCCGCGCAGCACGTAGTCGTACCCGATGTTCCATAAGGGTGGTCCTAGTACCGATCCCTGCGGAACACCGCACGACATCTCTCGACGTTTCCACTCTCCCTGGTGACCGGGGTAGATGATATACCTCTCCGATAGGTAGGCCTCGATCACACGACAGAGGTAGTCGGGCACCCGGTGGTACCGGAGTGCCGTTCCAATGCAACTCCAGGGCAGGGAGTTGAAGGCGTTGGCAATGTCCAAGGACACTGCCACGACACACCTGCCCTGGGACACCGCATCCCCCGTCGTGAGGGCTCGCACGCGCATGATGGCGTCCACCGTGGAGCGCATCCTGCGAAAACCGAACTGTCCGTCCGACAGGTCCGGCCCCACCCTTGCAAGGCGCGCGACGAGGCGGTTTGCAATGACTCTTTCAAAGAGCTTGCCCACCTCGTCGAGCAGCACAATGGGCCGGTACGCGGACGGAGAGTCCGCAGGGCGCCCAGGCTTCGCTATGAGGACCAGTTTCCCCGTCTTCCAGCAAAGTGGGAACTGGCCCCTCTCCAGACATGCGCTAAAGAGCCCCCTCAATCGAGGCCCGAGAGCCTCCATAGCCAGGACCCAGGCCCTCCCAGGCAGGCCGTCAGGTCCTGGGGCGGTATTCTTGGCACTCAGCCTTCGTACCGCCACTCTCATCTCTACCTCGGTCACCTCTGGAACATCGTCGTCGTCGTCGTGGTCCGCGTCAGGTACTGCCGGTGTTGGCGGAGCCATAGACGGGGGGGAGTGTACCCCCCGCGTAGGGAACAGAGTGCTGACCACACCCTCCACGAGCTCGGGCCGGAGACTCTGAGTCAGTGGGGGAGCCCATGGACGGAGTTTCTCCCGTACCATCTTGTATGGGCGTCCCCACGGGTCTGCATTCAGAGACCCCAGCCAGACGTTGCGGGCCTCCATCTTGGACCGCTTAATCTCCGCTCGGAGGGTGCGCTTCGCTACCCTGTAACCCTCGTACAGCTCCGCCTCAACAGCCTCCGCATCCGGCGGGCGGTTGCGGCGCTTGCAGTACCTGGCGTACCGGCGTCGCGCGTGGTTGCACGCATTGCGCAATGCCGCAATCTCCGGCGACCACCAGTACACCTGGCGCTTGGCACGTCCTGGACGGACTCGGGGCATTGACGCGTCGCAGATTTGCGACATGCCCTCCCGGAACCACTCTGCCTCGACGTCAATGTCGACAAGCCTGTCCGGTGCTTGCACCCAGGCCTGTACCGTCGCGGCTTCCAGGAGGAGCTCCCGGTCCATCTGCCTCAGCGCCCATCGCGGACCACAAGGGCTCCGCTGGACCGGCGCGGTCGAGGTTTGGGCGGAGACGTCAAACCGGATGTACCGGTGGTCTGAGAACGTCTCCACCCCCTCCATAACACGCCAGTCGACGACACGTGGTGCCAGATCGGGGCTGGCGAACGACAGGTCCACCACTGATTCGCCCCGCATCCGCACACACGTGGAAACAGAGCCCCGGTTTAGGAGGGCCAGGCCGGACTCCTCAGCCCAGGCCTCTACCGACCGACCCCGCCCGTTCGTGTAGCGGGAACCCCAAGCCTCGTTCCAGGCATTGAAGTCCCCGCAAACGACCACGGGGAGGTCCCTAAACCCAACGACGACGTTTTTCAGCTCCATAAGGGAGATGTGGAAATCGCCGAGAGATCTGCTCGGGGACAGGTAGACGCCTACCACTGCAATGTCCCCGAACCGTGCTGCCACGCAACCTCGTCCCCTCGTGACGCGCTCGAGGGGCGGGGTACCGGCGGCGGTCGACCTAATAAGAGACACCGAGCCGTCTAGGTCCGAAACCCAGTCTGCACTGGGCAGGACAAAATACGGCTCGGAGACTACGGCGACATTAATCGACCACTGCGCCATGCTCTGGAGCAACAGATCCTGAGCGGGGGCGCAGTGGTTGATGTTCGCCTGGAGGAGACGTAATGGAGCTGTTATTGACATTCCATTACGATCTCCTCCTGAGCCCTCTGTGAGGGTCCTGCCGCGGCGGCTGTGGCGGCGATAGCGGCGGCGGCTACGGACGCGGCTGCGGCGGTGAGGACGTCACCGGGGATGGGCCGGACCCTGTGCTTCACCTTGGTTGGAGGGTCGCAGGACCTGCAACCAGCCTGGTGGTCCGCTTTTTTGCCTGCCGCCGCACATGCGTAGCAGTGTTTACTACTGTTTTAAAATATTGGATATTTTTACAAAGTAATGTTCCCATTATTAGCATTAAAATATTAAGGAATTGATAATAATAATAATTTAATATTTATTTAAGCCAAATAAAGTCCATAACAGTCACGATGACAATATAATATAGTAGTAATACTAATATGACACCGTCGTCACACTGTTATAATAGTTCAATAATAACTTAATTACAGGCACAATTATTGACTTAATATGAAATGTAACTTTAGTATACTTATATCATCATAATTATTATTATAATTATTAAAATTAAATTGAATTGAGCAAAATTGAATTAAATTAAATTGAACTTAAGTAAAATAAATAGAAATGAAATCAATTAAATTGAAATAAAATAAAATAACTAGAAATAAAATCAGTTAAATTGAACTTAAGAAATTTAAACAGAAATAAAATCAATTAAATTGAACATAGATTATTACAGTATTTTCTTTGGTTTATTTAATTTATTAGATTTAAGATAAGGGATTTTATAACCAATGAAACAAAGGAACAGGTTCTTAAATCATTTTGTAATCCAAAATAAAGGCGTGGGCGAGCAATAGCTAGCTCACTATCCTAACCGAGTTCGAGTCGTAGTGTTCCACGCGCGCCTCAAACTAGGTGTCGGTGTTGCCTAGCTGACTACCCTGAGAAGACACGCCCCTACCATAAAAAAAAGTCGATTAAACTCAGGGGGTCAAAGTCTCTTTTAAAGTCCATACAGTAAATATGTAATGATCAAATCACATGAGAACCATGCAGATTTTAAAGAGATGACATTAAACCGTAGCGAGGACCCATGGCCCCCAGTAGGCTTCGAGTCTGCTGGGCAGCAGACTCGAAGCCTACTGGGGGCCATGGGTTGTGCGAAAGAGAACGCCGGGGCCCTGAAATGATAGCAAAGAAGGAACAGGAGTGGGTTTTAGTCAGTAAAAGTCTGACAGAAAAGAGCGGGAAAATTCATTGAATAATTTTTCACCTAAAAACATTAGTTCAATTCCCTATCGATTAGGGAAGGAAGGTCTTGGAAGATTTTTGCTAATCGAAAAAAAGTATTTTTTTTGTGACGTAAGCACAAATTTGCAGTTTTCAGATGTATTCTTATACTTGTGCTTTATGACCTTCCTTCATGCCGAATTTCAGGGTTCTAGATCAACGGTCATCAAGAATATTGATTCCTTTGAGAGTGTAGAAGTATACGTTTTTTACGACATGAATCAGCTACAAAAAAAAAGATACGGCGTATCTTTTTTTTTGTAGCTGATACGTTTTTTACGTACCTTTTTTTTTGTAGCTGATATGATTTCAAGGGACTGCAGACCTGAGTATATGGTTTTAATTTCAACTCGATACCTCCACGCGTTCCCGAGATAAAAGGTCTTGGCAAGCAGACAAACAAACAACAAAGTGATCCTATAAGGGTTACGGTTTTCCCTTTTGAGGTACGGAACCCTAAAAAATATTGGAAATAAAAATCAGTATGTGTTGTGAACAAATTTAATGACGGCTCCCACTATCCAATGTTATTGAGATTTGCGAAGCCGTAATAGGGGTGAACGGCTTCTGTTACAGAGCCATTATAGCACGATTGGATCACGGTTTTATTTTTCTTGGTATTTTTATTTTGAAAGTAAATGTGTGATGAGTAATGAATAACTCTCTCACAGTGTTCGGGAGTTAATTATATTAATCCTTCACTGTTTTTGGGATTAAAATTTAGCAACCTTCGCTGCGTTCGGAATTCAACGTGCGACGCACAACTTTAACACGTTCAGACCGGCACCTCAGGAATAAATACTTGATATCCTTGATATCCAACGGCGCAAATCTTCATATGGTACATCACCGCTCCATGAACCAAAAGTCTTGCCGGGCGGAGTGCGCCACCGGTGCCGCACGGACAGGATTAGACAGGAATTATGTTTTCTCTCTCTTTCTAATAAGCAAGTAATCGTAATATAAGGTACATATTTGAAATTGAAAGTATAGTGTGATGTGGCCACCGGTGGTACATCCCGCCGTATCAGCAAATACTCCGTGCTCCACCGGTGGTACACGCCGATCTGAACGTGTTAAAACCTAGTTTTATGTGACTAGGGGCACATAATCTACTTTTATACATTATAGTTTTAAGGCTAAATACTCACACTGCAACAAGCCAAATTTCAAATATTTCACAATCTATCGTTCGTTTCCGTGGGCAAACACAGACAAAATAAAGGCTCTTCCGAAAATTGGACTCAAAACCAAACACACACAGAACTCAGTCCTTGCGAATGCTTACAACACAAGTACCCACCTCAGTAAGTACATACATACTCGTACGTTCGAATACGCTGTCTGACCCTTCGCGAGATTAGGTGACCGCCGCCCAAAACTTTACTAATTAACGAGTACCCAACACCACTCAGTGTCTCTTAATCAACATAACATACGTACAATATGTTGTGAAACTTGTGAGAACGGGTGTACATGGGTTTAGAGTTTTCGATAAATTAATTGCCTGGAGGTCGGAGTAATGGCAAATATAGGGGTAAAGTAGAAGGAAATTAATTCTGTTTATGGTTAAGTATGCAGGCTGAACAGGGTAAAATTAAATTAATTAGTAGAATTCTGAAGATGTTATAGGTATCGGTATTAAGAAAGATCCGGTCAAGTGCAAATCGGATTCGAGCATCGAGAGTTTCGTAGAAACTTTAGGTTATAATGAAAACAAGTAATTATTTTGTGATAATAGGCCACATATGATGGATGGATTGTGTGAGGAGTGATATGAAAGAAAAGGAAGTTAGTGATAGTGTGACGGCTGACAGGATAGAGTGGAAGAAAAAATCGTGTTGCGCCGACCCCAATAATATGGGAGAAGAAGAAGAAGAAGAGGCCACCTATGAAACTACTACTTTGAATTGGATCGACTTGGAAATACGAGTTCAAATCTTTTACATATACAGGGTGACTGGTAATTAGGGAACGATACTTAAGCACGTGATTGTAGTCATGATAACAAACAACTTTTACTATGGGACTAAAACTGAAATCGCGAAAAAAAATTTGCTGGTCAGTACATTTGTGTTCACCTAACTTTTGCGTACACATATTGCTAGGCAATTATTATTATATTTTACTAATCGCGGCAAATCATTTAGTACTAAATTATATGAAAAAATTATAATTATTTAATTAATATATTTTTTTGTTATTCTTATTATTTTTTTAATTGTATTGATTTGATTGTTTGTTTGTAACTAATTGTAGAAAAATAAAAAGTATAAACTTGTGTAGTTTTGAAGGGGTAAACTCTGCTTTTGCATGCTTTGTTCTTGGCAAAATATGGCTGTTCTCTTGTTTTATTATTTTTCATTACTCATACGCTGAAAGTAGGTCTAAAGTAGCCTGAGGAGCGGGTTGAAAGTAATACTTTTCGTCCCTAGGGAGAATTACTTTCAACTGACAGCTGCCAAATTATTAAAAAAAAACTAGTTCTATCTTCCCATTTCTATTGATCTATGTCTCAACTTTCTATACAGCCAGTCATTTACAGCGCGATGTAAAATTGAAATTAAGAGATAAGTATCTCTATATTTTTTTTTAAATTACATAATTATTTATAATTTACTTTCAATAAATTCTTTAATTCTTTAAAACTAACATAGATATGAGAAATAGTTACCATTTTTCACTGATAAAAAAGAAAAATGATGGCTGAATAGCCGATTGACCACAAAAAAAAAAAAATGGCGGGTAACTTGATGTAGAATTTTGTTGATTGGTACTTTACTAAATCTTTGCTGTAACATTTTTTTAAATTACACAATAATCAGATTAAGTTAAGGATTCAACGCCTGATTATTAAGAGAAGAGGTTAAAGCAGTAATCGGAAACTTTTTACGGCCTAAATCAAAAGAAACATACCTAAAATCATACGACGACCTTTGACGATGACTCAGGGTTTTCATTTTTATTTTCTTTTTATTCGTAATGAAAAGCACAGTGTTTACCTCGGGTGAAAGGCTTATTTAGTCCCTCGAATATTAGCGACCTCGCTTCGCTCGGGCGCCAAACTTCTTCTCGGGACTAAATAAGTTGCTTTCACCCCTAGGGTAACAATGTACTATTGTATTACCATACACCACCCATATTTGCAAAATAAATGATCTTATCTTATTTTATAAATTAAAATTATATTAAATAATTTAATTGTTTATTTTTCATTACATACATACATATTTCGTCATCCTTTTGAGGTACGGAACCCTAAAAATAAGAAGAAATTTATCTGAAATAAATTCAACACTCCGTCAAAGATCTCGCTATCGCCTTAAGCAATGAACCATCTCCCAAGTCCAAATACAAAAAGAAAATCAACATCAAACTTTACATAGACTCTGTCTCGTCTTCCTCCGGAATCAATTTTCCTGTATCTGCGCGTCTACTGAGAATTTCCCATAGGAAATAACCAAAGTTTGAACTACCAAATTGACTTGAAAGTGGCGCACAAAAAAACGAAGGGTGTACTGTGGACGATCCGTAGATTTTTTGTCCTGAATGAGTGTTGATATGCTAGGCGATGCTGTGGTAACCAAAACACATGACTGTATGTTATTTGTTTACCGTTTATTTTCAACAAAAACTAGCTAGAAGCTACCAGAAGTTAATGTTTTGTTTCTTTCCCTTTCCTATAATCTCCGAGTATCCTTTAAATCTACTCACAATGAAATTATCAACTCTTTATGCATGAAAAACCATAGAGCTGGGCTCACAGCAAATTTTTTGGTAGTTTGATACGCATCGGCGTTCACCTTCAATTTATCATTATTTGCCTTAGCAACCCAGTTTATCTTCTTCAACTGAAGTCTCTATAAAGTTAAGTTTCTACTATAACAGCGATCTTCTCCAAATACAGCATTGGCATGAAGTTTAGGCTGCGTTAGTACCACGCCAGAACTCGTATACCAATATTAACTCAATATAGCCCGAGTATCTTCTCTTTTAAAGCTGAATTTAAAAACAATTGATTTTAAAATAAGTTAAAATAATAGTAATAATAATTTATATTTAAGGCCCTTAATAATTTGAATGATAAAAGCATCGCAAAGTGTCTCTCAGGTAGAACAGTACCTCAAGCCTATACCAAATATAGACCTCCAGTGACACGCGTCGAATTTAGGATAAGGCCTCCAAAAGTTAGACTTTTTGTTCGTCGCAATTTATATGGACGTGTTACGTAAAATGGATATTGAGCAGCTGGCATTTTTTTTTACTACCATAAAATTTGGGGATCCGGAAGAAAATTTCGTTAGAATGTAAAAACAAAGTGTAATTCTATCAGTGGAAAAAATAAAAAGTTTCCAGGAAAATCGAGGTTCCCGCCATAGCTTGAAGAATCATCATCATGATCATTTCAGCCCAAAAACCATCCACTGTTGGACATAGGCCTCCCCCAAATATCGCCAAAATGAACGGTCCTGTGCGTCTCGCATCCATCGGATTCCCACAGCTGTTACGAGGTCATCGATCCACTTTGTAGGAGCCTCCCAACGGTGAGTCTTCTGTTACGCGGCCATCGCTCCAGAAGCTATCGGCCCCAACGGCCCTGCCCATTACCACTTTAGTTTGGCGATTTTCCTTGCTATGCCGGCAACCATTTCTGATTCGATCACACATTGCCCTCTGAGTGACTTATCACTAAACTAAAATAGCATTGGGCAGGGCACATTAATTGCATTGGGCATTGGTCGATGGGACTGGTAGAAAATGCCTTGTTGCATTAAGTCCGCCTATGTATCAACTATACATGTAAATAAAAAAAAAGTACTGAAGTGGCGACCATGTAAAGACTTAGCGATGGAAGGCCTCCTACAAGTAAACCGATGACCTGGTGAGGGTTGCGGGAATACGAAGGATTCGAGACGAACAGAATAGGGCGTCTACTCTCTACTTTCTCCGAAACGAAAATTTCGGAAATTAAGGCTCGGCGCAAACAGGCCACTAACCACAGTCACCGGTGGCTGTCGCGCACTACCGTACTGGTAATTTGCTCGCGCATATTGGCTAGGCATGGTGACGCACGCGATACGTGGAACGTCTAACAGTTAACAGCGCGGTGTGCGGAGCAGTGTGACAGTGGCGAGTTGCGGACACTGCTGTCGCGAGTGGCGACCACCGGCTACACGTGTGCGGCGCGTCTATACAAAATATTTATATAAAAAAGTGTGTTAAGTCGCTGTCGATGGCCAACAGTGGCTGTGGTCGGTGGCCCCCTTTGTACTGAGTTTAATTGAACCGTGAAATAAGTGAATTTTTTATCGAAACTTCGTTTTTCGGAGAAAGAGAGTAGATTTCCTGGTCTTTGTGGCGAAACTTAGGATGGATTATGTTCAACAGAGAATGTCGGCTGATAATATGAGTAAATCTGGGTTGTAGGCATAGGCTTTTTTTTTGCTTTTGTCGATCCCCCACTACTTAATATCTCATTACGTTGATTTGTTTTAGGTATATTTCTTTTATGGCTACGACGTAGTTGAGTTGGGTATGAACCTTGATTTTACTTTCATATTTATGCAAATATGGAGCACTACACTTTGGCTAGATTTTTGCTGAGCTAGGAATAATTTGATATTATTATAAGCTGCTGACTTATGAATCTTGATCAAGTTGTTTTTGTCTAGCAAAAACCATACTTTTTCAGTTATGTAAGATCGCAATATCGTATCTTTTCCGGAAGACTGTCGTAATCGACAGTTTATTTTCTTTGCAGAAACGGATTTTTTTTAGAATTAATTCAGACTTGAGTGGTGGCCGAGTGGTAGCGTCCCCGACTTACGAGTTGTAGGTAGCGGGTTCAAACCTGGCCAGGCGCATTACTTTGTGTAATTTATTTCATCACCACTGCTCCCAAAACGGTGATGAAAAACATCGTGAGGAAACCGGCATGTCCTAGAACCAAAAATTCAAAGACCTGTGACATTCACCAACCATTCCGGCCCATTCCATCTCTTAGAGAGGAGGCCTATGTCCCAGCAGTGGGAACATTAAAAGGCTGATGATGATGATGATGAATTCAAACTTTAAAGCGAAATTCCGTTCAACGAATCATTTACATAAATGATTCGTTAATGATTCGTTAAAATAATAAGTTATTTTCTTTGTATGACAACTATTGAGCTATACCACTCTATAATTTTATACTAGTGTGGAGGCAATCGTCATGGTTTGGAGTAAGAAGCAATGGGAAGTGGTCGCCTCCTTTGGCGAAACAGTAAAGCTAGGGAAAGAGATAGAAAGAAATAGCTGAAAGCGTGAAGGAACGGATATCATCACGTCCTAGTCGCCACCACATGAGAAGCCCTGGACAATGAAAGTCGAAGAGCGATCCCCGACCACGCAATGGGCAGCTCGCTGTTTGTTCATCAGGAAAGATTCGTGCCTGAGTCATCTACAATAAGTACGTAGTGTTCCATGCGGCTCAAAGAAATGTCAGCAAATCGGAGGGGCGTAGTAGAATGAAATGTGGTAATGGCTTTGTCATAATCAGGTCCTCTCGTCTGTTCGCTTATCAGCACGATGGTGCTGTAGCGATATCTATGTCATCAGGATACGCTTTATAGTCGTGGACGCTGGCTATATGGCTCGCTACTGGAAAGCTTAAGGAAGTGATGATAACATCACAAAGTAGTAATTGCACGAACGCGCTAAGATTCATTCACCAGTTTGGAAGCATGTGAAACAGAGAGTAAAGTCCCACATACCTCCGTTGAAAAGGGAGGATCCTTCAACCAGACGGGTGTTATGTCTGGTGGGCAACTGCCGGATAGAGGTTTTTCGGGCGGTTGTATGTATTCACGCGGAGAATTTTAATGGTGTGATGCAGGATAGTTCCTTAGTGACGATATAGATGTCACTACAATGCATTCCGAGATTTGGCTGTTGATTGGGCAGTCTTCCATGTCTGGTTGGCATACTTCTTGGGCCACCAACTACCTGTGATTGGCCAGCGGCACATCGTGTGGCAGATCTCTCTAAGCTCTAGCTAACCTAAAGCTTCGTACCTACATGGGAACATAACTATCGTCATGGTTGGTAAAGAACATATTGCGTTAGCCAAGTAACATAAAACAAGAGCAGGAAGATGATTTTATATTACATTTTTTTTTTTTTTCATAATACTTTTGTCCTTTTCATTTATATGTGTGTACATAAATTATAAAATAAATAAATATTTCAGCTCAAAAAAAAAACAAGGCTATTCAAGAATAAATTCCTTTTCAACGGCTTAGGTAAAAATTCAAAGGTTCAATGCCAAAAATCCTTAAAATTCCATGTTGTATCTACAAATTCTACAAATACTTCGGCCGTTCGAGGAATTTCCTAAACTGTCTTTCCCTAACATTCCCAAGATTTTTTCGAGCCATAACGTCCTTTATATAGGACATTTTTTACAGGTGTATCTGATTTTCGTCAAAGGCGTTTCGGGAGTAAGTATTTTGAGAATTTATCCTTAAACGCCTTTGATCTCGCCTTCGAATTTCATTCCGCTATGAAGTTGTAAAGGTGACAATGGGTCCCTGAAACTTTTTGGAGCCCTTCTCAAATTTTCATTTGCTAGGATACTGTTAGGAAAGTTGGGGGCTCAAATTCCGTTAATTCCGGGAATTCGCTGTCGTTTTATTGTGTCACAACGTGTTCGTAACAAGTTAAGAGGTGTTTGTGTGATCAATGGTACAATTATGTTGTTTCATTTTAGGTAAGTAATTACTGATGGTCATATTGTGGCGATGGGTTTATAATACTTCTAGTCTGTTATTTGGAGGAAGCTATCCTCTTGTTTAACCAAAAAGGAGAGCAGTGGTGGTGCAGTGATAACGGCCCCTACTTACGAATCGCGGGTTCAAACCCAGTCAGGCGCATTACTTTTTGTGATTTCTTTCGTCAGTACTGCTCTCAAAACGGTGAAGGAAAAGTATTATCAAGCCATACCCCGATAGAAAAATAAAAAAATATAATAAATTTCTTTAAGTAAACGAGTCAATGACCTTGTAGTTATCGGTCGTTGCGTACTAACTACCTTCAGGTCATTGAACTCGCCAAGCTGACGTTTACCTAAAGAAATTAATTTCCTGCATGCGTATATTAATTTGAGTTTTAGAAGTTATCAGCAGTTTTCCTACCTTAAAAAGGCTGTATTTTGTTTTTCCTGGAACTCTTTGGCCAAGAAAAACAGACCTACTCTAAAACGATGAAGCTACAAAACTTTACACTGAAAAACATGTCTTACAAATCCAATGCAAACGGAAACATCTTGCTTCAAACTCAAATAAAAATCGACAAAGTTCGAACAAAACACGAAAAGAAACTTCAGATACCTAAAGTGCATTTGCTAAAACTAAACGGACGTTAGCGTCCCGAAGTGTTTCCGAAACCCCTTTAGTTGAAGGCCAGTGTTCCTCAATCTTTGTCTCGGATGGCTCCCAATAATAATAATATTCCACAATTTTCACACAACGCTACCTAGTCACAAACTAAACAGGGCTTATGGTATATGAGTACTCGTAGTAACTGATAAAAATGTTTGTATATTTCTGAATACATACATACATATTGAAGTAGTGGTGGCCGAGTGTTAATAGCCACGACTTCCGAGTTATAGGTTGCGGTTTCAAACTCAGCCAGGCGCATTGCTTTGTGTAATTTATTTTATCACCACTGCTCTCAAAACGGTGAAGGAAAACATTGTGAGGAAACCGGCATGTCTTAAAACCAAAAATTCGAAGAGATGTGACATACACCAACTCGCGCTGGGCCCGCGTGGTGGATTACGGCCCATTCTCCCTCTTAGAGAGGAGGCCTGAGTCCCAGCAGTGGGAACATTATAAGGCTGATGCTATGCCAATGCTACATACATATTATAGATATGTTATACCAAGACACAGAACAAATGATTGTGCTCGTCATATAAGCATTTGTCTTGGTCAATGCTATATAATATAAAAATCGGTCAAACTGTTTTCAAACGATTGATCTTTCATGAAAACGCAAATTGATTTTTATTTTACCCTAGCACCCCGTGGGGATCTAACGCGGACCCCATATTGGGAAACTCTGCTCGAGAGTATTGTAAGGTGTTTGCTTTATCCCGGAAACAATTACTTTTTGCTATCGCCTTTGGATCGTGTCAAGATGTCCGTGAAGGGATAGTTCAGAATTGAAGAAAAACAGTGGTTTAGGGTTGGTGCCTTAATTCCGTTACATGGGATAGAATTGATTGGTTTTTAATTGGAGATTAGTATTTTAATTGAAATGTAGTTTAAAAACGCTAAATTAAACGAACTGGATAGACATAAAGTTGGTTAAGAATTGGATTCAAGAAGTGAAATATCGTGATTGCTAGCAGGATTGGAAAGAGGTCGTTGCCCAGCAGTAGGACAATTCGGGTTAGTAAGAACAATAAAAAAATAAAATAACTTTATTACATATTATGCTGGCTTAAATTGCATGTCAAGGAGTCTCCATTTAGGCAAGGAAATGTCTATAGTTGAAGGCTCCACTCTTCCCTTACATTATGTATTTATAAATAATAATAAAAACTGCAAAATAACTTCGGAAGTCGGTATTGAAGGTGGTTTTATTTTATATATTTGACATATTTTTTATGTATCAGTATATCTCAGAACCCTGAGGTCTTAGACTTTTGTAAGGCGTACGAGGAGCCAAAAATAATTCGCAGAGGTCCTTTAGATACCTTTAATGAAACCTACCTTTAATAATACCTTTAATGAAACGTGATGCCAACCGACGACTATCCCAGTACGCGCAATGTTACTGCATCCAAGGACAACCCCCGGTTGGTGAAAACTATTGTGACATAATTATTGAAAACAAAGACTTTAGGACTATGGTTATTAGAGTACTCATTACTAGGAACTGTGTTAAAACTATAACTCCTGCCTAAACAATGTTATATTTTTATTGTTTGATGAAATTAACAATGTAACTTATTTGTAATAATTGGTTGACTATAATGTAAATTTCAGTATACAAATAAACTACTATGACTATTTTTGGTTTTGTTTTTTCGTTGTTAAATATCGACTTTCGAAATTAGATTTCTAGTGTTTTTATATAAATCTTTGTCGTATTTTTTTAAGTGTTTTAAATTCACTTTTCAATTGTGTTATACAACAGTTGAATCCAATTAAGGTAACTGTTGTATAGCCACGCTAAAAATTATAACTGTATTCTCATTGAAGAATTTCATGGCACCTTTTTGCTTACGTTTTTCTGCTAAATAACTTATTTAGATGTTTGAAATGTGATTTGTGGAGATAAATATACTTTTTTTTTATTTCGATTTTGGGTTTGGCGCAGTGGATGAGCGTTAGACTCCTGCGCTGCTTGTCGCCGATTTGATTATCGTACGGAAAATATAATTGTATGACATGTAGATAAGTTTTTCGGCTCTTGGTGTCTTGTATAATGGTGAGTTTATATGTTTGTGAACGCGCCCACGATACAGGAGTAATTCCTAATTTTTTAAACTATTTTTTTTATTTTTATGAAAAAAGCAAGAATCATTGTTATTATTCTTTAAAGCACACTATGAAAAGCAACACAAAGAAGACTTTTTAAAACGCACTTCACTTTCCTACTCCGTCATATTCGTAGACATTACAGTCTGAAAGGAAGCTAAACTCACAGTGTACGTATGAATATTTTAAAAAATTGTCTGCCACTTGCCATAGACTTAGAATATTATACAGAAGCGGAATATCATAGAACATGTGTTTTCTGATAGTTAAAACCTCCTTTAAGGAAATAACAACGTGTTGTTATTTTGAACTTTTTTAAACCTATGGAAATCCACGAATATAAGGCGCCCATTACACGGTCATGCAAACCTCAATCGTCAATTAAAATTTTGACTGCGGCAAAACTGACAGCAAAACCCATCGTGTAAAAGAACACTATGAACAATTTATTTGATTAAAATTGACTATATGACCAAGCGCAGAGCAAAAATCGAAACATGATACGAATTAGGTCACTTAATAAAATGAAATAGCGAATCTGATCCTAATTTACGTTTTCTAACGTGTTTATTAATATCTAGGAGATTACATCATATTTGAATATGATGTAATCTCCTAGATATTAATATATTATAATAAATAAAATATTAATGGAAATATTTGAAAGTTATAAAAAATAAAGCATATTTTTTGTTTGACTCGTATTAAATACAATAAATTGTAGCGGGGGTGAACTCATGCACTTTTCCACACTAGTGTGGATAACAGTAAATCACGTGTCTAAGTGTATTGAAAAAGTATTGGACGACGATAAAAAATCACATTCTCTTCATTTAATGCACTTACCTAAGGCGCTTTCCTTCAGGTCTCTGGACTCGAATCTGTAAAGAACAAAAGAGATTTTACTTTTTATTTTCTCTTTCAAGTGGGCTAGATAAAATGTTATTGTCTTGAAAACGTCTAAGATCCATCTGAGTTGTTTGCCGTACAAAATTATTTATTTTGATAAAACATGAATGTACACATAGAATTTTATTTTTAGTATATAATATTCCACAGCTATCACACAACGCCGTCTAGTCCCAAGCTAAGCAGAGCTTGTGTTATGGGTACTAGACAACTGATAGACATACTTATATATTTCTAAATACATATTATAGATAAATTACACCCAGACACAGAACAAATGCTCGTGCTCATCACACAAACATTTGTCCTGGGTGGGGATCGAACCCACAACCTCTGGCATAGTAGTCAGGGCCACTAACCACTAGACCAACAGGCCAGTCATGAGGCCAGGTATATGCGAAACCTGAAACACGTGTCTAGTATTTTTATGTAAAATTTCAAAATCGTATCATGAAAAATCACAAAGTTATGTTACCTGGTTGTCCGCATAAATACATAGTCACCGGGCCACACGGGCGACCGACGGCTTGTTTTGCTCTCGCAATCAGCTGTATGCTAGCGCCTAATACCCGCTATAACCTGCCATGTCTTGTGTTGTACTTAGCGTCGATAGTGTCCCTTATAGATCTTTTTAAATATTTTTGTGGAAAAATTTAACATGGTGCAAAAATGATTGGAATCGATTCAGTTACTGATTCTGAACAAACTATATATCAGTTTTTGCACATACTAAAAATAATGTTGTAAATTCAATTGCAGGGGGTCAGCAGAACTGTACAAGACTGTAAGGGCTCAGCAGGGCAAAGCATACTGGGGCTTTGGGTTGGCTTTCGAAAGATAAATTTAGATGTCAGATAAACCGTAGAGGCCCAGCAGGGCCGATGCCTGCTAGGGTCATGAGGTTTTTAAAAAGAGTTGTCTTGGTCCTGGAATGTAAAGAGTAACTGGAAGAAACAGGTGGGTTTTAGTCAGTAAGTCTCTACACCCTACAGCGGTAAAAGTTTGGTTTGTTTTTGGTTTTAAATAATATACACTAGTGCTTGATTACAATGTCACCTGTTGGAAGGCAGTGATGCAATCGTTGATGATGAATCACACTAGTTTATTTAGAGTCTATTTACTCTAGCCATGAAAAAACCTGAATTATAATCGAACGAAAAGAGCGCAGCAGACAAATTGTAACAATCCTTCGAAGTATGCGGTATTTTGATCGTTTTAATCCCGTGGAGGGTCGTTTCGGTACATGAAACACTATCGATTTTTAAAAATATAAAAATAAAGTACTTTTTTTAAACTCGATTTAATTTACGCATGTGCGGAATTAATTTTTTAAGTAAACGTCAGCTGAGCGCGGCCAATGAACTGTAGGTAGTTAGTACGCAACGACCGACAGCTACCTACAAGGTCATTGACTCGTTTACTTAAAAAAAAATAATTTCGTACATGCGCAGGTATTATTAACTCGAGTTTAACGAGATTAAAACGACCAAAATTTAACTGTGTATAGAAAATACTTTTTCCGTCAGACTATCACCAAATTAACATGCAAACCATTATAATGACGTTGTCCTCGAAATAACTTCAGTCATAAATTATGTTAATCATTTGTTCGTCTCCGAATCACGCTACCGCGGCTATTGTGGGAACTGTATAGTCACTTATTCACGAGATGTACATGGAAGCCGAATAGTACAAACCTAAGGGCAGAGAAATAAGTTATGAATATATGCAGTTTTGAACCATTTGAGGTCAACACACCCGGTCTAGCATGGCTTGCCAGACAACACATTGCTCTGTGAATATTTCCTTCAATTTCAAGACTTAATAAATTCAAATTATTTGTAAAGCGAAAACTTTGTTCAAAGGGTTTTTTAACACTGTAAAGGACTATGTTGAGGACGAAAAGGCTTGAGATTGACCTTTTCTAATACGAGCTACAACTGATGTCATTTTGCCTTTTGCTTTTTTTTCAATTTTGCTTTTTATTACATCATTATATATTTTTTTTGTAATTTGACATTGTGTTTATTTTTTACAATTTGAAATTGTAGATTATTTATAATTTAAAATTTGAAAATTTATTTTCATTTAAATAATGTTTGACATAATTATTTACTTCTATCTATAATAATTTTTGGAAATTTATTTAAAACTTCCTATTTCTATCTTATATACATTACACAAAAACATTAATACATTTATGAAATGTAATACATAATCGCAAATAAAGTAATTATTTACTTTGGTGAATGTACATTTTGTAAAATTTATATTTTCATAAATTATTGTGAATGTGAGGACTATTAAGATAAGTTGATTCTTTTTGAGTATTTTCGGCGGCCTATCCAAATGTCCTTTCCATGGTATTGTTCGTCAAGTCGTTGAGCTCTTTAGTAGTCCTGAGTTGAGCTTTACGAATACTGATAAATGCTTGCACTGACTGGATAGGTCCACTCATATCTGTATGGTTGTCATGTGATTTGATCATTACATATTTACTGTACGGACTTTAAAAGAGACTTTGAGTTTGCTTCGGTGTTTCTTCTTAGGATAATCGATTAGGAAACACCGGCTTTTTCTAGTTTAAACTGCCAAAAAAAAATAGATCTGTATAAGTGTTTTTTAAAACCTATTTGCAAAATAAATATTATTTATCATGGAAAAGTCCTGACTCTAGCAAGCACACCTTAAGGGGAGAGTCTTTGACAAACACATCTTACAGTTTTCAAAATTTTCTAAAAATACACCACACAGAATTGCACAAAAAAAATGAAGATTTGCAAACCTATCCCTAATAGTGAGAAAAAAAAAAATTGTGCACATCTATAAAAAACAGCTAAATCAACCTTTTCTATTTACAGGATTTACTAAATTTTATAAATACTTTTTATTTTTCTCGAAGTTAAAGATATACCCACATTTCTAAGAAAAAGAGTTTTGACACACAGTTAGACGGACAAAAAATTAATAAGGATTCCGTTTTCACCGATTGGACTACAGAACCCTGAAAAAAAAAAACATTATTTACTTTATAAAGTTGGATAAAATACTAAATATAAAATACCTACAGCAAATAACAAACCACAGCTAGAGCAAACTCCATATTGCGCAAATATTTTTCTCTATAACAGCACTAAGTAGACTTTCGTGTAGTGTGAATGCGCTCAGTAAAGTAACATTTGTTCAGTGAAAACGTCTATTTGTGCAGGTAGTCTAATAAATCTGGATTATGACCAGCGAGCTTCGAGGTTTAGTCTGCAGCGTCCGATAAATTAGTACGTAAGCTTTCTTTTGGTTTAACGATTAAAAAGCAATGCTGGCTGTTTCGTCAATTTAAGAGAAAAATAAAATAATATGTAGTTTTTAGTCAAGGGTTTTCAATATTTTAGGGTTAAGTACCCAAAGGGTAAAAACGGGACCCTATTACTAAGACTTCGCTGTCTGTCTGTTTGACGCCAGGCTGTATCTCAAGAACCGCGATAGCTAGACAGTTGAAATTTTCACACACACAAATTATGTATTTCTGTTGCCGTTATAACAATAAATAATAAAAACAAAATAAAATAAATATTTAATATTTAATAAATACTCCTATACAACAAACGCGTTTTTTTTTTTGCCCTTTTTCCTCGATGTCAATGTCAATAATGTCAACAGGTAAGCACTTCAAATATTTACAATATCAATACTCAGTTGTATTTTTACTTTAATAATAAAATAAAAATAAAATAAATATTTAAGGGGGTTCTACACAAAAATGCCATTTTTTGTCTATTTTGTTGCTGTTCTGTTGTTTATCCAGTCAATGGTACGGAACCTTTCGTGCGCGAGTTCAATTCGCCCTTGGCCGGTTTTTTAAACTACGCCTGTTTTTATACGTTTTTTTTAGATAAAAAATATGTACCATCGCGGTCGTTTCTGCATGAAATTTTGCTTGTATACTGTGGCGCGGCGCCAAACCAAACCCTTTGAAGTTTTCGTTTCGAGTGCAAGCAAAAATGAACTTAGCGGTAGTCAGACAGAAGGAAGTGTTTTTGATGGTACCAGCATAAAAATTTTGGGAATCATGTAGTGAGATTGTCTTTATCGAATTGTAGTTTCAGGCTCGTATCATAAGACCATTCAAACGGCTTTTATAATTAAAAGTGAATGACCTGAGCGTAGTCAGTAAAAGTCTAACACGCCTACTCGCTCCACCCGAGAGCAGGAGAAGTCACTGGATGATTTCCTACCTCGAAAAATAAAACTTTTTTTTTCTATGTTCTGGTTCTGGGTAAGAGAGGGTGTCCGACTTTTACTGACTTAAACCCCCCCGTGTTCCTAACTCTGTACTTCTTTCGAATAATTTCGCATTTTGGTAATAAATTTTCTTCAATAAAATTGATTAGATTTCGATTTTTAACAAGTACATTTTCCATTCCTCCCTAACTACTACAAAGCACGAAGAACCGCCAAACTTACGAGGCAATGGACAGGGCACATTGCTCGCAGAACATCATGGCCGTTGGGGCCGAAAGGTTCTGAAGGAAGACGCAGTATTAAAAGGCCTCCTATAAGGTGGACCGATGACCTGGGAAGAGTTGCGGGAATCCGATGGATGCGAGATGCACAGGACCGTTCATTGAGGCGACATTTAGGGGAGGCCTATGTCCAACATTGAACGTCTTTTGGCTGATATGATGATGATAATGATGAATTATTACATAACCACCCAGATTAGCCTAAAACTGCAAAAAAATCTGCAATTAAATTGATTAAAAATGTCGGAAATATCGTTAGTGCTGCACATAGGTGACGTGCCACGATTTATGTGGCGGTATCAAATCGTATCCCACCGAAATTGTATTACGATAGATCGGTTAGTGGCTAATACATTTCATGTTTTTTTTTTTTTGTTTACCATGTTTATTGTTGCCAGCGGCTACGCCCGTGATGGTAGATAATTATTCCAAGGGATTTTTTTTTATGGTAGGTAAAATCATCCATTGACATCTCCCGCCCTTGGGTGGAGCGGGAAGTAGTGTCAGACTCTTACTGACTAAAAACCCACCCCGTTCCTTCATTGCCTTAGATACCAGGGCCGAAGCTTCCTTTCAAAAGCAGACCCTTTTTTTTTATGGTAGGTAAAATCATCCAATGACAAATCCCGCCCTTGGGCGGAGCGGGAAGTAGTGTCAGACTCTTACTGACTAAAAACCTACCCCGTTCCTTCGTTGCCTATAGTGCCGGGGCTGAGCCTTCCTTTCAGAAAACGGCCCTTGACCCCAGCAGGCTTCAACCCTGCCTGCCTGCAGCTAGCAGGTTGGGTCTCTACGGTTCGCTGACAACTCCTTGAGGCGCGCGGGAACAGTGCACGCCGTCGACGAGCTACCCATAGATCGCCGTCCGCAAGCCCGCACCTACGTTGGCTGGAAATCAGGATCGGAATCGAAATCTCCGCGGTGGCTGGGGCGTGAGGGCCGTTGCCTCTCGCGTGCGGCCTCCTCCTTTGCTAGCATTACTGTTTCGCAGAAGGAGGCGACCGCTAGACATCCCTCCTCGCTTCGGACCATAGCTCGTACCAGGGCCTGGCTCGAGAGATCGCCGCTGCCGATCGCCCTCACGAGAACACGGCGATGCTTAGCCCAAGCGGGGCACACTTCGACCGTGTGCTCCACCTTGTCCTCCGGGCAGTCCACACAGTGGTTGCACCCGGGCATCGGTTCCGCACGAATCCGGAACAGGAACCTCCCGAACTTGCCGTGTCTGGTGAGAACCTGGGTCATGCGGAAGGTTAGGACGCCGGTCTTTCCAGCCACGCCTCAAAGAGGGGCCTTACCGCCATAATTGATTATACCAAGGGATCATACTCACAGGGTAAAAAGTATCCAATGACCTATTTATGGTCATTGTCTTAATTCTGATTTTGCTTTTTATATCGATGGGTCGTATGTGTAAGGGCCAATGTCGATTGATAACTTTTCAATAGAAGCTTCTGTTGTACATACACCGTTAAATTTTGGTCGTTTTAATCCCGTGGAGGGTCGATTCGGTACATGAAATACTATCGATTTGTAAAGAGAAAATTAAAAAACAAAGTACGAAAATAATTTCTATAAAGCAAACGTCAGCTGAGCGAGGCCAATGAACTATAGGAGTAAGTATGCAACGATCGACAACTACCTACAAGGTCATTGACTCATTTACATAAAGAAATTAATTTCGTATATGCGTATATTAATTCGACTTTTTGAAAAAAAGTACTTTATTTTTTAATTTTTTCTTTACAAATCGATAGTATTTCATGTACCGAATCGATCTTTCGCGGGATTAAAACGACTTAAATTTAACGGTGTATTAGTACAAAAACGTTGTTAAGACGCATATTTTCGTTATTCTAGCTACATTGATTTCTTTGTATCTGTAATAGTTTTTTAATTAATATAGATATAGGTGTATAATATAAAAAAAAAACTATAATGGATACAAATAAAACAATGTAGCTATATAACGAAAATATGTGTCATAACAACTTTTCAATACAGGCATCTACTGAAAAGTTGTAAATTGAAAAGTGGTCAAAGCTTATACATGCATACTCAGAAAAGCAGTCGGGTTTATTAGTTTTTTAAATTACCGTTTTTTATTTTTTATGTTTTTAGTTTTATTTTATTACTATATCACTTTCACAGTAATTACGCATCTAACGACACCTCGCAAACTAAAATCCATCAAGCCGTTCAGGCCGCAGCGCGTGCCAAACATTTGAATTTGGCACTAAAAATCCACAATTTTGTTTTTTTTTTTATTTTGATATACCCAGTGTAACTCTCACAGTAAATACGAATCTAACGACACCTCTCAAGCTAAAATCCATCGAGCTGTTTAGGCTGCAGAGCGTGCCAAACAATTATACACACATACATACATACTCTCGAAAAACATAACCCTCCTTCTGGCGCAGTCGGGTAAAAATAAAGCCATTTTGAAGGACATCGATAACAAACACTGTGACACGAGATTTTTAGGGATTCGTACCACAAAAGGACCAAAACGGAACCCTTATAGGATCAATTTGCTGTCTTGTCTGTCTTTTCAAGGTTGCATAATCTTTTAAAGAGCCGCTGCGGCCCTGGAATTCAAAGAGAAACTGAAAAAACACAAGTGGGTTTTAGTCAGTAAAAGTCTGACACGCCCCCCCCCCCGGTCCACCCAGAACGAGAGCTCTACTAAGAGCGAGAGAAGTTATTTGATGACTTTTCAAATAAAACAACAAAGAAGAAAGAAAGAAAAGAAAGAAAATCAGTTTATTTACACGGAACGACGCAAATAAAAACTAGACAAACATAACATTATATAGGAAAGATATGCGCCACATCCGTGCAAAACGGCCGAACGCTCAGCTTAAAGCTGTGCCCTCATGCACAATGCGATGAGCTCACAGCGCTAGTTTTCAGCGTTGGCCAGTGCTGACAGAAAGACGCCGAACGGTGCAATGTGCAAAAAGATAAAAATAAAATAAAAAATCATAAATGAATTTTAGATAAATAAAATAAAAATAAAGACGAAAGAATAACGAACGACGAAGAAATATATGACAGCTTTCTTTATCCTAATATTTCTGATATTTCAACAGTAAATATGCAGTTACATACGCCAAGACACGCCACAAACATTGGGAAGCAATGTAAAATATAGATATTAAAATTGCAAACAAACAGCAACACTGTCTTTTACGTTCTCTGTGAACACGATTTATGTGCCTTCTTTAAAAGTATGAACCTTAGTAGCCGCCTGTCACACCGTAGTGTAACATTTTGAAATAAATATTTTTATGCTCTGTGTAACATAATTGGTATTTTTTTTTATTGTGTATAGATAAAGAGAAAAAGGTGACTTAAGGTGGCCATTCCTTCTATCGTCAACGTCGAGCATAGTTTAAAAGCTAGTTGCTTCATCTAAAGTAATACAACGCGATGTTTGTTAGAAAGGCAAAAAGAAATGAATGAATGATATGTGGATTATGTTTCTGCACCACCCTAAGGTCGACTGGTAGAAAATGCCTTTGGCATTAAGTCCGCCCTTGTACAGTTTTTTTACTTGTGCAAGAAGTTTAATAAATAAATAAAAAGAAAGAAAAAGCAATTTAATCGAAGCAGTTCGTGTAAATTCGGTAATTCCGTGATTTACACGAACATTTTACAAAACTTATTCCAGGAAATACGTGTTTTTTTTTAAGACCCTTTTTTTATGGTAGGTAAAATTATCCAATGACAAATCCCGCCCTTGGGCGGAGCGGGAAGTAGTGTCAGACTCTTACTGACTAAAAACCTACCCCGTTCCTTCGTAGCCTATCGTGCCGGGGCCGGGCATTCCTTTCGGAAATTAACCCATGACCCCAGTAGGCTTCGACCCTGCCTGCCTGCAGTTAGCAAGCTGGGCCTCTTCGGTGTGCTGACAGCTCCTTGAGGCGCGCGGGAACAGAACGCGCCGTCGACGACTTGGGCTCGGTCCGGTCGTTTACCGGACAATCGGACAGCGTGTTTTTAAGACCCTTAAAAATTTTTGAGAAGATTTGTCACCATATGTGCAATGCTTCTATAGAAGTATTTTTTTTTAATTTTTATTAAATAAGTACATTATGGAGGGCCAAAATTCACGTAAAGTATCAGATTTTTACAGGTCTTTACTGTCGGGGCGAAAGAGGGATTTTATCTAGAAATGCTTTGCGCTAGATTTAAAAGTGAAACGTTTTGGTACTTTAAAATTACGTAGTGACAAATGCTGACTCAGGCTGCGATATTGTGATATTGACAAAAACTTTAAAAAAGAAAGACCATTTTTATTTATTTTGTTGTGTATTGTTAGACTAAAACAAGTCGATTAGTGGGCGCATCCCTATGTCACCGCGTCCCATCGCCCCGCACTAGCGTCTTTGAGAGTCGAAGAGAGAATTTCCCGCTCTTTTGTACGGCGTTATATTTTGAATAGTTTTGGAGTGGTAATTAAATGATTTATGTGTTAAAATAACGTTTATCTTTATTAGTATGAAGTAATTAACCCCTTAAGTTGTATCAATTGTAGAAGAGATTACTATCAGCCATAAAATGGCTCTGTAGTTCTAGCTTAGTTACAGTACGGTCTAAAAGATTTAACACCGATCTTCGAACTTGGCTCGAGCTGAAACGTAATGTAAACATATCGGAACAGTAAACACATCCCACCGTGTTGGATGGTGTTCCATTCCATCGAATATTCGTTTTAAATCGATCCCGATAATCGGTTTAGAAATGCGTTTTCGTGTTATCTGGTTTTGGTGAATATGGGATAACTAAAGGCGTCGGCAAAGTAATAAACAACCTAAACAACTGTGTTGTTTATGGTGATATGATGCAAAATGGTTATGCCCGATCAATAAATTTTTTTTTGTCGTTTTTTTTTTTTGTAAGTAATTGTGCGTCTATTTAGGCAGAATAAATGTGTTTTCTTTCTTTCTTTTTTTTCCTAAAGGATTAATAGGTTTTTTTTAGGTTAGAAATCATTAAACGGAGCCGGAGGGCGTTTCAGACTATTACTGACTAAAACCCATTCCTATGTTCCTTCGTTGCCTTTGTTCCAGGGCCCAGGGGTTCTCTTTCGTACAACCCTGGCGACTTCGACCCTGATCGGCCCCTACAGTTTGCTGACAACTTTTTGAAACGCGCGTGAAACACTACGCGCCGTCAACAGCTCCAGCTTAGTCCGGACGGTAACTGGACAGTCAAACGGCTAGTTACCCATTGCTCGCCGTTCCCAAACCTACGCCTACGGAGGCTGGAAATTGGGATCGGGATCCCGGTGGCTGGGGCGTGAGAGACATTCTTTCACACATGAAGTCAATATACAGCTGCGAGTATGTTTGGAAGAGTCACCATGAAAAGGACCGGGTTTTAGTCAGTCAAAGATTGACAATCTCACCATCCACAATTGGGGAAGATATTTGATGATTCTTGATAGCTAATAGTTTTTAGCTAGGGTATTTAGGTCAAGAGTGAAAAGGTTATTTCCAGGCAAGCGTACACACACCACACTCACAGTGTCCCAAGACGAAATTCTATGACCAATGACAATGATGACATATGGCTCTGAAACGTGGTCGCTTTCAATGGTTCAAACGCTCATCAGAAAGTTACCCAAAGGGCAATGGAAAGGGCTATAGTCGGAGTTTCCTTGCGTAATGACATCAGAAATGAAAATATGCGCAAGAGAACCAAGGTTTCCCACATGGCTCAAAGAATCGCCAAACTTAAGTGGTGGATGGGGATGAAAGGTTGAAGGCACCGGAAGACGCAGCGTTGGAAGGCCTCCCACAAGGTGACCGACCTATGATCTGGTGAGGGTCGCAGAAATCCGATAGAGGTGACACGTACAAAACCGCTCATTATGACGACATTTGGGGGAAGCCTATGTCCAGCAGAGGACCTCTTTCGGCTGATATGGTGATAATGATGCTAAAACATAAACCATCGGCAAACAGAACAAAAAATAATAATTAGAGGGTGTTGTAATCATGAGTGCAATATGAGTCCTCACGCCCAAGCGGCCGCAAAAAAAGACGACTGAACTATGAATATCACGCCCGCTAAACAAATTCTAAAATCTAGACATACGGTGAGTATCCACCGGCGAGTAAACCTTACGTTGTTAAAACCTCTACGGTTCGGACTAAGCATTTCGCCTCGTCGTTTATACCGCATACATCGAAGAACTGGAACATTTGCCTGCTGCAGTCTTCTCGTCCGATTACAATTTAAGAGTCTTCAAGGTTAGAGTGATTAGACTCTTAATAAACTAGTGCGCCTCATCCTCAATGATGAGAGCTCCGCTCCGCTAACCTAACCTAACCAGTCCGTGTCGAAGTGCTCTGTGCACAGGTACAGGACAAAATATGATAATTCTTCATGTTACACTTTAGTAATGTCGAGCTTCAGTGTGCTGCACAAGCGTGCATTCAAACATTCGAACTACAATGAGTCGCAATATAGTTTTATTGCAAAAGCGTTAAGGGCCGGTTGTAGTCGGTTTTTTTTTGTGTGAACTCCACTCGGGACTATTTCCACTTCGTGGACCCAAAACAGCGGTTTTATTTTTGTGAAAAAAAAAAACAACAACTATTCAAGATTTTTGTTTTTGCAAAGCGCTTTTAAATAACAAGCTATATTTTTTTTTGCTTTCAGATATTTCCGTAACGTAATCTTGTAGATATAAACACATATTTTGAAATCGTAAATTAGGGTCAGATTCGCGATAATTTTTTATCGAGCCAACTAATTTAAGTCATGTTTTCATTTTTGCCAAGCGCTTGATCACATAGTTAATTAAAAAAAAAAAATGGTGTTCTGTTTTATATTTGTGGATTTCCAAATGTTTAAAAATGTTTAAAATGAGTAGTACCTGGCCTTAACTGCCTGGCCTGCCTGGCCTTGCACATATATTTTTCGAACTCAGTACAGTTTTCAAATGTTCTCTTCTGTGGTAAAAACATTATTTTTTATTTTTACGATTCATGTCAACATCCTTAAAGTGATTGCATTAAAACTAAGGAGTAGAGAGTAGATCTTACTAAGAACATATTCCTGCACGCATCGGCAACATACACAGTGATACAGCAAAAAACATTCCGTCTACTCACTTCTCTTGACAATAGGTACGTTATACGATTAATAATACCCCTGACTACCATACAGGCTGATAAAATGATGGATATATTGAACTACACCGTTAAATTTTAGTCGTTTACATCCCACGTAGGGTCGATTCGGTACATGAAACACTATCGATGTGTAAAAAGATTAATTAAGTACTTTTTTTTTAAACTCGAATTAATTTACGCATGTACGAAATTAATTTCTTCAAGTAAACGCCAGCTGAGCGATGCCAATGAACCGTAGGTAGTTAGTACGCAACGACCGACAACTACGTACAAGGTCATTGACTTTTTTGAAAATGGCAAAATAATTAGATTATAAATTCTCATTATGAAAAATCGTTTTGTGTACGATAAATCACATCCAAATTCATTAACAGACATTTTATATTCTAATGGCATTTGCAATTTTCCAGTGACATAACATTATACACATTATAATATATTCCTCGTTTCCCAAACCATCCCTTATAAGAAAAGCGATCACTATCCTACGGGATGTCCCTTCATCAATTCAGTACCTCCTCGCCTATATTGAAAGGGTGTCTTACAAAACAGTTTCAATAGCCGTCGGGGGCATTTAGCTAGTTAATCCTGATAACTCGTATTAGGTGTTGATTAGGGTCGTAGTGTATAGGGAACCGTTTAGTGTATAACGGGTTTCTGAGTTAGTTTGAAACGGTGTTGACAGGTTGTTATTTAATCAGTCTGTATATGCTGTATAGTAGCTATACAGCATTATTTTTAGTATAATATGCGAAACCCGAAACACGTGTCTAGTATTTTTATGTAAAAAACCTATGTACTAAATTTCTGCTTATTGTTACCTCTTTGTCCCCATAAATACATGGTCACCGGACCACTCTGGCGACTGAGGGGTTGTTTTGCTCCCGCACCCAGCTGTGCGCTAGTGCCTAATGCCCGGTATGACCTTCCGTGACTTGTCAACACAGGTCACGGAAGGTCATACCGGGCATCAAGCCAACACCTTAAAGGAAGGAAGGTCAACACCTTACTGGGGTGATAGGCTACGAAGGAACGGGGTATATTTTTAATCAGTAAGAGTCTGACACTACTTCCCGCTCCACCCGAGGGCGGGCTTTGTCATTGGATGATTTTACCTACCATACAAAAAAACCTTTTGGATGTGCGAATTTGCTGTGGACTGTAGGTTTAAATAGCGATCTAAGGTTTGTTAACAATATGCAGGTACTGTGCTTGGCGTTTATTAATGGGATAAATATATTAGGAAGGAACACTGACCTTTTGACCTCGAAGGTTCCACGTGGCGCCGGCCGGCGAACCCCGACTTCGTACTTTCAAATCACTGCCAGATCCTGAATTGCACTACACTGCACTATTGTTGAGTCTTTGAATGGTTGGATCACGAAATAGTCAATTTTCTTGTAATTTCGAGCGGGCGATGTTAGCGGAGCGGTCACATTCACAATCGATGCACAAACGTCAATGTCACTTCATTTCTTGAGGTCGTGCGGGGAAGGGAAACGGAAGGAATAGGATTGCTAGGCCAAAAAAATAAATTACAAAAAACAAAATCGCGGATCATAGCAAATTGGCGCAACCATTCCCCCCGGGTTTGAAGGGTTACCTTCAAAGAAAAGAAAAAAAAACAAAAGCGAAACTAAACCCTATTACTAATCTAAACTATCAATACTAGGTAGCGAAACAACTTATAACTAACTATGCCACTACTACTGATTAGGCAGAGGGCAGAGGCGAATAACCGGACGCAGGTACGATCCAGTTGCGGTTTTAACCTTTACGACTCGCGTTATTCCGTTCGAACCCGGAAGAACTTCTTCCACTACACCAAGAGGCCAGTGCAGAGGAGGCGCACTCTCAGTCTTCAGTATCACCACAGTACCGACTGTGACTGGATCTGAAGGAGTGTTCCACTTTTGACGCGACTGCAGCGTATGCAGATAATCTGTCCTCCATCGCTTCCAAAAGGACTGAACTAAGCTATCTAGCAGAGCGTGACGCGGGTGAAGCTTAAAGCAGGGCACACATCTGTGCACTCTAGCGCGTATCAAATTGCGAGCGGAAAGTATCCAGTACTTCTGTCGAAGAATGGACATTAATAAATCGGGACCAGCGTGACAATTCACCTTATGGTGATAATCCACCAACAAATCCAAAACGTGATCCTTGCGTGGTAGGACTACTGGATGCATTTGTTCAAACTCTAACTTAGCATTTCGCAGACGGCCACCGACACGAATGAGTCCGTCTTGCAAAAATGGTTTCAAATGTTGAAGTGCGGGACTACAAGGTTTATGTGATTCTAAACTACGAAATTCTATTGAAAAATAAAATTTCTGCAACTCTCGAAGTACAACTGATTCAGCTCTATCCAAATCAGCTGCGATTATAGAACCACGCGATGGTAATAATCTCAAAAATCTTAGGACGTAAACTACACAGCGTAATAGTCTCGACCAAGACGAGACTCGATTAGACAACAACAAAACAACTGACTCTTCACGCGGAACTGATACTACAAGCGTATGTTTCTTCTCCTCGGGTGGCTCTGAAACAGTAGCGGGGTTAAACGGAGCATTTGGCCACTCGTTAGGAGTGGTATGAAGCCAGGGAGGGCCACAAAACCAAAGCGGATGATTTAAAATTTGCGCAGGAAGCAAACCACGTGAGAGACAATCAGCTGGGTTTTCTGTTCCAGCGACACGGAAAATATTTTCCGGTGACAATTCAGCTTGAATCTTAGCCACCCTATTTGCGACAAACGTGCCCCATCGATGGGGTGAAGAGTGGGCCCAACATAGAGCAACGGTTGAGTCTGAAAACGCTACAATTCTCTCTATATTAATGCGAGGACGACAAGTTTTGACTATAGATGTAATCAATTGAACCAACATAAGAATAGCGCAGAGTTCGAGACGAGCAAGAGAGACAACCTTACGAGGAGATACCTTTGATTTTGCGCTAATGAGGAAAACTGAAATGTTATCGCCATTTTGGACCTGACAGTAAACCACTCCCCCGTAAGCCCTCTCACTGGCGTCTGCGAAACCTACCACATTAACAACAGTGTCTGGTACTATACCAACATGGCGAGGAATCTGTATCTGATCGAGCATTGGAAGCTCTTTCCTATAGCGAGCCCACAACTTAGCAACACTATCAGGAGCGGTGTCGTCCCAATCACAGTTGGAAAGCCAAAGCTCTTTTATAAGCAGCTTTGCATACAAAACGACAGGAGCTACAAAACCCATTATATCCCATATCCGAGCTACACATGCTAGGATAACGCGTTTGGTACAAGTTGGCGGAGTCGAGCTAATTTTAAGACTGAACATATCAGTTGCGGGTGACCAACTTAAACCAAGGATCTTATGCGAATCACTATCATCGAATTCCTTTACCGAAGTCAACCGGTGTGACGGTGGAATCGACTCTAATGTAGCTTGCGAGTTGCTTGTCCATTTCACCAGATCAAATTGACCGGACTTCATGAGGCTGATTACTTGAGCAGCGGTCTCTATAGCCTCTGCTTCACTAGGTACACTGTACACAAAATCGTCCATGTACAATCCGGTTTCAATAGTGGCCCTTGCTTTCGGGTATGTATCACCCTCGTCAGCGGCCAACTGCTTGATAGTGCGAAGAGCGTGAAAGGGACTAGACTTAAGCCCAAAACAAACACGATTGAATTCGTAAACCTTCAAAGGTTCCTGCGGAGAAAATCTATACAAGAAGCGTTGGAATCTACGGTCGCATTCTCTGATTCCAATACTAAGAAACATTTGCCGAATATCGGCAGAGAGCGCAATAGCAAACAAGCGAAAATTTACTATTATTTCAAATAAGTTACCCTGGAGGTTCTGACCACAATACAAGATATCGTTAAGCGATATGCCAGTACTAGTTTTAGCGCTACCATCCATAACCACACGCAGTTTAGTTGTAAGCTTGTCTTCTCTAACAACTCCATGGTGCGGGATGATGTAAAACGGGTAATCACGTGTCTCCTCAGTCTCGGCAGGCGCTGATGAGATATAACCTTTATCTAAATATTCGATCAGCACATCATCATAGGCTTGCTTCAACTTAGGAGACGCCTGCATCTTACGTTCCAAGCATAGAAAGCGTTTTTCTGCGGAGGCACGGGAGCCACCGAGCGAAAAAATATCACCCTTGAAAGGGAGCGCGACAACATAACGACCATCTTTATCACGAGTAGTCGTGCGGGTATAAATCTCCTCAGTGACCTGATCCTCAGGGCTGAGAATAGGCGGGACATTGACCTCTTCAATCTCCCAGAACTTGCGGATGGCAGACTCAAGCGGCGGCTCGACGGTGCAACAGTGCGACACAGTCGAGTAACTATCTAAACAAGCGGGTGCGGAACCAACTATAACAAACCCGAGAACTGTTTCCAGTGCGTGCGGAGCGGGGTACATCGGAAGACCTTGAATTTTACGTGATAACTGGAGATGCGGGAGAATCGAAGCACCGATCAATAGATCGATATCTCCAGGGAAAGCGTAATTTCCGTCGGCTAACTGCAAGTTCTTAAACTCCGTCAGCATGGACGTGTCAACCGGTACCGTGGGCAACCGTTCCGTAATCTTATCTGCGACTAGCGAATCCATTTCAAACGAAATATTACGATTAAAACGTGAACTAAATATTATTTTAATGGAACCGTGAATGGTTGCCTTTAAACCTCCAAAACCTTTCACTTCTGAGCGGGATGACCAATTATTAAAACTAAAACCAAGGCGTTGACAACAATCCCGAGTAATAAAATTACTCTGGGAAGCGCCATCTAGTAGCGCTCGAACGGTGTGCGGTTTGCCAAAGGCATCTACAATGACAACTTGCGCGGTCGCAAGTAAAACGGTAGTGATTTGAGTACCAGCGGCGGAAAGCGAACACAATGTTACGTCGTTTGCACTTGCAGCAGGCCGCGCGTCACAAGCGTCGCGCGTCCGCGCAGGCCGCGGCCGCGATGGCAGCTTACTACTCTCAAAATGTAAGAAGGTATGATGTCTAGCTAGACATTTACGACAGCTAACACCACTGTTACATGACGTAACCAGATGTTTGTCACTTAGACAATTAAAACACAAATTATTAGTGCGGACAAACTTGTAACGATCCCTAGGCGATAATCTCTGAAATTCCGAACACTTGTACAGCTGTGTATGGCTACCCTTACACAGAGAACAGTCAGGTGTTGAGGCGGTATTAACTAGCGTATGTGCAGTCTTGACTGACTTCGATGACGCGTCTATACGGCGATCGGAACCTGTCCTATTCGTGACTTCATGACGTGCCGACGTGCGCTGCAATACCTTAATATGGTCGCGAATAAAAGATTCTAAATCTTTGAACTTAGGTATTTCGTTACCGCGCTGAGTCGTTTCAAACAGACGAACAGTTTCAGGATCTAATTTCTGTAAACCGATATACAAAAACAAAAAGTCACAGAGGTCATTGACCTTTAGGTTCTTTACTGCACGAACAGATGATGCGAAAATATTTAAAAACTTCTCTAAATTATGATCGTTACAAACGGAAAAACTTTTCAAATCGAATAATTGATCTAAATATGCGGTGGCTACTAATCGCTTATCTTCGTATTTTGTTTTTAAAGTGTTCAAAACTAAATTGTAATTTTCAGCGCTAAACGTAATTCCAGCACAGACAGCCTTTGCCTTACCGGTCAATTTTTCTACGAGATAATGCAATCTCTCGTGATCTGTCAGCGATGTGTTCCTATGTATTATATTTTCGAAACTATCTATAAATAAATTCCAATTTCGAATGTCACCATTAAATTCAGGTATTTGAATTGGCGGCAATCGTGGGCGTTCGCGAGGAGGGTTGGATAAACCACTCGCGGGGGGGGGAGTCTCTAAACTCCTAGCAATACGTTTGATACGACAATACAAGTCATCAAAGGACGACAATGCCTGATAACTCACACAATAATCAGGATTTAACTCCAACTCTAAAATGTTTATATTATTAATTGTAGATTCAAAATCCGCGCGCAAACTATCTAAAGTTTCCAACGAACACAAGAAAGCATCTCTAATCGCCAGATCCGAGATTTGCAAAGATTTATCACAAATTGATTGAACACGTGAAAACTGTGAGTCCCTTTTAGCGTATAAAAGCTTTAACTGAACCTTTAAATCAGTACTAACCTTGGTTCCCTTAAGAGACATCTTGTTTTGATATATTCACACTATACACTCAAACAAACACTTAACGAATTATTAAGTAAGCGATAATTATCAGATAACAATATGGTAATATTGTAAACAACAAAGTGAACGGCGAACGAACGGAATAACCTGTCTATATAATCTATGGTTTATCCGTTTCCTACAAATATTCACTCAACAATGAACGGGTATTTTTGAAATGCGTCTACCTACATGCAATTTGTAGGACTTCCGAATGAATTTTGTCAAGAAAAAGAATGCGATCGATTTATATCTACGCTGATATTTACGTAGCTAACTATAATTATGCGGTGCGGTTGACGGCGTAGGTACCGTAATTATCAATGGCTCTTTAACTATACGAGCGAAATAACGTATAGTTGCCTAAATGCCTAGATGCGGGTTTTCTACTATTATATCTAGGTAAACAGGCGCGTTGCGTTTATTCCCTATGGAACAAATACTATATTGCGAAATTACAAGAAAATGATTCACGATCCGGCTCGTAGGACCAAAAATAATGGTTGTGCGAATTTGCTGTGGACTGTAGGTTTAAAAAGCGATCTAAGGTTTGTTAACAATATGCAGATACTGTGCCTGGATGGGACGGACGTATTAGGAGGAACACTGACCTTTTGACCTCGAAGGTTCCACGTGGCGCCGGCCGGCGAACCCCGACTTCGTACTTTCAAATCACTGCCAGGTCTTGTATTGCACTACACTGCACTATTGTTGAGTCTTTGAATGGTTGGATCACGAAATAGTCAATTTTCTTGTAATTTCGAGCGGGCGTTGTTAGCGGAGCGGTCACATTCACAATCGATGCACAAACGTCAATGTCACTTCATTTCTTGAGGTCGTGCGGGGAAGGGAAACGGAAGGAATAGGATTGCTAGGCCAAAAAAATAAATTACAAAAAACAAAATCGCGGATCATAGCAAATTGGCGCAACCACCTTTGTTGACCTTTTTTTAAATATTTTTATAAAAAAATATAACATGGAGGAAACATTATTGGAATCGATTCAGTTACTGATTTTGAACAAACTATATTCAGGTTTCGCATACACGAAAAATAATGTTGTATATTCTGGTTCAGTCTGCAGCGACAGAGCTTCAGCAAAACAGTAATACTAGCAAAGGAGACGGCCGCACGCGTGAGAGAACGAAAATCCTCCACGCACCAGCCGCTAACCCCAACCCCGACAACCAGCTACCGTAATCGTAAGCTTGTGGACGAGCAATAAGTAGCTCGCCGTTCAGCGGATTAAGCTCGTAGTACCCGCTAGGGCTCCGTGGAAATTTCGAAAGAGAAACCTGTAGTCCCCGAAAAGGCTAAGGAGATGAATTATACGATTCTTATGTTGGACTCAGAGCAGACTAGAGCAGTGGTGGCCAAATGGTAACGGCCCCGACTTACAAGTTGTAGGTCGCGGGTTCAAACCCAGCCAGGCGCATTACTTTGTGTAATTTATTTCATTACTACTGATCTCAGAACGGTAAAGGAAAACATCGTGAGGAAACCGGCATGACTTATAACCAAAAAATCGAAGACATGTAACATTCACAAACCCGCACTGAGCCCGCGTGGTGGTACGGACCATTCCTTTTCTTAGAGAGGACGCCTGAGTCCCAGCAGCGGGAACATTAAAAGGCTTATGATAATGATGATGATGATGTTGGAGTCTGGCCCCAAAACTAAACTATCCCCTAAAACATTTAGCTCAAACATCAAGAGCATAAAATATAGCCTAGAATTCTCGTGTGTCACCGAGCGACTTTAGCACTTAGGTCGCCTAGAGTATTCCTAAAAGCATATTCCCTAAATGCATATTGACAATTCAGACGCAAGTGGGGAGACGAATCTGTAAGGCACTCTCCTGTATTGATGCAAAGTGATATATTATTTGGAGAATGCAGCTGTGTTTGAGGGGTGAATGGTTCTAGGAGTACCGATGAAGTGATACTTGTTTGAGTTGCAGGATTGTTTCAAAGTTTTATGACCTTGGAACGTAAAGGGCAATTAAAGGAATATAAGTCGGTTTTTGTCAGTAAAAGTTTTACACCTTCGATCCTTGATTTCCAACCTTAAAAAAAAATACAATGTGACTGTCATAGACACGACCCGTGTCTGAATGTATTGGAGGGGCTTTCCTCACTCGTCTGTCATCAACGTCTAGCATGGTTTAAAAGCTTGTTGTTTCATCTAATGCTGTCCAACGCGATGTTAGATGAATAGGCAACGCGAAAAAAGAGATACATGTAACGCCTAAAAACTCTTCCGTGATTTACCCAAATATTTCATAAAACTTGTTCCAGGAAATACGTGTTTTTTTTTAAACCCTTAAACTTTTCTTTAGATTAAATGTGCAAAGCTTCTATAGAAGTACTTTTTTATATTTTTAACATATGAGCACATTATGCAGGGCCAAAGTTCACGTAAAATAGCTGATTTTCTGAGTTTTTACTGGATTAGTTTTTCACAAAAACATAAATTTATGTTTTTATTTCTATAGAAGCCTAGATAATATTCACAAAATATCAGTGTATCCAAATATATGGAGAAAGATGTGTAATAACATCACAATCGCATACGAGCGGTTGTATGAAAATGTACCGTGGGTTGGCCGGCCTTACTTTTGACTTCTTCCACTCTGGGTGGACCGAGAGTGTCAGACTTTTACTGACTATATGTCTGTTCTTTCAGTTGTCCCTTGCGGTGAAGTATGGCAGTATAGAAAGATGACCTCATTTGTCAAGATAGATAGATAGATAGATGTATTAAGCATACAAACTCAAATACAATTTTCGTATTGCAAATAAATCATTCAAACTGACCCTTCCTCTCGCTTTTTTTATTAAATTAAAAAATAATGAATGATGATAAAATTCCCTGCTATACTATGATTTTTTATTAGATGAAGTAAAGTGACAGCTATAACAATGGTTGTTTGACAGTTGGGCATTGTTATTTGACAGTTAGGCATTGTCCACTGCTGTCACTTTACTTCATCTAATAAAAAATCATAGTTAGATGAAGTAAAGTGACAGCTATAACAATGTTTGTTTGACAGTTGGGCATTGTTATTTGACAGTTGGGCATTGTCCCCTGCTGTCACTTTACTTCATCTAATAAAAAATCATAGTATAGAGTATGTGTTACTAATTGGAACTATAATCTGCGGTTTTTTTTAAATAATGTGTTGGTCGAAATATAGATTTTCACTGGAACAATATCGCAATGATTCGAACATATTTTTTTTTAAAGCTTGCCCCTCTTGTAACTATTACTGTATCGCGATTGCATTTCCTAACATTTAGTTGGCGTTGCCGCCTTAAAAAACAGACGAATTAGTGTATTAGAGGCTATCTAATTTTCCTGTTACTTAGTTATAAAATCAGCCCCTCTAGCCAACGATTGTAACTACAATCGTTTTGTATTGCGCGAACGCTTGGAGTTGGCCACGCCCCCAATTCTATTGTTCTGACGTCAACAAAGGAATTGGGGCCATGGCCAACTCGAACCGTTCTCGCTAAACGAGACGATTGTAAGTTGGCTAGGGGGGCTGAAGTTTGATCACATGGCCAATGTGTGGCTTGAGTTACAATTCCAATTTAAAAATAACAGATGCTTAAAAATTTAACTTACTTTTCTAAGTGTTGCGTCGTAAATCTCGCTGAATCTTCATACTGTGATAATGCTGTACCTGAAACAATCAAACGTGTATTAGCTATCTCTATATATTTTTTATTTTTCACAGTGTTTGTTTTAGATCCAAAAGTTTTCGCGCTTGACTGTTTTTTTATGTAAAGGTGAGAGCGTTAAATTTACGCTACAACCAAAATCGGTAAGGCTTTCTGGTACAAGGTTCATGGCGTAGAAATAAAAGAACTGTACGGTGGTTACCTTACACCTTGTTTGTTACTGTTATGAGTACCGCGCCGCGACCCAGGTTAGGGAATTTGATTAAGTAAAACGATGTTTACTGTTATACGGATTTATTGGTACTAAAGAATTAAATGATAAATGGAACGCGATGCACCGCGTCATGGGTGCAAGCGTCAGCGTTATTACTAAACAATACAAAATGTGCGGGTTTGCTCGTACACCACGTGTACACCTTAGTATCCTAACAAAAAATCACTCCAATTCATTTACACAGATATTTTGACAGGCGACCTCTCAGAATATCATCATGTACCCTCGTCAGGACACAGACATCGGTATTTCGGTCAAGACGTAATCCTGGCTTAAAGGGAACACGGGAAATATTGGAGCAAAGTAGCTTGATTGTTATTTGTGGGTTGTTTGAAATAAAATTCGATTCAGAGTGAAGAGTTTGAATTTATTTTTCTGTTTCTTTGTTTTTCTATTTTAACTCACTTGCACTACATTGATGAAGGCATTTAGCGTTTGTCATAGGGGAAAAAATAGCCAGGCTGAGAGGGTTGGCCACGTCGCATGAATGCACCCGGACAGATGGGCGAAGATTGTCACTCACTGGACGCCTGAGGTCGACCACGGCGAAGGTGGTGTGACGATCTGATTACGTTTGCAGGGCAAATTTGGCCAGAAATTTCCCTAGACTGGGAAGTTTGGAAGGAGAAAGGGGAGGCATTTGCCCAAAAGTGGGACATACAATAGGTTGATAAAAAAAAGTTTCTATATAATTAATAGAATAGAATAAACTTTATTGTACACCAAAATAGTAACAAAAACTTTTAAATAAAATTAAATCTACGGTTACAGTTGCGGTCTTATTTTATCTTGTTTAAAATGTTACAGTACAGATAAAATACGTACGCCTCAAAGAGATTTCAGGAAAATCGTAGTTACCTAGAAGGTCATAGAAAAACGTATGAAAAAGTTACTCGTAAACCTAGAATGCCAAAGGCAACTGATGAAACGTAGTGTGGTTTTAGTTAGAAAAAAGTAAATAAAAACTAAAACCCCACTACGACAATAAAAAAAGATGCTGAAAAGTATGAAACAAGATTTTCAGGATGCTGAAATAAACCAAACATATTTATCCCATATTTATTTGTTAACACATCAGTTTTTGTCCGCTAGAGGACGCCACATCGAATTTTGTGACATGTCAAATCACCTATGTTCGGCAGACAATTACAACGGTTCTAACGATACCTCGTATGTCGAGTTCCGATAAGTAGATTAGGAGCTATGAGGGAACAGATACTTACATACATAGCCTGTCAAAATCATAACCCTCCTTTGGCTTTCTCGTAGTCGGGTAAAAAAGACCGGTTCTCCCTCTCACTCAACCCCAGAGCGAGATAAGTCATTAGAGACATAATATAAAAAAGGCCTTAATAAAAGAACAAAAAACACGTCAAACAGTTTGAATTTATTTTTCTGTTTCTTTGTTTTTCTATTTTAACTCACTTGCACTACATTGATGAAGGCATTTAGCGTTTGTCGTAGGGGAAAAAATAGCCAGGCTGAGAGGGTTGGCCACGTCGCATGAATGCACCCGGACAGATGGGCGAAGATTGTCACTCACTGGACGCCTGAGGTCGACCACGGCGAAGGTGGTGTGACGATCTGATTACGTTTGCAGGGCAAATTTGGCCAGAAATTTCCCTAGACTGGGAAGTTTGGAAGGAGAAAGGGGAGGCATTTGCCCAAAAGTGGGACATACAATAGGTTGATAAAAAAAAGTTTCTATATAATTAATAGAATAGAATAAACTTTATTGTACACCAAAATAGTAACAAAAACTTTTAAATAAACTTAAATCTACGGTTACAGTTGCGGTCTTATTTTATCTTGTTTAAAATGTTACAGTACAGATAAAATACGTACGCCTCAAAGAGATTTCAGGAAAATCGTAGTTACCTAGAAGGTCATAGAAAAACGTATGAAAAAGTTACTCGTAAACCTAGAATGCCAAAGGCAACTGATGAAACGTAGTGTGGTTTTAGTTATAAAAAAGTAAATAAAAACTAAAACCCCACTACGACAATAAAAAAAGATGCTGAAAAGTATGAAACAAGATTTTCAGGATGCTGAAATAAACCAAACATATTTATCTCATATCTATTTGTTAACACATCATTTTTTGTCCGCTAGAGGACGCCACATCGAATTTTGTGACATGTCACGTCACCTATGTTCGGCAGACAATTACAACGGTTCTAACGATACCTCGTATGTCGAGTTCCGATAAGTAGATTAGGAGCTACGAGGGAACAGATACTTACATACATAGCCTGTCAAAATCATAACCCTCCTTTGGCTTTCTCGTAGTCGGGTAAAAAAGACCGGTTCTCCCTCTCACTCAACCCCAGAGCGAGATAAGTCATTAGAGACATAATATAAAAAAGGCCTTAATAAAAGAACAAAAAACCCGTCAACACAACGTTAAATCACGAACATATCGGCAGAAAAAAAAACATGTCCTTACAACCACACACAGAAAACTAACACAATTTCGAGTATCCGAGCAATCGTGGAGCAAACGAAAAAGAATTTTCCTCAAGCAAAATTCCCCGAGGCATTAATCAGGCGTACTTAGTCCGAATCCCGGGATAGCAATAAAACATATCGGCGTTCCGTATTGACAATATAATCCCTGTAATTCCGGAGCAGTCCGATATATCAGTTTAGTTTGACAGTTGGTTTACCCCATGTCAGTTTGGAATCTAGGTATTGTGACACGTGTCTTTTTAGCTTGAGTTGTGGCGAAAATAATTATGGATCATTTATTTTATTTGCGGTTTTATTGGTTGATAAGTAAGACACGGTTTGGCAGGCAAAGGTCTTTATCCGAATTTTAAATTTTTTAAAATCGATGCTCTTTTTATTTCAGTGACAAATATATATATAGGGTGAGTGGTAATTATATGTAGGTAGGTAGGTATGTTCACCTGGTCAAAATGACTGAACTTGGTGATTTTTTTCGCGATTTCAGGTTTGGTACCATAGTAAAAGTTGTTGGTTATCATGACTACAATCACATGTTTAAGTACCGGTTACTAATTACCAGTTAACCTGTATAAAAACCTTTTTGGCCAGTTTTTTTTTGTGAGGTTTGTGGCTATTTTTTACGTCGTGGTACGAGAGATCCAGACAGGAGCTTTAGTTTACCAAACTGTTTCTTAGTCTTTAGGTTTATAGGCGGCCGGGCGGCAAGCTACCCATTGCTCGTCATCCGTAAGCCTGTGCCGTCAGAGGCCGGGGATCGCCCTGAGACTCCCGACGCCCGAGGCGTTTCAAGTGTTTCTTTATGTTTGCAGTGGCTTGTCCTTGGCTAGCACAACCGCTTCGCAGGAGGAGGTGACCAACTCCTATTCTCTCTTACTTCAGACCATGGCCTAAAACAGGGCCCGGAGAGAGAGGTCACTGCCGCCACGAGAATATGGCGGAAAAAGAAAGAGGGAAAGAAACAAAAAATATTTTAACGAGCATAGAAACACACAATGTAGAAACAACATATAGACATTTAAAATTATAAAAAATAATTTTAAAGTCTATAATTATGTTATAAGGAAACTAACAATGTGTGTCTCACGGCCCAAGCGGGACACACCTATACCGCTCGCTCCACCGTATCCTCCACGTGTTTATAAGGCTATTATACACCGTTAAATTTAAGTCGTTTTAATCCCGCGGAGGGTCGATTCGGTACATGAAACACAATCAATTTGTAAAGATAAAATTAAAGAAAAAAGTACTTTTTTTCTAAAACTCGAGTTAATATACGCATGTACGAAATTAATTTCTTTAAGTAAACAAGTCAATGACCTTGCGTACTAACTACCTACAGGTCATTGGCCTCGCTCAGCTGACTTTTTAATTCGAGTTTAAAAAAAGTACCATATTTTTAATTTTCTCTTTACAAATCGATAGTTTACATGTACCGAATCGACCCTCCGCGGGATTAAAACGACTAAAATTTAACGGTGTATAACTACTTAGCTCTAAAATTATAACCGTCAGATTTGTAAACTACTCGGTGTAACTGAAATAGATTTGAATGACAGTAGGGGCCGTCTTGTCTTTCAATATTATTACTCAACCTATTGAATAGTTTATCAAAAGGGCGCAGTCGCAAACGCGTCGCCGTTGATAATTGTGGTGAATACGTCTCTAACCTTCGTACCTATAACATTGTAGTTGTGTACCAAAGGTTAAGAGGATTTGGTTTGATGCTCCTAATTTAATCCGTCCGTCTTGGTTTCATTATCTGGAGCAGAAATTATACGTTGAAAACGGATTGAACCATATCGATTATCTGACCATGTGTAACGCCTACTGCCACTCAAGCATCGTTTACATTTGACTGGCCTGTTTGTCTTGTGGTTAGTGTCCCTGACTGCTATGCCGGAGATCGTGGGTTCGATTCCAACCCAGGTGGGTTGGTTTGTGTGACGAGCACGAGCATTTGTTCTGCGTCTGGTTGTATTTTATTTAGAAATATATGTTTATCAGTTGTCTAGTACTCATAACACAACCTCTGCTTAGCTTGAGACTAGACGGCGTTGTGTGTAAGTTGTGGAAAATTATTATTATTATATGTCCATATATCTCAGAACCCTGAGGTCCTGGACCTTTGGAAGTCGAACAAAGAGCCGTAACCAACTCGCAGAGGCCCTTTAGACAATTTTAATGGAAGGTGGTACCGACAATTATCCCTGTACGCGCAATGCTAGTGTATCCAAGGACAACCCCCGATCGGTGAAAACTATTGTTACATATGGAAAACAAAGATAATAGAGCTATGGTTTTTGGAGTCTTAAGTGTACTTGTTATTATGGACTATGTTACTCGTAAAACTATACCAATATTTTATTATATTTTTTTTTTTTTTTTTTCTTATTACATGGTTTTGCGGACATCTCCTTGAGGAGCGCAAGGAAGACTATGCGCCGATGATGACTTGGGCTCGGTCAGATCGAGCTACCCATTGCGCATGAAGCTCTTAAAATGCGATTTTGACTCACAGTCGACGTATTTAAATTTAATAGAAATAGAAAACACTGATTCATTAAATTTTCACAAAGATTATAAAATTCCACGAGCACATTACTTTGCCTTTGAAGTACTTATTATGAAAGATTGTTTATAAATACACAAAATAAATATAATTTGCTCAAACACTTTTCATAAAGAACGCTTTGGAGTTCGTTTGATGTCGGTGGCGATAATAAAAGTTCTTTAGACTCGTGTGTAAGCGAATTATTATTATTTACTTTTCTTTTTTTTTTGAAAGCAATTTTTTTTTTTGTAATTTCAAGCCGTAGTCTGTGTTTCTTGATAGCTTTAAGTCAAGAGTAAATAAGTTACTTCTAGGCAAGAGTGCTCCATCATCGACCACATCACCAGTTTCCATCAGGTGATATACACCACTATTTTTTAATTACGGCAAATACTTAAAGGGCTTATTAGAAAAGGTCTTGTTATTATTTAAGTAAAGTCTCAATAAATAATATTCATAAACGGTAAAGTTAGAGCGTTTGTTTATATCCTTAAATCTCACTCAATTTATGGAAACATTGTACAGGTTATTGTTTATGAATGAAAGGATGTCACTAAAAATGTAAAAACACTGAGCTTACTATTTTCTAGTAGTAGTTTTTATGAATGATGATTCAATTATGAATTTATCAATAATGAAAAATTTTCGTGGACAATTTTGGGATTTCGTTTTGTTTGCTTTTGACTACACAAATATGATCAGTAACGAGTACTGATTGAGCCCCATTTTTTTGTGCACTAATTAAAAAATAGGGGTGTATAATGATTAAATGTTACAGGCAACTATTATGTATGTATAACACTCATAGGGGTTTGACGCTGATAGTTGAAATACAGGCTCTATACACCGTTAAATTTTGGTCATTTTAATCCTGCGGAGGGTCGATTCGGTACATGAAACACTATCGATTTGTAAAGAGAAAATTAAAAAATAAAGTACTTTTTTCTAAAACTCGAATTAATTTACGCATATACGAAATTAATTTCTTTTACTAAACGTCAGCTGAGCGAGGTCAATGAACTGTTGGTAGTTACTACGCAACTACCGATAACTACCTACAAGGTCATTGACTCGTTTACTTATAGAAATTAATTTCATACGTGCTTAATTCGAGTTTTATAAAAAACGTTCTTTATTTTTAAAATTTATCTTTATAAATCGATAGTGTTTCATGTACCAAATCGACCCTCTGCGGGATTAAAACGACCAAAATTTAACGGTGTATACTGACCAAAATTGGCCTATAAACATATTTTGTAACTTATGTCTATTTTTTTCTAAATAAACATTATTATAATTTTTATCATTTTATTTATCTTAGGACCCTAAGGTCCTCGACTTTTGGAAGGCGTACGAGGAGCCTAAACCAACTCGCAGAGGCCCTTTAAACACTTTTAATGAAATGTGATACCATACCAGGTGTTAGTATTAGTATTAATATAATGGTCAAACGCAAGCCCACCTATAAATAAAATTTCAACTCAATCGGTTGAAGATATCCGCTTCAAAATTGAGTTGCAAGATTTGAGCCGAACATACATAGTTACATTGTACCCGTAAATTTAGATTTATATACAGTTTGTGTAAATTTTTTGTGTACAATAAAGTTTTATTCTATACTACATACAGTGCAAGCTAATAGAAAACTTGTAAAAAACAAAGATTTTTTAATTATGCTCAGACAAATCAAACTTCACTTGTTCATTTTAACAAATGGAAACACAGACATCAAAGCGATCTTATAACGGTTCCATTTTTGCCAAATAAAGTTCGGAACCATAAAAAAATTACATCATGCTTCTCAGAAGCACTGCTAACTTTGTTATTCCGCTTACACCTTGACAAGTCCCCAATGACAGATTATTACACCCATTTCGAAAGTTTCCCCGTGTAGGGTTCGATAAAACTCTGAAAAAATCCCTAACCCTAAATCTAGCTTACGAAATTATGATTGATTGACCTCATTTCTCACACTCTTCCACAAACTCACAAACACCGATCAATCATTCAGACATCCAATTAATTTTGTATTTAAATATATCGTGAAATATTCGAAAAATGTTATAACACTATTAAGGCATATAGTCCCTCGAACATCTGGCCGGAGTTAAATGCACACATACTCGTAATGCTACCATGGCGGTAGTGGGCACGCCACGATCGAGGCGGTAAGGCCCCTCTTTGAGGCGTGGCTGGAAAGGCCCCACGGCATCGTCACCTTCCGTTTGGCGCAGGTGCTGACCGAACACGGCAAGTTCGGTCCGTACCTGTACAAGATTCGTGCGGAGACGACGCCCGGGTGTCGCCACTGTGCGGACCGCCCGGTGGACACGGTGGAGCACACAGTCGAGGTGTGCTCCGCTTGGGAAGAGCATCGCCGTGTCCTCGGGCGATCGGCGGCGATCTCTCGCGCCGGGGCTTGGTTCAAGCCATGCTCCGGAGCAAGGAAGAGTGGCAGGCGGTCGCCTCCTTTTGCGAAGCAGTAATGCTAGCAAAGGAGGAGGCCGACCGCATCAGGCAACGGCTCACACGCCGCCGCCGCCGCCAGGTTTCCGATCCCGATTTCCGGCCACCGTAGGCGCGGGCTCGCGGACGGTGAGCAATGGGTAGCTCGCTGTCCGTCCGTCCGGTAACAGGCCGGTCCGAGCTCAGGTCGTCTACGGTGCGCACCGTTCCCGCGCGCCTCAAGGAGTTGTCAGCAAACTGGAGGGGTCCAGCAGGGCCGAAGCCTACTGGGGCCAAAGGTTATGCGAGAGTGTCACCACGGGCCCCGGGACAAAGGCAAGGAATGGAAAGGTAGGTTTTTAGTCAGTAAAAGTCTGACACTATTTCCCGCCCCACCCAAGGGCGGGATTTGTCATATGATGATTTTACCTACCCAAAAAAAAAAAAAACCATGGCGGTAGTGGTCGCCTCCTTCTGCGAAGCAGTAATGCTAGCAAAGGAGGAAGCCAACCGCAACAGGCTACGGCGCACACGCCGCCGCCGCCACCGGGATTCCGAACCCGTAGGCGCGGGCTCGCGGACGGCGGGCAATAGATAGCTCGCTGTCCGTCCGTCCGGTGACAAACTGGTCCGAGCTCAGGTCGTTTACCGTGCGCACTGTTCCCGCGCGCCTCAAGGAGTTGTCAGCGAACTGTAGGGCCCCAGCAGGGCCGAAGCCTACTGGGGCCAAAGGTTAAGTGAAAATGTTACCCGGGGCGCTGGTACAAAGGCAATGAATAGCAAGCAGGGTAGGTTTTTTAGTCAGTAAGAGTCTGACACTATTTCCCGTCCCACCCAAGGGCGGGATTTGTTACCAATTGGATGATTTTACCTACCATAAAAAAAGCCACCATAGTAGACGGTAGTATGAGATGTGTGCATTTAATTCCGGCCAGTTGCACCAAAATAGAGCCCTGCTGACCATTAAATATATTTTTTTTTTTTGCAATAATATATTGATTATTTACATATGCTATCTAAATCTTTTTTGAGGCGCGTGTGAAACAATAGGCGCCGTTGACGACTTGGGCCCAGTCCGGTCAGTTACTGGACGGCTGGACGGCGACCTACCCATCGCTCAGCGTCTGCAAGCCCGCGTCTACCGTGGCTGGTAGTCGGGATCAAAATTTCTGTGGCTGGGGCGTGAGGACGTTCGTTCCTTCACGCATGCGGCTTCCTCCTTCGCTAGTATTACTGCTTCGCAGAAGGGGGCGACCAACTGCCTTGCCTGCTCGCTGTATTTGTGAAGTATAGAATGAAATTAGGTTGAATTAATATAAATTCAAATAAGTACAACTACTTCTGTCATACAATTTTGGCAAAGAAACTTAAGTTCTTGTAAAAACCGTAGACTTTCGTAGACCTTCGTAGCGTCGTAGCACCGTAGCACTTTCGTAGACATGTTAGGAATGCTATTTTATGTATGAAAATATATTATGAAATTTTGACGATGCAAACGATGTTATATAAAAGACTGTTTTAAAGAGAATTCTTAATTTTATTCTTGAGTAAACTGTTGAAGGTTTTATTATTAAATACTGGTATAAAATTTTTAGTTTACAGCTTGCTGTTATTATTAAAATGACTAAGAATGAGATGAAATTGTGTGAAAGTAAAATAAATTTTCCTTTATAAATATAGATCTTATGTATATAAAGAGGTTTTTCATTCAAAAAGTAAATAATCATGTACTGAAACTGTGTTCCACGGGATTAAAACGACCAACATTTAACGGTGTGTAGGGCGACTAGTAATTAGTGGCCGATACTTAAACACGTGATTGTAGCCATGATAACAAACAACTTTTACTATGGGACCAAACCTGAAATCACGAAAAGAATCTGCTGGTCTGTACATTTATGTTCGCCTAACTGGGTAAAATGTACTGAACTTGCAAATTTTTTTCAAACGACTGGTCCCGTACGCCTCGCATCTATCGGAATCACATAAAAAATGAAGATATCCGCAGCAGAACTAGGAAGGCAGGGCACATTGCTTGCAAAACAGTGTGTAATCGTGTATGTTTTAGGTATTTTTTTATTTACATTAACTTCCTATTTCTATCTTATATACATTACACAAAAAAATTAATTATATACACTAAAGGCTATTCCTCACTAAAATATGGCATCAAAAAACTCCTCCGCATCGCTGTCGACTGAAAGTGTGCTCAAAAGGCTGGCGGCATTGCCACGTTGAATGGCAATGCTTAATCTCTGACCGAAGTAAAAGCCAGCCCTTGGGTCACGCGAAGTGTCAACTAAGCATTTGGTCTTTAAAAAGCGTATGAGCACTCGGGCCCCACGGTCCAAGAGTTTCAACCCCAAACGGCTCAAAAATATAACTGCCGGCGAGGTTGCTATATTTCCGCCGCTTGAGGTTCTCCGCTGCCGCAGCGGCAGCACCAGCACAGCACGATGAGCTAGGAAGATAGGATGGCGCAAGGGTGTCGACCTAGGTAGCGTCCCACACTAAAGGTCTACCCATGTTCCACGGAAATAAAGACATACCATCCGGTCTCTTACCATCGTCGCGTGCCAGGCGACAGTCAAGTATATAAACCAGTACTTGACTGTCATCCCACCTGATGGTTAGTTAGGGCCTAGGGTTAGGCGAAAGTGAAACCCGGGGCCCTGGAACAAAGGCAATGAAGGAACAGGGTAGGTTTTTAGTCGGTAAGAGTATGACACTATCTCCCGCCCCGCCCAAGGGTGGGACTTGTCATTGGATGATTTTTACCTGATGGTAAGCAATAATGCAATCTTTGATGGTGAGGCACACTAGTTTATTAACAGCCTAATATTCACTCTATCCTTGAAGACGCCTAAATTATAATCGGATGGGAAGACCGCAACAGACAAACTGTTCCGGTTTTTTGATGTACGTGGTATAGACGACGAGTCAAAACGCTTAATTATAATTTTATAAATATTTTTTTTATTACTGCAGATTAACTCAAACCTCAGGATAACACTGTTGTAAAATTCAATGACGCAAAACTTGAAGATACAAAAACTAGAATCAAACACAAACAACTTAAAAAGATTGGGGTCTCTATATTATTCTTTAGAGAATACCAAAAATAAAACACAAAATATCACAAAACACACACATTCCATCCCATTTCTTGTTCAAACAATCACTTACTTAAAACAAATAAAAAGGAGCGCACTTAAATAAACCCTATCAAACACAGAGGGATCAAAGAAACAACTACTCAAGAATATTAAGATGTATGTATTTGTATAAATAACTATGATTCACCAGAGGCCCCTTGTAAATCCTCTCTCAATCACAATCAAGTAGCTTGTTTTATTTACTGGGAAATAAACGTATATGTTATTCACCATATGTAAAAGTCAGTGTGTGATGTGTGGTTTAAGTGATGAGCGGGGAGAGGGGACATTTGTGCCTTTACGTGTAAAATTTATGGCTGACAAGAGCTTAAAGTAACGCATGTAATGTAACTTAGTATGTATTTTATCAATTGTGTCATATTGTATACAAACTATGTACAGTCACCAGCACGTCAATCTATCCCAATCTGTCAAATTTTACCAATCGAACATTAACCTTCCAGCATTGTGATAAGGTTGAAAATCTATTAAAAAAAATTGACAGATTGAGGTAGGTTGATGTGCTGGCGTCTGTACCTACGGAGCTTTTGTTGAGGTTAAATATTTATGACATAGTAAGTATTTTATCGATTCAGTACATGAAACACTATCGATTTGTAAAGATAAAATTAACAAATAAAGCCTTTTTTTAAACTCGAATTAATTTAAGCATGTACGAAATTAATTTCTTTAAGTAAACTTCAGCTAGGCGAGTTCAATGACCTGTAGGTAGTTAGTAAACAACGTCCAACAACTACCAACAAGGTCATTGACTCGTTTGCTTAAAGAAATGAATTTCGTACATACGTATATTAATTCGAGTTTTAGAAAAAAAGTATTTTACAAATCGTCAATTTTAAACTAGATAAGACCGGTTAAAGAGATGTCAGTATCTGAAGGAACTGTAGATTTTAGTTGATTAAAATCTAACCCTGCTCTACCCAAGAGCGCAAGAAGTGATAAGAAGATTTCCCACTAACCAAAAAAAAAACAAACTTAGCTAATAAGGTAATTTAAATGAAAGCATGTAATAATATGCCTCTTATGTCTTTAAACCACGCTAAAACAATTGCTCTGGCAGCAGGCCGCGCCTCACACACACCTCTGATACATAATTCAGAAGCACGTCTACCACCTAATGTATTAGAACCATTGCTAAATATTTATATGTTATCCTCCAATCTACTAATGAATTTTAGTGCATTGGAGTAATTGTGTGTATCAAACTTGAGTTCATATTTTATTCAGAGTAATTTGTTTGAATTATTCTGGGAAAATGTGTGTGTTTTAGATTATTTTGTTGTTTCTATTTTTAATGGCATCTGGTTTTGTTGGAAGCCGATTCAAATATGGTTGGGGAAATGCTTAGTAGATTGAATGTTGGTTTTTAATGGTTTTGAAAAGTGTATTTGAAGTAGTTTCAATTTGAACGCAATCTTTTAGTTTGACTAAAACCCACGCAAGCAATCTTTTAGTCTCTTTGACTAGATCCCACTCCTATGTTCCTTTCTTTACCTAGCATCCAGGGACCCTGAGGTTCCTTTTGGAACAACTCATGGCAAGTAGTGCTCTATAGTTTTAATTTCGAAGCAGACTTGAGTTTTTGATATTAACTTCAGTTTCATACTACGTACATATATGTATATCGATGTTCTTGAAGAATGTGATGTGATGAAGAGGAATTAAACGCATGTTACTAAAAAAGTTATGAGTATACAAATGTGAATGGAAGTGATCCAATAAAAAAAAATGAATGATGTGTCTGAATTTAACATTGTATTACTGTTAACTGATCAAAAGCTGACATCGTATTAACTATAAAGCTGAATCTGACATGTTATTATTTATTGATCGAAATCTGACATTGTAAGCATTGGTCATTGAACTGAATATGACTTATAAACTATTATTACTTTATTTTTTTTTAATTCCAAAATTGTAACTTTGTAACTATGGGAATTTCAAGCCTGAAATAAATAAATTTATTATTCATTATCATCAACCTTTTAATGTTGGGACTCAGGCATCCCTCTCTAAATTTATTATTATTATAGAAGAAAAGTGAGTTAGTGATAGCGTGACGGTGACAGAACAGAATGGAAGAAAAAAACGTGTTAGACCGACAGACAAACAGACACAGACAGACAGACGGACAACAAAGTGATCCAATGAGGGTTCTATTTTTTCTTTTTGAGTTACGTAACCCTAAAAAACTTGCTAAGTACACCTCAAAGGTTTTTTTTTATGGTAGTTAAAAGGTAAAAACATCAAATAACAAATCCCGCCCTTGAGTTGGGCGGAAGATAGTGTCAGACTCTTACTGACTAAAAACGTACCCTGTTCCATTCACCGCCTCTGATCCAGGGCCCCGGGGTTCATTTTCGCCTAACCCTTGGCCCCAGTAGGCTTCGGCTCTACTGGGCCCCTACAGACCTCAAAGGTGGCATGTAAACGTGTGCATGATGATTATCTCTTTCAAATTTTTGAATCATTATATCTCAAAAACGATGGTAAACTCTTAGGTAAAATAGGATATTTTTGTAGATAAATATCTGATCTGTAATTTTTGTCTAGGTTATTTTATGATAAAACTTAGTGCTCGTTCATGGAGACGCGGCGCGTTGGGCGGTCCGTTGTACATTGCCATATGTTTGTATTTGTGCGAGCGATGACACTGCCGGCTACTGCAATGTACGACGGACCATCCAACGCGCCAAGCAACGCGCCGCGTCTCCGTAAACATACCCTTATCGTTATGCTGAAAATCGCAAAAAAATAGTTTTTCATGACTTTTGACCCCAAGTATTTTTTTCCAGGTTTTGGATTGATGACGAATTTTAGATTTCAGTTATGATGGTGTTTTGAATAATCCTAATAATTTTCAGCTGGGTGGGAATTATTGTAACCTCCGATGTCTAAATTGACTGGACTATACAGTCGAACGTACAATGCATACTTTTTGAAACCTTTAAAAAATATACTTTTATATATATATTCCACAACTATCACACAACGCCGCCTAGTCTCAAGCTAAGCAGAGCTTGTGTTATGGGTACTAGACAACTGATAAACATACTTCTATATTTCTAAATAAATAAAAATTATAGATAAATTACACCCAGACACAGAACAAATGATCGTGATCATCACACAAACATTTGTCCTGGGTGGGAATCGAACCCAGGACCTCCGGCATAGCAGTCAGGGTCACTAACCACAAGACCAACAGGCCAGTCAAATCCGAAACCTGGAAACTATTTCAATACAGTAATAATATTCGCAAACACAGGAAGTGTTGAATAAAATACTATTATTACAAGCAACTCTCTCTTCCTAAACTCACACCATCTAACAAGTTGCAGTATAAAATCATAAAGCGTCTGCCTGCAGAGAACTTTACCGAAACTTATCTTTTGTTCTGCGAGACAATGTCTTATCACGAGATGTTTACACCAAGTTTGCTATTATCAAAACTTGGTAACTTGACATTCTTAGCGCTGTTTTGTTTGTCCTGTCTTATTGTGTGAGCGGTGTAAATGTTAAGACGTGTACAGAGTCGTGCAAAAATATGTACACTTATAAAACAAAGTCCAAAGAAACGAATGAAAGATATAAAATTTATTACTAAGCTCTCTTGGGACGTGCATATAGCTGATGTTAGTAAGAGGGTCTTCTACTTTTTTCAGTCCCTTAAACGGTCAAAAATTTCTACCATTTAATACTAAGGTCATTCTTGCGCAATCTCTTCTTCTACCACTTATAGACTATACGGATGTCCGTTTTCTAGATGCTACGGAGGTTCTCCTTAACAAACTCGAGCGATTGCAGAACTTGTGTATCCGCTTCATTTTTGGCCTTCGAAAATACGATCATGTGTCGGAGTTTCGGGCCAGATCGAAGTGGCTGCCAATTCGGCGTCGGCGTGATACCCATATCCTATCCCTTCTCTACACTATCTTGCACAATCCGAACTCTCCTCAGTACCGTCGTGAACGCTTTGAGTACTTCGTCCCGAGAGCTACACCCTGTCGCACTGCAAATTCTCTTCTTCTTCGTACTCCATTTCACACTTCCAGCCGTTATGATGGCTCCTTCTCTGTTACTGCAGTGCGTCTTTGGAACTCTTTCCCACACTCCATACGTGACAGCCCTTCTCTGGAGATCTTCAAGAGGAAAATTAAAAGAGCTTTTTCTTTTTCAATGACATGGTATTTATATATGTATGTATATATAAGTAGCTTTTTTATTTATGTATTTTTATGTATTATTCAATTCCTGTTTTTTTATTTTAAAATTGTACACAGGATCTTACCCTCTAATGTGATCTCTCTCTATCACTCAATGGTTTGCTGGAAGAAAACTCAACTTTGAGTTATGCTCGCCTTTGTACATAAATTTTGTAATGCACTTTGTTATATGTTGTTTTGGTGTACAATAAAGAATTAAGAATTAAGAAATCAATTCCGAAGCCCGCCATTTGATTATGAAAACTTTGACTTTGAAGACTTTGACGTTGAAGAATTTGACTTTGAAGTATAACACAATCGCTTTCCACATCTGTCTACATATTCCATAACTCCTTCTAAACTAAGCGTCGGATTTTAATACAGTTTTCACTAGCAGTGAGAGCCATAAACGGTTTATGTGTTTATTGGACCCGTGCAAAACCGGGGCGGGTCGAGTTTAATTAATAAACTAATTTCTGCCAGCCACGTCGCCCGCATTATAGTAGAAAATATAATGTGTATGTATCACTCTGTGATAAAATACCTATTGTACCGGTGATTTAATTTTTAAAATCGGTCCAGTAGTTTTCGTGTTTATTAATCATAAACAAAATACAAGAATAAAAAAATATAAAAATACAAATCTTTCGTTTTGGTTGGGGTGCAGTGCTAGCCCAGTGAAAACAGCACGACATACGAAGCGTAGGTGGCAAGTTCGACCCCAGCCAAGCGACAATGCACCTGGCTGAGTTTGAACCCGCGACATACAACTTTAATTTAGTTCTTTATTTGATATAAACAAGTGCTGACTGCGATCCCACCTGATGGTAAGCAGTGATGCAATCGTTGATGGCGAGTCGCACTAGTTTATAAAGAGCTTATTTACTCTAGCCTTGAAGAAACCCAAATTATAATCGGTTGAAAAGACCGCAGCAGGCAAATAGTTCCAGTCTTTCGATGTGTGCGGTATAAACGACGACGCCTAGTCCGGACCGTAGACGCTTCAGCAACGTAAGGATGGATACTAGCTATACGAAATTCATCAAAGTCACTGGGCCACATCCACTCTATTCGCAATGAGCCCGCGCGGTGGGTTATGTCTCATTTTTTCTCCTTCAGAGGATGCCTAAGTCCCAGCAGTGAGAACATTATAAGGCCGATTATGCTCTGATAAAGGAGTAAAGTCCCAGAGAATCTTAACGAACCATTTATACACACCGTACAGCCACAACCATTAAGCCAACAGACTGTGTATATGAACTTAGCTACCAATATGTGCATATGTGTGTATGTATATTCATATACATATATCTATGTAGTCAGGTGCGCAGCTGCAGCGAACAGATTCGGCCAACTAAATCCGATTGTATTTGCCTAATTCCCATTCCATATGCAGGTGTACACATAAATGTAGGGTTGTAGGTATTATAATATTAAATTGACGAGTAAGCTTGTTATTACAAATGGCAGTTTTGATGGTCACAATAACAAAATTCTAATACTTATCACCACTTTCATTCCCCCTCCTCCTTACGTCGTATTCCTCAATACTGAGAGTCATGACCACCCTGCTTCATCACTTTCGCTCTTAAGATGTTCTTCCATCTATTTCTATCTCTGGCGGAGTAAAGGGCCTCATATACCGTGGAGTCAAGAGCGGTTCAGATCTGGTCGGATCAGCGTATTAGGCTGCATCCTCGAGGCCTTTTACCATCAATTTTACTGGTAATGAGGTTTTCGAGGTTGCCACCGTATTTCTTTGCAATGTGACCGAAGTATTGCATAATCTTGTGAAGACAACGACAACCGTGAGAAGATCTTTAGTTCTCGCAATATGGATTCATTGGTCTGAAATGCTGTCCAAAGGATACGGAACATTTTCCTCCGGGACCACATCTTAAAGGCGTCAGTACGTTTGCGACCTGCAGCTTTCAGCCACTTTAATTAAACACTAAACATAGGTGTGGTTTTAGTCAGTAAAATTCCGACATGCCTTCTTGCTCCACCCTAGAGCGAGATAAGTCATTAGATGATTTCTTAATTTAAAAAAGGCATATGTTGTACTTTTGGGGTCGACTTCCAAACTAATCGATAACAGCTGATTTAAGTATTTTGCATAGAGCGATTGCCAATCTGATCCTCAGCTTAGTCGCAAAGCAACATTTTAGCACTTAAGTTATTTCATTTCTCATCATCGTGGTAAATTTATTACAATTTCTTCTTGAGCGTGACAAATCTTTTTACATTTGTCACGCTCAAGAAGAGATTCAAGAAGAAAACATGGTTTTGCAACACATCTTACCAGTTTTAGGGGTACCTTTGATAAATACTGGATTAAGGCATTTTTGTTGTAGCATTAATACAGTACGTAGTTTGTTCCTTAATTGAGCTTCATGACATCTGACAAATGCTATCACAGTTTGAACAGGTCCACTCAAATCTGTGTGGTCCTTTCCTCAAAAGACAAAAATGGAATGGGAATGGAATTCCCTGCCGGAGTCCGTGTTTCTGTGTATCGTAAAACTAAACTCGGCAATTGTTGCTTGACCTTCGGAAGTCGATCCGTACAGGTGTAATTGATGACGGTAGCGATTTGAGTAAAGAAATCGCTTTGTTTTATATCAAAACCACAATTCGAATTAGGAATGGCGATTCTTCCTAAAGTAGATAGATTTTTGAATCGATTAGAATCAAAGTGTGATACTTGTAAAAATCGATTGAAAAACAAATCAAGTTCTAGGTACCGATTTTTTAAAGATCGATGAGTTGGTTTCGGTGTGAAGACTTAGTCCTAAAAAGCACGGTACAGGCGATTCTACAATGCACATTTATTTCATGACTGTTAAGTAATCGAGTGTAAAACATTCACGTAAAAATTGCTTAGACGAAAATAGGTTCCTTAAACGTTTTGAAATAATAATATGGTTGCATTGCGCAACAAAAAAAACAATAACAATCTTGATTCGAAATTAATTCACAAAATAGATCTACTGTTTAAAATCGATTATCAAAATCGATTTTCTTGTGATGTATAAAATCGATTCTTCGATTAATCGATTGATCCCTATTTTGAATACAGTTTCATTGCCATTCGTAGGACTACATCAACAGCATCCAAAATCTTTTTCTGCTCCTTTTAGAGCAGTGAAACAAATGGCAACAGTAAAGTACCTACGCCAACTTTTTGTCCACAACCCAACATAACATAAGAGCAGTTTTTTGCTCATCCGTCAACAAAAAACGGTAGAAAACAAGTTTATGACGTCCGTTAGTAGCTCATACGAACTTCTGTACAGTGACACAAATATGATGGAGAAGGTCCATCTTGGAAACCAAGTATTCTGTCCTCTGGTCAAGTACCTAGTCTGCTTACCATCAGATTTTTTTTTATGGTGGGTAAAATCATCCAATGACAGATCACGCCCTTGGTTGGGGCGGGAAATAGTGTCAGACTCTTACTGACTAAAAACCTACCCTGTTCCATTCTTTGCCTTTGTCCCAGGGCCCCGGGTAACATTTTCACATAACCTTTGGCCCCAGTAGGCTTCGGCCCTATTGGGCCCCTACAGTTTGCTTACAACTCCTTAAGGCGCGCGGGAACAGTGCGCGCCGTAGACGACTTGAGCTCGGACCGGCCTGTTACCGGACAGACGGACAGCGAGCTACCCATTTCCCGCCGTCCATGAGCCCGCGCCTACGGTGGCCGGAAATCGGGATCGGAATCCCGGCCGCGGTGGCGGCGTGTGCACCGTTGCCGGCTACTTTTTTTGTTGCCTGTTACTGCTTCGCAGAAGGAGGCGACCGCCTGCCACTCCTCCTCGCTCCGGAGCATGGCTTGAACCAAGCCCCGGCGCGCCTTTCGCACTGAGGGTTCCGAACAAACTTATAGCAATGGGTAGCGTCACCGTCCCGCAAAGACCAGACCCTGGTCAATGACGCCTTGTGTGCCAATCACGTCTCAAAGAGATGTCAGCAAATTTGATGGGGTCATTTAGGGTCGATGGTATGACTACCATCTAATACCAATCTATGGAACTGACGTTCCATAGATTGAAATGTTACGGCTGCGAGTCCAAAAACCCTCGGTCTAATTCTCAAAAGCCCAAAAGGCAAAGGGTAACTAAAGTAATACTGTTGATTTTAGTCGGTAAAAGTTTGATATACCCACTTCCTCCATTCAGAGCGGAAAAATCATTCAATGATTTTCTACGTAAAAAATAAAAAGGACCCCGCGCTCAACGTTCACGATTGACGACCATGGCGATTGATGACCATGTCGATTGATGACCATGTCGATTGATGACCATGGCGATTGATGACCACGGCGATTGATGATATTTTCCTAGAACTACGCTTAATCTTAAGCAGGTCTTCTGAAATTTTTCTGTTGTTTGACACGTGCTTCTCTTAGAATATTTATTAACTTCATGTGTCGTCATAATGTTGCAGGAAATGTAAGGCTTGCTCTCGCATACGTTATGTTTGTAAGAAAATTGTTTTAGTTTGTTGTCTTCGTTTTGCATTATGTTTCTTCACCGGCGACATAAAAGAACTAAGAAATGATACACTAGACAGTGAAAAAGGTGAAATTTCATAGATATAATTAAGTTAGAAAACCGACATGTCCTAGAACCAAAAATTCGAAGATATGTGGCATCTATCAACCCGCACTGGTCCAGCGTGGTGGATTACGGCCCATTCTCTCTCATAGAGAAAAGGCCTGAGTCCCAGCAGTGGGAAAATTATAAGGCTGATGCTATGCTGATAACATAGTTGACTCCTGTGGTTTCACCCGCATCTTTAGTTACTGCTCTGCTCCCGTATGGTGCAGCGTAATGTTGTTATAGCCGTCCTCGATAAATGGGCTATCAAACACAGAAAGATTTTTTCAAATTGGACCAGTAGTCCCTGAGTTTAGCGCGTTCAACCATACAAACTTTTCAGCTTTATAATATTAGTATAGATTCATTGCCATACACTGCCAGGATTTTTTTTTTATTGATAGGTTCACGCTTGACCGCTATCTCAACTGATGGAAAGCAACGATGTGGTTGACGATCGAGCGCCCTGGATAGTTGATTTGAAACATACTGAAAGAGGTTTTTTTAGGTGGGAAATCATCCAATAACATTTCCCGCCCTTGGGCGAAGCGGGAGGGCGTGTCAGACTTTTACTAACTAAAACCTACTCCTGTTCCTTTTTTACTTACGTTCCAGGGCCCCAGGGTTCTCTTTCGAACAACCCATAGCCCCAGTAGCCTTCGACTCTGCTGGGCCTCTACGGTTATGCTAACATCTCAACACTACGCACTGGAAGACTTAGGCACCCCATTGCTCGCCGTCAGCAAACCCGCGCCTACTGTGGCCGAAAATCGGGATCGGAATCACAACGGTGGCCGAGTGGTAACGGCTCCGACTTAAAAACGGTGAAGGAAAACATCGTGAGGAAACCGAAATGTTCTTGAACCAAAAATTCGAAGACATGTGACATCCACCAACCCGCACAGGGCCCGCGTGGTGGTTTACGGCCCATTCCCTCTCTTAAATAGGAGGCCTGTGTCCCAGCAGTGGGAACATTAAAAGGCTGATTATGCTATATGTTTTGTTGGGATAATTTTCAACATTTGCGAGGCCCACTAACAGAAACACTAGCTTCTTGACTGCTAAATCTGTTTGTCTGTATGTGTCCCTGTGTGTCCTAACGGCTGAATAGATTTGAATGAAATATCAGTTACCTTTAATCCAGAAAATCTCTTGAAATAATTTTCGAGATCGGTACAAGCGGGCAAAACTACTGGCACAATATAATAACCACTAAAAATAACGGTTCAAAAATTTAAACCAACAAAAAATAAATTTTAAAACCCGAAACATGTAAGAAAGGATTTGCGTCGCAGCGTTACCAACGATAAATTCAAAGCTTAGTGCCTTGCAAGCCAGATTTAGAATAATCCCTCAGTTCCAACTAATAGCCTTGCACTGTACAAATGCTCTGCATTGCATCGTTTTCGGTGTGGCTTCCTTTGGTATTATTTTAGTGTATTTGGAAATATATCGGTTCAAATAAATAATCATACATTTACGAAGAGTGAGCGAGCAAGTGAAGAAGAAGGAGCGAGCGAGTGAAGAAGAAGAAGCGAGCTAGTGGAGAAGAAGACACGAGCGAGTGAAGAAGAAGAAGCGAGTGAGTGGTAAAGGGTAAGTCAGTTATTTGTTTGATTTTTTTTTTCATTTTGATAGCAGTATACAGAACACATTTACTTGCAAAATGTCACGTACCAGAAGATGCAGTTTTTGGGCTCATAGTGAAAGTCACGCGAGTCTTCTGGATTCTGGATGAGATAAACACAATATTTGGCTAAGATAGCTATAACCAGCATAAAGCCTGTTATAGCTCACACATCCAACACTATCATCATTAGGTGATAGTCCTGAGGCATTTCACGTATCGATAATTTCGTATCGATAATTGTGACCTTTGTCGTATCGATAATTTCGAATCTTTTGACCATAAAAAAAACTTTTCACAAAAAAATAATTTTCTATAATGTTTTGTTTCTTCGTTATTTAACACCGACTTTCGAAATTTTGCACTCTTTAGTTGCGGTAAAAACCACAACTAAAAAGTACTTCTTAGCCAAACTGTCTGAACAGAAGTATGAGAAGAACAGAGAATTGAAGAACAGAGAAAGATTGTCAAAAGATCGCAGAGTCAGTGTGTGTAGCTGTTATTCTAAGATATGCGCCATGTTTTGATACAAATATACTTTTTTCTTTCTTTCTTTTTCTTTTCTTTCAGATTCTTAGCATGGGAAGAACATAGTTATATACACCGATTGCCTGCTAGGAAATAAATTAGACAAAGCAAAGTACTTAGCTAGGTTCGAACTTACAATATTATTAAGTCAAAAAAAAATTCTGGGAGCGAAAGAAGTCATAAAAAGATTTCACACTTCAAAAAAAAATTCAACATATTCGTATAAGGTAAAACCAGGGTAGTTGCCCCACTTTTTGGAATTAGTTTATAACTCTTTGTACAAAAAGCAAGATTAATTATTTGTAGTTTGGTTTATTATCTTCATATATATGAAAGGTATAAACATTATTTTTGATATTTCTAGAGTATTGGTGATTTTTGCGGACCTCAAAATTTTGGACAACTATCCCATATAGAGGATAGTTGCCTAATCCATGTAAATTACATTTAGGATAGATGCTCCGTCGAGGAAGAGGACATTTATCCCGCAAAACTTTGATCGCACCTAGCCATCCCACGAAATCGCACAGAGACATGGAACACGGTCAACTTAGTTATAGTTGCAGTCTCTCGATAGACAAATAAAATAACATGTGTTTCATTTGCGAAACTAGAGTAATTGCAATCAAGGCAACTATAACCCCAGGGCGACTATCCGTGTTTTACCCTATAGGTACTCTTTAGTTTTTTTTTTTTTTTTTTTTTTTTTTTTTTTTTTTTTTTTTTGGGTAGGTAAAATCATCCAATGACGAATCCCGCCCTTGGGTGGGGCGGGAAACAGTGTCAGACTTTTACTGACTAAAAACCTACCTTTCCATTCCTCGCCTTTGTCCCGGGGCCCGTGGTGACACTCTCGCATGACCTTTGGCCCCAGTAGGCTTCGGCCCTGCTGGACCCCTACAGTTTGCTGACAACTCCTTGAGGCGCGCGGGAACGGTGCGCGCCGTAGACGACCTGAGCTCGGACCGGTCTGTTACCGGACGGACGGACAGCGAGCTACCCATTGCCCACCGTCCGCGAGCCCGCGCCTATGGTGGCCGGAAATTGGGATCGGAAACCCGGCGGCGGCGGCGGCGTGTCCGCCTTTGCCTAAGGCGGTCGGCCTCCTCCTTTACTAGCATTACTGCTTCGCAGAAGGAGGCGACCGCCTGCCACTCCTCCTCACTCCGGAGCATGGCTTGAACCAAGCCCCGGCGCGAGAGATCGCCGCCGATCGCCCCCACGAGGACACGGCGCTGCTCTTCCCAAGCGGGGCACACCTCGACTGTGTGCTCCACCGTGTCCACCGGGCGGTCCGCACAGTGGCGACACCCGGGCGTCGTCTCCGCACGAATCTTGTACAGGTACGGACCGAACTTGCCGTGTTCGGTCAGCACCTGCGCCAAACGGAAGGTGACGACGCCGTGGGGCCTTTCCAGCCACGCCTCAAAGAGGGGCCTTACCGCCTCGATCGTGGCGTGCCCAGCACGAGGTTGCGACAATCGCTCTCGCCATTTCACCATGAGATCCCGCCGGAGCTCTGTCCGCCATGCCGCGATTTGTCGCGGCAGCGGAGTTTCGCCCCGACGTTGCATCTCCACGCGTAACTCATGCATGTGTGCAAGGACTGTTGCCTCCAAATCCCACGGTGGTAGGCCAGCAAGGAGGCTCGCCGCTTCGCAGGACACCGTACGGTATCCGCGGATCATCCGGATGGCCATGACCCTCTGGCAGGCGGTTAGCCGGGCCGCCACTCGCTTCCGTAGCGATGGCGCCCACACCGGCGCACCGTAAAGGGCCATGGACCGAACGATGCCTGCGTAGAGCCTCCGGCAGGAGGCGTCTGGACCCCCTAGGTTCGGCAGGAGCCGCTTGAGCGCAGCCCCAGTCGCATTCAACCTGGGAGCCAGACGTCGGAAGTGCTCCTTGAAGTTCCACCGGCTGTCGAGGACGAGTCCCAGGTACTTCATCGTCGACCCGACGCCGATGTGAACTCCTCCTACCGTTAATTGGGAGCCCGGAGGTGGCGCGCTCCGAGGGCCGTGAAAACACATGGCCTCGGACTTGTGCAATGCCACCTCGAGTCCCAACTGCTGTATCCTCTCCACGACTGTCGCAACCCCGCGCGTCGCTAGTTCGACCGCCGCCTGGTACGACCGTCCCCGCGCCAGGACCAGCGTGTCGTCTGCGTAACAGACCACGCTGACCCCGTCGGGGAGGTCGGCGCGCAGCACGTAGTCGTACCCGATGTTCCACAAGGGCGGCCCTAGTACCGATCCCTGCGGAACACCGCACGACATCTCTCGCCGTTTCAACTCCCCCTGATGACCGGGGTAGATGATGAACCTGTCCGACAGGTAGGCCTCGATCACCCGACAGAGGTAGTCGGGCACCCGGTGGTACCGGAGTGCCCTACCAATGCAACTCCAGGGCAGGGAGTTGAAGGCGTTGGCGATGTCCAGAGACACCGCCAAGACACACCTGCCCCGGGACACCGCATCCCCCGTCGTGAGGGCTCGCACGCGCATGATGGCGTCCACAGTGGAGCGCCTCCTGCGAAATCCGAACTGGCCGTCCGCAAGATCCGGCCCCTTCCGTGCCAGATGCACGACGAGGCGGTCTGCAATTACTCTTTCAAAGAGCTTGCCCACCTCGTCGAGCAGCACAATGGGCCGATACGCGGACGGAGAGTCCGCGGGGCGCCCCGGCTTCGCGATAAGGACCAGTTTCCCCGTCTTCCAGCGAAGCGGGAACTGGCCCCTCTCCATGCATGCGCTGAAGAGCCCTCTCAGTCGAGACCCGAGTTCCTCCATGGCCAGGACCCAGGCTTTTCCAGGCAAGCCATCGGGTCCTGGGGCGGTGTTCTTGGCACTCAGCCTTCGCACCGCCACTCTCATCTCCACCTCGGTCACCTCTGGAGCATTGTTGCCGTCGTTGCCGTCGTGGTCCGCATCGGACACCGCCGCTGGTGGCGGAGCCATAGGCGGGGGAGTATGCTCCCCTCGCGTAGGGAACAGAGCGCTCACCAGACCCTCCACGAGCTGGGGCCGGAGACTCTGAGTCAGCGGGGGAGCCCATGGCCGGAGTTTCTCCATGACCATTTTGTATGGGCGTCCCCACGGATCGACGTTCAGAGACTCCAGCCACACGTTGCGGGCCTCGAGTTTGGCCCGCTTTATCTCCGCTCGGAGGGTGCGCTTTGCCGCCCTGTATCCCTCATACAGCTCCGCCTCTATGGCCTCCGCACCCGGTGGACGGGTGCGGCGCCTGCGGTGTCTAGTATACCGGCGTCGCGCAGCATTGCACGCATCGCGCAGTGCCGCAATCTCTGGCGACCACCAGTGTACTTGGCGCCGGGCACGTCCTGGCCGGACTCGGGGCATGGCCACGTCGCAGATTTGCGACATGGCCGCCTGGAACCAGTCCGCCTCGACGTCGATGTCGACAGGCCTGTCCGGTGCTTGCACCCAGGCCTGTACTATCGCGGCTTCCTGGAGCAGGTCCCTGTCCAGCTGCCTCAGCGCCCAACGCGGACCACACGGGGTCTGTCGGACCGGCACGGTCGAGGTCTGGGCGGAGACGTCAAACCGGATGTACCGGTGGTCGGAGAACGTCTCCACCCCCTCTATGACGCGCCAGTCGACGACGCGCGGTGCCAGTGCAGGGCTGGCGAACGTAATGTCCACCACCGACTCGCCCTGCATCCGCACACACGTGGGGACAGAACCCCGGTTTTGTACGACTAGGCCCTGTCCTAGGGCCCATTCCTCCACCCTTCGACCTCGCTGGTTCGTGAACCGGGAACCCCAAGCCTCGTTCCAGGCGTTGAAGTCCCCGCAAACGACCACGGGGAGGCTGGAGTCAAACCCAGCAACGACGGCATCCAGCTCCAAAAGGGAGTTGTCCAGTTCGGCGAGAGATCTGTTCGGGGACAGGTAGACGCCTACCACCACTATGTAGGTACTCTTTAGTGGCAACGATATTTTACTTACTAAAAAAACATTATTACATCAGAACATTTTATTGATCGATTCTATAGATAGACGATATACGCCATATTGGCATTTTCTCAACAATCGGACCTAATTTCCGGCAAAAATAATGATGTTTCTGAGACCAACTTACTTATTGAAGGTCAAGCAGTTCTCTTGTCAAAATATTCCTTATTTTATTCCGTAAATAAGCGTGTTTTACCATAAGGTCAAGGGTTTTGATTTGCGGATGGCACATAATATAAACTGGTGACATTTTAATGCACTATAGGTTTTTTTAGTTGGGATATCATTCAATGACTTCTCCCGCTCTTGGACGCAGCGGGAGGGCGTGTTAGACTTTTACTAACTAAAACCTATTCTATGTTCCTTCTTTGCTTTATGTTCCAGGACCCTTGGCCCCAGTATATTTCAGCCCTGTTAGGCCCCTACAGTTTTGCGCGAACGCTGAGAGCACGAAGCAAAGGGTAGCTCTTCTCCACTCTACCCCCGTCCTTCTTCTATGGAAATCCTTGCTACTTCTCACTACTCTTCTTTACTCCAGTCGACCTATCTCTAGCATCAGACTTAAAATGTTCCCACTGCTGGGATTATAGCCTCCTCTCTAGGAGAGGGAATGAGCCGTAATCCACCACACGCGCCCAGTGCGGGTTAGTGGATTTTCGAGTTTTTGATTCTAAGACATGCCAGTTTTCTCGCGATGTATCCTTCACCGTTTTGACAGCAGTGGTGGTGAATTATTTACACAAAGTAATGTGCCTGGCTGGGTTTGAACCGGGGACTTACAAATCGTAAGTTGGGGCCACACACTCTTATTATCGCAGTCATAAATAATTGACACAGTCACGTTCCCCACGCCAATAGCTCCGTATATTATGTTAATATAATTCGTCAGCATACAAGCCGTCAAGTTATGTAATGCTCCATGGAGTTGGCACAAAGTCAGCATGCATTGACGAGCCTTAATTTGTACAATACGTGTTATTGTTTTATCTAAACTACTTACTGTGTAGGTATCGTACAGTTTTCCACGCACATAGAGCAACTTAAAGAGTATAAGTATGGTTGTAGTCAGCTAATGTTTAAAATGCCCCCTCGCTCCACCTTAGAGCGCGAAAAGACATTATATGATTTCTCACATTAAATAATATATACAGGAAAATTTTTTAACCACTGCGTAAATTTTTTTTGGTGGCTCAGTGTAAGCAATAGAACACATTTCCATTTTTAGTTTATGACTTTTTTTTTTCTCATTTTTCCGCTTTGTCCCAATTTGAAATAAGCAAGACATGGATATAATTTAATAGTAATACTATGAATGAGCATGAATGAAAACGCGAAGGCCGCCGGCCGCTGGACCACGCCCAGCGCACGAGACGGGGGTGCGGGGGCATGCGGCGCCGGCGTTTGATAAACAAAACGCATGCACATGCAGTACGTCACTTGCGGAAGTGGAGGTCGGACGTTCGCGCCCTTCGCCGTCCCTGCGCGTGTGCCGCGTACTAGACTAGCGTAGTGACAATGTCTCATTTTACTCACCGCGAGTGTTATGAAATGGTGCGAGTGTATTTGTTAAGCAATGAAAATTTACGAGCAGCACGAAGAAGATACGAAAGGGAGAGCGTACCTCGTATGCGAGCCCAAGGGATCCTCAATCCTACGGTCCCTAATGAGAGGACAATTTTAGCAGCTAACCAAAGGCTGCTTGATCACGGCCAGTTCAGAACACCGAGCCACGCACAAGGGTCTGGCAGACCTCGACTGGCAGTCGAAGCCGAAGACGTCATATTTGATTTTTTTGAACGCAATCCAAGAGCCAGTACCTACGACGCAGAACGACGTTTTGGTGTTAGCCAAAGCGCAGTATGGAAGCTGCTAAATACAGCCGGACTCCATCCATACCACTTTCAGCCGGTACAACAACTCCATGACCCAGACCCAGCACCACGTCGAGCCTTTTAAATCACACCACAATTTTTTAAATACGCCAAAATGCAATTGTTTCAATCTAAATTGTATCATGTCTAAATACCTATCATACCTAAATGTTTTATTTTGAAGGGATTAAAACGTATTACCTACTTTCTTACTTATTATGATTTATTTTCTGCATTTTGATGGTCCTAAGCTCATGAAAGTATGAAGGATAAATTGGAATTACGTTTACAAATAACTTTACACAGTTTAAATTTAAAAAATTGTAGCGCTAAACTGGGGTCAATAATCGCACCGCGTAAGTAGGTACCGTCGCATAGAGCGAGCGCGCGTGAGTACTTCTGATACCAGCTGGCGCGTCAGGCGAGCGGTCGACGCGCGGCGTGAATCGGGCGACCAGTCGATGGACTGGCAAGCGACGTCCATAAAATAAATTTCTGAGTAAACAAGTCTCGTAAGCGTTAACTTAATTTTTTACTACTGAAACATATCAAAATAAAAAATACGTGTTTATTAAAATATATTCAAGTTTATTATGTCAAAATTTGCGCACTGGTTAAAAACTTTTCCTGTATAGGAAATTAGTGACCTATACTTATACACACGATTGTAGTCATAATAACAAACAACTTTTATGGGTCCAAATCTGAAATCGCTAAAAAAATCTACTGACTGACCAGTGATCTGAGATACTAAGCTGTTTCAATTTTACATCACAATATCTCCTTCTTCTTCCTGCCCTTGTCCCATATTACTTGTGGTCGGCGCAACACGTTTTTTTCTTCCACTCTATCCTGTCAGCCGTCACACTATTACTAACTTCCTTTTCTTTCATATCACTCTTCACACAATCCATCCATCTCTTCTTCGGCCTCCCTCTTCTTCTCCATCCATCTACTTGTAAACTCAGAAGTCTTTTAGTAACATGTGTTTCATCCCTCCTTTTCACATGACCATACCAAGACAAACGATTTCCTTTCAACTTTTCAGTCACTGGCGCCACTTTCAAACTTCCTCTAATATACTCATTTCTCACTTTATCCATTTTCGTCACACCACACATCCATCTCAACATTCTCATCTCCGCTACATGCAGTCTTTTTTCATCCATCTTTTTCACAGCCCAACATTCTGATCCATACAGTATGACAGGTCTTATCACGGACTTGTAAAATCACAATATCCACTAAGTGATTGTTTACGGAGTCGCGGCGCGTTGGGCGGTAGTCGTACATTGCCATATGATTGTGTTTGCGCGATGCGATGAAGCGGCACGCTGCTGTAATGAACGATGAACGTCCAACGCGCCGCACAACGCACCGCGTCACCGTAAACAAGCACTTAGAATCAATCTTTGAATTGAACTTCACTCGACGAAACCCGGCCAAAAACTCTCAAAAAAGAATAGTACACTGTAATCCTCATAGATTTACAAAGAAATACACAATCACTCAAACACTATACGTTCAATGGAAAGCTACAGTCAGCAGGATGGCATCAATCTCGTAGGAAGCGAAGCGGAAATCGACACGGGTACCTGTACACACGAGCCATTACACACAGTACAATATTGTAATGGCCATGACAATACATGTAGCAAAAATAGTTTTTTTTTTAACACATTCACACACAGAAAAAGTTACGCGCATTTACGCTCAGATATAGATCGGACAGGTCATAGAATTGATCAGGAACTTCATGATATGAAGCACCGGTTAGTCGGTCGTCCACGCCCCCAATTCCTTCGTTGAGATGACGTCAGAACTAAGGAATTGGGGGCGTGGCCAACTTCAAGCGTTCACGCTAAAAGAAATGATTATAATTTGGCTAGGAGGGCTGATCGTTTAAACGTTAACTTTAATGACATATGACGTTTGGCCACATCATTGATGTAGGACTTCTATAATAATAAAAGGTCTAAATAAAGTCGGAACTTATGTAATGCTCTTGTTAGAACAAACCAAGGCTTAAAATTACAATAAAATGCGTACGCACAGCGAGTATCGACCCTTACGTTGTTGAAACCTCTACGGTCCAGACTAAGCGTTTCGCCTCGTCGTTTATACCGCGTACATCGAAGAACTGAAACAATTTGCCTGCTGCGGTCTTCGATCTGCATCCGATTATAATTTGGGTGTTTTCAAGGGTATAGTGAATAGCTCACCATAAACGATTGCATCACTACCTACCGTCAGAGTACAAGATTCGTGCGGAGACGACGCCCGGGTGTCGCCACTGTGCGGACCGCCCGGTGGACACGGTGGAGCACACAGTCGAGGTGTGCCCCGCTTGGGAAGAGCATCGCCGTGTCCTCGTGGGGGCGATCGGCGGCGATCTCTCGCGCCGGGGCTTGGTTCAAGCCATGCTCCGGAGCGAGGAGGAGTGGCAGGCGGTCGCCTCCTTTTGCGAAGCAGTGATGCTAGTAAAGGAGGAGGTCGACCGCATTAGGCAAAGGCGCACACGCCGCCGCCGCCGCCGGGTTTCCGATCCCAATTTCCGGCCACCGTAGGCGCGGGCTCGCGGACGGTGGGCAATGGGTAGCTCGCTGTCCGTCCGTCCGGTAACAGACCGGTCCGAGCTCAGGTCGTCTACGGCGCGCACCGTTCCCGCGCGCCTCAAGGAGTTGTCAGCAAACTGTAGGGGTCCAGCAGGGCCGAAGCCTACTGGGGCCAAAGGTTATGTGAGACTGTCACCAAAGGCCCCAGGATAAAGGCAAGGAATGGAAAGGTAGGTTTTTAGTCAGTAAAAGTCTGACACTGTTTCCCGCCCCACCCAAGGGCGGGATTCGTCATTGGATGATTTTACCTACGTTAAAAAAAAAAAAAAAAAAAAAACCTACCGTCAGATGAAATTGCAGTTAAGTACTAGTTTATATCAAATAAAAAAAAACTTAGCATTTAAATAAATAGCCAATTGCAATTGAAAGGGATATTTTAAACTAACTTCATTTAAAAATACTAATTCTTCACCAAACATTAATGGACTTTTTACAATTATTAAGGGACTTAGGGCATCCCGGCTCGGATAGGTTAGGTTGGAAGGGGATGGTGGTGTCAAGTGAGCGACCAAAGCGAGCGAACAATATTTTTATTTTTCAAACAATAGACAATCAAGTAATTAAGTATTGAAAACTTAAATCCTATATATAAAAATGAATAGGTGTTTGGGAAAATTAAGAAAAAAAATCCGACTATTAGGCAGTACGAAGTTTGAAAATTGCGTAAATACATATAAGTTACAAATTTAATTTGCCTGATTACTATTGAAAGCTAGCTGACATAGGATGACAGTTTTTCTAAGACATTTCTTCTGATGTCCGCTCTATTGTATCTCTTTAATCTCTTTGGCAATTTATATGTTTTTACGCTATTTTCTATAACTATTTGCGTAAATTATTGAATTCTAATTAAGTACAGAGTAAATACGAAAAGTATTTACTAAAATAAACTGGAGTTAGGTCCAGTCGTCCACTCTAAACTGAGCGACTTACTACTCCTAGGTAGCAAGTCTCGGATTACGATTTTGTTCGCTATGTCCTGTCTATTGGTAATACATATTTAATGTCTTTGTGGGCAATCCATTGACTTAGATAATAATGAATGGAAGGACCGTGAATTTATCTGACATCACAATTTGTCATAATTATAAAGGTCAAGTTATATCAAAGCTCTGCCAAGTGGCGAAATATTTTCGGAACAGGCCGTGTGAGTATATAAATGTCATATTTTATTTAGAGAACAATTAAAGCAAACGCCGTGCCTTTACAATAAATCTAAGTGCTCGATTACGGAGACGCAGCGCGTTGCGCGGTGCGTCGGGCGGTCCGTCGTACATTGCCACATGTTTGTGTTTGCGCGAGCGATGACGCGGCCCGCTGCTGCAATGTACGACGAAACACCCAACGCGCCGCGCAACACGGCCTAAGACGCATCCCAAAAAAGCATCGTATAGTGATATTGCTAAATTTATTCGGTATAATTTCTGAAATGAAATACTTATAGCACTTTATTTGCAATGTGACGTTGCCAGACTAACCTGTACATGACGCCGCTAGTTTTTGTATATTATAATATTCCTAAAAGAATCTCTAGCGTCACAGTGAATTTCTGGAAAGGTAACCTGTGGTTCTAGAACGCAAAATGTAACTGAAAGACACAAGTATGGTTATAGTCAGTGTGGTATATTGGCTGCGTGGGTTTTTTTTATGGTAGGTAAAATCAGCCAATGACAAATCCTGCCCTTGGGAGGTGCGGGAGATAGAGTCAGACTCTTACTGACTAAAAACTTACCCTGTACCTTCTTTGAGTTGGTTTCAGGGCCCTGGAATGAATTTTCATACATCTCCAGAGCCCCAGATTAGGCTTCGACCCTACTGGGCCCGTACAGTTTGCTGACAACTCCTTGAGGCGCGCGGGGACAGTGGCGCCATAAACGACTTGGGCTCGGTCCGGTCTGTTACCGGATGGATGAACAGCGAGGTAACCATTACTCGCCGTTCGCAAGCCCACGCCTACGGTGGCCGGAAATCGGGATCGGAATAGTCTCAAGTTCAAACATAGTGACATGATGTATTTGAAAACTATCAGTGGCCATCGAGCTATCGACGGTAGTCGACGTGAGAGCGAATATAAGTGTAGGTGAACCGTAAAATAAAAATAAGCAGTATAATACAGTCAGCAAAAGTCAAAACCCTAAAAAAAATCTTTTATGACTCAAACCAACTTTGATATCAACACACTCCTACATAAATTCATGACAAAACAGCCCAGTAATTTCTAGGAAACCAATTTCATACAATTCCTAGAAACATACCTTATATAGCTTGTATAGCACACGCAAACACTGCATAACATTCCAGCAACGTCAACAGCTGAATAAGGGCGTTACGTAGACCATTACAATGAACAATCCAGAAGGATATATACAGTCTGAGCCAGGTGGCAAATTGCCAATTTGGGTGGTAAGGATTTTGATGTCGTAGCGGCCTAAAAGATTAAAGACGGTGATCTTTGCAGCTTGATAATGTTATATAAATGAGCGGTAATACATGAATTTACGTCAGTCATTAAATATTTTTTTCTATCACACAACATTATTTTTAGTTTAAGCAAAAACCTGAATAAAATTTGTTCAGAATCAGTAATAGATTCCAATAATTTTTACACCATATTGAATTTTTTCAAAAGTATTTAAAATAGGTCAGAAGTTGTACACCACCGATACTAAGTTCAACACAGGTCGCTGCAGATCATATTAGGCATTAGGAGCCAGCGCACAGCTGGGTGCGAGAGTAAAACAACCGCTCAATCGCAGTCGCCCGGCTGGCCCGGTGACCATGAGTTTGTGTGAACAACCAGGTAACATAACCAGCTTATAATTTTGTGATTGTTCATGATACAGTTATGAAAAGTTTTACATAGATTCTGTACTTAAAAATACTAGACACGTACCGAAGGTTTCGCATATACTAAAAATAAGGTTGTACACCTATTAACAATGAATGCCCTTTCCTTTTACCTTTGTTTTCATGTGAATAAAGTTTGCTGTAGCAATGAGCTACAGCTTGAAACGAAATTATGTACTCTGATTTAATAAAAAAAAAACTCACGAAAGGACAAAAGATAGAATTGTATACAGATATTTCACTTTTAGAACGAAATGTTATTAAGAACATTGGTTCCTGTCTCATTCCGGTTACAGCACGACCATGTCTCATTTCGTTTGCCTTGCGAGAAATACGCAATGTTGCACCTCTCCTACAACCAATAGGTTGGGCGCACACTTAATTTTAGAACAAAAACTGGCGACTGCGTGGTGCTGATGATTGCTGGACTAAAATTTTACGATTACTTTTAGTATTTGCGAAATAAGTTAACATGTAGATCCACTACTACCAAACTTGTTCAAACAAAAGTAGACTCTAAACATCGGAATTATGGCCTATAGTGGAGTAGATATGAGAGGACACCGGTGTCCTCTCGAACTAGGACAGGTAGCAAAAAACGGAACCCTTATACCCTTAACCCCGGACGCAATAACTGTTTTCAAACATATAATTTGTAGGAACTAAACTGTTGAAACGATTTATCAATTTCATTAATAACATCTCCAATTTGTTAAATAAATGAGCATTAAAATGTTTCGTGTGCGCCCAACCATAATACGCCAGAACGCCACTACGCCAGTACGACAATACGCCACTACGACAGCACGCTGTCTAATTTCGTTTGCGTAGTAATTTTGTCCACGCATAAATTTAGAACATAGTGACGTTTACAGAACAAATTGGGGGTACTCATTTATGCTAGATGTCCGATGTAAGCCTGTGGTTTGAGAGTGACGGACTAAAATGGTTTTAATTAGAAGCCATTTTTTAAACTGTCGTTTAACAAGGTGAATAGGAACGAAGGGGTGAAAAGAATGCCTGATAATATCGTCACCATCATTTCAGCCGTAGGACGTCCACTGCTAGACATAGACCGCCTTCCGCCTTCTCAATTCCGCCATCAGACGACCCGACTCATCAACCCTTACGATGTTGAAACATCTACGGTCCGAACTAGGCGTTTCGCCTCGTCGTTCATACCGCGTATATCGAGGGACTGGAACAATTTGCATGGTGCGGTCTTTCCATCCGATTATAATTTGAGTGTCTTCAAGGCTAGAGTGAATAGGCTCTTAATAAACTAGTGCAACTCACCATCAACGATTGCATCACTGCTTATCATCAGGTGGGATTGCAATGAAGCACTAGTTTATAACCAATAAAAATATCAATTCCCGCGACCCTCACTAGGTCATCAGTCCACCTTGTGAGAGACCTTCCAACACTACATTTTCCGGTGCGCGGTCGCCACTCTAGAACCTTTCGGCTCCATCAACCATCCGTTCTACTAGCAATGTGCCCTGCCCACTGCCACTATAGCTTGGTGATTCTTCGGGCTACTGTCTGCTAGGGCCATAGGTTTGATTCTGAAAAGGATTGCACCACTGTTCACCATTGGATGGGAACGCAGTAAAACACTAGTTTGTATGATAAGAAAATATAATTTTCATGGTCCTGAAACGCAAAAAGCAACTGAAGGAACATAGCTGTGGTTTCAGTCAGTGAAAATCTGAATCGCCCTCTCGCTCCAACCTAGGGCGAGACAAAATAATCTAAGATGATTTCCCACCTCATAAAAAGTGGTTAATAGGCACAAAACTTTGATTAGGATTGACATTTTGGTAAATATTTATACTAGCTGCTGCTTGCGGCTTTGCCTGCGTGTTAGTATAAAATTATCCCAAGGGAACATATTATTGACATAAAAAGAAGTATCTTATATGCTATTCCATGACATAATTCACCTATGTGCCAAATTTCATCGAAATCCATTTAGTTGTTATCAAGCGGCAAACTTCTCTTTTATATAATAATTAAAATATTTTATGAAGTGTGATTTTTATTTTTTATCGAAAGATCGTTTTTTATTACAATTAATAAATTATTAAGAATATAACCTAAACACTGCGGAAAATATTTAAACCCATCACTTGAAAATCTTGTTCAAATGTTTGTTCCTATTCACCTCTGTGTTTCTAATTACCCCGCTCGGCTATAATAGTACCTACGCGGTTGTATTTCAAAAGTATTAAAGTGTTGTGAGCATTTTCAGAAGGCAAATAGAAGTTTAAAAAGTTAATAGCCAAAATGTTCATAAAATTATTAATTAAAAAAGAATTATGAGTTTTTCATGAACATTTGGCTGCTTAATTTTTTTCTTTACCCTCAAAACGGCTACAGTAAAATAAGTCATTCAGCCCCAAGTGTAATAAAATAAATCATTAATTTATTTAATTACTTTAAAACCAATAAATTACAAATAAAAAAAACTTTTTTAAAAACAAGCTTTCAATTAAATGGGCTAAAAAGGAGAAAATAAACTTTTCCTTTATAACTTTTACTATCAATTTATAACGGCATTACACAATTTATATGATATAAAAGCTTGTCGCGAGATTTTGAAAATATTAAAATCAATAGATGAAGTTTTTTAACTTATTTAATTTATGAAGTTATTTAGCTGTGTATTTACACAGTTTAATCTCGCGACAAGCTTTTATATCATATAAATTGTGTAATGCCGTTATAAATTGATAGTAAAAGTTATAAAGGAAAAGTTTATTTTCTCCTTTTTAGCCCATTTAATTGAAAGCTTGTTTTTAAAAAAGTTTTTTTTATTTGTAATTTATTTTTTACTTTTTAGTTATACCTTATTTAAATCACATTTGTATTCTCAGCAAGTCCTTTCATTTATTACCCATATTGTAGGAAAGCATAAGAAACTTAGTCTGCTATCTTTAGAAGTCTGCCAGGATTTTATTTTTATTTTCTTTTTTTATGGTAGGTAAAATCATCCAATGACATCCCCTGCCCTTGGGCTTGGTTCGGTCTGTTACCGGACGGACGGACAGCGAGCTACTCATTGCCCGCCGTCCGCAAGTCCGCGTCTACGGTGGCAGGAAATCGGGATCGGAATTACGGCTGCGGCTGCGGCGTGAGCGCCGTTGCCTGATGCGGTCGGCATCCTCCTTTGCAGCTTCTGCGAAGCAGTAATGCTAGATTACTGCTTCAAAGAAGGAGGCGACCTCTTAAAAAGTCTACCAGGTTGGATTTATGAAACAAAAATGATGGTGGTGGATCGTAAGACGAAGTTGTCCAGAGTTTATCTACCTGGGATCCACAATCAGAAATACTGGGAATTTCGGAGAAGATTCAAGCACCGTAAAAAGATTGACGCTTTTGAAATGTGACGCTGGAGGCGTCTACTGAGGATAAAACAGACTGCTCATCGTACTAACGTTTCCATTCTTAAAGAGCTTTGCATTAAAACAAAAACTTTTGCCGATTGTGCAACAGCGAATTTTTAAGATGTTTGGATATATCATAGGCAATGAAAGCTCTTTGGAACGTTTAGTGGTACAGGGAAGAGTAGAGGGCCTACGTTCTTGCGGCCAATCGCCTACCAGATGGACAGACCTCACTAAATCATCTTCGAAGTGTTCCCTCATTGAATGTACACGAATATAATGAATAGAGAGAGATGGAGAAGTCTCGCAAAAGCCGCAACCAACCTACCAGACGATCCATTAACACTACCACTCCACCAAGAGTTTGACTGAGAAAAAGGAAAATATTGGATTTAGGGTAATGTCACTTTATTTTTCATGTTACTCTCTGCAAGCCCTTACAATTGGTACCTATTTTGTAGGAGTGTATTAAAACTAACTAGTACGATCGATGGGGTTGTGTCGTTAACTGCGGAGTTCCAATGACCACGATACAGCTCCATCATCAGACCCTGGTTACCATATAGGATCCAAATACTCGTCATTAAAAACCAAATGAGCCTAACGTCGATGGGGTTATATCGTTTAATTGCGGAGTTCTTATGGCAAACTTCCAGCTCCATCATCAGACCCTGGTTACCACATAAGATCCAAGTACTCATCAATAAAAATCAAATGAGCCCAAACTCGATGGGATTGTGTCGATTTCTTACGAAGTTCCTATGGTAACCTTCCAGCTCCATCATCAGAATCTGGTTACCATATAGGATCCAAGCACTAGTCAATACAAATCAAATGAGCCCAATTTCGATGGGGTTGTGTCGTTTAACTGCGGAGTTCCAATGACCACGTTCCAGCTCCATCATCAGACCCTGGTTACTATATAGGATCCAAGTACCATCATTACAAATCAAATGAGCCTAAAGTCGATAGGGTTATATAGTTTAATTGCGGAATTCTTATGGCAACCTTCCAGCTCCATAATCAGACCTTGGTTACCATATAAGATCCAAGTACTCATCAATAACAATCAAATGAGCCCAAACTCGATGGGATTGTGTCGATTTCTTACGAACTTCCTATGGTAACCTTCCAGCTCCATCATCAGAACCTGGTTACCATATAGGATCCAAGCATTCGTCAATACAAATCAAATGAGCCCAATTTCGATAGGGTTGTGTCGTTTAACTGCGGAGTTCCTATGACCACGTTCCAGCTCCATCATTAAACCCTGGTTACCATATAGGATCCAAGTACTCGTCATTACAAATCAAATGAGCCTAAAGTCGATAGGGTTATTGGTAATTGCGGAGTTCCTATGGCCAACTTCCAGCTCCATCATCAGACCCTGGTTACCATATAGGATCCAAGTACTCGTCAATACGAATCTAACGAGTCCAAATTCGATGGGGTTGTATAGTTTAACTACGGAGAGTTCCTATGACCACCTTCCGACTCGATCATCAGACCCTGGCTACCATACATGATCAAAGTACTCGTCAATACTAATCAAACGAGCTCAAACTCGATGGGGTCGTATCGTTTAACTGCGGAGTTCCTATGACCACCTTACGGCTCTATCATCAGACCCCGGCTACCATTTAGGATGAAAGTACTCGTCAATACAAACTAAACGAGCCCAAATTTGATGGGGTTGTGTCGTTTAAGTGCGGAGTTCCTGTGACCACCTTCCAGCTCCATTTTCAGACCTTGGTTACCATATAGAATGAAAGTACTCGTCAATACGAATCAAACGAGCCCAAATTCGATTGGGTTGTATCGTTTAACTGCCGAGTTCCTATGATCACCTTCCGACTCCATCTTCAGACCCTGACTATCATACAGGATCAAAGTACTCGTCAATACGAATCAAACGAGCCCAAATTCGATGGGGTTGTATAGTTTAACTGCGGAGTTCCTATGACCACCTTCCGACTCCATCATCAGACCCTGGCTACCATACATGATCAAAGTATTCATCAATACTAATCAAACGAGCTCAAACTCGATGGGTTCGTATCGTTTAACTGCGGAGTTCCTATGACCACCTTCCGGCTTCATCATCAGACCCTGGCTACCATATAGGATGAAAGTACTCGTCAATACAAACTAAACGGGCCCAAATTCGATGGGGTTGTGTCGTTTAAGTGCGGAGTTCCTGTGACCACCTTCCGGCTCCATCATCAGACCCTGGCTATCATACAGGATTAAAGTACTCGTCATTACTAATCAAGCAAGCCCAAATTCGATGGGGTTGTATTGTTTTATTGCTGAGTTCCTATGGCTACCTTCCAGCCCCATCATCAGATCAGCTCCATGTCATCATATTGTTGCATTGTCACCCGATTTACACATGCATGTAAAATTTCAGCTCAATCGGTTGAAGATATCTGCTTCAAAATTGAGTTGCAAGATTTGAGCCGAACATTCATAGTTACATACAGTGCAAGCTAATAGAAAGCTTGTAAAAATACTTTTAGTCCGTACAATTTCAAATACACACTTAACCTAAATTACTATAAAAGTAATTAAAACGAATCCTAATTAATTATATTCTCGGAATTACCATTTTTTTATTAAATGATAAGTGGTTCCGACAATAACATAAAGCTTATCCTAACTAACTGAGATTAGCGTTCTCTGATTGGCTGTTTGCCGGTGGCGAGCGCCGAAATCCGGTTCGAGGCAGTTTAATCCGGATATATGCAGTTCTACATAAATTCGAGACTTAGCCGTATGTAATTTTGTATATAAATGTAGTATCGATTGTTATGGTAGATTGAGTATTTCGTGAACGTTTTTTCAAAGCCTCAGCATTTTATGAATGTCCCGTTTCACGTTACTTTTTTGCTTTTGTTAAAGCAGTTTTCCAATAATAGCGTTGATTTTTATTAGGTTTAAATTTTATTTTAGATTTTTTATTTTTCCTATTTGTCGTTCTTTTTGGGCTTAATTCGTTAAGTTAATTGATTTTCTTTTTTGTGAATTTCTAGAAACGGTATTAAATTCTTTGAAAATAAAATGTCAACCCTTTTTGCGGATATCGTTAAGGCGACTTAGGTTTTATATCACTTAGATGAGCTCTCGCTTCGCTACTTTGAATGTTTTTTTTCTTTCATCTACTTTTTTTCGATGTAGCAAACTAATTTTGCCCTTTTCCATTACTATAATTCATTGATTTTTTATTTTAAATCTAAGCTCTGTGAGCCTGTCTCTACTCCAAAGAGTAACTAAAATAAGTATTCGATCCTTTTTTAACCGACTTCGAAAAGGAGGAGGTACTATGTTCGACTGTATGTTTTTGTTTTTGAAAATCATCAATTCGTATATTTGAATTCCCTGTCTATTTTTCCTGCTAGCTACAACTTCGGCACGATTGCAAAGATTATTTCTAGATAAGCGCGCTCCATCGTCGACCGTCGTTACTTTCCATCAGGTGGGATAGCGGCCATGCGTGAGCCAAAATCCGTGCATCAAAATTATTAATGTTCTCCCCATTAGACAAACTTTGTTCCACTTTTGTTTCACGCATCAGAAAACCACAAACAATTGAAAATCAACTACTTTAAAGACTCCATAAAGTTTGTCATTTGTACGTTGATTCGGTAACGACCGCCGGAATCCGGCTCTCGCTGGATCTAACCAGATTTATGCAGTTCAAACTGGCTTCAGACTCGAGACGGAGAAAATGCAAATGCGGATTTAAAGGTAGATCAACGGCGGAATTGTTGAAGTTTTATGTTGATCTCCTTAATGCTCATCTTTTTTAGATATTTTCGGTTTTTATCTACACAGGTATTTTTGAAGCTAGAAAAATATCTATATTCCTCTTATAGTTGTCTTCATTGTGTTGAGTTTTATGGAAATGTTTCTTGTTTACTTAGTTGCAGGTTTAGAACTTGGTATAAATGTATATGTATACCTTACCAAAATTGTAACCATGTAACTTTTGCGTATATTATGTATCTAATTGCCTAAGTTTGTCTAAGAAAGTTAGGAAGTTACGTGGAAGCTTAGGGAAGACTTACATCACATCTGTATCCTCTAGTTGTCCATTGCGTTCTAGGATCATGGGTTTCCTTTTCAGAAATTTGCCGTGGCTCTGGCTGACATTGGTCGCCAGGCCATTAGGGTTTTGCTGATATCTCTTTGAGGCGCACACTACGTTCCATCGACAAATCAGACTCGGTCTTTATGGTTACCAGACGATCGGATGGCACACTAACCATTGCTTGTCGTCCGCAAGCCCACGCTTCCATTAGTCGTAATGCGATACGCATTACGACTTCCAGCGTCCGGGGCATCTCCTGTTGCGGCGACTAGGTCGTGTGGGTGTTTGTTCTCTTATGCGTGTGGTCATTTGTTTTGCTTGTATAACTTCACAGAAAGAGGAGACCGCATCTCATTCCTTCTCTCTCAGAACCATGGCCTAAATCAGGGCCTTGCATGAGAGGTCGCCGCCTTCGATCGCCATCTCAACCTTATTTCCCAGCTATTTACTTTAGCGTTATATGTAGTACCTATAACCTAAGTTGATTTCAAAAGTCACTATTTGTAACAAAAGAGGCCTTAAAAATTATTGCTGTAAATGGCACTTTATCTTATATAGAATAGAGTTTGATATTCCGTTTCTTAATTTTTGTACTGTGGTGTATAAAAATATGAGGGCATGTACGTACATTCTCATAAGACCAGCTCTTAACAAAGGTTATTGGTGCTGACACGTAACGATAAAATCTTTATTATAGAAACTGACTTTTGGCAGCGGTTTTGCCCGCGTGAAGGTTGATAATTTTTGCATTGGAACGTCTTGTAAGAAGAGATCTTTTTTTCACCTCAAAGGACATTAGAACTAACGGCTCAGATATAGACACTATTTGAGCTTTAGGGGCTAGGTTCTACTCATTATAAACTTTTTCAAACCTCTGGAAATCCACAAATATAAAAGAGAACACCATGAAAAATTATTTTATTAAAATTTACTATAATGACCAAATGCCGGGCAAAAACCAATACACGATATAAATTAATTGGAACGATAAAAAAAATTCGCGGAATTTTTAAAAGAGCCTCGCGAAAGCAAAAATTTTGAATAGTTATTTTTTATTTTATATATAAAAACAAAGCCACTGTTACGGAGTCACGAAGTCGATATAGACCCGGGCGGAGTTCATACAAAATACTCAGTGACTAAAACCGACTCATAATGATTAATAGTCAAATTAGAATGACGCTGTCAGATCGATAAGCGTGGGGAAACTTTGAAAGAATTTCCGTGGCTCTAAAGCGCAAAAGATACCCAATTGAAAGAACACAAGTGAGTTGTCAGTAAATTTTTTTATTTAAATCACAGCGGAAGAAACTATTTCATGATTTTTTATTTCAAAAAAAGGTCGAAAGGCGTTAATAACATTTTATACTTATGTAAACAAGGATGAGAGCAATGGCAGACGGCCCATTCCCTCTTCTAGAGAGGAGGCGTAGCAGTGAGAACATTATAAGGCTGATGCTATGCTATGCTAAACGAGGATTGATTTTCGTTATCTTAGTAGTTAGATTTTTTCACAGCTTCAAGGGATCGGAGACTGAGTATATGGTTTCAATTTCACCTCGATAGCTTCACGCGTTCCCGAGGTAAAGGGTATTAATAGACAGTTGATTGGCCTGCTGGTCTAGTGGTTAATAGCCCTGACTGCTATGCCGGAGGTCGTGGGTTCGATTCCCACCCAGGACAAATGTTTGTGTGATGAGCACGATCATTTGTTCTGATTTGTTCTGTGTCTGGGTGTAATTTATCTATAATGTGTATGTATTTAGAAATATACAAGTAAGTTTATCAGTTGTCTAGTACCCATAACACTAGCTCTGCTTAGCTTGGGACTAGTCGACGTTACGGTTATATTATTATTATAGTTAGGCAGAGAGACAGATAGCAAAGTGATCCTATAAGGATTCCGTTTTGTCCTTTTGAGGTACGGAACCTAAAACAAAGTATAAGATAGGGTGTTTGATTTACAAATATACAGACATTTATCATATGTATGCACAATTTCTGGCTCGTTAATCTCAAACCTTACGCTGAGTCTGAAATTCTAGGTAATTGGTTTTTTTTTATTCTGGGGTTTCTCAGAAGAAAACTGGAGTTAAAAAAACCAGGGGTCGTTACGACCCTGACTTATGAATTGTACGTCGCGATTTAGTTTTTCTTTGTGTAATTTATTTCATCACCACTGCTCTCAAAACCGTCAAGCAAAACATCGTGAGGAAACCGTCATGTCCTAAAACCAAACTGTCTAGACATCCACCGACCTGCACAGGGCTCGCGTGGTGGATTGCAGCCCTTTCCTAGAAAAGAGGCCTGAGCCCAATCTAATAAGGCTGATTAATGATTTATGCTTACAAGCCGGAGTTTGAGCTTATGACATTACTTATCTGTTATATATTATTATGATATTATCTCTTTACAGTTTTGAACCAGACTAAATTCCAAATAGTAATCGTACCAGTAGCGTAGCTAGTCCCACAGGGGTTGTGGATAGCATGTTGCAAAGTTTTGCCTACGTGGAGGCCCCTGTAACGCGGGAGCCCCGTATAATTGATACGGCTGATACGGCGGTAGCTACGCCTCTGACTCGTACGTAGAAACCAAGTACTTTAATTTCATAGGTATATTTTAATTTTGCAAAAGTTTTATATTTCAGAACAGAACAGAATTTTGTGAGCTGAATTTGTACGCTGTCTAAATCGGTTTTCATTGTGGATAAAAAAAAGAAGGTCGTGTATTTTTTTGTGTCTAGTACTCGTAGTATGACAAGATTTGTATGAAGTGTGGGCTCGGTTAAAAATTTGATGTACAGAACTGTGATTTATGTTGGTGTCAAACTAAACGAATATTTTTATGATATAAATTAATTTGTAACCGGTAGGACCTGAGATTTGAAAGTTATTAAAAAACTACTTCTACTTTTGGTGGAGGAGATGAAGTATCGAATAAAATACAAACCTGAGTCGTCGACGGCGCGTTCTGTTCCCGCGCGCCTCAAGGAGCTGTCAGCAAACCGTAGAGGCCCAGCCTGCTAGCTGCAGGCAGGCAGGGTCGAAACCTGCTGGGGTCTAGGGCCGTTTTCTGAGAGGAAGGCTCAGCCCCGGCACTATAGGCAACGAAGGAACGGGGTAGGTTTTTAGTCAGTAAGAGTCTAACACTACTTCCCGCTCCGCCCAAGGGCGGGATTTGTCATTGGATGATTTTACCTACCATAAAAAAACCCTGTTCCTTCAAATGCATTGTGTTCTTGGGCCGTGGTAAATCTTTCGAATATTCTGTAGGATTCTTTTTTGCATTAAGTATCTATTTTGCTCGTTCAACCGTAAACAATTTTTCATAAACAATTTATTGATTTCTTGTATCACAGGGTTTGATATCAAACACCTCCGAAACTACTTTACCGATTGTTATAAATTTTTTTGTGTACTGTTGCTAGGATTGACGATAGGAAGTAGGCTATTTTTTATATATCTAGGTAATAAGGGCGACCTTCTCCAAAATAAATAATTTATATGGGAAAACTACGTTTGCCGGCTTAGCTAGAAGGTATCTTATAATATATAAAAACCTCATGTCACAGTATGTTATTGAACTCTTCCAAAACTTTTAGGATTTTTTTTTTGTATATTTTTGGTAGGTTTGAGAACAAGTCGTAGGCAAATTTTTGTACCCCTACGTTATAAATCTACCATTACGCGGACTAAGCTGCTGGCAGTCGCTAGTATCATATAGAAACTTCTACGATCCATAAAATTAATTGGTTATTTTGTTCCAGCCATCAAACTTCAGCTGAAGTTCTTCTGGTAAACAATGCTTCATAGTGATTCAAGGATATTTTCACAATTCTCTTTTATATACTTCACGTGAAAGAGATCTCCAAAACTTTTGACAAAGGGGTTTTTTATGAATACTCCAAAGTTTTTCCTTTTGCCTTTTGTACGGAATTACTTAATCGTAACTCAGACGTAGTGTTAGGTCGAAAGTCTGTTTTTTTTTTTCTTTTCTTTTGAAGACAATTCCTACAGATATTTTGAAATGTTTTTTTTTTTTGTTGAGTTCAGGATTCATTTGGAATTGGATTAGTTTTTAGATTTTTTTTTCAGCATAATCCAATCTAAGTTTTTCATGTTTAGTACTAGATTGTGCTCACGGCAATAGGTGGATAAAGTGGTGTGGGTTTACTTTTCTCTTTTCTTCCCTTATATTTTTGGTGCTTATACATATAAGCCGATCTGGTTAGTTTATAGGTATGACGGCGATGTAAACTATACAACCTTATTTTAATATTATTACTGGGTACGTTTCCGGATGACAGCGATGTGGAGGAGTACTTCGACGCCTGTGTGTATTTGGTGTTTTTGTATTATATTTGTACATAGTTATGTCTAGTTTACATTCTTAGTTTAGTTTTTGTGTACATAGATTAAATTTAGGTTATTTAATATAGTAAATAAAATTAATTCAAAACTAAAAAAAAAAAAACATATATATTGTTTGAAAGTTCTTTATTTTATTTTTTCTCTTTATTTTATTTACATTATTCTCACATAATCCAGCAGCTACAAGACATATTTATCCGAGATATTTTAATGCATAACATGATTAAAAAGAGTGTCCAAGGAGTTTCTTGCACATTTTTCTCCATAGAGATCTACGCTTTGGAATGTGCAATTAGCATTTTTTTTTGGGCAGACAGAGTTTTTGACGTTTTAAAAGTGCCTGTAAATGGTTTATTTAAAATAAATGTTTTTTTTTTTTACTTTTGACTTTTTTTTAGGTAGGTATATGCGAAACCTGAGATACGTGTCTAGTATTTTTAAGAAAAGAATCTTTGTACAAAATTTCATAACTGTATCATGGAAAATCGCAAAGTCACACAAACATGGTCACCGGGCCATCCGGGTGACTGAGGGGTTGGTTTTGCTCCCGCACCCAGCTGTGCGCTGGCGTCTAATGCTTTTTATGATCTGCCATAACCTGTGACCTGTGTGTGTTGTACTTAGTGTTGGTGGGGTCCAACTTGTGACCTACTTTAAATATGTTAAAAAAAAACATTTTCTAACAATTGTTGGAAAAGACTCGGTCAGTTACTTATTCTGAAATAACTATATTCAGGTTTCGCATACGCAATTTACACTTGAACTATACAACATTATGTTTAGTAAACATAATGTTGTATAGTTCAAGTGTAAATTGCGTTGTATAGTTTAGTGACGGCACGTTACCGACTGGGGCACGTACGCCTAGTTTATCCTGTATATTATTTTAGAAAAATCTTTACCCCACCCAAGGATCCACCGTAGGCGCAGGCTTGCGGACGGCGAGAAATGGGTACCTCACTGTCCGACCGTCCGGTAACTGACCGGACCGAGCCCAAGTCGTCAACCCCGCGCGCCTCAAGGAGTTGCCAGCAAACCGTAGAGGCTCAGACGGTCGAAGTCTACTGATGCCAAGGGTCGGCTTCTGAAAGGAAGGCTCGGCCCCGGTATGAAAAGCAACGTTGGAACAGGGTAGGTTTTTTAGTCAGTAAGAGTCTGACACTATCTTCCGCTCCACCCAAGGGCGGGAGATGATTAACACCCACCATAAAAAAAAACCCAACTCTAGGATTTACTTCTATATCGTGGGCGAATCTACAAATAATTAATACACCCCGACCCACAACAAATATCTATTAATAGAAAATATAGTACGCGGAAAATAAGTTGAACCATTTGTTATCTTTACGCGCAGATTACCTGAAAATCGGATTATCAACTTGTGTGACGAGGTTTATAACCGATTTCCGGGTTTCAATCGAAGTAGGGGACTGCGCAAAACCATACCAAATGGTTTAACTTATTTGCCATATTCTACACAAATATTGATTATGTGCGGGAATCGTAACACGCAGCTCAGCAACCAATCTTGGTTCAGTACCTCTACCATGAGTTTTAAGCAATAGTATTAGTCGCTACTCGATATCGACGCCGTAAATATTTTGTATGGCAAATTTTGGTTCTGCAAGTGACTGCTAGAGGCGCTGCAAAATTTGCCATACAAAATGTTTACGGCGTCGATATCGAGTAGCGACGAATACTATTGCTTAAAACTCATGGTAGAGGTACAGGCCATAGTCTGGAGTGAGTAGGGATTGCAGGTGGTCGCCTTCTTCTGCGAAGCAGTAATGCTAGAAAAGGAGAAGGCCGACCCCATCAGGCAAAGGCAACGGGGCGCACGCCCCAGCCACCGCTGGGATTCCGATCCCGATTTCCGGCCACTGTAGGCGCGGGCTTGCGGACGGCGTGCAGTGGGTAGCACGCTGTCCGATCGTTCGGTAATCGATCGGACCGAGCCCAAGTCGTCAACGCGTACTGTTCTCGCGCGCCTCATGGAGCTTTCAGTGAACCGTAGAGGCCCAGCCTGCTGGCTGCAGGCTCGAAGCCTGCTGGGGTCAAGGGCCGTTTTCTGAGATTAAGGCTCAGCCCCGGCAACGAAAGAACGGGGTAGGTTAGGTTAGGTTAGGTAGGTTTAGTCAATATGAGCCTGATACTATTTCCCGATCCGCCCAAGGGTGGGATTTGTCATTGGATGATTTTACCTATCATAAAAAAAAACTCAGCAACCAATTGCTTAACCACTGCTCAAACGGTATCGTCGGTGAATGGATTATATCGTCTTTAAAGCATTATTTTCACATATCCCGTACTGTGTCTGTAGGTTTATTTATTCACGAGTTATGGAAATATTCGAAAGTAACAAAAAAAATAAATAAGCTTGTTATTTAAAAGCCCTTCGAAAACCAAAATTCTTAAATAGTTATTGGTTTTTTTTATATAAAAATAAAACTGCTGTTTTTGTGCCGCGAGGTCGACATAGTCCCGGACGGAGTTCATAAAAAAAAACTCAGTGACTACAACCGGCCCTTAACTACTAGGCCATCACTATAACATCAATTGTAATATCGGTGCGTAGTTAAGGAGATTACATCGCCCAAATCAAAAAAACACCTAGGTTGATTGAAGTTTGTAGATTATTCCTTATGTACGATTACCATATAAAAAATGAAGGGGATATTTAAGGACATTACTAATAAATTGTATTGATTACTTTTCTCAAAAAAATACCCTAACTCTAGAAAAAAATCTGGTAAATAGGCCTTTTTTGAATATTAATTCCATATTTTCTCGAAAACGGCTCTATATTTATACATTGAATTTATACCAAAATATTTGTTACGATAAATTGAATAACTTGTATTGATTATTTTTTTCTAATTTCATTGAATATCGATATGTAATCAAGAAAAAATCGAATCAGTACTAACACCCCGCGCGCAGCACTCCCTGCAATGCCTGTGTAGAGGTCACTTCTCTACTAGTGTAGAGGTAAATTCTTCAAGGTCATTGAGCAATGAAATACTCTTAAATAATAAAGGCAGCTTCAATATTTATTGTTATTACAAAAAACACTTACCGTTGTGATGTAATCTTCGGCCTTTTAATCTGAAAATAGAAAAGGCCTTCGTTAGGAAAAGATTTACATTTCTTTACAAAAATATTTAAATACCTAAGTACATTTATTAAATTGTTTTGCGAGAGGACGCAACAGGCTCAATCACTTAGTAAAATAAATATAATTAGTCTGGCATAGTATAGGCATGTACGAAATTAATTTCTTTTCGAGTCAATGACTTTGTAGGTAGTTGTCGGTCGTTGCGTATTACGTCGACCTACAGGTCATTGAACTCGCTCAGCGGACGTTTACTTAAAGAAATTAATTTCGTACTTATGTAAATAAATTCGAGTTTAAAAAAAAGTACATTATATTTTAATTTTATTTTTACAAATCGGTAGTGTTTCATGTCGACCCTCCACGGGATTAAAACGATCAAAATTTAACGGTGTATATATATGGTGACTGGTAATTAATGAACAATACTTAAGTGATTGTAGTCATGATAACAACTATTACTATGGAACCAAACATGAAATCGCGAAAAAAAATCTGCTGGTCAGTACATTTGTGTTCGCCTAAATGGTCAAAATGTACTGCTTTCCTTTTCCATTTCCTGAAAGAAATTCTCCATTCATTTTCTATTTTTCTGAAAGAGAATCGGACGCATGAGGCACTCCAGCCAGTCGCCTCCACGAGGACATGGAGATACTCCACCTAAGCGGTACAGACCTCCATCGCATGAGTCACCATTTCTATGGTATGATACAATGCGAAATCAATACTTAAACCCGTATTTATAAAGAAGTAATTACTTGTTACTAAGTAATTTCTTATTAAGTCATGACTTGAGGTTTTTTTTTCGGTGGGTAAAAATCTTCTAATAATAGGTCCCGCCCTTGGCCAGAGCGGGAGATAGTGTCAGACTCTTACTGACTAACAAACCCAACCTGTTCCTTCGTTGCCTTTCATACCAGAGCCGAGCCTTTTTTTTAGAAGCAGACCCTTGGCCCCTAGACATCTTTATTAATTTCAATTTTTCTTAACTATAGAATACAAATTGTCACTTAAGTAGTTACTTTTACCTAAGTAATTAGTTTATAAATACGGGTGTTTTTTTATGGTAGGTAAAATCATCCAATGACAAATCCCGCCCTTGGGCGGAGCGGGAAATAGTGTCAGTCTTACTGACTCAAAACCTACCCTGTTCCTTCCCTGCCTTGGTTCCAGGGCCCTGGTATGCATTTTCATACCTCCCCAGAGCTTGCTGACAACTCCTCCTCCGGAACAGTGGGCGCCGTAAACGACTTGGGCTCGGTCCGATCTGTTACCGGAAAAACGGACAGCGAGCTACCCATTTCCCGCCAAGTCTTCCTAAAACTGTAATACCGTTCCTGTCAATAAGTCCAAAGTCTTAACAAACAGTAAAGCATCACAATATTTGAACTAGAACCTAGGTAAATCCTATTACCAGCAAATTCGAGTTTGCAACTTTTCCAATCGGCTTATAGAATAGTACAGTTGTGTACAAAAGTGTTAGCGTTCGAGCGAAAAAGGATTTTATTTCATGCTCTGTTTTATAGTCCACTGCACGCTTAAAATGTTTCGTCGGATAGTTTAAAGAGGGTATTTGGAAATGTGTTTCTTTAGTGGCGGATTTTTGTGTGGATTCAATGTTTATTTTACGCAAGTGTCCCAGAAAGTAAATTCGTGAAGTGGTATATTAAAAACTGTATTTTGGCAACGGTTTGGCTTGCGTGAAAAAAATATACTCCCGGCCTCCATCCAGTACATGTTTTACCCTTGTGCCAAACAAAAAAAATTCGTTCGATCATTCGGGGACTCGAATATCGTGAAACTTATGTGGCACTAGACAGGGCACATTGCAGAACAGTTGGTCAATGGGGCTGAACAGTTCTAGAGTGATGACTACATACTAGAAGATGCAGCGTTGAAATGGCTCCCACAATGTGGTTCGATTACCTGGTGTCACGGGAATTCGATGGATGCACAGGACCGTTCGGTTATTGTAACACTTAGGGAAGACCTATGTCCAAAGCTGCAGGCAGGCAAGGGTTTGCTTTCGAAAGGAAAGCCCGGCCCTGGTATCTTAGGCCACGAAGGAACGGGGTGGGTTTTTAGTCAGTAAGAGTCTGACACTATCTCTCGCTCCGCCCAAGGGCGGGAGATGTCATTGGATGATTTTACCCACCACCAAAAAAAAAAGGACCTATGTCCAACAGTGGACGTCTTTTGGCTGAAATGATGATGATGGTTTGAGCTTGAAGGAATTACAAAAAATTGAATATCTCAGGCTGTGCAAACTCTCTCCTTTGTCTACTAAAGCCAGATTCTTGGTCATCTAGGCATCACTTTTTGGGTTACTCTCTGTAGCACCTTTTCATCTTGGCATCTGACGTCATCTACCTTAAAATATTGAGCATTTTCTTCATCTTAGCACCTGACGTCACCTGCTTGACAGTACTGAGCACACAGATCCACCAATCACGCTGAGTGAATCAGAATTCCATAAATAAAATGTAAGTTATTTATGTACATTTGTTTATTACTTTTTTGTGTAACTGTACATTCCCACACAGCGCGCTCGCTAGTTGTACGTCCAGCTTTAAATCTTTACATAGACGAGTATCAAACTGCCATTGTAATCCTTTCTTTGTCTACTTTATTATTTTAAAATTGGAACTCTATTACGGAAATCATTTTTTTTTATTTTGCAAAAAGCGACATAAGTAACTTAGAGTTTATGAACAAAGAGTCTATGTCTGACTGCTATGCTAGCCTTCATCTGTGTTTCTCTGTGTGTATTGTTAAATCAAAATTGAACCGTTAAATTTTTATCGTTTTAATTCCGTGGAGGGTTAATTTGGTACATGAAACACTATCGATTTGTAAAGACATAATTCAGAAATAAAGTACTTTTTTTAAACTCGTTAAGTTTTCAGTCTTTGCGTATTCATTTCAGTCGAGCGCCCTGATGGTTCAACTTGAGTGACCAGGATTATAACCCATTTTTGGATCTCAGTCAATGTCGTCAAATAAGTTCAACCATTTTCCACGGCTACATGCAGCCCATGTAGCCGTGGCAGATGGTTCAACTTATTTGCCGCGTACCATACTTGTATGAGCATTTATACGAGTATGTTGACGCAGCAAATAAGTTAAAACATATACAAGAGCAAATAAATTCATTCCAGCATTTTAAATTGAAACCTACTTACCAGAATCACGTTCTTCTAATTTGTTTTTTTTTTTTATTATTTGAAATGGACTTTGGTACAAGGATTTTAATATTATAAAATGTAACGTCTCACTTTCTGCCTGTCCGTCTATTATTTTACTTTTTGCTTTTTTTTATATAAAGCAGAAAAAAATCTCTAGCAAAAAGTGAAATATTCCAGGGCCGCTTTCTGAAAAGAAGGCTCGGCTCTGGTATGATAGGCAACGAAAAAACGGGGTAGGCTTTTAGTCAGTAACATTCTGACACTATCTCCCGCTCCGCCCAAGGGCGGGATTTGTCATTGGATGATTTTACCTACCATAAAAAAAGTCACCAACTTGACTTCTTTTTTGAGGCTGGTAAATCAACAAATTAATATTTCAAGAGATCTTAGCCGTCAAAAAAAAAAAAAAAAAACTAGCAAATAAGTAAACAAACTTCTAAATAAGTTAATAAAATTTTATCTGACAGTCAACTTAGTGTTAATCAAGAGAATAAAACACTTTTATATTTCAAATGTTAGAAATCTTTGCTTCAATTCTGCTTACAAAGGAAGTTTTTTAAGGATAGAAGTCAAAGTTTTAGGGTAAAAACAAAAGCTTTGTATTTTTAAATAATACTAGCTTTTGCCCGCAGCTTCGCTCTCTCTACCCTGCTCTAACCTATTCTACCCTACTCTACTCTACCCTAATCTACCCTACTCTACCCTACTCTACCCTACTCTACCCAGCTCTACCCTAATCTACCCTACTCTACCCTACTCTACCCTACTCTACCCTACTCTACCCTACTCTACCCTACTCTACCCTACTCTACCCTACTCTACCCTACTCTACCCTACTCTACCCTACTCTACCCTACTCTACCCTACTCTACCCTACTCTACCCTACTCTACCCTACTCTACCCTACTCTACCCTACTCTACCCTACTTGGTTGCGCAAATAAGCTTGGTGTGGACTGTATGTTTGAAAAGCGATCTAAGGTTTGTTAACAATATGCAGGTACTGTGCCTGGATGGGACGGATGTATTAGGGAGGAACACTGACCTTTTGACCTCGAAGGTTCCACGTGGCGCCGGCCGGCGAACCCCGACTTTGTACTTTCAAATCACTGCCAGGTCCTGTATTGCACTACACTGCACTATTGTTGAGTCTTTGAATGGTTGGATCACGAAATAGTCAATTTTCTTGTAATTTCGAGCGGGCGTTGTTAGCGGAGCGGTCACATTCACAATCGATGCACAAACACGTAATGTCATTCCATTTCTTGAGGTCGTGCGGGGGAAGGGAAACGGAAGGGATAGGATTGCTAGGCCAAAAAAATAAATTACAAAAACAAAATCGCGGATCATAGCAAATTGGCGCAACCATTCCCCCCGGGTTTGAAGGGTTACCTTCAAAGAAAAGAAAAAAAAACAAAAGCGAAACTAAACCCTATTACTAATCTAAACTATCAATACTAGGTAGCGAAACAACTTATAACTAACTATGCCACTACTACTGATTAGGCAGAGGGCAGAGGCGAATAACCGGACGCAGGTACGATCCAGTTGCGGTTTTAACCTTTACGACTCGCGTTATTCCGTTCGAACCCGGAAAAACTTCTTCCACTACACCAAGAGACCAGTGCAGAGGAGGCGCACTCTCAGTCTTCAGTATCACCACAGTACCGACTGTGACTGGATCTGAAGGAGTGTTCCACTTTTGACGCGACTGCAGCGTATGCAGATAATCTGTCCTCCATCGCTTCCAAAAGGACTGAACTAAGCTATCCAGCAGAGCGTGACAATTCACCTTATGGTGATAATCCACCAACAAATCCAAAACGTGATCCTTGCGTGGTAGGACCACTGGATGCATTTGTTCAAACTCTAACTTAGCATTTCGCAGACGGCCACCGACACGAATGAGTCCGTCTTGCAAAAATGGTTTCAAATGTTGAAGTGCGCGACTACAAGGTTTATGTGATTCTAAACTACGAAATTCTATTGAAAAATAAAATTTCTGCAACTCTCGAAGTACAACTGATTCAGCTCTATCCAAATCAGCTGCGATTATAGAACCACGCGATGGTAATAATCTCAAAAATCTTAGGACGTAAACTACACAGCGTAATAGTCTCGACCAAGACGAGACTCGATTAGACAACAACAAAACAACTGACTCTTCACGCGGAACTGATACTACAAGCGTATGTTTCTTCTCCTCGGGTGGCTCTGAAACAGTAGCGGGGTTAAACGGAGCACTTGGCCACTCGTTAGGAGTGGTATGAAGCCAGGGAGGGCCACAAAACCAAAGCGGATGATTTAAAATTTGCGCAGGAAGCAAACCACGTGAGAGACAATCAGCTGGGTTTTCTGTTCCAGCGACATGGAATATATTTTCCGGTGACAATTCAGCTTGAATCTTAGCCACTCTATTTGCGACAAACGTGCCCCATCGATGGGGTGAAGAGTGGGCCCAACATAGAGCAACGGTTGAGTCTGAAAACGCTACAATTCTCTCTATATTAATGCGAGGACGACAAGTTTTGACTATAGATGTAATCAATTGAACCAACATAAGAATAGCGCAGAGTTCGAGACGAGCAAGAGAGACAAACTTACGAGGAGATACCTTTGATTTTGCGCTAATGAGGAAAACTGAAATGTTATCGCCATTTTGGACCTGAAAGTAAACCACTCCCCCGTAAGCCCTCTCACTGGCGTCTGCGAAACCTATCACATTAACAACAGCGTCTGGTACTATACCAACATGGCAAGGAATCTGTATCTGATCGAGCATTGGAAGCTCTTTCCTATAGCGAGCCCACAACTTAGCAACACTGTCAGGAGCGGTGTCGTCCCAATCACAGTTGGAAAGCCAAAGCTCTTTTATAAGCAGCTTTGCATACAAAACGACAGGAGCTACAAAACCCATTATATCCCATATCCGAGCTACACATGCTAGGATAACGCGTTTGGTACAAGTTGGCGGAGTCGAGCTAATTTTAAGACTGAACATATCAGTTGCGGGTGACCAACTTAAACCAAGGATCTTATGCGAATCACTATCATCGAATTCCTTTACCGAAGTCAACCGGTGTGACGGTGGAATCGACTCTAATGTAGCTTGCGAGTTGCTTGTCCATTTCACCAGATCAAATTGACCGGACTTCATGAGGCTGATTACTTGAGCAGCGGTCTCTATAGCCTCTGCTTCACTAGGTACACTGTACACAAAATCGACCTTGTACAATCCGGTTTCAATAGTGGCCCTTGCTTTCGGGTATGTATCACCCTCGTCAGCGGCCAACTGCTTGATAGTGCGAAGAGCGTGAAAGGGACTAGACTTAAGCCCAAAACAAACACGATTGAATTCGTAAACCTTCAAAGGTTCCTGCGGAGAAAATCTATACAAGAAGCGTTGGAATCTACGGTCACATTCTCTGATTCCAATACTAAGAAACATTTGCCGAATATCAGCAGAGAGCGCAATAGCAAACAAGCGAAAATTTACTATTATTTCAAATAAGTTACCCTGGAGGTTCTGACCACAATACAAGATATCGTTAAGCGATATGCCAGTACTAGTTTTAGCGCTACCATCCATAACCACACGCAGTTTAGTTGTAAGCTTGTCTTCTCTAACAACTCCATGGTGCGGGATGATGTAAAACGGGTAATCACGTGTCTCCTCAGTCTCGGCAGGCGCTGATGAGATATAACCTTTATCTAAATATTCGATCAGCACATCTTACGTTCCAAGCATAGAAAGCGTTTTTCTGCGGAGGCACGGGAGCCACCGAGCGAAAAAATATCACCCTTGAAAGGGAGCGCGACAACATAACGACCATCTTTATCACGAGTAGTCGTGCGGGTATAAATCTCCTCAGTGACCTGATCCTCAGGGCTGAGAATAGGCGGGACATTGACCTCTTCAATCTCCCAGAACTTACGGATGGTAGACTCAAGCGGCGGCTCGACGGTGCAACAGTGCGACACAGTCGAGTAACTATCTAAACAAGCGGGTGCGGAACCAACTATAACAAACCCGAGAACTGTTTCCAGTGCGTGCGGAGCGGGGTACATCGGAAGACCTTGAATTTTACGTGATAACTGGAGATGCGGGAGAATCGAAGCACCGATCAATAGATCGATATCTCCAGGGAAAGCGTAATTTCCGTCGGCTAACTGCAAGTTCTTAAACTCCGTCAGCATGGACGTGTCAACCGGTACCGTGGGCAACCGTTCCGTAATCTTATCTGCGACTAGCGAATCCATTTCAAACGAAATATTACGATTAAAACGTGAACTAAATATTATTTTAATGGAACCGTGAATGGTTGCCTTTAAACCTCCAAAACCTTTCACTTCTGAGCGGGATGACCAATTATTAAAACTAAAACCAAGGCGTTGACAACAATCCCGAGTAATAAAATTACTCTGGGAAGCGCCATCTAGTAGCGCTCGAACGGTGTGCGGTTTGCCAAAGGCATCTACAATGAAAACTTGCGCGGTCGCAAGTAAAACGGTAGTGATTTGAGTACCAGCGGCGGAAAGCGAACACAATGTTACGTCGTTTGCACTTGCAGCAGGCCGCGCGTCACAAGCGTCGCGCGTCTGCGCAGGCTGCGGCTGCGATGGCAGCTTACTACTCTCAAAATGTAAGAAGGTATGATGTCTAGCTAGACATTTACGACAGCTAACACCACTGTTACATGACGTAACCAGATGTTTGTCACTTAGACAATTAAAACACAAATTATTAGTGCGGACAAACTTGTAACGATCACTAGGCGATAATCTCTGAAATTCCGAACACTTGTACAGCTGTGTATGGCTACCCTTACACAGAGAACAGTCAGGTGTTGAGGCGGTATTAACTAGCGTATGTGCAGTCTTGACTGACTTCGATGACGCGTCTATACGGCGATCGGAACCTGTCCTATTCGTGACTTCATGACGTGCCGACGTGCGCTGCAATACCTTAATATGGTCGCGAATAAAAGATTCTAAATCTTCGAACTTAGGTATTTCGTTACCGCGCCGAGTCGTTTCAAACAGACGAACAGTTTCAGGATCTAATTTCTTTAAACCGATATACAAAAACAAAAAGTCACAGAGGTCATTGACCTTTAGGTTCTTTACTGCACGAACAGATGATGCGAAAATATTTAAAAACTTCTCTAAATTATGATCGTTACAAACGGAAAAACTTTTCAAATCGAATAATTGATCTAAATATGCGGTGGCTACTAATCGCTTATCTTCGTTTTTTGTTTTTAAAGTGTTCAAAACTAAATTGTAATTTTCAGCGCTAAACGTAATTCCAGCACAGACAGCCTTTGCCTTACCGGTCAATTTTTCTACGAGATAATGCAATCTCTCGTGATCTGTCAGCGATGTGTTCCTATGTATTATATTTTCGAAACTATCTATAAATAAATTCCAATTTCGAATGTCACCATTAAATTCAGGTATTTGAATTGGCGGCAATCGTGGGCGTTCGCGAGGAGGGTTGGATAAACCACTCGCGGGGGGGGGGGAGTCTCTAAACTCCTAGCAATACGTTTGATACGACAATACAAGTCATCAAAGGACGACAATGCCTGATAACTCACACAGTAATCAGGATTTAACTCCAACTCTAAAATGTTTATATTATTAATTGTAGATTCAAAATCCGCGCGCAAACTATCTAAAGTTTCCAACGAACACAAGAAAGCATCTCTAATCGCCAGATCCGAGATTTGCAAAGATTTATCACAAATTGATTGAACACGTGAAAACTGTGAGTCCCTTTTAGCGTATAAAAGCTTTAACTGAACCTTTAAATCATAGCAAATTGGCGCAACCACTACTCTACCCTACTCTACCCGATTACGATAGAAGGGAGGTCATGTTTTTCGAGTGTATGTATGTATGTACTCGTACATTTTACTGACACGCTGAACAGCCTAAACCGGTCATTGCACTAGGTGTTGTTAGATTTGTCATAGTTGTGGGAGTGACACTGGGTACATAAAAATTACAACAAAAAATAAATGGCGAATTTAAAAAAAAAATTGCATAATTATGTTTAATTTTTTTTTATAACAAAGTCAGATAGGGTGTCCCAATAAAAGACATTTTTCACAAGTAATTGAACATTTCAAGAGTAAATCTACGCGTTAAATTTTTGTCGTTTGAATCCCGCGGAGGGTCGATTTGTTACATGAAACACTATCGATTTATAAGACATAATTACAAAATAAAGTACTTTTTTTAACTCTAATTAATTTACGCATGTACGGAATTAATTTCTTTAAGTAAACGTCAGCTGAGTGAGGCCAATGAACTGTATGTAGTTAATACGCAGCGACCGACAGCTACCTACAAGGTCATTGACTCGTTTACTTTGTATATTATGTACAATTAATTTTGTATTTGCGTATATTAATTCCTTTGTACGAGTATATGTAAAATTAATTTTGTATTTGCGTATATCAATTCGAATTTAAAAAAAGTACTTTATTTTTTCTTTACAAATCGATAGTATTTTATGTACCAAACCGACCCTCCGCGGGATTAAAACGACTAAAATTTAACGGTGTATATAAAAATGAATCCCTATTTCCCTTGATCACGCCATCACGCGTGAACGGCTAGACTGGATTTCGCTAATTCTCTTTTTTCATAAGAATCTTCTCCTGACAATAGGAGAAGATTCTTATGAAAAAAGAGTAGAGTAAAGAAGAGTAGGTTAGGGTGGGCTAGAGTAGAATAGAGTAGCCAATTGACGCGAGCGAAGCCGCGGGAAAAAGCTAGTACGATATATTTTCCGAGAGACAAACGATTTAAAGTGGAAAAAAAAAATCCCAAATATTATAAAGTGGCAGTCAGTACGAGTAATCCTTCAATCGATTACCAATTTAACCAATACCGCAAACTTAAAATGCATTAAAGTACACACATTACTGCCCATTCCTATAATTAAATTTCCACACTGACGAAATAATTCACGTTCGTCCGGAAAAAAATAACGGATGCGTTTTAAAATTCATACAAAACCGTTCACATGAAACCCCATTACTTTTTATTTCACTTCACATTCTCATTATAATATTAAAACTACTGCTCTGTACGTCAAACAAAAAAGAACCCTAAAATAACGACCGTAACTTTCAATTTTGCATTTCAATGACCCTGCAGAAACAAACAGGGCACAATACTGTCTCACACGTGAAAAAACACCGAAAGTTTTACAAAATAAAGTTGAAATTCGTGTGAGAGTTTGTTGCAAAGAAAACCAAAAGCCTGAAGCTGGCTCCTGAACTTTTCTATTCTAAATTGTACCTTAAATTGAAAGTGATAAGATCGAAAATTAAACTTACGGGTCTAGACGATATTTCGTATCCGCTGCGTCAACATTGGCCAAGTCATGTGTGTTGGGGACAAGCAGCGCATCTGTAAACAAACACAATACTATTATATATAGATAGTGGAATTTACGTTGCTCTTGCAGGCTGAGCTTGACTGAAAAAAAAAAACCCAGAGTATGTAATGCGTATCCTGTGTACGTCTTAGTTTTTTATTGATTAGTTCAGGAGCTTTTATTTTAAACCAATCATCTCAAGCACCTCAGGATATGTCGTCCTCTTGTTGCTACCTCACTTCGTGCTAGCAGCTGTTTTTGAGGGCCCATTTATTGTGTGTGCAAGTCACGGAGGAGGCCGATCGCATCAGGCAACGGCGCTCACGCTGAAGCTGCCTCCGTAATTCCGATCCCAATTTCTCGGGCCCAATTTTTCGGGCTTGTGGACGGCGGGCAATGGCTCACTGTCCGTTTTTCCGGTAACAGATCGGACCGAGCCCAAGTCGTTTACGGCGCGCACTGTTCCCGCGCACCTCAAGGAGTTGTCAGCAAACTATAGGGGCCCAGTAGGGTCGAGGCCTAGTCTGGGGCTCTGGGGTGGTATGAAAATGTATACCAGGGCCCTGGAACCAAGGCACGGATGGAACAGAGTAGTTTTTTAGTCAGTAAGATTCTGACACTATTTCCCGCTCAGGCCAAGGGCGGGATCTGTCATTGGATGATTTTACCTACCATAAAAAAAACCCCTGCCTTTTACCGATGGATAATAATAACATTGTTCAGGCAGGGGCTATGTTAACCAGTCCACTTAATACTCCAAAAACCATAGCCCAATTGTCTGTTTTCCATGTTGCAATAGTCTTTAACCAACCGGGGGTTGTCCTTGGGTGCTTTAACATTGTGCGTACAGGGATAACCGTCGGTTGGTATCACGTTCCATTAAAAGTGTCTAAAGGGCCTCTGTAGTCAGTCAGTAGTGGGTCGTTGTTGAATTTTTGACCGACGAAACGTAACTGGTCTTGCGACGATAGAAACGGTTATTAAACGTTCGTCGTCGTCGGTCGTCGCCGTTATCGCAACTAGTTTGAAAACGGTTTAAGCGTGAAAATAAGATTTGTGCTGTATTGCATAGCCATAAAGTTCAATTTTCATTGCAATAACAGGTTTTCAAACAACGCTGACGACGCGACGAGTATGATAGTTAAATTAATGCATTCTCAACCTTATTTTTTTAGCAGTAACATAACAATTTGCATTAATTCGAAGACTGGTTTGTGCAACGAAGACTGTTTGGTTGCAGGATGGAATGACGTTTTCACCAACGCGTCGCAGATATTTTTGAAACGATACCGACGGCGCTACGAGTATGATAGTTGTATCAATGGATTCTCGAACTTATTTCTTTAAAAGTAAGATAACAATTCGCGTAATTCGAAGACTGGTTTGTGCAACGAAGACTGTTTGGTCGCAGGATAGAAAACGATCATAAAACGGTCTTTGAAAGCTGTTCGTTATTGAAACGCCCACCGCTAGGCCTCTGCGAGTTGGTTTCCGCTCCTCGTACATCAGAGTCCTGAGATAAATAAATTTATAAAATCATATTACACGGTAAACTTGTGCTTCAAAACTCAATTTGAGTTTGGAACTAGCCAAAATAAACTCATAAGTTACCTTTCAAACTTTTACAAACACGATCATGTCACCCAAAACTTATAATAAAGAAAATATATATTTTCCAAGCAGCTAAAAATATAGACTCATCGCAAACGGGCCTCCAACCTCAGCCACTGGTGGCCAATGACAGTGACTAACACACTTTTTCATGAATACTTATTTTGTATAGACGCGCCACAAACGTGTAGCCGGTGGCGCCCGCTCACCACTTGTGGGCATTGGTGGTACTGGCCACACAAAACGTTCACACTCGGCATTGTCACAACTGCTCCACCCCCGCGAAGTTAACCGTTAGACGTTCTATGTATCACATGCGTCACCATTTTTTTTTTTTTATGGTAGTTAAAATCATCCAATGAAAAATCCCGCCCTTGGGTGGGGCGGGAAATAGTGTCAGACTTTTACTGACTAAAAACCTACCCTTCCATTCATTGCCTTTGTCCCGGGGCCCGTGGTGACATTCTCACATAACCTTTGGCCCCAGTAGGCTTCGGCCCTGCTGGACCCCTACAGTTTGCTGAAAACTCCTTGAGGCGCGCGGGAATAGTGCGCGCCGTAGACGACCTGAGCTCGGACCGGTCTGTTACCGGACGGACGGACAGCGAGCTACCCATTGCCCACCGTCCGCGAGCCCGCGGCTACGGTGGCCGGAAATCGGGATCGGGATCGGAATCCCGGCGGCGGCGGCGGCGTGTGCGCCTTTGCCTAATGCGGTCGGCCTCCTCCTTATGCGTCACCATGGAACATGACAATAATGCAAGCAAACTTTTCATGTCAGAGACCGTCGTAAGATTGGCAGCAGGGAGCGGGTTATAAAATGTGATGGCATGCGAACACCGGTGGCTGTCACTCGCTTCTGACACTGTTAAAAAAGTAGCGCGCGACAGCCACCGGTGGCTGTGGTCGATGGCCCGTTTGCGCCGAGCCATAGATTTTCGGAAAATCTCTTATGAAGGCCGTTGTATTTCATTACCTCAAAACCGACAAGTCGTAACAAGTAAAGTTGTTATAATCCGAATTAAAGGGCTCTTTGCTAAGTAACTTAAGTTATTGTTGTTCGATGGAAGATTTGGAGATATTTTCGTAAGTCCTAACTGTTCGTTTGATTTTTGTTTTTAGTCATAAGAGTATTAAATCAATTTAATGAACTAAACAATATAATCACATTATAAAGGTGAACGTTGTGAGTGTGTATGTGTCTTGAAGATCCTAGAGAGCCTGACTCTCGGCAGTAAGAACACTGATTATGTTTATACACACACCGTTAAATTTTAGTCGTTTTAATCCCGTGGAGGATTGATTAGATAAAATTAAAACATAAAGTATTTTTTTTCTAAAACTCGAATTAATATACGCATGTACAAAGTTAATTTCTTTAAGTAGGGGTGAGAAAATCATCCACTGACATCTCTCGTCCTTGGGCGTAACGGAAGTTTGTTACTCCTTTTCCTTCTTTGCCTTCGTTGGAGGGCCCCGGGGTTCAGTTTTACATGACTCAAGGCCCACACTCCAATAACTGCGTAACATCAGGTGGGGTCGCAGATAGGCACTAGTTTATATCATAAAAAATAAATACCATTTATCACTATTACCAAGTAATGCCTCCTGTTACCAAAAAAATGCTTTACTCTCTATAATAGTTAAGGTTATATTTTGTTTAAAACCCTCACTCAACCCTCTTGCCTTTAAGACAGACAAATGTAACATGACTAGAGGAGTGTTTCTAGGAATTTTGTAAGAGTCTCCAGAGAGATGTGAAGGATTTTGAAATATCGTCTATCTGTAGTAAATGGAACAGCACTTTCAGTAAATGTTTACAATTTAAACGAACTATCTAGTATTCTAGACTAAAATTATAATAATAATAAAAATAAGGCAAGGAGCTCCACGTTCGCTTTTACCAGGCTCTTCACGAGCCCGATGTAGATTTCGCGGCATCCGCGGCCTGGTTACGTTTCAGCGACCTCTTTGGGGAAACTGAAGGTTTTGTCTGTGCGATTATGGACGAAGTTATCCTAACGAACTTCTACCGGAGACATTATTATGAAGGACGGGACGTGTGTCGGGCATGCCATCGTCCGGGTGAGTCCATCAGACATATTATCTCTGGTTGTTCTCGTCTGGCTAACGGCAAGTATTAACTCAGACAACTTTAGGTCCACGGGTTAGTTACAAAAATACTTAAAACTATGTTTGTAAGAAAAAAAAATAAAAAAAAAACAAAATTAAGGTCTACAAATAAGATGAGTCACTCCTGCCTAACCAACACTTGCATGAAGTGATTCATCATAGGACCATCAAGTTTGTCTGATAACATCCTCAGAATGCCATTGGAGCTTGACCGCGTTCTTTCTAGCAGCGACGCCGTCTTTTTTCTCAACATTATGAATGGTAACTTAATGTTTATTGCTTCGTTGGTTCTACGCTTTGGTATGTGCACTTCACTTTTTTTCCGCTGGCCGACATTTTGACAATTCAAAAGTGCTTTTAAAGTGTCTATTTGAAATAAACATTTCTGATTTTTTATTTCTTGTGGAATTTTGGGTTGGATTTTTAAGGCGTGTTAATTCTATGGTGGGAAATTACCCCTCCTATATTAAACTACTTTCAAAAAGGGATTAAACAGTTGATGACGCTATCTGCACGTTTTGGTATTGCAAAAATTGATTCCATGATTGAAAGTTACACTGACACGGAGTAGCATCAGCTATATTTTACTTCAATGAAACTCACGGATATTATGAAACTGGTCATGGAAATAAAACCGTTAGATAAACTTAATCAAACAGATTTAATACGTTCGAACCAGCAACGTCCTGTGACACCTACAATTTGTTGTTAACAAAATGTCTAATCACGTCCAATATGATTGCGTAAATAGTATATTGCAATACAATTTCATCACTGCTTACCATCGGGTGGGATTGCAGACAACGACTAGTTTATATCAATAAAAAAAAAAACAATTTGCACCCGACCGCATCAGGTAACGGCGCTCACGCCGCAGCCGACGTCGTAATTCCGATCTCAATTTCCGGCCACCGTAGGCGCGGGCTTGCGGACGGCGGACAATGGGTAGCTCGCTGTCCGTTTGTCTGCTAACAGACTGGACCGAGTCCAAATGGTTAACGTAGCGCACTGTTCCCGCTCGCCTCAAGGAGTTGTCAGCAAACTGTAGGGGCCCAGTAGGGTCGAAGTATAGTTTGGAGCTCTGCGGAGGGCCCTGGAACCAAGGCAGGGAAAGGATACAACAGGGTAGGTTGTTAGTCAGTAAGAGTCTAACACTATTTACCGTTCCACCCAAGAGCAGGCTCTGTCATTGGATGATTTTACCTACAATAAAAACATAAAATAAAAAAACTACAAGCAGCCATATTAAATTCTATTACTTAAACTTTTCACCGCAACACTAGCAAATATCAAATATGAAGCTACTTGTAAAGGAGAACGTTTAACAACGTAAGTCTATTTTTTATGAGAAAATAACGTGTCAAAATGTACCTCACGAGAGCGGTGCTGGGCCAAATGTATTAAAAAAAAAGTTGTACAATTAAAAGTCTTATGTAATAGGAGTTCAGGTGGGAAATCAAACGAAGTGACATCATTCTGGTTTCATATATTTCACACAGTTTTACACTAAATCACGATATAAGAAAATCCAGCCACTCTACCAACGCCCGTCAAAATCATGCCATCTCCCCAGCCCCGTCACATAAATTGACAAACTTATTGCAATTAATTACATTAATACAAGCTGTTGGTGTATAAACTAAAACATTATAATCAGATGTGATTAACAGTAATTGGTTGCGCCAATTTGCTATGATCCGCGATTTTGTTTTTTGTAATTTATTTTTTTGGCCTAGCAATCCTATCCCTTCCGTTTATTTCCCCGCACGACCTCAAGAAAGGATTTGACATTGACGTTTTGTGCATCGATTGTGAATGTGACCGCACCGCTAACACGCCCGCTCGAAATTACAAGAAAATTGGCTATTTCGTGATCCAACCATTCAAAAACTCAACAATAGTACAGTGTAGTGCAATACAGAAACTGGCAGTGCTTGAAAGTACGAAGCTCGGGATTCGCCGGCCGGCGCCATGTGGAACTTTCGAGGTTAAAGGTCAGTGTTCCTTCTAATACATTTATCCCATTAATAAACGCTAGACGCAGTACCTGCATATTGTTAACAAACCTTAGATCGCTTTTTAAATCTACAGTCCACACAGCAAATTCGCGCAACCATTACTTTTTTGGTCCATACGAGCAGGATCGTGAATCATTTTCTTGTAATTTCGCAATATAGTATTTGTTCCATAGGGAATAAACGCAACGCGCCTGTTTACCTAGATATAATAGTAGAAAACCCGCATCTAGGCATTTAGGCAACTATACGTTATTTCGCTCGTATAGTTAAAGAGTCATTGATAGTTACGGTACCTACGCCGTCAACCGCACCGCATAATTATAGTTAGCTACGTAAATATCAGCGTAGATATAAATCGCATTCTTTTTCTTGACAAAATTCATTCGACCATCCTACAAATTGCATGTAGGTAGACGCATTTCAAAAATACCCGTTCATTGTTGAGTGAACATTTGTAGGAAACGGATAAACCATAGATTATATACGCATATATTTAATCGAGAAATTGGGTAATATTCACTCATTGATTCAGGTTGTTCCGTTCGTTCGCCGTTCACTTTGTTGTTTACAATATTACCATATTGTTATCTGTTAATTATCGCTTACTTAATAATTCGTTAAGTGTTTGTTTGAGTGTATAGTGTGAATATATCAAAACAAGATGTCTCTTAAGGGAACCAAGGTTAGTACTGATTTAAAGGTTCAGTTAAAGCTTTTATACGCTAAAAGGGACTCACAGTTTTCACGTGTTCAATCAATTTGTGATAAATCTTTGCAAACCTCGGATCTGGCGATTAGAGATGCTTTCTTGTGTTCGTTGGAAACTTTAGATAGTTTGCGCGCGGATTTTGAATCTACAATTAATAATATAAACATTTTAGAGTTGGAGTTAAATCCTGATTACTGTGTGAGTTATCAGGCATTGTCGTCCTTTGATGACTTGTATTGTCGTATCAAACGTATTGCTAGGAGTTTAGAGACTCCCCCCCCCGCGAGTGGTTTATCCAACCCTCCTCGCGAACGCCCACGATTGCCGCCAATTCAAATACCTGAATTTAATGGTGACATTCGAAATTGGAATTTATTTATAGATAGTTTCGAAAATATAATACATAGGAACACATCGCTGACAGATCACGAGAGATTGCATTATCTCGTAGAAAAATTGACCGGTAAGGCAAAGGCTGTCTGTGCTGGAATTACGTTTAGCGCTGAAAATTACACTTTAGTTTTGAACACTTTAAAAACAAAATACGAAGATAAGCGATTAGTAGCCACCGCATATTTAGATCAATTATTCGATTTGAAAAGTTTTTCCGTTTGTAACGATCATAATTTAGAGAAGTTTTTAAATATTTTCGCATCATCTGTTCGTGCAGTAAAGAACCTAGAGGTCAATGACCTCTGTGACTTTTTGTTTTTGTATATCGGTTTAAATAAATTAGATCCTGAAACTGTTCGTCTGTTTGAAACGACTCAGCGCGGCAAGGAAATACCTAAGTTCGAAGATTTAGAATCTTTTATTCGCGACCATATTAAGGTATTGCAGCGCACGTCGGCGCGTCATGAAGTCACGAATAGGACAGGTTCCGATCGCCGTATAGACGCGTCATCGAAGTCAGTCAAGACTGCACATACGCTGGTTAATACCGTCTCAACACCTGACTGTTCTCTGTGTAAGGGTAGCCATACAAAGCTGTACAAGTGTTCGGGATTTCAGAGATTATCGCCTAGTGATCGTTACAAGTTTGTCCGCACTAATAATTTGTGTTTTAATTGTCTAAGTGACAAACATCTGGTTACGTCATGTAACAGTGGTGTTAGCTGTCGTAAATGTCTAGCTAGACATCATACCTTCTTACATTTTGAGAGTAGTAAGCTGCCATCGCGGCCGCGGCCTGCGCGGACGCGCGACGCTTGTGACGCGCGGCCTGCTGCAAGTGCAAACGACGTAACATTGTGTTCGCTTTCCGCCGCTGGTACTCAAATCACTACCGTTTTACTTGCGACCGCGCAAGTTGTCATTGTAGATGCCTTTGGCAAACCGCACACCGTTCGAGCGCTACTAGATGGCGCTTCCCAGAGTAATTTTATTACTCGGGATTGTTGTCAACGCCTTGGTTTTAGTTTTAATAATTGGTCATCCCGCTCAGAAGTGAAAGGTTTTGGAGGTTTAAAGGCAACCATTCACGGTTCCATTAAAATAATATTTAGTTCACGTTTTAATCGTAATATTTCGTTTGAAATGGATTCGCTAGTCGCAGATAAGATTACGGAACGGTTGCCCACGGTACCGGTTGACACGTCCATGCTGACGGAGTTTAAGAACTTGCAGTTAGCCGACGGAAATTACGCTTTCCCTGGAGATATCGATCTATTGATCGGTGCTTCGATTCTCCCGCATCTCCAGTTATCACGTAAAATTCAGGGTCTTCCGATGTACCCCGCTCCGCACGCACTGGAAACAGTTCTCGGGTTTGTTATAGTTGGTTCCGCACCCGCTTATTTAAATAGTTACTCGACTGTGTCGCACTGTTGCACCGTCGAGCCGCCGCTTGAGTCTACCATCCGCAAGTTCTGGGAGATTGAAGAGGTCAATGTCCCGCCTATTCTCAGCCCTGAGGATCAGGTCACTGAGGAGATTTATACCCGCACGACTACTCGTGATAAAGATGGTCGTTATGTTGTCGCGCTCCCTTTCAAGGGTGATATTTTTTCGCTCGGTGGCTCCCGTGCCTCCGCAGAAAAACGCTTGTTTGCTATTGCGCTCTCTGCCGATATTCGGCAAATGTTTCTTAGTATTGGAATCAGAGAATGTGACCGTAGATTCCAACGCTTCTTGTATAGATTTTCTCCGCAGGAACCTTTGAAGGTTTACGAATTCAATCGTCGAATTCAATCGTCACCCCATCGATGGGGCACGTTTGTCGCAAATAGGGTGGCTAAGATTCAAGCTGAATTGTCACCGGAAAATATATTCCATGTCGCTGGAACAGAAAACCCAGCTGATTGTCTCTCACGTGGTTTGCTTCCTGCGCAAATTTTAAATCATCCGCTTTGGTTTTGTGGCCCTCCCTGGCTGCATACCACTCCTAACGAGTGGCCAAATGCTCCGTTTAACCCCGCTACTGTTTCAGAGCCACCCGAGGAGAAGAAACATACGCTTGTAGTATCAGTTCCGCGTGAAGAGTCAGTTGTTTTGTTGTTGTCTAATCGAGTCTCGTCTTGGTCGAGACTATTACGCTGTGTAGTTTACGTCCTAAGATTTTTGAGATTATTACCATCGCGTGGTTCTATAATCGCAGCTGATTTGGATAGAGCTGAATCAGTTGTACTTCGAGAGTTGCAGAAATTTTATTTTTCAATAGAATTTCGTAGTTTAGAATCACATAAACCTTGTAGTCCCGCACTTCAACATTTGAAACCATTTTTGCAAGACGGACTCATTCGTGTCGGTGGCCGTCTGCGAAATGCTGAGTTAGAGTTTGAACAAATGCATCCAGTAGTTCTACCACGCAGGGATCACGTTTTGGATTTGTTGGTGGACTATCACCATAAGGTGAATTGTCACGCTGGTCCCGATTTATTAATGTCCATTCTTCGACAGAAGTACTGGATACTTTCCGCTCGCAATTTGATACGCGCTAGAGTGCACAGATGTGTGCCCTGCTTTAAGCTCCGCCCGCGTTTCAACGCGCCGGAAATGGCCGACCATCGTTCTTGTCGTGTTGTACAGACGGTGAAACCTTTCATACATACTGGGACGGACTATGCTGGACCGTTTAAAGTCACTATTGCCCGTGGTCGTGGTATACGTTCCACAAAGGCATACATTTGCCTATTCGTTTGTATGACAACTCGTGCGGTTCACATAGAGTTAACCAGTGATTTGAGTACGCAGGGTTTTATGTCTGCATTTAAACGATTTTTATCTCGCCGTGGTCCCGTTAAGCGCTTATACTCTGACAACGGCACAAATTATGTTGGAGCGCGACGCAATATTTCGGAATTACATACATTCTTACGCTCCAAGTACTACCAAAGTGAATTCGCCCATGTCTTAGCTGAGAATCGCATTGATTGGTGTTTTAATACGCCAGCAGCTAGTCATTTTGGTGGCAATTGGGAGGCGAATATTAAAAGCCTTAAGTCGCACCTGTTTCGGGTCATAGGCGAACAGATTCTCTCGTACGAGGAGTTGAGCACCGTACTCGCTCAGGTAGAGGCGTTGATGAATACGCGTCCGTTGTGTCGGACTTTGTCTAGTGATCCATCGGAGCCACTAGCGTTGACGCCGGCTCACTTCTTGACGACGACTCCTCTTAAATATTTGCCCGCTTTAGATGTCGAGACTGACAAACTGTAGCTTCACCCGCGTCACGCTCTGCTAGATAGCTTAGTTCAGTCCTTTTGGAAGCGATGGAGGACAGATTATCTGCATACGCTGCAGTCGCGTCAAAAGTGGAACACTCCTTCAGATCCAGTCACAGTCGGTACTGTGGTGATACTGAAGACTGAGAGTGCGCCTCCTCTGCACTGGCCTCTTGGTGTAGTGGAAGAAGTTTTTCCGGGTTCGAACGGAATAACGCGAGTCGTAAAAGTTAAAACCGCAACTGGATCGTACCTGCGTCCGGTTATTCGCCTCTGCCCTCTGCCTAATCAGTAGTAGTGGCATAGTTAGTTATAAGTTGTTTCGCTACCTAGTATTGATAGTTTAGATTAGTAATAGGGTTTAGTTTCGCTTTTGTTTTTTTTTCTTTTCTTTGAAGGTAACCCTTCAAACCCGGGGGGAATGGTTGCGCCAATTTGCTATGATCCGCGATTTTGTTTTGTGTAATTTATTTTTTTGGCCTAGCAATCCTATCCCTTCCGTTTATTTCCCCGCACGACCTCAAGAAAGGATTTGACATTGACGTTTTGTGCATCGATTGTGAATGTGACCGCACCGCTAACACGCCCGCTCGAAATTACAAGAAAATTGGCTATTTCGTGATCCAACCATTCAAAAACTCAACAATAGTACAGTGTAGTGCAATACAGAAACTGGCAGTGCTTGAAAGTACGAAGCTCGGGATTCGCCGGCCGGCGCCATGTGGAACTTTCGAGGTTAAAGGTCAGTGTTCCTTCTAATACATTTATCCCATTAATAAACGCTAGACGCAGTACCTGCATATTGTTAACAAACCTTAGATCGCTTTTTAAATCTACAGTCCACACAGCAAATTCGCGCAACCAGTAATATTTCCAAGGTAATCAATTATTGCAAGAATAATTAGGGCTTATAATTAACTAATAAATTATTACTGCACTATTAGTATTTTAAAGAATTGATAGATGGCGCTAGTGAGACTTAGTAAAGAATATTTATTTCTAATGAATTGCTGTAAGTGCACCAGGTGTTTTGATTAGCCGGTAGATGGCGCAGCGATAGCTGCATCCTCTTATCGATGCACTCAGCTCCGTAACACTTATTTATACTTCTTTCAAGCTTAACAGCCATTCAGCTGTCAGTATACCTTTAAAATAAATAAGAAAACCTCAAGACCTGAATAGAAAAAAAAAATACATTACGACACCTCGAGACAGAAACAAATTAGGACAACTCAAGGCTCCTCACCATTGAAATAAAAGTAGTACATTACAAGAATCGTCATTAGTCACTGGCATGAAAGTAAAGCCAAAAAAAAAGTAAAAAAAAAGTTGTGTGTGTTACACATACCAACTAAAAAACTTCGCACTATACAAAACAGTAGGGCAACGTATTCAGTCTGTTTGCATACGGACGATGTTCTGTGTTCATTAAAATGCATGAAGTGACGTCATTCGGTGCATAGACTAGTGGTTGCGGTGTATTGTGCCTAGGTGGACGTGCCTCAGTGAGGCGTGTGATTTTGTGGAGGAAGATTGGGGCCTCATCAACTAACTTGTCAGTCTACTAGCTGGGCTTTGGAGCCTTTATAATTGGATTAAAAAGAAATCTTTATACATGTGTTGCAGTTGAAATTTTTAACTAGTCAAAAGTATGTTTAAATAGGTGCTTTTGATTAAAATTGCAGTAGGTACTAAATTAGTTTTGTCCAGTGCAGTCGATTAAAAGTACTCTAATTCTGAATGACTGATTCCGAATAAGAAAATCTGAAAATATGAGTAAAAATATAAGTCATTCATCTTCGTCATTATTCCAGCCGAAAGACGTCCACTGTTGGACATAGGCCTCCTCCAAGTATCGCCATAACGAACAGTCTTATGCGTTTCGCACGTTCGAGTGTAAAGTCTCATCTTGATAAGATTGGGTGCTACATGGATGTTTACCATGACTTTGGTTCTATCCATATTTATTTTCTTATTACCCAAGAGGACGCCGGCGTCCGCACACCTATTGTCTTTCTGTTGTGTCTCTAATTACGATATTCACCAGGTTAAGTCCGATTCTATTTTTTTATTGTTGATAGGGTCGCGCTTGACCGCTATCTCACCTGATGGAAAGCGACGATGCAGTCGACGATGGAGTGCGCTTACCTAGAAGTAACCTTTTCACTCTTGACTTAAAGATTCCCGGATTGTAGCTATCAGGAAACACAGACTCCGCCAAAGAATTCCACTCCTTAGTCCCTGTACGCACAATGAATGTGTTCTAAAAACTTTTGGAAGCTCTACTGAAAAATACGCGCAAAACCATCCATCCAATAACATCTCCCGTCTTTGGGCAGAGCGGGGGATAGTGACAAACTTTTACTGACTCAATCCTCATTTTACCTTTGGCCGCAGTAAGCTTGACCCTGCTGGGCCCCTACGGTTTGCTAACATCTCCTTGAGGCGCGCGTGGAACGATATGCGCCGTCGATGACTTGGGCCTGGTCCGGACGGTGAAATCATAGAGGCCCAGCATGGTCGAAGCCTACTGGGAACATGGGTTATCCAAAATAGAACCCCGGGGGTCCTGGAACGAAGGCAAAAAAGGAACAAAGGAGTGGGTTTCAGTCAGTAAAATCTGACACGCCCTCCCGCTCCACTCTAGAGTGGGGGAGTCATTGGATGATTTCCCACCTGCAAAAAGTGCCTAAGGCCTTCCTCAAGCGTAACAATGTCGACTGCTTCAGGGCTTTGTACCCAGCAAGCTCCAATGGCCCTTGTCAGTCGTCAGTTCTGTTCGTGGGGAGGCCTTACAACGTAGCGCCTTTGGTCTTACGTTTTATGTTGTTAGTCTTTTGTTTTTCAGTGTATGCTGTTAATACACTCATAAAAAAAAACTCTGTCATCTCTGATACCTTCAAATCTTTGCCCACTGCGCTTTTATCACTGGCTAAGAGAGATTCTTTTACGATGTGTAATAAAAACTAGTTGGTGCACAAAAAAACAGCGCATTTCTAGTTCGAATGTTTTCCTTATGCTATCTTACATAAAACGGAATGTATGTTGAATGTTTTAATGAATTACATATGAGTATGTCAATGTAGCTTTTCGCCTGCAATATTTTGTTTCCGACAGGTTGAGGGCGAACCTCATTGTGAATGCTCTCTGTATTTTCTTTTAGCTCTTTTTGAGAAATTGTTTGGTTTTTATTTTTGGTGCAAGTGTACATATAGTGGATAGGGCAGAAAGATTTTGAAGTGGCGACCGCGTGCTGTAAGACGCAGCGTTAGAAATCCTCACATAAGGTTTTTTTATGGTAGGTAAAATCATCAAATGACAAATAGTGGGAGATAGTCTCAGACTCTTACTGACTAAAAACCTACCCTGTTCCATTCATTGCCTTCGATCCAGGACCCCGGGGTTCATTGTCACATAACCCTTGGCCCCAGTAGGCTTCGGCCCTACTGGGCCCCTACAGTTTGCTGACAACTACTTGAGGCGCGCGGGAACAGTGCGCGCCGTAAACGACTTCTGTTCGGATCGGTCTGTTACCGGATGGACGGACAGCGAGCTACAGTGGCCGAAAACCGGGATCAGAATCCCGGCAGCGGCTGGAGCGTGACCATGGGGCCCCGTTGCCTTTGCCTGATGTCATCCACAAGGTGGACCGATGACCTGGTGAGAGTCGCGGGAATGCAAGGGATGCAAGATACACAGAACCGTTGGTTGTGGCGACATTTGGGAAGGCCTATATCCAGTATTGGTCATCTTTCAGCTGAAATGATGATGAAGTGTATTTTTCGATAATAGTAGCAACAGAGCTTTATTATTATGTTCAATTTCGCCAAATAAGTTGTAATTGTATTACAGGGCCTTGGAGTTACGGACCTAGGCATACGAAGGGCTGAAGCCAACTCTCTGAGGCCCCTTAGACACTTTTTGTGGGGCGTGGTACCAACCGAGCATTATGCCTGCATTCGCTATCTCTTCTTTGATCTCAATATTTTGCTTCTATACTTAAATGAAATAAAAGTAATATAAATTAGGGTTTTTTGGAATACGTCCATTTATAAGCCGATGCCAAGCTTCTACCGTTGTCTCTTAAAACAGCGACAAGTATATGTGTATACCTATTACTACATTCAAATTACCTTGTTAAATTAGGTTCTACGTGGAATTATCATTTAGCAAATTTGTCATTTTAAGCAGTTGTCATTATGGGACATTGACCTTATGCGAATTTGTCATTGCGAGAAATCAACATTTGACATTCTAAGAAGTTGACATTGTGAAAAGCGGTCACTTTGCGTCTAGTTGTCATTTTGAGAAGTTGTCATTATGAGAAATTGACATAATGCGAATTTGTCTTTGTAAGAAATCGATATTTTGCGAAATTGACATTATGACAATTTGACATACTAAAAGTCGACTTTGTGAGCAATTGGAAACGCGTACAATTGCCATTTTGAGAAATTGACATTATGACTTAATAAATTTTACGTTCCATAACGTAAGCGAAAGTAATCCATTCAGGTTAAGGTAATATGACATACACAATATATGGTATTATTTGAAAGGGTTAACGTAGCCAAGGAAGGCATTCAGGCGGAAGAAACGTCTGTGTGCCACCACCGCCCGGAGCACACGGTGAAGCACACGATAGAGATGTGCCCCACTTGGACAGTGCACCACCGTGTCCTCATGGGGGCGAGTATGGGCAGCGGCTGCCTCCAGCTAAGCATTAATACTAGCGTGGTATATAACATGATTGAAAAATTATCAATGGAGTTTCTTGCACATTCTTCTCCATAGAGATCTACGCTTTGGAATGTGCAATTAGCATCATTTTTCTGACAGACCGACTACTTGACCTTTCAAAAGTGCCTGTAAATGATTTATTTGAAATAAATGCTCTTTGAATGTTTGCTTTCAAGGTTCTACTGAACCGATTTTGATGAAGTTTGGTACAGAAGAAGCTTGATACTCTAAGAGCGGTTTCGCACTACGTCCGATCCGAATCCGATTCAAATCCGATCCAAATCCGTGAAAGTATGGTCCGTAGTAGCCGTAGAACTATTTCCAATTATTTATACTACAATAGAATTGTAGCGGGGCGACCATGAGTACTTTTCTGCACTAGTGCAGAAAACTGTCAACTGCGTGCCTAAAAGCGGTGGGATAAGAGCGGTCGGATTCGGATCGGACTTAGTGGGAAACCGCTCTAAGGATGGACATAGGCTAATTCTTATCCACCTTCGCGACAAAGTCGTTACCACAAGCAAGTTTTATGATAATGGGTAAAAGCTACAATTTCAATATCATCCAATAACGTTATAGGAACTCGTTACTCACCAAGTGAAAACATCATACACAGGTGGTTCTAAAAAACGCGTTATTATATATTTTCCCACTATGATAAAACGCTAGTCATTTCTCATGTCAATTCCTTCATATGTTCCTTACGGGGACTGACGCTGATGTATAGACTCGATATATTTTAGTAACACCCTGTATATGGAGCCTTAATCGAAAACAAATAGTAGGAATTGGTTCCTGAATTTCCAATTGCGTGTGTGATTACAGACGTATTTGTTATTCCAGTTGTATTTAAAATATTGATGTCTTTATATCTTATTTAAAATTAGGTAAATAAGTTGAACCATCCGCCACGGTTGATACCCGAAAATCTTTTATAATCCTCGTTACACAAGTTGAACCATTATGGCGGTCGACCTTAAATGCGCAGTAACTAATTTTCGGGACCTGAAGTGCCGAAGCGGGGGGCCGCATGCAACCACAGCAAAAGGTTCAACTTATGTCCCGGGCACTATACAGTTAATGCGCCTGGCTGAGTTTGAACTTTTCCCACTGCTGGGACTCAGGCCTCCTCTCTAGGAGAGGGAATGAGCCGTAATCTACCACGCGGGCCCAATGCGGGTTGGTGGATGCCACGTGTTTTCGAATTTTTGGTTCTGGGACATGCCGGTTTCCTCACAATGTCTTCCTTCACCGTTTTGAGAGCTGTGGTGACGAAATAAATTAGACAAAGTAATGCGCCTGGCTGAGTTTGAAACCACGACCTACAACTCGTAAGACGGGACCATTACCTGTCGGCCACCACTGCTCTCAATACGGGCTTTATTGGACGTGAAATGTCTTCAATTCGCTTATAATTCATATCAAATAGACACCGACCGACAATGGAATGTGTTTCAACGTCAAACAGATTCAACATAATCCACGTAATACCTACAAAGTACCTACATAGTTATTAAGTGTATTATATCTAGCTATTATGTATACATATCCTGTTAGATTATTGGAATAATGCTTCAAATTAGACTAATTGGATTGATGTATACCTATTCAATCATCAATGAGGATGAACAAAATGAGGTTTGAATTGATTTGACAAATATTTTTGTTCCTACCGGTGGAATTGTTTTTTTTTTATGGTAGGTTGAATCATCCAATGACAAATCCCGTCCTTGGGCAGAGCGGGAAATAGTGTCAGACTCTTACTGACTAAAAAGCTACCCCGTTCCTTCGTTGTCTATCATACCGGGGCTGAGCGTTCTTTCCAGAAAGCGGCCCTTGACCCCAGTAGGCTTTGATCCTGCCTGCCTGCAGCTAGCAGGCTGGGTCATCAATATTTTAGTTCATACTAAAATGCATACCAGGGCCCTGGAACCAAAGCAATGAAGGCGGGAGATATCATTGGATGATTGTCCTACTATAATACAACCAGGAATGTGGCATTTTTTTAAGAGTTGGAATAAATCCCTGATGTTTCTTCTCTCTTCATAGAGAGCAGGGCGAGTCATTAAATAAGATGACTTCGAACATAGAGAAAAACAAGTGCTAGTCGAACTTACGCATGTAAGGTTCCGTACTGTCGGTAGCAAATAACAGCAAAAAAATCACGTTTGTATGGGAGCCCCACATAACTATCTGTTTTATTTTGAGTTATTTTTTATTATTTTTTTCTTTTCTTTTATCGCCAATAATATATACATCATTTGTGAAAATTTAAACTGTCTAGCTATCATGGTTCATGAGATACAGCCTGGTGATAGATAAACAAACGGAATGCTCATATTCTTTCACTTCCTCCTCTTTTCCCCTCTTTACCTTAAAAACCGTTTTGTGTTTCTCTGCAACTAACACACAAAACCTCCGAAAAACCTTCAAGAGGAAGTTTCATGTGTACAATACATGCATAATATATTTAAAATCACCATTGCACTAGTGCGAAATTGAGGCGGGTCGCTAGTGTTTAAAAAAAGAAAAAAAATAGCATATCTTATTACAACAGCCAAAAAGCCATGAATATTCCGTCAAAGTATGTCAAAATAAATCTCTGCCATACAACTTTGAAGCAACCAATTAGTATGCTCAACATAATTCCATAATAATAATTACATTACAACAGAAATTATCTCCTTCTTGATATTAATACAACAAAGTAAAATGAGACTTATCAAAAACCAATTTTGGAACCTCAAAAGGATTTGCGGAAACATTATTTCATCATTATGTCTAAGTACAAAGAGTTGAGCAATGATGTGTATATAATTATACAATATGTTGTGTGCATGTGAATAATTATACAATGTTTTATGTATACGTGATACATAATTAATGAGATTAGGGAGAGGCGTTTGGTCTTGACTGAAAATAGATTGACGGTTTTTTGTGTCGTCGTAAATGGCATAAAGGCTGTTCAAGTCAGATTTGTGTTGCTAAGGAGGTTGTACATCCTCATAGGGATGACATTGGGTATAATTATTGGGATAAAAAGTTGAAATTTAGTATGATTTGGTTTATGTTTTATCTTTTTTTCATATTTGAAGAAAATGAAATGCCAACGAAACCGATATTTGCGAGAAAATATTGACTTACCATCTCAAAAAACCGAATAATTGTGAGTCGGACTCGCGCACTTAGGGTGCTGTACTCAATAACCCATGTAAATAGTTCCATTCCTGAATCTAGTCTCAATGTTTTTCCTGAATCGCAAAAAAAATGTTATTAACAGTTTTCAGATTTTTCCTATAATTATGCTATTATGCCAAATTTCAGGATTCTAGGTCAACGGGAAAAATACCTATCTTATAAGCTTTGATTTCTAAACGAATGTCAAAGTATGTGCATAAAGGGCCTTATCTTTAGATTACGTTGATTTAGAAGTTTGATTTTATTCACTGCTGCTTGGGCTAGCAGATAAGCTTCAAACGTCTATGTATTCTTGAGAAAAAGGATTTTGACAGACGGAGAGACCGTCAGACGGACTATAAAATTATCCTATAAGGGCGCTGTTTTAGCCAATTTAGGTACAGAATCCTCCTAAGTGATCCAGAATCCTGATAAGTGTCAACACACAGCAAAATCTACACAATTAATACAAGAGAACATAAAATAAAACTTAACTAACCAAATAATTTCAAGGGACTCATTAATCCTACTCAAACGAGCACAAACGAGCACATCAAAGGGTTGAAACAAAATATAGCAAAACTCTTCAGCAATGATAATATTGTACGGAAAAAAATACAGAAAAATAGTGGTGGACTCATTAAAATTTGTACAGACCGATGCGTTTATGAGTATCGTTGTAAACAAAGCCTGGCTTTTTATTTAGTGAGAAAAAAGTTATGATTTTTATTTTTTTGTTTCTGTCATTATGGAGGTTATAATGTTTTTTTTTTTCATTGGTTGATTAATTGTTTGTGATATTCAGTAGTTATTGGTTTATGTTTGTTTTTTTTTCATATTTGAAGAACAGACCACACTAACAAAACCGATATTTGAAAGAGCGATGTTTGGAAGAAAATATTTAATGAAAAAAAAAACAATGTAAATTTGTACAGCAAGGCTATTGGCTAACTTTTTCAAAACAGTTGACAACTGGCGTTTGATGTACACTAAACTTTGTTGTCAACTAACAATTTCATAACTTTGGTATTACGTATGACATCAAGTGTATAACACACTACGGTGGGTAAGTGGTGGCTAGCAAAAATTAACGGTGCATATTATCCCGGCTCTAGTTTTTATCGACTACTATTGCTAAGTTGAATATCGCATCTTCAGCTTCAAGCTTACACTATCACAATTTTAAAAGTATCGATACAATGACATCTGTCAAGACGTGTTACGGTGGATATAAAAGGCACCGGTGGATAATGACGTCATATCAGTTTGTCACTAAAGATAGGCAATACGAAATTAGCTGTTTGACAGTTATACAATGTACATTCTAGCAAGTGATCTTCACTTGAGCTGTCAACAGAGTTACGCAATAGCCCCGCAGGTCGGTGCGTTTATGAGTATGATTGTAAACAAAGCCGGGCTTTTTGTTTAGTGATAAAAAAGTAAGGATTTTTTTTTGTTTCTATTTTATTGTTTTAGCTGGCATAATGGAGGTTACAATTTGTTTGGTTTATGAATTATTTTGTTTCAAAAACACTGTTCTTTTCTATGAGTCGAATCTTCCAGATTCCAGCTTGATCTGCTTGAGTCAATTAAGAAATAAGCGAAGAAGATCATTGGTAATGACTACTGACTAGACTGGTGGTGTAGGTGTAGGTGTAGTGGTTATTGGAGGTCAAGGGTTTCCAACCAGGACAAATGTTAGTGTGATGAGCATGATCATGCCATAGTTAGTTATGTTATCGGAAATTTGTTTTTATCACTACCTGAAAATAAAAGCCAATGGTCTTGTATAGAATACCGGAATAAATAGATTGCATAAATAATAATATTATAGTTTTTAACATAAATAGTAATATTATAGTTTTAATTAGTTAAGTTTTTTTAGATTTAATTTATAAATAACTATGTATGTATATCCTACAAAATCAGAAAACCATATTGTGGATATGATAATATTTTCCAATTATTTGGTTTAATATTTGAATTCATTTTTCAATTGTTATTTTTTCTACATGCGACAATGCTAATTGGATGTTATTCTAGTTCTATGTGATTTTGTAAACGATGTTAATAGTGCCGAACAAAATGAAAGTAAATAGGTAAATACAATTTATTTTTTTCACAATTTTCTTTTACTCTGTCAACAATTTGTCTTACTCGCTACAAATCAGCTCCGATTGTTGTCTGGACGGCCCCAAATTGAAATCTAAATCCAATTTGTGATGAAGAATGTTATTTTGATAAATAATGTCTGTGTAGTTGTTGAAAGTTGATAAAATATAATTTGTTAGGAGCTGTTTATATGAATTTTTCTAACATTAAGTGGAATATTGAAAAACTTTTCGATGAAATATTGTAATATTTAACGAGATCGCATGTTCAATTTAGAATCAATTTGGCTGTGGAAACGTTTAAAAGAACTGACCTGGAACGTAAAGGGTAACTAAAGGAACTCAATTTGTACCCCTGTATTGTAAAATCCGCTACGGTCCGGACCAAGCGTTTCGCCTCGTCGTTTTTTTACCGCGTACATCGTTTTTTTTATTTATTTTTTTATAGAAAGAGGTGGCGAGATGACCTGGACGCGTACCATAAGAACTGGTTCGAGACTGCGCGGGATAAGAATGTCTGGAAGGATTTGGGGGAGGCCTTTGCCCAGCAGTGTAGTAGGTAAAATCATCCAATGACAAATCCCGCCCTCGGGCGGAGCGGGAAGTAGTGTAAGACTTTTACTGACTAAAAACCTACCTTGGTTCTTCCCTGCTTTGGATCCAGGGCCTTGGTATGCATTTTCATACCTCCCCAGATCGCGTACAACGTGGGACTGGAATAGTTTGCCTCGGTCTTCCTATCCAATTGTAATTTGGTCGTCTTCAAGGTCGTGGATAGGCTCTTAATAAACTAGTGCGCCACACCATCAACGATTTCGCCAAACAAACTGTAGGGAACCAGCAGGGTCGAAGCCTACTGGGGCCAAGGGTTTGGCGAAAGTGAACCCCGGGGCCCTGGTATGAAGGCAATGAAAGAACAGGGTAGGTTTTTGGTCACTAAGAGTCTGACATTATCGCCCGTTCCGCCCAAGGGTGGGATTTGTCATTGGATGATTTTATTTACCATAAAAAAAAAAACATCAAAGATTGCATCACTGCTTACCATCAGTCAAGCACTAGTTTATAACAGTTAAAAAAAAAGTGTTCATAGAATAATCCCCTTAATCAATAAGTGTAGTAAAGAGATTCCATTGCAATTACAACCACAACCTATAAATCGAAATTGAATTCTGAAATGGACATTAACACTACCATCGAAACCTCTTTCAGTTTCAATGCAATTTAAATTAATTAGTTTTGATACTTGCATCAGAATGGAATGGGATCTCATTATAAATAATTTTATAGTATTAACTAGCAACCCACCCCAGCTTCGCACGGGTGCAATTGTAATATTAAATATATTATGCATGAATTATGTATATAAACCTTCCTCTTGAATCACTCTATACATTAAAAAAAATGCGTCTAAATCCGTTGCGTATTGTTAAAGATTTAAGCGTAGTTTTAAGGACAGACAGCGTAAAGCAACTTTGTTTTATAATTTGTAATGATATTGATGACAAATAAAATAATGTTGTTATTTCTAGAGGAATGTAAATAGCGCTAATTTTAAAATAGTATGGTAAATATATTCTGTAAACAATTGGGTATTTTTTTGTCTTTATTTTAATTTAAAAAAATGTATACTAAAAGACAAATAACATGTAATAAAAATCTTTTTTTCAAAAAAAGTATCAAAATTAGTTATTAAAATAATGCAGTAATTAGCGTTTCAAAAATTGGTTTAAGGAAGAGTGGTGCGTGGTAGAGGGAACATCTGGCTTTCTTTTTTGGACGCGGTTACACATCCTTATTCTGTTACAGTATGTGGCAAATAAATTGAACAATTTGCTGTGGTTACACGCAACTCAGGAGGGTTTCGATTGGATTTCTAAAATCGTTTTAATCCTCGGCACACAAGTTGAACTATCATGACGGTCGACCTTGACCTTTTATGTCTCAATTGAAGGGTGGGGAAGCGCGTAACCATAGCAAATGGTTAAACTAATATGCCAGTTACTTTAATTGCCAGTTTTCTCTCAGATTTAAAAGGTTCCTAACTTACTTAATTTTAAACTGAGTTGAAAGAGGCTCTCTATAAACTTCATCATAAACTTAAAGTTTATGATAAAGTTAACAAGTCAATGACCTTGTAGGTAGTTGTCAGTCGTTGCGTACTAACTACCTACAATAAACTACCTAAGTCATTGGACTTGCCTAGCTGCAGGAACTAATTTCGTACATGCGTAAATTAATTCGAGTTTAATTTCGTACATGCGTAAATTAATTCGAGTTTAATTTCGTACATGCGTAAATTAATTAGAGTTAGAAGGAACTTTATTTTTTAATTTTATCTTTACAAATCGATAGTGTTTCATGTACCGGATCGACTGTCCACAGAATTAAAACGATCAAAATTTAACGATGTATATTATTTTTTGAGGCTACAAATAATAAAAAAATACCCTAAACGTTTCCACAACTGTTTCATCTCTATTCCATAACAATCTTCTCTGGATACAACTTCTTACTCATCACTCAGAAAGCATAAAAGATCCTCCCGTTTAACTGTAAGGGTGCGTTTCCCACGAAGATGAGCGAGGAAGCTTTGCGGTGCGAAGAGGCACTAAAACTATGCAAGTAAAATATTGTGCTTGCATGCGTTGCGGTTTCGATTGTGCAAAGAAGTAGTCTTGCACAGTCAAAGTAACTAGCAATAGGACCACATTAAGCCTGTTTTCAACAGATATCTAAGTAGGAAGACAGTATATACCTGTAATTTTTACTTCTTCTTCCTTATCATTTTTTTATTGATTTTTATTTACTTTATCTTTCAACCAGTTCATCTATCGTCTTTTTCCTTTAATTTGTATGTTAGTGTTTATTTAATACTTAAAGTTTTAAACATAATATACCTAACTAGCTTCCACCAGCGGCTTAGCCAGCATGAACGTAGGTAGATATAACAGCATATATCACTCTATGATAATTTCGCTGAAGAAAAGGCCAAAGAACCAGCTGAACGCGTGCCAGAGGGTCATGGCCATACGCATGGTGCGGGGATACCGCACGGTGTCCTGCGAAGCGGCGAGCCTCCTTGCTGGCCTGCCACCATGGGATCTGGAGGCAACAGTCCTTGCACACATGCACGATAAGCGCGTGGAGATGCAACGCCGGGGCGAAAGTCCCCTGCCACGACAAGTCGAGGTATGGCGGAAAGAGTTCCGGCGGGATCTCATGGTTAAATGGCGACTGCGACTGTCGCAACCTAGTGCTGGGCACGCCTTAATTATGGCGGTAAGGCCCCTCTTTGAGGCGTGGCTGGAAAGACCTCACGGCGTCCTAACCTTCCCCATGACCCAGGTTCTCACCGGACACGGTAAGTTCGGGAGGTTCCTGTTCCAGATTCGTGCGGAACCGACGCCCGGGTGCCACCACTGCGTGGACTGCCCGGAGGACACGGTGGAGCACACGGTCGAAGTGTGCCCCGCTTGGGCAGAGCATCGCCGTGTTCTCGTGAGTGCGATCGGCAGCGGCGATCTCTCGCGCCAGGCCCTGGTACGGGCCATGGTCCGAAGCGAGGAGGGATGGCAGGCGGTCGCCTCCTTCTGCGAAGCAGTAATGCTAGCAAAGGAGGAGGCCGCACGCGAGAGGCAACGGCCCACAAGGCCCAGCCGCCGCGGGGATTCCGATTCCGATCCTGATTTCCAGCCAACGTAGACGCGGGCTTGCGGACGGCGAGCTATGGGTAGCTCGCTGTCCGACCGTCCGGTAAACATCCGGACCAAGCCCAGGTCGTCAACGGACGTCAACGCACTGTTCCCGCGCGCCTCAAGGAGTTGTCAGCAAACCGTAGGGACCCAGCCTGCTAGCTGCAGACAGGCAGGGTCGAAGCCTACTGGGGCCAAGGGTTTGCTTCCGAAAGGAAAGCCCGGCCCTGGTATCTAAGGCCACGAAGGAACGGGGTGGGTTTTTAGTCAGTAAGAGTCTGACACTATCTCTCGCTCCGCCCAAGGGCGGGAGATGTCATTGGATGATTTTACCCACCACCAAAAAAAAAAAAAAACTCTATGATAATTTAGCATTCAGTATCAGAGATGAAAATGTAATCTCTTTGTAATACCAATTTATAAATATTAAAATGCCTACAGTTTTAAATATAATCAAATTCAAAACTTTATCGGCATCATACACATCTCTGGTATGCAAACCTCGCACATCTTTGCTGAAACCGCACCCTTAGAATTTGCGCGAGATGACAAGCGGTTAAGCCTTTGTCTTCTTCAGCTAAAGCCTTCATATTTTCCGTTTTGTCTCTAGCTTTGCTGAGGGAAGTGGAAAATGTTTGTCTTTCTTACTACGCCTAATTGAGTTCGTTATGATTGCGAGGAAGTTTAGTTGGTTTCCTGGTTGCCTCAGTGTTTGTAAATACCGCTTCTGTTTTGTTTTTTGAGTTATCATAATCTGTTTTTGATTGCAGTAGGAAACAAAATGACGTTTAACTATAAAGTTGATTGGCTTGCATAATTATGTTCAGGGTAGGTCCTATTTTTTACTATTTATAGCAAGATAAAACTTTATCAAAATTGATGAGAAATTTCTCTTCGAGTCGAATCGTCTCGACGCGTTATGTTTTTCGCCTTTTTTATTATTTATAGACTCGCGTTTGACCACTATTTCATCTTATGTAGAATAGAATAAACTTTATCAAAATAATAACAAAACTTTTTGCACTAACCTTAATTTAAAACAACGATATGGTCGACGATGGAACGCGCTTGCCTAGAAGTAACTTATTCCCTTTTGTTTTAAAAACCCCAGATTTTAGCTGTAAGGAACACATACTCCGGCAGAGAATTCCTCTCTAGCTGTACGCACAATTAATGTGTTCTCAAATGGTTTTGTCTATATGGCTGGGATGCCCACCATGACCCGGTTGTACATCGACGTACGTTTAGTAGTAGTTCGATGATAGAATGGGTTTGTCGTTATTTATATAGATATTATATGGAGGATATACAGGTAAATTTTGATCGTTTTAATCCCGTGGAGGGTCAATCCGGTACATGGAACACTATCGATTTATAAAAATAAAATTAAAAAATAAAGTACTTTTTTTCTGAAACTTTTATTAATATACGCATGTACGAAATTAATTTCTTTAACTAAACGTCAGCTGAGCGAATCCAATGACCTGTAGATAGTTAGTACGCAACGACCGACAACTACTTTCACAGTTCAGTACCTATTTAAAATAAACGGGCTTTCATCATACAGACATCCACAGCTGGACACAGGCCTCTCTCAAGGTTCGCCATAACAAATGGTTCTATGCCTTTCACATTCATCATATTCACAGGTCCCACACTAGGTCATCGGAAAATCTTGTTAAATGTCTTCTAATATGAATTCTCCTTCTTACAATTACCAGTTTAATCAGAAAAATAATAAAAAAAAACAGCGTTAAGATTCGGTTTAGGCTCCACAAAATAAATTTCTCACAATAAGGTCAAAAGGAATTACTCCCTAAGGAACAATTCTACCAACCATTGCTTTTGCTATAAAAGCAGCATTACGAACCAGGTAAAAGAATTCTTATTTCGTGGCTAGCTTTTGCTAGGGGCTTCGTCTGTATAAAATTAGAAAATTATTCCAAGGTCACATACTCCCAAAATAAAAAGTATCGTATGTCATATTTCAAGACCCATGTACAAAGTTTCATTCGAATACGGCTTCCAGCCCTTTAAGTGTAAAGAAGCAACAAGTATACACATTGTACAGTCAGGGGTCAAAAGTGCAGTTGCACTCTACCGATAATAAAGAGTCTAGAATTTTTTTTACAGAACAGGATCAATAGATCATCACTCAGTTCATTTGTACCATAGAACCTAAAGAATTAAATAAACCAGTCGTGGCCCAGTGGTCCTCTTTTACAAAGAAATTTTATACACTTTAGCATTAGTAGAGTGTAACTGCACTTTTGACCCCAGACCATACATACAATTATAAACTTTCGACTTTAAATTAGTCTGATGGATCAGCTCTTGCCACAATTAATGATGACTATAATGGAACAGTGAAAGTGGAATACAGCAAAGGTGGCTGAGTGGTAAGGGCCCCGACTTACGAGGTGTAGGTCGCGGGTTCAAACCGCCAGGAGCATTACTTTGTGTAATTTATTTCATCACCACTGCTCTAAAAAACAGTGAAGAAAAATATCGTGAGGAAACCGGCATGTCCTAGAACCAAAAATTCGAAGATATGTGATATCCACCAACCCACACCGGGCCTGCGTGGTGGATTACGGCCCATTCCCTCTCCTAGAGAGTAGGCCCGAGTCCCTGCAGAGGGAACATTATAAGGCTGATGCTATGCTATGCTAGGAGAAGCGACAAGAAATATGTAACCAAGATTTATTTAACTCTTACTATGAGTTGGAAAAGAGTGTCCATGGAGTCAAAAACGGTGAAGGAAAACATCGTGAGAAAACCGGCATGTCCCAGAACCAAAAATTCAAAGACATGTGACATCCACCAGTCCGCATGGTTGATTACGGCCCATTCCCTCTCCTAGAAAGGAGGCCTGTGTCCCAGCAGTGGGAAAATTATAAGGGTGATGCAATACAATGCAATGCAATAATGGAACGAGATTGCACTGCACTAGTATACTGCATGGTCATAGACTACTACATAGTCACTGATTACACTGACTGTTTTTACACCAGCATGAGTAAGAGGGCGACCTCGTTAGTGATCAGAGCTCGAGCTGTACCATAGATTTTGTAAAAAAATCTATGAGATGCACATAATGTGCTATGGGCGCGCCGTGATGTTGTCACTTAATATATATACAGTGTCCTTATTTTTTTTATTTTTTTATTTTTTTATTCATTTATGTTTTTTTTTTACCTTTTTCCACACTGCACCATTCCGGCATCGTAGTGTCAACACCAGCCAACGCCGAAAATATTGTTGTTATAAGGGCACAGCTTTATGTTGAGCGTTCGGCCGTTTTGCACGGATGTGACGCATTTTCCTTTATAATGATTATTTTTGTCTAGTTTTTAGTTGCGTCATTCCGTGTAAATAAACTGATTTTCTTTCTTTCTTTCTTTCAGAGGCAGCGGCAACAGTCTCTTTGCCGTCATTTCCACTAGGTTGGACAGGCCCTATAAACAGCATTGGTAGGCTTTGCATGCTCCTGTCAATCAGGCGTGGCAGGTAAGATAGTAACATTTTTTATTTTTTTATTTGTTAATCTATACCCATTTATTTTATTTATTTTAATACGCTTTTAAATTTTTGTCTACCAATTATTATCATTATTAAATTATAATTTAATATTTTAATATATTAATCATTTTATTTATTTTATGGTTTCGATTTTAGCACTTATAATCATCAATTTCATTTCTTTTTATAATTTTGATTTAGGTATTGATCATTACAGTATTCTGTATTTTTAAACATGTACACAAATATTGTGGACCAAATGTTGTCTTATTAATACATAAATTGTTATAAAATACCCAAAACATGGCACTTTTCTCCTGTTTTGAAGACTGACGGTTTATGAGAGGTGAGAAATGCATAGACGCTGGAACAGAGATCCAAATAATTCTAGTTTTTCTGCAATCAACCTTTGAGACCTTTTTACATTTACTTATGCAAATAAATATATGCGGAGGTATCCATAAATAAATAACCAATTTTACGGCAATGCAATTTAAAAATAAATTAAACCATTTTTGCGAGTATTTGCACATGACGTCATCTACGAAAAATCATTTAAAATGAAGCTTTATGAAAGGCACCAAACATAAATGGGAACGCCAAACTTGATCCCGAATTAATTTCGCGGCATAATTAAAACTTTGAACTCGCTTGCAAAATTGAAACGCTGTCATTTCAGAACTGGGCTGTATGGAAATTATTTTGTGAATAAATATAGGTATATTATTTCTACCTGACCATTATTCTGGGAAAAAAAACTGAAAGCGCAGATTGCTTTTTTCCTGATTGGCTTGGTTAAGTGGAAGAAATGAAAATTTATTGTTGATCATAAACCAATGCCAAAGATACAAGATATGTTTATTTTGTGAAAACATGAGTACAGCTTACAGGTCTTATAAAATAAATAAAAGGTGGCTACATGTTTTGTCAGTTATGGTGTACAAAATTAGATGTATCGTAACAATGAAATAAAAAAATTGAAATATTATAAATTGAATTTAAAATGTCAAAAACTGAAATTAAAATCTCAAAATTGAAATCAATATGTCAAAAATTCAATATGGCAATGTCAAAAAAAAAATGTATTTCCACAATAATATTACAATTCAATTTGAACATAAATTCAGATTTTAAGTGAAATATAATTTAAAAATTCGTCTACACTATAATAGTACTTCTCTAATAAAAAAGTGAAATATCTGTTCGGATATGTTTAATTTCAGAAGCTTTGGCCAGCAACGGTCCCTGCCATCATGTCATCATCACTATCATGTTAGCCGAAAGCCGTCCACTGTTGGACATAGTTGTCCCCATAATGAGGGATCCTTTACCTACATTGGCTGCGTGTCAGTAGAAATTCACCTCAAGAGAAAAACTTCGAGATAATAAACAAAAGCATAGTCTTTTAATGTTCCAACTGCTGTGATCCAGTGGTGCTATTCTATAAGAAAACGCAGCGCTGCCTCAACAACGAACATACAAATAGGATACATTAGATTGTCAACCTAATACACCTATACATTGGATTGTTAATTCAATGTATCATATTTGGATGTTCGTTGTTGCGGCAGCGCTATGTTTTCTTAGAGAATAGCACCACAGGCCACCACTCTAGGAAAAGCCCATAAATGAAATATAGAATTAAATAAATATTTCTACGTTCCTAAATATACATAATAATAATCTATCATTTTAGGAGGAAATGATCTATAATTTTCCTCATTTTGTTGTTTTATCGTTAGAAATTAGATACATTTGCTTCTTACCAATATTCAAGGCCGTTACTGATGCGAAGAAAATTAACACCTTCCCAACCATAGTGGATGATTCTGAAACAAAAACAAACAATTGTTATCCTGAGTTATATTTTTTTTTTTACTGTATAGGTTATTGAACGTATTGGATGGATAAAGAGGCAGATGGAGGCCAAAAAAAAGAAGGATGGATTGTCGAAGTCGCTTCGTAGGTCGAGTGTGAAGTCGCTTAGTTTTAAATTTTTGTTGCCCCAGGGTAAACTCTGAAAACTGAGCGACTTCATGTAAAAAACACACTAAACATAAAATATACGACGACTATTTCATACTTAATATTATACAACCTTATTTTTAGTATAAAAAAAACACATGTCTAGTATTTTGATGTAAAAAATCTATGTAAAAAATCTCATAACTGTATCATGAAGAATCACAAAGTTAAAAGCTTGTTACGTTATCTGGTTTTTCACGCAAACACATGGTTACCGGGCCATTCAGGAGACTGACACCCAGCTGTGCACTGACTCCTGATGCCCACTATGACCTGTGTTGTACCCACTTAGTATCGGTGGTGTCCAACTTGTGACCTTCTTTAAATATTTTTGGGAAAAAATATAACATGTTGAAAAAAATATTGGAATCGTTTGAGTTACTGATTCTGAACAAACTATGTTCAAGTTTCACATATAAGCATTTGCATTTGCTTGTATATTGATTATTTATTCTTATTTAAACGACTTTACAGATTTGTATAAAAGTTGGCATAGTAAACCACGTCCTAAAAAACAACAAAACATACTTTTTGTCTGGAGAACAAGTTCCCTTGGAGTAAATTTCTATTTTTATGCGAGTGAAGCCGTTCACAGAAGCCATTGTTATAATATTTTTGTTATAAGAGCTAGCAGGTATGTTATCTCTTGTATAATGATTGACATTTCTGTTTGAAAAGAGCACTTCAGTAATTTATAAACGTAACTTTAGTATTTTCCGACACTGTATGTTTCCTGTCATGGCACCCACGCACATTGCATTGTATAAGTTATTTATAAGAGGTAGACGAAAATAAATTTTCCTCAATTAATTTTATTTTCGTCAATCCCGAGTATGTTTAGGGAAATAAAATAAATTTGCGAAAATATCTAAATAAAAAATCACCCTCTTGGAATCGTAATGGTTTTAAAATATTTATCGAATCGAATCAAATTAAACTATAAAAAAAAAAATTGTTTCAAATAATCCACCACTTTTAAATTGTTAAAATATCGGCCAGTCTAAAAAGTGATTCTAAATTGCACGTTTTGAAAATTTCTTTTAAATCATTATTGTTATGAGATACATATTTATATTTTTCGGTGGGCACCACTATCAATAATAAGTATTTAAGAAGCCTTTATGAGTTGGATTCGGCCCCTAGTATGCCTTCCAAAATTCCGGGATCCCAAGTTACTAAGACAAACAAAAAAATAATAAAAAAATACATGTATCCAATGATTCTTAAGTGCGGAAACATAAAACGTAGAATTACAAATGGGTAGCTTGCTGACCGATCGTCTGGTAACCGACCGGACCGAGCCTAAGTCATCGACGGCGCATACTCTTCCCGCGCGCCTCAAGGAACCGTAGAGGCCCAGCCTGGTAAATGCAGGCAGGCAGGGTCGAAGTCTACTGGGGCCAAGGGTCGGCTTCTGAAAGGAAGGCGTGGCCCAAAGGAGGAACAGGGTAGGTTTTTAGTCAGTAAGAGTCTGACACTATCTCCCGCTCCGCCCAAGGGCGAGGGAAGTCATTTGGATGATTTTACCAACAAAAAAAAAAAAAAAAAACGTAGAAATATCGCCCCTAGGCGAAAGGAGTTCATACTCATTCGGAAACATGAAATTACTTAAGATCAGGGTTTAATAAATACCAAATATTGATTACGTGAAAATTATTGTTGGCTGTGCATTTAGATTATTAATTGAATTGTATAATTGACTGGAAAATTGTAATGTATAACCGTTTTTTGGGAATAAATAAAATAACTAAGAAACTGTTTTTTTATTTATAATAATATACTATAATAATAAACTAGTGCTTGACTGCGATCCCACCTGATGGTAAGCAGTAATGTAATGCGCACTAGTTTATTAAGAGCCTAATCACTCAAAAAAAAAAAAAGAAATAAACAAAACCGAATATACTGACATACACACACACACACCATAGCAACCAATAACAACGGTTTTTTGTATTTTTTTTTTTTTTTTTTCGGTAGGTAAAATCATCCAATGACAAATCCCGCCCTTGGGTGGAGCGGGAAGTAGTGTCAGACTCTTACTGACTAAAAACCTACCCCGTTCCATTCTTCGCCTTGGTCCCAGGGCCCCGGGTGCCATTTTCACATACCCTTTAACCAACCATACACATACCACATACCTTTTACCCAACGGTAACATCCAATACTCAGTCACTTCAGAATTTGAAAGGCTTATTTATAGACAATCGACGATCAAATAGCAGTGGTGCAGTAATATAACGTAAGTGTAAGTGGTGCAATAGTAAGTGTAACCCGGAGCCCTGGAACGAACGCAAAGAAGGAACAGGAGTGGTTTTTATTCAGTAAAAGTCTGACATTATTCTCCGGTCTGCCCAAAGGCGGGAGATAGCATTGGATGATTTTCTCACCTTAAAATGAAAATTTTACCCAGAGGTAACGGCCCTGATTTACGAATTGTAGGTCGCGGGTTGAAACCCAGCTAAGTGCATTATGTTGTGTGATTTATTTCATCACCACTTCTCTCGAAACGGTAAAGGAAACAAATCGTGAGGAAACCGGCATGTCCTAGAAACAAAATTTCGAAGACATGTAACATCCACCAATCTGTTCTGGGCCCGCGTGGTGGATTGCGAACTATTCCTTATCCTAGAGAGGTTTTTTTTTTTTTTCATGGTAGGTAAAATCATCCAATGACAAATCCCGCCCTTGGGCGGAGCGGGAAGTAGTTCCTTCGTAGCCTATCGTGCCGGGGCCGGGTATTCCTTTCGGAAATTAACCCATGACCCCAGTAGGCTTCGACCCTGCCTGCCTGCAGTTAGCAGGCTGGGTCTCTTCTGTATGCTGACAGCTCCTTGAGGCGCGCGGGAACAGAACGCGCCGTCGACGACTTGGGCTCGGTCCGGTCAGTTACCGGACGATCGGACAACGTGCTACCCATTGCACGCCGTCCGCAAGCCCGATCCTAGAGAGGTGGCCTGCGTCTCAGTTGTGAAAACATTATAAGGCATTATTATGCTATGCTTAGAATTTCTTTCTTTCCCTTTTAAAAAATATAAGTTACCTGATATCCTAAAATGACGCTTATGGTATGACGGTCAAATAATAATTACAGTTGACGTCAGTCCTTGGCCTAAACAACTACCTGAATTCTCTCCAGCGCACATACCATGCTAAGTTTGTATAGTACAGGTCTCTTGAAACGGAAAATGTTAATAATAATAATTAATATTGACATTGAAAACTATCTATTAATTATTAATAGATAGTTTTCAACAAAACAATGAGGATTTGGGATAGGAACAAACTTATAAACTGTATAGAGATGTGAATAGTTCTATGTGATATTATATTGTTATCAGTGTGAAACTAGCTTCCACGTGTAGCGATACTTAAGGCGTATTGTCTCTTGAACGTCTGGATGGAGTTACATGCACACTTATCTCGTACTGCCGCCTAAGCCCGCATAGATGACTGGTCTTTTAAGAGGTAACGGGGCCCCTTCTACGTGCTGATGGTGATCACCGGGGTAGTTTTAGTGAGGTAAAAATCCCACACTCCCCGGACTTATCCCCAAAGTCCGGGCGCCTTTTGAAGGTTTTCTCTCGACAACATAAAAAAAAGGTCCATTAGTCTAGTGGCCCTGACTGCTAAGCCGGAGGTCATGGGTTTTATTCCCACCCAGGACAAAATGTGTTTGGGTAAAGAGCACGATCATTTCTTCCGTGTCTGGATGTAATTAATCTATAACTAGCTTTTGCCCGCGGCTTCGCTCTCACTCTACCCTATGCCAATAAATAAGTAGGTATTGATTTTTTTTTTAATTTAATTGGATAAAATTGGTTCTAAGCTATCTTCCCACCAAGTTTCAGCCAAACCGGTTCCGCCGTTCTTGAGTTATAAATAGTGTAACTAACACGACTTTCTTATATATATAGATACTAGCTGACCCGGAAAACGTTGTTTTGCAAAAAAAAATATTTCTAGCAAAAAATTAAAAAAAATATTAAGGGTGAACAACCCTTATCACTTAGGGGTATGGAAAATAGATAGTAGCCGATTCTCAGACCTACTGATTACTCATATAAAATTTTGTAAAATTGGTAAAGCCGTTTCGGAGGAGTACGGTAACTAAAATTGTGACATGGAAATTTTGTATATTAGATAGATGTATGTATTTAAAAATATATAAGTATGTGTATCAGTTGTCTAGTAATCATACCACAAGTTTAGGACTAGATGGCGTTGATTGAAAGTAGTGGAATAAAAAAAAATAGAACCCCGCTGAACTTTAAAACCATTCTCTTTGCAATATATTGATTGATTTAGTTAAGCTTTCTTTTTTTGAAGAACTCTTAACCACCAATTTTCTTTGTGTAAACATATTTCTAAAGATCAAAGCCGTGTAAAAGGAGTAGGGAAAACAAGCGGAAAAATAACACGTTGTTAAAAAAATCCTTTGGCAAAAGTATTAGTCATACGTAAAAAATCGAATGTTGACAATATTATGTATGAATCTCTAATATATATGTCACCGGAAAATTGCAATCGCCGTGAGATTGTAAAATATCGCGAGAAATTGTAAACTATTTTCAAAATAAGACTCAGATTCATGTTAGAAACTAGTGAATTCAGATGTGATTTATCGCTTACAAAACGATTTACTAATAATATTTAGATAAATTATAATCTAATAAAGATTCAACAAAAAAACAATCTTACGGAGTCAACAATATTCCGGTGACAAATATACCTTTACTTTTCAAATCTTTTGACCCAGCCATTACCAGGAGTAGGCCTCAGAATGTTACTGTTTTATTGCATCAAATGGGAGCAATGACCTTAAATAGAAGTCTGGCAGTCAGTCCCAATATTACCTTGCTTCTGGTTTATAAAAGGCCTTGTCTAATTGATTAGTTGAGCTTCGCTGTTGTAATAGGAATCAATTTCGAAATACGACAAAACAAAGACCTTTGTTTGTTGACTCCCGATGTTAAAAAAAATTACTTTTGAAATGTCTGGGAAGTTTGAGGGCTTAATTTAATTCGACCTTGTATTATTACCAAAGAAATAAATGTTCTCAAATAGCGCTGACATGGCATAAGTAGACGATAATTGATATTTATTTAGCAAATAGGTTTTATATGTCAATGTTTTTTTTTCGTCAGTTTGTACCAAATGAGGAAGGTGTTTTATAGCTGACTACCATGAGAAGAAACCCAGGGATCACAGTCTCTTTGAAAGTCCAAACAGTTTTGTAATGGTAAAATCACATGAGAACTGTGCAGATTTTTCTGAGATGGTCTTTTGAAGAAAGAACTATACAGATTTGAGTGATTAATTGGTTTGTTTGATAGATGGAGTTCTGAAAGCCTCATTTCTTTAAGGAGAGTAATAAAATTGGCAGTAAATAGAATAAAATTACAGTCTTTTGTTAGATGTATTATACTGTGTTATTTATCTGTTTCTTTGCTCAAAATACCATCTCGGACACTAATCTGAATAATTAATTTTCTTAGGATAGGCAGCTAAGAATTATTTACATTATTAATGTCAAATTATACAAGCTTTGTGCACGTGTAATTGACATATTTTTTATTTTTATTTTTTTATATCTGAATTAATACAATTATCGGTTTATTACAGATGATGCAAATCATAAACTCATTAGAGTTTTACCGTGCATCAGAATCATCGACAAAGCAATTTCGACTAACCAAAACAGCAAAAACAACAAAACATTCACCATGCATTTTAAATCAATAACATATCTCCGAAGAGGGTTTATGTAAATACAACATTGACGAGTGAACTGGCGTAACATCAGTGACCAAGCTAGCTGCTTTACGCAGAACTAACCCAGTATACAATTACTTAATTGTAAAATCTGTTGTTAATATATCGTTGGTGTTCCTAATATATAAATGAAATAAATAAGAAACACTCAGGTGTTTCTTATTTATTTCATTTATCACTCATCTTGTTGATATCAACATAAAAAAAAAACATGAAAAGCTATTTTTAAAATAAATAATTATCATTTATTGAATTAGTTTTCCGCAACAGGGGAAGCCTTAAAAACTTCTCTGATATCTTGGAGAAGATTGTAAAAGTCTACTTAATGTAATCAGTATGATGGATATACTATAAGATTTTACCTTTTATTGGGATTATGAACATCCATCTAATATTGATATCCCTAATACCAGAAAAAATTATCATGATTGATGAAATGAGGGTTTATCAGGGTAATCTTTACACGTCTACATATCCTTTCAGAGCTCATCGTCGTAATGTTGTGTTGTGAAATATTGTTAACAATCAACACATATGCGATCGCCGTAATTTCTATCAGACTCCTATATTTTCTGAAGAATTTCATGGTATATCTCAAAGCTACTTCTATTTAAAAAATAAGAGTGAGAAAAAAGTCGCAATGAGTTTACAAACGTAGGGGCCCAACAGGGCCAAGGCCATGGGTTTACTTCCATGAGAAGAATGCAAGATTAAAGAAGAAAAGTGATTTAAATGAACATCTTATAGTCATTAAAAGCCTGACATGCCTTTCCGCTCCTTTCGAAGCATAAAGGTTATTGGATGAATTCCCACATAAAAAAAACCGACTAAAGAAGATATATCGCTAAATAAGAAAAAAAAAAAACAGTCGGATTAAGAACTCTACTTTCCTCGAGGTCGGTTAAGTTTTTATTCCCTCCCAGATGGATAGAATTATACATAACTCACAGAAACTTTCGGTATTGTTTTTACATTGAAAATAAGTTTCGAAGTTCTTACTGATTCTTCAAGAACAATGTTAAGTAAGAAATGTTGTAACTTCTGCTTGAATTTGAGATGTGTTGTGTTGGTCTGTTTCAATCGTAGCTTCCGTGGATTAATTACTTAATTTAGAATTAATTATTTCCGAGGATATAATTATTGAAAGCAGTGAGAAGGGGTGGGCCAGTGGTAACGGTCTCATCTAATGTAATGCCTCGGTTGAAACTACGCATGTACTTTATTTTGTATAATTTTATCACCCCGGATCTCAAAATGGTAAAAGAAGTAAAAATTCTTTAAAAAATGAAATCGCATCATCACACGTGAGCAAAACCGTAGGAAACCTTGTCAGTCGTAGATCTTTGCCAGTCGTAGGTCGACACCAGAAAATCTGTAAAAGAAGATATTCAAGAATCGGTATTCTTGAATATCTTCTTTTACAGATTTTAGATTTTTCAGAGTTACTGGACAGCACGGTTGCTGTCCAGTAACTGGGTTGTGAAGATCTGATAGGTAGTCACTCCATATAAAAAGTGGGTATTCAGGTCTATCCGGTTATACTGGCAGCTGATCCTGAGATGGTTGGAAAAAGGCTACCGAGATGGTGACACGTGGACAAAGCCGCTGGCTAGAACTTAAACGATAAATTAATAGAAAAAAAACAACAAAAATAAAGTTTTATTCTATTCTAAAATCATTGAAACAGAAATAAAGGAAATACTTTAAAATTAAATCAAAACTAAGCTTGTTACACTGCTTTGTCAAAAAGTCAAAAAGATGATTCTGTTAATACTATTCTAAAATCTTTTAATAATAGCAAGTCATAATTATGTCTTTGTAGAAAGAAAAAATCGATTGCAAAGGCCAACTAGGTTTCATTCAATAATAGGGAAATTGCTCTGAATGGGGTAACGTAGTTCATCAAATAACTTCCTATTTATTTGAAGAGTTTGCACCATCAATCCATTCTTTTGTCTGACGGACCATCAGCAAGTATTTAAATCCCCAAATTCTTCCAAATGACTCTCAAAATGCGAAGATTATAAGACGATACCTTGCAAATTCCATTGTCTCCAAAGCTCAAAAATTCTCGATTCCTAAAACCTTTGAAGCATTCATATGAAAATCTTTTAAGCTTAACTTTTGCAATATAACGTTGGATATCAAAGTAAACAAACGTTACAGTAAAAAATCTTGTTCTTGAAAAAGTTTGAGCACGTCTTAAGCTTCCAAAGTAATACTCAACACGCACTTAAGGGTGGCGTTCACAAGACATCACGGTAAGTCGGTTCAACTTGATGTAACTTGAGTTAATGGCAACAGGACTTTTTACTCCGATGGAAAAATTTCTAGAAATATTTTCCTGGCTTAGGAAGTGGAATCTGCAAAGTTCTTTGGCACAAAGGAAAATATATTTCAGTGAGTTCTGGTAATTATGGGATCAAGGGAGGAGCGAGTTTTCCCGAAAAAGTTTTTATATTAAGTGAGAATAACGTTGTCATTAGATGTTTGTACAAGTTTATTTTTCGTTATTACCATGTCTTTATCAACAATTTTTTATGTAGCAAATACGGAGAGAAACATTTAATTAAAAATATAAGTTACGAGGGTATACGTATCTATAACTTTTCCATAATCTCATTATTGTATCCAATATTAACTGAAACAAAAAATATAAAGAGAGGAATTTATATTCTGACAATGGAATTATGTTGTTACGTTAGGCACTTGTGATTAAAATATTTGATTTTAATTTGAATTTATGAATTTGATATTACAATATCATGTTAGTTCTGAAGAAATTTTCTAAAACATATTACTCATTACAAACATTATCAAATTTGCTTTGATAGATAGGTAGTTAATTAGAGAATTTAATGATACGTTACATATTCGACGCACAAGCAGCATGTCCTAATTTTTTAATTCATCGTTTACGTTTTATTTATTATATTTTGCATAATATTGGGTATCAATTAAATACATAATTTGTGTTACGATCTATGTCGCTATATTTATTCATTAAACAACAAATTAAAAAGCAAACACGTTGCATAGAAAATTACAAGCACATTTACCAAATGAAATTGTGTGATTCACAATAACATGCTATTTCCACTATCAAATTTTGCAGAACAAAATGTTTTTACTGAACGATTTTTTACAAAGATTACGTCATACATGGTTCTAACTTTGGTACTTTTACGCTCGTAGCAAGCAACCCAATTCCTTACTTTATGTCTCTCCCCGCTGTTGCGTCAAATAAAACATTACGTCTAGATATAAGTTTCAAGAGCAGATGTGACCAGACGTCGAGACCCCTCCATTTCATCTCTGTCTCAACATTTACTGTTTCGTCTAACGCGTTTGATAGATCAACTTATGATGGATGGTGTGGTAAAGCATTTTAGTGGCGGCCCCTCCTGTCTAACTTTTTAGGGTTCCATCCGAATATCTATTACAAAGTTGAATAACTTCTGGAGTTACAAAAATATGAATAGTTTTTGGAAATTTTATGAGGGGTTTCGTAAGGTTCATGTTTTAGACCGGTCTTATTTCAAAGTTTTGTTATTATTCTTTTGTTCCTTTGCTATTTTATGGAAGAGCGTGTAGAATATTAACAAAGTTCAGAGTTTTAAATGTTGGTCTGTGAATTGTACTGTGCTTCTTATATTTAGGATTTTTTATTGCAGAAGGTTAAAAACTTAAAACTCAGTCTTGCCATTAAAATTATTTTTTTTTTTTAAATGGTTTGTTATGTGACTGGAAACCAAGTCAATTATATCTGAGAATGTAAGAGGAGATTATGATTTTGAGAAAATTCTACAATAATCCTAAATATTGATATCGCTTTTAAATTAACTGTTCGGTTAAAATATATTTTACAAGTCGTAATATTATTTAACCAAATTAAAAAAATACATTAAAAAACAAATTTGCTATCGGGTACATTATTGTTCATCTATTAAAAATAAAAACTCCGTGAGAACTGGTGTAAAATATAAGAGATACATATCTGTTAAATAAAATAATATTAGAATATTTTGTTACATCAAAAAGCTGCCCCAACATTGTTACAGAACTCAGTTTTGTTATTATAGGTGTAAGTAGCAGGTACAAGTTTTATCTGGTGCGCTGTTATTGTAGCCAGTGTTTCCAAAATTTAATTTAAGGTGAAGTAGTCGCTTGATTTATAAAGTTACAAAACCAAGCTTAAAACTGCGGCATATCTTTTACCATATATATTCTTGTTTGCAGTAAACAAATATGAATTGAATATTAAAACAAAATTAGTAGAGGTCTATCAGATTTTACCAGACCGATTTAACACTGAGAAAAATACACTTAATAAAAAAAAAATTCAAATCAATAGGCATACATAGTTTATACTTAAATAGTGCACGGGTATAAAAAAAATAATAATTTCTTTAACATCTTATGATTAAGAAATTATTATTTTTAGTAGTCGACAAACTTTTAGTTTCTTAAATAATCTGTTTTTTGTTAAAACTAATTGAAGTTATTCAAAGCATTATAGAATCATATAAAGAAAAAAATATATATGCAAAGTCACTTATAAAATCATAATTTGTAAAATTAAATTAAATTGAAAAATTGAACTGAATTGACTAAAAAAGAACTGAATATTTGATTTGGTTTCGGTCAAAAATTAGTCGATGGAAATTATTTATATAATTATATATATATTATTTATCAATAATTCATTTACCAAATTACTCTGTAATAACAAAACATTTTGTACAAAATGACAATCCCAATGTCGCCTTTCCTTTAAACCAGCTTCCAAACATAAAACTATGAGATATCATAAAACATATAAAACTAGAAGATATAAGGCGGGTCAAGTTGGGTTGATTTTACGATGTCATACTTATATCATACTTTCATGTTGGCTATGAATTTTGCTCTTTATATGGCGGGCAAGTTTGATGAGGGGGCTATATTAACATGTATATAGCCCATATTTTTGCGTGTATTATTATTTTTATCACTTTATCTAGACTTGCGTCTTTTGGAGATTACTTTGTCATTGTTCGTGATAACTTTTAGACTAACAGTCGCAGTGACACTTAGTGTCTTCAAATTAAATTAAATACATTTAAGTAAATAAAATAAAGAAACAAATACTGCTTGAAATAAATACTGGAGATAATTTATTTCAAATATTTAACTACAGCGATGAAAAGTTCTAGTATTCAGATAGGTAAAAAACCATAGCTGTTTGAAACAAAAACATACCTTCGAAACTAGATAATATGATTTATCTAAACACACACATATAATGTATATATTGTGTAAGAACAACAGGAGAAGATGACATGAGTTAAAACTTTATTATCTATTCTATACTTGAATCAATATTCAATCACTTGGAAACAGTAATCGTAAAGTTTTATGAAGATTTTTGGCGATATCCATAGAAAACGAACACCTATTGAAAACTTATCCGTCTAGCTTTTGGCCAAGGCTTTGGTATCATAATTTGTTTGTGGGAGGTGTTCCACAAACCAGCAGAACTTTATTTCAGTATGAAAAGGTACAATCAGTGATTATACACCACTATTTTTTAATTAATTACTTAAAGGGCTTATCAGAAAAGGTCTTGTTATTATTTAAGTAAAGTCTCAATGAATAATATTCATAAACAGCAAAGTTTGTTTATATCCCAAAATCTCACTCAATTTATGAAAACATTGTACAGGTTATTGTTTATGAATGAAAGAATGTCAATAAAAATGGAAAAACACTGCGCTTAGTATTTTCTAGTAGTAGTTGTTAAGAATGATTGATTCAATTATGAATTTACCAAATGACCAATTGTCGTGATCAATTTTGGGATTTCGTTTTTTTTTTACTTTTGACTACATAAATATGATCAGTCAGATATCCAGCTGCTAGAAGTGACTGAATGCTGAACCAAATACAGTTAGGAAAGGATAGACTGGTGGATTCAATCAGCTTTAAATAGTTAATAGATTGGTTTTTTTTTCTTTGACAACTGAGCCGATGTCGACTATTTTGTCAGGGGTATTTATGGTGACCGCGGTGCGGTGAGGGGAACCATCAAATTTTGAGTATTTTTTTAAATATATTTTTGATCTGTGGGTCTGCAAAACACAAGATTGGCGTCCGGACACAGCGACATGGGGCCCTGGTATACCAAGTAGGAGATGGTGGGCTAAAGTGGATGTCTTCCTTGAGAATTGGAAAGAGAAAGTGGAGCCGTTGATCATTGGAAAGAATGGAGGCAGGCTTTTGCCCAGCAGTGTGACAATACGGGTTAGCTATAATAATATATTTATTTTCTCCTATTCATAATAACATTTGTACAGTTAATCAGAAACATGCAGACAGGAGATAGGAGCCAGTTCTAAGTGAATGTCATGCTACGGGTCTCCTAGTCTCCTAATCTTGAGAACATTAAACAAAGCCATGTTTGGAGTGTACATTATAGTAGCAGAAAGCTCTAACAACTTATAGTTAGAAAGTAAGAATAAAAAAAAATATATATAATTCGGGTCAAATACGTATACCCATTACCATATTCATGTAAAAATATTACCACGTCAATAACATAATAAAATAAAATCACATTGAAATAAAACCCATCAAAATCAAGATCAATGAAACGAAGGCTAAAATCAGATTAAAGTCAGAAAAAAGATTAAAATCAGATTAAAAAAATAAAATTAAAATGAGAATCAATAAATACAAATCAAATTATAAAAAAAAAACAATTTAAAATCAGATATTCAAATGAAACCAGATATATCATAAAAATCAGATATAAGATTGTAGTGACTCTAAAAAAAACTAAATAAATATAATGAAATGTTAATAAATAGTACAAAAAACATTCTTTAGTTTACATAAATCGCCTTATGACAAAACGCGATCTAAAATAGTTCCGGGACTATCACTATTAATGTTAATTGGAATTAAACCTAGTAATAATCTCGGAAATTCATATATATCACGTTTATCCTAACCAACTTAGAGAGCCCTGATACCCATAACACAAGTTTAATCTTAGCTTGGGTGTCAGAGGTGTTAATCGTGTGTTAATTTACAATTTTCTCCATGTATGTATTGCAAACCACGTATGACTACTATCAGTAGAGATAGTAGTCATGCGTATAATATTTTTTTTCTTTAGCCCTTACTGTCCCACTGCTGGGCAAAGGCCTCCCCCATGTCCTTCCAAACCTTCTTCTCCCGCGCCGTCTCAAACCAGTATAATAATAATAATAAATCTTTATTTATTATTAACTAGCGAGGCGGGTGCCCCAGCTTCGCATGGATGCAATCGTGATATTAAATGTATTATGCATATAAAACTTAACTTCATATAAAACTTCCTCTTGAATCACTTTATCTATAAAAAAAAACCGCATCAAAATCCATAGCGTAGTTTTAAATATATATTATTCTAAGTTTACATAGGGACAGACAGTAGGAAGCGACTTTGTTTTATACTATGTAGTAATTGGTATTATTTATTTATTTAAAACTTTATGCACTAATATACAGTGTGTAAAGGTGGGCTTAATGCCTTAGGCATTTTCTACCAGTCGACCTAAGGGTGGTGCGAAAACTACATTTAGATTACGTTTTGTGGAAATATTTACAATTCAATTCCAGGACAACAGTCTAAAACAAAAAACCGGTTCCCTTATGTTCAAAAAACCTTCTCCAAAAATAAATCGCAAAAAGCAAACCGGCGTTAAGTGAAACTGAACCCCTTCGGACAAGTGATCATGATTAATTGCCATCTCATCAATAACCTTGTCAACGGCTAGCGATTAGCGATAGATGGCGCCTCACCAAACCCCCGCTTGTTTCTAGGTTAATCGCAGATGGATTACAGTTGGAGATGTTGGGTAGTTGGATTTGAATATTTTAAATTAGAGCAGTGGTGGCCGAGTGGTAACGGCCCCGACTTACGAGTCGTAGGCCGCGGGTTCAAACCCAGACTGGCGCATTACTTTGTGTAATTTTTCATCACCACTGCTCTCAAAACGGTGAAGGAAAACATCGTGAGGAAACCGGCATGGCCTAGAACCAAAAATTCGAAGACATGTGACATCCACCAACCCGCACTGGGCCCGCGTGGTGGATTACGGCCCATTCCCTCTCCTAGAGAGGAGGCCTGAGTCCCAGCAGTGGGAACATTAAAAGGCTGATGATGATGATTTTAAATTAAAATAATGGTGGAAAATTATGGGTGGGGAAAATTTATTTATTTATTTATCAAACTTATACTATCTTTACAGGAAAGCCTAATGCGTCAGTACAGACAATATATACGCCGTTAAATTTTCGTTTTAATCCCGCGGAGGGTCGATACATGAAACACTATCGATTTGTAAAAAGGAAATTAAAAAATAAAGTACAATTTTTTTTAAACGAATTAATTTACGCATAAACGAAATTAATTTCTTTAAGTAAACGTCAACTGAGCGAGGTCAGTGAACTGTAGGTAGTTAGTACGCAACGACCGACACCTATCTACAAGGTTATTGACTCGTTTACTTAAAGAAACAAATTTCCTACATGCGTACCTATATTAATTTAAGTTTTGAAAAAAAAAAGTACTTTTTTATTTTATCTTTATAAATCGATAGTGTTTCAAGTACCGAATCGACCCTTTGCGGGATTAAAACGATCAAAATTTAACGGTGTATAAATAATACAAATTTAAAATACGATTTCATGATTTATTTCTGTGCATTTCCACAGTTTTCAGTATTTTAATGATGACTTCGATAATTTACTTAAAAAATATAGAAACTATCGATTTATACATAAAATACCGTAGCAAATGGTATAATACCGTATTATACGGTAATTTTCGTTTAATACATTGCGTTACATATGGTATAATACAGCACTTACATCTCTAGTCTGGGCCAAACTCGAACGCCCATATCCGGCGCGTAGTGTTCTAGGATGTTCACCTCAAGGAGATGTCAGCAAAACCGTAGGTGCCTAGCAAGGCCGAAGCCTACTGGGGCCATGGGTTTGCTTCAGGAAAATCCAGGGTCTTGGAACGCAGGGCAAAGAAAAAAGAAACAAAACTAACACCTAAAAAAAAAGAAAGATTCCAAAGAATAGAATAGAATGGACCTAAATGTCGTCATCAGTGATCAGTACTACAGGAAAATATAGCAGACATAAACCTGCATCACCCATGAGTATAAATTACATAAAAATCCAATGGCTTCAGAACATACTACTCAGAATAATTAATACGTACACAATTCTCGTAGGACTCCGCATATAGCAGCATCCGTTATTAATCTGAAATAAACGGAACCAGTGATATTTTTTCCCTCTCTTACTGTGATGACATTTTTGTCAGATTTTTTTGCAACCATGTTTTCATAAAACCCTGATATCGTGGTTGAAAAGTGTTGACGTATTACTTATAAATGAAATATTGAAATATTGGTTCAGTATTGTTCTGTGGCAAAGATATTAAAGAGATACAAAAAGCGAACATCAGAAGAAATGTCTTAGAAAAACTGGCATCTTATGTCAGCTAGCTTTCAATCTTAAACATGCGAATTAAATTTGTAATTTTTATGTTTTTACGCTATTTTCTACAACTATTTGCAAAATTTTTTGAATTCTAATTAATTACAGAGTAAATACGAAAAATATTTACAAAAATAAAATAAAATTAGGTCCAGTCGTCCACACTAGACTGAGCGACTTACTACTCCTAGGTAACAACTATCGGATCACGATTTTTTTCGCTATGCCCTGTCTATTGGTAGTCTATATTTAATGTCTTCGTTTTGTGGACTTTTTGAAGCTATGCATTTGAGAAAAATTGGTTAAAGAATATTTTTTTTCTAAAATCTTTGTTCAAGTTTTTAAGCTAGCAGATAGGTACTGTGGTACTGTACCAACATGTACAGGTACATAGTTATATTTGTATAAGCAGATTGTAGATACGTGTGTACAACGTGTGAAAAACGTTAATAGTCGTACTGTACACACGGGTGTACGAAATTCATTCGGCCGAAAACTTTGGTTTCTATATTTTTTTATTTTTCCTGGAAAAAAACCAGAAAAAGTTTTTTTTGTTTTTTTTTTGTGATTTTCTATTTTTTTTTTATGTTATAATAATATCTCTGGCGTGCGAGGGGTTAAACCTTTTTATGTCTGAATTAACTGCCTCTATGACCTGCAAAACCTAAAAAAATATACCTGTATAAGCTATTAGACTTGACGCAATGACTTGAAGTGATATCTGAAAGTGTTTTCCCAAACCTACCGATGATGACATCAAACATTTCATGTCCAGTTTCACTTGAACTGGTATTGCGGGGTTCTGTTATACAATGAGAGGTTCATTTAGACTGGATGTTTGTCCTGTATATGTGGGCCTATAGTTTAATATAGAGAGAATATTAGAGTAAGTTTGAGACAGCTCAGACGTTGTCTGGCACCTGAAATGTGTCTAGAATGTAGACCAAAGTTAATCTAGGCCTTAGATTATAGTTAATAGTATTGTTATTAAAACGAGTACCTACTGTTTTGCTTGTTTTTGAGAGTGTACCTGGAATTTGGCAAAAACTAATAATAATATAATAAACATTGTAGACTCGGCTATCATTGTGCCGATTGTCGTGACTGCCAACGGCCTTATAGCCAAAAGCTTCGACGATCATCTGTCGAAGCTGTCGTTGCGCGGTTCGATCAAGGGCCTGATACAGAAGGCAGTACTCCTCGATACGGCTCGCATTGTGAGGAGGTTCTCTTCTTTGGAGCCCTAATCACCGGTAGCTTGGACCCTGCTCCCGACACCGGCGGACTACTGTTTTTTATATTTTTAAATGTTTTTTATACATTTTTTTAGGAAATATTTAAAAATGTTAAATGTTTAAGAAATAAATAAAGGATATAATAATAATAATAGTTTTTCACAGATACAATTTAAAACAAGGTAGAAAGATACTATACCTACGCAAAGTGTGTGAACAGAGAATTTTAGTCTATGCATACAATAAAATTGTGAGCTCAAGTCGTCTACAGCGCGCACTGTTCCCGCGCGCCTCAAGGAGTTGTCAGCAAACTGTAGGGGCCCAGCAGGGCCGAAGCCTACTGGGGCCAAAAGTTATGTGAAAATGTCACCACGGGCCCTGGGACAAAGGCAATGAATGGAAGGGTAGGTTTTTAATCAGTAAGAGTCTGACACTATTTCCCGCCCCACCCAAGGGCGGGATTTGTCATTGGATGATTTTACCTACCATAAAAAAAAAAATACAATAAAATTATAAACCCTGTCTCTTAAACTAGGAGACCTGTATCTTAAGAGACAGTGATTCGGCCATTTTGAAATTAAATCAAGATGTAAAGTTACGAAGTGAAGTGAATGTGTGTCAATACAACAATTTGGAATCATTTAAGATTAGTATTTTTATTAATGTAAGAGTGTAATGGTGTGTGTGTATAGTGTTAGTGAATGTGGTGGTTATAGTTATTTTGTAAGAAAAATATGTCAAGCGATGTTAGAAACTAAAGACTCTGTTTTATTATAGTCCAGCTCTAAGAGCCAGCCAGAAGTTTTAGATTTGACATTAAATTTATTTAGATTTATTATGTTTAGCTCTTTCTGCAGTAACTAAGGTCCTGGGTACTGTCTTAGTCATATATCTCCTGGCTGCCATCACAACTGGCCACGGGCCCTTTAAAAAGCACCTCTCTGCTATAGGAGTTTCAGGCAGCCCGCTGAGCAAAGCCTGCATGGAGGAGGACGAGAAAGCAGTTCATTTGTTTCTAAGCTGCCCAGTTGTCGCTGGATACACGGCAAAATACTTCAGAAACCCAGGTAACTTCCACGAAAGGATCGAATGACACATTTGTCCCACCCATATGAAAAATACTCGCTTTAGACGTGGATTTGCGTACTCCAGCCGCAAATACAATCATCATCATCATCAGCCGAAAGATGTCCACTGTTGGACATAGACCTCCCCCAAGCGTCGCCAAAATTAACGGTCCTGTCCATCTCGCATCCATTGTAGATACATTGTAGGAGGCTTTCCAACACTGCATCTTTCGGTACGTGGTCCCCACTCCAGAACCTTTCGGCCCCAACAGCCATCTGTACCCTGCTCACTGCCAATTAAGTTTGGCGAATCTTCGTGCTATGTCGGCAACCTTGGTTCCCCAAATACAATACACGACTGTATCCGCACATTCCGAACCAAGTGGTATATTTGTTTCAAAGCAAAACAGACGCGTAACTTATATTACAAATCTAAAACTTTATAATAAATCCCAAAGCGAAACTAATACTTCAGTGAAATGGCATTCGTTTGCATGGTAACAAGTTAGGGCGTGTGCCCGATATTTGGATCAAACTTCCTTAATTAGGGAACTCCGTGTGATATCCGAGGCACATCTGCTGCTAATAGTTTGTAGGGTGATACTGCGTTGGCGAGTTGTGAGATTATTTGTGATTTATTTTCTGGGTTTTGCGAAATTTATTTTTTAAGGTTACGTGTCCAAAGGGTAAAAACTGGGCAAGTGCGAGTCTAATTTGTGCACTAAGGGTTTCGTACAAACTAACCTATGAAAACAGATAATTTTTTCCGAATTACAAATTTTTTTTTACGTCGTAACTAAAAATTTATAGTTTTCAGATTTTATCCTGTTGGTACTTGTGATGTGAAGTCTTGCTTTATGCCAAATTTTAGGATTCTAGGTCAACTGACAGTAAGTACTCAATGAGTTTTGATTCCCTTGAGATGTACGTTTTTTGCCATACAAATGGCCGTATCTTTCATTTCCGTTAACTTAGAAGTTTGATTTTTTCGCAAACACAACTAAGTGATTCTATAAGGATTCCGTATTTCCTTTTGAGGTACAGAACCCTAAAAACGGGACCTTTTTATTAAAACTCTACTATCCGTCTAACTGGTTGGCTGTATCTCATGAGCAGTGATAGACAGTTGTAATTTTCACAGATAATGTACTTGTATTGCCGCTATAACAAGACATTCTAAACACTGAATGACCTACAACTCGTAAGGGCCAACGCTGTGTTAAGCAGGCGCACGTGCGGGAACCAGTCGCGAGCAGCCGCGCCTTTTGGCCTTTTTACTACGTAAAAGTTAACCATCGGCACGACTACATGCACACTGTTATAGTTAAACTGAGACTGCGCAGATAATAATCCCGTTTCCGCTACGGGGACCGCCGCACGCTCGCTCATGCTCCTGCTTTACGCAACGTTGGCCCTAAATCGACGCCGTTACCATTCAGCCACCAGTGCTCTGCTCTCGTAATAGTTGGCGCGTAGTTCAAATTAAACCCTTAACTCAGCACCTATATATAGAAAAACTCTCAATTCCGTCTCAGTTGTTAAAGCCTTACAAACTATTCTTAGTAACTTCGTTAATTAGTGAAGTTAGATCAACATCCGCAGCTTCACTTGCATGCGGCTTCCTGGAAATGTTGCTGACGTTATTCTCTAAGGGCTAGCGGAATGAGGTTTAGATAGCTGAATAAGTTTATGATTATGCTAGCTTTTCACCCGACTGCCGAAAGGGTGTAGGTTTTGTTTACCCCTCGAACGCCGTTTGTATAAATTGAATGACCTTGAAACACGTTAATTGTTTTACTGTATACACGGGTGTACGAAATTTATTCGGCCGAAAATTTTGGCTTCTATATCTTCGTTTTTTTCTGGAAAAAACACTTTTTCACATTTTCTTTTTTAAGTGATTTTCAAAAAAGCGCGTAGTTACTTAATAATGTTCCCTGGTAGCCAAGGGGTTTGGCGAGGAGAGGGAATGGTAAGCGGTCATCTCTTTCCGCAAAATACATTTTACATTAGACCGACGCACGTGTGGGCGACGCCTTAGTTGTAAGTAGCAGCGCATGGATCTAATGTAGCTCTAAAAATCTAGTTGCCATATAAAATGTTTGGAGACAAACGCGCTTAGATCGGCATACATGGCCCACGTAGGTTCTATACACCCCTATTTTTTAATTAGTGCACAAAAAAATGGGGCTCAATCAGTACCCGATACTGGTCATATTTGTGTAGTCAAAAGTACAAAAAACGAAATCCCAAAATTGTCCACGAAAATTTGTCATTATTGGTAAATTCATAATTGAATCATCATTCATAACAACTACGTCTAGAAAATACTAAGCTCAGTGTTTTTCCATTTTTATTGACATTCTTTCATTCATAAACAATAACCTGTACAATGTTTCCATAAATTGAGTGAGATTTTAGGATATAAACAAACGCTCATAACTCTGCTGTTTATGAATATTATGCATTGAGACTTTACTTAAATAATAACAAGACTATTTCTAATAAGCCCTTTAAGTATTTGCCATAATTAAAAAAATAGTAGTGTATAGTTCGACCTTCATGCTAATGAGCGAGATGGCAGCAACCATGGGGAAACGGATATTCTCATTATTATGTCTCAGTGAATTATTATAAATTTTACTACTACCGATCTATTGACAACGTTACTGGACGGCATTGCTGTGCCTAAATATGGAAACTAATTACAAAAAAAAAACACAACGTTTTTTCGACACCAATAGCAGAAGAATTGCTAAAAGTCGATCAACGTAATCAAGCCCTACAATATCAAGGCACGAAAAAATTAAAACCATCTATCTATCCTAGCTCAGAGGACACCGGTGTCCTCTCACATCCACGCCACTATAGGCCTTAATTCCGAAGTTTAGAGTCTACTTTTGTATGAACAAGTTTGTTAGTTGTGGATCTACGTGTTAACACATTGGTTTTCAGTTTCAATATTTACATTTAATATAATGGTTTCATATCATTCTTGTGTTGATTAAACCTTTTGATGGACCTTCATTAAACCCAAGTCTTGAGATAATATTTATCTATTATCTTTTACCTTTTAAACGTTTACGAAGGAACTTCGATGTTATTCCAAAAGTTAATGTTTGATTTGAAAACATTAGACGAGTCAGGATTTCAGGAGAAACAAAATTCGTGAAAGTTTGATACAATATTTTATCTGTATCAATTCACAGATACAATATTTTACGGCAACCCAACTTCAAAGTTTTGTGGTTATTTTTTTTTGTGGTAGGCAAAATCATCCAATGACAAATCCCGCCCTTGGGTGGAGCGGGAAGTAGTGTCAGACTCTTAGTGACTAAAAACCTACCCCGTTCCTTTGTTGCTAATCGTGCTGAGCCTTCCTCTCAAAAAACTTTTATGGTAAGCTTTTTAGCGTTCCTTACCTAAAAAGGAAAAAAAAGCGGAACCCCTACAGGATCACTGTGTTGTTTGTCTGTCTTTCTCTGTCAAGACCCTTTATCTCAGAAGGCGTCGAAGTATCAAGTTAAAATTGAAACTTTAGGTTTGCGGTCTTTTAGAGCTGTGAAAAAACAGATTTCTTAGATAAGTAAAATACGGCCGTTTACGTCGCAAAAAGCATATATTTCTTTACTCTTCTCTCCCCCGTTGACCTAGAATCCTGAAATTTGGCTAAAACCAGGTCTTATAGCACAAGTATACAAATAACTTTGAAAACACCAAATTTGTAAAACGTCACAATTTTTTTTTTGGCGATTTGGAAAAATCTTCGAGGCTTCATTTACACAGATAAGTTTGTACGGAACTCTCTGTGCGCGAGTTTAACTTGCACTTGCCCAGTTTTCATCTTACAAATGCACTTTTACACCGTTAAATTTTGATCGTTTTAATCCCGAGGAGGATCGATCCCGTACATGAAACACTATCGATTTATAAAGATAAAATTAAAAATAAAGTACTTTTTTTCTAAAACTCGAATTAATATACGCATGTACGAAATTAATTTCTTTAAGTAAACGAGTCAATGACCTTGTCGGGAGTTGCGGATCGTTGCGTACTAACTACCTACAGTTCATTGGCCTCGATCAGCTGACGTTTACTTAAAGAAATCAATTTCGTAAATTAATTCGAGTTTAAAAAAAGTACTTTATTTTTCATTTTTATCTTTACAAATCGACAGGGCTTCATGTACCGAATCAACCTTCCGCGGGATTAAAACGACCAAAATTTAACGGTGTATATCACACATACAAACACGCTGACTATACGCTGGTTTCTGATAATTATGATATGAGAAAACAGATAAAAATCTTTTTTAAAACGAAAACTTTAACTAAAAACAATTTGCTAAAAGAGACAGAAGTTTAAAATCTTAGAAAAAAATAAATATCCCGCAAGTAAATCGCCAGGTGTATCAAAAGTTGCAACTTGGCACATTTACCTCCAGCCAGCCATCAGGTCACAGACTTTAGTAAAAAGTTTGTTTTAAACGTTTACAGTTTAAAAAGTTTCCAATTTTGAGATCTGTTATTTTTGCATCTGTATTTTATTGCGGAGAAAAAGTTTTATATTTTACTATTTAATAATCTACCCGTACGTATTTTGATTACGATGGCAACTCTCAACAGCCTTCCTCCATTTATAAAAGATCATAAATTGGCTAAGCCTGAATGCTTGGAGTTGGCCACGCCCCCAATTCCTTTGTTCTGACTACGTGACTGTGCGTTGAGATGACGTCAGATGGTGGCAGAGATTTGCCAAGTATACAAGTGATATACTGCACAAATGCTCGCGCAAACATATATGTGTACTCCCTGTTCCTTTACTTTTTGTGTCATAGTCCGATGGGACGACAATCCGACACGATCAGGCGTAGGACCAACAGCTTTACGTGCTTTCCGAGGCACGTGGGTGACCCTCCACCAACTTCCAAACTCTGGGCTGCTACAAAATGATTCGTTATGGAAATAGCCAATAGCACTTTTAAACTTTTTCCTTTTTGCATTTTTTGAATCGAATTCAGCTGTAGCGCTTGCGACCACGATACCAATAAAACAGTAATGTACGTACTTCTGAAGGTTAAATGGTGATGATAAAAAATCCTTTTTCAAGTTTCTCAGTCAGTTTTCCGCTCTAGTGCGAAAAAGTGCGTGTGCTCGTCTCCACCACAATTTTATTTTAATAATATTGTTTATCGTATCAGGCACGTGTAGACCCCCACAAGGCGCGAGGTAACATATGTATCGGCAACCGCAACCTCGCTAGAACCATGATTTTTCTACGGATATCGCCATTCCTGATGCGTTAACGAAAGGAAATTCCAAGTATAGCCCTTTTAATTGACCTTTGGATGACTTTAAACCTTCTGATCAGGTCCAGTTTCTCACACGTAGCTAAAACCTATCCACTTTCAAAGCCCCGATGCATCTGAGAACTTTGAAACTCATTAGCCCAGTTTAGTCCAGGGATCTTAAGATTGTTAGTTCACTAATTAAGCAACTTGAAACGTTATTGTGATACTAATAGGTACTGTTTTAGAATGAGGTTGTTAAAAACAAGTGTTATGGCTCCTTGTGGTTTCATTTTGACTTAAGTATATGGACGAGCTTTGAAAACTGTTAAGGAAAACATCGTGAGGAAAGCGGTAGTGGAATGTCTTTATATTTTGGGTGAGAAATTATTAAAACAACTTCTTTCTATTGCTTAGAATAGAGCGAGAAGAAATGTCAGACTTTTACTAACTAAAACCAATCCGTGTTCCTCCAGTTGCCTGAGTTGACTTTATCAAATAAACTCGCAACCCTGCCAGAAAACTGGCGTGTCCTAGATAATAGCAACAACCCCCTCTTTTTAGGGTTCAGCACCTCAAAAGGATGAAACGGAACCCTGATAGAATCACTTTATCGTCCTTCTGTCAAGACCCTTTACCTCGAGAACGCGTGGAAGTATCAAGTCGAAATTAAAACCATATACAAAAAGTCTGCGGTCCCTTGAAGCTGTGAAAAAAAAACTTCTTAATTAACGAAAAAAAAAGATCCACGACCGCCGCTTATGTCGCAAAAAACGTATATTTCGACACCCGACCTAGAATACTGAAATTTAATATAAAACAGGGTCTTAAAGCACAAATGTAGGAAAAAATCTGAAAACTGTAATTACATAGTTACGTCATCAAAAAATAACATGTTTTGCGGTTCGGAAAAATCTTCGAGACTCGATCCGGGAATTAAATAATTTTCATAGGTAGGTTTGTATGGAACACCCCGTGTGCGAGTCCGAATCGCAATTGCCCAGTTTTTTATGTGGGAAATCAACCGATGAGGACGCTCGCTCTAGGATGGATCGCGAAGGCGTGTCTGACTTTTACTGACTAAACCTCACTTCTAATATATTCCTTTTTTGCCTTGCGTTCCAGAACCCTGGGTTTCCCTTTTGGAAGCCGATCAAAGACCACAGTAGGCTTCGGCCTTACTGGCCTTATGGTATGCTGATATGTCTTTGAGAGGCACATAGGACACTACGCGCCATCAAAGACTCGGGGTCGGTCCGGATGGTTACCATACGGCCGGATGGTGAGCTACAGATTTGCTGGTCGTCCGCAAGCTCAAGCCGGCACGCGGCTAGGGCATGGAGAAGTTATTTCCCTCACAAGTACGACCGCCTCCTTCACTAGCATTACTGCTTCGCAGAAGGAAGTGACCGCCTGGCATTCCTCGTCGCTCCGAATCATCACAATTGTTGTACTTATGTGCCAAATATAATACAATCCGCTCAAATTTTTAAGTGTGAAGGAACTGTGAGTGTAAGTAAATATCTAAAGATATCAACTTTCACCTTTATAATATTAGTGTTATCTATAACGTCCACTAAAGTGGAAATTAATAAACTTAATTGAAAAGGTCTTTGTCAGTTTAATAAAGGCAGCAAAAATTCTCCGAACAAAATATTTATCAAGTAATTTTGCTCATAAAAAACTAATAAATGACTTTGTTCTATGTTACTATCTCTTATTTCAAAACAATAAAAATTAACAAGAATCTTACAATTTTATTACATGGTAAGGATGTGATTTCATGTACACGCTCAAATTATACCAGTCGGCGTAAATTCAAGATCGAAAGACATTGAACCTATGTATAACAATATTGCCTTAGTGTGAACTACGTCGATAAGCGTTTTGGTTTGCACATCGATATATTTGTCAATCATCGATTATCGACTTAACTTTTAAGCTTTGGTTTAGAATTTATCATTGACGAAGTAAACGATGGCATTGAATTTAGAACGTCTGAGATCGATCAAGTGATCAAATATGTTACGTAATACTAGGTTTAGTCGTTTTTTTTGTTTGTATATGTGTAATATATTTGTGTATATGCAATTTGTTATGTAGTTTAATAGTTATTGTACTCGTATTATATGTTGATTTGTTTTATGGACTCAGTATGTCTGAAATACATTTATTATTATTATTATATAGGTATAGTATATCTCAGAACCCTGAGGTCCTGGACCTTTGGAAAGCGCTCGAGGGTCGAAACCAACTCGCAGAGGCTCTTTAGATACTTTTAATGGAACATGATGCCAACGAAGATGCCAACCGACGATTATCCCTGCACGCGCAATGCTAGTGCATCCAAGGACAACCCCCGGTTGGTGAAAACTATTGTGACATTAAGGAAATCAAAGACAATAGGGCTATGGTTTTTGACGTTTTATGTGGACTGGTTACTAGAAACTATGGCCCCTGCCTAAAAAATGTTATTGATATTCAATGGTAAAAAGGCAAGGGGTGACTTGCACATTCAACAAATGGGCCCCCAAAAACGGCCGCTAGCACGTGACGTAGCAAGAGGGCAACATATCCTGAGGAATATTATAATAGATAACAATTTTTTATTTTGATATCATTTGTAGAATCATCAATCGAAATATCGTTTAAAAGCAAGCAATAGTTTGACGGGTTGTGAACTTCGTCACCATCCTTAACTTATACACTGACACAGTTCGACATTGATCAAAGCGACAAACGTGTAAGTGTAATCACGCCCTAACTACCCCAGTTAAAGTTTCCTGATGACGCAAACATCGGTGCTCCTTGCTTAATTAGTTAACTTCAAACTTTATCGTAAGAGGAGTAACATGAAGGTACTAGGATGACATAAGTTTTTGGTAGTTTAAAATGTTTTGGTATTGATGGATCTTAGAAGCCTGGCTATTACGTTCGCCTGTGGGAGTTATAGAGGTTGTAAGTTGCAAGTCTTCCGAATAAGTCTGTTGTAGTGTGCTGCATCTAGTCTTCATCATCATCATCATCCTCATTTTAGCTGATTGATTAATCATTGTAGTCTAGCTATTAGGTTCAACTGTGAGAGTTATAGAGGTTGTAAGTTGCAAGTCTTCTGAATAAGTATGATGTCGTGTGCTGCGTCTAGTCTTCATCATCATCATTTTTGACATAGGTCTCCCCTCAAATTCCCGCAGCATTTACCAGGTCATCGATCTACCTTGTAGGAGGCCTTCCAACGCTGCGTCTTTATGTACGCGGCTGCCATTCCAGAACCTTTCGGCCCCACCGGCTATCTGTTCTACGAGCAATGTGCCCTGCCCTTTGCCACTTTAGTTTGGCGGTGGTTCGCCTAGTCTTGTGTTCACCGAAATCAGGTACAGATACCGGCACAGATATTGAGCGCTGACTTTTTGCTTCATAGCTGACTTCCACCTGCACAAGTAAAATATCGGATCTCTTTAGTGGTATGAAGTGAGACGCGGGGGAGGGAGGTGTAATCCTTGTACTAGTGATTGGCTCAACGATGTGTATGATATCCAAAGCGATATCCACTTTTTCACCGAGCACTCAAAATTCCTGCCGGTATCTGTACTATAATTATTAGGACTTGTTTCATTTTTTTTATCTGTATCTTACCTGATAGGTAGGCTATGATGTTGTCGACAATGAAGCTCTCAGGTAAAATGGTCCAAAGGGGATTTAATATCGATATAAAAAGTATCAAATATGCCATTCCAAGACATGCTCTACTCGTGTATGTCTAAACCTGTTCAGATTATTATTTGACAGCACGACCACCGCGGTTCTTTGTTATTCCATATAAATAAAAACGTGCGACTGCCGCACTACAACAGCGCTGCGGCCGCGTGTCATTCGCCATCGTACGGCACTTTGAGATTGATTTGAAGGCGCTCAAAGCACATGAGTAACAAACCGTACAGAGACAAAGCTTCATACAACCGCGCGAATCGGTTGCACTACCACTGGAAATGTGTGCGAGACCACTGGCGCTTGTTGCATACGCGGCGAAACTGGAAAAAACCGTTTGACGAGGGCGACGCACGTTTTTGTTTTGTTAGTTACAAGTTTAAATATTTGATTGTAAAAACATGGTATTTTATTAATAATAATCGTAATTTATTGTAATGTGTGTTTAAAAAATACTAGATAAATAAAAATATAATAAAACATACTTTAAATATCCCAAGAAGTACTATACATAAATAAATATCTAATTATTACTTTTCCAAGTAAGTACGTTTTTTAATAGGAAGAGCGTACTACACGGCGTATTTTTGCCTTTTTATAGTTATTACAAGCTTTTATGTGAATAGGTTAGTATGTACGTAGTAGGTATGTGTGTTGAATTTGAAATATTTGTGCTAAAAACTATTTAACAAATGTTTTATTTCATTTATTTTCACCTTTTGTGACAACCCTATCAAAATAGGTAACAATATTGCACGTTCTTAGGAAGCTTTATCTCTGTACGGTTTATCTACTCATGTGCCCTAAGTTTGGCAATTCTTCATGTGTGATATTACTATAAACACCTGTGTGAAAATTTAACATATATTTCACATAACACTAATACCGTTAAAGACTAACAGATGCAACTAAAAGTTTCATAAGCTCATTAACCCAGTTCAGTTCACCTTGTGACGTCAGCTTAAACTAACTAATTAGGCAAACGCGAGATTTGCATCCCCAGACGTAAGCTGCAAAGTTATCTTGTGATTACAAACTTTTGTTTCATGTGTGAGTTTTTTATGTATCTTTTTTGGAAGGGCTTTGTGATTTTTATCGTGTGTAGGGATAATTTTGATTGTATAGAGACAATAAGAAGTTGGTAATGTTGCCAGCGTTTTGGGCACTTTTCCCATTGACATCGATGTGGATGATTTTTTAATACCAGTCAAGTTATAAATTAATTCGTTAAGATGTATATACTCGGACAAATATAAAAAAAAAACTTTTTACAAAAATAAACACAACCGACTTCAATGTAAAAAAAAACACAAAAAATGCAAAATAGCTTTAATTTCGGAAGTTGGTATTTCTTGAATAGTTTGTCCTCTTCCTTATCTTCAAAAATTAAAGTTATTTTGCACATTTTTGTGTTTTTTTTTACATTGAATTTGGTTGTACTTTTTTGGAAAAAGTTTTTTATTTCACACTTTTTAGTTGTAGTACCTTTCAACCAAAAGAAAAATAGATACCTTTCGCCTTTTGGTTCTATCATCAAATCATCATGAAAATTCTAATAATACCAAAAACACTGCTAGGATACACGGATTTATTACAGAATTCCGGTTCTTATCAACCTTCCGGCTTCATCACCAGATCAATTATATGTATCCCCTCCTCTTCTTCCTTTAGTCAGTCACCGACGTCATTGTATAAACAAAGCAATTTTTTAACAGTTCCTTTCTATATCTTCAAAGTCCATCATCAGGTAAAAACAATATTTTATAACTAATATGGGATAATCTTTCAATCAAAACAAAAATGTTCAAAATCGGTCCACAATTGATCGAGACATCGGTGAACATACATAAAAAAACCTCCTCCTTTTCGAAGTCGGTAAAAAAACAAATTAATATCATGTTGTAATAGCATTTCTATGGGCCGGATATTGAATTTTTGAAAGAAAGTACCTAATAACAAACAAACATACATAAAATAACTATTACCTTCATCGATATGTTATTTAAAAGCAAAATACCACTGATTAATCACAAAATGTCAGAAACTATAACACCTACTACTTAAAATTTGGCAGGTAGGTTTCTTATTGGGTGTAGACACCCGAAAAGAACGGATTTTACGAAACTCCACTCCTCGGGAGGGGAGGGGGCGTCTGGGGCTTAGGGTTAGGCGAAAATGAACCCAAGGGCCCTGGAACAAAGGCAATGAAGAAGCAGGGTAGGTTTTTAGTCAGTAAGAGTCTGACACTATCTCCCGCTCCACCCAAGGGCGGGATTTGTCATTTGATGATTTTACCTACCAAACACCTCAGGGGGTAAAACGAGGGATGGAAGTTTGTATTAAGAAACCGACATTCACACGGCCGAAGCCGCCGCCAGAAATCAGTCCACTATAAAATTAAAATCTACTTTGGCTAATTAAATAACGTTACTTAAAAGTTTAAAATCCATTATTTAAGTTTACCCTAGCAGTAACATTGTTGACTAATTAGGTTACTTAAGGTTTTAAAGTAAGATTTAAAAGTTAAGTTTGAAAAGTTTTAACGTTATAACTAAGCGAAGGTAAACTAAAGTTATGTGTTAATTTAATTACGTGACAGATTTCATGATGTCAGTTTTGAATGAAAACTTTCCATAATTTTGCTTTCGAAATCTTTAAAATGTCTTTTGTCGTTCTCAGAAGAGCGAGAGGGAATAATATAATTAAGTAATATAGAGCCAGGCCAAGCAGAGCTTGTGTTATCAGTACTAGACAACTGATTAATATACTTATACTCGCATATTTCTAAATACATACATATTATGCATAAATTACACCCAGACCGAAAAAATTATCGTACTCATCAAACAAACATGTATCCTGGGAATCGAACCCACGACCTCCGGCATAGCAGTCAGGGCCACTAACCACTAGACCATCAGGCCTCGATGACATTCGCATGACTGACCAGCCCGCTGGTCAGTCAAGCCAGCCGTTTGCTGATATTCCTCAAACAACTCGATGAGTGCTCGGACCACATGGCCCTAATGTTTCAACCCCAAACGGCTCAAACATATAACTTCCAATAAAGTTATTATATTTACGCCGTTCGAGATTTTCTGCACCTTGAGCAGCCGCTCAGCACAGCCTGCTGTACTCAGAAGATAGGATAGCGCAAGGGTGTCGAAACAAGTTGCATCCCACACCAAAGGCCTACCCAATTTCCTGGGCATTATAAATGATATTTATTTTGCAAATAGGTTTTTTAAAACCTTTTTTTTGGTTAGTTTAAACTAGATGAGGTGGGTGTTGCGTGATCGGATCAGGAATAAAGATATCCGCAAGAGAACCAGAGTTGCCGACATAGCACGTAGAATCGCCAAACTTAAGTGGCAATGGGCTGGGCACAGAACAGATGGCCGTTGGGGCCAAAAGGTTCTGGAGTGTTGGCCGCGTACCGAAAGACGCAGCGTTGGAAGGCCTCCCACAATGTAGACCAATGACCTGTTCAGGGTCGCTGGAGTCCGATTTATGCGAGACGCACTGGACCGGCAATTGTGGCGACGTTTGAGGGAGGCCTATGTCCAACAGTGGACATCTTTTGGCTGAAATGATGATGATGATGAGGTCGGCGTTTTCTAACTGACTACCCTGAAAAGAAACACCGAAACATACTCAAGGGTCAAAGTCTCTTTTAAAGTTCATATATATAACATGTAATGGTCAAATCATATGAGAACCATGCAAATTAGTGTCTGAGATGGTCTTTTGAAGAAATAACCATACAGATTTGAGTGGACTTCACCAGTCAGTGCAAGCATTTGTCAGTATTTGTATAGCTCAAACTTGTAGTCATCCTATCTGGCCTCTTCCCATCGTCACGTGCCAAACCATTGGGTTCTAAAACAGCTGGCACCCCTTCGGTAACAAGAGCTCCACGATGTCATTCATGCTGGCATGCCGTGCTATCTGACCAGCGCTTCTACTGCAGGACAGGCCATGGTGTCCGAGGCTGTTGAGTGCTTGGCCACGCTGACATCGAAGTGGAGCTCCACTAGCAGCACCCTGACGGAGGCATGTAGCGATCGGCAAGGTACTAACACTCATAATAGTAACTATGTTAGGTGATGGTAGAGCCTGTAGCCAGTATACAACCTTATTTTTAGTATATGCGAAACCACACTTGACTAGTATTTTTATTTAAAGAATCTATTTACAAAATTTCACAATTCTATTATGAAAAATCACAAAGTTATAAGCTTGTTATATTACCTGGTTGTTCACACAAACACATGATCACTGGGCCATCCGGGAGACTGTTGTTTTTTTCATCTAATGCCCGCAATGGCCTGCCGTGACCTGTGTTGTACTTAGTGCTAGGTGGTATCCAACTTGTGACCTTGTTTTATATATTTTTGAAAAAAAAAATAACAGTGTAAAAAGCATTGTAATCGATTCAGTTACTGATTTTCAACAAAATTAATATATTCAAATTTCTCATAATAAACTAAAAATAATATTGTATACGATAGTTATGTTATATGGAAAAAAATTATGACCCGGGTGGGGCCCAAAACCTATTGCTCAGAAGATAAAAGAATCACTGAGAACACAAACGCTAGCAAAAAGTTCCACGCTTCAAATATCAACCTTGTTAACTAAAACAACTTCAAAGATATTTCAAAGCACACGAATTATATTAAAAACTCTTTGTTACACCCAACAAGGTTTCGTAATAACATATTCGTAGCCGCGTAGCACTTCGTAGCAAGTCGCCTACGCCGCGCTACGAGGGGTCTACGACATGAGCTTGTGAAAATTATTACAAGGTAAAATGGATCTTATTATCAGGTTAAATGGAATTTTCAGAATATTTGGTGCGTGTTGCTAAATAAATGAGGTTTTGTTGATTGATCGCTGTTTCGAAAGCCTTGTTAAAATAGTGAGGAATGTACTATTCATTTGACGTAACTAGGCTTAGTTCTAGTTATATACACCGTAAAATTTTAGTCGTTTTAATCCCGCGGAGGGTCGATTCGGTTCATGAAATACTATCGATTTGTAAAGATAAGATAAAAAATAAAGTTCTTTTTTTCTAAAACTCGAATTAATATACATGCGTACGAAATTAATTTCTGAAAGTAAACGAGTCAATGACCTAGTAAGTAGCTGTCGGTCGTTGCGTTGTAACTACCTACAGTTCATTGGCCTCGCTCAGCTGACGTTTACTTAAAGAAATTAATTTCATTTATGCGTAAATTAATTCGAGTTAAAAAAAAATACTTATTTTAATTTATAATTTTTTCTTTACAAATTGATACTATTTCATGTACCGAATCGACCCTCCGCGGTATTAAAACAACTAAAATTTAACGGTGCATATACAAGAAAAAAAGGGTATCCTGCATTCTATTCCAGGACATAATCTACCCGTGTACCAAGTTTCATCGACTATCAGTCGAGCGGTGACAAATAAGAATCTTACACGCACACACTCAAACCAAACTTACTGCTTTATAATATTTTGGATAGCAACATCACTAGATACATTTACTTTAAAATCTGATAACATAAATAAACTAAAAAAAAAGACGAAGCAAACTTGTTATAAACTTAAAACTGAAAGCAAAACTTTCGCTGCAAACCGCTGGTACTTTCCATTACAATGTTAGTAAGTTTATAATTAATAAATAAATTAAAGTATTTCTATAGGTGTATAAGACTTTGTATCGAAGAGATTCTGTTTTTAAAACAGGATTCAAAAGTGATTTGCTGTATGAGATCACACTTTTAATATCATCAATTTTTCAGTTGAAAGCCGTCCACTGTTGGACATAGTCCTACCCCAAAAGTCGCCACAGTGACACACACCTTCAGCGTCTCACGTGCATCACATTCCCGCGACTCTCACCAGGCCATCGGTAGGGCGGGATTCGTCATTGGATGATTTTACCTACCACAAAAAAAAAAAAAAAAAAACCAGGCCATCGGTACCCAGCCTGCTAACTGCAGGCAGGCAGGGTCGAAGCCTACTGGGGTCATTGGCTAACTTCCGAAAGGAATACCCGGCCCCGGCACGATAGGCTACGAAGGAACGGGGTAGGATTTAGTCAGTAAGAGTCTGAAACTACTTCCCGCTCCGCCCAAGGGCGGGATTTGTCATTGGATGATTTTACCTACCATAAAAAAAAAACAAAAAAAAAACCAGGTCATATTCGGTCCACCTTGTGGGAGACCTTCCAACGCTGCGTCTTCCAGTACGCGGTTACTACTCCAAAAGCTTTACTTGCAGGCAGGGTCGAAGCCTACTGGGATCAAGGGCCGCTTTCTGAAAAAGAAGGCTCGGCCCCAGTACGATAGGCAACTAAGGAATGTTAGGTTTTTAGTCAGTAAGAGTCTGATACTATTTCTCGCTCCACCCAAGGGCGGGATTTGTCATTGGATGATTTTACCTATCATAAAAAACCACTCCAAAAGCTTTCGGCACTTTTAACAAATATTATTAATTGCTAATATGTAAACCTGTATTTTTATGGAGATCCACTAGATCCAAGATTGGAGGCTTTGACTGAAAGTTGTGGACGGTACCTGGAACAAAATGGTTGAGTTAGTTAGATCAAACATTGGGAAAAAGGTGATCAATAGCGTTTGCAATGCTGCACGCTCTCATACTTGAAGTCTTAAGACAAAAGTCCACAAAAGACCGGTAAAAAAATCTAAAATGTGGTTATTCACAATGGGTTTTGTTAGAAGGCTTAAAGGCAAAGAAAATTCTGGACGTTTCCTTGCGTGATCGAATCAAAAATGAAGATATCCGCAGGAGAATCAGAAAGAGAAGTTACTTATATAGTCCGAAGAATCACTAAATTTAAGTAACAATGGGCAAGGCAGTGGGTATGGTTGAGTGCTATAATGTGGCGATATCTTTAAAAGCCTAGATAATAAAATTAAAAACAAGTGGACTGTGTTAAAAGGTTTATTCGTTACGTCGACAGGCACGTCAAAGTACAGTCGTATAAGACGATTGTGCGTACTTTGTGTTTCTCGGTTTCAACGCCGTGGCTTCGACGCGTTGCTCGTTGATATCATGATATTTTGTGTATGTGTGTGTGTGAACGACATTGATGATGCCACACAAAATCTAACATTCACAATTCTGCATCGCGGTATATGTAGGATATTAGAATTATTTGATCAGAACAAAGACAACGGCCCAAAATCAACTATCAGACCAGACACAACACTCGTCTGATTGGAGGATCCTTCCTTTTCTAGAGAGGTATTTTAAACCCTGCTCCATTTACTTCTACACTATTACATTTATACTAAAGACAATTATTTCACGTGACATTTCAAGACAAAAGTCTATGAGCAGTACTTGTTGCCAGTGATGATAGATGGCTCTGAAACATGGTCGCTTACAATCGGCCTCATCATGCTTAAAGTCACCCAAAGGGCAATGGAAAGGACTATGCTCGAAGTTTCTTTGCGTGATCGAATTAGAAATAAAGATATCCGCAGGAGAACCAAGGTTGCCGACATAGGACGAAGAATCGCCAAACTAAAGTGGCAATAGGCAGGGCACATTGCACGCAGAATAGATGGCCGTTAGGGCCGAAAGGTTCTGGAGTGGCCGCCGCGTACTGGAAGACTCAGCATTGGAAGGCTCCTACAAGGTAGACCGATAACCTGGTAAAGGCTGCTGGAATCCAATGGATGCGAGACGCACAGGACCGTTGATTGTGGCAACATTTGCGGGAGGCATAAGTCCAACAGTGGAAGTCTTTGGGCTGAAATTGTGATGATGATGAGACAACAATAACGATTCTTGTGAAAGCGCGGGTTAAGACTAAATCCTGTGTTCGACTCTAAAGCCCAATCACCTCAACATCAGTAGCAGTAGTTTAACATCAACTTGTGAATAAAAATTATTAAAATCTGCTCTCCAGCGTTCAAACCACGTCCAAGTTATATTTATTGCTAGCAGCGATAGTTGCGGTAAGACTCAGTAAAACCTAAGTATCCAATAAGGAAATAGCAACAGAATGTCAACTCCATACAACGAGTAAGAACAAGTGCCCGCATACATAGACACTGTTCGTCAGGGGACCTCAAACAAATGCCGATCGCGTGTGCGGACACGCTGTATGTGAAGCGTAGCTATGTGTGCGTGAGTTTTGCTCGTTGTATGAAGCTTACTCTCTGGTCCACCGTGTTCGTGACCTCGTGAGGGCGATCGGCGGCAGTGACTTCTAGGGCAGACGTTCGCTTCCTTTGACGTAATGCTAGCGAAGGAGGTGGCTGCACGCGTGGGGGAACATGCCCCAGCCGCTGGTATCTCGACCCTAATTTCCAGCCACCGTAAGCGTGGCTTGCGGATGACCCCCTAGCCAAGTTACAATCATTTCATTTAGCGTGAACGCTTGGAGTTCGCCACGCCCCCAATTCCCCAGACCACGTGACTGAGCTTTGAGATGACGTCAGAACAGAGGAATTAGGCGCGTGGCCAACTCCAAGCGTTCACGCTAAACGAAACGATTGTAACTTGGCTCCGGCCCTACTGGGCAGGGTCCAGCAGGGCCGGAGTCTACTATAAAATTCTGACCCTTCTGTTCCCGTATTGTGCAGTGATAGAACTAATGTATACAAGTGGGTATTAATTGCATAAGTTGGAGACCCACTGTTTATTGCGCCTGTTTTTATAGTAGTTTAAGTTATAAACGGACTTAAGTTTAGTGTTCAAGTTTCTTTAAGTAGCTTTGAAAGTTTTTTTTTATAAGTCCATCTTCTACTCTCTGATATTGTATCTTTCTTTTTGAGATGGGAGACCGTCAGATAACTACCTCTACCTCTGAGTGAGCAAGCGGGAGCATAAGGTTTCTGTTAACTAAAATTTTTGGAAACTAACTTTGTCGAACATTAATAATAACATTCAACAACTATCACACAACGCCGTCTAGTCTCAAGCTAAGCAGAGCTTGTGTTATGGGTACTAGACACTGATAAATATACTTATATATTGCTAAATAAATACATGTTATAGATAACTTACACCCAGACAGAACAAACCACCACTATTGTACCACTATTGTACGTGAAGATTAAATAAATAAATAAATAAACAAATGATCGTGCTCATCACACAAACATTTGTCCTGGGTGGGAATCAAACCCACGACCTCCGGTATAGCAATCAGGGCCACTAACCACTAGACCAACAGGCCAGCCGAATATTCACGCCGTCAGACCTACTAAGCCCCTTAAATCTTGCTGATATATCTTCGAAGCGCGCATGTAACACTACGCACTGTTGACTCGGGCTTGATCCTTACTAGATTTTTTATTTATTTTTTGGTGGTGAAAATCATACGTAGCGACATCCATGTTGTCACAAAAGAACTAATCCTGCATCGCGCAAGTAAGATTCGCGGCGCGATTGGAACATATAGAACAAACCCGAAATCATCTATCGGGCAGTAGCCCACCAGATATAACACCTGTCTGGTCGGAGGATCCTCCCTTTTCAACGGAGGTATGTGGGACTTTACTCTCTGTTCCATATCCCCCCAAACTGGTGACCCTCGGCAAAGAACGTCAGCGCAGCCTTCGTGCAGCTACTACTTCGTGACGTCATCATCACTTCCTCAAGCTTTCGAGCAGCGAGCCATACAGCCAGCACCCACGGCTATATGGGTATCCTGACCACCAGCATGCCTACTTGGTCATATCTGGTCATCACCCTCAGCCTCATCAGCGACCTTGGCTAAACACCTGCACCTTCGGCCAGTCACATGAAGAGCCTTGAAGAACCTCTCCTGGTCGACGACAGCAGTCAAGCCCTACATCGCACAGTCACGCTCCGACTCACTGGAGCCAGCCGCAATACTCCGACTCACTGGAGCCTGCAGCATCATATCCCGACTCACTGGGATAGCACCACCCCGACTCACTGGGATAGCACCACCCCGACTCACTGGGATAGCACCACCCCGACTCACTGGGGCATCACCGCAGACAGTTCCGACTCACCGAGAACTATGTGGAATCCGGTTCCGACTCACTGGAGCCAGCCGCAATACTCCGACTCACTGGAGCCTGCAGCATCATATCCCGACTCACTGGGATAGCACCGCCCCGACTCACTGGGGCATCACCGCAGACAGTTCCGACTCACCGAGAAATATGCGGAATCCGGTTCCGAGTCACTGGAACCAACCTCCATTGGCCTGGCACGCATCACGACGCCTCAAGAAGCATCAAGAACCATCGATCTCCGATCTCCGGAGGGGAGTGATGTAGCGACATCCATGTCGTCACAAAAGAACTAATCCTGCATCGCGCAAGTAAGATTCGCGGCGCGATTGGAACATATAGAACAAACCCGAAATCATCTATCGGGCAGTAGCCCACCAGATATAACACCTGTCTGGTCGGAGGATCCTCCCTTTTCAACGGAGGTATGTGGGACTTTACTCTCTGTTCCACTACCCCCAAAAACATCTGCTGCCCTTATGCAGAGCAAGAGACAGTGTCAGACTTTTACTGACTAAAAAATCCACCCTGTTCCTTCGTGGACTGAGCCCAAGTCGTCGACGGCGCGTTCTGTTCCCGCGCGCCTCAAGGAGCTGTCAGCGCACCGAAGAGGCCCAGCCTGCTAACTGCAGGCAGGCAGGGTCGAAGCCTACTGGGGTTATGCATTAACTTCCGAAAGGAATACCTGGCCCAGGCACGATAGGCGAAGGAACGGGGTAGGTTTTTAGTGAGTAGTAAGAGTCTGACACTACTTTCCGCTCCGCCCAAGGGCGGGATTTGTCATTGGATGATTTTACCTAACCATAAAAAAACCCTGTTCCTTCGTTGTCTTTCATACTAGGGCCAACCCTTCCTATCAGAAACAGACCCTCGGCCCTAGTAGGTTTCGACTCTGCTGGGACGATTTGGGCTCGGTTCGGATAGTTACCGGACGATCGGACAGTGAGCTGCCCATATTAGAGAGTTAGACGGGGGCTATCGATAGCTTGTCATATGCAAGCCTGAACCTACGGTGGTCCTAAGAGATATTTAAGGAAAAGAATGGCCCGATTGTGTTTTATTTACGGTATCTTATACAAAATGTGACTACAATAGTCTACACTCATTAGAAGTATCAAGTATACTTACACCCGTATTTATAAACAAGTAAAACTAAATACTTGACTAAAAGTAACTACTTAAGTAATAATTTATATTCCATAGTTTAAAAAAAATTAAACGTTAACGTCAAGTAATGACTTAACAAGATTGTACTTAGTAACAAGTAATTACTTCTTTATAAATACGGGTCTTAGTGAATTTAGTTATTCTACTTGTAGTCCAATAATTTGGGCATCGACGTATTATACATTGGTACTATATCGGTATTGGTACTTACGCACATAAATACGCTAGTGATGCAATCAAGTATTGTCAAAAATTTATTAAAAGACGTATTTTTTTTATTCTGAAATAAAACAAATACCTACTTCAAAAATAGTTGAATTTAGTAATCTATTTCAAATATACTACTTTCAGAATTGCGTTTATTATGTTATATGTTATATATACAATAATATTACAGCATAAAAAACACTAGTAACAATGTGAACAATGGTTTGAAGCTAGAGTGTGAGCATATAGCATAGCATCAGCCTTATAATGTTCCCACTGCTGTGACTCAGGCCTCCTTTCTAGGAGAGGGAATGGGCCGTAATCCACCACGCGGGCCCATTACGGATTGGTGGATGTCACATGTTTTCGATTTTTTGGCTCTAGGCATAGGCCGGTTTCCTCACGATGTTTTCCTTCACCGTTTTGAGAGCAGTGGTGATGAAATAATCATACAAAGTAATGCGCCTGGCCGGGTTTGAAACCGCGACCTATAATAACTCGTAAGTCGAGGCCGTTACTACTCGGGTACCACTGCTCTCTAAATAATGTGTCAAATAGTAATATATAATATCCTCGAAAATGAAACTAAGTAAAACTGACGAAAATTCATCAAAATTTAATAGAAATCTAGTGCTAAATAAACATGAAACTGTAACAACTAACAAGGCGTAATTAAGTAGCTGTACAAAATCAAACAGAATGTAAACAGTGCTAATAATTAGAATACTGTTTCATTTTGAAATATAATTTAATAGTTTATCTAATAATACCATTTTCAATGTTAATTATACACCGTTAAATTTTGATCTTTTTAATCCCGTGGAGGGTCGATTCGGTACATGAAACACTATCGATTTGTAACGGTAATAATAAAAAATAAAGTACTTTTTTCAAACTCCAATTAATTTACGCATGTACGACATTAATTTCACTAAGTAGAAGGTCTACTTAGTGAAATTAATAAGCTAGACGAGTTCAATGACCTGTATGTAGTTAGTACGCAACGACCGACACCTACCTACAAGGTCATTGACCTATTTACTTAAAGAAATTAATTTCATGTAATAAAACAGTAAAAATGTAGAGCGATATTTTTAATTAGCGTACAAGGAGATTGCATGAAAGCGTCCCCACCCACCAACAGACTTGAAACAGGTGTCATTCGAAGCGTCTAGTTGAATAGAGTTTTTTTATTATGGCGACATACCTGAAAAGCATGGGGTTTAGATTTTATTAGACATTATATTTTAACCTAGCCTAACCTAACCCAATTATTTGAAGACCTTAAATATACTGTACATAGTACTGTCATATATTTTTGAACACGGTTTGGCGACCTCTGTAAGATTCTAAAAAAATATATGAAAAAGGGCTTTGCTCAAAACTGTCCCCACCTACCAATATATTTGAAACTGGTGTCATTAGAAGCATCTAGTTGAACAGAGTTTTTTTATTATGACGACATACCTGAAAAGTATGGGGTTTAGATTTTTTAAGACATTATATTTTAACCTAAACTAACCCAAGTGTTTAAATACCTTAAATATACTCATAATATAGTGCTGTCATACATTTTTGAATTCGGCTCGGCGTGCTCTACACGATCCTATATAAATATTTGACAAAAGGCATTGCGTAAATCTGTCCCCAAAAATGACACCCGTTTCAAGTCTCTTGGTGGGTACCAACAGATTTAAAACAGATGTCATTCGATGCGTCTAGTTATCATGGCGACATATCTGAAAAGTATGGGGTTTAAATTTTTTAAGACATTATATTGTAACCTAACCTAACCCAAGTGTTTAAATACCCTAAATATACTCATAACATAGTACTGTCATACATTTTTGAATTCGGCTCGGCGTGCCCTGTACGATCCTACATAAATATTTACCAAAGTACTTCGGTAATAGACCGGACTGAGCCCAAGTCGTCCACAGCGCGTACTGATCCACGCGCTCCTCAAGGAGATGTCAGCAAACCGTAGGGGTCCAGTAGGGCCGATGCCCATTAGCTAGAACCGCCAGGAATTTCTGAAAAGGAAACCCGTGATCCTGGACCGCAAAGGGCAACTGAAGGACATAGGTGTGGTTTTAGTCAGTAAAAGTCTGACACGAAAATCATACAATTATTTCTCCCGCTCTGGGAGAGCGGGAGGAGTCATTGTATTATTTCCACTGTAGGGGCCCAGCAGGATCGAAGTCTACTGGGGCCAAGGGTTGTGCGAAAGTGAACCTTGGAGCCCTGAAACGAAGGCAATGAAGGAACAGGGTAGGTTGTTAGTCAGTAAGAGTCTGATACTATCTTCCACCCCGCCAAAGTGCGGGATTTGTTATTGAATGATTTTACCTACCACTAAAAAACCTTAATAATATAAAAAAAATACTAAGTCTAAGAAAAAAAAATAATTGTGGAATAACATCAAAGAGTTGCATCACGGTTATAGAAAGATAAAATGGTAATTCGCCTCAAGTTTTTTGCCCTGTACTTACATACTTTTTCTTTTACGCAAACCAAACTTATTTAACTTCGGCGCCCCAAAAAAGAACTGTGTAAAATCAGTATGCAAAATAAATTCCAGCAAAATATTTCTTTTCACCCACAAATTGTCGAGTAAGACAAATTTTCTTGCTTCCTACAACATTTTTGTTCATTCAAAGAAGATTTTCAAAGGTTTTCAACTTGTAATCATAATGACGAACACACTTCTGATTACTGGAGCGTGATCCGATAACAAATGAGGCTTTTTTTCCATTGAGGTGGGAAATCATTCAATGAGTTCTCTTGCTTTAGGGTGAAGCGTGAGAGCGTATTAGATTTTTACTGCCTAAAACCGCACCTATGCCTTTCAGTTACTCTTGGCGTTTCTAATGGCCCCAGTGGACAACTGGGCCCCTTTTTTTAGGTTTTTTTTTTTTTTTTTTTTTTGGGAAAATCTTCCAGTGAGATCTCCCGCTCTTCCGTAGAGCGGCGGATAGTGTCAGACTTTTACTGACTAAAAACCTACTCCAGTTCGTTCTTTGCCTTTGTTCCAGGGCCCCGGGTTTCACTTTCACATTTCCCATGGCCCCAGTAGGCTTCGACCTTACTGGGCCCCTACGGTTTGCTGACATTACTTTGAGGCGCGCGTGGAACAATACGATCCGTCGACGACTTGGGCCTGGTCCGGATGATTACCAAACTGTAGAACGGCGAGCTACCCATAGTTCGCCTTCCGCAAGCCCGCGTCTACGATTCCTGCTGGGCCGCTTATAGACTTCATTGAGGCGCGTATAGAACACTACGCGCCTACCGTCAACGATTTGGCTCGGTCTGTACAGTTACCGGATGGCCGGACGGCGGCACACATTGCTTTTCCTCCGAAAATCCGCAAGACAAATAAGATAGGAATTTGATGTTGCGGCGATGTATGAAGGTTTGATGTTTTTACAAGTTAAATACTGGTTGTAATAATTATAGCAAGTGAAAAATTTAAGGTGTAAAGTAATTAAAAAGCTGTGTGAAACTGATTTCTAAAACAGTTTCAAACAAAACCATTTAATAACTAACGTCAAATGCAGAGCTCGAATTTTGACAAACTGTACACAGAGTAGAATTTGATCCTTTATATTATAGCGACGCTGTCGTATGGTGTTACGATACAGTGTGTAAATGAGAGTGTGTTTTTTTAGGGTTCCGAGTCTGAAAAGGAAAAACGAAACCCCTTTACGATCACTTTGTTTTCCGTTTATCTGCCTGTCATCTCTGTAACGCGTGGAGGTGTCAAGTTGAAATTAAAACCTTAAACTCAAGTTTACGGAGCTTTGTAGCTATGAAAATCAATCTAGCAAGCCGGCGAAAAAACGATGCAGCCGTTTATGTTGCAAAAAACGTATATTTCGGCCCTCTCAAAGGAACCAAAATTCATAGGGTACTTCCCGTCAACCAAGTATAATGAAATTTGACATGAAACAAGGTCTCATAGCACAAGTATAGGAAAAAATCTAAAAACTGTAAATTTGTAGTTTCGTCACAAAAAAAAAATACACTTTTTGATTTAAAAAATCTTTGAGACTCGATTCGGCTATTGAACTATTTACATAAGTTAGTTTTCAAAATCTGAAAACTGTATGGTTACATTATATGTTACCAAAACAAAAAAAAGGGATTAATTAACTCCTGTAAGCAATTTTCGCAATGGTTCAGTTTCTGATTTATTCACCCACGTCTATTAAAAAATATCTGTTTACTATTTTTAGTTGAAAAATATATTATTCAAATGTGAAAACTGATGTTATAAAAAGGTAAAACATAGTTTTGTTTTAATAAAAAAGGAAGTGCTGATCCGGTTACAAAAATTAATAATCTGATGGAAATATTATATTTTTGCTGAGTGCTATAAACCAATATGTGTTAATACGCTTTTGGATTAAAGCTAGTTTTGAATTTATTGAGTAATGGTGGCCAAGTAGTAACGAGCCCGGTTTTTTTTTGTGTTTTTTATTTTCCTGACATGCTCGTTCTAACGTTGACAACCGACTGCCCGAGTAGCACAAGCAAGAAATATAGTGGGGATCGGATATAGTGTCACCTCGGCAGAAACAGTTAACGATTTATTCAAGTCAGTGTATGTATAAAGACAACGAAAACAATCCTTACAAAAATAGAAACATCTGAAACATTTGATTTAATGTCACATGAAGTTTAAGAATTTGACAAAACATATAAAATGTAAATATTATACCAAAACTAAGGCCACCTAGATGACAGTTATTTCTTACTTTAAAATATTAGCTGTCACACACGGCAACCAGTGTCAGATCAATTGAAAATCCTATCCAAACAATAAGATTCCAACAATAATTTAGTTAATATTTAAGGTTTTTATGTACCTGCGTAGATAGAATATGATTAAATAAAAATTGAATTTTCAAGCCTTGATCCTTTTATATTGTTTTTAAATAAACTCAATGAGTTTTTAATTGTAGAAAGAAAGTTACTAAACGAAACAAATATATTTTTGTTTGCAAGTTTGTTCTAAAAGCAATAGAATAGCAAAATATATCTAAACCAAAATCAAGTCAAATCCTAAACAAGTGAAAGGCGTAGTTCTATCCTATAAATTAAATAACATTTTCTATTATTAAGATTTTCGGGACGCCCCAATAAAGGTCTTGGAATAAGACAAGAATTTTCTTTGGGGTCGAAGGTCATATGATAACTTCTCAAGTTTTGGCATTTGCTGAGTAAGGGCCTACAATCTACATAGACCAGGATAGCATGAAAGAATTTAAAGTTTTACCAATGGATTTTCAAACATATTGTAATAGAAATACGACACAAATTCCTATGCTTTAAAAAGATAGCGCTGCATTGAAAAGAATAACAGTACGATACTGAAAGACGCGTCATGCTCTCGCGGTGGGACTTTTTTTCAGATGGGAAAATCATCTAATGACATCTACCGCCCTTGGACGGAGCGGGAGATTGTGTCAGACTTTTACTGACTTCATTCCAGGATCGGATTTTCTTTCAGAAGCGAACCCGTAGCCCCAGTAGGCTTGACCCTATTGGGCCCCTTCGGTTTGTTGACATTTCATTGAGGTGCGCCGTGGAACAATACGTGCCGTCGACCACTTGGGCTCGGTCCGAACAGTCTGACGGCGCGCTACCCATTGCTCACCGACCGCAGGCCCGCGACCTCGGCGGGATGCCGGTTGTATGCTGCAGGGAACGACATGCCAAAGGACGCCGACTTCCAAAAAAAGTAAATGTGATATTTCTACATCACGCACTTGTCATTCATTGATTTTTATTAGTACATTAAAGATTTTTTTCAAATTCAACCATTGACCCTGACTTAGGGTTGAAATTCATTTGCCAAGCAAGTTCAGTCCTTTTTCTTATACAAACATCACACGTGGATGAATTCAACGGCCCAAATAAAACAGATCGATACACCCACGTTTCTAAGAAAACTCTTAAGTGATACGAAACTTCCTTATAAACACCTGAGCCTTTTGACCTTTTTAGGGTTCGGTTGTAAAATAAGAGAACCTTTTTTTATTGTGTCCAATTGTTTTGTAGTTTTGTGTCATTATGTGCCTGAAATATTTATCTGTCTGACATTAGGTGACTATTTACTTCGTTTATTTAAAAACACTTTTTTTTATTTTCTTTTGTTTTAGTGTTACCATGTATTCGCTTCAGCAAGCATTGAAAAGTTATGTTAAAGGAAGATACTTCTGGCATTAAAAGTATCCTACCTATTTTAAGCGTTTTTTTTTTTATGGTAGGTAAAACCATGCAATGACAAATCCTGCCCTTAGGTAGGGCGGGAGATAGTGTCAGACTCTTATTGACTAAAAACCTACCCTGTGCCTTCATTGCCTTCGTTCCAGGGCCCTGGGGTTCACTTACGCACAATCTTTGGCCCCAATAGGCTTCGACCCTGCCGGGCTTGGGCTCGGTCCGGACTGTTACCGGACGGACGGACGGTGTGCTACCCATTGCTCGCGTGTGCGCCGTTGCCTGATGCGGTCGGCTTTTTCCTTTGCTAGCATTTCTGCTTCGCAGAAGGACCACCCGCCATTCCTCCTCGCTCCAGACCATGGCCTGTACCAAGGCCCGGCGCGAGAGATCGCCGCCGCCGATCGCCCCCACAAGGACACGGCGATGCTCTTCCCAAGCCGGGTACACCTCTACCGTGTACTCCACCGTGTTCTCCGGGCGGTTCACACAGTGGCGACATCTGGGCGTCACCTTCGCACGAATCTTGTACAGGTACTTCCCGAACTTGCTGTGTTTGGTGAGGACATACGTCATGCGGAAAGTGAGGATACCGTGAGGTACTGCATCAGGATGATAGTGACCCCTTGGTATGCGTTCAACTTGGCCACCGGTTACTTTCATACCATGGACCTAAACGATACCCGCTTCTTATGCAGAGCCATTGAACTGTTTGAGTGGGAAGGAGTAACAAAATAAATGTCAAAAAAAATGTCATTAAGTCGAGCCATTTAGGAAAAGTGCGACCATAAACAACGTATCACAAGATTTTTATATATGTATATATTAGAATAGATTCTGCCAGTGGTTTTGCCTACCTGTAAGTAGGTTTGAGTTTGAGATTTTTTTAAAATTTAAGTTTACATTTTTTTACGTTACCAAACTTTATTATGTGTCACAACTATTATCGTCATCACTTCCACCGAAAAACGTCCACTGCTGGACATTGGCCTCCCCTTAGTGTCGCCACAAGTACCGGTCCACATCCACCGAATTCCTGCAACCATCACCAGGTTATTAGTTGACCTTATGAGACACCTTCCAACGCTTCATCTTCTGGTCCGCGGTTGCTACTCCAGAACAGCCTTCATCGACCGTTTTTTACTCAACAGCCCCAAGATATTATTTAAAACATCTAAAAAGTTGATCGTGACTTATTATCAAGGCCTTTGTATAAAAACAAAAATATTTATTACTGAACCCAATCTTGTATTTGACCTTTCAACAAACTACCGAAATCATAGTAAACAATCTAACATAAATAAGTTATAGAAACTGCGTAAATGTCAGGTAAAACTTCAAAATGTCGAATAATCGATCAGAGAATAAGTTTCAAGAATAATTTAAGAAATAAAACTGAATAGCGAGTAGTGGTGGCACATCGATGATCATGATCATGGATTCAAGAAGGAGGCCACACGCTTGAGCCAATAGCGATAGATTCCGATTTCCAGCCAACGTAGGCGCGGGCTTATTGATGGCGACCGATGTGTAGCACGCATGGGTAAACCGTCCGGACCGAGCCCAAGTCGTCGATGGCGCGTATCGTTCCACGCACGCCTCAAGGATTTATCAGCAAACCGTATGTCGAAGCCTACTGGGACCAAGGATCGGTTTCTGCAAGCAAGGTTCAGCCCCGGTAAGAAAGGCAACGAAGGAACAGGAGTGGGTTTTTAGTCAGTAAAAGTCTGATACTATCTCCTGCTCCGTCCAAGGACACGTAGATGTCATTGGATGATTATCCGACCTAAAAAAAAAACAACCCAGGTTTTTTGCTGTCCTTGGTTCACGCCGTGGTATGTTGTGAAAGAAAATGCGCGGTGGTTATACTACGCGGCAAATAAGTTGAACTCCCTACTTCGATAGATCTGACTATACCTGTTTCTGCGATGCAATAATGCAAGCAAGTGGCCGAAGAAGCCCTTTTGTATGTGTGTGTATTGTGTATTGTGCGAGCCGGTAAGGGTAAAAACAAGATGGAAGCGAATAGACTACGACAAGTTATGTGGTACACTCAGTGTATACATCGAGTGTCTCTGTATGTTTAATAACGAAGGAATTAAACTACTCGTATTACAGAAACACCGACTTCCGAAATTAAAGATATTTTTAACTTTTTTGTATTTTTTTTTTACATTGAAATCGGTTGTATTTTTTTGTAAAAAGTTTTTTTTTTAAATACCCCAAAATCTAAAAATGACTTAACAGTGTGGCTTAAGGTGTTTTCTGAGGCATAGAGGAGTCCCAATTTATAATGGATGAAAGGTTACTCATCGAACCGACCTTGATAAGTGTTGTTTACCAACTTTGAAGATCGGCCCGTAATTACTTAGTCAATATATACCCTACTGTTAATTTAATATCCTATGTCTAAAATCATCACAATATCTTTACTCACAAAATGTTTAGGAATATTAATTTTCATCTCACATACAGCTAAGCAGGAGCTAATTTCTTGCCAGAGTTTTTATTTCTCATCATCATTTCAGCCGAAAGACATCCACTGTTGGACACAGGCCTCCCGCAAGAGTCGCCACAATGACCAATCCTGTGCGTCTCGCATCCATCGGACTCCAGGGACCCTGACCAGGTCATCGGTCCACCTTGTGGGAGGCCTTCCAACGCTGCGTCTTCCGGTACGGGGTCGCCACTACAGAACCTTTCGGTCCCGGAACTATTTTAAATCGCTTTTTGGAATAAGGCGGCAAGAGCTATCGTGAGTTTTGTGCTAGTATGTATAAAGCACGCACAGGACCGTTCATTGTGGTGACACTTGGGGGAGGCCTATCTCCAACAGTGGATGTCTTTCAGCTCAAATGATGATGATGATGATGATGTTTAAAGATCTACAGCAGTAAAAAGAATCTGAAGAATATATGTGCGAAATTAATTTCTTCAGGTAAATGAGTCAATGACCTTGTAGGTAGTTGTCGGTCGTTGCGTACTAACTACCTACAGTTCATTGACCTCGCTCAGCTGACGTTTACTTGAGGAAATTAATTTCATACATGCGTAAATTAATTCAAGTTTAAAAATAAAAGTACTTTATTTTTTAATTTTCTCTTTACAAATTGATAATGTTTCATGTACCGAATCGACCCTCCGCGGGATTAAAACAACTAAAATTTAACGGTGTATAGTGTGTTTGAAACATAACTTATCTGAATAAGTATGATAGAAACTAACTCACAAATATGCCTCTAAAAGTTACTTTTATCAATTAAAAACCGGACTAATATACATGCAAACATTTTTTCCAAAACGTTTTTTTTTTTTGAGGTTTCTATTTTACAGTTTTTAGATTGATTCCTAGAGTTGCGCTATAAGACGTTCCTTCATGCCAAATGTCAGGTTTCTAGGTCAACGGAAAATACCCTATGAATTTTGATTCCCTTAAACTGAGTGTCCCTTGAGACCGTTGAAATGTACGTTTTTTTTTTTGCGACGTAACGGCCGTATCTTTTTTTTACGTTAACCTAGAAGTTTTGATTTTTTACAGCTGCCAGGGACCTTAGACTTAAGTATATTGTATTAATTTCTACTCGATACCTCCACGTGGTTCCCACGGCTGGGACACAGGCCTCCTCTCTGAGAGAGGGAATGGGCCGTAATACACCACGTGGGCCCGGTGCGGGTTGGTGAATGTCACATGTCTTCGAATTTTTGGTTCTAGTACATGCCGGTTTCCTCACAATGTTTTCCTTCACCATTTTGAGAGCAGTGGTGATGAAATAAATTACACAAAGTAATGCGTCTGCCCGGGTTTGAACTCGTAAGTCGGGGGCCGTTACCACTCGGCCACCACTGCTCTCAAAGGAAAAAATATTAACCTCGTTCTGTAGTAGTCAGTATTTAATGAATACTTGGGTCCTTAAAATACAAATTACTCCACCTAGTCAATGCTTTTCAACGAAGCATTGCTCTTCCATTCCTGATCATGTAGGCACATATCGAATTACAAATTCTACTGATTTCTAGAAACAAAATGCTGGAGATTGAGGCCCCAAAATACGCAGAACTCTCTTTTATAACCCACGAGAAAAAATGGAAATTCTTTTCTACGGAATGATTGAATAATATTGTTTGTTGTTTTTGAAAACGTCTGTACCTTTATCGGAAGTTGACGGGTGTAATAGGATCGATATATCATAAAGAGATCTAACTCAAAAAGAGGGTATTTGAATTTAGAAACATATGTTTCGAAAATAAGGTTCAATTTCCAAGTACCTTCTTTTTGAGTTACGTCTGTTTTTTTTATTAAGCCTGCGTATATGCAATATAACTATGTGAGTCTGCGCCGTAGCTGATCTGTGAGGATCTTGAGGTCTAGTTATAAAAATAACTAAAATAGAGTTTCTTGCCAGTTCTTCTTCATTGGAAACGACCAATTTGAACCGTACACTAGCGATATTTTACCAGATGGTTGCAAAACAACGTCCCAACAGAGATGACCTTGCTAGTTTCAATCCGTGTAGACAGCAGTTGTAAACCATGACCTTCAATGCCCTTGGTTGGCGAGCGCGTTTTTCCAACCGTAGTGACTGATTTGGAAACGTGTTGGTGCGTGGTTGACATCCATGTTGCCACAAAACAAACCAAGCTAGATTGCAACAGCCTGGTCCACTTTTAAGTCACTTTGTTATCTATATATATAAAAGAAAGTCGTGTTAGTTACACTATTTATAATTCAAGAACGACTGAACCGATTTGGCTGAAAATTGGTGGGGAGGTAGCATAGAACCAGGAGACAGACTTAGGATAATTTTTATCCCCTTAAATTAAAAAAAAAAACAAAACCATTTATTGGTATAGAGTAGAGTAGGGTAGAGCAGGGTAGAGCAAAGTAGAGAAGGATAGAGTAGAGTAGATTAGGGTATAGTAAAATAGAATAGGGTAAAGCGAGAGCAAAGCCGCGGGCAAAAGCTAGTATGTAATATTTTATTTTTATTATGTATTGTTTTTTTTATTTATTTTAGAAACTGATCATATTATCATCATCACTTCAACTGATAGACGTCACCTGCTGGCTATAGGTCTCCCCAAAGCATCGCGCCATCGACTGGTACTGTGCGTTTAGCGTCTAGTCATCTACCTGTTTCCCGTGGCCCTCCCCCGTCCATCGGTCAACGTCTTAAGGACAACGGAGAAAATAAAAACTTTTTTTAAGGTTCCGTACCTCAAAAGGAAAAACTGGAACTTTTATAAGATCACTTTGTTGTCCGTCTGTCTGTCTTTCTGTCAAGATCATTTATCTCGGAAACGTGTGGAGGTGAAAATGCCACCTAGCAGCTGTGGACTTGGTGGTAAGGCGTGCGAAGAGGCTAATTGGTGACCCAGATTTGTTTAAGTCCAATTTTCAAAGCCACACAGGCGTAAGGTAGCCAGCTTTTCGGTTTTTTATAGGTTGCATTTTTGAGTGTGCACGGGAATTGCATGAGTTGATTCCATCATCTCAATTCCACCATCAGATAACCCGACGTACGGCGAGTATCAAGGCTAGAGTGAATAGGCTTTTAATAAACTAGTGCGCCTCACCATCAACGATTGCTTCACTACTTACCATCAGGTGGGATTACAAGCAATAGTTTTTAGTCAGTAAGAGTCTGACACCATTTCCCGCTCCGCTCAAGGGCAGTATTTGTCATTGGATGATTTTCCCTACCATAAAATAAAAACCCATTGGGTTTATTTTCTACTATCATGTGGATAAAGCCACCGGCAGAAATTAGTAAGGCGATAAAGAAAACCAAACTCGCAAAGAAGCTACTAAATAAATCATATCTGTCACAGTATTAAAGAAAATATCCCCTCCTTAAACGAAAAACACTCAAAAACGAGTACACAATGATCCTCGAAACACTCAAACAAAAGAAATTGAAGTTAAATTCACAACCTTTAAATCAAAGCACAGACATTTATGCGAAACAAAAGAAAAATTCATAAGAAAAAACAAACGGCCAGTTTATTCTCGCCATATTTTCGGTATAAATGTAAGCGATAGGTTAAGACTTAAGGTGTGGTCTTATTTAGAGCTTTTTCTTGTAATTTAAAGGTGGGTTTTGAGGAAACGTACTTATTTTTTTTAAAGGGAAGTCATAAGATGACTTCTCACGCCCTAGAGTGGAACAAAATTATTGTCCATGTCTATAACGAAAATACTGCCAGGCACTTATTGTCTATTCCATGTTGCCTGAAAGAGATCGCGGAATGCGATAAGGCGCAACAATCCTTTTTTGTGGAATATTGTAACTAAAGACGACCGTAAAACTGCGGGGTCAGCCATCAATAACAAAAAACATCCTGGTCTACTTTCATACATATATTTTTATACAATATTATTTCTAGTACTAGCTGTGCCCGCGACTTCGTTCGCGTGGACGACAAAACTTATCAATGAGTTTTTTGTGTAAAGTGCTATTTGTGTAGAACGTTATCTATCGAGCATACCGGTATTAATACTTCTGTCCCGGCGCGGGCCCTTTGTGGCTAATTACAATAGAAAACCAATTGTGTATCATCTCAATCTTATAGTATCTTATTATAGTAGGTATCTTAATTCTTATTATACTATCTTAGCCGTGTGCAGCGCCCCTTAGTGAACTCCACTGCGGGTGATGTAACCTACGACAAACTTATTATTTGCGGTTGGTACAGTAATCGGATCTAGGGATCGAACCGCAAAATTAAGTTTGTTTTTTATTGTATATACTTTTCCGGGATAAAAAGTACCCAGTGTGGTGCCCAGGATATTAAAGAATAATTATACCAAGTTTCATCGTAATCGAACCGGTAGTTTTTGCGTGATGCCTGAACAAACAGACAGACAGACAGACAAAAAAATTTTTAATCACTTTTTTGGGTTCGGTGTCGGTCTAGTAACACCCCCTGCCATTTATTTTTTCGATATTTTCAATGTACAGAATTTTTACTTCTACAGATTTATTATAAGTATAGATAAGTATGCGAAACCTAAATATATGTAGTTTGTTCAAAATCAGTAACTGAATCTATTCCAATAATTTTTACACCATTTAAAAATAAAAAAAAAAACCCAAAAATATTTAAAAAAGGTCACAAGATAGACACTACTGACACTAAAAGTACTATACAGATACTAGCAGATTATAGCGGGCATAAGGCGCTAGCGCACAGCTGGTTGCAAAAGCAAAACAACCCCTCAGTCACCCGGATGGCCCAGTAACTATGTATTTCTGCGGACAACCAGATAACATAACAAGCTTATAACTTTAAGGTTTTTATGTTACGGTTTTTGAATTTTTTACATAGATTCTTTACATAAAAATATTAGCCACGTAGTTTAGTTTTTGCATATATTAAAAATAAAGTGGTATAATAACTAGCAGTCCCTACAGACTTCGTCCTGCATGAACGCTGGCTTATTGCCGAAAAAAAAAAAACGAGGACCCGATTACAGCACGATGGACGATAGTCAATTGTATTTTCAAACCATCCACTCAAATTTACACACAAAATTTCATTCAAATCAGTCAAACACCTGAGGAGTTCGGTGACAAATAAACAAACAGAAAAAGATAAATAAATGTATTATATTATATACTTTCGCACCCATAATTATTTTCTTTATTTTATGCACCTGCCATTCGTCTCTCCACCACCCTTGGTTGACTGGCAAAGAACGCCTAAGACATTAAGTCCGTCTTTGTGATGTATAATAAATTACACGCTAATGCCCAGTGAACACTCACCTTAAGAATAAATGAAAAAGTAAAAAGGGAAGTTCTTTTATTGACTACCAAAGTATTGTTTATTCCCCAAAGTGTTTGTATAAAACAAACCGAACAATCATTTGGAATGAATGTCTTTGTAACGTCCTATAAATTCAGGAAAGTTTCTTGTTTCTCTTATTACAGTATTTAATGATTTTCTCTGGAATGTTTTAGGAGTAATAAATCTAAGGATGTTTTGTTTTGTATCTCATAAATAAGAACAAAAAGCTTCTTTTTTTTTTTTAATCACTTCGGACGCCAAATGTCATATGATCACGCACAACACCTCATTAAACACACTATTCTTAACTGTACCAGACATGTTGCTGGCTGTATCCCATAATATCATGAGTGTGTTATGTTTTGTGGTTTCTTTATGGGTGCTATTGATTGCCCGAATTAAATGCTTTTTTTAAAACTAATGAGTGGAATTCCTTGCCAGAGTCTGTGTTTCCTGATAATATAATCACAAACTAGGGGTCTTTAAATCAAGAGTGAATAGGTTACTTCTAGGCAAGCGTACTCCATCGTCGGCCACATAATCGCTTACCATCAGGTGAGATAGTGGTCAAACGCGAGCTTATCAATAATAAAAAAGCTGTCTCCGCAAACAAAAGCTAAATTCTGTCAGCGGTTTTGTCTCTACGTGGGCAAAATCACAGAAAGTTATTCTATTCGAATAGGGATTAAACGTAATACACAGGTACGGTCAGGAGTCAAAAGTGCAGTTGCACTCTAACAATGCTTAACTGTCTAAAATTTTTTGTAGTAGAAGTCCAGTGTTCTGCAACTAGTTTATTCAACAGATTCTATGCTACAAACTAAATGGGTAATGATCCATTGACCCTCTTTTACTAGTAGAAATAAATTTTACATACTTTAGTGTCGGTAGAGTGCAACTGCACTTTTGAGCCCTGACTGTACATCAGGTTCTTAATCCAGGACACAATCTACCCGTGTGTAATGCATATATGTATGCATACCCACAATCGTACACATACATACATATATACATACAAAACTTTCGCCTTGACATAATAATGTGGGATTATCTTTTAATCCAATCCAACTACGCCAAAAAAAAAAAAACGGGCAAGTGCGAGTTGGACGCGCACACAGAGGGTTCCGTTCAAACTTACCTATGAAAACAGGTCAATTTCCGAATTGAGTTACAAACATTTTTCCGAAACGCAAATATTTTTTTTCGTGATATAACTATAAATTTACAGTTTTCGGATTTTTTCCATCACGTCGTTTATAAAGCGTACATTAAGGGATTGAAACAATTTCCCTGCTTCGGTCTTCCCATCCGATTAATAATTAGGAATCTTCAAGGCTGGTGTGAATAGGCTCTTAATAAACTAGTGCGCCTCACCATCAACGATTGCATCACTGCTTACGGTATGGTTCCAGTCAAGGACTAGTTTATAATATCTGTTAAAAAAAGACTAAATTTAAATTTTACCATCAAAATTACAGTGCTAGAAAAAGATAGCACGCTTTATCTCTTTCTCGCAATAGTACATTATTCTATAACTCTTCATAATACGGTCCACGGTCGATTCAGATCACTTTTCCAATTACTGGTGCTTAATTTCTATGACCTTGAAATCTGATAATTACAACGGATTCAGCTTCTGTATCGAAATGGCTCTCAATAGGTATCTTTAAATTCCTTGTTCAAGTTAAAGAGTACGATAAAATCATAGAACACGGAATTGTCATCGCCGGCAGTGATTGGGGCGCTATTTTTAATTCCGTTTTTCTGCAATTAAGAAAATATGTGACCTTATTTCGTCTACAATACTTTTCGGCAATTCATTGAGACCGGATTAAATGCAATATAAGAAGCTTTTGTATGTATGCAAAATGTTTGAAATATGCACGAAAATTGGCAGAATATGCGAAATTAAATGATAAGTTTTATATTTTAGGAAAAATAAAGAAAGTATGTCTAATTTTGTTTACTTCGAAATCAACATACATTATTTTAGTAAATTATCCTTTGTCAAGCAATAATAATTAGGCACATTAACATTACAAAAAAAAAAATGTTTTAGTTTTTGTTCAGAATCGCGATATGATCACTTTTATCGTATCTCGGAACGCAAAGTGAGTGCACTGCACTCAAAAAATATTATAATAATATGCATCATAACTAGATCTTAGGTAAAATAAGCTATTACCACTTAGGATGGCTTAGATATGCAAATGCATATGAAAATATGCAAATGCATATAATCCGGTCCCTTACGACAATTTAACGATATTAAGACACTCTATTGATTCCTTACTACCGGAGCGGGGTGAATTGATGAGACGTTGTAGACGTCATGTGAGCATAATCATTTGGAGGGGCAATGGTTCGTAACGCCAGTCTTGTTCGGACGCTCCAAACCAATTTACTGCTTCTATCAGATTACAATGTACCTAAGTCTGTAATTGCCAAATAATTATGTACTGTGACATGAAAGTTTCAGATTGTGAAGTGAATGGGTATTTTAATTCTATGCCGTTAACCCTCTAACAGGAAACCTTACTGATGACAGCTGTCCAGCTAGTTACTAGCTGTCGCCTTTTTACTCAAAAATTAAAAAATAAAGAACATGTGTTGATGAAAACCTTGCACAATAAATTGAGATTCTGAATGATGGCAATTTTTCCCAAAAACTTTGAAGAGTTTTTTTGTTTCTTCCTGGAACAATTTCTGTTAAATATACGAGTGAGTGACTAAATAAGTCTCTTTTTGACGATTTTATTACAAAAATATTGTAAAACTTATCTAGACCTTAGAAAGTTAGAAAAAAAAAATGAAGCCTTTGTATTTAAAATCGTTTCGCAAAAACAAAAATCGTCATTATTATTTTTTTTTATAAAAATAAAACCGCTGTTTTGGGGCCGCGAAGTCGACATAGTCCCGGGCGGAGTTCATACAAAATACTCAGTGCCAACAACCGGTCCTTAAGCGTATCTAGTCTGTGGATAAAATCAAAAAGCTTTGTTCACAAAAAGTAATAAAGCTGCCGAGAGGGTATAATAAAATTATCGGAGGAACGTTAAGTTTAAATCTTAGTAGAACAGTTGAACATTTAAATCGGGTTTTTATTGGTCTAATCGCCGCTGTGGGATTGTATTGTATAAGTAATGTTTTTATCTCAGAGATAGGGATGTATATAAATTAAGGACCAGGAAGTATTTTTATAGAATTTCGGCCATCTTTTGTTAGCCAAAATGTTTTTTTATTTATTTACTAGCTGACCCGGCAAACATTGTTTTGCCTTAAACATTTAGGGTTGCATGTATTTTTTAATGCCACATTTAAAAAAAATAAAAAATAAAAATTTAAGGGTGAACAACGCATATCACTTAGGGGTATGGAAAATAGATAGTAACCGATTCTCAGACCTACTGAATACGCATATAAAATTTGGTAAAAATCGGTAAAGCCGTTTCGGAGGAGTACGGTAACTAACATTGTAACATGGAAATATTATATAATAGATATAAACTAGTACTTGATTGCGATCTCACCTGATGATAAGCAGTGATGTAATTGTTGATGATGAGGCGCACTAGTTTATTAAGAGCCTATTCACTCTAGCCTTGAAGACACCCAAATTATAATCAGATGGTAAGACCGCAGCAGGCAAATTAAGGACTAGGAAGTATTTTTATAGAACTTCAGCCATCTTTTGTTAGCCAAAATGTTTTTTATTTATTTATATAAACTAGTACTTGATTGCGATCTCACCTAATGGTAAGCAGTGATGCAATCGTTGATGGTGAGGCGCATTAGTTTATTAAGAGCCTATTCACTCTAGCCTTGAAGACACCCAAATTATAATCGGATGGTAAGACCGCAGTAGGCAAATTTTTCTTCAATGTTCTATAATAAATCCCAGATTCTGTTTTTGAGGTTGTACATTGAAACTAATGAATGCTTCCGCTATTGGTTGACCGGGAAACTAATACCATACCTGTGTCCTTCAGTTGTCTTATGCGTTGTAGGACCACACGTTTCCTTTTCAGAAATTCTCCCTGGCTCAAGCGGGTACGGCCCCAACGGTTATGCTAACATGATATTTACGCGTGGAGCCATATACGTCATCGATGACTTGGGCTCCGTTCTGTCGGATACTAGGTGGCCAAACGGTGAGCTACTCATGGCTGGTTGTTCGCAAGATCGCGCTTACCATGGTTGGTCCCTACCAACCACGGCGCGGCGGCTAGGGCATGAGGATATCCTTTTCCTCATGTGTGCAGCCGTGTCCTTTGCTAGCATTACTACTTTGCAGAAGGAGGCGCCCGCCTCGTATTCTTCTCGTTCTCGCTAACATTTCTACTTTGCAGGGGACGATCGTCTCTCATTCTTCCCGACCATGGCCTGAACTAGAGCCCGGCGCCAACAATCCACGAGGCATTGTTGAAAGGGGATACCTTGGCCCTAGAAAGTGAAGAGCAACTGAAGGAGACAGGCGTGTTTCAGTCAGTAAACGTCTAACACGTCTTTTCACTCTATCGAAGAAGAGAAGAAAGGCCGTAGAAAAAACTCATAAAATAAACTTAAACAGTAATAAAGTAATCATATTATAAAAACAAAACTTATGTAACTATAATTATACTTGTAATGTAGTCGGCGTAGTGTTGCGCTGCGTGGTGTCGTGTAACCGTCCGCGGAAACATCGATATACGACACCTTTCGGCCAGAAGTCCTCTTTTAAGAAGGTCTGTAGATGTTGAGTTGGAACGTACCACGAACGACTTGAAGTTGACGTCGTGGCACGCTTCCAACCTTACGGCCCTCAGAGTCTTTCATCACTAAAACAAACACTGTCAAAAATTCCATAACTCTCAAGCCCAGATAAAGATAACCTACTTTCAAACTCAAAAAGCGAAGCCAGCAAACAAAGCTATCTCCCTACCTATTACAAAAGAAAGGTTGATTCAAAAACCAGAAATAAATTTCTTAGCAAGACGGTGAACCGAATCGAGAGGGCTCGCTTAAAATTCAACCTCCAACGTAACTCTGGTTGAATTTGTAATGCTACTAAATGTTCTCGATTGGATTTCGTACAAGGTTTTATTGGTAACATTACGATAATTTAGAAGAATAAATGGCTTTTCATCAGAGTGAATGTGTATGTAAAATTCTTTGGTCGTTAAGACCTGGTATCGTACCTTGAATAACACGTGAATACAGGGTACGACTTTGACTGGCCTGTTGGTCTAGTGGTTAGTAGCCTTGACTGCTATGCCGGAGATCGTGGGTTTGATTATCATCCAGGATAAATATTTGTGTGTAGAAGATGTATCTACGAGTATAATCTTACTAATATTATAAGCACGAAAGTTTGTTTGAATGGATGTTTGTGACTCTTTTACGCAAAAACTATTGTATTGATTTCGATGAAACTTTTGTTACGAAGATAGATCATGTCCTAGAATAGCACACGCTGGCAGCAGCTAGTATAGATATATTGATAAATATACAACCTTATTTTTAGTATATGCGAAACCTGAATATAGTTTGTTAGAATCAGTAACTGAATCGATTCCAATATTTTTTACACCATGTTATATTTTTTTTTTACACTAAGTATAATACAGGTCACGACAGGTCATAGCGGGCATTAAGGTCCAGCACACAAGTGGGTGCGAGAGCAAAACAACCCCTGGATAGCCCGGTAACCATGTATTTGTGTGGACAACCAGGTAACATAACAAGCTTATAACTTTGTGATTTTTCATGATACTGTTATGAAATTTTGTTCATAGATTCTTTGTACCAAAATACTAGACATTTGTTTCGGGTTTCGCATATACTAAAAATAGGGTTGTAAGTATGTATATCAGTTTGAAACTAGATGGCTTTGTGTGAAAGTTGTGGAAAAAAGTACAGAGACTATTGTTATCGGCATCAGCGAGGGTCACCGTTCATTCGAAGGAACTGTCGGCCCGTGACATCAGACTATGTTCATGACAGTCGAAACCTCTGCTCAGAACACTTTGTGTGGGCAGACACATTGTTATTAAATTGAATACTCCAGGAAATGTCTTGGAGTATTAAAATACGTATGAAAATTTGCAGTTCAGTAGCGGTATCGATATATATGTATTTACTACGCACTAGATTATGCGTGCCGTACAATCACTTTGCTTGCAGGCCATACACCTCTTTACATTAATGACTTGATGACATTAGTGCAGTTTTGCTGTATTTAAGCGCTGTTAGTTTAAAAAGTTTTGTTAGACGACAGACGCCAATTTAGCGCTGCAGCGAACTTTTGTTTTAACGTTTCAGTATTTAGACAAATAGTTTCCATGAACGACCTTGTCTCACTTAGAATATAAGTCGATGAGTATCGGATAGTTTCTTTCTTTTTTTTTAGGTGGGAAAATCATTTAGTGACATCTCCCGCCCCTGGGCGGAGCGAGAGGGTATGTCAGACTTTTACTGACTAAAAACCCTTTCCTGTACACTTTCACATTACCCATGGCCCCAGTAGGCTTCGACTCTGCTGGGCCTCTACGGTTTGCTGACATCTCCTTGAGGCGTGCGTGCAACGATACGTGCCGTTTACGTCTTGGGCCTGGTCCAGACGGTTACCGGACGGTTGGACGGCGAGCTACCCAATGATTGCCATCCGCAAGCCCGCGCCTATGATAGGCGGTAACAACATGAATATATTTACAGAATTATATTCATCAACTCCATCATCTTCAAAGCCTAGAGCTCGGGCGTAAGGTGCCAGCCTTTTGCTATTTTACAGGATGCATTTTAGATAGGTGTGCGCGGGAATTGCATGACATACGAGGTAGGTAGATCTATACATTTTTATACAAGTGAATTAAATTGCGACCGAGGCGGTATTTGCCTGAACCGCGAGAGTATCATGGAGCCGAATACTGAATTAACCCACGTGTTTCAAACAACAGCACTTTTCCACACTAATGTGAAAAAAAAATCTTGCTTTAAAGCCGTAGGAATAAAAGCGATTTTACGAGTAATTGTATTAAAAAAATATGTATCCATTATGTTACCTCCATTCTGCTTTTAATAATATTATTATCACACTTTGTTTTATTGTCGATCACAGTTTACAACTGTCTTAATACAATCGACGATAGCTTTTCGTGTTAGGCTGCCAAAAGTTGATCGATGGTGTGTCTGAAGATTGGTCCATCAGGAAGCTCTCAAATTTCATCACCGTGGAGTCCCTTTTAACATCCATAAGGACATTTATGCCCTGTGATGTTGCTTGCTTGTGATTTTTAAATCAATGACCTTTTCAATAAACGCTTTTACGAATAGTCGTTAAAGGATCTTATAGGAAACGTGGCTCGAGTCAGAATGACGTCATAAAAAAAGGATTACGAGCTCCTATTCAACAATCAACGTTTTATTTCCGAACTGTTTTGTCAAAGGGGTATTCAGTTTCCTCATTTAATAAAACGTGAATATTTACTGAATAGATTTCAACTTAGGGCCCTCACCCACGGCGACTTTTTGTAGCGATACTGTCGGCCGACTACCACGCTACAGCATCGCAACTGTATCGATTTTTTTTTATTGTAGGTAAAATCATCCAATGACAAATCCCGCCCTTGGGTGGGGCAGGAAATAGTGTCAGACTCTTACTGACTAAAAACCTACCCTGTTCCTTCCCGTTCCGCGCCGTAAACGACTTGGGCTCAGTCCGGTCTGTTACCGGACAAACGGACAGCGAGCTACCCATTGCCCACCGTCCGCAAGCCCGCGCCTACGGTAGCCGGAAATTTGGATCGCAATTACGGCGGCGAAGCTCCGTTGCCTGATGCGGTCGGCCTTCTCCTTTGCTAGCATTACTGCTTCGCAGAAGGAGGCGACCGCCTGCCACTCCTCCTCGCTCCGGGCCAAACTGTATCGATGCCAACGCTCTACAGCATCGCGACTGTGTCGATGCCAACGCACTACAGCATCTCGACTGTGTCGATGCCAATGCACTACAGCATCGCGACTGTGTCGAAGCAAACGCGCGACATAAAATTCGTAAATGTGTGCATCCAATATTGGCGCTGTTTTCGTTGCTCACGTTTCGGCTTCTTACGTAAAAGCAACATCAAATCATCACGTGACTAATATTACCTCAACGGAGTCCATCTTTCAACTATGGCATCGTTCCGAAACTGAATCGTGTTTGCATCTCGACAGAAGCGCGACAGTATCGCGTTTGCATCGCGACTGATAATTGTGGTGTGGGCGAGGGTACACCGCTTGCGACTGCATCGCGACCGTATCGATGCGAATGCGCGACAGCATAGCAACTGCATCGCGACCGTATCGATGCGAATGCGCGACAGCATCGCGACTGCATCGTTACAGTAAGTCGCCGTGGGCAAGGGTCCTTAGATAGAAACTCGAAGTTGTTTTTAATGAAGATAAGTAGACACTATCGAGAGGGCCCTTTCCAAACCGTCTATTGAAAAGCTTGTTGGTTCATCCAACGCAATGTTTGATAAAGAGGCACCGGAAAACAAGTTATACGCTTGTTATGTTACCAGGTTACCCGCACAAGTACATGGTCACCTAATTACCCGTCTGACTGAGAGATGGTTTTGCTTGCGCATCCAGCTGTAGGCTGACGCTTAATTCCCGCTATGACCCGTGTTAGTGTCAGTGGTGTCCAAATTGTGACCTTTGTTTTATATATTTGTGAGAAAAAATCCAACATGTAGTAAACATTATTGGAATCGATTCTATCGATTGATATAATAAAAATAATGTTGTACTTAACGACTGCGAAAAAGTCGTATTTACACAAAGCAATAAAATAGAGTTTTAGAACCTTCACCATAATAGGTATACCAATCAGTCTGGACACCTAAGATTGAGTGTAGCCGGTCCCTGGCAGAGTGCCAACATAACGCCCGAATATGCTAATCTTGAACCAATACCCTCCATATCAGTTCCAAATGGCTCAGGTCCTAAGCTTTTATGAAATTCGATTCAAGTTGGAAGTGCTAAGTGACTTTTACATTATTACAATTTTATTAAATATACTCGTAGATTTCTTCGAGTATCTTTTCATTGTTTTTTTTTTAATTATTTGTATCAAAGTGTATAAAGGATAAAAATAATGGCTAAAGAGGAAGAGGGAGGCTAAAAGAAGTTGGATGAATTGTGTGAGGAGTGAAAGGAAAGAAAAGTTAGTCAGTGATAGCGTGACTGGTGGCAGGAGAGATATGAAGAAGTATTGCGTTGAGTTCAAGATAAAGACAATAACAATAGGACCTTAAAATGAATGAGTTGTAACAATAAGTGATCTTATCGCTAAAAGAAACTATTTCTATACAATCTTTGGCTGAGCCTTGATAGTCCCTTCCAAACAAACTTTTCATTCAAGCTTTCCGAATTCACATACTAAGTTTCAAGGTACAATCCAATCTTCCCATAAAACAAAACGACCTGAAGCAAAATTCTCGTCTCCAAAATCGTGCGATACTTAGTAAGGGACCTGTTCATTTGAATTCCATGGCAGCATTTGAATTGGAGATTTTACAGGCCTTAATCTAAAACCGACTCTGGATGTCGCTAACGTTGCCGTTATCGGACTAATTAAGGACTTCATCTGGGTAGGTAGGTTCCCTTATCGAATGTGGATGATCGTGTTTTGTTGGTTTGTATTGAATTCTAGTGAGGTGTGTAGGGTAGGGTTGGTGGTAGAACGAAGTTTACAAGAATTTATTTAGAGTTTATTTTTTGGAAGCAGTAGAACAGAGTATAAAATCCCATAAATCTCTGTTGAAAAATAGGATTCTCCGGCCAGTTGGGTATTGTGTCTGGTCCGGGCAACTGTCTGGTAATTGATTTCAGACTGTTGTCTATGTTTTAATCGTTCGAAAAACTATAATACCGCGATGCAGCATTACGAATTTTAGTTCCTGTGTTGCGTCATAGATGTCACTACACATTTTTGCTCTACTTGAAATCGAACTCAGAACCCCGCGTTCATCAGAGGCGAAAAATGACTAGGCTAGTGATGAAAATTAAATGTTAGATTATGTAAAGTTACGATGTACAAAAACATCAAAGGAGACTTTTAAAACCTTAAATACTTTGTAAATTTGTATGGCTATCACTATGTTTCTTTTTTACCAGATTTTTTTCAAGTGGAAGTGTTTAGCCCTTCTGGGTATGCCCTAGAGCTGTGGCACCTAACCTTTTTGATCTTGTCACCCCTATGATTTGGCTACAGATATTGATTTACCCTCCCCCTTTCACGTTGCCAAATGACTTTATTACACATAAAGTATACTTGTACAAAGTACCGATGAGGTCGAGCTAGATTTGGTGTTATTAATTCGTTTTACAACGTTATTTTTAGTATATGCCAAATTCGAAATACGGGTCTAGTTATGTAAAGAATCTGTGTACAAAATTTCATAACTGTATCACGAAAAATCACAAAGTTATAAGCTTGTTGTTCACTCATACACATTGTCACCGTGCCATCCAGGTGATTGAGGGGTTGTTTTACTCCCGTAACACGCCAGCTGTGCACTGGCGCCTAAAGCCCGCAATTGCCAGTCCGTGTCCATATTAGTACTTAGTATTGGTGGGGTCAAAATTGTGACCTTTTTTAATATGTTTGGGAAAAAATATAACTTAGCGTAAAAATTATTGGAATCGATTCAGTTACTGATTCCGAACAAAATATATTCAGGTTTTGCATATATAGGGTGACTGGTATTTAGTGAACGATACTTAAACACGTGATTGTAGTCATGACAACAAACAACTTTTGTTATGGGACCAAACCTGAAATCGCGAAAAAAAATTGCCAAGTTCAGTACATTTTGACCAGTTAGGCGAACACAAATGTACTGACCAGCAGGTTTTTTTTAGCGCAAAAAAAAATCACTGTGAAAAAAATCAATGTTTTTTTTGCGCTAAGTTATTTTTTTCATTCCATAATCATGTAGGGTATCAAAACAAAGAAATGATCACTCAAGGACACGATTTCAAAAATGTTACTCACTAAAATGAAAAAAAAGTCGACTGTGTCAAAAAACCCGACCATAAATATCTACTAAAAAATTTGGAACACTTCACTCACGTCACTTTAAGCAGGCTGGATGCGAGGATTCGAGACGAGTATGTTGGTATCCGCATCTATCACAAGGAGGTCCATAGGGTGCTACATAACCTTGACATAAACAAAGCCAGCGCTCCCGACGGGATATCGGCAATTGTTTTAGGAACTTGCGCCTGAACTGTCTCCAAATTTGACATGCCTATTTCGCATTTCGTTTGAGACTGGAATAGTATTGATTGCTTGGAAGTAAACTAACTTGCTATCAGTGCTCATAAAGGGTGGTCGGACTGACTCAGCTATCAACAGACCTATCTCCGTAACGTCCATCCTTTGTTAGAGTATGGAATAGGTACTTAACAGTAAACTCCTGGTATACCTAGAAACTAAGGGTAGCCTTAGTGATCGTCAATTTTATAGCATATGCCATTCGTACAGGAAGTGAGGCTATCGAGAAACATGTAGACATGCTAGCCGTTACCCTTGACGTCTCCAAGCCTTTTGACAGGGTTTAACACAAAAGCTATAAGTTCTATGTGCATTGCACAAGGAAATAATGGTAAGCTTCCTTCCTTTGATCTACCTGCTGGATTGTGTGCTTAGATTGCAAACTTCCTGTGTGATCAGTCCATTTAAGTGGTCATCGATCGCTGCTCCGGGCTTCATTCAATTGACTGTTAAAGCCGGTGTCCCTCAGGGGTCGGTGCTTGTTCCTGCTGTATATAAATTTAATGACTTACTGAAGCCCGGGTACCTTTAAGTATCAACGAATTGGTAGAATTTATTCACAAGTCACTAACCAAATTTCTCTCTCCTAGAGGGAAGCCCCAAGTCTTAGCAGTACAAACTTTCAGCTTGTGTTTATGTTTAAAATCTGGCAAAAATTTACAAAAGACAGCTAGGAACGACTGCTTCACATGATCTTGAGCAGTTAAGTAGTAGCAGAATGTCAAATATCTATAGACATACTTCCACACGTTAGTTGCCAATGGAAAATTTAAAAAATATTCAGTCCGTTTTAAGTTCGTTACGTAAAGATAATGCAAAAACTAACAACCGTCTTATTTAGATAGGGAATAACAGCTTGTACACAAGTGCTTATTTATCTAAAACTCGAATTAATAAACGCATGTATGAAATTTATTTATTTAAGAAAACATCAGCTGAGCGAGCCAAATGACCTGTAGGTAGTTGTCAGTCGTTGCGCACGAATTCTATTCGTACCTATTAAAACTTCAGAAACAGATTATAAGCCCTCGCAACGAGTGTAAGCGCTTGTCATCTGGACTCTATGAAAGGGCGTGAGCACTTAGCCTTGGACCACATAAAATTAGTTTTCCCAGACTTGCTTTATAGCACAACGCAGAACATTCCAACGACTTTTGCCTACTGCTTATACCAACGCGAAGTTATTCCAAAGTCTCTTCATTTGAATTCCACTGCGGGATTTGAATTGTAGATTTTACAGGCTTTAATCTGAAACCGACGTTGGATGTCGTCTTGAGCCCCTTATTCTGCTAGTTAAGGACTTCATCTATGCAAATGACTCTCGATCGTTCCCTTATCAACTAAAGAGGAAGGAGGATGGAATTTGGGTCAAAATTGCATGTACGGTTTTAGATTTTAGACGGGGAAGCAATGTGGTTTGTCGTTATTGCTAATGGGAGTTTGAGCTTTAAAATAAAACTGTGTTTTAAGTAAGCGTTTATATGTATATTTTGCCCCGTAAATATCCAGACAGGAATCGGGGAATATAATCTAAGGTAAAATCATTTCTTGAAACAATTAATGATCAGAAATCGTCAGTCTGTTCTCTTCGTCTTCATGTGGTCATTGACTTAGTTAATATATGCTTTAGAAACGAAAATCTTACCGCCATATTTTTTCACAAGAAAATTATTTATGAATTGAAAAATTCACTTTGGTACTTACCCAGTTTTTGAACCTGTACCTCATGCTTAAGAAGTAGGTGCCTTAATCGCTGGGCTATCGCGACATGGTATAGGTACTACGTACTCGTAGAGCACGACGGATTGTATTCGACTTTCATGCAAGCGAAACCGCTGGCAAAATCCAGTATTTTTTAATCTGTTGATACGCTTTCTTAACTCTTTTCTCAGTGGAAACATTTCCAAAAACGTCACGATAAGGAAACATCTTATTTTCCTTTTATTACATAAGAACGAAGTACGGTATAAAATAATGTTTTTAAGCTGCAAAATTATGCTAATCTTGATTCAGTGACAGCTTTGTTCAATGTATCGAGTGGTATGAGTTGACAGGTCATTGTCATAATAACGTCATAAATTTGCAATTAAAATATTAATGAATAGCTTATGTGGGTTTGCCCGTGTGAAGGTGGTTTGGCACCGGCGAGGCAGAGAAATAATTTATTAAAAAAACATAATAATCTTGGCAAATATTTTTATCCACGCCATGCCTATCTTAGGGTGTTTTCAATATCGTCGTCAAAATCACTAATCGCCTTTTAGGGATGGACGTTTTTTCATTACCCGACGACTCGTTTAGCGCAGTGATCTCAAATCAAATCAAATAGTTTATTGACACTTATAAATAATATACACTATAATTTGAAGCCCTGACTTCTGAGCTAGGTAGAAACCTGTATTAAAGAAGTCAGTGTCTTGTCCCATTGGTGTCGCTTAAATATAAGGTATAATTACCTACCTAAAAAGCTACCTCAAAAATATAATTACAAACAGAAGAAAGATCACCAATTGAGACGCAGGGGTCGCGAGTAACAACACCTAGGCGCTGCTGGCCTTCCTTGAGGAGCTGGGGTGGATCGAATGACATATTTGTCCCGCCCGTACGCAAAATACGCGCTTAGTCGTGGAGTTGCGGACACCAGCCCGAAATACAAGTACAAAAAAGGGTCGCGAGTCCGATTCCCGCACCAACGCAAATCTAATTATATTCTTATCAAACATAATTAGTAATTAAGGGGAATTATACGGGGAATCTGTGGTTTAGTTACACCAAAAGATCGCTGGATGCCCTGCGCGTCCAGTATAATAACATCTTCAGCATGATGTTGGGGCTGCCTCGCTTCTGTAGTGCGTCGGGGATGTTTGCGCTATATCGAACGGATGGCTTTCATGCCGTCATTCGCAAAAAAACTGTTTCCCTGATCTGCAGAATGCGTGGCAGCTGCAACCAAATTCTGAAGACTGTGGCTGACAGGGTCTCCTCGCCACTATGGAGAGCCTTTATTAAGCGTGTAATTTGATTTAATTTTAATTTATTTTAATTTTATTTTAATTTTATTTTAATTTTATTTTAATTTTATTTTAATTTTATTTTAATTTTATTTTAATTTTATTTTAATTTTATTTTAATTTTATTTTAATTTTATTTTAATTTTATTTTAATTTTAATTTTATTTTAATTTTATTTTAATTTTATTTTATTAATTTTAATTTTAATTGTAATGATAATTGTGAATGATTTTGCTTTTAATATTAATTTTAATACTTATTTTAATTTTAATTCTGATTTTAATTTTTTAATTCTGATTTAATTATAACTTTTATTCAAATTGTGATTATGTTGTTAATATAAAAATAATAATAATTTTAAGTGTAAGGAATTGTTTTCGACATGTATTTTTGACTGTAACTATGGATCAAGGTTATCTGAATTAAATGATTTTTAATTTTTATTAAGTACGCATTAAAATGTTGGACCTTTATTTATTTGTCGGTCGATCAGTGTGCATTTCCCTTCTCAGATTTCGCCACTTTTTCGAATCATCAAATGAATATGAGCATTCATGAGGTTTTATAGAAGCCGGTTTCCTGTCTATGGTATTCGTTTGTCTATCGATGTCTTACACACGGTGTATAACATTCACCCTAAAATTTTGGTCGTTTTAATCCCGCGGAGGGTTGATTCGGTACATGAAACACTATCGATTCGTAAAGATAAAATTAAAAAATAAAAACATTTTTTTTCTAACACTCGAGTTAATATGCGCATGTATGAAATGAATTTCTTTAAGTAAATGAGTCAATGACCTTGTAGGTAGTTGTCGGTCGTTGCGCACTAACTACCTACTGTTCATTGATCTCGTTCAGCTGACGTTTACTCAAAGAAATTAATTTCGTACATGAGTAAACAAATTCAAGTTTAAAAAAAGTACTTTATTTTTTAATTTTCTCTTTACAAATCATTAGTCTTTCATGTATCGAATCGACCCTCCGCGGGATTAAAAAGACCAAAATTTAACAGTGTATACAGATAATGAAACCCAAACCTCTTAGCTCTCTAGACAATGTTACTACATCCTAAAACATCGAACATTATCATTCTAAAACTATTTCAAAAGCACTTAGCAACATCTTATGTAAATACTACAACCATATTTTAAACGCTTCAAAGCGCTTTAGGAAAACTGAGCAGAAATCTTCCACATTGAAGATAAAAGGCTTTAAATCGTGTAATGTGTTAAAGCGGGGACAGATCGCGCCATTCACGTCGACGCCATGAACTAGTGTTTCGAATGTAATTCTTATGACCTATATGGGGGTAGTCGAATTTAAAATAAAGTTTTATTCCTTGCCAGAGAAAAAAGGTTTTTGAGTTTGATTGACAAAAATGCTTAAAGGTAGAACTACATTGCGCACACGTGGGCCACGTATGCCGATCTGGGCACGTCGGTCTCCATACATTTTATATAGCAACTAGACTGTAGTTCTCGCTTATGAGTTTCACGCTCGACTGTACCAACCGCTAGTTTAAAAAAAATATATTTTTTTTTTAATTTCAGTGTTGTCCAAATAACCAATAAAATATAAATTATGTGGTCAAGTATACCCGCGGGACTTGTACCTAGTGAGCGGTTTCAGTTGACCAAAGACATTCAAAATTATAAAAATCTAAGCACTTTAATAACTACATTATATAATATAGATATATTTACCCACTTAAGTTGAAATCAAAAAAACAAAAATACCACACAAAAAGAATATAACTAAAAATGATTCAGAATAGGGCACTCGCCTTTTTATTTTATACGTTTTTATTTGATAGTGGGTTTTCAATATGCCTGGAATATATATATATATTTCACAATTGAATGAAATGGAAGCTTATCAAAGGGTTTCCCCGGGGGTAGGCCTCGATAATTTTCCATTCTCGATTGTATAAAATTTTATCCACAGAAAGAGGTAAGTACAGTCGCGAGGAACAGAACAATACTTAAACATATATTACACATTGTCACATTTTCTAGCTATGTTAACGTTTGCCATTAAAAAAGTGTAAGTACCTACGATAATTTGTTCTGAATTACAAGTTTATTTCATCACCACAGGTCACAAACTGATGAAGAAAGTAATGTTAGCAAAGGAAGAGTCCGACCGCGTGAGGCAACGGCGCTCACGCCCCAGCCGCCGCTCGAATTCCCACAGAACAGAAGAATGGTGAATTCCGATCCCGTTTTCTGGCCACCGTAGGCGTGGACTTGCGGATGACAAGCAATGGGTAGCTCACTGTTCGACCGTCCGGTTATCGTCCGGACCGAGCCCAAGTCATCAACGGCGCGTACTGTTCCATGCGCGCCTCAAGGAGTTGTCTTCAAACCGTATGAGCCTAGCAGGGTCGAAGCCTACTGGGGCCAAGGGTCTGCTTCTGAAAGAAAGACTCGGCCCTGGTATGAAAGGCAACGAAAGAACAGGAGTAAGTTTTTAGTCAGTAAAAGTTGGACATGCCCTCGCGCCCGTCCAAGGGCGAGAAATGTCATTAGATAGAATTTCCCACCAAAAAAAAATGGGTCACTCTTTCAGATAATACCGCAGCTCTAACAGGCATCGGTCCTAGAGGACCTCGGACCTCCGCTAACAGCTCTTCGAAGCTTGGAGCTTGGTCCTCACCGGTGGACGGTGAGCACTGAGAAATGGGTAGCTCGCCGTCCGCAAGCCTGCACCTACAGCGGCCGGAAATCACCCTGCCTATGCCTTTATTTTCACAAAGATGAAAGTACTAAAACAAAGTCAAACAATTCTATAAGTTAAACAAAGTGAACCCAAACAAATAATGTAAATTCAATAATTAACCCCACCGTAAAACAAGAATTAACATCAATGACAATAAAATTTAATTCAAATTAAAATATGAAGCCATTAAATTTTATGGGGGCTTAAAACCGCTGTAACTTTGATGGGGGCTAGTAAACTGGGGGCATTATTTAGTTTTATTGCTCCCCAAGCGTTTATTAGGACTAAGAGTTAAATATCAAGTACATTCATAAATAATATTGTTTATGAAATAAGACCCCCCAGACGTCTCAAAGTGAAGTTTGAATTTTCGGCTTCGGTAGTAAATTAAAATTCTTATCAGTGGTAACAAAATCAGTATGAGCTATACTCAGATAAAGATAGCACCTTAGCAAAGAATTGTCAGCACACCGTGCACCCAGCAGTGTCGAAGCCTACTGAGGCTGAGGGTCTGTTACTGAAAGGAAGGCTCGGCCCTGATAAAAGGCAACAAAGGAACGGGATGGGTTTTTGGTCAGTAAAAGTCTGACACTATTTCCCGCTCCGCCCAGGGGTGGGATTTGTCATTGGATGATTTTACCCACCACAAAATAAAAACCATAGGACCCCAGGCTAAATCGATTCGAGAAGTTTTAAATCTTGTTTGAGTCTAACTTTTGCACCGAGGACTCCATATACAGGTCAGGGTACCTACTTATTCACTGAGTTGGGATGTTCAAAGCCTATCTGACCATGTTAACTCAGTTACTCTGACAATCCACATAACCAGGAGTTTAAGTCAAGAAATTCAGATTAATAAAAAGCCATTTTCTATGCTCAGATTAATCTTAGTCAGAAATAAAAGCAGCCATCTAAATTACCCTACTAAAAATCTTTGAAACACAAAAAGCACTTCCACTACTACTAACTAAATACAAAATCAAAGACACTTTCCCCCAAAATAACACTAAGAAAACCCAATCTAATACAATCGCAATCATTTACCACAATACTCTCGGGTCAATAGTGAATGAAATCACTTCGCATTACATTGCACGTTTAAACCGTACGTGCGAACTGAAAGCACGTTTAAAACCAGTGATGTACGTTTATTGATGCGATATCATCGACGTGATGTTGTAAACACCATAGAGGGAATGAAGTAATGTGGAATAGTTTAAGAAAAGGGAAATTTCGAGACGGTTTTTATTTGACCTTATCGAACTGATTCTTGATTTCCATTTTGATGGAAGTGTACAACGTAATACGTATAGAGTTATAAAACCTTATTTTTAGTATATGTGAAACCCGAAACACATGTCTATTTTAGTATTTTTATGAAAAGAATGTATGTACAAAATTTCATCATTCTTCCGGAGTCTGTGTTTTCGGATAGCTATAACCTTGGGGTCTTTAATTCAAGAGTGAATAGGTTAATCCTAGGCAAACGTGCTCCATCGTCGGCCACATCATCGCTTACCATCAGGTGAGATAGCGGTCAAACGTGAGCCTATTACAAAAAAAAATCGGCATCAGAGCCGGAATCGAAATTTGAGGCAGCGACAAAGGTTGAAGAGTTAAAAGAAAGACAAATAGTTAAAACTAATCAAAAGCTCGAATAAATATAAATAAAGAGTGAATCCACAATAGCTGTTATGAACTAACATTCCAAATACGACACAAAACAACAAGTAAAAAGAGTAATGTACAGAAAGCACAAAGGAACACAGATTCACCACGTGCCATGTAACCTTATTTGCATCTTAAATTCCGATTAAAATTTATCGGTACCGGAATCGAAATCAGATTTGCAAAATCAATCGGAAGTTTCGAATTATCTAAATCGAGATCGATCTTCCGTAATATCTCTATTCTATACTATGATAAATACTAAATCAACCTTGTTAAAAAACGACGACGATCAAACAAAAGTTGAAAGAACTTTAAATAGAAATTCCGAATATTTCAATTTTCATAATTTCTCGGTTCCTATCCTATAGCCTAAATAGGATTTTTTTAGTCTGAGGGTATGGTCCTTTCAGATAATTTTCAACTTTCGAGCAAGAAGTAGAATTAATTTTGATTCGTGATTCATTTTCACAATTTTAAAGAATTTGTTTCATCATCATTCAAGGTAGCTGAAAAAAAGAAAAAGGCAGCTGAAGGAACCGGGTACCACGCCCCCTTTTTGCTACGTAATAACTATTAAATTCTCCATCGACACGATAACATGCACTCTGTTAACTAGTGACATTGCTCCGGAAATAATCCGGTTTTCGTGACGAAGACCGTCGCACATAACACACGCGCTTTTTCACCACTTAACGCAGTTCGGCCCTAAAGGTTCAAATCACTTACCGCGACTTGCATTCGCTTGTATCACCCCGCTTTCAATCTAGCAGAGCTTTATAAAGTAAATACTAAAGCGCGAATACACAACACAAAATGAGTCTTTAATTATGTTAATCTTTCATCTGAAATAGCGTTCCTTTGATCTATATCAATTAAAAGATAGCTTGTTTGATGTTTGGCAGACAATAAATTCAATTAAGCCTAGACAAAGTGACATTCATCAATGTCATCTATTGTCGAAGTTTTCAAAATAGATGGAATCATTATACAACATGATCTGAAACAGGATTTTTTGGCGGGATATCTTCAAGTGAAGTTCAATGGCTGTTTTGATTATTCGCAAATTGATTCCTAGTGGATATTGTGATGCAAAATTGGTGTAATTTTGTATCTCACTTGTCTACGCAACTAGAAAATCAAAATAGGCGCAGTCTAGGTAAAATGTTTTATTATGTTTGCACATTCCAAAGCGTAGATCACTTAGGAGAAGATTGTCTCTTAAATTATGTTATACAATTTAAATGTTACAAATACTATATATTTGAGAGTAATGTAAACAAAAAAGTTAAAATAAAAAAAAATATAAACCATTCAAAATATAGAAATTTAGTCCACAGAGAGTTTAGAGATGACTAATCTTAAGTGATGGCGTCCGTTCAAGAACATGACGTATATATTTCCGCATATACATCCGTCACGCATATATATCCGCATATATATCCGTCATGTGTGAACACGCTAAGTGATGCTAATCTACCAAAACTCTTCTGCCGCAGTCGGGTTAAAATACCACTGCAGTCTTAGCAACAGTGATTCAACCGTAAAGAACCATATCTACTACAAAGTATGACAGCCAAATAATGTCACTTGCCAGCTCAGCATATGCCACGGCCGTCAGAACCCCTTTGCGGCTACGGTACGATAAGTACCTGCAAGTGAGGGCTTCTTAGGACAGATACACACTAACGTGCAATGTAACTTGAAAGCAGCATTTCGTAACAGGGGACGCAGCACACGCACGAATGGAGCATGTACGATCGGGCAAAGTTCCGCAAACTCACCTTAAGGACGATAATTGCATAGCAAGGCTTAGGGCTCGAACTCTCGATTCATGTTTTGTCACTAGCTGCGCCTGCACAGGAATATTTATTAACTGAGAATGCGCATTTTTTGCCGACACTACCTACTCGTATCTGAGGCAATTCTGCACATACTGAAATAGAACTTACACATTCACACATATATTTACCCCACACTTATACACAATATAGTTACACTATACTTACCCATAAACAAAGTGAAGATTGGCAATTATAGTCTTTCTTTTATTTTCCTTTTTATATATTTTCTGTTTATTATTTTTTTTTATTTTCACTATTTTTTTTTTGTTTTTATGATTGTGTAATTTGTGTAATTTTGTTCTCGGATTGATGAAGACTAGACCCCACGATAGAAGGAATCCTAGTCTGGGGGTCTAGGGTTTATACAACATGTCACAAAAACCCCATATACATATCAAGTACACGGCTTCTTGATTAGATAACAAACGATACTGGAAGGGTTTTCTAACCTTATGTTTACATGGTAGAAAGTTATGAGTTATTCTAATACAAATTATAACAGAAACCGAACATTTCAAACTGAGATCAATACATCACTAGCAAAAAATCAGCTGATCGGTGGCAGTGAACTGTTTATTTATAAAAACAAACCTTGTAGTGTTATTTAATACTTACACTTGTCTTAAATTACTTGATCTCTGTTCTCATCCCTTTTTATTGTAATAATGTCTTCTGGTAGATTATAACCTTAATTTTTATAATCTCTGTATTATTATTTTTGAGTGACATGACGTTGTCATTATCTAAGCTTCTTTCCCACTGAATGTTAGTTAGGGACATCAAGGAGTATTATAGCTATGGTCATATTTAAAAGTAAACATATGATTTAATAAAAATTAAAAACCAAGCCAAAAACTAGAGCGAATGCGTGTGCCAAACATCTGTGAAGGAAATCTCAACAGCCGTGTAAGGACGTGTCCGTTAGCGCGCAGCTCATTCAATTTGAAAAAAAGTGAATAAGTGTGAAACTGACCTACAAATAAATTCAAGCATGAAAACTCCTTAATAACCATAGCGAAGAAAAAAAATGACAAAGAAAAAGTAATGTTCTGACAGCGTCATACGTCAAGACGTAAACAAAACAGTGAAAATGATAAAATTTTGTAAAAGCCTTTGATTATATGTAAAAGCTAACGGAAAACTAAGCAATAGTATAAAAAAGAAATGGAAATGATTATGAAGTGATGTAGAAATACGTGTGAGTATTAATAACACTACAATGTTGCGTAATATTAGCAATTGAAGTGGATTGTAATTAAAACTCGTAGTGGCGTGACACGTTTGTTATGATTTGTATTCAAGAATCCGGCGATACCAAGAATTTGGTATCAATTCTTAGAGTAATTTATTTTGAGCTGAAACTCTGTGTAGAGTTTCTATACCACCTGTAATATTCAACGCTTCTCGATATATATACCCTTTTGGTTACACGCTGTATATTAAAAGGAACATGTTTTGTACAATAATTATTTTCTTTTTTATTTTCTTTATTATTCGTTAGTAGTTACATATAAATTTCATTTTTAAATGTTTTTTTTTTAACTTACAAATACATTTAAAAATAAAAAAAATAGCATCCACCGGTATTGGGAACAGGGTCCAAGCTACCAGCGGTCAGGGCTCCAGGGAAAAGAACCTCCTAAAATACGAGCCGTGTCCAGGATTAAAATAACTTTAATCTCGGAAGTCAGTGTTAAATAAGAAACAAACAATACCGAGAAACACCGACTTCCGAAATTAAAGTTATTTTAATCCGTTTATTGTTTTTTTTAATGAAGTCGGTAATTATTTTTTTTGTAAAAAGTTTTTTAACCTAACCTGTCCGTGTTGGGGGCCCTAAAATTGTAGCAGTTTGAGTTTGCCTTCTCTTTATACTTCCAAACAGCCTTGGTACCTGCACCGGCAGAAACACCCGAGTGTCACCATTGTGTTGACCAGCCGGAGCGTACGATGGAGTAGACGGTAGAGGTGTCTAAAATCCCCAACTAATCTCACCACGAGGCTAATCCGGCAACGCCTTTAAGTCATTTCCTCAAATTCAAACTTATTTATTTCAAATAGATCATTTACAGGCACTTTTGAATAGTCAAAATGTCAGTCAGTCAAAAAAAAAAGTGAAGCTAAATTGCACGTTCCAAAGCGTAGAGAAGAACGTGCAAGAAACTCCATAGACACTCTTTTTAAATTATATTCTGAGTTACATTAATCTTGGTTATATATTTCTTGTTGCTACTATTATGTGAGCACAATGTAGAGAAGTAATGAATAAAAATAATCAAAAATAAAAATTGAATTAAGCCATTGGCAGCTAAGAGCTGACCAGTCTCAACTGGTCAACAATAACATTCTCAGCTGAGAATGTTATTGTTGACCAGTTTAAATAGAGCTCTATTTTACCAAAACCATACATGTTTCAATGATTCTACATACCAGCCTATTATCCCGCTATATAGACACTACCAAACTACATCACAATACTTTTTAACCGACTTCGAAAAGGAGGAGTTGTTTACCGATATCTCGGTCAATTGTGGACCGATTCCGAAAATTTTTGTTTCGTTTGAGAGATTGCACTCCCAAGTTGGTCCCATAGAAATATTGTTTTGATCTGATTATGAACTATGAAGATATAGAACGGAAAAAAACATAGCAGAACTGTCGTAACAAGTAAAATTGCTTTGTTTATACATGTAGTCGGTGGCTGACTAAAGGACGAAGGGGAGGAGACATATAGAACTGATCTGATGATGAAGACGGAAGGTAGGTAAGAGCCGGAACTTTGTAATAAATCAGTGTATCCTAGCCGTGTTTGGTATTATTAGAATTGTCATGATGATTTGATGATGGAACCGAATGGCAGAAAGTACCTGTCTATTTAAGTTTCGCTAAGGGGTACTACAACTAAAAAGTGTGAAATAAAACAACTTTTTACAAAAAAAATACAACCGACTTCAAAAAAACACCAAAAAGTGCAAACTAACTTTAATTTCGGAAGTCGGTGTTAAATAACAAAGAGACCAAACTATTATAGAAACACCGACTTCCGAAATTAAAGTTATTTCGCACTTTTTGGTGTTTTTTTGAAGTCGGTTGTATTTGTTTTTGTAAAAAGTTTTTAGAAATCGAATTGCAAATAATATTGTAATAGCCACTTTAAGAAATAATAAAAAAAAAACACCCTTACTGAGTTGTTTTCTGGACACATAAAAAAAAAAACGGGCAAGTGCGAGTGGGGCTCGCCCACTGAGTGTTCCGTACAAACTTACTTAGGAAAACTTAACTCCATTTCCGAATTGAGTTAAGTACGAAGATTTTTCCGAATCGCATTTTTTTTGTGACGTAACTACAGATTTACTATCTTCAGAATTTTTCATATGCTTGTGCTATAAGACCTTGCTTCATAGCAAATTTCAAGATTCTAGGTCAACGGGAAGTACTCTATAAATTTTGATTCCCATGAGACTGTCGAAATATACGTTTTTTGCGATATAAACGGCTGTATCTTTTTTTTTTCGTTAATTTACAATTTTCAATTTTTTTTGTAGCTTATAAGGACTGCAAGATTCGAGTATTGATTTTAATTTCAACACGATACCTCCACGCACTCTCGAGATAAATGGTCTTGACAGACAGATATACTCGTACAATAAAGTGATCCTATAAGGTATCCGTTTTTTCTTTTTGGGGTACGGAACCCTAATGCAAAAACCGCTGTTGCGGTTTCACAAACTCCTACTTATGGCAGCAAACTCCATGACATTGTAAAAGCAAAGTAAAGTATTCTACTTTAATCCCTAAAGATTTAGATCCCACGCTGCTCATAAGTTAAAACGTAAAGTTTTTTAGGGACCTTGAAAAGTTTATTTGTTTCTAGTTACCTTTTGCAAGCTTTTTTATTCGTCTGTCGCTGCCAGTATATGAAGGCGCGGAGCATTGCACGTCGCGTGCAGCGTGGCGTCTCACGGCGCGTACAGCGTGGTGACTCGCGGCACGTGCAGTATTGCGTCTCGCGGCACATTGGGCGTTTTTACTGTTTAAAGAGAAGCGGTGCTTGCAGCAGATTTCCTTCACATATTTTTCTTGGCGCGTGCAACGCCGTGGGCCCTGTTGCGGGTGTCACTGCGTATTATGATGAACGAAAATTGCAGGAATAGCTCGCCAAAACGCTGCGTGCAACGCTGCGTGCATCGCTACGTCAGACGACGCGTAAGATGCGGTGTTGCCATCTGCGGTCACCGCCTGCATTTCAAGTAAAGACGTGTAAAATCGCTTTACCGTAAAAGCTCCCATAAAACGCTATATGTTTGAATTTAGTGCGGGCTCTAACGCTACACGCAACGCCCCGCTTTTCCGTAAACGAGGCTTAAGGGCATTTGATGACGTTAGTAATTGTAAATTCAATGTTGTGGTCTATTCCAAGAATTTTTACTAACGCGGTGTAGTACCTATAGGCAGTTATAGGCAGGTGATTTAGTGCAAAGGCGAAAACAAAGCGATGTATATAAACAATTGAGACTCTATTACGGTGGTATACGTGATCAATTGCACGTGGGTGCGATGTAAAGCGGACTCATACAATTGGTATGATATTTTCGCGCTTATTGCATCAAACATTTAAATGTTTCGGTACTTCTTTATTTTTATTACATAACGTCGTCTAGTCCCGAGCTAAGCAGAGCTTGTGTTATGAGTACTAGACACCTGATAAACATACTTATATATTTCTAAATATATACATATTATACATAAATTACACCCAGACACAGAAAAAATGTTTGTGTTCATCACACAAACATTTGCATTTGTGTTTCTATGCCCAATAAAATATTTTTCTTTCTTTCTTTCTATTTGTCCTGGGTGGGAATAGAACCCACGACCTCTGGCATAGCAGTGTAAACACACACACAATCGATGATAATGTAATATCAGCTGGCTAACCAACTTGTTATCCAGAAAATAGCAACAAAAAAATGAACAGTTGTACGTTCAAATAAAACTATCGGAACTGGGTCAACTGTAGTAGGTTTTGGTATCCGAATTAATTGGTTTCCGGGCGTTCGGGCACCGGTATCTCCCTGTAAAGGTAGAAACCCAACCACATCTCGTTAAATTGCTAACATATTTCGGTAAATAGTACGAGAAACGATCGGTTACCATGGCTACGGTGATAGCAGGTTAAAGATCTTCAAGGTATGATTGAGTAAGTTGACTCTAAGAGTTTAACTTGTTTGATTGTAATAATAATAATAATGCCGCTAACTCTCTTTCACTCTACCTTAAATATTTACCATCTTTAAAAGTCGCAACTCTTATTTGCGGCCATATTTAATTAGGCACCTGTATTTTTATTTTATTTTATTTCGGGACAAAGAACAGGAATAATTAAATATTATAAATATTATCTTATTAGTATTTTGTTTAGTTAAACAAAATACTCATTATACTACTAGCAATATTATCCACTCATTACTATTTTCCTGATATTGAGACAATAAAAAAAAATTGTAAGCAAAATAATATGAAAGTGAAGGGTAATGTATGATGGATGGAATTAAGATGCTATTTAGCTAGTTGATGGCAACGACCATCAATATATTTGAAGTCTCCTTCAAAAAATTGGCGCCCAACAGAGTTTAGTAATTTTTGTAAGACCATCTTGTGTTGAAAAATAATTTTCTGGTGATAAAAATCTCAGTTGATAAATGATAATTATTTTTCTTTTGATTGAATTATATTATATACATCACACAAAAATATTAATATATACACTAAAGGCTACTCCTAACTAAAATATGGCGTCAAAAAACTCCTCCGCATCGCTGTCGACATTACTAAAAATACTTTTACACGTTTATTGTTTTTTGACAATTTTAATTAGACGTGTTGCTTTGTAACTTCAGGATTCTGGATCCACGAGAAGTACCCTATGAATTTTGATTCCTTGAAAGTATGGAAAACGTATTTATTAGCGACATAAACGGGCGTATCTTTTTTCCGGTAACTTAAGTTCGATAAGTTTGATTTTTCACAGCTTCTAGGGACCGTTGACTGATATAATTATGATATATGGTTTAAATTTCAACTCGATACCTCTACGCGTTCCCGAGCTAAAGGGCTTGAAAGACAGACGGACAACAAAGTGATCCTATAAGGGTTCCATTTGCTGGCCTGTTGGTCTAGTGGTTAGTGGCCCTGACTGCTATGCCGGAGGTCGTGGGTTCGATTCCCACCCAGGAAAAATGTTTGTGTGATGAGCACGATCATTTGTTCTGTATCTGGGTGTTATTTATCTATTATATATATGTATTTAGAAATATATAAGTGTGTTTATCAGCTATCTGGTACCCATAACACAAGCTCTGCTTAGCTTGGGACTAGACGGTGCTGTGTGATAGTTGTGGAGTATATAGTATATTTTTTTCCTTTTGAGGTACGGGACCCTGAAAAGTATTAGGGTTCCACGCAAAAAAAAAACTTTAAATGATGATGACAGTTATTATAATATTATAATGACTGGAGTACAGTAAAAATATGGCAAATATACTATACACCCCTATTTTTTAAATAGGGCAAAAAAAATGTGGCTCAGTCAGTACCCGTTACTGATCATATTTGTGTAATCAAAAGTAAAAACTAAATCCCAAAATTTTCCACGAAAATTTGTCATTTGGTAAATTCATAATTTCATCTATCATTCATAATCAACTACTACTAGAAAATACTAAGCGCAGTCTTTTCCCATTTTTATTGACATTCTTTCCATAAATTGAGTGAGATTTTGTGATATAAACAAACGCTTATAACTTTGCTGTTTATGAATATTATTCATTGAGACTTTACTTAAATAATAACAAGACCTTTTCTAATAATCCCTTTAAGTATTTGCACTAATTAAAAAATAGTGGTGTATATAGTCCGTCCATTAATAAATGGAAGGGTTAAAACAGAAAATCGGGTAGGTCAGGAAAGGTGAACCTTTGAAAATAATATGCATACATTTAATAACGCTATAACGTACCGTCAAAAATATTAGCTCGGTGATTTAATTTCAGAATAATAAAAGTTGATGCTATTATCTCAGCCCTTTGTGTCCCAAAATTCGGTTCTTTTTTTGACTTACGTTTATATGCAGACACAGTGACCAAATTGACACATTTTTATTCTAATATTTTTCACTGATGATTCGGACACACACTGTTCAGTACAGGCAGATAAAACAGTTTTAAAATAAGATATAAAACCGTTACCAAAACGTGCAAGCGTTTATTCATTTACCGTGTATTTTTTTTTACGGTATTGAGTTTTATTCTCTCTGTATTACGTGTATTTTGTGTTTTGATGCCCAATAAGTTTTTTTTCTACCTGTTTGTACATATTATTATTATTTCCTTTATTCATTATATAAACTTATTAATTACATTTTTAAATATTTTTTAAAAAACTTACAAAAAATAAAAATAAAACATTTAAAAATATAAAAAATAGTGTCCCACCGGTATCGGGAACAGAGTCCAAGCTACCGGCGGTCAGGGCTCCAGAGAAAGGAACCTCCTAACAATACGAGCCGTGTCCAGGAGTACCGCTTTCTGAATCAAGCCCTTGATCCAGCCGCCTAACGAGAGCCTCCTAAGGTGTTGGTCGAGGCTCTTGGCTATTAAGCCATTACCCGACACGACTATCGGTACAATGATCGCCGAATCCACTTCCCACATGTCGACAATTATTATTATTATTTTTAAGTTGTATATATACCTATTAAGTTTTGATTATTACAGTTAAATAAGTTTATAGCACGATTTCAAGTTTATGGAATATTATATTAGGTACGTAAACCATTTTGCTTACCAACGAAACCGTTTGATCTCGAAGAGCAAATTACAGAAACGCGGTCGCCTTTTGTTTTTAGTTATTTACTTTAAACAGAATTTATTTTACAGTCAACTCAATATTTTTTTTTCTCTGAATTTTCTCTGAATGAAATATTATTCGGTTTAAAAATTATATTTTTGGTCATATATAAAATGGAAATTGTAAAGTTGGCTTGTTACGGTAAGGATGGCAAAATCTGTCCAGATCCTTTTTAATTATTCATATTTATACTTAAAAAAAAACTCTTTGTTAACGAGGGAAGCGAAAAAAACAAAACGCTTACACCATTTTTGGAATCCTAACAAAAAATAACACGGTCCAGGTATTAAAATATTTAGTAGGTATCTTAATGAAAATTTAACATCGTTATGGTTACCAGCGTTTAGCAAGCAAATCCTAAAATCCTTTTACAAATACAAAGGCCTTACCTGCAAAATCCACAATAGCCAGAATCACATATTCCACATTTTACAACGAAAAAAAGACTAATCAACTTCAACACACGAAAGTTTCACGAAAAATTCAATACGCCCGACATCGCGCGCGAAACTTTTTAAAATCCGAACTTTATTTCGCGGCGACCGCAAAAAACGACACACGTTTGAACACCGCAGCGTCCACAATGGTACTGAAGCGAAACATCCCTGTCAAGTTAGCCCAGGGTAACATTTACCGCTGGCCAACACAAATTTGATTTGATTGCGTTCTTATTCCAAAGGAATAAGGCCTGTTTCAGAATGTGAGGTAATTTTTTCAGCTGTTTTGGCAATTGGGAATGAATTTTGGCGGTATAACGATATCTTTATTATGGACATACAGTAATTTGTGTACGAATGGTAGTCTGTAAGAAAACGCATGGAATTTTAATGTTGGCAGCATTGTGTTGTACGCGTTAAATTTACTGAAGTTTGTTCAAAACATTCTGTGGACGATTGCGATAATGTCAGAGAGATTTGAACGTTGCCAAAGAGTTTGTACTTTTGAAAGAACATTACATCTGGTTTCACAGAATATGTGTAGGTACTTTATAAAGAACAAAAATCTCCTTCCATTGAAATTTCGTCCATGAAGTTTTTAAAGTTGGTAACAAAAATATATGTAAATTCCCGGAATGTAATGCATTTTATGTGCATTTTAACGACTTTCAGCATTTGCCGATGTGACCTGATTTTTTGAACATCAAAAGATCTTTGGGTCACGTGGCCATAGTTTGCATTCTCTGCATATACTTTCCATATTTTTGTATTAGAGGTCCTTTTTTTAACAAATAGGATATTATGATCACTTGTTACCGAAATACTAGATTTGGATACCTTTTGGCTACGTAGTTATTAATAAAGAGAAGATGAAATCAAGAAACGTAATAAATCTGCCTTCTTGGTCTATGAGCTATTTCAGGATATGATCTACTCTTGTTACAAGTATCACTATAAACCATTCAGCTGTTTCTACGTGAAGGAGTAGCAAACACACCATTAAAAAAACTGGGCAAGTTCGAATCGGACTCGCGCAGTGGGAGTTCAGTACAAAATAACTTATGTATGTAGTTTAATTCTCAAATCGAATCTCTAAAATTTTTCTGAATAGAAAAAGTATTTTTTGTTGTGACGTAAAAACAAATTTTCAGTTTTCTGTTTTTCCCTATATTTGTGCTACAAGACCTTGCCTCATGCCTTTCAAGATTCTAGGTCAACGAGAAGTAGGTACCCCCCTATGAATTTTCGCGGGCTCACAGACGGCGGGCAATGGGTAGCTTGCTATCCGTCCGTCCAGTAACAGACCGGTCTGAGCTCAAGTCGTTTACGGCGCGCACTGTTCCCGTGCGCCTCAAGGAGTTGTCAGCAAACTGTAGGGGCCCAGCAGGGCCGAAGCCTACTGGGGCCAAAAGTTATGTGAAAATGAAACATGGGGCCCTGGGACGAAGGCAATGAAAGGAGCAAGGTAGGTTTTTAGTCAGTAAGAGTCTGACATTATCTCCCGCCCCACCCAAGGGCGAGATTTGTCATTTGATGATTTTCCTACCATAAAAAAAACCCTATGAATTTTGATTCTAAAAATTTCAACTCGATACATACACGCGTTCTCTAGATAAAGCGTCTCGACAGACAGACAGACGGGACAACAAAGTGATCCTGTAAAGGGTTTTTCCTTTTGAGGTACGGAACCATAACAAAAGATTATCCACTTATATTCCAAACCTTGACAGAATCGGAACGTAATTAGTAATAACAATTCTACACCATTTATATTTCCATATTTCCCAAATATAACTGTCAGGCTTATTATTGACACTTTCACGATTCAAAAGGCTTATTTTAAAAGTTTATTCTCATAAAAGTTTTCTCTTTGTCCCAGCGGTATAACGCGCCGAAAGTGGGCCAGCATTGCGCGGGTGAATGCTTGGAATATTTCAGTGAAATAAATGGATCGGATTGATATATTTTGAAACCAGTTTCCCAGCTTAGAACGAGCAGAGTTTCAGGTGTGTTTGGTTAGCTTTTGTTTCTTAGAATACAATGTAGGTATTTTTTTTTGTTAGGTGGGAAAATCATCCAATGACATCTTCAGGGCGGGGCGGGAGATAGTCTCTGCTGGGTCTCTACGGTTTGCTGTTTGCGGTCTGGTCGGTTACCAGACGGTCGGACGGCTACCCATCGCTTGTTGCCTGCAACTCCGCGCCTACGGTGTCCGGAAATCTGGATCGGGATCCCGGCGGCTGCTGAAGCGTGAGGGCCGTTGCCTAACGCGTGCGGCCTCCTTCTTTGCTAGCATTACTGCTTTGCATAAGGAAGCGACCACCTGCCACTCCTCCTCGCTTCGGACCATGGCCAAGACCCAGCGTGAGAGAACGCTGCCGCCGATCGCCCCCCACACAATTTTACCGTGTGCTCCACCGTGTTTCAGATACGGGTGTGGAAAAATACGCGGTTGTTCGAAAGATTTACTGTGACCTTGGAACACAAGAGGCAATTTAAGCAAGACTGGTCGGTTTTAGAAAGAAAGAAAGAAAAACAGTTTATTCGCGTGAAATGACGCCAAACTTAAAACTACTTGACAAACACAAATACTATATATAAGGAAGATATGCGTCACATTCACGCAAAACGGCCGAACGCTCAGCATAAAGCTGTGGCCTCATGCTTAGAGCGATGAGCTCACAGCGCTGATTTTCAGCGAAGGCCGGTGGCGGTGTCGACATAAAGACGCCGAACGGTGCAGAATGTAAAAAGATTTGAATAAAATAAATAAATACAAAAGGAAATAAAAAGTACGAATAAGTTTTAAATAAGATAATAACAAAAAATAAATAAAAAAATAAGTTTGTTTAACTGTTGATAGGTTCTCGCTGGATCACCATCTCACCTGATAGTAAGCAACGATCTGGTCAACGATAGAGACCGCTAACCTAGAAGTACCCTTCACTTATAGATCTCCATATCAGGAACTACTACGTAGTGGCCTGGCATTATGTTGAACTGGACCTATTTGGCGCAGCCGTCATACATACGATGATGTATTTAAGTTTTAAGCAGTTAAGTTCGTATATTGTAATTTCATTGTGTTTACTTTTTGTGCCAAATAAATGTGTTTTCTTTCTTTTTCTTCTTTCTTTTCTAGGAACCACAAGCATCCAGTGATGACATGCAATGTATTTTGCATTGTAAATAAAGAAGTATAGTACGCGGCAAGTAAGTTGAATCCTTTGGCGCGGTTACTCGCGGCTCCTCACTTCTCCCAAAAACCCATTCCTCCTCACAAAAATCGGTTATCATCTTCGTCACACAAGTTGAACCATCATGATAATCGACCTTGGTTGCGCAATAATCGATTTTCGGATCTTAATTGAAGTGGATGCCTGCTTGTAACTGTAGCAAATGGTTCAACTTATTTGCCACGTACTATTAATAGTAATGAGATGGTCGAGTTTGAGGAACGTTTTTTTGTTGCTACTGAGATTTAAACCATTATCACTATCACGCATTTAGTGTACATATTTTACATATAGTTTTTTAATCCCTTTATATTTTTAGTAACATCAGAATATATTTACAACAATACTCGTCGGCAGTGACAGTTGAATCTTTAGGGCCGTGGATACGAGTATTCATACGCAATATCTAGGCCAATTAGCACTTATAGATCAATTACACCCATAGACAGAACAAATGATCGTGCTCATCACACAAACATTTGTCCTGGAATGAATAAGGCTGATAATGAATATGGAATCGTTACAGTGCAAAGGAGGAAGCGTTGAACGCAAGCCAACCGAAATCTCTGCGGCAATGGACCAGAAACACGATGCTAGTGTGCGTGCCGCTCAGCCGAATACACCGGTGTACACCTCCCGCCTGCGTTACACCACAATGGGGACATCGGCGAATATGTGAGCCAAAAGCTGAAGTACACACTGAGGCTGCAGTTGCTGGAGTCGCGCTGGAATGTCAATTTTAAGGCGTTTGTGGTGCGTTTGCCGAACTGTTTTCTATATCTTGCTATGGATGAAGATTTTTGGCCACAGAGTGTGATGTTCCGTCGCTTCCATGGACAAGTACCACAGGACAGCAGCAAGAAAATATAGTGCGAAGTGAAGTGTTACTAACATAGTTTTAACACGTTCAGACCGGTACCTCAGGAGTAGGTACTTGGTATCCAACGGCGCAAATCTTCATATGGCCACCGGTGGTACATCACCGCCCCATGAACCAAAAGTCTTGCCGGACGGGGTGCGCCACCAGTGGGCACGGACAGGATTAGACAGGAATTATGTTTTCTCTCTCTTTCTAATAAGCAAGTAATCGTAATATAAGGTATTTGAAATTGAAAGTATAGTGTGATGTGGCCACCGGTGGTACACCCCACCGTATCAGCAAATACTCCGTGCTCCACCGGTGGTACACGCCGATCTAAACGTGTTACATCATATTTACTATCAAAATAATGTAACAATTTAATATAGTTATACAGTTTGTTTATAAGTTATTTGTGATATAGGTACTAGTTAAAAATATGATTATGCATAAGTATATCTCAGAACACTTAGTTTTTGGACCTTTGGAAGGCGTACGAGGAGCCAAAACCAATTCGCAGAGGCCCTTTAGACACTTTTAATTGAACGTGGTATCAACCGACGATTATCTCTTATATGTGCTATGCTAGTGCACCCAAGGACAACCTCCGGTTGGTAAAAATCTATTGCGACATAATGGAAAACAAAGATATGGGCTATGGTTTTTGGAGTCTTAAGTGGACTGGTTACCAGGAATTATGTCTAACTATGGTCCCTGTCTGAACAATGTTATTAATATTCATCTATAAAAAGGCAGGGAATGACTCGCACACTCAACAAATGGACCACCGAAAACGGTCGCATGAAGTGACATAGCAACAAGAGGGCTATATATCCTGAGGTGTTTGAGGAGTGGAATGGTTTACTAGGCTTTCAAGACTTCTGGATCTTACCGGATTATTATGACATCCTTCATCCGAGCACGTTTGCAGAAAATATTATTATTTATCCAAACGTCTAGTTGATTTTTCGGCACTAGTGCGAAAACCGTAAATTGCGTGCCTAAAAGTGGTAGGGGTAAAAGCATTTCGTTTTAAGTTTCGAATAAAATGTGTTGTAAATATTTTTCTCATGCATATTCCCTATTGCGAGCATAATAAAGAATTGTCTATCTTCATTATATTGGCTTAAAAGTTTAGCTTTATTGCATTGCAGCTTAAAAGTCTCATCGAAAAGAGCGGAGGAACGAGTAGTAATTACTAGGGTTGTTTACATCGTGTTGGTAATTTAGATCATTAAGGGTTAAGGATTTCCTTGTGCCCTTTTTCCTATCTTATTTTTTCTCTGAAATAGGGAAATTGAACTAAAAAAAATTTGTTTTTACGGGTGCAATGTGATTTTTTTTTAACTTGCAATTTAGTGATAATGGCAATAACTTATTTATAGAAAATATCATAATTTACACAAAATGATAAGTCTATTTTTCACAAGGCGATATCTGTTTTGTAGAATATGATATTATTAGTTGGCATGACATGTGAGTTAAGTATATTCTACTTTTTACTCTCCTTAACTCTTTGCTACTCTTCTACACTTTCCTCTATTCTCCTCTATTCTATTCTAAAATGGTCTCATCTACTGACAGACCTCAAGCATTGCATAACTTTGCAAATCGCTCCGTTCAGCTGTTATTACCTAACCACGAAATTTTCAATTCCTGTTTCTTATTATGTGGTATTAATCAAAGTTGTCATGGCATTTTTTTATATCTTTATATTCACACAACGCCATCTAGTCCCAAACTAAACAGAGTGTGTGCTAGAGTACGTAACACACTTATATACACACACTTATATATTTCAAAATACATTGTACATATTATAGATAAATTACACCCTGATACAGAACAAATGATCGTCCTCAGTTGCTCATCACACAAACATTTGTTTGGGTAGGTATCAAACTCACGATCGCTGGCATAACAGCCAGGGTCATGAACCACAAGAGACAGATAATATTATCGTGAAAAGACCAACAAGCCAGTCAACTGAGGCTATTAGAGTGTAATATCCTAGCTTGAGGCACAAACTATTCTAGAAGCAACTCAAAACTAGTTATTACTAGATTTATTACACAGAGTAACTCGGTTTCCGATCATCCTCCAAACCAGTGATTTCACGACGATTGCCGCTTGACCTCTGAGGTCCGGAGGGACAAAGTTCGTCTTTAGGGCATAACTTGCTGGAAGTAGAGCGGTATACTAAAGGAATATTTGAAATATTTCAGGGTAGAAATGGATTGAACTGATTTAGTGGAATTTAGGTGTTGTTTTTGTAATGTAATTCTCGAGTATAGCTGAAAAGTGTTCTATTCTATTCAAATTTGGTTTCCGTTCTTTCTATTATGAACCATTTTTCTTTTGTTTTGACAGTGATATCGGACACGGTGAGGCGTACTAGCTTAAGATACCTAAAATATAGTTGTTCGAGAAGACCGCAGTAGCCAAATTGTTCTAGTCTTTCGATGTAACCGGTATAAACGGCGAGGCGAAACGCTTAGTCCGGACTCTAGAGGTTTAAACAACGTAAGGGTTTTTTTTTTGGTAGGTTAAATCATCCAATGACAAATCCCGCCCTTGGGTGGAGCGGGAAGTAGTGTCAGACTCTTACTGACTAAAAACCTACCCCATTCCATTCTTTACCTTGGTCCCAGGGCCCTGGGTGCCATTTTCACATACCCTTTGACCCCAGTAGGCTTCGGCCCTATTGGGCCCCTACAGTTAAACAACATAAAGGTGGATACTCGCCGTAATTCGGGTTGTCCGATGGTAATAAGTTATGTGTGCCATGGCCGGTCATTATTTTAAGAGTTTTTTTCTATTTTTCTAGTGCTTGACTGCGATCCAACTTGATGGTAAGCAGTGATACAATCGTTGATAGTGAGGCGCACTAGTTTATTACGATACGTCCACGTACCAGAACACGTAGTTTTGGAAGGCCTCCCACAAGATAGATCAATAACCTGATAAGGGCCGCGGGAATGCGATGGATGCGAGACTCATAAGACCGGTAGTTGTGGCGACGCTTGGGGGAGGCACCACCTTCACCTTTCACGAGGCTATAATTATAGCAGTAAGTTCCCACTTACCGCCATAATTAAGGCGTGCCCAGCACTTGGTTGCGACAGTCGCTGTCACCATTTCACCATGAGATTCCGCAGAAAATCCTGCTATGCTAGAAAACTAATAAATAGCTCCAGGCTATATAGCTCGCAGTCCACTGTTCCACTAACTTATTTGCGTATATTGCGCTGCATGTAGGTCGTGTAAACAGACTAGGTTTGTATTTCTTTTTAGCTAACAATTGCAAGCGTATGGAGTGAATTGGATTTGTTTGCAGTGTTGTGGACAAATATAAGGGCGCCTTCAAATTAGCCGCATAATTCCGCGCGATGGCAGCACGACTGCAGCGATGCTGCCGCGCTGCATTTTGCGGCTGATTTGAAGGCGTCCTAAGAGGTCGGAAACCATCTTTTAATTTTTTCTACTTTTAGTGGTGCGAGAGATACGAGTAATCCCGGTTTACAGTTTAAAACCTAAACGTGTTTCTGTGCGCGGGCTTGCGGACGGCGTGCAATAGGTAGCATGCTGTCCGATCGTCCGGTAACCAACCAGACCGAGCCCAAGTCGTCGACGGTGTGTACTGTTCCCGCGCGCCTCAAGAAGCTGTCAGTAAACCGTGGAGGCCCAGCCTGCTAGCTGCAGTCAGGCAGGGTCAAAGCCTGCTGTGGTCATGGGTCAGCTTCCGAAAGGAATACCCGGTCCCGGTACGATAGGCAACGAAGGAACGGGGTAGGTTTTTAGTCAGTAAGAGTCTGACACTACTTCCCGCTCCGCCCAAGGGTGGGATTTGCCATCGGATGATTTTACCTACCATAAAAAAACCGTGTTTCTGTATTTCTTCAGTTGGCTATTATATTCCAAGGCCGCTGCGACTCTTTCAAACATTATTCAAAAGACAATGACCAAAACATTCTTTACACATAACTAGATAGGTGCGATAACCACAGAAATGAAGATCTACTTGTGGAATATTAGGTCTACTAGTGGTTAGTAGCCTTGACTGCTATGCCGGAGGTCGTGGGTTCGATTCCCACCCAGGACAAATGTTTGTGTAATGAACACGATCATTTGTTCTGTGTCTGGGTGTTATTTATCTATAATATGTATGTATTTAGAAATATATAAGTATGTTTATCAGCTGTCTGGTACCCATAACACAAGCTCTGCTTAGCTTGGGGCTAGACGGTGTTGTGTGATATTTGTGGAATATATTATATTATATTATATTATATTTATACTAGCAGACACGATGAAGTTCGTACGGCCTAATAGTCTTCGAATATTGTGATAACTTGGTTTTTTTTTCGTGAATGTTTCCATATTTTCTCATCGTTTAGACCTTTCCTGGAGTATTGTTTTTGGTATTGTTCTTCAAGTTATTGAGCTTCTTAGTAGTCCCGAGTTGAGTTACAGTAACACGAATACTGACAAATGCTTGCACTGACTGGACAGGTGCACTCAAATCTGTATAGTTCTTTCTTCAAAAGACCATCTCAAACAAATCTGAATAGTTCTCATGTGATTTGACCATTACAAATTTACTGTATGGACTTTAAAAGAGACTGTGACCCCTGAGTTTGTTACGGTGTTTCTTCTCAGGGTAGTCAGCTAGGAAAAACCGGCCTCATCTAGTTTAAACTGACGAAAAAAAAAATATATTGATGTGTAAAAGTATTTTTTTAAACCACGAATATTTCAAGGTCAAAATTGGCCAAAACTGTCTAGCCGTTCTTGAGTTTTAGCGAGACTAACGGACAGCTATTCATTTTTGTATATAAGAGGATTATGTAGTAAGGACCGACTCTTAGAGGAGCTGAGCACAAGTGACGCTAAACGAATTTTAGCTTGGCTTGTGCTCTATCACACAACGCCGTCTAGTCCCAAGATAAGCAGATCTTGTGTTATGGGTACTAGACAACTGATAAACATATTTATATATTTCTTAATACATACATATTACAGAACATCCATACTAGGTTGTCTGGAAGAAATCGAACTCACGACCTCCGGCTGAGTAGCTAGCGCTACTAACCACACACATCAACAGGCCGGCCCAAACCCACCTTAAAACACAAGCAAAACGTCCAAGAAACCTACAAAAATGCACCATACATAGACCAAATTGATTCAAACAATCCTAAGGGGCCTTATGCTACCCACAAACACTATTTAATTACTTCAAGGACCCCTTGACACAACTCGGACCACTATCCCCCCCTTAAATTAGGGGGTGAGGCGATACATTTACCGACGGACCCCCATCCTTAACAAATAAATGTTCTTGAGCTCGGAATGCATACACGAAAATTGCGCAGGGTCTGTTTACTTGGCAAAATGAGTTTCGTACTTAGAGTATGGATAGGACCAGCTGTGGTTTTGTTGTTTGGCTATGGAAGGATTTTGGTCTCGGACTAACCACAACATAATACACAGACAGAACAATGTCCTTTCATTTTGTTGTAAGGAGGTATACATGGTTAAATTTTGATCGTTGTAATCCCGTGGATGGTCGATTGGGGACATGAAACACTATTGATTTGTAAAGGTAAAATTTTAAAATACTTACGTACTTTTTTTAAACTCGAATTAAATTACGCATGTACAACATTAATTTATTTAAGTAGACTTCTTCTTATGGTTACCATGTACATGTCTTATCGCTAAAGGCAATTTTTTACAAAAAAACCTTTAGATATATTGAACCTTTAAAATTTTGATAATCCACCACGCAGGCCCAGAACGGATTAGTGGATGTCACATTCTTTGGATTTTCGGTTTTAAGACATGCCGATCTCCTCACGATGGTTTTTGAATAAAAACAGTTTATGAATCAAAAGTACTTACTTAATTTTTTTTTACTACATTTCAACTTCATCACCAAACATTTTGTAAGCGCTCTATATCTCATCGATACTGTATTGTCCCGGAACATTAAGTCGTAGCTGTAATTCAGCGAAGATGGCTAATTTTCACATACTAACTGACGCAGTAAGTGTTCCAGATAGAATTTAGAATGCCAACGTTTGCAACGTGGAATTCTTAAATGTTTTCTTTAATCTTGCTTAGATTTGAAAGTAGTGCCATATTATTATTATTTTTGCTGAGGCGCGGGTTGATGGCTTTGCCGCCAGAATCAGGAAGAGAAGCGCCACCCTACTCACTCGCGTTCGTGGCAGCACCAGCACTATATTTATTGTTTTTGCAGATAGGTGGGAGTCCCCCATGTTGCAAAGATGGGTGCGACTTCATATCAAAGTGTAGTTGTGTATTGTGTTGTTATTTCCGACTAACATTAGTTTTTAGATATTGTTACTAACAGAATATGGACTTCGTCCGAAACAAATGTTTTATTATTATTATATTATTATGATTTTTTTTTGTTTCTGTTATGAAACGCATGCAAATGGTTAGCTTGCCGTCCGCCCGAATCGTCGACGGCGCATAGCCTCCACGCGCGCCATATAGAAATGTCAGCAATACCGTCGGGGTCCAGCAGGGCCGAAGCCTACCGAGGCCATGTTGTCAGGAAGGTATCCGCGGGGTTTTGTGACGCAAGGCAGAAAATGAACATGGGAGCGGGTTTTAGTCAGTAAAAATCTGACAAGCCATCCCGCTCCGCCCTAGAGCGAGAAAAGTCATTGGATGATTTCCCACCTAAAAAAGGCCTTTTCGTCACTAAACCTTTTATTTCTACGATAATGTCTAGCGATTTCCTCATCGGAAATCTTACAACATGGATCTTAAAGCTTAGATAGCGAAAGTAAATGAACTGTACAGCAGAATCTAAACGATTTTGTTTAGAGGGTGTTTTTTTTTTTTTTTTTTTTTATGGTAGGTAAAATCATCCAATGACAAATCCCGCCCTTGGGCGGAGCGGGAAGTAGTGTCAGACTCTTACTGACTAAAAACCTACCCCGTTCCTACGTAGCCTATCGTGCCGGGGTCCAGCATTCCTTTCGGAACTAACCCATGACCCCAGTAGGCTTCGACCCTGCCTGCCTGCAGTTAGCAGGCTGGGCCTCTTCGGTGTGCTGACAGCTCCTTGAGGCGCGCGGGAACAGAACGCGCCGTCGACGACTTGGGCTCGGTCCGGTCGGTTACCGGACGATCGGACAGCGTGCTACCCATTGCACGCCGTCCGCAAGCCCGCGCCTACGGTGGCCGGAAATCGGGATCGGAATCCCGGCGGCGGCTGGGGCGAGCGCCCCGTTGCCTCTGCCTGATGCGGTCGGCCTCCTCCTTTGCTAGCATTACTGCTTCGCAGAAGGAGGCGACCGCCTGCCATCCCTCCTCACTACGGACCATGGCCTGAACCAAGGCCCGGCGAGAGAGATCGCTGCCGCCGATCGCCCCCACGAGGACACGGCGATGCTCCGCCCAGGCGGGGCACACCTCTACAGTGTGCTCCACCGTGTCCTCCGGATGTTCCGCACAGTGGCGACACCCGGGCGAATCCTCCGCACGAATCCGGAACAGGTACTTAGCGAACTTTCCGTGTTCGGTAAGCACCTGCGTCGTGCGGAAGTTGAGAACGCCGTGAGGTCTTTCCAGCCACGCCTCAAGGATGGGCCTTATCGCCCCAATTGTGGCGCGCCCCGAACGAGGTTGCGATAGTCGTTGGCGCCATTTCGCCATGAGATCCCGCCGGAGCTCTGTCCGCCATGCCTCGACTTGTCGTGGCAGCGGAATTTCGCCCCGGCGTTGCATCTCCATGCGCTTGTCGTGCATGTGTGCAAGGACTGTTGCCTCCAGATCCCACGGCGGTTGGCCAGCAAGGAGGGTCGCCGCCTCGCGGGAGATCGTTCGGTACCCTCGCACCATGCGTATTGCCATGACCCTCTGGCACGCATTCAGCTGGGCCCTCGGTTGCTGTGTCAACGTCGGTGCCCACACCGGAGCCCCGTAGAGAGCCATGGACCGAATGATTCCCGCGTAGAGCTTCCGGCAGGAGGCGTCTGGTCCCCTGAGGTTGGGCAGGAGCCGCCCGAGAGCAGCCCCAGTCCGATTCAGTTTGGGAGCCAGACGTCGGAAGTGCTCCTTGAAGTTCCACCAGCTGTCGAGGAGGTACTTTATCGTCGACCCGACGCTGATGTGAACCCCTCCTACCGTTAGCTGGGAACGCGGTGGTGGCGCACCCCGAGGGCCGTGGAAGCACATGGCCTCGGACTTGTGCAGTGCCACCTCGAGTCCCAACTGCTGGATCCTGTCAACGACCATCGCAACCCCGCGTGTCGCTAATTCGACCGCCGTCCGGTACGACTCTCCCCGCGCTAGGACCAACGTATCGTCCGCGTAGCAGACCACGCTGACCCCGTCGGGGAAGTCGCCGCGCTTGTTTAGAGGGTGTGAAAACATTCAATAATTACTCCCACTCTGGGTTGAGTGTCAGACTTTTAGTGACTATTTATTTATTTATTTATTAAAACTTCATGCAACACAAAGGTACGAAGGCGGATTTCATGCTTTAGGCATTCTCTACCAGTCAACTAAGGGTAGTGAAAAGAAAACATGGCAGGTGCATAAAAAAAAAATTAAAAAAAAAAAAAACAAAAGTTTAAAAAGAAAACAAGGGTACAAATGTATATAAATAAAATAAACATACATGTATAATTCATATAGTACTAGTAGTAGTTGTCCTTTGCGAGGGCCTTACTGAAGATCACTTTGTTAACATTATCGTGACAACATTCCGTCAGCGTACTCAGCCAGTGGCAATGGCAATGGGCTGGGCACATTGCACGCAGAACAGATGGCCGTTGGGGCCGAAAGGTTCTGGAGTGGCGGTCGCGTACCGGAAGACGCAGCGTTAGAAGGCCTCCCACAAGGTGGACCGATGACCTGGTCAGGGTTGCTGGAGTCCGATGGATGCGAGACGCACAGGACCGGCCATTGTGGCGACGCTTGGGGGAGGCCTATGTCCAACAGTGGACGTCTTTTGGCAGAAATGATGATGATGACTCAGCCAATCCCACTGGGCAATGACTGCCACAAATGACGCGATAGATTTATGACAAAGAACCTCATTATTAGCACCCTATACAATGCCCACTGTCTTTTGTACACTCACAATGTCTTTTGAGAATTTGATTTATTAAGTGTATTACAATTTACTAGATTTTTTTTCGCTACTAGAAATATCAATAATGAATTAAGAATTAAGAATCAATGGGTCCTGTGAAGTTCCTTTAAAAAGAAGTTAATAAATACGGAGATTTTCTGAACAAGAACTAATTTGGGTCTAAATTGCAAAAATACCCGGTGATCTCTGCCATTTCTCAGTTCGGCAGACCTGAGTCATAAGGAGTAGAATTCCCTGCCGGAGTCTGTATTTCCTGATAGCTACATCCTAGAGGTCTTTTAGTGAAGAGTGAATAGGTTACTTTTAGGCAAGCTTACTCAATCGTCGGCTGCATCATTGCTTACCATCAGGTGAGATAGTGGTCAAACGAGAGCCTATCAAAAAAAAAAAACTTGTGTAACTTTTTGACAGGACTTCAATTTACACAATTGGCTTTGTGAATAAAGTAGTGGAAAAAGTTGATTGAAAAGTAAATCTAACTTTACGTGTACCAAACTTACAAAAACTGTAATCGTGTATATTATAACCAACATTTCACTTTTGTGCAACTTCCAATAAAGTAAAGAGCTTGGCTCAAACATTTGCCAAACAACCTTCTAAGATTCCAAGAGGAACTATTTGATCAAACATTTGACAAATCCTTCTAAAGGTATTTCTACAATCGAATAGCTATCTAGCTTGGAATTACTTGGTATGTTCCTAGTTCGACCTTTATGGGGCCAACAAACTGTTTGGAATACAGTTTAAATTTTCGCCGCTATCGCTATAACAACAAATACTAGAAAAAAATATTTAAGGGGGCTCCAATACGCGTTTTGGGAACACTTTTATTATGCGTACAGCTAAGGAGTGGAAATCCCTGCCGGAATCTGTGTTTCCTGATGGCTACAACCCGGGAATCTTTAAGTCAAGAGTGAATAGGTTTCTTCTAGGTAAGCGCGATCCATCGTCGACCGTATCGTCGCTTTCCATCAGGTGAGATAGCGGTCAAGCGCGAACCTATCAATAATAAAAAAAAAGTACAAAAAAAAGCAATGCCTATTTTGTTTTTGTTCTGTTGTTTACCAAAGTCAATGGTATGGAACTCTTTGTGCGCTAGTCTACCTTGGCCGGTTTTTTAAATTCACCTTTGCCTCCATTACGCCTTCACTTCAATGGAGGTCGAGCTCTGTACCACTTTCTTCGCTAAAATAGCCCCGTTATTAACTAACCTAGTTATCAATAAACATATTTTCGTTCGAGGTATTTTAGCATGTGTATTTGTGTTATCGTGAACCACGATTCTGTGGATTAGGTACATGGGTAGTATTATATTTTCGTCCGTACACTGACGTATATTAACTTCTGGGACAACTGGTTTGCTTGATGCTAGTAAACATGATTGTGGGTACTGGTTCCGGTAATTCTTACAATCGTAGGTATGATGTATATAGTTAGGTTTATTATAAATAGATTATAGCGTGACATAAACAAGTAACCTAGTTATTTGTCGATAGGTATAAGATTATTTTTAGTAAATGCGAAACCTGAATATTGTTTGTTCAGAATCAGTAACTAAATCGATTCCAATTATTTTTACACCATGTTATATTATATTTTCCCAAAAATATTTTAAAAAGGTCACAAGTTGGCCATCACCGATGTGTGTGGAGTTTCTTGCACATTCTTCTCCATAGAGATCTACGCTTTAGAATGTGCAATTAGCATCATTTTTTCTGACAAACCGACTTCTAGTCCTTTCAAAAGGGCCTGTAAATGGTTTATTTGAAATAAAATGCTTTGAATCTTTAACTTTTTAAGTTTCTCATGTACATGTGATAGTACGAAATCCACTTAATTTTGAATAGATGTGAAAAAAAAATAACTTTTAATGTATCTACTTACTAGAAAACTCGCTCCCTACCAATTTTAGATACGCAATTTATTATTTTTCACACTTTTTTTGAAAAGTAGCCTGCGCGGCGCGACCCCCATGAGTCGCGCGTCAAATCTCGATTATTTATGTCTTCGTAATAGTATTGAAAAACATCGTTTGAACATGTGGTTTATCACTGCAGCCCTCGGCTCCACGACACTCTCACCTACGGCTCGGGCGAATGTCGCCTCGATCGCAATAACAAACTTTGTCGTCTTGTACCAAAATGTACTAATTTTGTTTGTTTTTGATAAAATTACTATTTGATAATAAAATAATACTACTCACAATTTGCGATTTTCTGAATTGTTCGGTATGGTACTTATTGGATGGTGAACTTTCCATTGCTCGCCGCCCGCAAGCCCACGGTTGGGTACGATGGCAAGGAATTGTCCTACAACTCCTGATATCTATGAACACTATGCAATATGCCATGTATACCTCGTATAATTATTATTTATTTAAATCCCATGTTCTACTTAATCGGTGTTTCATTGTATTTATTTACTTCTTTTTGGACCATGATGAAAGAGAGTGGTCTCCATGACACAGGGAATCCTAGTCGCGAGACCAGTGAAGTATTTGATGTATAAGTGTATTTTTCTTGAACAATAAATCATTATTATCTGGATCGTCTCCTGCGACGACTGGGGCGTTAGAATATCATCTCTTTTACGGTTTTTGCTACCTCCTTCACTCACATGGCTGTTTCGCAGAAGAAGTTGACTGCTTTCCATTCCCTTTCACTCCTAACCATAGTCGAACGTGAAAAGTCACCGCTATCGTTCAAAAATCTTCTCAAAATCCGTGACAAACTTCGTGACAGCTGTATTGTGTCGAGTTAGAAGCACACCGGATTCCGACCGCTCCGGCATCGATTGCATTGTTTCACGTCAGCTTAGATTGGGTCACAAATTGCTGTGATCCCGCGTTAACTTTACTGACACCATTTTAGTTATAATTGGTTTACTTATAAAGTCCAGTCTTATGAGTCATGCAAGGCTTAAATTATTGGCTTTTGTTTTTTTTTTTATAATATAATCTAGTACTTGACTGCGATTCCACCTGATGGTAAGTTGTGATGCAATCGTTATGGTGTTGCGTCCTAGTTTATTAAGAGCCTTTTCACTCTAGCCTTGAAGATATTTAAATTATAAGCAGACGGAAAGATCGCAATTATTCCAGTCCTTCGATGTACAGTCAGGGCTCAAAAGTGCAGTTGCACTCTACCGATACTATAGTATGTATTTCTTTGTAAAAGAGGGCCAATAGATCATGACCAATTTAGTTTGTAGCACATAACTGCACTTTTGACCCCTGACTGTAACAACCCTAAAATAAGGTTTAAAATTAAAATAATGTTTTTTTTTATTTGATATAAACTAGGTCTTGACTGTGATCCCAAATGACGGTAAGCAGTTATGCAATCGCACTAGTTTATTAAGAGCCTGCAGAGAGAATGCAGAAATCATTCGTAGTAACAGAACCAGTGTAACATTTTTTACTGTTTTTCTTTTCAGGTATGCGGACCAGGCAATACCGCCATAGAAAAGGGAGGATCCTCGGACCAGACGGGTATTGAGTCTGGTTTGGGTTGACCCGAGAGAGTTGTATATTATGTTGAAAAATCGCGCGGAGAACAATAATTGCGCGATGCACGATTTCGTAGTTTAGTTCATACCTATGTGGTGCCAGAGACGTCGATACATTTTTAATAGTTACAAATATTAAATAACTTCTAGCTACTGCTTATAGCGAGAGAAACTATTTAGAGAAAGAAAGAGTTTCAGACTTTTACTGACTTGAACCTATCTGTGTTTCTTGAATCGCTCTTTGAAAGAAAGAAAGAAATAAATAAAGAAAGAAAAACATTTATTTGCGTTCCCGGGGGCTTAGACAAATGATATTTCTGTTAGCGTTTCCGCCAAACTTTAGTTTTAGTATATGCGAAACCTGAAACACGTGTCTAGTTTTTTCAAGTAAAGAATGTATATACAAGATTTCATAAAATTGTATCATGAAAAATCACAAAGTTATAAGCTTGTTATGTGACTTGGTTGTTCGTACAAATGCATGGTCACCAGGCTTTCCGGGTGACTGAGGGGTTGTTTTGCTCCCGTACTCAGCTGTGTGCTGGCGCCTAATGCCCGCTATAACTTGCTGTGACCTATATTGTACTTAATGTCTATGGTGTCCAACTTGTGACCTTTTCAAAATATAAAAAAATAAAATAATGTATAAAAATTTCAATATTTTTTACACTAAGGTAAAAATATTGGAATCGATTCAGTTACTAATTCTGAACAAACTATAATCAGGTTTCGCATACTATACTAAAAATAATGTTGTGATAATGAGGTTAATATCAATTGAGCTCAGATGGTGACCAGGTGAATAAAGGCCACAAACAAAAAAATAATACTCTTGAGTTCTGACAAAATTAAAAAAAAAATAGTAAGTACTTAACAAAATCAATAGGTGAGACGCACGTGTGTATTACCTATACACAACACAAAGCAAATCAAAGACAATAACAAAATTGAACCAGAACCGCAGAACTTACTAAAACCTCCAGTAACTTACTATATCAACCGAAAGCACGTGCATTGTTCGCCAAAGTTAAATCAGTTCGAAAATTGCTATTGAACTGCAGCATAAATTGTGTCGTACGATATTAGAATTGTTTGCTTATATCGTCGTGATTGCTTTTTGGTGTAGTGTTAAATAGGGATGTTATAGATACCAAATTTCTAATGTGAATGCGGATATAGGAATATTATTATACTTGTTTATTAGAGCAGTGACGGCCCTGATTTATGAGTTATTCAAACCCAGCCAGACGCATTACTTGGTCTAATTTATTTCGTCACTACTGCGAGCCTAAAATGGTCACATGAGCAATTCATCTAGAGCAAATCATATTCCGAATTCCTAGCAGATCATAAGCAATTCTTCTAATATTCGTAAAATGGTTGCACAAATTAGTCGAATCATACTCAATTCACTGCATATCAGAATTATATTCCTTGTAAATATGCCGTATAAAAAATAAAATATGATTCATATTATGATTCTACAAAAGTGGCGTTTTTAGACCTGCTGCTCTCAAACATTTAGAAAAATGTGAGATCCACCAATCCGGACCGGGCTCGCGTGGTGGATTACAGGTCGTTCCGTCCGTCCGTGGAAGACCGAGTCCCAACTGTGGGAACATTAAAAGCTTGACCGAACCCGTTTCTGATGCGGTTATAGATGTAAAATTATTTCAGACTAGCTGTGCCCGTAACTTCGTTCGCGTGAACGACTAAACTTATCAATGAGTTTTTTGTGCAAAGTGCTATTTGTGTAGAACGTTATCTATCGAGCATACTTACCGGTATTAACACTTCTGTCTTGGCGCGGGCCTTTTGTGGCTAAGCACAATAGAAACGGGTGACTTAACCTGCGACAAACTTATTATTTGCGGTTGGTACAGTAATCGGGCTTAGGGATCGAACCGCAAAATTAAGTTTGTTTTTTATTGTATATACTTTTCCGGGATAAAAAGTACCCAGTGTGGTGCTCAGAATATTAAAGAATAATTATACCAAGTTTCATCGTAATCGAACCGGTAGTTTTTGCGTGATGCCTGAACAAACAGACGGACAGACAGACAGACATACAGACAGACAGACAGACAAAAAATTTTTTAATCACATATTTGGGTTCGGTGTCGGTCTAGTAACACCCCCTGCCATTCATTTTTTTGATATTTTCAATGTACAGAATTTCTACTTCTACAGATTTATTATAATTTCAGATTATCCGCTAGTTTTGGATAGAAACAGTTACAGATATACAACATTATTTTAAGAGTATACAAAACCTGAATATAGTTTGTTCAGAATCAGTAACTGAATCGACTCCAATAATTTTTGCACCATGTATATTTTTTCCAAAAATATTTAAAACAGGTGACAAGTTGGACGCCACCAACACTAAGTACAACGCAGATCACGGCAGGTTATACCGAAAATTAAGAGCCAGTGTACAGCTGGGTGCGGAATCCATAAAACCCCTCAGTCACCGGGCTGGCCCGGTGACCATGTATTTTTGCGGACAACCAGGTAACATTTATTTATTTATTTATTTATTTATTTATTTAAAATTTCAGTAATAACACCTTAACAGCTAATGCCAATGCGATGCTATAACATGCTTATAACTTTGTGATTGTTCATGACGTAGTTATGAAATTTTGTACATTGATTCTTTAAAGATAAATACTAAAAACGTGTTTTGGGTTTCTCATAATTATTATTATACTAAAACTAATATTGTATAAAAAAATAAAATTAGTGAAACACAATTATCAAGATTTGACTTTTCTTTCTAATATAGTCTAGATTATTACCATTTGTTTAGCTGAGCATAACAATAAAAAATGCGTCGTTTCCTACATTTATCCGTCTTTATTTGAAACTTTTATATCGGTTTTGGTTACATTATAGAGCTCTGTAACATCCCTAGTATTTAACTTTATGCTTCCAATATGCGATTTTATCTAATAATGTATGCAAGTAATAAGCTTACTTGCTGTGTTTGGTTTGAAGACCAAAGTTGTTCAATTTGGGTAGTTAAACGAGAGTTATTATTATTTCTCATATTATTTGTTTGTACATATTTTTTTAAATAGATAAAAATCTTTCAGATAAAAGTATAAAAATAGTAGTTGATCGGTGTCGGGAGCGGGATGCAAGTTATTGGTGATTAGGGCTTCAGAAAAAAGAACCTCTTCATGATGCGAGCCGTATCGAAAAATACTAACTCCTATATCAGGCCCTTGATCCCACCGCACAACGACAGCCTCGATAGATGGTCGTTGAAGCTTTTAGCCATGAGGCCGTTGGCAGACACGACAATCAGCAAAATGACATTATTATAGTTATGAGCCTGTTGTGTCCCACTGTATGGTAAAGACCTCCCTTCCATTCTTCCTCTCTTCTCTGTTCTTATCCACTTTTGGCTAATCCTTTAGGTAAGATTCCAAATCGTCACGCCGTCTCTTTCTGTGCTTACTACATCACCGGCTTCTACTAATCGGGATCCAGTCCTTGGTAGCCTTTATCCGATTTTGTTGCGACATGCGACAGATGTGACTTATGAGATAAAAGTAAATTACAATTATTATAAATCAGTAATTAACAGACTGATATTGAGACTGCTGAGGGATCCTGTCCTTGCGTGATCGAATCAGAAATTAATATAGAAAAACCAAGGTTATTGACTTAGCCCGAAGGAGAATTGCCTTATTTAGGTGAAAATGGCACAATGCTCGCAGAATAGAATTGGCTGATGCAGAAAAAAGGTTCTGAAGTGGCGACCGCGTAGCGAAAGATACAATGTGGGAAAGCACCCTACAAGTTGGAATAATGTTGATAGTGAAGGTCACGGGAATATGATGGATACGAGACGCAAAGGACAGGATGCTGTGGCAATGCTGGAGAGAGGGTCAGCAGTGGACGTCTTCCGAGTAAAATGATGATGATGAGGAAGTCCAGAATTCTATGTTTGAATATGTTTATTTGGAAACAGTTTCAAGTATTGTTTTGCTATTTTCTGCAATGTCACCGTACATTTTAGCAATTTTCTATAAAAAATACCTAGCTAGTGTTAATATTAAATGTGTTTTGATGTACAATAATGATTTTGATCGGCTGGATATTTTGAGTTAGCTTGAGGAGCCTACAAGCGATATCAGTCCTTCTGACGATGCAATTAATAAATACATTTATATTTTTATAAACTAAAATTAAATTTTCTTTTTCGTTACTTACTTCAATACTAAAGCACACTCCATCAAGAAAAGTATATGTAAAATTTTCACATAAAATGCGTTATTCATCTAAAATTTTTACATACACTACCTACCTACACTTTTCACTCTTTTCTGAATATAGGAGCCACGTACAAGTTTTACGACGTAAGAGAGACGACGAAAAATAAAATCTTAAGTGCTTCCCTCGCTAATCCGGGAAAGGGAGCGAACTGGGTATGGGTCGGTGGCACTAGACTTGAGTTTGAAAGAGAATGTGAGGTTAATCTACAGTTAACGTTTATCTAATTGGTGTTGATAGCGAGAATTGACAGAAAAATAACATATTTTGATAAATTCTTGATAAATCATGATGACGTCACTAGCAAATCTATGTGTGCATGCTTAGAAACCAATGTCGATACACTGCCGATATAATGCATTGAATTCGATATATCTACCTACTATTAGGATAGGTAACTAATTTCTTAAAATCTACCTAAGTACTTTAAGTATTTCGGTGCTAAAATTATGTTCAAACTTATTGTTATTATTAATTATCTAATTGCAGTGTAATAGGGTATGCATTATACTAGATAGTGCTCGATAAAATCTAGAATATGTTTTTAATGTGTGTATGTTCTCAAAATAATTACACAATATCATAGGATATTGTGTCTGAATATGATAATATCGTATTGACTATTTCTAATTTTCTTCTTGGAAGTTATATTTTCGAACCGTTTGGGGTTGAAACTCTCGAATCATAGGGCCCGAATGCTCACAAGTTATAGTAGATCTGTCGAAATGTTTAGTTGACACTTTGTGTGACCCAAAGGCTGGCTTTTCCTTTACCTCGAATAGAACATTAGCATTGCTATACAGCGTGGCAATGAAGCTAGTCTTTTGGACCCATTACCAGTAGACGATGTGGAAGAGTTTCTTGACGCCATATTTTCGTTTGTTTTTAATTACTTAGTTCTAATTATTGAAGGGTTTTTTTTTATAAATTTTACTGAAATTATAGTCAGTCAAATATTTTTAAATGTAAATTATTATTTGCGTAAATAAAAATATAATAAGGCCTCAAATAGATTTTTTTAAATTGATAAGGACTAGTGCTTGACTGCGATCCCACCTGATGGTAAGCAGAGATACGATCGTTGATAGTGGGACACACTAGTTTATTAAGAATCTATTCACTCTAGCCTTGAATTATAATCGGACAGAAAGACCGCAGCAGGCAAACCTGTTCCAGTCCTTCGATATGCGAATATTAATTAAAAAAAAAATATATTGTAGAATTGAATAAACTTGTCGCGAGCATGGTAACTTATCCTTAAACAAGGTTTAACGAACGGTGCAATCAGTCGTTCACGATAAAACTTTATGATCCGTATTGTCCGCCCAATGAAAGGAAAAATAATGCCATATTATATTATAACCCAGCGTTTTTGCGCGAGTTTCCGGTACCACTCTACAACCTCTGTTTAACGCGCGATTTCCTACGAATCTTGTGCCTTGTTTTTTTTATAAAGCGACGCGATACAGCGCGATTGGAAAAATGTTATTCGAAATTGATTTCTGGAAAAAATGTTCTTATGTTTATGAGGGCTTTAGAAGTGTTTTCTTATGGTCTCATTCAATACGCGAATATGGAACATGAGAGCAACCTCCAACCTTGAAAATCAAGTGATTTAATCTGCAGGTTTGTAAGCAGGGTTTAGTCAGTAAAAACCTGACACTCCTTCTCGCTTCACTCATGGCAGGAGAGGAGTAATTTGATGATATTGCACCCCAAAAAAAATAAGTCTAGTTAAGTTTTTCGTCGCAAAACTATTCAACATAACAATATTTCAACAGCAATTATATTGATGATGAAAAATGTTGTTTAATGTTAAAAATTTTGAAAAACTAACCTATAAAAGTCTTGGGCTTGCGGATGGTGAGCAATCGGTAGCTCGCTGTCCGACCGTCCAGTAACTGTCCGGATCGAGCCCAAATCGCCGACGGTGCTCACTGTTCCCGCGCGCCTCAAGGAGCTATCAGCAAACCATAGGCTGCTAGCAGGCAAGATCAAAGCCTACTGGGGCCAAGAGACTACTTCTGAAAGGAAGGCTCGGCGTTGGTGTGATAGCCAAAGAGAGAACAAAATGGATTTTTTATACAGTTAAATTCTGACGCTATCTGCTGATGCTCATGTCATTGGATGATTTTTACCCGCTGAGAAAAAAAAAACACCTATAGAGGTCTTAAGACTAATCTTTGGACATACATAGGTTTACTGTTACTCAATCATGGCAAATTTCTTGTAGACTGCTATTTTTATTAATAGTTTAATAAAAGAAAAGGTATTGAAATTCAAGTTATTATTTGGCCATTTAAAATTAATAAAAAATAATATTCAGTTTCGAGATCTCAATTTGATCTCAGTTTGCCTGCTGCGGTCTTCCGTCCGTGTGCGTTCCGTCGGTTCCGTCTGATTATAATTTAGGTGTCTTCAAGGCTAGAGTGAATAGGCTCTTAATAAACTAGTGCGCCTCACCATCAACGATTGCATCACTGCTTATCATCAGGTGGGATTGCAGTCAAGCACTAGTTTATATCAATTAAAAAAAAAATATTTGGAAACCAGCGATTATATTTATTCCACAGGGACTTTCTGAAAGCTTAACCGTGGTTCTAGATCGCTTAGAGCAACCGAAGAAATGTGTGGTTTTAGTTACTAAAAGTCTGACACGCTCTGCAGAAAGACGTCCACTGTTGCACATGATCTCCCCCAAGTGTTACCACAACTAACGCTTCCGTGCGTCTCGCATCCATCACATTCCCGAGACATTACCTCAGGGGTCTGTTCTCTCTGCAACTCTCTTCCTCCTGCATATCAACGATCTGCTGATGCCCGGTATCTATGGGTATGCAGATGATAGCACAGTTGTAGACAGATACCTGCCAACTCCGCGGGCTAGTAAAGAGCTGATCCAGGCTGAAAGGGAGGCTATGGTGGAGCGGACGAATGCTTCACTTCAGGCAGTCTCCAAATGGGGCGAAGCCAATATTGTGGGATTCAACGCCACCAAAACACAAGCGTGTCTGTTCACCGCCAAAAGGAGCCCGTTCACCTTGGCTCCTGCTTTCCGTAATGTATCCCTGGAGTGCACCGACCGCCTTCAGCTCTTGGGGGTAGAAATTTCCTCAGACCTCAACTTTGGGCGGTTCATTGAGTCCAAAGCTAAGGTAGCTGCTAGGAAACTCGGCGTTCTAGCAAAAGTCTGACGGTACTTCACACCGGAACAGCTTCTAATCTTATACAAAGCACAAGTCCGTTCGTGTGTGGAGTACTGCAGCCACATATGGGCTGGTGCTGCAAAATGCCACCTAGCAGCTTTGGACTCGGTGGAAAGGCGTGCGAAGAGGCTAATTGGTGATCCAGACTTGGTTAAGTCCAATCTACAAAGCCTCGAGCACAGGCGTAGAGTAGCCAGCCTTTCGGTGTTTTACAGGATGCATTTTGGAGAGTGTGCGCGGGAATTGCATGACTTGATACCGCCATCTCCTTTCTACCATCGAACAACCCGGCGTACGGCGAATATCCACCCTTACGTTGTTGAAACTTCCACGGTCCGGACTAAGCGTTTTGCCTCGTCGTTTATACCGCGTACATCGAAGGACTGGAACAATTTGCCTGCTGCGGTTTTCCCGGCCAATTATAATTTAGGCGTCTTCAAGGCTAGAGTGAATAGGCTCTTAATAAACTAGTGCGCTTTATTATCGACGATTGCATCACTGCTTACCATCAGGTAGGATTGCAGTCAAGTGCTAGTTTATAAAATATAAAAAAAAAAAAAAAAAAAAAAACTCTCACTTGGTCACCGGCACACCTTGTGATAAATGTTTCCAATGCTGCGTTTTCTGGTGAGCGAGAAAATCACACAAAGTTTTTTTTTATACACATTTTTTTTTTGTTAAATGACTCTTATTTTATTTTTTATTGTGACGACACTCGGAAGAGACTTGTGTCTAGCTGACGTCTTAAATGATGAGGATTTTCAGAAAATGAAAAACTTTCTCACCGCTTCCAATTCACCAAGAACGCACCCTTACATTACTTTGTTCGTTCAGAGAGAAGGTCAATGGTTTGTTATGATGTGTTGTACTTAATTTTGTTTTTGATTCTGGGTAAAAGGAAAAATGAGTAGGCAGTAAATTAACTATTTTGTGAAGGTCGTCGCTTTAAGATCAAGAAGCATGTAATTTGTTCGGTTTAATACATGAGTGTATTTGGTTCATTTTTTAGTTGACATGCTTGGCGACTTCTTTAACCTGTTGAATACCGTAATTAGAGACACAATAGAAAGACAATAGGTGTGCGGACGCCGGCGTCCTCTTGGGAATTAATGAAGTATCCTCTCACTTCCTCTAAAGAATCCAACTAAAATAGCACTCAATAAGACGTCTATATTGTAAAACAGTCTTCCCCTATAACATCGTATCACCTATTTGCCAAAAGCACAGACTCCTAATAGCGTATTGAAGGAAATTGGTATTTCAGGTCATGGAATATGGTTGGCGGATATATATTTCCGCATGAATCTCGGAGCTAACTCCGGGAAATGGGTCATTATGGAGCTCAATGATTCAGTGGCGACCTGTAGCTTGAGATTATGTTGCGAACTGCATAGTATGAAGTTATTAATATTTGAATATTGAAGATGCTATGATTATAGATTTATATGTAACTGTTGGGATGTCCTAGAATCAAAGATTCGAATACATGTGACATCCACCAACACGCACTGGGCCCGAGTGGTCGATTACGGCCCATGCCCTCTCCTAGAGAGGAGGCCTGAGTTCCAGCAGTGGGAACATTATAAGGCTGATGCTATGCTATGTAACTGTTTGAAAGAAAATTCGGTAAAGAAAAAATCATACTTGCCAGATTTTGCAGCATATGCTTATACTTTATTTATTATTATTATTTATTATATATAGTAAATCTCAGAAACCTGAGGTCCTGAACCTTAGGAAGGCATACAAGAACCCAAAACCAACTCGCAGAGTCTCTTTAGACACTTAATAAATAAAAATAAAAATAAAATCTTTTTATTTCAGACATTATTTGGTCCATACATTTTAATGGAAGGTGATACCAACCAACGATTATATCTGTGTACGCGTTATGCTAATGCATCAAAATTCAACCCCGATTGATGAAAACTATTGTCACATAATGGAAAACAAAGACAATATGGCTATGGTTTTTGGAATTTTAAGTAGACTGGTTACTAGGAACTATGTTAAAACTATGGCCCCTGCCTAAACAATGTTACTAATATAAAGGCAGTTTATTATTTATTATTATTAGGATCGCACACATTACATGCACTGGGAATTTACAGGTTCATTTTATGACACTATTCAAGTGCTGCAACACATAAAGACAAACACAACATTAATACAAAACTGTTGATTTTAAAACACATAAGATTAGTTAGTTTATATTAAAATAATATTAATAGACAGTGAGCTACCCATTGCTCGCCATCCGCAAGCCCAAGATAACAGACCTGGAAAGTAATTAAACCAAAACGAAGAAGTTCCTCCTCACAATTTGCAACCAATAAACGACACACCAATTCACTATGCAGGTAAATTACTCCGCCAACTTGTAACATAAAATCGATTCGTAATGATTTCCCGAAGTGTCGACTGGCACTCGATTCCAATCTCATTAATCGCCTTATCGGAACCGAATCGATTACTTCTGGCGAGTGTAACGCAAATTGAATAAGTTTGGACGAGATGACGGTAAGATTTGATGGTTGGCACCGTTTTCGTGTTTGCTTAATGTGATTGGAAAGTTTTCCGAGAAGCCAGATTTTTATGCATTTCTTTCAAAGTTGCACTTAGCTCTTTGGCGACAGAAAATTCAAATTAATTTGGTAGTAAGTGTAATGTAAGTGGAACTATTTTTAATTTTGTGCTTTTAGATAAATGAATGCAGTTTACTCGAAGAATATCGTTTTTTATTCCGTTGTTATTTATGAATCTTTGGTAATTTATTTCATCACTACTGCTCTCAAAACGGTGAAGAAAAATCATCGTGAGGAAAGCAGCATGTCCTAGAACTAAAAATGCGAAGATCTTTGATATTCACCAATCCGCACTGAGCCCTCATGATTGATTACGATCCATTCCCTCTCATAGAGATGTCTGAGTTCCAGCAGTGGGAACATTTAAAGGTTCATTTTGTTATGCCATGCAGCATTATGTAGAAGTAGGTTGTACCCCCTTTTTTTAGGTGGGAAAATCATCCAATGATCCCGCTCTTGGACGGAGTGGAAAATAGTGTCAGACTTTTACTGACTAAGAACGTACTCCTTTTCCTTCTCTGCCTTCATTCCAGGTTCCCCAGGGTACACTATCACATAACCCATGACCCCAGTAGGCTTCGACCCAGCTGGGCCCCTACGGTTTGCTGACATCTCATTGAGGCGCACGTGGAACAATATGCACCGTCGACGACTTGGGCCCTGTCCGAACGGTTACCGGACGGTCGGACGGCGAGTTATGATGGTACTTTCTGTGTAACTTTCTATCTATAGTATATTTATTAGAAGCAATCTAAAGTTTCGAACTTTTGAAATCAGAATCGAAAGTCTGTAATTAAACACTTTGAAATATAATTATTAGAGGATTATGCAAGTTTAAAATAGATAACCTATAATTATTATCGATTGATAATATACTATTTATTGAGCACCATAAAAAATATATTTGGAGCTTAAAATTAATAAGATATAGTATAGGTACAAAGAAAGGTCTTACCGGGATTTCTTTTTTACAGGCAACGTTTAGAAGAATTTGACAGAGAATAAGAAAATATACGAAGGTAGTGTAGTTCTTTGTGTTCACTGTTCGAGTTTAAAATCACTATTTTTTAAAGACGTCAAGCCGATAGGCGGGTTCTAATTTTATATAATTAATACAGTAAAGTGGTATTCTAGGAATAAACTCTCTAATCTATATACTGAGCTGCATGCCGAGGTGTCTCGACTTTGTGCCCCAGTCAAATATAGCCGCGTCAGGAAACATAACTTATTCTCTGTGCCTGCGAGTCACACTGTGGCGCGAGCCCAGTCTCCTGTCCCTCGCACTCTCTCTGCGCTCAACACTCTTTTGGACACGCACCCTGACTGTGATGTGTTCGCGGATGAATGGAAGACGATCATGTCAGTATGTCTGGAGTTCTGTGAGGTGAGTGTGTGAGTTTCTGTGTTTATGTCTTTGACTAATGTAATTGGCGGATAGCCGTTTTTGTTAAAGTAAAAAAAAAAAAAATAGCAAAAACAACTTTCCTTAATAGTCCGATCATTAGATATCAAAATTGTTTATCTACCTATGAATAGATACTCGTAGAGTATTAGTAAACGCGATTTCGACACCAATAATTATATCCGGATAATTCTTGGAATCTGATTAGGATTGTTTAATTAGTTTACTGAATTATATATGGTCTAATAGATACAAAGCAGTATTCAGCACAGTACCGTAACTAGGACGGTGCCAGCGGTGCCCAGGCGCAAATCCTTATAGGGCGCAGAAATGGTCAAACCATGGCCAAGTTTTGAATCATTCATTTCAGAAGGAGTTTACTGTTTCCTATTGACTTTGCCTCCCTACCATTGCCTGAACCAGGGTCGGGTGCTCAGAAGAAGGTTCTGGGGAGGTATGAGAATGCATACCAGGGCCCTGGAACAAAGGTAAAGAAGGGATAGGTTAGGTTTTTAGTCAGTAAGAGTCTGGCACTTACTCCTGCTCCGCCCAAGGGCGAGGGATGTCATTGGATGATTTTACCTACAAAAAAAAAAACCGTTGATCGCCTGCAAGAGGCCAAGTCGGGGTAGATATCCCGTCAAGTAGGTCAAACTTCCACCATATGCTTTAACGTGGTGTGCTTTGAAGGATCCACACAATGGTGATACCCGAGCGATCTGAAACAGGTACCTCACGAAATATTCTTGCCTGGTCAGCCTACGTCAGGCGGATTAAACTTACCTAACTAGGACATTTTTAGGGGTGCAATTTCAGGAACTGGTACCGTGCGTATAAAATGGTAGTTACGGCTCTGTTCAGCAAAAGCGGTTATATGTGCCGATAACTAGGAAATGTTAATTAATTTAAAATCCAGTTATGCCCTTCCGTTTATCTATGTTTGTATAGTTAAACCCGTGTATTGAACATGTCGATAGGTGCCGATAATAAAGCTGCAATAACAGTTTTCCGGTTAAGTCATTTTCGTAATCTACAAACCCTAATTATACCTTCTAGGATTCCGTACCTCAAAAGGTAAAAAAATGTAGGATCACTTTGTTGTTCGTCTGTCTGTCAAGACCCTTTATCTCGGGAACGCATGGAGGTTTCGAGTTAAAACTAAAACCATATACTTAAGTTGAATCATAATCAATAAAACAAACTATTTTTGATATGATTTCGCTCTTTTTACCGGAATACAACCACAATTTGACTGGCCTGTTGGTCTAGTGGTCAGCGGTCCTGATTGTTATGCTGGAGGTCGTGGTTTCGATTCCCACCCAGGACAAATGTTTGTGTGATGAGCACGATCATTTGTTCTGTTTCTGGGTGTAATTTATAAATAATAATTATGTATATGTACGTATAGCTTGGGACTAGACAGCGTTGAGTGATAGTTGTGGAAAAAAAATACTCCTACGGAAACTACTTGCGGTGAGTGAAGCGGCAATATTGCTTTTTTTTATTATTTTTTTAGGTATTTTTCTAATCCCTTTAAGTTGATAAACCCATACCGGTTTAGATATTTACGCTTCGTAGTTCAATACTTTTTTAAGATTTTCACTAATTTCTTTTTCCTGTACTGCCTGAGTTTGGACAGTGACCTGAAACAGGACGCGGCGCGAAAGGTCACCACCTCCGATCGCTTTCCGGCCACCACAGGCGCGGGCTCGCGGACGGCGGGCAATGGGTAGCTCGCTGTCCGTCCGTCCGGTAACAGACCAATCCGAGCTCAAGTCGTCTACGGCGCGCACTGTTCCCGCGCGCCTCAAGGAATTATCAGCAAACTGTAGGGGCTCAGCAGGGCCGAAGCCTACTGGGGCCTAAGGTTATGTGAAAATGTCACCCGGGGCCCTGGGACAAAGGCAATGAATGGAAGGGTAGGTTTTTAGTCAGTCTGACACTATTACCCGCCTCACCCTGAAAGATTTTACGTACCATAAAAAAAAAAACCTCCGATCGCCTCCATAAGGACACGGCAGTGCTCCGCCAAATCCTATCCTTCAGCTGATCTGCAAATTATGTTGATTCTAACGTTGAAGTTATTTCAAATCTTCACTTTAATCCATCAAACTACACTGAAATCTTCTTCAAAGTTAGTATAACTAAACCACTTATGAATCAGGTTAAACTATAACTAAATTATAGCTTAATGATTACTGCAGTTTAGTTACTCAGACTTAGTAGTTGGTATTAAGTCGCTAGGTACAGTATGGTCGAAATATTTTGAACGGTCCAAACTGCAAACAATTTGCTGTTCAGAAATTCTTTTTAAGAATCATATATTATCACGAATACGTATCATATTTTTTTCTTATATGCGCATAGTTTGCAACACATGGCCATAGCTAACATATTTTAATCCTACTGTACAAAAAATACGAGAATTTCTAGTACAATATGCTTTTTGGCATTCATACATCAGAACGATTTTACAAAATATCTTATCCATGAACAATATCATTCATGAATATTTAATAAACAATTATTTGCAAGTATTATAAAAAATCTATGAATTAAATTAAAGAAATAGTGCAAAAAATTATCGGTTACGATGTAAGCTTTTTCTACCATAAAAAAAACTTTATGTAAACAAAGTGCTAAGTAAACATCAATCGCACATCTTTCAACATTTCATATAATAATAACAATAGTAATAAAATATTTAAAAATGTGATTTATATGTTTATACTATGAATAAAGAAAATAATAATATATTCCACAATACAACGTCATCTAGTCCCAAACTAAGCAGAGCTTGTGCTTTGAATAGACAACTGATAAAAATTATATAGTTTTAATTATGATCTTATATATGTATTTAAATGAATAACTGTTCTTTAGTCTCGCTAAAACTCGACAATTGTTGAAACGATTTAGCCAATTTTGATCTTGAAATAATTGTGTCACTCTAGGGAAGGTGGTGAGAAAATTAGGAAAAATTTACGAAAAAAATAATCGAATAAAACGCCATATTTTATTAAAATGTAAATGTGTGAAATGAATTATGCTGGTTCTGGTAATACCTGTAGATAGTGTTATCCTCATTAGGCGGTACAAAGTTTGCCGGGTCAGTTAGTTATAGATAAATTACATCCAGACATAAAACAAATGATCGTGCTCATCACACACACATTTGTTTTAGGTAGAAATCGAACTCATTGTAATGTTTGTAATGAAAAACTTGATGTGGTGAATACTTGGTTTATTACACTAAGAACAGGTACATGAGATTACAATATAAAGACGATGTTCAGTCCGTCACACCTATATCGACAATGACCATAGAACTCACTAGGGTTGTGACAATTAGTATTACTATCTAGTGATGTGATATTACAACACTCATGACCTCTGGCATAGCAGTCACAGCCGCTAACCACTACACCAACAGGCCACAGAAATGTTCTTAAAGTGCAAAGATCAGGACGAAAAAAAGTGTTGGAAGAACTCAATTTGGTGCTAAAAACCTTAAGCCTCTCAGGTTACAGACTAAATGACTTATTCGATGTAATTTTAGAGGAAATCGTCTGACTGTCTGTGTCGACAGAAGTTCATTAAGATCTACGCAAAGGAATCTGTCTTGTTTGTAGATGAAGGCAGTTGTTAGATTAGTTAAATACTTTTTTCTTAAAAAAAAAACACTGGTTAAGTGTGAGTCGGACTCGCACTCTGAGAGTTCCGTATCAACCGGCCCATGTAAATAATTTAATTTCTGAATCGAGTCCTGAAGATTTTGTCCGAATACAAAAATAAAAATCTTTTGTTACCTGTGCTATATAGCCTTGTTTCATACCAAATTTTAGGGTTCTATAATATAAGTTTTCTGCGGCATAAACGGCCGTATCTTTTTTTCCGCTATCTAGGAAAAAATAAAATCAGAAAGTTGATTTTTTCACAGTCTTAAGTGTTCGTGTTTCCGAGATAAAGGGTTTTGACAGACAGACAGACGGACAACTACATGATCCAATAAGGGTTCCGTTTTTCCTTTTGAGGTACGGAACCAAAAAAAAAAGCATTACCCCACACTAGAAATTATTCCAATATTGTGTTCGTGGGGCCCTTCTTCATCAATATCATAATTACAGCTAAAAGACGTCCACTGTTGAATATAGGCCTCCTAAAAGTGTCACCACAACGAATTGTCTTATGCGTGTCGCATCCATTAAACTCCCGTGACCCTCACCAGGTCATCAGTTCACCTTATGGGAGGACTCCCAACGCTGCGTCTTCTGGTACGCGGTCGTCACTTCAGAACCTTTCGGCCCCATCGACCATTATGTTTACCCACTATACAGTAGCAATTATTTGGATGGGGCAAAGTTCTTTTTAAAAAGAAACAATCGCAAGTTCTAGATGAATTGGTATACAGCCATACATATTTTGACTGACCTGTTGGTCTAGTAGTTAGTGGCCCTGACTGCTAAGCCGGAGGTCGTGGGCTCGATTCCCACCCAGGACAAATGTTTGTGTGATGAGCACTATCATTTGTTCTGTGTTTGGGTGTAATTTATCTATAATATGTATGTATTTAGAAATATATAAGTATGTTTTTCAGTTGTCTAGTACCCATAATACAAGCTCTGCTTAGCTTGGGACTAGACGACGTTGTGTGATAGTTGTGGAATATTATATTTTTATTATATTATATACATTGTAGTGAACCGGAACCGAAATAACACAAAATTAAAACTTTTAGAAAACCCCGATATTCCTTGTCATCAATATAAAACGTATAGAACTGGTCGCGACGAATCTAATGAGCCCAAACTCGATGGGTTTACTAGGAGGCTTTCCAAAGTTCCATTAGCCACCTCCCAGTTCTAGCATCAGGTCCTTGTCATCATGAGAAATGTATAGCTCTGGTTAAGGCGACTCTAACGAGCCCAAACTCGATAGGTTTACTATGTTAATAAGCAATCCAGAGTTCTTACCTTCGAGCTCCATCATCAGACCAGCTCAATGGCACGAGATTGTACTCGAGTATTTCAAATATTAGGTCACACATATGTTTAAAATAAAGGAAATACCTGTTAAGTATTTAAAAACCAACAAACGAACCTTAAACACCTGGACAGATTTTCATAAATAGCCAAAAGCCATCTCGGATTCGCGAATCAAAATCGGTCTATTCGTTTTGGCGCTATGATGACACGGACAGACACACAGACAGACAGACAGGTCAAACTTATAACACCCCTCTTTTCCGTCGGAGTTAAAAATACGTGTGCTATTGCGTCCAAACATTAAGATTTATTCCTCATTTTCGCGAGTTTTTCAAACACAAAGCTTTCAAGTTTAAAAACCTCGAAACATTTAACATTTTATTATTCTTCTACGTTAATGATAATGTAGACGTCTTCAAAAGACACAAACTTACCATTTGCAATTTCAATTACACTTGTCTTTCTCATCGTTCATATTGAGATACTCCATTATTTTTTTTGGGCATGGTTTTAAAATATAACTACCACAAAAGTTTGTGTGAGATCGACTACACCTCTACCACAAAGGAACCACAATGCATCCACCAGCAACATCGTGAATTAGTGTATCTGCAAACACTTGCTACAAAGTAACCACTTTGACATTTGTAGTTACTATAACGTAACTGCAAGAAGCTGCTTCGACACTATTCACACGTAACTACTTTTTGTCGTTGCGATGTGGTGTGATTGTGGTGGGTGTTTTTTGTTTTGGAAATACGAGTAGTTCGAAAATATAAGTACCTCTAAGGTTATTAAATTTCTGCCATTTGAAGTTCTTCACAGCCACAGCGGCAGCACCAGCACTGCACGACGAGCTAGGAACATGAGTTGGCGAAAAGTATCAACACAAATGTAGCGTCTTACACTAATTCTCTATACACACTGTGAATCGTCTCTGTGTATCGACAAGCAGCGTCCTACACTTTGGCTCTATACACACTGTGTATCGTCACTGTATATCGACAAGTAGCGTCAGTTCGCTAGCGTTAGTTAGAAAGAAAAGAAAGAAAGAAAAAACATTTATTTGAAACTCGCAAAAAAATAATAAAAGAAAACAATATTTAAAGATTAAGTAAGAAGACCAGTGCGAGGCCAAAAAGGCTCCTATCTCAGCATATGCTGCGATATTTTAACAAAAATACTAAAATAACGCAGTGCTGGTATTCTGACAGGGCCTGGTGATACCACGGACACACTCACGGAACACAGAGACGGTCATAAATAAATAATAAAAGAATAAAATAAAATATGATAGATATCAAACATAATAAATATTTAAGTATATTACAAAAACAAAACAAAAGTAATTCTATAAGAACTAAACCATTCATCGACGTCCGATACTCCGAGATCATTTGTCTTTATCGGACAAACCGATGAAACGCGCGGGCGCAGATGTAGGCTATCGTCTGTGGTTTTCGATACTCTTGCGCCATCTCAAAAAAAAAAAAAAATCTCATGTTCCTAGCTTGTCATGCTGTGCTGGGTTACCGCTGCGGCTGAGGAGAACTTCAAATGGCCGAAATATAATAACCTTAGCGGTAGTTATATTTTTGAACCATTTAAAAAACGCACACACACCCACCACAACCACACCATCGCAGTGGCAAAAAGTGGTTATGTGTGAACAGTGTCGCTGCATCTTCTTGCAGTTACGTTGTAATAAAGTAACTACAAATGTCAAAGTGGTTGCATTGTGGTAGCGGTGCGCGGTGTAGTCGATCTCACCCTATCGTTGCGTTCGACGACAAGATGAGGTCGGTGTGAATGTTTTTTTTTTTAAACAGTGCCCAACTACATATTTTTGTGCTGTGGTTGTAGTACGTCTGAATAGATCCTAAAGATCTACCTATTTGCCATTGAAATACAAACCACATGCACGAAAAATGTACATTACATACAGCGTAATATTTCTGCTTGAATTTTTTTTTAATGGTACCCCAGTATGAACATTCATTCCGGTGACCACACTTTGGGATCTCGCCAACACACTCACTGAACGCTTGTAATTGTTGCAGCTGTGTTCCAAACTTCAGTTTAATTGTGGCTACATAAAAAAAAAAATATCGATTTTATACTGCACTGCTCATTTTAACGTTAGAAGGAAACGGTAAACACCTTCCCAAGGAGTTTGTTGTTTCTACTCCTGGGATACAGCCTAGCAGGCATGACCAAGTTAGATTATCAACTTGGTTAACGCAAGTAGAAAACTAATCAAATGTATAGACATCATTTCAATGTTAAATCAAAGGAATAGAAAATTCGTGGTCAAGTTCACATATCGTTCAAAATGATATAATGAAATCTAATCTAATGAATTACATTATGTGAAGAAGATGTTCCATAAATAAAACTCATATTAAGCATGTCCTTGCCATGAAAGCGTATTATAAGGTTAAAGACTTCGTTGAAGACACGCTTGTTTGGTAATGACTACTTATGCACATGTGACTTCCTTTGCAGCTCATTAATTGCATTATTATACACTTATCTATTTTCTGCTCTATCATTGTTTTAACTTCATAATGTATACTGATACTTCTTTTTCTTCGTATCCTGTGTATGTATTATTTAAAGCATAGCCTCCTAAATTTCACAAGTAATTTATGATTGTATACATCTCTAATTTATTGACAGGTTTATTTTTATTATTTTATAGCTTCGCTTTATAATATGAGTGTGAGAACACCGTAGACTCCGCGGATTCATGGATTACAATTTTTATTGTTCTTTTAGGTATTAAACTGACCGGTCTACATAGATATGAGAAGACATCATATCTATAACAGTATAAATGTAATATGGAAATATTGTAGAAAAAAACATTTTTTAAAAGAGTAATCATGGAGTTACTTGCCTGTTCTTCTCCATAGGAAAAGACCTATTGGAACCGTGCGCTAGCTTCTGCCCCCTAGCCAAGTTACAACCGTTTCGTTTAGCGTGAACGCTTGGAATTGGCCACGATTTTACCAAAATTGGATTTGTTCTGATCACGTGATTGAGTATTGATATGACGTCAGAACAAAGGAATTGGGAACGTGGCCAACTCCAAGCGTTCAAGCTAAACGAAACGATTGTAACATGGCTAGGGGGGCTGACGTTTTATTAGTGCCCACGTAGGCCTAATCTATTTTGAGTTTGAAATACACATTGTTGTACATACTGTGGCTAATAACATTAAATCTCAATTAACGATCCTTCAACAGAGATTGATAATTACGGTAATCAACTCAATGACCAGTAATTTGCAATCAATGAGCTAACAAGTGTATTATTGCTGCTTCAAATTAGCAGTATCGATCTGCGAACGAAGTTAAAGGAGGTTTGTTGCTAAAGTAACACAAGCATTGGTTATTCTTCCACCGTAAGCGTAGGCTTGTGAACGGCGAGCAATGTCCAGTAACTGCCTGGACCGAGCCCTAGTATTCGACGGTGCATAGTGTTCCACGCACGCCTCGAGGAGTTGTCAGCAAACCGTAGGGGCCCAACGGGGTCGAAGTCTACTAAGCCAAGGGTCTGCTTCTGAAAGGAAGAATCAGCCCCGGTATGAAAGACGACGAAAGAACTCGAAAGAGTTTTTAGTCAGAAAATCTGACACTATCTTCCGCTTTGCCCAAGGACGGGAAATGTCATTGGATGATTTTCCCAACTAAAAAAAAAAAACAGTTTTACCTAACCTAAAAGATGATCAGTGGATACCGATTAACACACCCATATCATCATCATCATCATCATTTCAGCCGAATCTCGAGCCACTTTTGGACATAGGTCACCTTCAAGCGTCGCCCCAACGACCGGTCCTGTGCGTCTCGCATCCATCGGACTCCAGCGACCCTGACCAAGTCATTGGTCCACCTTGTCGGACCTTCCAACGCTGCGTCTTTCGGTACGCGGTTGCCACTCCAAAACCTTTCGTACCCAACGGCCATCTGTTCTGCGTGCAATGTGCCCTGCCCGATGCCACTTAAGTTTGGCGGCTCTATATAATAAGTCGACAACCTTGGTTCTCTTTCGGATATCTTAATTTCTGATTCGATCACGCAAGTAAACTTTGACATTCATATACATTAAAATAAAAACTCTTATCTTTCTTTCTTTTTCAGAAAGCTGATTTTCATGCAGAATTTGCACTCCAAGACTTTAGATTCATTCTAGGAAATCAAAACTTTAAATAAAATATCAAAGCCTTTTGTTCCTCCCTTAAAATATACTTGAAACTCCCTAATAAGTGTCGCATTACTTAATTCGGAATTCTATACTTCCACCTTAATTACAAAGGGTTGAAATAAACAAGGGTTGAAAACAAATTTAATTTGCGGCTCGCAAAACTGAATATCCCTAGAATTTGTATGAGGATACCTTGTTTTTTGACAGCAAAGTAAAGTTGGATAAAGCTATGAGATTTTATAATAGCTTTCGGTAATAATTTCTTAAGCATCTAGGTGTCTGTAGTAATTATGTGTTTTTGTAATTACAGTCAACTAGTTTCTGTTAACGACTATGCCCGCGTGATCCAAAAAACAGTCCAAAGGAAATAAAAAGTAATCGATATTGTATTCTAGGATATGATCTACCTGTGTACTGAATTTCATCGAAATCTGTTGATCCTTTGCGTGTTAAGGAGTCAACAAACATACACACATAATTATATTCGAGCTTTCGTTTTGTGGCATTACACATTTTTTTTTTTAATTTTATCTATTTATTCGACAAAATGAACAATGTTGACTGTAGTGAAGGGTATTTTGAAGTCTACTGGAAATCGGTCAATTCATAGGTCTATTAGGTACTTATAAAACGTATGAATAACACGTTCAATGCGGAACCAGGCCTAATAAGCCTCGTATGTGTCTTCCTTGCAGTGAAGCTAAGAAAAATACACCGTTAAATTTTGGTCGTTTTAATCCCGTGGAGGGTCGATTCGGTACATGAAACACTCTCGATTTGGAAAGAGAAAATGAAAAAATAAAGTTCTTTTTTTGTTAACTTTAATAAAATTTACGCATGTGCGAAATTAATTTCTTTAAGTAAACGTCAGCTGAGTAAAGCCAATGAACTGTAGGTAGGTACTGCTGTCAATGTTAAATTAAGATTACAGGAGAAATTGTTTTTTTTAAACTGAATTCGTAATATGTTACAGATAAGATGCGTTCGACCTATATCCTCAAACACAAAAAAATAAAAATTGAACCAAAGTAAATCACGAATCAAACAATTTTCGCCTCAAAACCCCAACAACATGACCTATATTCCCACCAAATCGATAACAAATTCTTTACAACTTCCGATCTAGATTGCAAATTGAGGCAGCCATGCCTAGGTACAGTTAAATCGCTCATAGATTTTGATAGGACAATCGTAGCTACATCTCGGATGGATGGTGAGAAGCTTATAGCTCCAAATTCGATGTGACTGCTGTCTGTGAACCGTTTACGTGGGATAGTTGACTTGACTGGCATAAGTTTTAATTAATCGTCACTGTCTGTTCAACTGTCTATTAGTGTAATTCAGTGCCGTAATGAGGAATAAAAGTTTGGATTTTCCGGGATAAAATTAATTAATAGTTCACCGGAAAACTTTAAGTAAAACTTTTTTCATGGCAAAGTTGATGGCATCGTGAAAAAAAACTATTGTCGTTGACATTTTAGGGTTCTGTTAGAACTGGCTCCCACTGGAGATGCGTAAAGAGTCGCAAGTAAACTATTGGCTTGGGTTTGCAGACGGCAGGTAGCGTGCCATCAGGTAAGTACCAAGTCCAGGTCGATGCTGCGTTTGTTTTCCATGCGCGCCTTGCCGATTATGTCAGCAACGTCAACCAAGAGCCAGCTTAGCTTGCCAGATCAGATCAGAAAGAATAATGAAGACCATAATTATAACTTTTATAATAATGGTCCTTATACAGGGAAATTAAAGAGACCCCGAGAATTTTTGTTAGTGAAGTGGCACTTCTTCTAAGTCTACCCAAAACAGGAGGAGTCATTTAATGATATCGTAAGTAAAAAGAGGGTTCCATTAGTAATTTAAAAGTATAAATGTTTTGCCAAAATCATGTTTAACTGATTTCATTATGAGATTTTCTTTTGCTGTCAACTAGCAATTACTATTTTTTGATCCAAAAACTGTGACACATTTTTACCTCTCTAATCTTTTATTAGAAGTTTTACTACAAATAGCCATTTTACATCAAAACTGTTACATGTATTGAATTTTTTTAAGCAAGTCAGCTATCCAATATAAACACAGCATAAACCCAAGCTAAAATTCACATGCGAACGTATACTCGCCCACAAGCCACAACGAACGATCCTCAGTCGGTGGCCCACAACTTGCGCCAGTGTCAATTCGTATCTGTAATAGATATCGCTGGCTGCGCTGACTAATTCCATATTCTTTAGTAATCCTACTGGCTTGTTTGAACGGGCATTGGAGGTAGGTATGTGTGGGTAGCAATCTCGTTTGGAACTTCGTAGTGGAACTTGATCGATTGGTAGATTTAGGAAGTCATTCTATTTTTATAAATTCGTTCATTTTTAGGGTTCCGTACCTCAAAAGGAAAAATCTAAACCTTTATAGGATCACTTTTTGGCCGTCTGTCTGTATTTCAAGAACCTTTATGAGTATTTCTCAAAATACATGTACATCTTTGAAAAAAAAAGTGTGCTTTGAAACAGTTCAAAAGTTTTATATTTATAAATCATCACACAAAAAAAACACACACTCAATTTTGTAGGATGAATATTAATCTTTAAGATAACGAAGAATTATAGCTATAATCATACTTATTATCAAATATTTCGATATTTTAAAAATAGCTTTTTTACAAGCTTTCTATTAGCTTGCACTGTATGTAACTATGAATGTTCGGCTCAAATCTTGCAACTCAATTTTGAAGCAGATATCTTCAACCGATTGAGCTGAAATTTTACATGCATGTGTAAATCGGGTGACAATGCAACAATATGATGACATGGAGCTGATCTGATGATGGGGCTGGAAGGTAGCCATAGGAACTCAGCAATAAAACAATACAACCCCATCGAATTTGGGCTTGCTTGATTAGTAATGACGAGTACTTTAATCCTGTATGATAGCCAGGGTCTGATGATGGAGCCGGAAGGTGGTCACAGGAACTCCGCACTTAAACGACACAACCCCATCGAATTTGGGCCCGTTTAGTTTGTATTGACGAGTACTTTCATCCTATATGGTAGCCAGGGTCTGATGATGAAGCCGGAAGGTGGTCATAGGAACTCCGCAGTTAAACGATACGAACCCATCGAGTTTGAGCTCGTTTGATTAGTATTGATGAATACTTTGATCATGTATGGTAGCCAGGGTCTGATGATGGAGTCGGAAGGTGGTCATAGGAACTCCGCAGTTAAACTATACAACCCCATCGAATTTGGGCTCGTTTGATTCGTATTGACGAGTACTTTGATCCTGTATGATAGTCAGGGTCTGAAGATGGAGTCGGAAGGTGATCATAGGAACTCGGCAGTTAAACGATACAACCCAATCGAATTTGGGCTCGTTTGATTCGTATTGACGAGTACTTTCATTCTATATGGTAACCAAGGTCTGAAAATGGAGCTGGAAGGTGGTCACAGGAACTCCGCACTTAAACGACACAACCCCATCAAATTTGGGCTCGTTTAGTTTGTATTGACGAGTACTTTCATCCTAAATGGTAGCCGGGGTCTGATGATAGAGCCGTAAGGTGGTCATAGGAACTCCGCAGTTAAACGATACGACCCCATCGAGTTTGAGCTCGTTTGATTAGTATTGACGAGTACTTTGATCATGTATGGTAGCCAGGGTCTGATGATCGAGTCGGAAGGTGGTCATAGGAACTCTCCGTAGTTAAACTATACAACCCCATCGAATTTGGACTCGTTAGATTCGTATTGACGAGTACTTGGATCCTATATGGTAACCAGGGTCTGATGATGGAGCTGGAAGTTGGCCATAGGAACTCCGCAATTACCAATAACCCTATCGACTTTAGGCTCATTTGATTTGTAATGACGAGTACTTGGATCCTATATGGTAACCAGGGTTTAATGATGGAGCTGGAACGTGGTCATAGGAACTCCGCAGTTAAACGACACAACCCTATCGAAATTGGGCTCATTTGATTTGTATTGACGAATGCTTGGATCCTATATGGTAACCAGGTTCTGATGATGGAGCTGGAAGGTTACCATAGGAAGTTCGTAAGAAATCGACACAATCCCATCGAGTTTGGGCTCATTTGATTGTTATTGATGAGTACTTGGATCTTATATGGTAACCAAGGTCTGATTATGGAGCTGGAAGGTTGCCATAAGAATTCCGCAATTAAACTATATAACCCTATCGACTTTAGGCTCATTTGATTTGTAATGATGGTACTTGGATCCTATATAGTAACCAGGGTCTGATGATGGAGCTGGAACGTGGTCATTGGAACTCCGCAGTTAAACGACACAACCCCATCGAAATTGGGCTCATTTGATTTGTATTGACTAGTGCTTGGATCCTATATGGTAACCAGATTCTGATGATGGAGCTGGAAGGTTACCATAGGAACTTCGTAAGAAATCGACACAATCCCATCGAGTTTGGGCTCATTTGATTTTTATTGATGAGTACTTGGATCTTATGTGGTAACCAGGGTCTGATGATGGAGCTGGAAGTTTGCCATAAGAACTCCGCAATTAAACGATATAACCCCATCGACGTTAGGCTCATTTGGTTTTTAATGACGAGTATTTGGATCCTATATGGTAACCAGGGTCTGATGATGGAGCTGTATCGTGGTCATTGGAACTCCGCAGTTAACGACACAACCCCATCGATCGTACTAGTTAGTTTTAATACACTCCTACAAAATAGGTACCAATTGTAAGGGCTTGCAGAGAGTAACATGAAAAATAAAGTGACATTACCCTAAATCCAATATTTTCCTTTTTCTCAGTCAAACTCTTGGTGGAGTGGTAGTGTTAATGGATCGTCTGGTAGGTTGGTTGCGGCTTTTGCGAGACTTCTCCATCTCTCTCTATTCATTATATTCGTGTACATTCAATGAGGGAACACTTCGAAGATGATTTAGTGAGGTCTGTCCATCTGGTAGGCGATTGGCCGCAAGAACGTAGGCCCTCTACTCTTCCCTGTACCACTAAACGTTCCAAAGAGCTTTCATTGCCTATGATATATCCAAACATCTTAAAAATTCGCTGTTGCACAATCGGCAAAAGTTTTTGTTTTAATGCAAAGCTCTTTAAGAATGGAAACGTTAGTACGATGAGCAGTCTGTTTTATCCTCAGTAGACGCCTCCAGCGTCACATTTCAAAAGCGTCAATCTTTTTACGGTGCTTGAATCTTCTCCGAAATTCCCAGTATTTCTGATTGTGGATCCCAGGTAGATAAACTCTGGACAACTTCGTCTTACGATCCACCACCATCATTTTTGTTTCATAAATCCAACCTGGTAGACTTTTTAAGAGGTCGCCTCCTTCTTTGAAGCAGTAATCTAGCATTACTGCTTCGCAGAAGCTGCAAAGGAGGATGCCGACCGCATCAGGCAACGGCGCTCACGCCGCAGCCGCAGCCGTAATTCCGATCCCGATTTCCTGCCACCGTAGACGCGGACTTGCGGACGGCGGGCAATGAGTAGCTCGCTGTCCGTCCGTCCGGTAACAGACCGAACCAAGCCCAAGGGCAGGGGATGTCATTGGATGATTTTACCTACCATAAAAAAAGAAAATAAAAATAAAATCCTGGCAGACTTCTAAAGATAGCAGACTAAGTTTCTTATGCTTTCCTACAATATGGGTAATAAATGAAAGGACTTGCTGAGAATACAAATGTGATTTAAATAAGGTATAACTAAAAAGTAAAAAATAAATTACAAATAAAAAAAACTTTTTTAAAAACAAGCTTTCAATTAAATGGGCTAAAAAGGAGAAAATAAACTTTTCCTTTATAACTTTTACTATCAATTTATAACGGCATTACACAATTTATATGATATAAAAGCTTGTCGCGAGATTAAACTGTGTAAATACACAGCTAAATAACTTCATAAATTAAATAAGTTAAAAAACTTCATCTATTGATTTTAATATTTTCAAAATCTCGCGACAAGCTTTTATATCATATAAATTGTGTAATGCCGTTATAAATTGATAGTAAAAGTTATAAAGGAAAAGTTTATTTTCTCCTTTTTAGCCCATTTAATTGAAAGCTTGTTTTTAAAAAAGTTTTTTTTATTTGTAATTTATTTACCTTTCATACAAAAACCTGTCTGCCACTCTACCTTTTTCATGTGTTTTTGTTTCATAAAATGCGATACGTAACTAAATTATTGTAAATTTCTTTGTATCATCGTTCTACAGTAATCGCAGTTTCTGTATCAAATTGATTTTCTATGGGGTGTCATAGTGAATTGGCAATTTAAAGCAAAAAAACAAAATGAGTCGCTCTCATTTACTATTTAGTTATTACTCTTTAGTTACGATTTATTTCTACTTTCCCATGATTTCTGAACGATTCCGTAATTTTTTTACACGGACAACACTAGCTTCACTCTGATTGGCTATTGGTTTGACGTCTCCGCCATTACATCTATCGTGAAAATCAGTGAGAACGTGTGTGTTTTGTGGGGTTACTTTTTCGAGACAGGAAGTAAAATCAGCGATTTTTCATAGAACGGTAAGTCTTCATTTACCCATTTTTTGTAATACGTGTTGTACGAATATTTAATAAGCTTTTATATTTGCTGTAACAGCTTTTATCAATAAATATATTTTTTCTGACCTCAATTTGTCTAATATTTCGTAACGTTTTTTACGAATTTCGTTACGTAACGAAAAAGTACAACATAAAGCTGAGTGTATACTGTTATAACCTGACTAAGCATAGTAATATTCACTACTTAATTTATGAAAAAAAAATATATAGAGCGTCAATAACTAAAGGATTGGATATTATCTGCTATATAGAAGTGCCACCAGCAAAAAATAATGAAATAATTTAAATTACGTTTTTATGTGATTTAACAACTTTTTACCCCTGATATTACTTACATGAAGTTCTATTGAGAACTTCCTCCTTTTCGTCGGTTAAAAAACCTCGCGGCTTTGTTTCAATTCGCTTGAGAATAGAATTATACCGATTGTTACAAATACTTAACTCTTGCTAATGACACTTCTGTAGAGATGCCCACTATACTTGTTGGTTTGACTTATCAAATTGGTTATTACTTACAACTGCTTATATACAACTGCATTACTTCTTTTGTTTTTTAAGGAATGCCGCCAAAAACCAATGCCGAAAGGCAAAAAGCTTACAGAGAACGACTCAAAAAGGATAAACCAAATAAATATGAGGAAATCCGTGTCAAACATTTGGAAAAAGTTAAAGAAAATATCAAAAAGAAAAAAGAAATTCTTACAGAAGAAGAAAAACAAGAGCTACGAGCAAAGTGGAGACAAGCCAATGCTATAAGAGCTGAAAGAAAAAAAAAGGCCTACTCTACGACAAAACAAAACAACACATTGGAAGTAAGAAAAAATGCTAAAAATAATACAAATATCCTAAAGGAGAGACTACAAAAGCTTACTGAAGAAAATACTCAATTAAAACGACGAAATAAAAATTTAAGACAGGCCTGCAATCGGATGAAAAAGCGAGTGGAAATTCTGAAAAAACGACTACCCCAACAAATTAGGCCTGATAATGATGCTATTTCCATTGAAACTCGTCAGTGTGCAAAAACAAAAAGGTGAAACAGACAAACCAAGTAAAGAAATAAAAAGTCATGAGGAAGAAGGATCAACAACTGATATCAATACAAAGCCAATAATTCTCGAGGATTTAATAAGTGACGAAGCTGTAACTACGGATGAAAAATATATGAGTGATGCAATGTCATTTAATGAACCGGAGTTTAATTTCAATGATTTGGACAATGTAGATGTTATAATACAAAATAATAATGCAACAAAAAATAACACTGAATATGAAAATAATGAAAATGTACCAATTGAAGGCACTCACAAAGTCAAAGGCGAAACATGTGGACTGACTATTCTTAACGACGAAATACTGGAAAATATACACACAAAAAAGAAAGTGGTTTATAAAGGACTTAAACCTCTATCGCTTAATAATTATCTTCACGCGCCAAAGCGATGTGATCCAAAGATTAAAAAACGGATTGTCAAACCAAATGTGTTTCGGAAAGAATTCAATTATTACAAAGATAAGGAAGAAATTTATAAAGCGCTAATGGATAGTGATTCTAATTAAGTTTTTTTATGTTTAAAATAACGTCAGGTTTTCATTTTTAAAAGATTGGGAAAAAAAAATAATTTGATTAAAATAGTATGAATGATTACTCCCTTATTTTATTTCTAACCCCTTAAGTATTTGGGTACATACTTACAAATATTTCGTATTGAATAAATGAAGAGCATTCACAATATTTCGCCAATGTGTAACCAGCCTTATGGTTACTATTTAGTTACATCTAAGGACTATTTCGTAACAATATTTCGTTACTACCATTTCGTTACGTACATTTATTTTGAGAAATACTCTTATCTTGAAAACGCGTAAAGGTATCGAGTTGAAATTAAAACCATATACTTAAGTCTTTGAAACTGTGAAAAAATCAAACTTCTAAGTAACAAAAAAAAGATACGGCTGTTTATGTCGCAAATAAACGTACATTTTGACACGTTCAAGGGAATCAAAATTCATATGGTACTTCCCGTGGACCTGGAATCCTGAAATTTGGCATGAAGCAAGGTCTCATAACACAGGTATAGGAAAAAATCTCAAAACTGTAAATTTGTAGTTACGTCACAAAACAAAATTGCGATTCGGTAAAATCTTCGAAACTCGATTCAAAATTTGTTTCGAAGAACTGTTTTCATTGGTCGACTCACTCTTGCCCAGTTTTTTTATTTTTGATAGGCTCGCTTTTGAGAACTATCTCAAGTGATGGTAAGCGATAATATGGTCGGCGATGGAGCACGTTTACCTACCTTCAAGTAAGTTCACTCTTGTGTTAAAGACTCCTCGGTCTCATCACCTTCAGGGATAGCTCCACCGTTAGATTTTTTTAGGTAGCGGAAGGTACAAGTGATTATGTCTGAGCAGGAAAGAAGGGGACACAGGTCCTATAAAGGCGCTCTAAATTGCCATTATACTGCCCAATAAACTGTGTTATTAATGTCTAAGGCTGATTTCACACCAAGCGAGTAATCCCAGCCAATCTAAACGCTCCACTTACCTAAACAGAAATTCATATGCGGCATGCACCGCTCATATTGTTTGCCACCGACTGTCACGGCCGGCGAATCGTGTGGGAATTAATGTGTTAAGGTTTTTTACCCTTTTTTGGTCCATGTTTTTCAAAGGATCCGTTTTAAATTCGAGCAGAGATATGAAAAGCTGTTTCGTGATGTTGTCCAGTTGCGAGTTCAATTTGTTTGATATAAGTTGGTTGGGTGCATTTGAGGTAATTTTTGTCGTGCTTTTTAAAGAGTAGCCATCTCTTTCATGTGCTCTTCCTGGGTATATGTTGTGCCTTTTGTGTGTTAACTGGTGCAGTTGGTTTTTTGTTAGCGTTTCTGAACGCTGCTCTAGTTTCGAGTTTGCTTTATGTTGATAATCCTGTTTGGTTTTGTGTTCCAAATATTACTTGCTCTGTATTTTACCAACGATGTTTTCTTTTTTTGTTATACTAGTGAACCAATCCAGCTTCGCGCGGGTGCAATGGTGATAGTATAACACAAAGGCGCTTCCCTCTGTCTGTCCCTATGTATGCTTAGATCTTTAAAACTCCGCAACGGATTAATTTGATGCGGTGATTTAAGAGGAAGGTTTATATGTATAATACATGCATGATATATATACCTAGCGAACCACTCCAACATTGCACGGGTGCAATATGCATGTACACATTATTATTATAGCGGAAGGCAACTTTGTTTTATACTAAGTAGTGATTTTACTTCATAATTAATTATAAATTAGGCTTATTTTTTTCTAATCAATGGTGTCTTTATTTGAACACCTTAAATATATATTTTTTCTAATTGTATTAACTGGTGCTTGACTGCGATTCCACCTGATGTTAATCTATGAAGCAGTTGTTGATAGTGAAGCGCACTAGTTCAAGAGTCTGTCCAATCTAGTGTTAAAGACCGCAGCAGGCAAATTGTTCCAGTCCTTCGACTATCAATGTCGTCATAATCAAAAGACTTCTACTGCTGGATATGGGTCTTTACTTTCTTCTTGTATACTTGTTGCTATTTATAAATCTCCCGGGACCTGTAAATAGCTTTGTGCACACATTCACAATCATTCAATAACTGAAACAAAATTAACAGAAATATTTCATCACGATTAACATTCGCTGCCAAATCTGGTGTTAACCGCGGTATCACGTTAAATACTTCGTTGTTGTGGTCAAGTTGGCCCTCGTTCAACATCCGACATTTTACACGATATGGTGTATATTAGGTATACCGGCATTGGCAGTCATTTTTGTACTGAGCATTAAGTTGTACACATAATTATGAACGTACATCATCATCATCACCCTTAGAGTGGTTTCGCACTACGTCCGATCCGAAACCGAGCCAACATAAACCTGCTCTTATCTCATCGCTTTTAAGCACGTAATTGACAGTTTTCCGCACTAGTGCAGAAAAGTGTAGGGGCTCAGCAGGGCCGAGGCCTACTGGGGCCAAGGTTTATGTGAAAATGAACCCTACCATAAAAAAACCATCAACGATTGCATCATTGCTTACCATCAGGTGAGACTGCAGTTTATAGCTTTCATATAACCATGACAGCCGGTCGTATGCGTCTCGCATTCATTGGATTCTCGTGACTCTCACCAGATCATCGGTCCGCCTTGTGGGATAACTACTAAAGCTGCGTCTTCCAGTAGGAATCTTTCGACCTCATTGACTATCTGTTCTACGAGAAATGCGCCCTGTCTACAGTCTCAATTTTGCCGATTTTTCGGGCTATGTCGGTAACCTTAGTACTCTGCAGATATCTCCATTTCTATTGCGATCACGCAAATAAACTCTAAACATAGCCCTTTTTGGGGCCCTTTGGGTGACTTTAAGCCTTCTGATGAGGCTCAATGTGAGTGACCACGTTTCAGAGCTACAAGTCATCACTGGCAACACGCACTGTTCATAGATATAGATTAAAGGTCACAGTTCATTAGAGCCGTCCGGCTCCCACTTGCTACATCCACTCCGTAGCCTCAACGGATCGCCTCGGTCGTAAATTGGTGTAGTGAGCGTCATCATCATCAGCCTTTTAATGTCCCAACTCAGGCCTCCTCTCTAGGAGAGGGAAAGGGCCGTAATCCACCACGCGGGCCCAGTGCGGATTGGTGTCACATGTCTTCGAATTTTTGGTTCTAGGACATGCCGGTTTCCTCACGATGTTTTTCTTCACCGTTTTGAGAGCAGTGGTGATAAATTAAATTACACAAAAAGTAATGCGCCTGGCTGGGTTTGAACCCGCGACTTACAATTCGTAAGTCGGGGCCGTTACCACTCGGCCACCACTGCACTGTAGTGAGCGTATACCCATACAATTCCATGTAAAGGATTCTAGCCGCAGAAGGGCGAGACGGTACCGAGTGGGTGCCAGGTGGCTCTACTGAGCTTTGACCTTAATCGATAATAACTATCTATGTAGATTGGTGCTAATTATGCCAGTCATAGTTCGATAGAAAGGCAGAAATGTTGTTTTATATTAATTGTACTCGTTTGTTTTTGGTAAACGATTATTCACATTTGATTGCACCCTAATCATTTAGATGTAAACTACATCCATTTTTAAGTTTACCACAAATATTCAACCCCTAAACTACATTTCCAAGGAAACCGTACGGCCAATTCCGTTAAAATTACACGCCACTTATGCTGCCAATACATAGTGCAATCCTATATACATGCAAATTGCGGGCAGCTGCGTTCTACCGCATCTGAGCCGTATTATGGCCCGCCCTAATACGTACGTGTTATACGGCTCGTGGAGATGGATTGAAATGTACTTATTGGCTTTAAAAAGCTGCCTTTGAAAGAAGTTTTCTACTTTTATCAGCTTCTGCCAGCTTCAGAAACAGATTCAGACCAAGGAAGAATGCTCCCAGAATAAAAAGTATCCTTTTGACATGGTCTACTCCTTTGCCTAGTTTCAACCGAATCTATTCAGTTATTTGTTCATGAAGAACATAAACACAGACGAATATCTATACATATTACTGTGAGTAATGTTACTAATAGCGGCTATGCCAACATGAAAAGTGAAAACTAACTTGTGTGTACAGCAAAAGAGTGGAATTCCCTGTCTGAAATCTGTGTTTCCTGATGGCTACAACCCGGGAATCTTTGGTCAAGAGTGAATAGTTTATTTTTAAGTAAGTGCGCTCCATCGTCGACCGTATTTTCGCTTTCTATCAGTTGAGATAGCGGTCAAGCGCGAACCTATCAAAAATAAAAAATATTGCACTGGGAATTTGATTGTTACAATAACTGTGCTAAAAAGTATGCTATGTCTTAATTTGGGTTATGGTCTACCTATTTTTTAGGGTTTTTTTATGGTAAGTAAACCTGTATATATTATAACCTTAGACACTCGAGCAACTGAAAAACACGTTCAGTTAAAGTCTATTCAGAGAAGAAAGAGTAACTTGATGGTTTCTGACCTCAAAAAACGAAAAGTTCTTTGTTATATTTCTTATAAATGCCTATATAAAGTGTACAATAAATAAGTAAAACAAAACTGGGAGTTAATGTACCAATCTCAATCAGAATTACCTCAGTTTCAAGTAAATTAGAATATCCTTATAAAAAAATCTATTGAAATATAATGTTCCTGTGAAATACGAGGAAAAATCGTTTTGGTCATTTGCATAGTGAATAAAAGACTTTAATTAGATCTTGCTAGACAATTGCTATGAGAGACAAAAGGAATATTATGCAAGGAAGAGTGTCGAACCTTCGCTAGTTAGGAAAAGCATTTTGAATAGTAAAATACGTCTTGAGTTTTAGGTCTGCATTTCAATAATTGAAAGAAATTACTCGGTAACATTATTTTAGAAAGAAAGAAAAAATGTTTATTTTGCCCAAATAGACGCACAAAATATAACAAACTGCCAGCCATGTGTGAACCCGGCATTTCTGTGTTGCACCATAGACAATAGGCAGAACACAGTTGCCTTGGTCTGAGTTGAAAGTAATTTCTTTTGTATGGCATCTGGCTTGGACTGACACAACATGGCGACATGTGATAAACAAATCAGCGACAAAAACAAAAAAAAAAAAAAAAAAACAAAACAGCGTGTAAAATATATACAAATCCAAGTTGTACGTCGCATTTAGGCGAAAAAAGGTCGTTGCTCAGCTTATACCGTGACGCCGGATAAATCCAACAATCTACGGAGCTGATTTTCAGTAACCAGTTCAGTTTTAGTTGATACTCGACGTACGTCCTTTTGTCCGACGGTAAAAAACGAATAATCCTTCGCGGCTTACAAACCTCTTTCAGTGATTTCTAAACAACACAACTAATACTTAACACGTACTACTACCACTCTAAAAATAGAACTAGCAAAAGCTGAAATTTAGCGTCACTTAGCAAGCCCAATAAAACAGGAGCGTATGTACCAATTCGTAGTAATTTTGGTAACAGAATTGGGGTTGCTATCGCGCTGCGCTGCCATGCGGGCCAACCGATATTCCCAATGATATGGTCGGAGCCTGATGCGCGTTTGAACGAGCAAATTTACTAGAATGTGGTACTGATTTATGGACAATATTAACCACTCTGACAAGGAAAGGTTTATATGAGCTCTCGTTCTAAATAAGTATGGCTGTGTTTAACTATTTAAGAGATAAATTCTACTAGAATGATAAAAAATATTCTTTTCACAACAGTGCGAGTAATTATGATTTTTATATTTATTTAAAAATAATAACGCTGTTTCTTATTAGGAATTACTTTTGTATTGTAGATGCACAAACATGTGTTTTAATTCACCTAGACCCGGAACTAACTTCAAATATTGGTCATACAATTGGTTCCTTGCGGGAATCAAACCCACAGTATGCAGCGTAGCAGCCAATTGCTCACCAACTATATTGCAGTTGGATAGTTTCTACACGTTTCTATACATCATTTTTCCATTACTTTTACTAATGGTTTTAATAAATTTTCATTAGTAAAGCAGAGAGATGGCGAAGTATTCATGGCACTTACACTGAAATACACATGCTCCATTAGCAAAAAATTACGTAAAGTATAATAATATTTCGCGACATACATATTTTACATGGAGTTTAGCTAATCATAAATGATTTAGGAAAAAAATTCAGTCACATATAATAATACTTACTTGCATTAAGGGCCGGTTCTAGTCAATGTTTTTTTTGTATGAACTTCGCTCGGGATCATATCGTCTTCGCGGCCCCAAAACAGCGGTTTTATTTCTATAAAAAAAAAACAACAACTATTCAAGATTTTTGTTCTTGCGAAGCGCTTTTAAATAACAAGCTTTTTTTTTTTTTGTAACTTTCAAATAGTTCCGTAACGTAATCTCGTAGATATATACGTTTGAAATTGTAAATTAGGGTCAGATTCGCGATTTTTTTTTATCGAACCAACTAATTTATATCGTGTTTTCATTTTTGCCAAGCCCTTGGCCATATAGTCAATTTTAATGAAATAATTTTTCATGGTGTTCTCTTTTATATTAGTGGATTTCCATAGGTTTAAAAAAGGTCAAAATGAGTAGAACCGGGCCTTAAATGTGAAATTGTTATTAGTAATTCTATTTGCCTCCACTCGCCTCCCCACTAGCCCGTCTGAACGCAGCACGGGGCTGTAACAACATGTTATCTAGCCGGAGCGGTCAAGCGTTCACAACGGAATGAATTTCCACCAGCAGCTTGAGCTTAGCTAGAAGCCCACGCGAGGCTGAATTTTTGCTACGAAACAGGCGCTTTTTGTGAACGTATTTGGTAAATTCCAGATTATGTTTTTTATAAATGTATTTTGTTCGTATTATTGTGTAAACTCTGTTCAGTGTAAGAAATAAAAAGGTTATACGTAACGTAGATCTCATAGTATCTAGGTATAAAGTACTTGTATATATATGAAATAGGTGATAATATTCCATAAGTTTACGGCGCACACTGTTCCCACGCGCCTCGAGGAGTTGTCAGCAAACTGTTGAGGCCCAGTAGGGCCAAAGCCTACTGGAACCAAGGGTTATGTAAAAATTAACCCCGGGGCCCTGGAACGAAGGAAATCAAAGGAACAGGGTAGGTTTTTACTCAGTAAGAGTCTGACACTACCTCCCGCCCACATTTGATGATTTTACCTACCATAAAAAAAAACATTAGGTAATGATTGTTGCATAGGTGTATCTAAGTATAACGTACTTGTATATGTATATGAAATAGGTGATAATATTCCATAAGTGTATCATCAGGTTGAATTGCAGTTAAGCACTAGTTTATATCAAATAAAAAAAACGTATACTGTAGATTTGTTTTACCACACTAATCTCAGAACCTATTGGTTTTTTTTTTATTGATATAAACTAGTGCTTGTCTGCAATCCCACCTGATGGTAAGCAGTGATGCAATCGTTGATGGTGAGACGCACTCGTTTATTAAGAGCCTATTCACTGTAGCCTTGAAGACACCTAATTTAGAATCGGACGGGCAGACTACAGTAGGCAAACTGTTCCAGTCCTTCGGTGTACGCGGTATAAACGACGAGGCAAAACGCTTAGTCTGGATAGTAGAAGTTTCAACAACGTAAGGGTGGTTATTCGCCACGCACCGTGTTGTCCGATGGTAGTTATAGTGCGGGTTAGTGGATGTCATTATGTCTTTAAATAAAATAAAGCGCCTACTTGAGTTTGAAATGGCAAGGTACGACTCATAAGTCGGGACCGTAACCACACGGCCGCCACTGTTCTTTAAAAAATCATACCTACAGGATATGGAATTATATATTAAAAAAAAATTGTACTCACTATCTCATGCATGAGACGAACTTTCACAACACTTTTTGAAAGTGTAAATTCCTGTACTTTTCTCGAAAACCTAAGACCAGTTTTTGGGTTATTTATCAAACTTACCAGAAATCGCGAAAAAAATTTACTTAGTTCAGTACATTTTGACCTTGACCATTTAGGCGAACATAAATATACTGAACTTGGCAGATTTTATTCGCGATATCAAAGGTCCCATAGTAAAAGTTGTTTGTTATCATGACTACAATCACGGGTTTAAGTATCGTTCACTAATTACCAGTCACCCCATATATGTATAAAGATTAGTATACATAAATTTCATTCATTCTACATGTATATAACATATCATATAGTCTACGTTAATCATTCCTAAATCTTCATCTATCCTGAAAGGAAACCACAAAATATAATATTGTTCCAAATATATTTATTTCAAACTTGTACATATACACTCAGTTTACACCTTACAGTTCAACCGCCAAAGATAGACTGTCAGAAAGAACACATTCTAGTGAACAGCTCCCGTGTCCACGTCATAAGAGTGGGGCAACGGCTCGCGCAATAAGTCAATGGATAGACTAATTTATAAATTGCTTCTGATTGAAAGTGTAAATATCTTTTAAATGTTTGAGCTAATTTTAATTATAAAAACGTACGACAATAATTAATCAAACTATCAACAATTTATTGAACCAAATTATCATTACTAGTCAAATGGTGTACTAATAAAATCATCGAATATCTGTATTTACTTTAAAAATTATGTTGAGATTATTAGATTTATATTGCAATTGCTTACATTCGTCCATCCTGACCACACAGTCGCGCCCTCGCGAAATTTTAAATAGAAAAAAAAAAAAATACTACCAAATTATACGAATACAAGAGGAAAACCATTAAAATCTAATAGTTACTTATTGATTAAAATTGTATCATACAGTGAGGTAAGTACGAACAGTTACATTCCAAACTAAGTGAATAACCAACAATTAAATTAGCATTTTATACATTTTAGATCTATTGGTAGATAATATGAATCAAGTTGACAATGGGGTATTTATTTTATCTTTTGTAAACTATTTAACAAAATTAATTTTGTCAATAAATCATTTATAGCTAATAAACTAATTACATTATTTATCTATAGCATTTATGTTTCAACAGTCTGCCTTTAATTGTAACAATTCATATTCTTTCTGACAATCATAACTCTTACATTTTTACATTGACCTTTCAATTTTACATTAACCTTTATACTAATAACATTATTTATCTATAGCATTTATGTTTCAACAAGTCTTTGCCTTTAATTGTAACAATTCATATTCTTTCTGACAATCATAACTACATTACTCACGTTTTTACATTGACCTTTCAATTTTACTTGAAACTTTCTATTTTACTTGAAACTTTAAATTTTACATGAAACTTTAAATTTTACATGAAACTTTAAATTTTACATGAAACTTTAAATTTTACATGAAACTTTAAATTTTACATGAAACTTTAAATTTTACATGAAACTTTAAATTTTACATGAAACTTTAAACCTTACATGAAGCCTTAAACTTTACATGAAACTTCAAACCTTACATGAAACTTCAAACTTTACATGAAACCTTAAACCTTACATGAATCTTTCAATTTTACATGAATCTTTCAATTTTACATGAATCTTTCAATTCTACATGAATCTTTCAATTCTACATGAATCTTTCAATTTTACATGAATCTTTCAATTTTACATGAATCTTTCAATTTTACATGAATCTTTCAATTTTACATGAATCTTTCAATTTTACATGAATCTTTCAATTTTACATGAATCTTTCAATTTTACATGAATCTTTCAATTTTACATGAATCTTTCAATTTTACATGAATCTTTCAATTTTCCTTTAACTATTCAATTTTACTTTAATCTTGCAATATTACTTTAACCTTTTTCTTTTACTCAAATCTTTCACTTTCGCTTTTATCCTCGCTGAAACCATAGTTACAATATATTAACCATAGTAACCATACTAGCCATACTAGCCATACTAACCATACTAACCATACTAACCATAATAACCATACTAACCATAATAACCATACTAACCATACTAACCATACTAACCATAATCATACTAATCTTACTAACCATTTACATAACCAGATTCTATCCTGTTAGAATACTATTTTATTGGAGAAGCTGGCTAGCTAATTTTCGTAACGGATTTAGTCTTCTATACGAATCTTTATTCTGTCTGTACGTTTGTTCGATTTTTATTCAATAAACCGCTTAAGCTTATCATGACTTACACTATTCACAACCGATAACTTTATTGACAATTCATTGATTCATTTCTATATCCATTTTCTAATTTTATCACCATTACTACTCTCATCTATCGACCGATACATTTATCTGGGGCAGATTTTTTTCTATGAAAAAAATACCGACATGCTTTTCTTTACCTTTTTACTGGCAATAGCGTATCTTACACTTCATATTGGTCACTCTATCTATAATACTTTGATAATGCAATATGGACCTGGAATCTATCCTATGATTTACTTCTTTTTCTACCCTAACCAGTTGTTTCACATTTTACATATGCCGGGGGATTCTACGAGTAGCATCATCAAAAAAATTACTTTTGTTTTTCCTGAGTACCTCCTATTTTATTTAACACTTCGTTTATAAAATCGACCCAGCGCACTCTCTGTCACAGTGTAAGAACCGCATTTAGCAACCATTACGATGTTTCTGATAATACTCTTTTGAACTTCAAACTGGTGAAAATATTCTCTATTTTAATTACTCGAGAAGGTACAGCGGATAAATTAAAATATTCATTGGAAACTGAAATAGTCTAGTATTTATGTTTTTAATTGGTTTAAAGATAATAATTTTTGGGAACGTATCAATAATAGCTATCTATATACTACTTTACTACTAATTTAAAAAGTGACAATATCATCATGAATCAGGATGTAAAACTTGCATCTGACACTGGCCCATACCAGTTAAGTCCTTCCGTTATTATATAAACTATGCCATATTGCAAATTTTATTCAACATAAGTATTTAATTTGATTCCAATCTAAATTATCCAATATAATAATTTTATCCTTTGCATCTTATCATCTTTCATTTGAACCGAAGCTAACCAAACTACAAAAAATGTATGATGTATTCCCTACAACGGGTTCCTACTTAAAACGTTTACGTTCAACATAGAAGTGCCTTGGTTTATTAATTATATCGCGATCAAATGGCTTAAGAGTTATAATCGGTTAAAATAGTGAATTTCAATTCTATTTTATAACATTTAAATCTATTCAAATTATTTACTCCTGCTAGGCTAGGGTTTTCTGGTGAAGTAAGCTTACTAAATTAAGCGTCTGGTTTCATTATTCCATTTTGTTGTATGAAAACATTCTATCTACACCGTGTCAACTCGCGCCTGTACGTAATTCGGTAATAGCATTAAAATTTTACAACTCACGATAGTTCGAGGTGTTAGTTCTACTACTTCTACTTTTAACTGTGTGAACGTAGTCTCTTATTTCTTTTTCCAAGGCTTTGAGACATTCTTTTAAGTTTTTTTTTTTTTGATCTCGAAGTTTTTATTAATCGCCTAAGAAGAAAACAGCTGGTCCTAAGAATTGCCTAACATTATGTACATACATCTTTCGGAGTAGGAAATTTATCAACCACACCTATTAAACACTGTCCTTATTCGTTTAGCTTTCCTGAGACTTCGAAAACCCAAAAAGGGTTAAATTTTAGAACGAAAGATGTTACATTTTGGAAGCTTCAATGCAAGACCTGCATTGTTCATTTTATCAAATATCGACCTTAGAAGCCCACTGCCAAACTAACTCGAGGGGATCAGAACCTTGTCCGTGAAAATGTTAATCCTTAAATTATAAAGTACTTTAGTAATAGTTTTGTCTAACCTAAAGGGATTCTACTAAATTTGAATGGTCTTTCCGGGGTGACGGTATCAGTTTTTTTTTTTTTTTTTTTATCAATTATAGCTAGCCTTGTCTACAGTAGTAAGCAGTTGCTAGGTCTAATATCGTATATCTATACTTCTATACAGAGAAAACTAAAATATTATGATAAGGAAATTAGTCTCTTTTTTTAGAACTAGTCTCAAAAACCTCTGAACCCGATTTAAAAAATTATTTCACGTATAGGATCTAGCCACATCCAGTGGCATCACCTGCTAGGATCTAGCCGCACCCAGTGGCATCACCTCACCTTGGATCTAGCCTCGTAACCTGACATCACCCGCCTAAGATCCAACCATACCGAATGGCATCATCCGCCACGGATCAAACCGCGCAACTTAAATTTCATTATCAAAAACAAAGTTCCACTTTTTCAAATGTAACGTTAATCCGGCTTTAGTCGACGTTCTCAAAACTACTTCAAGTCTCCCGATGCGATCGCGAATTCAACAGTTTCCAAAATAATCAAAATATCGACAACTCAAACTATGAAGTAGGTATGTACCGATCAGCTTAGGACAATAACAATTGTCCGTTAGAAAACTCTGATCGCATTTCTAAACTTCAAATGTGTGTACTGGCCGTCCGTAATTTGTGAAATAAGGCGCACTTTGTAAACGATTTATTTTGTCCAAGATAATTGGTAACGAATATCGGTTAGGCACGATTTTATTTAGTTTACAGCAATCTTTGAACATTATGTCTGACCCGTCATTTTTTTTAAATCAAAAGAACTAAACTAACAAACACCGAATTACTTAATCGAATAATCTTTGCATCCAATAATTCATCAACCGTTAAGGCATTATTTTTAATTTGTCTACTCCCTCACGCATTACTTTTAATTATTTCGCGCTAAACCACTATTGTCATCTTTATACAGATGAGTTTATCATAGATGAGTCAATTAAACGAATAAGTTCACTTTTTGTTACACGCGTTTAACGCCTACCGGTTATAAAATAATCCTAATAACCGACGATTCAACACAGAAACAACAGCAGATTTATGTACTACGACACGTAGAAGTCAATAACGTCTAGGACTATCACGTTTGTTTTTTAACCGAAAGAGCTGGACTAGCAAACACCACATTACTTGGTCAAATAATAATTACACACAAATAATTGGCCTACCCGCTCACTCATTATTTTTTTTTTTTTTTCTACGAGCACCTGAGGGTTGATTTGATTATAATTTTTAACGTCGTGAACTAAGTAATTTTAAAATGTATTTCGGTCACACTACTGGAACTAAACCCTTGCGACAATTTTTCACGGCCTAGGATAATATCATCTCACAAATGGATATTGGGCAAAACACGCAATAAAATCTCGACTAAGCTATAATCAATTTTAACTACAAAATTAATTAACAGTGCCGAGTACCTACACTAGACTGTCATACGTTATCTAAACCTATCAATGTTGCCATCCTTTGTTTTACGTCTACCCCCAAGTCTACCCACTGACCCTACTTTCTTTCAATAAAACACGCTAGAACCGTGACAAAATATTGAACAGATACTACATTTATTTAACGGCTTAGTGCTCTTATTCAGGATATAACCCTCTTTCCTTATAATTCAGCAACCGATCGAATTTTAATTATTTTGTACCTATATGATTTATGTATGTAAGATGGGACTTTAAGTTGTTTACATAGTCGTATCATTTCTTTTGCCTATACATTGGTACACCTGGCATTTTGAAGGTAATCCAAAAAGTTGACCGTGATTGTAATATCAAACCAGCTCTACTCCTATCCTAGTGGCCCTATCGTCTATCCTTGATATCGCTCATTTTACTGCTCTTTGCTCAGCAAAGTCATTTCATCTATACTCAATACTTTATTGCATTTCGTCATATCTAATTCAAAAATTTCGCTTTTTCTTTTTCTCACTATTTTCATTTACTAATGGGTATACTACATATTATATACTCGTAAATTTTTCAAGAAAATCAGTTTAAAAAACATATCACACTGTTTGCTGACCTCCCTGCTGCCCTGGCTGCAGCTCTGCTGTTGTCCTGGCTGCTCCTCTGCCTGTTGCCTTGGCTGCTGCTTCGGCTGTGGCTCGGCTGCTGCCCTGGTTGCGGCTCGGCTGCAGCCCTGGCGGCAGCTCGGCTACTGCCCTGGCTGCGGGTCGGCTACTGCCCTGGCTGTAGCTCGGCTACTACCCTTGCCGCGGCTCGGCTGCAGCTCATTGTAATCCAGTTGTAAATCTGGTCAGACAAAAATAATACACGGACACAGCTATTCTTTAAAACCTATGTAATTTTAAAATTAGGGTATAGTTATTGACTGCCATCATACTACTACTGTTATGCTATTATAGATTAAATTCTTTCATCAATACATCGAACCAATTCGCTGACACTAGAGGAAGTTACAGTGAGATGTAATCATATTTGCATTTCAAATCACAATGACCGTTAATATTACAAAAGAAAACGAAAAGATTCATAGTCATAAATATAAGGCAACACCCTGTTTAGCTGCAATTCCTAAGTTAGCAAGTGGCTTAAATAGTTCTCCGGTTTTTATTCTTATATGTAAATAACATAATTACGTTAAACACATCATAATGCGCACAGAGAGTTGCATACTACTTTAAAGCATAAATCACTGCGTTTCACTTTCTCATAGGCAACAAAAACAGTAATACTTACGTGAACTCATCCCACTTCTGAACTGAAAGGAAACCACAAAATATAATATTGTTCCAAATATATTTATTTCAAACTTGTACATATACACTCAGTTTACACCTTACAGTTCAACCGCCAAAGATAGACTGTCAGAAAGAACACATTCTAGTGAACAGCTCCCGTGTCCACGTCATAAGAGTGGGGCAACGGCTCGCGCAATAAGTCAATGGATAGACTAATTTATAAATTGCTTCTGATTGAAAGTGTAAATATCTTTTAAATGTTTGAGCTAATTTTAATTATAAAAACGTACGACAATAATTAATCAAACTATCAACAATTTATTGAACCAAATTATCATTACTAGTCAAATGGTGTACTAATAAAATCATCGAATATCTGTATTTACTTTAAAAATTATGTTGAGATTATTAGATTTATATTGCAATTGCTTACAATCCTGATTATAATTTCCCTCCCACCTGGTCCCGTAAACCCGTCGTAATGTATGTAGATTACTATGGTGTCCTTAGACAATGCCAGTATGACGTCATCATCTATGTATTGCTGTAATCAAGATGCAAGTACGAGCTATCTGGGTTTATGGCTTAGCATAATAACAGTGTTAGGTAATTTTGGAATTATATCAGAAAGGAGAATTAAACTTTTGCTGTACATTGGTAGTATACACGGCTAAGTTTTGAGCGTTTTAATTCCGTGGAGGGTCGATCCGGTATATGTAATATTATCGATTTGTAAAGATTTTTTTTTAAATAAAGCACTTTTGTTAAAAACTCGAATGAATTTACGCATATACGAAATTAATTTCTTTAAGTAAACGTCAGCTGAGCGAGACAATGACCTGTAGTTATTATGCAACGACCGGCAGCTATCTACAGGACATTGAGCGAGCCATGTATTTTTTTTTTTCACTAAAAGTGAAACTCAGACCATTTCTTAAAGGACTGTATGAGAAGTAAACAGCAAAAAGTACAATGTCTACAAACCGTAATGTTTTACGTTTTTGTGATCAAAAAAGTTTTTTCTGTGACGTAACTACATATTAACAGTTTTCAGCTTTATTCCCAAACTTGTGCTAAAAGTCTTTGCTTCATCCCAATTTTCAGGGATACCTATCAACGGGACACCCTATGTCTAGGTCTTTTGTGACGTAAACGGCCGTATCTTTTTTTTTCGTTAACTTAGAAGTTTGATTTTTTCTCAGCTTCAACGAACCGCAGACCTGAGTATATGGTTTAAATTTCAATTCGATACCTCTAAACGTTCCCAAGATAAAAGTCTTGACAGACCGACAAACGGACTAAAAAGTGATCCTATATGGGTTCCGTTTGTTTCTTTTGAGGTGCGGAACCATAAAAACTAGGAAAAGCACGAGATCTTACGTGCGACATAAAAAACTTTAGTATTTGAGTGTTTTTACGACGTTCTTATCTGATTATGAGAGACTGCAATTGCTGTCTATAAACTTTTAAATAACTATTATTCCAGACATTTATTGATGGATTTCAAAAATGCTTTCTTTTATTTTTAATACCATTGCGTTTTTAATTCTACATTGTCGAATTACTGCATTCAAACGCCCACATACCAGGGAAACAACAAAACATGGCGGTGACATTCATGAATGTAGTAGTAAGGTGACAATCGGCCAGGACACAAAGCTGCGCGACTAATTGGAAACTGTGCAACACCAAACGGATGGTCAACATGGTTGACATACAGTGGAGGACAGAAATAGAAACCTACCTTTTATTATAATCTTGGTACATTCATTTTTAAAGAAATAGAATTCTAACTGAGAATGAAAGGGTTGTTTGATGGTTTTTTGGTTTATAATTTTTCCCTATTTTTTTTTTCTTGTAACTATCACACAACACCGTCTATTCCCAAGTTAAGCAGAGCTTGTGTTATAAGTACTAGACAACTGATAAACATACTTATATATTTCTAAATACATACATATTACAGATAAATTACACCCAGAAACACAACAAACTAGCTTATATTTTGCCCTGGTAATTTTAATTTTATGGGTTTTACATTTTGGAAAGATAATTGTCAAAATTATGTCTTAGTGGGGTCAGACATAAGCCTATTTAAAATATAATATTTAGAAAAACAACTAGCTAACATGATATTGGTCACATAAATTAAGTCGGAATCGATAAAATTACTTACACTGTGAGCTTAATGAAAGCGCAAAAGAAGTAAACTCAAAATAATTGCAATTAGTAGAAAACGATGTTTGATATATAGACCATCGTTGTTTTTACAAGGAATATTATGATATGTTTCGAATCGGTATACGTTACGGATATGACATCATTTCGGAATATCTGCAAATTTTCAATAGTTTCGGTTATATATACTAAAATTATAAAAGTAATGTAAACTGTCAAGTTCCAAGAGGATACCGGTGTCCGCAAGCCTATTGTGTCTCTAATTACGGTATTCAAAAAAGTTTAATATTTATTTCTAAACTAGGTTATCATTTGTTTGATCGGGAAAACAAACAAAACCTGTCGTAACCTGTTATTAAAACTCCATTTTTGTTTTAAACTATCCGAAAGTTTTGTCTTTTGTCTCAAACTGTCCGAAACTTTTACAAGCACTTTTGAATAGTCATAAAGTCAGTCAGTCAGAAAAATAATGCTAATTGCACATTTTAAAGCGCAAATCTCTATGGAGAAGAATATCCAAAAAATCGCATAACTTCCTCGGTATTTATTTTAAGTATAAACGAAGAATCTCCAACAAAATATCCGAACAAAAATAAAGATTCTATTTTACTACAGATAACCCATAACGTTCTACAATTCAATCTTTTATTACTACACAAGCATGCGCATACAAATGGGAAACTAATCTCATTCAAAAATATTTTAATACCGATCCCCATTTCCATGCACGCCAGTGTAATAGAGAAATAGGATGACCCACTTTTTCGGTGCACAAAAGACTCTTTTATATTGCACTGAATACTAGATTCGGTCGCCTACAAACTACTGAACGGGTTTTTTGTTAATTCCTTTACTCGGAATATTTTTGCGTCCAAATATTTTTGCAAGGCTTTGTAAAGTTTATCGTATTAAGGCGAAGTTTGAGCTCAACATTTTGTTATTAGATTTTGAACTCGTTTTGTGAGAATTTTCAAGGATTTTTTTTTTAATTAGTTATGTTGATAAATTGTGATTCCCTATAGATTTGGTTTTAATAACTATTAGGTATATTACGCCTGTGTTAAAGTGGCTATCACTAGTGAAATTGTAACAGTTTGTTCGTTTGTAATGGCTATTTTACATGAGAGCAAAATAGCAATTTATAATTGAAGAGTCCACTTCAATAATAGTAATTTTAATTCTGATTTTAATTTTGTATTTTGATTTAATTTTAATCTTTATTCAAATTGTGATTATGTTGTTATTATAATTTTAAGTTTAATGAATTGTTTTTGACATGTATTTTTAACTGTAATTGTGGATCAAGGCTATCTGAATTAAATGAATTTAATTTTATTATATATTTTTTTATTTTATTTATTTATTATTTGGCTTTTCAACAATAAGTACGCTATATCATTATAATTTGTACATTAGTAACTTACGTCTAAGCGCTTTAACACTTACAGAAAATCACATCATGCAACACATTTTGCGCAGATAATAACCAATTGATTTAGACCAGTAATATGTACAAGTTTTGGAAAAAAGAAAGTATAAAATTGCATACAATAACATAGATTAAATGAAATATATAGTAAATTGTTTTTAATTTGTTTATTAATTAAAATTGATAAATTAAATTTGATTATAATAAATTATATTAAAATTCGTTCATAAAGATTATAGAAGAATATAGAAGATAATAATGATGAATGTCCAAAAATGTTAAAATTAAAACTACTAACGGCATTCTGTCACTTGATATATGCAGTAAATAATCACGTTTACAAAATTAGCAATATTGCAGTCTTGAGATAATTTATTTTTTTTAAATTTGGTTACACAGCTAGAATGCTCAACATCACAGGTGTTCACGGCAGTAATGATCAATGCCCATTGCTTCGTAATGATCGCCGTCTTTTATCCTGCCAAAGTTTTGTTTATGAAGTAATTTAAGTTACTACATAAAATAAAAATTATTTTCTTTATCTTTAACACTGTTTTTTTTTTTCGTTTATAAACTTAAAACACAATTATCTCAGAACAATAAACTTTCATAATTATTGCAGTGGACCCTTCAATTGGGAAAAGGGCAGTAAGAAGAATTAATGATAACCGCTGTAAGAACATTCATTTGGAAAAGTATTGCTAAGCTTTTTGTTTTCTGATTAGTTGAAACGAAGTACGTAATTTTTTGGATTCCGTATCTCGTTTCTCAAAAACGGAACGCTTATAGCATCACTTCCGTCCTTTTGTCTAATAGTCCGCCGTCCATCTGTCAAGATACATTTTCTCAGTAATGCGTACTGAATTAAAATTAATATGAGTTACTCCTGCCTGCCTGCTGCTAGTAAAAAATCAAATTTCTTTGTTAACACAATCTAAAGGAAGGGCCATTTATACTCTGTTTATATTTCAACTGGCATGTTAGGAGTTAGTGGCCCTGACTGCTATGCCAGAGGTCGTGGATTCGATTTCCACCCAGGACAAATGTTTGTGTAATGAGCACGATCATTTGTTATGTGTCTGGGTGTAATTTATCTACTACTCTAATACGTATGTATTTCAAAATATATAAGTATACTAGCTGTCCCTAATAGTCAATGAATCCTTTTTTTCTCACGTTTTAAACCTCCCCTGGACTATTACGAATATTTCAAGACCAAAATGAACCAAATCGGCCCAGCCGTTCTCGAGTTTTAGCGAGACTAAGGAACAGCTATTCATTTTTATATTATAAGATTTATCAGTTGTCTAGTAGCTTGAGATTAGACGGTGTTGAGTGATAGTTGTGGAATATTATTACATTTTTATAAACTACTTCAATAACTTAACGACTTTCAGAATTGACTGCTACATACATATCTTTAAATTCAATCACTAGAATCCACATTTCTTTTAAACAATCAATTAAATTTCTTAGGGCTGATTTCATCATTCAATATAAAAACTTAGTTCAACTAAACTGAGCTCAGCGTAATCTAGTTTAAAGAACCGTGTCGTAAACATGGGCGACAACAAAAGAATTGAAACTGAGTTTAGCGTAAACTAGGTTCAATTCATAGCGGTGAAACGCAAAATTAAGCTATAATCTCAATTAGTCGCTCAAACTGCGTTTTGTTTGAAGGAATCGCGATTAGTTTATTGGTGAATTTGGCTCTTAGTTTTATAACTCTTAAACCTCTAAATCAAAAAACATTTCTGAAAGAAAGCCAAGTTCGACTTGAAAATAAATTAGGCGTAAAAACAAAGCGAAATTGAAAGTGTCTCGAGCTAGCCAACAACTTCGTTTGGAAAACAGAAGTGTTTTCTTAAAAGTTTTTCTTACAACTTGGCAACTTTTCATCGATATTTTATAAGTGACTTATTACTTAAACTAAGTCTTACTCAAACTAAGAATATTAGTTATTTTTCAAAGATTTGTTGTTTTAGTTCTAAAATTCTAAGTTTTTTTTTTAAGGTGGGAAATCATCCAATGACGACTGCTCTAACTAGGCGGAAAACGAGGGCGTGTCAGTTTTTTACTGACAAAAAACCACACCTATTTTTTTATGGTAGGTAAAATCATCCAATGACAAATCCCACCCTTGGGCGGAGCGGGAAATAGTGTCAGGCTCTTACTGACTAAAAACCTACCCCGTTCCTTCGTTGCCTGTCATGCCGGGGCTGAGCCTTCCTCTCAGAAAACGGCCCTTGAGCCCAGCAGGCTTCGACCCTACCTGCCTGCAGCTAGCAGGCTGGGCCTCTACGCTTCGCTGACAGCTGCTTGAGGCGCGCGGGAACAGTACGCGCCGTCGACGACGGGCTCGGTCCGGTCGGTTACCGGACGATCGGACAGCGTGCTACCCATTGCACGCCGTCCGCAAGCCCGCGTCTACGGTGGCCGGAAATCGGGATCGGAATCCCGGCGGCGGAACAACACCTATGTTCGTTTTTTGCCTTGCGTTCAAGGACCCGGGTTTCCCTTTCGGAAGTCAACCCGTGGCCCCAATTTAACTTCGGCCCTGTTGAGTCCCTACGGTTATAGTGTTCTAAGTCTACAGAAATATTTGAAAGAGTGACCGTGGGTGGACCTAGAACGCAAAGGGCAACTGAAGGACACTGGATCGTTTTAGTCAATAAAAGTTTCACACTCTCTGTCGCTCCATCCTGAGCGGGAGAACATTTTCATACTCAATAACGAGATAGTTTTTATATATTTATCGCTGTGTTTGATCATATGTACAGTTGTGAAATTTCACAAAATTTTCCGTAACCAATGTTATATTATGAAAATATGCTACGTGATACGCTCCCACAGTAAACAAGGCCACCATTCCGTATTTTAATTTACAATATAAACAAGAACGCACACATTTTGTAGACTATCCAAACCCGCGACCCAGCAATGTCATCAAAACCAAAATATTTGAACTTGCTCCAAAATTCAAACGAACAAATTGAATTCTCCCAAAAAATCGGGAGGCAAAAAAAATGGCAACACACTTCCCAGCGAACACACGAATGAAATATTAATGTTGCCATCAATTCACCGAGTTTCACCTCGGATGAGTTAAAAATTTAAAAACCAATGCTATTTGGCTTGTGGCCAAACGAGAAACGTTGAGGGTTGCAAGAAATTAATGCGATAGTGAATAGTAGGGTAAACTGCTGGCAGCGGCCATTTTGTTATCTTAGTAATTAGGGGAATAGAAGCACTAGTGAGTGGATCATTAAGTTTGGAATCTAAGAAATGTGTAGTTTGTGCAATGCTTCTGAATGGAGAATATGATTACTTTTTTACTGAAACAAAACTTTCATCAAATTAATAATTCCCTTGTATTTTTCTTTTTAGCTTTGTAGCTGATTTCTAACCGACTTCGAAAAGGAGTAGGTTCTATGTGCGGCTGTTTTTTATTATCTCGTTTAATCAGATTGACTCAAGGAAGAAGAGGAGGGGGGATAAATATAACTGGTTTGATGACGAAGCCGGAAAGTAGGTAAGAACCGGAACTTTGTAATAAATCAGTGTATACTAGCAGTGTTTTTCGTTGTTTGGTATTATTAGAATTGTCATGATGATTAATTGATGATGGAACCGAATGGTTGAAGGTATTTATTAAAGTTTGGCTGAGGAGTACTACAAAAAAAAAAAAAATGTAAAATAACTTCGGTTCGTGCGGAGGATTCGCCCGGGTGTCGCCACTGTGCGGAACATCCGGAGGACACGGTGGAGCACACTGTAGAGGTGTGCCCCGCCTGGGCGGAGCATCGCCGTGTCCTCGTGGGGGCGATCGGCGGCAGCAATCTCTCTCGCCGGGCCTTGGTTCAAGCCATGGTCCGTAGTGAGGAGGGATGGCAGGCGGTCGCCTCCTTCTGCGAAGCAGTAATGCTAGCAAAGGAGGAGGCCGACCGCATCAGGCACAGGCAACGGGGCGCTCGCCCCAGCCGCCGCCGGGATTCCGATCCCGATTTCCGGCCACCGTAGGCGCGGGCTTGCGGACGGCGTGCAATGGGTAGCACGCTGTCCGATCGTCCGGTAACCGACCGGACCGAGCCCAAGTCGTCGACGGCGCGTTCTGTTCCCGCGCGCCTCAAGGAGCTGTCAGCACACCGAAGAGGCCCAGCCTGCTAACTGCAGGCAGGCAGGGTCGAAGCCTACTGGGGTCATGGGTTAGTTCCGAAAGGAATGCTCGACCCCGGCACGATAGGCTACGAAGGAACGGGGTAGGTTTTTAGTCAGTAAGAGTCTGACACTACTTCCCGCTCCGCCCAAGGGCGGGATTTGTCATTGGATGATTTTACCTACCATAAAAAAAAAAATAAAAAAAAAAATAACTTCGGTGTTATATAACGAAGAGATTATTATAGAAACACCGACTTCCGCAATTAAAGTTATTTTGCCTTTTTTTATGTTTTTTTTACATTGAACAACTCGGAACACGGATAGCCCTGACCCGGAAATGTGTGGATAGCGCTTTACTCCAAGCAAGCATCACACATTACCAATTTTAAGGATTGAATTAAACCAACTTTAAGGATCGAATTATGGAACTTTCACAACACTTTTGCAACTCCATCCTTATGACCATTAGACCAGTAAGTAGTAATGTATGAAAATATAAATATTTATAACATGCTCCAAAAACCTCGGGATGGTAATGTAGCGTCATTGCATTTTAAAATACCCCACTCAGTGCTATATTTATATTTCAGAGAATTTGGTTTAATGTTGTAATTTGGCAAAAATCTCTACAGTTAAAATGAAAAAGATTTTTTTGTCACTAAGTCTATAGCATAGCATATCATCAGCCTTATAATGTTCCCACTGCTGGAACTCAGGCCTCCTCTCTAGGAAAGGGAATGGACCGTAATCCACCACGCGGGCCCGGTGCAGGTTGGTGGATGTCACATGTTTTCGAATTTTTGGATCTAGGACATGCCGGTTTCCTCACGATATTTTCCTTCACCATTTTAAGAGCAGTGGTGATGAAATAAATAACATAAAGTAATGCGCCTGGCTGACCTACAACTCGTAATTCGGAAGTTACCACTCGGCCACCACTGCTCCTTCTACATCCATACTGATATTTAATCTATACTAACCAGCTCTTGTCAGCGGGTTTGCTCATGTTTTTATGTCACACATTGATAAATAAATTAGTATTCTATTGGTGAAAGAATTTTGAAAATTGGTCTAGTAGTTTTTGAGTTTATTCATTCTTCTTCTTCCTGCCCTTGTCCCATATTACTTGGGGTCGGCGCAACACGTTTTTTTCTGCCACTCTATCCTGTCAGCCGTCACACTATCACTAACTTCCTTTTCTTTCATATCACTCCTCACACAACCCATCCATCTCTTCTTCGGCCTCCCTCTTCCTCTCCATCCATCTACTTGTAAACTCAGAGTTAGAGTTAGAGTTGAGAGTTAGTTTTGAGTTTATTCATTACGAACAAAAATAAAAATCCTCTTTAAAATATTAGTACATATTTAATTACAGTTTTTTTCGTTACGTAGCTATTTTCTCGGATGCGAGTGAACCCGCAGGCAAGTCCCTATGAAAAGTATTTTTGGGTAAAAGTTTTTCTCAATTTGTGTGTTGTCTCCCGTGTTGTGTAAAAATCCGTTTTATCTGCACGCTGATAGTAAATTCATGGACGAGTTAGAATGCAGACACACTATTTTATGGTGGTGTAAATTGTAACCGATTTGTATTTATTGTAGGAAGCAGTTACATCAGAACAGTTCGTATAGTACGCGGCAAATACGTTGAAACATTTGCTATGGTTACGCGCAGTCTTTAAGCCTTCTGATGAAGCCCATTGTAAGTATAAAGTTACAAAAGTAATATTATTATAAGACTCATTGCTCACTGAAATTCAAAACGATAAACCACCTCATACATACATACTCTAACACAACAAATACTCACAAACCACGTTAGAAAACTACATGTAATCAGTACACTGATTACATAGCTCCCCGCGGAGGAGCCGAGCTGGCTTCAATGAATTCTAAATGCTGTACACCGATTAACTCACAACATTCATCACTGAAGAAATGTGCTGTTTTAGTGTTGTTCTTTGAGTGTTTATTTTGAGTCTCTAGAGAGAAAGAACTGAAATTAAATGACTGAGGATTGGTTATTTGGTACTATGAGATACCTCGACCATATTATTTTGCCTGGTTCGAGGCGTATATCAAATCACAGATATCTCAAAAAGTAGAGATATATACAACGTGTAACGTTAAATGCGCAAAACCTGAAAAAAGTTTGTTCAGAATAATAGCAGAATCAATTGAACCACTTTTTAATATAGGTCACATTTTTCAAAAATTCTTCATTAAAATTTTGCCGTGTATATTTATTAATAAGTCAAGTCATCACTTGCGCAAACCTGCCAAAATAGGCAAACGAACTCAAAAGGTCAAAGTGTCGTCCAATTAAAATTTTCTCATACCCCGCGTATGAGAAAATTGAAATAGTTCTTATTTCAATGCGCATACAAATCTTGCATCAGGTACCACGAATAAGACAATTTGAAGTAAACAAATCAATTGATCGCCACAGACGCAAGAAATGATCAGAATTGCAAGTAAAACTAAAACCACATAAAACCCTATTTTTTTTTAATGACTTTATGCAGAATTAGGTCAACTGAATTAAAAATCATTTAGGGTGTCTGAGGTTTTGCGCATTTAATGATACACGTTGTATATTCCATAATATATTCCACAACTATCACACACAACACTGTCTAGTCCCAAGCTAAGCAAAGCTTGTGTTATGGTACTAAACAACTGATAAACATACTTATCACACACTTATATTTGTTTAACACAAATTAATTCCAGTTCAGGTGTCTCCACATTACGCCCATTTATTTCACTAACACAAAATCAAAAATTATAAGAAGGACATACAAGCTCATATCTCTCACGGACACAAAGAAACGTTATTTATTTATATTTGCACCAAGTGCCCATTTTGTGTCCTGGCAATTTCTGTCCATACTGGTTGTGTGGAAGAAATCGCCGAGTGCGATAAGGCCGCCGATTGTATGTTTTTCTTTTTTCTATGTTTTCCCTTTATAATAGTTGTAATCTTGTTGTACAATAAAGTGTAAATAAATAAAGACAGCAATAAATACGATTACCCAAATAATGGGACCAGGGAAGGAAGAAGAAGAAGAAGAAGAGACCAGAACTAACTTGAAAAAGGTGGGTTGAGAATCTTGCAGTAACCACGCATTCAAGATAAACTAAGCAAGCCATATTATTTGCTCTTATTTTAAATTTTTCCTCAATTAAGGCAGTTCTCAGCAGCCTCATAACGGCCTAAAAGTGTTTGCAAGAACTATGCCTTCTTACCATATCTCTACTTTTTGACATATCTGTGATCATAAAATACATAAAGAAAGGAAAATTATTATTATTAGTCTTAGGCTCGCGGTTAATGACTATCTCGCTTGAAGGTAAGTGATGATGTGGTCGGCGATGGAGCACACTTGCGTGGAAGTTACCTAATCACCTTTGGCTTAAAGAATTATCCCTAGGTTATACCTATCAGGAAATCCAGCCAACAAACCAGTCTCCAGCAGAGAATTCCACTAGCAATCCATACGTAATCACAAAATAACAAAAATAGAAAAAACTTACTGAACAAAAACAAAACAGTTCAACTCTTACAAGAGAAAACAAACCTATTTGGAATTAATTAAATATAATTAATTAATCAATTACTTGAGCCGAGTGCTCATACGCTTTTTAAAGAACTTTTCAAATGCTTAGTTAGACACTTCGCGTGACCCAAGGGCTGGCATTTTACCTCGGTCAGAGATTATGCATTGCCATACAACGGGGCAATGCCGCCAGCCTTTTAGACACACTTCTAGTCGACAGCGATGCGGAGGAGTTTTTTGACGCCATATTTTAGGTAGGAGTAGTATTTAGTGTATATAATTATTAGTAAGTGTTTTTGTGTAATGTATAAAATACTTAAAATGAACTCCATAAAGTGAAATAGTCCTAAAAATGCCAAAAATGTCTTTAAAACATAATATTTTATCTTCAATATCCACTGCTGAAGTTAATAACTAAATAATACTACATATTTCTGACATTTGAATTCAAGTTGTATAACCTTGAGGGCTCTGAATCCTTTATGCTTTATCCTAAGTTAACCACAACTTACAACTTTATGAAAATTGTAATACAAAAAAAATGACTATAACTCACTAAAAATATAAATCACTCACGAAAATACTGCACAGAGATTTTCACAATATTCAGAAAAAGAGAAGGGAAATAGGTATATTAAATAGTTATTACCGTTTGAATTCTTCAGCAAGTATTTATATAACTAGTCAGAATACATGATGGAGAACATTTTCATAAAGTACAAAATCCGCTTGTAGTTCAAAATGAACCATTAATTTCCATTTGACCTTTCGACTGATTATGTTTATGTGAATGAAAGCCCACTTTATGTATCCTTTTATGTCATCTTTCATCTTTCCACACACATTTATTTATTAAAAGAGGTTACACAAATGTCAAGGCGCAAAAAATATACAACGTTATTTTTTAGTATATGCCAAACCTGAATACAGTTGGTTGTATGTAATATTTTTATCCAAAAATATTTTTTAAAAGTCATAAGTTTTACACTACCGACACTAAGTACAACACAAGTCATGGCAGGTCATAACGGGCATTAGAAGCCAGAGTATAGCTGGCGCACCCAGCTATACTCTGGCTTCTAATGCCCGTGCCACTTTGTGATTTTTCATGATACAGTTATGAAATTTTGTACATAGATTCTTTTCGCAATACTAGACCCGTGTCTCGGGTTTTGCTTATACTAAAAATAAGGTTGTATAGCAATTGTTAACTGTGGTTCTAAAATTATTAAAATAGAATGTTGTGGATTCACTTAAAAATTAGATACAAAAAAAAAATAACCTTTCCTATAAAGCCTAGGCCTGTATTTTAGAGCCTAGGATATCGACGCCGTAAATATTTTGTATGGCAAATTTTGCAGCGCCTCTAGCGGTCACTTGCAGAACAAAAATTCGCTGTACAATACACATGTACGAAATTATTATTTTTTAAGTAAGCGAGTCAATGACCTTGTAGGTAGATGTCGGTCGTTGCGTACTATCTACCTACAGTTCATAGACCTTGCTCAGCTGACGTTTACTTAAAGAAATTAATTTTTTAAATGCGTAAATTAATTCGAGTTTAAAAAAAATACTTTATTTTTTAAATTTCTCTTTACAAATCGATAGTGTTTTATGTACCGACCCTCCGTGGGATTAAAACAACTAAAACATAACGGTGTATATGAAAGGCTTGGAATTTACCTGTGTCTATACCCTGCGTAAATACTCATTCGAATCACGAGTGCACGTGATATGCCTTCTAAATTCTTTACTTGAAGGTTTAAATTTCCATGCATCGTACGTATTCATGAAGTGAATGTATGCGAGTACTGAGACTATCTAACTTGTTTAGAAGTTCATTAACTCGTATTGAAGACGTTTCTACTTGAGACTGCGGTGTCATTTGAGTTCAATACACTTTAAACATGTGAAGAGCAAGATTGAATAGTTAGGTTTCTAGAACATCTCTTATATCGTCTCAACATATCCTACAAAATCTCAGTTATACACCATTATTTTTTTAAATAGTACAAAAAAAAATGGGGCTCTATCCGTTGCCGTTACTGATCATGTTTGTGTAAAAAAAAATAAGGATTCTGTACAGGTTTCAGGGTCCGTAGGCGAGAACACCCAATAAAATGACACTTCACTGTTTTGAACTTGCACTATATATTTGTACTTTACAATGAATTGAAGGAACTGCCATGACTAAATTTTTAAACCTATATATACATTGCCAGGTAACGAAACCATAGCGACTTTTAACTCGACGCCAACGCCATCTATCGATTTCATGTGTACTATTTTACCAGTATCTAATTAATATTAGTCGCTATGATTTCACCCCTTTTACTTAATCTAAACAGATTCCGTACAAATTTACCTATGAAAACAGTTCGGCACTGAACTTACGAAGCGGTTTTCTCCCGCGGCCGCCGCGGCAGAGCAAACGGCTATTTTATTTCAAAACTCACGAGATGGTGGATTCGCCGACGCCGCCGTGACAGCTGCGATTTTCGACTGCCCGACAGGGCGCGGTCGCCGCCAACCGACCGCAGAGCGTGCGGGCGCAAACCGCCGAGACAGCGGCAAGCGACCGTGGCGCCGGTGAGCAGCAGCCGCGAACAACCGCGCACACCACGGCCACAACCGTGGCAGCCGCGAAAAAAAAACTACTGCGTGAGTTCTCTCTCTCTCCCTTCAATGCCCGAATTGAGTTACGAAGATTTTTCCGAATCACAGTTTTCAGATTTTTTTCTATACTTGTTTTTGTTTCTTAATTAATATATACTAGCGCTTGACTGCAACTTGTGCTATGAGAAAGAACCTTGCTTCATGCCAAATTTCAGGATTCTAGGTCAACGGGAAGTACCCTATGAATTTTGATTCCCTTTAGAGTGACTGGCGGGAAGAAATTTGACTTTTTAACAGCTTTAAGGGACCGCAGACCTGAGTATATGGTTTTAATTTCTACTCGATACTTCCACGCGTGACCAAGATAAAAGGTCTTGACAGACAGACCGACAACAAAGTAATTCCTTTGTTGTCCGTAAGGGTTCCGTTTTTCCTTCTGAAGTACAGAACCTTAAAAAACAAGTTCCCAAAAGTTGTCCAAGAAATTTTTTATACTTGGTAAATTCATAATTGAATCAATCATTCATAATAATTGCTACTAGAAAATATGAGCGCAGATTACGCGCAGAGTTTTTCCAATTTGATCGCCATTCATTCATTTATAATCAATAACCTGTACAATATTTCCATAAATTGAGTGACATTTTGGGATATAAACAAACGCTCATAACTTTGCTGTTTATGAATATTATTTGTTGAGATTTTACTTAAATTACTTACAAGACCTTTTCTAATAAGCCCTTTAAGTATTTGTACTTATTAAAAATTATTGATATCACAGATGTTTTAATTGTGTAATAGCCAAAAATGATCTCAATAGGACATACTTTTGAACTAAAAAGCATCTTATGTGCTATTACAGGACAAACGCTTACTTGCAATAGCTCAGGATTTTTTAAAACACACAGGGCATGAGAATGTCCAGTGTATAGTATACACGTATACATCGTTAAATTTTGATCGTTTTAATCCCGTGGAAGGCTGTTCCGGAACATGAAATACTATCGATTAGTAAAGATAAAAAAAGTACTTTTTTTCTTAGTGCTCGATTACGGGGACGCGGCGCGTTGCGCAGCGCGTCGGGCGGTCCGTCGTACATTGCCATATGTTATTGTTTGCGCGAGCGATGACGCGGCCCGCTGCTGCAATGTACGACGAAACGCCCAACGCGCCGCGTCTCCGTAAACACGGCCTTATACTCGAAGTAATATACGCATGCACGAAATTAATTTCTTTAAGTAAACGAGTCAATGACCTTTTAGGTAGTTGTCGGTCGTTGCGTACTAATGTTGCGTCATTGAACTCGCCCAGCTAACGTTTACTTAAAGAAAATAATTTCATACATGCGTAAATTAATTTGAGTTTCAAAAAAAGTATTTTATTTTTTAATTTTATCTTTACAAATCGATTGTGTTTTATTTACCGGAACAGCCTTCCACGGGATTAAAACGATTAAAATTTAACGGTGTATATTAACATCACTAGATCAGCTATGTTGTTGAGTATCAAATCGGCATGGCAATAATGCATTGGCGTACACGACTATTGAGTCGAGCACGAATCAAGGCTTAGAATGCTATATTGAGTATGACTTACTAGAGAAACGTTATACATATGGAGGTAGCTTTGTCTCTCTGTTACGCTTTCACGGTTAAACTACTGGACTGATTTAGATGAAATTTGGAATATAGTAAGCTTGAAAGAAGAAGCAGTGGAGCAGTGCAGTGCAGAGCAGTGGTGGCCGAGTGGTAACGGCCCCGACTTACGATTAGTAGGTCGCGGGTTCAAGCCCGACCAGGCGGCATTACTTTGTGTAATTTATTTCATTACCACTGCTCACAAAACAGTGAAGGAAAACATCGTGAGGAAACCGGCATGTCCTAGAACCAGTCCCAGCAGTGGGAACATTAAAAGGCTGATGATGATGATGATGATGATGAGAGAAGAAGGACGTAGGCTGCTTTTTATCTATCTTCAACTTCGCATCCGCAACAAACGACACTTACGTGGACGAAACCGCTGGCAAAAGTCAGTATGTTATATTAACATATTTATAATTTCAAATGGAAATGAAATTACTAATATACAAGCAATTGAAATTACAACCATTGAATTGACGAGGCATTTAATACGTTTTACCCTTACGTCAAAATTCAAAACATCCATTTATACATTGTATAACTCATAAATAAATAATTTCTTATGCAAACCTCATAGGCAATAAAACTTTTTAACAATTTCACCTTTCTCCTGAAAAATCATGTCATCAAATCATAATTTTCAATAACCCCCAAAATTTCAATGTCTCACGCAATTTTCGCATTTAATTTGAGATGAATAAAAATCAAAATCCCTCAAAATTTCAGCACGGAAGCACACGGAAGTGCGTTGAATTTCAATTTTTATGGCATTAGCGATCTTAGGGATATAGCAATTGAGTTTATTTTAGCACTAAGTATCTTAGGAACTGAGCGTTTTTGGTAAATGTGAGGCCGCAATCTGCTCAGGTGCTTCAAATGGTTATTTTTGAGGAAACAGCTTTTGTATTAAAATGAAAATGTGCTTAGTTTTAGTTGAACGTTTGAAGTTTTCGTAGTGGTTCTTGTTGCATTAAGTCCGCCTATGTACCACTATTGTACATGAAGATTAAATAAATAAATAATAATAAATAAATAATAATAAATAAATACATATGCTGAGTAAAACGACACTTGTGTAGGTTTAAGAAAACCAAGTTTCATGTTGGCTCATCATCATTTTTCTGCCCTGTTCCAATGTTATTTGGGGTCGGCGTAACACGCTTTCTTCTTCCATTCTGCCCTGTCAGCCGTCACGCTATCACTAACTTCCTTTTCTTTCGTATCACTCCTCACACAATCTATCCATCTTTTCTTTGGCCTCCCTCTCCATCCATCTACACGTATACTCATAAACCTTATAGTAACATGTGTTTCATCCCTCCTCTTTACATGACCATATCAAGACAAACGATTCCCCTTCAATTTTTCTGTCACTGGCGCCGTTTTCAAACCTCTTCTTATATACTCACATGCTCAACTCGTCGTTTGTGTTGGCTCGAAATATAAAACAACGATAATGCTTGTGGATTTTATTTAAAGTGCCATGGCTTTTCAAAATATTATAATCAAGGTATCTTCAAGGCTACAGTGAATAGGCTCTAAATAATCTGGTGTGCTTCAACATCGACGAATGTAGTTGAGATTAATAAAAAAAAAATTGAAGAATTTTTTCAATTCATCTAAAGCCGAAGTAAGATTACTTCGGCTTTAGATGAATTGAAAAAATCAAATTAAATTGAATTATTGGAAAATCTCTGTGTTCGAGCTTTTTTTTTCATTTGTACTGTATTGTAAATATCGGATCGTTGGTAGTTAATAAGCATAATTGTGTATTCATCATCATCATCATCTACAGCCTTTTAATGTTCCCACTGCTAGGATCAGACCTCCTCTCAAAAAGAGGGAATGGGCCGTAATCCACCACGCGGGCCCAGTGCGGGTTGGTGAATGTCACATGTCTTCGAATTTTTGGTTCTAGGACATGCCGGTTTCCTCACGATGTTTTCCTTCACCGTTTTGAGAACAGTGGTGATGAAATAAATTACACAAAGTAATGCGCCTGGCCGGGTTTGAATCCGCGACCTACAACTCGTAAGTCGGGGCCGTTACCACTCGGCCACCACTGCTCGCAATTTAAATTGTGTATTAGTGTATAATTTATTCCTAAGAAATTAAACTTTTACAATAGATATGTCAGCGTTTGAATGCAGTGAATCAAAAAATTCGAAATGGATCAATTATTATTATTATGATATTGCTAAAAAATCTGGTCGACACAAACATCATGGCTGCATGGTTCTCTACTTAGAAATACTAGTTGGAAAAGCAAAAATGCTTTGCTCGACTAGAAAATCGAACCAATTTTTTGAAGCAGAAGTGTGCTTGCAGTGACGAGACCGAGGCAGTGCCTAACAAAACCTATTCAACGAAAACCTTATCAAATATTCTACTCTAAAACTAAAAAAGAAACTAAAAACTAAATCCATTTCCACACTCCAAACCCCTTTTATCTGAATCCGAACAGATCTATCCGTGAAATATCGGCATCGTGCTCCGCATACACCGGCGTACTCCTTATACATTACCATACCGTTTGACGTTTGAAAGGCAATTTTATTGCTTTTCCTATCAAAGGGCGCAATGGAATTTAAACTGTCCATTAGCTTCGGTTATCGAGTGCGTATTTACGTTTTGCTAGTAATGTATTCAGAGCTTTACAGGTATGTGTAGCTAGAGTCCGTTTTGTTTGTCTGTTGAAATAGCTTAAAAAAATCTGGTAACACATTCAATACAGGATGAGGTCTAATACATCTCATACGTGTCTTCCTTGCGGTGTAACTAAGGGTTTTTAATAGCGTGCGAATTTCATCATGTATGCGGGTTTGCTCCGCATGCATACCCTCCGTAAAGGCCGAAACACATAACCGCATTGCGATCTGCCACAACGCAGAATTTTGCGGTGTGCACCGCGACGCGAATACCATGGCTTTATTAAATGGATATATCCAGTATCTTCTTTGTCGTTTATTTAAAATAGAGTAATGTCTTAAATAAGCATAAGTTTATTACGATCCATGGCAGAGAAACGTCTATCCATTCTCAAAAATATCAAGAAACTGGTTATCCCTGAAAGACAATAGACGCTGAAAGTTGCGTTGCGGCGACGTGGAAAAGAGCGGCGGCGGCGGGCGCCACTACCGATTTTAGTGGTGCGGTAGATTTACGTGGTTATGGGTTTCGGCCCTTAGTGGCCTTTTCATACAAGTATTTATTGTAATGCGTGCAATACGCATACGGGACGCGGCCAACGTAGGCGCGGGCTCGCAGACGGTGGGCAATGTGTAGCTCGCTGTCCGTCCATCCGGTAACAGACCAGTCCGAGCTCAAGTCGTCTACGGCGCGCACTGTTCCCGCGCGCCTCAAGGAGTTGTCAGCAAACTGTAGGGGCCCAGCAGGGCCGAAGCCTACTGGGGCCAAAGGTTATGTAAGAATGTCACCACGAGCCCTGGGACAAAGGCAATGAATGGAAGGTTAGGTTTTTAGTCAGTAAGAGTCTGACACTATTTCCCGCCCCACCCAAGGGCGGGATTTGTCATTGGATAATTTTACCTACCATAAAAAAAAAATGACGCGTTTTTTTTTTCCTTTTACAATTTTCTGCATGCGTAATGAATTTCGCATGATCTTAAAAACTCCCTAGGAAAAATATAGTCTTCTTAACCCTGCGGAGATCATAACTTCAATTTGGTTTAGTTTAGAAAAGATATGAGTATATGTATACCTAAGATGCCGTATTAAAACAGAATGCAGTAGCGTATCTACTTGAATACGGGGTCATTTAGACCTCGTACCGCACTTGACACACACAAAAAAATAGCTTGAAGTTTAAACAAACATTTGTCACGGGTGGGAATCGAAACTACGACCTCCAGTATAGCCGTGGGGGTAACTAACCACTATATGTTTAGTCAGTTGGTTTTGCATGCGTATTTACGTTTCCGAGGTAATAAACGCGTGAGTATATTGGTAGATACGGCGTACGGCGAATATCCACCCTTACGTTGTTGAAACTTCCACGGTCCGGACTAAGCGTTTTGCCTCGTCGTTTATACCGCGTACATCGAGGGACTGGAACAATTTTCCTGCTGCGGTTTTCCCGGCCAATTATAATTTAGGCGTCTTCAAGGCTAGAGTGAATAGGCTCTTAATAAACTAGTGCGCTTTACCATCGACGATTGCATCACTGCTTACCATCAGGTAGGATTGCAGTCAAGTGCTAGTTTATACAATATAAAAAAAAAAAATGTTTATGTTTGTGTTCGAGAAGTTTGTTTCGATTACTTCGGTGTTCCTTCAGAAGTTATGATAAGGCTGATTGACATGGACAAAAATGGTGATAGTGCCATTTTATTTCCATAATCATCATCCATAATCATCAATCATCATATCAATTTGGAGATTATACTATACCTCAGTATTCTTTATAATTATTATGTTTTTGCTTTTGCATTTATTGGATTGGCGCGACCCTCACTAGGTCATTCAAAATTGGTTTTTTGGTTTTCCAACTGATTGTAACTCAAGAACCTTTCGCCTCATCATACATTTGTTCTGCGCACAAGTGCCTTGACCACTGCTACTTACATAAGTTTAGCGATTCTAATGTGTCTACTTGGAATCACCGAGCTTTTTAAGTTTGAATTGATAAAAAATTACGTGTTTTTGGTACCTCTATCAGTTGATTCTAAAGTGAATGTTTGCAGCAAAACTCCTCTACTGAAAATGTGGTCCCGAATTCAATCCGAAAGAAAAATTCCTACACATAAACTTTAATGGGTATACTCAACGAAAAATACTCTTAAAATTCACACATTACATAAATTTTAATAGCAACAAAAGGCGCTTCGATCCCTGACAGGTTTAAAACGGAAAGGACGGGTAAAAACAGAGGGTTTTCGAGAATTCGGTCAAAAAAACCATGTGAAGCACGAAACTGAACGCGGACAAAAACGCCCTAGTTTCGCTGAATTGTTTGTGACAGACTGGTACGAAAGTTTGAGAACAATCATGCTAATATTAATGGTCACAGCTCATTAGAGCCACCCGGCACTTCGCTTTGCCTCGCTTCCTGCGGCTAGTATTCTTTATATGGAGTTGTATGGGCATACACTCACTACATCCACTCCGTAGCGTCACCTGATTGCCTCGGTCGTAAGTTGATGTAGTGATCTTCAACTACCAGAAGGGCTTACACGAAGACTACTCTCTTAAGGTCACAGCTCATTAGAGCCACCCGGCACCCACTCCGCACCGCCTCGCCTCCTCCGGCTAGTATTCTTTATATGGACTTGTAGCGTCACCGGATCGCCTCGGTTGTAAGCTGTCCACACGCGGACTGTGGATGAACCACTCGGTTATAACTCGCTGCTCGTGTGCTTGCCTTGTGTTGACTGTGTATTGCCAAAGCGCGGGTCCCGAGTGGAGCGTGCGCTGTCCGAGAACGATAATTGACGATATTGTAAAATTTGACATTACAAAACACACGTGTAGATCTAGTGTCAATTGTTAACAGACTACTCGAAAATTCTTGGACCAAGCGACGTCACTCGTAGACCTCGCGGGGTCCACCTGTGGACCACCTGTCGACAACAAGTGGACGTCGTGCGACGAGGTGGTGCGGGGTGAGCGCCGGTGGCTTTAATGAGGTGTGTCCTTTAAAGCTAATAGTAAAGAATGGCTGAACGGATTTCGACCAAACTTACATGGGTAGACCATCTGATATAATATAATGTGGCATAGCACTTGGGACACTTTTTGTCTAGTATGTTCTCTTAGGATAATTTTCTGTCTAGCGTCAATCAATTATTATTATTATTATAGCTAGTCTGCGCTGTCCCACTGCTAGGAAAAATCCTTCCTCCATTCTTTTCAATTATCAAGGTTACTCGTTCTCTCGTTCCAATTCTTAAGGAAGACATTCAGGTCTCCCACCATCTCTTTTGTGGTCTGCCGCGGCCCCGCGTCGCTGTTTCCAGTTATTTGTTTTTTTTTTTACTTCACTAGAAATTTTTGGTTCTAGAAAATTTCCGTTTCCTCATGATATTTTTTCACCATTTTTAAAAGCAATTGTGATGTAATGAATTATAAAAAGTATTGCGCTTGCGTGGATTTGAATCCACAAACACAATACACAAATTTAGTATAGTTGGTCATTTTCCGTGGTAGTGTGTATCACTGGAACCACGTTCTCAGTTTAAATAAGTCCATCTCAATATTCCCTTTGTAGCCATTACTTTATAACGCTCCAGTTCTGCTCCTTATGCCGTCGTTATTGTCGGAGCAAGGAGGTTTCTAATCCACTCGAGTTTCCATATCAAGGAGATGAGGTGTTAGGAAAATGGAAAATTATTTTCAAGAAAGTTTTTGACTTTTTGAATGTATATAGGGTGACTGGTAATTAGTGAACGATACTTAAACACGTGATTGTAGTCGTGATAACAAACAACTTTTACTATGGGACCAACCTGAAATCGCGAAAAAAAGTCAGCCAAATTTAGTGCATTTATGTTCGCCTAACTGATCAAAATGTACTGAACTAGGATAGATAGATAGATGTATTCTTTATTGTACACCAAAAAATAAAATTACATAAAGAAAATAAAGATAGATAGAACATATAGATGATTTTTTTTGCGATTTTAGGTTTGGTCCCATAGTAAAATTTATTTGTTATGATGACTACAATCACGTGTTTAAGTATCATTCACTAATTATCAGTCACCTTGTATATGGGGAACGGTGGCGCAGTGAAAAAAGGCCCCGATTTACGAGTTGTAGGTGGCAGAATCAAACCCACTGCTTTCAAAAACTTGTGAAGGAAAACATCGTGAGAAAACAACATGTCTTAGAACTAAAAAATCGAAAAATGAAAAAAAAGAAAGAAAATTGCATTTGTAATTTTTTGTTTGTTTTGGAGCCTAGCCTGGGCCTAGGGTAGCCTTAGGGGTCAGCAGTATTTAATAGAATGCATTTTGGAGAGTGTGCGCGGAAATTGCATGACTTGATTCCGCCATCTTATTTCTACCATCGGACAACCAACACAACAACGGCGAATATCCACCCTTACGTTGTTGAAACTTCTACGGTCCAGACTAAGCGTTTTGCCTCGTCGTTTATACCGCGTACATCGAGGGACTGTAAGAATTGGCCTGCTTCGGTTTTCCCGTCCCATTATAATTTAGGTGTCTTCAAGGCTAGAGTGAATAGGCTCTTAATAAACTAGTGTACCTCACCATCAACGATTGTATCACTGCTTACCATCAGGTGGGATTGCAGTCAGGCACTGGTTTATGAAAATTAAAAAAACTAAAAAACTCGACTGCTTTTCTGAGTATTCATGAAAAAGCCCTAAAACAAAAAAGTCGTTGTACCTGATTGCACTTAACTATATAATATTTTAAATACAAGATAAATAGTAGCAGTCGGGACCCATTCTAGAAAATCAACCATCTATCTAGCCAGTAGATTGAAGTAATCTGCAATCTAGTTTTTTTTTTTTTTGATATACCCAGTGTCACTCTAACAGTAAATATGAATCTAACGACACGTTAAGGCATTCGTAACGACGTTCAGGCTGCAGAGCGTGCCAAACAATTATACATAAATACATACATACTGTTGAAAAACATAACCCTCCTTCTGGCGCAGTCGGGTAAAAAAGTTTAATTTTTTCAAACCTTCAAGGGACAGTAGACTTGAGTAAATGGTTTTAATTTCAGCTTGATCTTGACCTCTACGCGTTCTCGAAATAAAGGGTCTTGTCAGACAGACAAACAAACAAACAAACAACCAAGTGATCCTAAAAGGGTCTCGTTTTTCCTTTTGAGGTACGGATGCCTAAAAAAGGTATATTAGTAGTGCATTAGTCTAACATAAATATGGATCTCATCAGAGCGACTAAATCACTCAAAGGGTAATGCAAAGAGATACGCTCGGAGTTTCCTTGCGTGGTCGTAGAAAGTAAAGGTATCCAGTAAATATTAAATGAATTTTATATGGATCTCAAATTATTTTCTAAGTAACATAGATTTGACCTATTTTATACTTTTCATTAGTCTAGAGATTTCTTCGAGCTCTAAGTTTGTGTTTGAACAAAGAACAAAGGGAATGTTTAACTAGGTTGAAGTATCTTTGTAATGTAAGTAAGAAATTAAATAGTTCAACATCCTAAAGCTCAGACTTTACAAATTTTCTCAGTAATAAAATGTGTGTGTGTGTGTAGGAAAGTGTTAGTATTTTTTTTTTTTTTTGAAAATTATCTCCAACAAATTACGACACAGTTTAGTTAACAGGTAGTTTGACAAGAGACAGAGGGTAATTTGAGGGAGATCTGGACTAAACTAAGCCTAGGCCTGTATTTTAGAGCTCCAGGCTCCCAGAATAAAATTGAAATAATATGTAACATAATAATATATGATAAACGCTTAACTTGCAATTACTATGTTCACTATCTGTTACTGAATTGATTTTAACTGTTTTTCAAATAGGTACTCTTTTATATAAAAAAAAAATAAAAAATATTATTGGTTTAAAAAAAAATTGAAATTGCATTGCATTGCATCAGCCTTATAATGTTCCGCTTTGTTATGTGCCTTGTGATGTGTAAGGGTTAGGTGAAAATGAACCCCGGGGCCCTGGATCGAAGGCAATGAATGGAACAGGGTAGGTTTTTAGTCAGTAAGAGTCTGAAACTATCTTCCGCCCCACCCAAGGGCGGGATTTGTCATTTGATGATTTTACCTACCATAAGCTTTATAATGTTCCCACTACTGGGACACAGGCCTCTTATCTAGGAGAGGGAACGGGCCGTAATCCACCACGCGGGCCTAATGCGGATTGGTGAATGTCATATGTCTTCGAAATTTTGATTCTAGGACATGCCGGTTTCCCCGCGATTCTTTAATTCTTTATTGTACACCGTAACAACTAATACAATAAATGGATAACAAAGGTCATGTACAAAGGCGAGCTTAACTCAAAGTTGAGTTTTCTTCCAGCAAACCATTGAGTGATAGAGAGAGAGATTACAATAGATCGCGATGTTTTCCTTCACTGTTTTTGAGAGCAGTGGTGATGAAATAAATTACACAAAGTAATGCACCTGGCTGGGTATGAACCCGCGGCCTACAACTCGTAAATCGGGGCCGTTATCACTCGGTCATTACTGATATCAGAAATTATTTTAGGATACAAAAAAAAAAAATAGAGTTCTCAGGTAAATTTTTTCATAAGTCTTGATTTTTTTTACTGATGTTTAATAAACTAGTGCATGACTGCGATCTCACCTGATGGTAAGCAGTGATGCAATCGTTGATGGTGAGGCGCACTAGTTTATTAAGAATTCACTCTATCGTTGAAGACCGCAGTAGGCAAATTGTTCCAGTCCTTCGACGTACGCGGTATGAAGGACGAGGCGGAACGCTTGATTGCGTCAGTAGCATATTTGTGTGAGTGTGTGTGTGTGTGTAGACACCAATACCGATGTACTACCATTGTAGTGCGTCGTTGCTCATATGTGCAGCGTTGGAACTGAGTGATGCTGATACACATGTCATGTTCATGAATGGGCGCTATCAGTTGCGACCTGCTAGTGGTTTATTACCATCAAACAACAAAGATTAAAATCATTACACTAGGAGAGGGAATGGGCCGTAGTCCACCAGGTGGTTCCCGTATTAGGATTTCTTATTATTGTTTTATGTTATGCGTGTACATTGAGTATACAATTCTTTCACTATTGTAGTAATTAAATTACTTTCTACAGTTTTAGATTGAATTTGTATTTTTTTTTTAACTTTTTACGCAAATTAAAATAAACATATAAAAAAAAAGAAAGCTAGAAAAAGTAAAGAACAGGATAAAAAAAAAATAAAAACTAAAGGTAAATTAAAGTAAACAAGAAAAGTGTAATGATTTATGATTGTTACGCAGTCGCTTTTTTTTTCTTTTACAATCCGTGTGAAATCAAAAGAAAAAAAAATGACACCAAAACAAAGGCAGAAAGATGAAATATTAACTGTCAACCCAAAATTCTAAACTCCGTAGCGCTCGTAGCCACATTGCTACGGCGTAGCAACACCACTACGGCGTAGCAAACCACGTAGTTCAACAATAACGCTACAGATGCAAGCTATGATGTACTAACACCCAGATTGTTCTATCCACAAGTGCATGCTTGCATCTCCACTTAAGCCCCCTGAATTAATGCTAAGTACACACAGTAGCGTACTGAGCCAGGAAAACCCTGAGAGGCTAAGTTTGAAGTCAGTATAGCCGGATCAGGCTAGTGAGCAAAAACGCTTAGATTTTGAGTTAATACTGTTGAACTTTGGGTACAGATAAAATTTATTTGATTGCTGAGTATGTTATTTTGTAATAACATTAGCATGAAAAATAGATTTTTATTACCTTGCTTATGGTTGTAAAGAAATAGGATAAAATAGGTCAAATCAATTATTACTTCAATAATAGGAGAATCATTGTCAATGATGCACTGGTCAATTCAAGGCTTCAAACCCTTGAGCGTGGACGCCGAGTTGCTAGCCTATCGGTTCTCTACTAATTGCATTTCGGGTAATATACGGAATTAAAAATCCAAAGGAAATCCAATACAAAAAACTTTATTTTGTCGAAGTTTTTTATCGATTTTAATATTTTAATACAGATCCCTTCATATGTGAGTCTAACTCTTACTTGTCCAGTTCTTTTTATTTCATTTTAGACTTTTTTTTATCGCTGACCTAATTTGATATGTCAACGGCCTTATTTGTAAGTTTTCTCCGCTATCGCTGTCACGATACGCTATCGCTGATACGATACGCTATCGCTGTCACGATACGCTATCGCTGTCACGATACGCTATCGCTGTCACGATACGCTATCGTTATCACGATTTCACGATACGCTATCATTATCACGATTTCACGATATGCTATCGCTTGAGCGGATAAAGCCGATTAAACAGTTAGACTACTTCTAATTGAAAATCTCAAACAAGTTGGTTAGAAATTGAATCAAGCAGAAGAAGCGTTTAAAGTTTGTTTTAATAAGGCGCCTAATGCTAACAATCCCTACAAAACCAACATTCGCTCCATTAAAGACTTGGAATTTGAAATATCAACATTTTAAACAAACTTGATAAATTCTCCTGGTGGCTTCTCCTTAATGCTATTAGACGATGAAACTGACAAACTAACTCCAACCTTATGACTTCGTAATAAGATCGAATTAAATAGTTTACTAACTGCAAAATAATTGTGAAGGAAATTGAAGTCGACATCTTTACAGTTGCATTTCATAAAGAAAGATCAATTAATTAAGAGTCTTCAGCAGTGACAATAAGGTTGCGTATTGGCTACAGTCAATTTCCAAACAGCAAAGCTTAGTTGGTGGTGTTATACGAATTTGTCGGTTTATCAGGGCTCTGCTTAATAATGTATGCAGCCCCGCCGCAATACAAACGCCTTTGATTTGTCTCCTCCTGTTCTGAAAGGAATAGAGAAATCGTGTGAGCGGTCTGTACTCAACTTTTAGTTGAATATTATAATGATCCCGTTTAAAAATATAATTATAAATTTTGCGTTGATTTTTTTTGTGTGTAATTTATTTCATCGCCACTGCTCTCAAAATAGTTAAAAAAACATTAAAAGGAAACCGGCATGATCTAAGAACTAAAAATGTGAATTTATATGACATATACCAATCCGAACTGGCCCCACGCGGTAGAATATGGCTCAAAACTTCCAGCGGTAGGAACGTTATAAGGCTATGTCTTTTTTTATTTAACAATTCATGTACACACAATAATAAAAGAAAAGAATACAGAAATAGAGAAGTAAGTACATTATGTGATGCTTATTTCTATATAAATCTCTAGCCTATCCGCGAAAGAAGAATTGAGAAAAAAAGAGATGTAGACACCATGTGTAAACGTAATAGAAAAAAAAGAAGAGTATAGTGTACAGAAGTGTTGTGTTAGGTTGCGTTTAAGTATGACAATAGCGGTCATTGACTCTCCTACATTTATTGAAATTCTTAATTTTACTTTAATCCTAAAGAGCAATTCTAAATTTCAAATCTAAATATATTATTATTTTATTATTACTTGTAATTAATAAACTCACTAACATTTTGATGGATTTTACAAATTCTTTCACCAGTAGAATACTAGTTTATCACTAAGTGATTCAGTCATATATTTTAGGCAATAAAGACATATTTAAAGTAGTCTTAAAATTTACATAAGCCTACATGGTCAAGTCTCATAAAACACCAGGTTCTAATACATTTAAAAGGGATTGAAATAAAACTTTATTGATCTCCAAAATATTAAACAAAACGCTGTCCAACTCTATAAAACTATAAATCCTAAACCTGTTACAAAAAAAAAAAAAAAACTAAAATAAGATTTAAAATGTTTGATTAATTTCACAGCAGAAATTGAACTCATTAGCACCCCCAATTCGGTTAGGCACGTTTATTTTGCGGGATCCGAAACTCAAAACGGTAATACCCGTTCCGCCATCGACCCTAAAAGGGATTGGGTCGAGAGATATTTTCTACCACCCACAACTTGGTAATGAAGATTTTATGGCATAAAATATTCGAAACTGAAATAGATTAAACAAGGCAGATTTATCATTCTGAGAGAGAAATAGTGTTTAAAATTTGGCTTCATTTCAGGGAATTATTCAAACCTTGCTAAAATCTAGGGAAAAAAAACATAAGACTCTGAACAAAACATTACTTTAAACGTTAGCAGGCTACTCTATTGTGAAATTATATTTTTAAACTTTCGTAATCTCTTTTACCTACTAGTTTCTGCCAGCTGACAGATGAATTTGAGATATTAATTTTTTCTGCGTCATTTCTTCCACACCTTCTTTCGACATATTTATTGCAATTTTTCTTCTCTCTCCTCTTCGAATAACTTTTTTCGCTTCTACAGTATTCCATTTCTCCTCATTATGTGAATTATGGATGAGCTGAGAAGCGGTCCATTTGACTCCGTCATTTCATTTTCTCACTTTCTTGCAATTCTTCTTCTGATACCTATTCTATAACATCATTATCTTCTTTTTTATCTTTAATTACTCCATATGAGCCTATCACAAAATTATTGTCCTTAAAATTTTCTCTTAACACATTCTTTCCTTCATTACTCCCTACAATATTGTCATCATGACCACCAAAATCTAAATAACTTGCTCGGTGAATAACTTATTTCGCCTCTACAGTATTCTGCTTGTCCTCATTATGTGAATTATGGATGAGTTGAGACACGGCTCGTAACGACATGCAGATTAAGCCCGCAATATGGAGGCTGGGAGAGGTGTAATGGATGTGGGAAAAGAGGAGGAGGTAATTTTGTGTTAGATGGAGCGTGTAATTTCGTAAGAATGCGTGGTGGGGGTTTTGATGTGTCGGTTTGGATAAAGAAGACACGTGTTTGAAATCTAATAAGTTTTTATAAATATCATTATTTTTATGTAACCATCAGTCTATCCAAGGTATACTGTGTTGCGCAGTAACTGGGATGTGGAGGTCTGATAGGCAGTTGTTCCATGTAAAGTATGGGTATTCAACCGTATCTGGAAGTCGACACAAAGCTAGTTAGGAAAAAGGCTAAGGAGATGATGACGGAACCTGTAATTTGGTAAGAAAGCGTGGAGGAGATTTTGGTTTATGAGTTTGGAGAAAGATAACATGTGTTGGAAATCTAATAAGATTTATATATCATTAATTTTATGTTGTCGTGACCTTGGGCTGACATTTATCTTGGACAGAGGTTTTTTTTACTGTACAAAAGCACGGATAAATTATAATACAAAAAAGTGATTTATCAATTTCATGTATATACACATATTGTAGAATGCTCGTGTAACGATTTGGCAGTGATGTTAATATGCAAAAATATTTTTGGTCTAGTCTTTGAAATCTAATAAAGTAATCAAGGGTTGTGCTTCTAGTGATCGTTTGCCCATTTAGAGTAAACAAAAAGATAAAATGTTAAATTATGGATTTATTAGTAGAAAACTATCACTCTGTAAGACAATTTTTATGTGAATAGACGTTTTATACGAGTTACATTATTTGTATTGTAGCGACATCTCTGATGCAACATAGGAACTACAAACGCGTTAATAGAGTTTTCCACGTAATTAGAACTTATACAACAGCCCACAATTAACTATGGGGCAGTAACCCAGAGCAGAAATCCATCTGTTTGGAAGATTTCTCCTTTTCAACGGAGGTATGTAGAGTTTAGTTCTGATAGAATAGATGGCACCCATAAGTGGACCGATGACCTGGTGAGAGTTGCGGGAATGCAATGGATGCAAGACTCACAGGACCGTTCGTTGTGGCGACACTTGAGGGAGGCCTATGTCCAGCCCTGAACGTTTTTCGGCTGAAACGTTGAATTATGATAAAGATTTCAAAAATACTATTTAAAAATTCTGTCAAGTTTTCCAATTATCAACTTTTAGTTTTGAAAACCAAACAATATCTCCATCGCTGTATGTGACTGGCCTGTTGGTCTAGTGGTTAGTGGCCCTGACTACTATGCCGGAGGTCGTGGGTTCGATTCCCACCCAGCACAAATGTTTGTGTGATGAGCACGATCATTTGTTCTGTGTTGAGTGAAATTTATCTATATTATGTCTGTATTTATAAATTTATAAGTATGTTTATCAGTTGTCTATAACTCAAAACACAAGCTCTGCTTAGCTTGGGACTAGACGGCGTTGTGTGATAGTTGTGGAATGTTATATTATAGTGTCCCGCCAACAACTAAAAACAAACCACTCTCTACCTTAACAAAATATTCAACGAACACGAAATTAAACTGTCATATCACCTGCGACTTACCTACTCCAACACACAACACGTTTTCACGGTGTCCCTGCATTAATTTATTCTACCTGCGATACCGACACAGTTTGAGTTCTGACTTTGAACAGATTCATATAATTATGCTTCTATGTATGTTTAGAAATTGGATTTTGGCAAATATTTGATATTAAAGTTTTGTAAGCTTTGCTGTTATGTAAACACATCACGACTTATCTTTGAAGGGGTAGGTTGAGATGGCTATAACACGTATTTTTTAGGGCTCCGTACCTCAAAAGGAAAAAAAAGAAACCTTATAGGATCACTTTGTTGTCTGTCTGTCAAGACCTTTTATCTCGGGAACGCGTATAGGTATCGAGTTGAAATTAAAACCAAATATTGTAATTTTGTCAAAAGCCTTTAGCCAGATCTGGATCGATGACATAGTAAAGGCCGCGGAAATCTGCGAGATGCTTGAAACATCTCTGGAATTGCGGGCAGTGCGATTAGGCAATTTATCTGCCCATCAAGAGACCTTGATCACTATGTCACCGTCTGAAGAATGACGGTGACATACCGATCAAATGCTACCGTGTACAGTAAGGATCAAAAGGATCACATGAAGCATATGATGGTCCCACTTGGACAGAGCCCTCTCGCATGTGCACGTGTGGCCTCCTCTTTTGCTGGCATCATAGCTTCGCAAAAGAAGGCGAACGCCTGTCTCATCAGGGTCTCATTAAGTAGCTATATAATATTCAGATATTTCAATTTTGCCAAATATTTAATCTTAAAGCTTCAAAGTTTCGTTATTAGTATGTAAATAACTATAAAACGTGACCTTGCTTTGAAATCTGATCAAAGTGAGTCAATATTTATGCAAACCGTTATTAACGTTAAAGTTTAGACTGGTGTTTCATATTTGTATCTCTATACAGACAAAATGTTTTACCAAGGATTTTGTATCCCGTTTATGAAATACTATTTTCAACATAAATATATCTTTATCCTTTTAGTTTCATTACAGAGATAACCGTCGGTTGGTATCACGTTCCATTAAAAGTGTCTAAAGGGCCTCTGCGAGTTGATTTCGGATCGTACGCCTTCCAAAGGTGCAGGATCCTGAGGTCCTGACGTCAGACAGGAGATTTTTATTTTATGTATTAGGACAGAACCTCAGGGTCCTAAGATAAATAAATTCATAAAAATAAAAATCTCCCATCTGAATTTTGATCATGGCGGCCAATCTCAACAGAGATTAGTCAAGTATGCAGGAGATATTATAGTCCACTAGTATGTACGCAAACACAGGAGTACTCTCTGTTCCTTCATTCTCGTAGTCCTATCATATGGATGGCAATCCGAAAAGACCGGAGAGATCTGGCGCAGGACCAATGGTCTTATGTACTGTCTGAGTCACGGGGGTGTCACACCACCAACTCCCAAACTTCGGGCTGTTACAGTATGTGAAGTGCACATCATTGCCTTGACTGGCCTGTTGGTCTAGTGGTTAGTGGCCATGACTGCTATGCCGGAGGTCGTGGGTTCGATTCCCACCCAGGACAAATGTTTGTGTGATGAGCACGATCATTTGTTCTGTGTGGTGGTGTAATTTATCTATAATATGTGTGTATTAAGAAACATATACGTATGTTTGTCAGTTGTCTCGTACCCATAAAACAAGCTCTGCTTAGCTTGGGACTAGATAGCGTTGTGTGATAGTTGTGGAATATTATATTATTATTTCCTTTATTCATTTTCTTTAACATATTTTTAATATTTTTAAATATTTCCTAAAATAATATAATAAAAAAAAATATAAAAAACAGTAGTCCGCCGGTGTCGGGAGCAGGGTCCAAGCTACCGGTGGTTAGGGCTCCAGAGAAAGAAACTTCCTCACAATGCGAGCCGTATCGAGGAGTACTGCCTTCTGTATCAGGCCTTCTGTATATTATTATTATTATTATACTTTGAATGCATCATTGTCATCATCATTTCAGCCGAAAGACGTCCAGAAATCTTATGTCCACTGTTGGACATACATAGGCCTCCCCAAGAGTCACCACAATGACCGGTCCTGTGCGTCTCGCATCCATCGGACTCCAGCCACTAACACCTTGCGGGAGGCCTTCCAACGCTGCGTCTTCCGGTACGCGGTCGCTACTCCAGAACTTTTTAACCGGTTTTGCGAGCAATGTGCCCTGTCCACTTTCACTTAAGTTTGGCGATTCTACCTACTATGTCGGCAATCTTGGTTCTCTTGCGGATATCTTCATTTCTGATTCGATCATGCAAGGAAACTCCTAGCATAGCCCTTTGTATTGGCCTTGGGGTGACTTTCATCATCATCATCAGCCTTTTAATGTTCCCACTGCTGGGACACAGGCCTCCTCTCTAAGAGAGGGAATGACCCGTAATCCACCACGCGGGCCCAGTGCGGGTTGGTGGATGTCACATGTCTTCGAATTTTTGGTTCTAGGACATGCCGGTTTCCTCACGATGTTTTCCTTTACCGTTTTGAGAGCAGTGGTGATGAAATAAATTACACAAAGTAATGCGCCTGGCCGGGCTTGAACCCGCGACCTACTAATTGTAAGTCGGGGCCGGTACCCGGCCGGGGGGGTGACTTTAAGTCTTCTTATATGCCCATTGTAAGCGATCACACCATACCTACGCTACGTCATTATTCATCCACTTATACCTCGAAAATTTTGTATGACAAAAACAAAGCTCTTGCGCAAATCCAACTACCAGTCTTCTTGCAATTTGTCCTGATTACTCCCATACATCCTGTCTTTAATCCTCGTAATACTAAAACATCAAAGAAGAAATCTACACAAATACTTAGAATTCGCAGTTAATTACTCGAGAAACACAAATTGTACGGGTATTAAAGCCAAAGGGAATAGTGAATGAATACAGTAGATAACAGTATTACTTATTCTGATTGTTACTGTACTATTCTGTTCAAAGCTCAAGCCTCTTAGAATTTGGAGCAAGAGAAACTATCTACAAAGCCTTTGATACAAGGGTAATTAATTGTACAAGGAAATAAAATCTAAGTATCCGGAAAAGAATTAGAGCTACTGCTGTCGCTGTATCATTTGTTTTAGGGTTCTTTACCTTAATAAGAAAAAAAAAAAAACAAAACCGTTATACGATCGGCGGCAGCGATCTCTCTCGCTGGGCTTTGGTTCAGGCTATGGTCCGGTGTGAGGAGGGATGGCAGGCGGTCGCCTCGAGGAGGCCGACCGTATCAGGCAAAGGGAACGGGGCGCTCGCCCCAGCCGCCGCCGGGATTCCGATCCCGATTTCCGGCCACCGTAGGCGCAGGCTTGCGGACGGCGTGCAATGGGTCGCTGTCCGATCGTCCGGTAACCGACCGGACCGAGCCCAAGTCGTTGAAGGTGCGTACTGTTCCCGCGATCAGCGAACCGTAGAGGCTCAGCCTGCTAGCTGCAGGCAGGCAGGGTCGAAGCCTGCTGGGGCATGATAGGCAACGAAGGAACGGGGTAAGTTTTTAGTCAGTAAGAGTCTGGCACTATTTCATTGGATGATTTTACCTACCATAAAAAAACCCTTATACGATTACTCCGTTGTCTATCTGTTTGTCTGTCTATTATTTTCTGGAACGCGTAAAGGTCCAGTGGTAATTAAAAGCATATACTTAGATCTACAGTGCATTAAGCAGTGAAAAATTCTAACAACTACTAAGTTAACGGGAAAAAGAGAAATGGCTATTTATGTCGCAAAAAAAGTATATTTCGAAACTCTCAAGGAAATCAAAATGCGTCTTAGAGGAGGTCTGAGTCCTAACACTGGGAACATTATAAGGCTGATGCTACACTATTGTAGCGCTTAGGTGGTGTGCAGAAATGATACTCCAGATGTAGAATAGTAATGAATATGTTGATGTATTCAGAAGGGAATAATTTTACAGAAATATGTACAGAATTTATAACTACTCGTAAATACCTAGGTTCAAGTAGTGGACCGGCTGGCTATCTTATTTCCGAAGTATAGTTCCTTGGAAATACGTGCGGTGGCGTGCGGTTCGCTGTTGTTGAAACAACCTACTATTGGGCTTAAAGCTCGCTCAACGTGCAGCTAGTGTTCCCCACGTACAAATATTAAAGTGGCCGGAGCGAATGGATGCGTATCGATGTATTGAAGCTACACTACACTATGCTATGCTATGCGCGATGATCCGTGCTTGGCCTTACTAAAAGGCAAGCTATTCATTGCTCGCCGTCCACAAATCCGCGCCTGTGGTTACTGAGAAAAACCCTGTGGGTCTCGTGGCACAAAGGAATACTGTCTTTTAAAATATAAAAATAGAAGTTGTTAAGAACTTGAAGTACCTACATACAAAATACTAAAAGTACTGTTATGTTCCTTTTTTATTTACTTTTAAATGGTAAGTACCCTCCTCTGCATACTCATATTCTTTTAGTAACAGCTTGCAATGTTACTAGCGTCATAATCTTAAAAGGACAGTATGCATGAAAATGCAGTTCTTTTAGAGGAAAACTATTCTGAAATCTTTACATAAAAATTCGTATTTGCAATTTTCTTAGCTTGACCTAAATGGAATTTCTTTTTTATTACATAAGTTATCAATGAAAATATTTTTTCGATAAACTTACTCGAAAACCCGTTCTTATCCCTACTGCTTTTAGGTACGCGATTTAATGTTTTTTGCACTAGTGTGGAAAAGCGCGCGAGTTCGCCCCGCTACAATTTATTACATGTAGGTATCTTATTAGGCTGGAGTCTGGATGCTTAGCAACCCCGATAAGTCGTGCGTCAAGCCCCTTTTTTTTTTGTTTCATAAGTGTATTGAAAAAAATCTTATGATACACGTAATTTGTCACTGCAGCAGTCAGATCCGTTACACCCTCGCCTACGGTTCTGTCCGCCCGAGTCGTAGGCAATGACGACTTCAACACAATGACGAATTCAATCCATTTGTATCAAAATTTACTATATAACACAAACTGTGATAGAACTACACAACTGATAAACATACTTATATATATTCATTAGAAAAATTACACCCAGACAAAACAAATGATCGTGTTCATCACAAAAATATTTTATCCTATGTAAGAATCGAACCTATGACCTCCGGCATAGTATTAACAAACAAAGATTAAAATGAGACAAGTTTTTGTAAAAAATCACAGTTAAAATTAAACCTGACTTCGTTCTTCAAAACTCCATAGAACCTAATACAATTAAGCAGAAATATTACTAACTACCTAATCCATATTCAGTGCAGGTCAATTGCCCATCAGTATTTTTGCCATGGTTTCCGATATCCCTTCCCATTTTTGAGCCATCTTAGCAATGCTTGAAATAGTGCTGAGCTTGATCCTGATTTTTAAAAACTGGAAAGAATATACAATGTTGTCGGGTTGTATTGTGAAGAAAGTTTTAGAAGACAAATATTCAAATTATTGATGATTTTTTATGAACTTAACTGTCCATTCAATTGCTATAGATTAATTAGATACATGTAAATAGCAGCAGCGGAGCAGTGGTAGCCGAGTGGTAATGGCCCCGACTTACGAGTAGTAGGTCGCGGGTTCAAACCCGGTCAGGCGCATTACTTTGTATAATTTATTTCATTACCACTGCTCTCAAAACGGTGAAGGAAAACATCGTGAGGAAACCGACATGTCCTAGAACCTAAAATTCGAAGACGTGTGACATCCACCAACCCGCACTGGGCCCACGTGGTGAATTACGGCCCATTTCCCTCTCTTAGAGAGGAGGCCTGTGTCCCAGCAGTGGGAACATTAAAAGGCTGATGATGATGATGGTGTAAATAAGGTAACGCCTACCTGCCTACCAACAATATACATCAATAACTGTATTCATTTAAATAAGCATTATTTATATATTTATGGATTTTTGGATGTAGTTGTATATACACTATTTTTTATACTATAAAAATTAGTCTATAATGTATGTATCTGTAGGCCAAGATACTTGTTAAGAAGTAATTTATCATTATTATTTATTTATTGAGAGTACATACAAAACTCCATAGCACCTAATACAATCAGGCAGAAATATTACTAACTACCTAATCCATATTCAGTGCAGGTCAATTGCCCATCAGTATTTTGGCCATGGTTTCCGATATCCCTTCCCATTTCGCTTAAAATTCCGTCGACTTGTTTCGATCTAGTTGAAACAGGTGTGCGGAATAGCTCCCGTAATAACAGTCTGTTTTCTTACGTCATATCGAATTTGCTTATGTTTTTAGAGTACGAACGCTAAGTGGTATTTTCCCTTTTTATATGATTACTAATTTTGTTAGAGTGTTGAGGAAATTAGATTGTTTTCGTCGGGGTTATTTCTGGAGGAAAGGGAATGTTAAAATTGAGAGAGAAGGTTACTTAATGTTTTTTTTTAAATCACATTCTTCTTTCATTTCATTATTCTATCATTTAGGCTGCGGAAACATTTGAAATAGTTACTTTAAGTGTGACGGGACGTAAATTCACACCCCACCCTAGCGCCGTGATAGGAGCCTCTCCAGGCATCAGGAATCACTGAGCGATCTCCAGCCGACATATGCGTGGATTTACGGACGACAAGCAATGGGTAGCTCACCGTCATCTCCTTTTATGGACTGAGCCCGAGTCTTTGAAGGCACATAGTGTTCCAAGTGCCTAAGAGAGATGTCAGCAAAATCGTAGGGGACCAAGCAGGGTCAAAGCCTGCTGGGACATGGTCCCACTAGTCTTTGACCCTCTCTCAGAGTTCTCTTTCGAACTCTTAGACACACTTAGAACTCCGGGGCCCTGGAACAAAAACAAAACCGGAATAGGACTGGGTTTAAATCAGTAAAAGTCTGACACGAAAGAGCGGGAGATTTCATTGGATGATTTCCCATCTAAAGAAAAGCAAAACTTTTCCTTAACTTTTATAGATATAAGTACCTATATAAAACGGTTTAGAAACGAAGGAGCCCGTGGCTAAGTAATAACATTCCCAAGGGTAGTTCAAGATTTAGCAATGCTTGCAGAAGTCGGCATGTAGATGAGTAACCGAAAAGTTCTCCGCACGTTGAAAAGCATCTTATGCAGTTGGTTCTGGCTCTCAAAATAATATATGTAGATCTTTAACAGTCCTTATGGCTACCCAAAAGTCTAAAGATAGTAGTAAATCTGACAGCAGAAGCAGTTATTTGATGATTTTCCTTATCAATAAAAATCTAATCAAGATCGAGTTTCGTAGTACAATATTAAAATCGAGCAAAAACGCCGACAAAAGTAATTGTCTTGTATGAAAGCCCCATTTAATTGTTAAAATTCTTAAAAAAAAACGAAATATTTCAACTCTTTGCTTTTACGGTTTATGAGATACTGTGCGCTGACAGTTGCTCGGACAGATAGACAGACAGACGTCAGCAGAGACTTAATAATAGAATCCTTTACGGTACCCTTATACAGAGCAAACTATTTTACTACAAGCTATAATACAACTTACAAACTTTTTTAAATAAATACACCCACGTCTTGTTGAATGCAATGCAGGCAAAGCTCTTCCATAGAGGATTTTAAGAAAGCAGTTTGTAAAGGGAATATTAAAATTGGCTACTTTCAGGGAATTTAATTTATCTATAAGTAATATGTATGTTACTATTTAGAAATATATATTTCTAGTACTCACAGCATAAGCCCTGCTTATTTTAAGTACACTCAGCATCTTGTCGTCAAATGCTATGCAGGCAAAGCTCTAGAGAAGATTAGGAGAGCAATTTGTAAGCAAAAGTAGCGACTATTTAAAACTCTTCCTTCGCCTGCTTTGCAGCAAAACTATCTTTGACTCAAAATCTACCCGACTTTTTCATAAATGCATTCAGATTGCGGCTTATTTGCATTCAGAAGTGTTTTAAGATAAGTGGCAAAGTTATCTTTGCCGTCACAGTACTCTTTATTGACTGAAAAATAAGGTTGGCTATTGTAAAATTTGTAAGTAATGTTGTGGCAGTTTCATTCACTTTGAGCCTTCTTAGCAATGCTTGAAATAGTGCTGAGCTTGTTCCTGATTTTTAAAACTGGAAAGAATATACAACGTTGTCGGGTTGTATTGTGAAAGTTTTCGAAGACAAAAAATTCAAATTATTGATGATTTTTTATGAAGTTAACTGTTCATTCAATTGCTATAGATTAATTAGATATATATAGTGTAAGGTAATGCGGTAGGTACTTATTATCAGTATACCTCACTGAATCCATGTATACACCGTTAAGTTTTGGTCGATTCGGTACATGAAATAGTATCGATTTGTAAAGAGAAATTAAAAAATAGAGTACTGTTTTTAAACTTGAATTAATTTACGCATGTACGAAATTAATTTCTTTAAGTAAATGTCAGCTGAGCGAGGTCAATAAACTGTAGGTAGTTAGTACGCAACGACCGACAACTACCTACAAGGTCATTGACTCGTTTACTTAAAGAAATTAATTTCGTACATGCATATATTCGTATTAATTCAAGTTTTAGAAAAAAACAGCTTTGTTTTTTAATTTTATCTTTATGAATCGATAATATTTCATGTACCGAATCGATACTCCGCGGGATTAAAACGACCAAAATTTAACGGTGTACATGCAGGTATGCATTTATTTATGCCATCGATATATATGTACTACGCACTAGATGACGCGTGCCGTACATTCACTTTTCTCTAATTAGTTGTTCGGCAGACAGTACAATCCGCGCTCAGCTGACGTTAGTGCAATTCTGACGTTCATGCAGTGTAGGAGAGCCGCTAATAAATTCGAATCAAAGTAAACCAGGACATAAACAATAATTTTGTAGCTAAAGAAATAAAGCTACTGGTTATCCAAGCGATGTAATAGCTTCTAATATCGTAATAATATAATAGAAAAGATAATATTCCAAAAAAGCGCCCTCCATTTTACAATCATAGACTAAAACATACAGATGCTCCCCCCTATGAAAACGAATTGTAGGTTTTTACCTACAACTGTTTTACAGAACACAGACTTTATGCGGTGTTTTATAACCAGTTCGATATTTTTAAATATTTTTTAGGGTTCCGTACCTCAAAAGAAAAATCGGAACCTTTATAAGATCACTTTGTAGTCCGTCTGTCTGTCTGTCAAGACCCTTTATCTCGAGAACGCGTGGAGGTATCGAATTGAAGCTAAATACTGGAATCGATTTATTTCATCACCACTGCTCTCAAAAACGGTGAAGGAAAACGTCGTGAGGAAACCGACATGTCCTAGAACCAAAAATTCGAAGACATGTGACATCCACCAATCCGCACCGGGCCTGCGTGGTGGATTATGGCCCATTCCTTTTCCTAGAGAGGAGGCCTTAGTCCCAGCAGTGGGAATATTAAAAGGCTGATGCAATGCAATGCAACTCAAATCTGTGTTGGTACAGCCTGCTAGCTGCAGGCAGGCAGGGTCGAAGCCTGCTTGGGTCGTGGGTCAGTTTCTGAAAGGAAGGCCCGGCCCCGGCACGATAGGCAACGAAGGAACGGGGTAGGTTTTTAGTCAGTAAGAGTCTTACACTATTTCCCGCTCCGCTCAAGGGCGGGATTTGACATTAGATGATTTTACCTACAATAAAAAAAACTGTGCTAGTAAAATTTTATAATAAAATACCACTTTAGATTACCTATCCAATTGAATGAATCCAAATTGCAAAACATGTATAAAACGCATAGTGTGCGTTATAAATTGGAAGATTAGATACTTTATAAAAATGCTTGGCTAAATGCTGGTCCGGCTGTACTGCCACAAAATCAAACTACTAAGTTAAAAAAAAAGATGACGATAATGATGTTTTGATGTCGCTAAAAACGCATGTTTCGACATTCTCAAGGGTATCAAAATTCATAGGGTACTTCCCGTTGACCTAAAATCCTGAAATATGGCACGAAGTAAGGACTTATAGTACAGATATAGGAATAAATCTGAAAATTTGTTGTTACGTCATAAAAAAAACTTATTCGGGATTTGAAGTATGAACGCTCAGAGCGCGAGTCCGACTCTCACTTGCCGAGTTTTGTGTTCTTTCTTTTCTTGTATTAATATTAGACATCGTTAAATTTTAGTCGTTTCAATCCTGCGGAGGGTCGATTCGGTACATGAAATACTATCGATTTGTAAATAAAAAATTAAAAAATAAACTACATTTTTTCAAAAACTCGAATTAATTTCTTTAAGTAAATGAGTCAATGACCTTGTAGGTAGTTGTCGGTCGTTGCGTATTAACTACCTACAGTTCATTGGCCTCGCTCAGCTGACGTTTACTTAAAGAAATTAATTTTGTATGCGTAAATTAATTCGAGTTTAAAAAAAGTTCTTTATTTTTAATTTTCACTTTACAAATCGATAGTATTTCATTACCGAATCGACCATCCGCGGGATTAAAACGACCAAAATTTAATGGTGTATTAACATATTTTTATCAAAGTTTAAAAATTACGACAACATTTTTTAATACCCAATAAAAACTCATCAAGAAATGTCAGCGAAGAGAATTTATACTAACGAAGACTATTATTACATTTTGAAATAGAGTATTATTGTAATGAAGTATTGTAGGTAGGAAACTGTGTCATGTCTGCGGTATAAAAATCTATATGGATGTCATGTCATTACACTAAGTTGAAAGCAACGCGTAAGTACTAGGATATGCATGGCGCTTTAGACCTTTTGGTCGCGAAAAAGTATCCTCTATAAGCTATCTTAGCGCTGTAAGTTTTAAAAGTTTTGTTAGACGACATAATGGCAATCTAGCGCTGCAGCGATTTATTGTTTGAACTTTTCAGTATTTTGACAAATAGTTTATATGAACGTGCTTGTCTATCGCAAGAATATAGGTCGATGATTTATGCATTTAATGGATTTTTGGATGTAGTTATATTTACACTATTTTTTTTATACTATAAAAGTTAGTCTATAAGGTATGTATCTATAGGCCAAGATACCTGTTAATAAATGATTTATCATTATTATTTATTTATTGAGAGTACTATCAAATCCAGTGATAGCGTGACGAGTGACAGGAGAGAATGGAAGAAAAAAACGTGTTGCGCCGACCCCAAATAAAACGGGATAAGGGCAGGAAGATGATGACTATTAAATCAAAATCAAATTTAAAAAAAAATACTTCGTAAGTGTCAAATGAACATAATAATTAATTATTATTGGCGTACCTAACATTTTCAATTCGAAGGCTTTGTTATACAAAAATATTTTATAAAACCTAATACGATAAAAACAACAAACTCACAACATAAAAAAATAAATAAATTGAAACATTTCATTTTCATTCCAAATAGATATCATATATCAATAAATTATTAACGAATTCTGAAGTTCATTTAACTTTAATTCAATTTTTTATTGAATTCAGTTTATTTTGGAGTCCTTCAATATCGCGCTTTTTCAAGTTTATGATATGATTCAAATGGCATTTGAAGGGTTATTGAAATGTTGTTACAAGAATGCCAAACATATTATGTAATTACGTTTAAAAGTATTTTTCAATACAGTGACTCGAAAGCCCGATCTTATACCTATCGCTTTTAGGCACGCAATTGACTGCTATCCGCACTAGAGCGGAGAAGTGTGCGTGCGGACCCCCCCACCACAATGTATCGCCACGTAGCCTTCACGAGTCACTGGCCTACCTCGTTTATTTATTTATTCACAAGTGTATCCAAAAACATCATTTGATACACGTGGAAGTTTGTCTGGAATGATAAATTTCAACATGTATCAAACGTGCATTCGACTCCATAAAACCCTCGCCTACGGCTCGGGCTAATTCCTTCTCGGCAGTAATGAGAAACTTTATCCACTATATCCGTTTACTGGCACCCAGCGTGCAAATATACAGATAAAAATATCCGTAAAAACAAATGTATGGTGGCAACTGACTTTATCATAATTTTGTCATTTATTAGTTAACAAAATAACCGCAAAACACAAAAAAAAGTTACATTAACCTAGATTTTAAATAAAAGCAGTAAATTCAGCGAATCATACTTTGTTTCACCACATATTAAATTTAATTCGCTAACGCAATCTCGTAGCGTGTTCATTTCGGCCGCAAAATGGCGGTGTTAACCAACTTTATATTGCATCATATTGGTAATGTTCTTGTTACTTTGTTCTTTCAGGGTTTGTGGCTAATGAAAGCGTAGCCGATGTTAAATATTGACAGAACCGAGGCTCAAGGGACAGTGTGCCAAAATGGAAAAACCGAAACACGTAACTCAGTAACTTTTATGTTTTTCTATTTGGATTTTCTGTAAACTAATAACGTAATATCATGACATTTACAAATGTATTCCCCGAAGATGTCGGGAACATTTTTATACAATAATATTTATTTATAATCTAATATTTGCTAGCTTCTGCTAGCGGTTTTGCTTATGTCAAAGTTGAATATACAACACTTGGTACTTTTTCTAGCGACCGCCGAGCGTAGGTATAACCAGTGAAGTACATACATGAGATTCACTTCTGTACTTATCTACGAGTATTTTGTGCCAGAACATGGTTGGTGGTTTCGGATGTGTGTGCGTGTGGTGTACTCACCGAGTAGATAGATGAATAAAAGTCTTTTACGGCATCTCCAGGTGTATTTTGTCCTCGCACACAATACAACAACACAGTAATAATGAAGGCGCAAAAACTAAGTACAAGCAGGTAAAAACAGCTATAAGGAGACAGTCTTTATGAGCACATCGGTAAAGCTAGCGCGAGTAAATACTTGATTACTTATAGCGGCGCGAGCGCACGTATGTCTAGCGGACCGCGTAGATCGTGACTGGTGAGAAACGAATTTAACAACGCGGCGGTAGATGGAAATATATCGCCGGCGAGTCATCAACAATGCGCGTGTCCAATGCGTCACGTTATTGTGCGTTTAACGTATGTGGTGTTTAGTGCAAGTGTATATGTGTAGTGTTCACTGAGTAACATAGGCTATTTAATTTCTACTTTCATACGGGCAAAGCTACTGGCTGAAGCTATTTTAATGATAAACTGGTTAGTTACAAATATTTTTTTCATGCATATTCTCTGAATAGTTTGAGTTGGTGCAGGAAAAGATAGTTTGGAAGGACTTCAAGGAAGCTTTTGTCCAGCCGTGGGACAGTAAAGGCTAAATAAAAAAAGAACCTTAATAACAGAACAAGACAAAGACCAATCTGCAAATTGATACTACTCATTAACAAAAATTCACGTCAAAATACATTCGTCACAAAACTAAACGTTGAACAAAACAACGAGAACACAATTTAAACCCAAAAAAAATATATTTAAAAAACAAACCAGTGAACAATGGTGTTTTGTTTTCATATAAAACAAGCTAAAAAGTTTGCTTCTGATGGCCATTGTGCGTCCACACAAAAGATCTGCATGTGATGTGCATATGAGATTCACTATTGTTAGGGTCGAGGTACACGAGGCAACATGTTGTATTTTTATTAAACATTGTGAGTATATTTTTTTTTCATAGAGAGGTTTGATGGTCAATGCCCAAGTACCTAATCTTAGTGAGTTGGTTTGTATATATAGAGGGACTGGTAATTAGAGAACGATACTTAAACACGTGATTATAGTCATAATAACAAACAACTTTCATTATGGGACCAAATCTGAAATCGCGAAAAGTTGTTCATATCATGACTACAATCATGTGTTTAAGTATTGTTCACTATTTACCATTCACCCCATATGGTCGCGAATCTTGAAGTGCTAAAGTTACAGATGTATTTTCGTTCTTAGTTACCTACAAATGAGGAGCTAGTGACTAGTAATAACAGTCACTTGGTTCGATCTTCAACGTTAAGCAACGCTTGCTAAGGTCCCATCTAGCTTGCTAAGGATTTGGATGGGGGACCATCTTAACATATTCCTTCGTGTCTCGGAAAGCAATTTGAGACGTTGGTCCTGGCTGTCATTTGTTGATCTTTGATAGTCGTTACGAATAGGAGCCAAGTCGAATAATAGTAATCACAAGTCCATGGCAATCCATTAGGTCTATCAAGGGTGTTCTATTGCTGGGTTGTGGAGGTCAGATGAGCAGTCGCGACTTATAAAATACTGATATCCAACTGTATCTGGTTAGACTGGAATCTGACCCCGTTCTCGTGCGCTTCAAGGAGTTGTCAGCAAACCTTATGGCCTCAGCAGGGTCGAAGCTTACTGGAGTCAAAGGTCTACTTCTGAAGGGAAGACTCGGCCTTGATATGAAGGGCAGCGAAGAAAGGGGTGGGTTTTTTGTTCAGTAAAAGTCTGACACTATTTTTTGATTTTCCTCACCACAAAAAAAGTCCAAGTGATCTTGGTGAGTTAGTTTTTATATGGTCACTATAAAAGAATCTTGGAGCGCCAAAACAGATGTATTATCGACCTTAACTACCTAATTATACAGTAGATAGAAGCCGTTTTTATAATATCATCGGCGCTCATATTTGTCTTAACAATACCTGCAATAATGCTGCTTGACAGCAAAATGATAAAACAATAAAAGATCAAACATACTTATGTCTGACAAGTAATTTGCACTAGGCATCTCCACAACCCATACAACTGAAAGATATATGACTCGTAATTTCAACACTGACACGATACGCTATGAACAACTTCCCAAGGGAAGCTCTTCTACAATCATACACAGACAAATTGAACAGAACATTCCCTATAGAGAGACTAAGTGAATATGAGAAGAAAAATAAGAGACATGTAAAGCGATCTTGTAAAAAACTTGTTGCGAATTTGTTTAAAGAATTCTGATTGGATAACGTCACATGCTTGCAGTGTCATCCTCGTCACTACGACCTACAGGGGCCTTACTATGATATGTATGTGAAATAACAGACGTGCGCGCAAGAAAGAAATATGAAGCTATACACTCTACACCGTTAAATTTTGGTCGTTTTAATCCCGCGGAAGATCGATTAGGTACATGAAACACTATCGATTTGTAAAAAGAAAATTAAAAAATAAAGTACTTTTTTTAACTCGAAATAATTTACGTATGTACGAAATTAATTTCTTTAAGTAAACGTCAGCTGAGCGAGGCCAATGAACTTTGGGTGGTTAGTACACAACGACCGACAACTACCTACAAGGTCATTGACTCGTTTACTTAAAGAAAAATAATTTCGTACATGCGTATAATATCAATTCTCAAGTTCTTTTTGAAAAAAAAAAGTACTTTACTTTTTAATTTTATCTTTACAAATCGATAGTGTCTCATGTACCGAATCGACCCTCCACGGGATTAAAACGACCAAAATTTTACGGTGTATATAGGTCCTTCAATTACAGTTCAGCTTAGTTCGAGCTCGTGATAGCACTGCTATAGGCTTTACTATATTATAACTGCTATATAAAGCCTATTTACGATGAAGCGCAGTTGTGGAAGACTACCCTCCACTTGGCTGACGATGGCCCAAAGAGACCTTGAAGAGGCTCATTTTGACAAAGACATGGCACAAAATCGTGCACAATGGAAAACGAAGACAAGATCTCTACGGTCCGAACTGGAGGCGAAGCGCTTCACCCCGTTGTTCATACCGCGTCCATCGAAGGACTTTCCATTCGATTATAATTTGGGTGTCTTTAAAGCTAGAGTGAATGAAGGAAATAAAAATGAAGGAAGACATCGTGAGGAAAGCGGCATGTCGTAGAACCAAAATTTGAAGACATGTGACATTGACCAACTCGCACTGGGTCCGCCGCGTGTAGGATTACGGCCCATTCCCTCCCTAGAGAAGAGTTCTGCGTCCCAGCAGTGGGAACATTAAAAAGTCTAATGATGATGATGATGAAGGCTAGAGTGATTGGGCTCTTAATAGATTACTGCACCTCACCATCAACAATTGCATCACTGCTTACCATCAGGTGGGATCGCAGTCAAGCACTAGTTTATATATAAAAAAAAAGGTGAGCCGACCTCAAATAAATGGTTTAAGGTTATTGAGTCGCCTACAAAGAAGCTCGAACAGTCTCCTGAGGGTATTGTCCGAGCGGTGGGACCTGTCCCTGATAAAGAGGTGGATGCAGCTTCATGTTAGCGCTTCTCCTCGTATTGTATGACTGTGTTAATTTCATAGAACGAATGAAAAAATACAGTTAATTTTTTCATTCGTTCTATTTATATTTAATTTAAATGTATGTATGACATTGTTATTGAGATTTTAATATTGATTTTTGTTTAACGTTTTTATTTAATTTTTTATTTAATTTATTTTAATTTTATGTAATTATGGACGATGTCTGAATTAAATAAATATTATTATTATTAAGGTCTAGCCAGAATAAGAAGATAAAAGCCTAGTTAGGTAGACGAGTATCTCAAAGAAATATATTATTCTTTATCGTTGCTCATGTTGTGAATTTACTATTCATTCCATTATCTATGACTATATTTACAATGCATATAAGTGGCACTGTATTGTAAAGAATTGTTGCATAAAACATCTATCGTACACGTAACACAATATACACCTCCATAATTTGCCTGCTCAAATAAAACAGACGAGGAATAATTTTATTCGCTAAAATGACGTGTAAAATTACGTTCTTCATTATTTCTTCATGCAAATTAATTTAATTACTCATCCTTAGAGTTTATTGCTCTACGGGGCGTAAGTTTTATTATTTAAGTCATAAGACTTTATGAATACCACGTCAAATTTCAAGCCAGTCTAGAGAAATATTGCTTTTTCTTTTGAGAAACGCTGAAGAATTTAAGTAAGGAACTAAGGAATTTTAGTTTAAAATAATACCTAGCAGCTTCGGACTCGGTGGAAAGGCATGCGAAGAGGCTAAATCGTGATCCAGATTTGATTAAGTCCAATCTTCAAAGCCTTGAGCACAGGCTTAGGGTAACATGTTATATTTTGGAGAGTGTGCGCGGGAATTGCATGACTTGATTACGCCATCTCATTTCTACCATCAAACAACCCGACGTAAGGCTAATATCTACCCTTATGTTGTTGAAACCTCTACGGTTCGGACAAAGCGTTTCGCCTCGTCGTTTATGCCGTGTACATCGAAGGACTGGAACAATTTGCCTGCTGCAGTCTTCCCATCTAATTATAATTTGGGTGTCTCCAAGCCTAGAATGAATAGGCTTAATAAACTAGTGCGTCTCACCATCGATGATTGAATCACTGCTTACCATCAGGTGGAATCGCAGTCAAGCACTAGTTTATATAAAATAAATAAAAAATTAAATACAAATTAAATTTTTACTGCAGAACATTTTCTTCTAAAATAATAACGTTTTCAACGCTACGTGTTTGAATGTAATAACAAAAATTACAGTTTCTAAGACATGAAATTTAATAACCTTTGTTGTGAAGCTTCATAAAACGGTACTTTCGTCGTTCTGAGAATATGCACGAGTTGTACAAAACGTTATGTTGTGTCGTGGAAACCTGCCTTAATAATGTTAATGTGAACAATATGTTAGAACTGTTTTTGTGATGTCAAGGATTGTTGTGTCAACTGGCAAGTTTTGTTTATTATATTTTTTTGTAAGAATACTTACAGATCTTGAGTCTGCCATTGATGGCTGATGTTCATTAGGTTTGTTTTTCCATGTTCAGGCAAACGCGTCAGCTATATACAGTTAGAAAATTTGGAATCATTAGGACTTTTTGCGGACCATAGTTTTGGTTCTTGTGAACCAGCAGTGGTGCGGACTACAGGTTGATAACCGCTGACCTAAACTGACAGAGAAGTTTAATTGGAAAACAAGGAAGTTTCATTACAGAGCCACCGATCATACCATGATCTGTAATAAACTTTTAAGAGGAGCTTTACCCAATCACATATCGTCAACGTTAGGCATGGTTTAAAAGCTTGTTGCTTGATCTAATGCAATTCACTGCGATGTTTGATGAATAGGCAACGCGAAAAAAGAGAGATACTGCCTATTAATTCATTATTCCCCGAGAGGACGCCGGCGTCCGCACACCTATTATCTTTCTATTGTGTCTCTAATTACGGTATTCAACAGCATGCACTCACTGCACACACTGCATGCACTGTATGTTGTAACTCTGTTAGCATTCGGTATTTCTGTGATTTACTCTAACATTTCACAAAACTTGTTCCAGGAAATAGTGTATTTTGAAAAGCCTTCAGTTTTATGAAATAATTGACTTCATTCAGAATCTCGATTAAACCTTTAACCACTTGCATCGGTTTGGTCCGACGAGTGTTTTCATGTCCTATTCGCCAGAGTCCTGTGTTCGCGACTATATACTTGCATCTCGTTTAGCTCTTCAAACCCCATAGGCGTCAGAAGAGCTAACGAGATGGAGTACTTGTTCGTGGATGTGCGGCCCTGGCGGAATAAACGCTAGAGTATTAGTCGGATATATCCAACGGAGGCGGTTAAAAGGCTAAATGTGCCAGGCTTCTATAGAACTACTTTTTTAAGTTTTTTAATATATGAGTACATTAGGGCCAAAGTTCACGTCAAATAGCAGATTTTTACCGTTTTGAGAGTTATGATACTTTTCATTTTTGACTATGATCCCACCTGATGGTAAACAGTGATGCAATCATTGATGGTAAAACGCACTAGATGAGTCTATACACTAGTCTTGAAGACACCTAAATTATAATCAGACTAGAAGACCATAGCTTTTAATTCCAGGAGTCTGTTCTCTTGGGATTATTTTCTATTTTTACGCGGCCGAAACCGCTGGCATCATTCAGTATTATTATAAAACAAGTCATGATTAACACGTGCCACACGCCAAAAGTACCAGGCTCCCATATAATACAAGAAGTAATATTACCGCTAGCTAGTTTGGACGTCGCGTCGGTAATTACCGCGAAAGACGCAACCAACAACTAATCTAAGTTGGATCAGAACCGACGCTAACGGCTTGTAAGGGCGTAGACAGCTGGTTCTTGGTAGTTCTTATTTCCTGGTAGAAAGGTTTGATAGGTAACAAGCCTTTTGTGTGTTATCAGTAATCTAATGAGAATATAATAGCGGGGTCATGTACAAATGAGAGCAGTGGTGGCCGAGTGGTAACGGACCTGACTTACGAGTTGTAGGGGTCACGGTTTCAAACTCAGCTAGCCTTATTACTTTGTGTAGTTTATTTCATCACCACTGCTCTCAAGACGGTGAAGGAAAATATCGTGAGGAAACCGGCATTTCTTAGAACCAAAAATTCGAAGACATGTGACATTCAACAACCCGCACTGGGCCCGTGTGGTGGATTACGGCTCTTTCCCTTCTCCTAAAGAGGATGCGTGGGGAACTAACGGGGTTGCAGACCAGACAGAACTCCAGTGGTGGTGGGGAAAAATCCCACGATTTCCCTTTACGTTCCACATCCGTGGTAACTCTTTCGAACAATCCTGCAGCTCACCGTAAACCGCCCCTTATATTCTCTATCCCTCTCCCTCCTAACGTGAGTTTTGATAACTCTTCGAAGCCCTTAATCATGTCCTTGCAAATGAGTAAACTATTGATGAGTAAACATAGGCGCTAACTTTAATGTCGGGAGGAACTTTCATAAATTACTTTCTGAGTTCTTGTTAAAGGGAGATGGGATTGGATGTGTCGAAACATGTTTTTCTTTTTAATTAGTAATTGCTTGCCAATCCATCTTGTCATCCATGTTTTAGTTACAACAGTTTTTTTTTATTATTATTGATAGGGTCGCATTTGACCACTATCTCATCTGATGGTAAGCGATGATGTGGCCGACGATGGAGCACGCTTGCCTAGAAGTAACCTATTCACTCTTGACTTAAAGACCCTTAGGTTGTAGCTATCAGGAAACACAGACTCCGGCAGGCAATTCCACTCCTTAGCTGTACGCATAATGGATGAGTTCCCGAAACGCTTTGTATGTATAAGGGGGATGTCCACCATGTACTGATGGTGCAACACCGTACCTACGTCTAGTGGTCCGATGATGGAACGGACTTGGTAGAATTAACTTGTGCAATTAAGTTATTAGGGTTGCAGAAATCCGACTAATGTTATCATCAGTCTTCATCACTTGATGGACTTATGTTTAGTAGCTTTTAATGAATGTCTTTCGGCTAAATTGGTGATGATGGTCATCCACTAAAACTTTTTCTGGCGACGTTAGTCTCCTTTTAATCTCATCTTTATTCTGCCATCAGATAAACGTCTTCTTTCGGACATGAACGCTTTTTTTACAAGTTTTTGATCTACTACCCGGTTGCCGATTGAGCTGAAATTTTGCACACATGTGTAAATCAGACGACAATGCCATAGTACATTTTGATACAAATGCAGAAAGTTTGTCAGTTTAACCGAGGTGGAATTTGCATGAGCCGTAGGCGAGTGTGTTATGGATCCGAGAGCTGCAGTGACTTTGCACGTGTGTCAAACTACGTTTTTCAATACACTTCTGACTCACGCGCCTCGTGGGGGCTGCGTGGTAGGCTGAGCACGCGTCGAACGCGTGCTCAGCCTATAACTATAGCATCGGTGGCACTTATTAAATCCTCCATAGTGCAGGTGTATCGGCACTTAGGGCATTTCAACATGTGGCAATGCAAAGCAATAATGCTCGGTAGAATTTGCTGCTTCAACGTCTTGCTTTTGCGTCTTATAGTTTTATCGGATCCGACTAATAATTTTATTATCATAATCCAAAGCGAAACAGGTAAAACGATTTGTTATAATTTAATAGAAATATTGAAAAGGTAACAAGTGTTCTTCAGAAATTTTCCATTAAGATTTTTACCAAAACATCCTGTTACAAATCAATAAAAAATGTTTTCATACTAAAATTAGCTTCAGTTTGAAAGAACTGATAAAATCATATTGATGTCAATTTATCTAATTAGGTCATGTTTTGGACAGAATTATTTTCCGTTGAATCTGGTAATTGGGTTGCGGCAGCGAGTTATTTTGCTAATTTTTTGCTTGCTAGAGTGAGATGGAACCAGTAGGAGCAATAGGAGTTAGTTCATAGAAAAGTAAGAGATAGTTGCATAGTACGGATTTTCGTTTGTTAATATTGTTTGAAGTGCGGGTTGGTGAATGTCACATGTTTTCGCATTTTTGGTTCTAGAATATGCCGGTTTCCTCACGATGTTTTCCTTCACCGTTTTGAGAGCAGTGGTGATGAAATAAATTACACAAAGTAATGCGCCTAGCTGGGTTTGAACCCTCGACCACTCATTAGTTGGAGCCGTTACCACTCGGCCACCATTGCTCACAAATTTTGTTGACGTTTATAAAATTCGAAGTAAGTGAACATTGGAATGAAGCTAGAAGGTCGTTGACCTTTAAGTTACATTTTTCAAAGAGAAGCCTAAGGGAATCGTGTTTGGACCCTTCGCCACTGTTGTGGAATTCTAATAGGTATTAGTGCTATGTGCCATTCGATTGACTTAAAGTTGCACTAGTCGGCGACTCAGACTTGATGATGTGTGACTGTGAAGTTAAAATGTATGTAATTTCATCCAACATCATGTATAAAAGTTAAAAATACTATACAAAAAAAAAAAAAAGAAAAGCATTTATTTTAAATATCCAATAAAACCCATACAACAGCCATATACAGGACACACAAATAAAATTGGACTCAGCCACAGACGTGTCTTTTTTTAAATGAGAAATTATTCAGTGGATTCTGCTGACAGCAAATCACAGCTGTGTTCATTCAGACGCCTTTTGCGTTCTAGGGCCATGAGTATTTATACTTATTTTTTAAATATTTTTATAAAAAAAAGTCCGTGGGAAAATCATCCAATGATATTTTTGCGTCCTTAGGCGGGGCAAAAAATTGTGTCAGACTTTTACTGACTAAAAACCCAATCCTGTTCCTTCGTTACCTTTTATACCGGGGCCGAAAATTCCTTTCAGAAATCGGTTCATGGCCCCAGTAGGCTTCGACCCTGCTGGGTCCTTGTGGTTTGCTGACAACTACTTGCCGCGCGTGTGGAACTATACATGCCGTCAATGACTTGGGCTCGGTCTGCCGGTCGGACGGCGAGCTACCCATTGCTCGCCGTCAACAAACCCGCGCCTACGGTGGCTGGAAATCGGGATCAGAATAATAATAATAATAATAATAATAAATAATAAAATTTTATTATCCAAATATACAGTTTTTATACAATGAATTAATATTGAAATATCGTTTCCATTAAAAATTGTAGTCTATCACAGATTAACGACCTCTGGCACCCAAGCTAAGATTAAACTTGTGTTATGGGTGCCAGGGCTCACTCCATTAATATATTCCAATTTGTGTGAACATGTTTTATATGCAATACAATTTTCCATTACAAACCATCAATATTATCAAATTAAATATTGAATTAAAATAACAAATATACAATCAAACTATTAAATTCAATACAATTAATTAATACAATTCACCAATTCAATTACTAAAATACGAGTCTTCAATTAATTCAATCTTTATTAGGATGCGATTTGATATAAATTAATTATTTACTTCAGTTAAATTAAAATAATTACTCAATTCAATTAATTAAATAAAGAAATAAAAAAATAAATTTTGCAAGTAAATGTAAAATAAAATAAATAAAACAAGCAAGAGGAATACATAGCCACTCTTTACTGTGGATGCGGGATGTGTGTGTGTGTGTGAGTGTTGTGTGTGTGTGTATATGTGTTTGTGTTGTGTGTGTGTATATGTGTATGTGTTGTGTGTGTTGTGTGTAGAAATTAGAATAACTTTCCCAATAGCTTTTCAATCTCCTCATAAGTAAGTGTTGAGAGCCACTGGTTCAGTTTCTTTTTACACTCGTATTTATTTTTTCCATATATATTGCAGTGTTTATTTACTGCATTATACATTCGACTACCCATGACTCGGAAGTGTCTCTCAGCCAGTTTAGTTCTGCAACGTACTGCAGGACAAACATACTTAGACCGTCTACTAAACAGACGACCCGCGCTAAAATCCAGTGAACCATGCTGGCGCAGTATGGTGTTGAGCACAAAGAGCTGTCTGACTGTCATGACCTTACAGTCTTGATATAATTGTATAGTGCTGTATCGGAAATGCTTAAAAGTCATGACTTTAAGAACAGCTCGTTGCGCCCTCTCCAGCTGAATCATGTAGGTTTTAGGAGCACCACCCCAAGTCGTTATTCCAAAAGAAAGCAACGACTGGCAGAGTGAGAAATAGACCATCCGAAGTGTATCTAAGTCAGCACTATGACGTAGATTTTTAAAAATTGCTATGAGTTTCCTCACTCTGCCAGACGTGCCATCGATTTGCACTTTCCAAGATATTAAGTTATCTATCATAATGCCGAGGTACCTTACCTGATTTGATCTGACTAAAGGAGGGCAGAGACAATGGTTCACCTGGTCAACGCAATTATGAGCTCTGATAATATACGAGTCATTCGGCTGAGTAGAAGACTTAATAGAAAATGGGATATATTTCGTTTTATCTACATTTAGTGTAAGAATATTGCATCCTAACCAAGACATCACAATATTTAGCGCTAACTCTGCTCGCAAACGGACCTCATCCCAGTCAAGACCATGTACGAGCAACGCCGTATCGTCCGCATAAGTATATATGCTACAGTGTGGGATGGATAGGTTACATAGGCCATTAACGTATACCAAGAATAGGGTAGGACCCAAAATTGAGCCTTGTGGAACTCCGAATGACAATGAGTGTTCGTCGCTTTCGTCTAAACCAATTTTGACGCGTTGGGTCCGCTCAGAAAGGTAACTTTCGAAAATATTTAGCGCAGTACCCCTCACTCCCATCCTTTGCAGTTTACTTAGCAATATGGGGACAGAGACAGTATCGAATGCCTTAGATAAGTCCAAGAAAATACCAAGGCATTTAGAACCCTCATCTAGAATCCTCACAGCACTGTCAACAAGAGCAGCAACTGCATCCTCGCATGATATTTTCTTACGAAAACCATATTGGTTTTCTGACAAAATACCATGTGCTTCCATAAAGTTGACCAAACTAGTGTTTAGCACTTTTTCCAAAATCTTTGACAACGCCGGAAGAACTGATATAGGTCTGTAATTATTGACACTGTCTCTGTCCCCACCCTTGTGAATGGGATGCACTATCGCCTTCTTCAGGGACCTTGGAAATACTCCCTTAGTGATACACAGATCGCATATGTGTGTTATAGAGGGTACCAGGAATTGTCGGTTTTGTTTTAGCATTCCGGTTGTGATTCCATCCCACCCTGCAGCAGAACCCGTACGAAGACACATAATGATTCGCTCCACTTCAGCATGATCCGGCGCAAGGAGCACGAGAGAATTCAATTGTGAGTCATCCCGGAATGGAATGTGCTTTTGATTTTGCACATTTGTATGCCTATCTGCAAGGTTTTTGCCAACAGTTGCAAAGAACCTGTTTACCTCGTTTATTGCTGATTTTTTATTTGAAGTATTGGTTAAAAGATCTTTAGGGGGAGATTTAGAGTTGGGTTTATTAAGGATGTTATTTATGACTTTCCAGGTCGCTTTCGGGTTATTTTTTGCTTTATTAAATTCGTTTTTCTCATAGTTAGTTTTGAGCCGATTTAGTAATTTATTACAGAAATTACGATAACGTAGGTACGTGATTTTCAGTGTATAATTATCCGGTGATTTTTTATGTTTCTTATGCATGTTATCCCTGTTTCTAATACATCTGAGTAACCCCTGTGTGATCCATGGCTTAAAAATTTGTAACTTTGAAGGGACACGACTGATTTTGGTGTTTGTTTTTAAAATAGAGGTAAGTTTATTTATTAACATGTCAGTCGCTTCATTCGGGTCATCGGTTGCCATGACAGGACTAAAATCCGTGTTGGATATATCAGTGGCCACTCCACAGTAGTCAACCCTAGTAACCAATTTGATGTCCTTTTTTGAACGCTGGCAACTACTTAAGCAAACTAAAATCGGTGCATGGTCAGTAATGTGTGTGTCAAGTATAAAAGAGATTACTGAACTTTTTACTTTAACCATAGTGTGGTCTAAACAATTTTTTTCCCTCGTGGGGGCCGTATATGCTGGGAGTAATCCATGTATAGCGGTCAAATTCATATACTCGTTGTAATGTGGGTCATTGGTAGTCGGGCTTATATTTACGTTAATATCTCCAACTAATATTACATTTTTATACGTAGACACTGAGGCAAGTATATTATTTAGGCTATTTAAAAAATTATCTGTACGTCTAAAAGATGGCGGTCGGTACACTGCTATGACTACTGTATCGGTATTAACCCTACCGATAAGACAGTTTGCTTCCATGAATTGTGGCTCTGTGCCTAGATTTCGCTGGTAGCCGATCAGCAACAAATATAGGCATGCGTTCACCAGTTAGGCCAATGTGGCCACTGTGCAATTTCTCCGTGGTGGGTTTCCCCCTGTTAAAGTCATGAACTGCTTTAAGAATCTTATTTTTCATCGTAACTGCGTGGAGTTCCGCGACTATTTGTTTAGTGGGCCCTTTTTTACCCTGAATTCTATAAATATCACGTATTTCAGTTGGTTCCACTGTTACTTGCAAGGTTTTACAGACATCGACCACCACTTTGACTAGATCATCGGCATTTTCATGTTCTCTATGCGGTAAATTTCGCAGTTCAATAGCGGCAGATCGTCGGATTTCCTGCATATCCAGAATTTGTTTTTCCAGGTTATGGATGTGTTCTCGCTGTTCAGTCCTCTCACATTCCAATTTAGTCACCCTAATCTTGATTTCCTCGTATTTTTCATTTATCAGATTCGCCGAGGCCTCGATTTCTGATTTAATATTTTGTAATTTTTCGTACTGGACTTTTAATTCTGCTAGTTCCTTTGTTATTTTAGCCGTAAAGTTTTTTAAGTTGGCCTCATGATCTATATTCCACTTAGTAAGCATGGCTCGAATTTCCTCCTTAAAGTCTCCGAGTTCGTTAGTAGGGCTAGACTCTTTTGTTGAGCTAGAGTCATTTGGAGGGCTAGACTCGGATCGAGGTCGCTTGAATGGTCCTCGGCCCAATTTAACAAACTCGGATTCCGTTTGAGTAAATATAATATTAGGCACTGCCGATAATTGCTGCTCTTTTGTAGTTGGAGACGCTGGCGGCGGCGTACGATTAAGTTTAGGCATTATTAATAAATAAGTAAATACACGAAATTATTTACAGATTTACTTTAGTGATGCGATGCGCCTGCGTTATAATCAAAGCAAACACTCATGTAACTGCGTAACTGTCAAGCGCCTCGCAGCAGTCGTAGTATTGTAGCAGGTACCCCTTCCAAGCGCGTAGCCAACTCACAGTGACGTATGTGCAATTCGTAGCTGTGTCGTAGCACCAGATTGCCTATTTCGAGTTCCGACGCTCACGCTGATTTGGCGTAGCGGTTAACGCAGTCGGCTGACACGCACGGCAGCTATGGTTCGAATTCAGGTGTAAGCAGTCACTTTTCGAGATTTCAAATTAATCTTGAGTAAGTAATTTGCACTCACCGACGGCCAATTCGACTCCAGAGTGAGACTTCCGACACGAACAAATATGGCTGCCGAGTCTTATGGGCAAGGCTCCAAGATGAAACAGGAGGGTCCGAGTTTCAAAGCAATTCAATAATAATTAAATATTTAATTCGAAATTAAAAATAGTTATAACTTAAAACACGTCCGCTCTGCACAGGCACCGAGGAGGAGGCGAATCTCGGCGGCGGCTGGAGCGTGAGGGTCGTTGCCACACGCGTGTGGTCTCCTATTTGCTAGCATTACTGCTTCGCAGCCTTGAAGCGATTGCCGGCCAATTCTCTTTGCTTCGGACCATGGCCTGTACCCTTACGATTTTGCTGACATCTCTTTTAGGCACCCGTAAGAAACTAAGTGCCGTCGGCGACTTGAGCTCACCAGCTTCTTACAGGACGAATGGACGTCGACCTACCTGTCCAAAGCGTACCTTTTCGCAGTGTCTGGGGAGTGAGGATGTACATTCTCATAATCTTGCAGCTGCCTCCTACGCTAGCTTGCTACTTCTCAGAAGGATAGAACCGCATTTCCTTTTTCATTTCCTCTCACTCCAGACCATTTGTGACCTGAGCCAGGGTCTAGGGCGAAAGGTTGCCGCCACTGATCGCCTCGAATCTGAAACATAAACTTTCCTTGTCCGGTGAGGACTAGTGTTCTCATGTAATAGTTGTGGACAGCATGGCGCCTCTTCAATCACTCCTTAAAGAGGGGAATTACCACCGCAATCATGGTGTGCCCCAGCATCACGTCTGCTAAAGCAAGGTCCGATTAAGGATGTTCGACTCTGCGGAAAATCATCGCGTAGCTATGATGAATAATAAAAAGTTAAGTGCACATACTAATACTTACTCACATAACATATACGATGACTTATGACGAGAAGAGCGTATAAAATTTTATGTGCAGACCTTTTAGCGTATGGATGTTAAGAAAAAATGGCTGCATGTTTTTGTTCAAAACCAAAAAAGTTAAAATTTTGAACAAATAATCTATGCCTGTATGGTAACAATTTTACTATTTCCATACCCCCTATAATATAAAGTTATTTATTTACATCCGAAGTTGCACAAAGTGGTGTCATAATATAATATTGCTATCTAGCCAAATTCGGCCATAGAGACCGCATACCTCGGCTCCTCATAGTGGCTGCGAGTCCAGATATAGCGCTTTGTTCTGTTCTATAGAAGATCTGTAACTTCAAAATATAAACAAAAGACTGTTTCGTTGCAATCCAGGTATTTTTTTGAGGTAGGAAATTAGTAAATTATTCAGTTACGCTTGTTCAGAAGAATTACCCGCTAGGGCACTGACTGACAATGATAAAATAAAAAAAGTAGAAAATTATGAAATAATTTTCCAAGAATGTTTTTTTTTTGGAATCATTCACTACCAATAGTAGTTTTCGACCCTGCTGGGCCCCTACAGTTTGACAATAGCTTAGTAGTTAAATAAAAGACATAATAATAGCTTAGTAAGTATAATATTGCAGATTTCAAGTGAAGTAAGCGTCAACAGTAAATCGGCAAAGATTCTTGATGCGTGGAGATTCTTCGTTCTTTGCTGACGATGACTCTGAGCAGTTGCATTGCTGATTGGCACAAGCACGTGAACAGGAGTGAAACTAGAGAAACAGTCAAGTTTTAAGAATATACTTTGGTTACTTTTCCACTCCCATGGGTCGCAACTAATGTTATATACGACTAAGTTTTGATCGTTTTAATCCCGTGGAGGGTCAGTTTGGTCCATGAAACACTATCGATTTGTAAAGATAAATTAAAAAAAGTACTTTTTTTAATTTAAACTCGAATTTATTTACGCATGTACGAAATTTATTTCTTTAAGTACCAGATCGACCCCCCACGGGATTAAAACGATCAAAATTTAACGGTGTATAGATATCAAAATTTCCTCCCGATCAATTTTGTACACCTGGGCCGTGCGTACGCTTAATCATTTTCAGTCATTCAAGTTGTACAGACGTACCTATGTACAATCAACACACAAAGGAAACAACAGCATTTAAACAAGCAACACCCATACATACTAACATTCACAGTTTTTCTCCTGATCTTCAAACAGCTAGGTCTTCTACATCGGCATCTAGCCAAGCTCCTGTTCCTCGCTGAATTCCGCAATCTTGATCTGAATAAGGACCAGGTACCGCATTGATTTTCGCATGAGCAATTCGAACCTTGATAAACCAATAAGAATTTGAGTTATGTATAATTTTTCTCTAATATAGCCAGACTCATAGGCCAAAAAATAATTATAATACAAAATAAATTATAAAAAACCAAATAAAAAAAAAAACAAACAAAATGGCTAATATGGCCATAGTGTCTAGTATAGTTTGAGTTTATTGTCGAGTGGCACAATAAATTTAACGCGGCGTCCTGATGTGGTTGCGAAGCAATTCGATGTGGTTTACGTGAATACAACACGTGCGTGAAGTGTTTGCTTCAGTCGCCATTTGTATAAAACAAGTCACGGCACCACAAAAGTTCACGCGTAAATACCATACCAACCATATGCGACCGCTTTGCTTCGTACGTCAATGCTTCGCACCCACGTGCGGTTAGTCACATAGGCCACCGCAACAGGGTATCAATTGGTTGGTTATAGGGCCGCATCGCTTCGCGATCTCTTTGAGGCGTGCGTAGTGTACTACGAACGCCCAAGATATCCGTAGGAGAACCAAGGTTGACGACATAGCACGAAGAATCGCCCAACTTAAGAGGCAATGGGCAGGGCATATTGCTCGCAGAATAAATGACTTCGGCTGAAATGATGATGATGATGAAGGGTAAAGATGATATGGTTGGTTGCGCAAATAAGCTTAATGGACTGTATGTTTGAAAAAGCGATCTAAGGTTTGTTAACAATATGCAGGTACTGTGCCTGGCATTTATTGAGGGGATGGATGTATTAGGGAGGAACACTGACCTTTTGACCTCGAAGGTTCCACGTGGCGCCGGCCGGCGAACCCCGACTTCGCACATTCAATCACTGCCAGGTCCTGTATTGCACTACACTGCACTATTGTTGAGTCTTTGAATGGTTGGATCACGAAATAGTCAATTTTCTTGTAATTTCGAGCGGGCGATGTTAGCGGAGCGGACACATTCACACTTGATACACAAAACACGTCATGTCATTTCATTTTCTTGAGGTCGTGCGGGGAAGGGAAACGGAAGGGATAGGATTGCTAGGCCAAAAAATAAATTACAAAAAACAAAATCGCGGATCATAGCAAATTGGCGCAACCATTCCCCCCGGGTTTGAAGGGTTACCTTCAAAGAAAAGAAAAAAAACAAAAGCGAAACTAAACCCTATTACTATATCTAAACTATCAATACTAGGTAGCGAAACAACTTATAACTAACTATGCCACTACTGCTGATTAGGCAGAGGGCAGAGGCGAATAACCGGACGCAGGTACGATCCAGTTGCGGTTTTAACCTTTACGACTCGCGTTATTCCGTTCGAACCCGGAAAAACTTCTTCCACTACACCAAGAGGCCAGTGCAGAGGAGGCGCACTCTCAGTCTTCAGTATCACCACAGTACCGACTGTGACTGGATCTGAAGGAGTGTTCCACTTTTGACGCGACTGCAGCGTATGCAGATAATCTGTCCTCCATCGCTTCCAAAAGGACTGAACTAAGCTATCTAGCAGAGCGTGACGCGGGTGAAGCTGCAGTTTGTCAGTCTCGACATCTAAAGCGGGCAAATATTTAAGAGGAGTCGTCGTCAAGAAGTGAGCCGGCGTCAACGCTAGTGGCTCCGATGGATCACTAGACAAAGTCCGACACAACGGACGCGTATTCATCAACGCCTCTACCTGAGCGAGTACGGTGCTCAACTCCTCGTACGAGAGAATCTGTTCGCCTATGACCCGAAACAGGTGCGACTTAAGGCTTTTAATATTCGCCTCCCAATTGCCACCAAAATGACTAGCCGCTGGCGTATTAAAACACCAATCAATGCGATTCTCAGCTAAGACATGGGCGAATTCACTTTGGTAGTACTTGGAGCGTAAGAATGTATGTAATTCCGAAATATTGCGTCGCGCTCCAACATAATTTGTGCCGTTGTCAGAGTATAAGCGCTTAACGGGACCACGGCGAGATAAAAATCGTTTAAATGCAGACATAAAACCCTGCGTACTCAAATCACTGGTTAACTCTATGTGAACTGCACGAGTTGTCATACAAACGAATAGGCAAATGTATGCCTTTGTGGAACGTATACCACGACCACGGGCAATAGTGACTTTAAACGGTCCAGCATAGTCCGTCCCAGTATGTATGAAAGGTTTCACCGTCTGTACAACACGACAAGAACGATGGTCGGCCATTTCCGGCGCGTTGAAACGCGGGCGGAGCTTAAAGCAGGGCACACATCTGTGCACTCTAGCGCGTATCAAATTGCGAGCGGAAAGTATCCAGTACTTCTGTCGAAGAATGGACATTAATAAATCGGGACCAGCGTGACAATTCACCTTATGGTGATAATCCACCAACAAATCCAAAACGTGATCCTTGCGTGGTAAAACTACTGGATGCATTTGTTCAAACTCTAACTTAGCATTTCGCAGACGGCCACCGACACGAATGAGTCCGTCTTGCAAAAATGGTTTCAAATGTTGAAGTGCGCGACTACAAGGTTTTTGTGATTCTAAACTACGAAATTCTATTGAAAAATAAAATTTCTGCAACTCTCGAAGTACAACTGATTCAGCTCTATCCAAATCAGCTGCGATTATAGAACCACGCGATGGTAATAATCTCAAAAATCTTAGGACGTAAACTACACAGCGTAATAGTCTCGACCAAGACGAGACTCGATTAGACAACAACAAAACAACTGACTCTTCACGCGGAACTGATACTACAAGCGTGTGTTTCTTCTCCTCGGGTGGCTCTGAAACAGTAGCGGGGTTAAATGGAGCACTTGGCCACTCGTTAGGAGTGGTATGAAGCCAGGGAGGGCCACAAAACCAAAGCGGATGATTTAAAATTAGCGCAGGAAGCAAACCACGTGAGAGACAATCAGCTGGGTTTTCTGTTCCAGCGACATGGAATATATTTTCCGGTGACAATTCAGCTTGAATCTGAGCCACCCTATTTGCGACAAACGTGCCCCATCGATGGGGTGAAGAGTGGGCCCAACATAGAGCAACGGTTGAGTCTGAAAACGCTACAATTCTCTCTATATTAATGCGAGGACGACAAGTTTTGACTATAGATATAATCAATTGAACCAACATAAGAATAGCGCAGAGTTCGAGACGAGCAAGAGAGACAACCTTACGAGGAGATACCTTTGATTTTGCGCTAATGAGGAAAACTGAAATGTTATCGCCATTTTGGACCTGAAAGTAAACCACTCCCCCGTAAGCCCTCTCACTGGCGTCTGCGAAACCTACCACATTAACAACAGTGTCTGGTACTATACCAACATGGCGAGGAATCTGTATCTGATCGAGCATTGGAAGCTCTTTCCTATAGCGAGCCCACAACTTAGCAACACTGTCAGGAGCGGTGTCGTCCCAATCACAGTTGGAAAGCCAAAGCTCTTTTATAAGCAGCTTTGCATACAAAACGACAGGAGCTACAAAACCCATTATATCCCATATCCGAGCTACACATGCTAGGATAACGCGTTTGGTACAAGTTGGCGGAGTCGAGCTAATTTTAAGACTGAACATATCAGTTGCGGGTGACCAACTTAAACCAAGGATCTTATGCGAATCACTATCATCGAATTCCTTTACCGAAGTCAACCGGTGTGACGGTGGAATCGACTCTAATGTAGCTTGCGAGTTGCTTGTCCATTTCACCAGATCAAATTGATCGGACTTCATGAGGCTGATTACTTGAGCAGCGGTCTCTATAGCCTCTGCTTCACTAGGTACACTGTACACAAAATCGTCCATGTACAATCCGGTTTCAATAGTGGCCCTTGCTTTCGGGTATGTATCACCCTCGTCAGCGGCCAACTGCTTGATAGTGCGAAGAGCGTGAAAGGGACTAGACTTAAGCCCAAAACAAACACGATTGAATTCGTAAACCTTCAAAGGTTCCTGCGGAGAAAATCTATACAAGAAGCGTTGGAATCTACGGTCACATTCTCTGATTCCAATACTAAGAAACATTTGCCGAATATCAGCAGAGAGCGCAATAGCAAACAAGCGAAAATTTACTATTATTTCAAATAAGTTACCCTGGAGGTTCTGACCACAACACAAGATATCGTTAAGCGATATACCAGTACTAGTTTTAGCGCTACCATCCATAACCACACGCAGTTTAGTTGTAAGCTTGTCTTCTCTAACAACTCCATGGTGCGGGATGATGTAAAACGGGTAATCACGTGTCTCCTCAGTCTCGGCAGGCGCTGACGAGATATAACCTTTATCTAAATATTCGATCAGCACATCATCATAGGCTTGCTTCAACTTAGGAGACGCCTGCATCTTACGTTCCAAGCATAGAAAGCGTTTTTCTGCGGAGGCACGGGAGCCACCGAGCGAAAAAATATCACCCTTGAAAGGAAGCGTGACAACATAACGACCATCTTTATCACGAGTAGTCGTGCGGGTATAAATCTCCTCAGTGACCTGATCCTCAGGGCTGAGAATAGGCGGGACATTGACCTCTTCAATCTCCCAGAACTTGCGGATGGTAGACTCAAGCGGCGGCTCGACGGTGCAACAGTGCGACACAGTCGAGTAACTATCTAAACAAGCGGGTGCGGAACCAACTATAACAAACCCGAGAACTGTTTCCAGTGCGTGCGGAGCGGGGTACATCGGAAGACCTTGAATTTTACGTGATAACTGGAGATGCGGGAGAATCGAAGCACCGATCAAAAGATCGATATCACCAGGGAAAGCGTAATTTCCGTCGGCTAACTGCAAGTTCTTAAACTCCGTCAGCATGGACGTGTCAACCGGTACCGTGGGCAACCGTTCCGTAATCTTATCTGCGACTAGCGATTCCATTTCAAACGAAATATTACGATTAAAACGTGAACTAAATATTATTTTAATGGAACCGTGAATGGTTGCCTTTAAACCTCCAAAACCTTTCACTTCTGAGCGGGATGACCAATTATTAAAACTAAAACCAAGGCGTTGACAACAATCCCGAGTAATAAAATTACTCTGGGAAGCGCCATCTAGTAGCGCTCGAACGGTGTGCGGTTTGCCAAAGGCATCTACAATGACAACTTGCGCGGTCGCAAGTAAAACGGTAGTGATTTGAGTACCAGCGGCGGAAAGCGAACACAATGTTACGTCGTTTGCACTTGCAGCAGGCCGCGCGTCACAAGCGTCGCGCGTCTGCGCAGGCTGCGGCTGCGATGGCAGCTTACTACTCTCAAAATGTAAGAAGGTATGATGTCTAGCTAGACATTTACGACAGCTAACACCACTGTTACATGACGTAACCAGATGTTTGTCACTTAGACAATTAAAACACAAATTATTAGTGCGGACAAACTTGTAACGATCACTAGGCGATAATCTCTGAAATTCTGAACACTTGTACAGCTGTGTATAGCTACCCTTACACAGAGAACAGTCAGGTGTTGAGGCGGTATTAACTAGCGTATGTGCAGTCTTGACTGACTTCGATGACGCGTCTATACGGCGATCGGAACCTGTCCTATTCGTGACTTCATGACGTGCCGACATGCGCTGCAATACCTTAATATGGTCGCGAATAAAAGATTCTAAATCTTCGAACTTAGGTATTTCGTTACCGCGCTGAGTCGTTTCAAACAGACGAACAGTTTCAGGATCTAATTTCTTTAAACCGATATACAAAAACAAAAAGTCACAGAGGTCATTGACCTTTAGGTTCTTTACTGCACGAACAGATGATGCGAAAATATTTAAAAACTTCTCTAAATTATGATCGTTACAAACGGAAAAACTTTTCAAATCGAATAATTGATCTAAATATACGGTGGCTACTAATCGCTTATCTTCGTATTTTGTTTTTAAAGTGTTCAAAACTAAAGTGTAATTTTCAGCGCTAAACGTAATTCCAGCACAGACAGCCTTTGCCTTACCGGTCAATTTTTCTACGAGATAATGCAATCTCTCGTGATCTGTCAGCGATGTGTTCCTATGTATTATATTTTCGAAACTATCTATAAATAAATTCCAATTTCGAATGTCACCATTAAATTCAGGTATTTGAATTGGCGGCAATCGTGGGCGTTCGCGAGGAGGGTTGGATAAACCACTCGCGGGGGGGGGAGTCTCTAAACTCCTAGCAATACGTTTGATACGACAATACAAGTCATCAAAGGACGACAATGCCTGATAACTCACACAGTAATCAGGATTTAACTCCAACTCTAAAATGTTTATATTATTAATTGTAGATTCAAAATCCGCGCGCAAACTATCTAAAGTTTCCAACGAACACAAGAAAGCATCTCTAATCGCCAGATCCGAGGTTTGCAAAGATTTATCACAAATTGATTGAACACGTGAAAACTGTGAGTCCCTTTTAGCGTATAAAAGCTTTAACTGAACCTTTAAATCAGTACTAACCTTGGTTCCCTTAAGAGACATCTTGTTTTGATATATTCACACTATACACTCAAACAAACACTTAACGAATTATTAAGTAAGCGATAATTAACAGATAACAATATGGTAATATTGTAAACAACAAAGTGAACGGCGAACGAACGGAACAACCAGAATCAATGAGTGAATATTACCCAATTTCTCGATTAAATCATTCACGTCGTTCATATGCGTATATAATCTATGGTTTATCCGTTTCCTACAAATATTCACTCAACAATGAACGGGTATTTTTGAAATGCGTCTACCTACATGCAATTTGTAGGACTTCCGAATGAATTTTGTCAAGGAAAAGAATGCGATCGATTTATATCTACGCTGATATTTACGTAGCTAACTATAATTATGCGGTGCGGTTGACGGCGTAGGTACCGTAATTATCAATGGCTCTTTAACTATACGAGCGAAATAACGATTAGTTGCCTAAATGCCTAGATGCGGGTTTTCTACTATTATATCTAGGTAAACAGGCGCGTTGCGTTTATTCCCTATGGAACAAATACTATATTGCGAAATTACAAGAAAATGATTCACGATCCTGCTCGTAGGACCAAAAATAATGGTTGTGCGAATTTGCTTGATGTGGACTGTAGGTTTAAAAAGCGATCTAAGGTTTGTTAACAATATGCAGATACTGCGCCTAGCGTTTATTAATGGGATAAATGTATTAGGAAGGAACACTGACCTTTTGACCTCGAAGGTTCCACGTGGCGCCGGCCGGCGAACCCCGACTTCGCACATTCAATCACTGCCAGGTCCTGTATTGCACTACACTGCACTATTGTTGAGTCTCTGAATGGTTGGATCACGAAATAGTCAATTTTCTTGTAATTTCGAGCGGGCGATGTTAGCGGAGCGGACACATTCACACTCGATACACAAAACACGTCATGTCATTTCATTTTCTTGAGGTCGTGCGGGGAAGGGAAACGGAAGGGATAGGATTGCTAGGCCAAAAAATAAATTACAAAAAACAAAATCGCGGATCATAGCAAATTGGCGCAACCAATGGTTTTAGTTAGTAAAAGTATGACACACTCTCTCGCTCCGTCCTAGAGCAGGAGAAGTCATTAGATGATTTCCCATTTAAAAAAAAACCAAATTCGGTTAAAGCTGTAATACAGAGAATATGAAGAATGTTTTTTCTTCCTCAACAAAAATACGTCTGTTGTGTATTGATCTACCGTTTTCGAGTACCACACAGACAAATCTTGGCGCATTATGCCCATAACTATCGCTAACGGCGTTGAAGAGCTCTTGAATTTCGAGGAACAATATTCTGAGTACATAAACAGATGTTATTCCAAAACTTACCCATAATTTGATTATTCTATACATGAATGTTTTGTGTTTTTTATTAAAAATGAAAATGGTTGGAATTAGGTATTTGAATTGACAAATCAAAGCCATCTTGAATATCTGTTATAATTCGTTTCACGTGCATGTTCAATTAAAGCCTACGATACTTGTTGATACCAAGAACATAGGCCATTTTTCTTAAATTACTGCTTAAGTAACCCTTTTTGGTGAATAATCATCAGATAACTCCCGCTCTTGGTAAGAAGTATTAGATTTTTATTGATTAAAACTCAGCTGAGTTCTCGTTTCAAGACCGCTATGACTTTTTCAAAAAAATTTTCAAGAAATGACTGTATTCTATTCCATTCTATTCCATTCCATTTCATTCCATTCCATATCATGTCATTTAATTTCATTCGTACCGATTGTACCTACTTATTTTATATTAACTTAAATATACTTTGCAATTTTATAGTCTATAGTCTTTATTACCTGTAAATAATTTAAATAAAATTTGTTGTCGATGGGGTAAAAAGGTTCTGGACTGGCAATAACGTACCAGAAGACAGCGTTGGAAAGCTTCCCACAACGTAGACTGATGACTTAGTCAGGATCGCTGAAATCCATTAGATGTGAGACGCACATGATCGGTCGATGGGGGCACTTTGGGGAGGCATAATATGTTCATTTGTTCTACAGTAGAAGTTTTACGGCTAAAACTTATTGAAAAAAAAAAAAACACTTCAAAACATTTTTTAATAAACATAATTATTGTGTTCAAATTCCCATCTGTCAGTATACAACTCTATATACTAGAAGACGACAGATCCAAATCAAACACTCAAAATCCAATCCCCTAACGAACAGCAGTCAACACCGCATTCACAACCACCAACTAAAATATAAATCTTCTTGCACTAGTGTGAGTTCACGTCGAATAAGACAAACTCAAACAAGTAATTAAACTCTGGCCACTGTAGATTAATTATTTGTTTGGCCGACAAACTGCGCTGGATTGTTGCGGTGAACCACGGGCTGGGCTGAGACTGTTTTGGCAACGAGAGTTGGTACGTTCGAGTTTCGTTCGAGCTTGTAAACTGGTGGTAGTAAAATATAATAGGATGGAACTTTGAAATTATAGAATGAGTCGTGTTGTTAATTATGAAATAGTTGAAATGGATGTGACGAAAAGCAAAGTAATAAATAATGAATTTTGCATACGTTACGTTGTGGAACGAATGTTATGTTTACCTGGGACAGATGGTCCATTTGAGTTGGTCATACTTCGAAAAAGAGGTCGTTCATCGAATCTGACTTGGGTGAGCAGTGTTGGAAAGCTGCGTGGTATTTACCAGTCCGTGTTGCCAGCTGTGATGCCATATGGTTCGGAAAGATAGTCACTCACAATGTACCTCATCACAATGTACGTACAGGCCTTTGAAAATAAAAGGAGGTTGGAATTAGACCAGAAACGCGACGACCTCAAGGCTAGACCACCAGCAACTATATTTTATAATGTTTTTAATGATGTTCTGACATGTCCGCTTTGTGCTCGAAGTTTTTCGGCCAAAGTTGGATATGCAAGTCACATGAGAGCACACAAAAGGGCAGCACATCTAAACTCACAACAACCATGAGGAGCCAAAGATTGCGGTCGCTGTGGCCGAAATCGGCTAGATGGCATCACACCTCATCAGAAGGCTTAAAGTCACATAAAAGGGAACGGAAAGGGGCTCGAAGTTTTCTTGCGCGATTGCATCAGAAATGAAGATATCCGCAGGAGAGCCAAGGTTACCGACGTAACCCGAAGAATCGCTAAACTTAAGTGGCAGTGGGCACATTTGGCATGAGGATTAAAGTCTCTGGATTAGCGACCTGCGTTGGAAGGTCTCCCACAAGGTAAACCTGGTAAGGGTAGTGGGAATTCGATGGCTGCACACAAGTCGTTATTGCGATACTTGGGGGAGGCTTATGTCCAACAATGAACGTCTTTTGGTTGAAATTATGTTGATAAAGAGGAGACAACTTTTTCCAGCAGTAGTATGCTAATTTGTTGCTGAGTGACATTGGCGTATACTTTCTACTTAACCTCTAGCAAAAGCTTGTACTACAGCTCAAACCCTTTCACCTAAAACACAGAAATTTTTAACAAATGTTCCTTTTATATATTACCGGCCAAACCCGATTTTAGGATGAACCAATTTTGCATAAACAAGTTCCCCCTAAACGCGCGGGCTACTATTTCTGGGTGGTATTAAAATAAAATTACCATGAAAGCTAAGGTGGAAGCTCCGCTTCGCTCCAGTCTTTGCCTTCTATCTTAAACTGTCCTTGTCGTGATCCCCTAAATTTCCAAGCTGTCTTTGCTTACTTTTGGACGTAATCTGCGAGCAATGTGCCCTGCCCCTTGCCACTTAAGTTTGGTAATTTTTCGTTCTATGTCGGTAACCCTGGTTCTCCTGCGGACATCCTCATTCCTGATTCGATCACGCAAGGAAACTCCGAGCATAGCCCTTTCCATTGCCCTTTGGGTGACTTTAAGTCTTCTGATGAGGCCCATTGTAAGCATCATAGAATGGTTGGTTTTAATACGAGAACTTTTCGAATCATGCCAAGCATGTAATCGTAAAATCTCACACCATAACTTCGAGTTATGAAATTCAAAGGTACGGGCTTGAGCAATTTCAAGCTCCAACTTTATATTATAGAAGTTTGCCAGTTGTCGCGGTCCAACGAAAGTGTTCGGTAGTTATGTGCACAACAATCAGTTTGTTAGCACAATAATTTAGTAGAGAATTATATTGTTGGTTATTGGTAAATATTTGTAAAGGAAATTTGTGCTAACAGAGCATAGCATTATGCTTGTCATTTTCTTCAAATTTGTTTTTAGAAAGTAATAGAAAAGAAAGAAATAAAAGACTTTTATTTTAGACTCGCACTAAAAATAAAAGAAAACAAAATTAAACAAAAGATTAAAAAGACCTGTGCGAGGCCAAATAGGCTCCTATCTCAGCATTCAATAAATCATGTCATGAAAAATTCATATGTACTTAATTTAGGATATCACTGACCCTCTGTGCCTGAAAAAAACACGTAATACCAGTTTGTCATTCGAAGATCTTTGAGAAACGTTACGGGTAATCTTCCTCCTCCTCCTTGCGTCGGATTCCTCAATGCTGAGGGTCGTGACCATCCGGCTTCATCACTTTCGCCCTTATGATGTTCCTCCATCTATTCCTGTCTTTGGTGGAGTGAAGGACCCCGTATATCGGTACAGGTAATCAAATGCCAGAAAGTCTGACCATCAGTTTATTCAAGGAGTGTCGTGTTGCCTTGTGGCTGGATTGTGGAGGTCATCAGACCTTGCCCATCAGAGATTGCCTATCAAGGCAATCGTTCTATGTAGAACACGAATAGCCACATTTAGTTAGACTGGAAGTCAACCCAAGCAAGTAGGCGAAAAAAATGATGATAAAAAATCAATTATTTTCTTTTTATGAATTGTAGGATGAATTTGCACTTTTTCAATATCAGAAACAATGACAAAGAAAGTAAAAAGAACAGTTTACGTATATAAAACCGTAATGCCTAGCACAGTTTTTGTCGGAATCAATTTTGGAAATCGCTGTCTGGAAATAGAAATCTGAGAGAAACTCTTTTCCGCGTTGTAAAAAACTATTTTTTTTATTTTTTTTATTTTACGCCACATCTCAAAGGACCAGCAACAATTTAGTACAATATCAACTTCTAGTTTTTGTAGAGATATTGAATGATTTGTTTATTTATTTTATTTATAGTTAGGTTAGGTTAGAAAGAAAAAGAAAAAGAAAATGGATATCATTCTAATAATGTCAAAATTATTATTACCATCAATAAAACCATTAGAAAGCAAATAAGTAAAATCATAGACGACCAAAATAATGTTTTATATACCACTATTTCATCAAATCTACTAGAGTAGATGGTGTCTGGTAGTTTGTAAACAATTAAATTCTTATTTGCATTGACTAATTAGTCAGTAACCTTTCTCATTACCTTTCCAACTATTCTTAAACTAACACGGCATCCCAAAACACCCAGATACGATCCCAGAAGAAACTTTTATTGAAACAGAAACATGTGCGAACTAAACTTAAGTCTCTTAGCCTCGACTCCCACGAGTTTTGAACTCACGAACCGTAAAATTGGATAGCCCAGCCTGTTTAAATCGATGACCTAATTTACAACAGTGAGAAGATACGGCTTTTTGTTGGATATCCCACATGGAGTATGTATCAATCAGGTTTGGAATTGAATTTGAATGGGTCGATGATAATATGTCTTTTGGATCTTTGGGATTTGTGGGCATCTGATTCTGAGATTTAACAACAAAATACATGGCTCGAATGCTGGGTATAAGTAAAAAGGCTTTGATAATGTATAAGTAAAGAATATGAAATCGATTTAGGTTGTGAAACAACTTTATTACTGAACAAAATTAGCTTTAAATTACAATATTAATAATAATTAAATCTATTTCTATATAAAACTTAACAAATTAAAAATAATATAAAAATATAATATGTACAAACTAGAAAAAGAACTTATTAGGCATCAAAAAATTCATCCACATCGATATCAATGGGAAAAGTGCCCAGAACGTTGGGGATTCGTTGACCGAAAAAAAGCCCAGCCCTCTGGTCACGCAAATAGTCGACCAGCTGTTTGCTGATGTCACGAACAACTCGATGAGCGCTCGGACCCCATGGCCATAGTGTTTCAACCCCAAACGGCTCAAACATGTTGTGATAGATTTTTTTTATGGTGGGGAAAATCATTCAACGACATCTCCTGTGAAGCGGGAGATAGTGTCAGACTTTTACTGACTAAAAAACCCACCCTCTTCCTACGTTGCCTTTCATAACAGGGCCGGGCCATCCTTTCAGAAGCAGACCCTTGCCCCCAGCCTTCTGGGGCCAAGGGTCTGCTTCTGATAATTCAGGCGTGCCAAGCCCTGTATTGCGATAGTCGCCATGTCACCATGAGATAATATATCAATGACTGGAGTACAGAAAACTAACCCAAATTCTTTCGAAGCAAGTACCGAAGTTTCTAAATGAGGTTCTAGAAATAAAATAAATCAGTTGTTGCTATGATGGCTTCACTCAAAGCTAGTCAAGTTCAAACACCTACGTAATACAAAAACTTCTATATCCTCTCTAAGGGAGTTCCGCACCAATTTTTCGGTTCAATGCACACACAAAGTAAATCGTTGTTTGAACCGATTTTATATGAAAACTTTTACATCGAAAGTTTCCTACGATTGTTAGTTTAATAGACTTTAGTTTCTGCTTTCGGTATTATTTCCAATAACTTAATTCACTTTGTTTTGGGTCGTGTATGCTTCATTGAGTTCATTTACTATGTTGGTAATAACCTGATCTTTTTTGTTTTAGTTATTTTGCTTTATAGAGGTTATTTTTAACGTCAGTGGACAATGGTCTAGTATTTTATTGCAGTTTTCATTTCTTTACTGGTTTCTAAAAAAGAAGGAAGCTCTGAATTTAATCAAACAGTCCAACTGTGAACTTCCCGTATTTTTTTTTTTTAAATTTATATTCAAAGAACTTCTTCATTTAAAAAGTTTTGGTAAAGGATTTAGAATCACAGAAGGCATGTTATAAAAGAAAGCCAGGAGGTTGAATGGTTCGAGCGTTGATATTATTTGTAAAAAGTGGGTTTATTCAATATTGAAGAAATTGCTTTGGATGATTCGTGCTCAGGTGGTCATAGGTTTAGTCCAAACATTGGCTTTGTTTAGAGCGAGGTGTTTTATCAAGGATGCAGAGAAGTATGTAGATTGTTTTGGCTCCCTCGGCCACTCGGCATTCTTCGGTTGCTGTCGTGAGAAATCGGAGGCAGCGAGCGGCGGCGCGCGGCGGCTGCGACAAGAAGTACAGCGTGCGGGACCTCACTCGGCTACTGATCTCCGAAGATGACGCGTTTACCAAAATAGCAATTGTACCTATCCGGGAATTATAATCGGTTTAAATTACAGTCCATTGCCCTTAATAATTGTCCTTAGATAGGTCCCTAACATAGATAATTGTGTAAGGAATGAAAGAAATACAATCGCTTAGCACAGATGCACCCTGAATTTGTTTGATAGAGATGGTAGGTTGATGTTTCAAACCCCTTTAGGAAATCTTTGAATGGCAATAGATAAATATTACCTTTAGTTTATTATATGCTAATAGGTTTGTAAAACAGTGCCTTGGCTATTGTCCCATATAATGAGTGATTTCCTAAGAGGATTTTTTTGACGGTTTGGTTGTGTCAAGGAACTTACCTATATCAGTTTTCCTTTCACGTTCAGTTAAAGCAATCTTAAACTATTTTCAAGCAAAATCCTGGTTCTCCACAGCGTTCCATTGAGGAGCTGATCTTGATTGAAGGAAGTAGGGTTTATGAAAGTTGAAACTGCAGTATCTAGTTCTGATAGAACTTGATGTAATGATTACTTTCTGATGAACTGATTCATCCCATGGCTGAGCAAAGGCGACCCTCCATTACTTACAACTGTTATGTTCCAGGGGTAGTGCGTACAATAAATATTGTCTCTCTCGTCCCGCCATTGTCTGCGTGAGCAAGAGCAACTACAGTCAGAAGGCGTCTACTATGCTATATAATGGATTATTTGAAATAAAAGCCTTGAATCTTTGAAAAAAGCAAAAGGGGTGCATAAGGGTCGTAGCAATTGACGTTCTAAATATTTGCCTATTCCATGGGAAAAGGCGTTAATTTATGTACGTTTTTAGTTTACATTACGGTAAAACCATTTACAATAAATCAGATGACTTATGTCTAACTTCGAGACTGAGATCGAATCCACCCCAGCTGCGTAGTTTTCGGAAAGCTGCACGGTATTTTCTTATCTGACATAATAGAGAGTTTCAAAACGAAAGTCTATGACCAGTGCATGTTGCCAATATTGCTTATGTTGTCAATATTACATATGGCTCTGAAACGTGATCGCTCATAATCAAATGGACCTCATCAGAAGCCTTAAAGCCACCTAAAAGTCAGTGAAAAAGGTAACACTTCGAGGTTCCTTGTGTGACTGCATCAGGAATGAAGATATCCAGAACCAAAGTTACCGACATTGCTTAAAGAATCGTCAAATTTAAGTGACAGTTGAGGGAGCAGGGCGTTGCTCACAGATAGACTTGATGGTGAATGCGGCATAAAGTTTCTGAAGAGGCGACTGCGTAGATACGCCATGGTGGTAAACCTCCCACAAGGTGGACTGATGACCTGATATGATCGTGGAAATCATACCATAAAAAAACCTAAGCTACTCTAATTCAGTTCGTGATATTTAATTTATGTACAGTAGTGGTACATGGATGGGTTTAATTTAACACGACTTTCTCTACCAGCCGACCTTTTTGATACATTTTGAGTCGCTCTGATTTTGCTCGGATACAAATTATATAATATACCTTCCTCGCACTACTAGCCCTGTAATACTCAGACCCAGCAGGATGAGGACGAGACAGCAGCTCTTCAGCTTCTAAGCAGCCTAGTGGCCGCTGGATACAAGGCAAAGTACTTCGAGAATTCAAGTACCCTCCCAGAAATGGTAAGTAACCAAGTCGTTGCTAACCTTTCTTGAGGAGCTGAGGTGGATTGAATGACACATTTACGCGCTTTAGACGTGGAATTATAGACATAAGCCCAAAATACGAATACAATAGTATATTTTGATACAAGTGCATAAAGTTTATCATTGCAACCCGAGGTGGAATTTGCACGAGCCGTAGGCGAGTGTGTTATGGAGGCGAGGGCTGCAGTGACAAAGCACGTGTGTTAAACAATGTTTTTCAATACACTTACGACTCGTGGGGGTTGACTCGCGTTTAGTCTGATACGAAATACAATTTTATTACAATAAAATTGTGGCGGTAACTAGCACGCGCACTTTTCTGCACCAGTGCGGTAAAACAGTCCATTGCGTGCCTAAAAGCGAAGGAATAGGGTAACTAGCACGCGCACTTTTCTGCACTACTGCGGAAAACAGTCCATTCCATGACTGAAAACGATGGCATAAGATTTTTCAATACAATTACTTTTCAACTCGAGTGCATTGAATTCTTTTTCTCGTTTATTGTCCTTTCTAAGTTTCTAGTGTAAACCGGATCAATATTAATTACGTGATTCGTGAGGAAGTAGTAAATAAACTTTGTTTTATACCATTTGAAGAATCTTTTAATAGGTGTAAAATAAAACAATACATAGTATTCTAACATTTAATATTTTCGAAATTTTATTTCTATAGTAAATCAAGGATTTACAATTATTAAAAAATAAATGTTAAACAATCAGTCTTTTTGAAGATAATTAATTTTCAATTTTACGTTAGTTTTCACTACATTACTCCTGTTTCTTTGGCTTCAGACATTTTGTGTTTAAAATAAAAAATAAAAATAAGAAGTGGCAGTGTTCTTTTTCTAAATATAGAAAAAGAAAAAATAATGGCATCCGCAAAAGTAAAAGAATTCACAATGCGGAGATATCAACACAATTGTTGAAAGCCATTTTGACACATGCGCATTAAGCTATGAATGGTTTAACGTATCTTTGACAGCTAATAGCATCAATCGATTGTCATAATAATTTGTGACGAGGCGATGAATTTTTTCTAGATGTCTGGGGAGGGGAGAACGAAAAACGACTCCAACTTTTAAAGTATATTTCTATATAGCTACAAATACAAAACCTTATTTTTAGTATATTATGCGAAATCCGAAACACAGGTCTAGTATTTTTATGCAAAAAATCTATCTTCAAAACATCACAAAAAAAACTCAAAGTTATAAACTTGTTATGTTACCTGGTTGTCCACACAAACACATGGTCACCAGGCCATCCGCATCCAGCTATGCGCTGGTGTCTAATGTTCGCTATGACCTGCCGTGACCTGTATTGTACTTAGTCTCAGTAGATTCCAACTTTTCTCTTGACCTTTTTTTAAATATTTGGGAAAAAAATTAAAATGGTGTAAAAATTATTGGAATTAATTCATTTACTGATTCTGAATAAACTATATTCAAGTTTTACAAAATTATTTTTAGTATATTAAAAATAATTTTGTATATAAGAAATTTGTCTGAAGACCGTGGAAACTGGGTTTAATTAGAATAGCTACTTATATTAAACATGTTCGAAGATTATAAAATACAATGTTATATAAAGGGTGAAAATTTTAGAAAATTAAAGACAAATTACATAACGATTTGGCAACATTCAATTTGGTTACTTCCATTAAAAAATGTATTTGAAATAAAGGCATTTTGCCAGTGAGTTCCATTTTTTGTTACACTTAGAAAATTTGGTACTTCATTTTATTTTCTTGAATTGTAATTTAATAAAAAGTATAGGTACAATATAACGTTGAAAAACATTCCTAATTTATACAATTATTTATTAACTTTATCTCTATATACATATAAAACTTACGAATTACAAACAAAGTTATTTTGTTAAATGGTTAAATATAACAAATTAATATTTCGTTAGAAAATGTCGTCCTTAAAACAAAAGTAGCATAGTCGTTTTTTAAATGAACGATGTGGACAATTCAACGTTGAAGCGAATGCGAAGCGATGCAGCGCGATAAGAACAAGAAATTGTATTGCTCTTTCTAACGTGGTCAATCGCACGTGGGTGCGATTCTATTGGCTAGATTAAATTTCAAAGGTACCAAAACTGACAATTTTAAGAAAAAGTTTAGTATAATCAAATGCTACTTTTATTTTAAGGATGCGATATTAATAAGATCAAAACTTGTCTATCTTTTACAAAACAATTATTATTTTTGGATAAGCTAGGAGCAATTTGCAATGACTTACATATAGGTTAACTTCCTTAGGACTTACTTACGTAATAAATAATAAAAAAAATGTTCTAATATGAAGTCATTGATATTTTATGACGAAAATAATGCAGCTAGTTTACAAAAATACAGGCTGGCCTTTTAATTTAATAGCAATATTTAAGGGATGGGAGGGCAGTGGTGGCCGAGTGGTAACGGCCCAACTTAAGAGTTGTAGGTCGCTGGTTCAAACGCAGCCAAGCGCATAACTTTTTGTAAAAATGGTGAAAGACAACATCATGAGGAAACCGGCATGTCCTATAACCAAAACTTCGAAGATATGTGACATCCACCAATCCGCACTGAGCCCGCGTGGTGGATCACGGCCCATTCCCACTCCTAGAGAGGAGGATGAGTCCCAGCAGTGGGAACATTATAAGGCTGATGCTATGCTATTTTAGGGAATAGAAGTACACCAGAACTATCATCAAAATTATAACAATAATCATGGCACTGTTGGTTTAGTGATTGAACTATTGGCAGTAGAGGTTTCGGATCCCACACAGAAAAAAAATAATATTTGCATGGCCTGCAGATAATTTTCGACTCTGTATATGAATTAGTATATTTACGAGTATGAACGCACTGAAGTAATTTATAAAGAGGGCTACGTTTTTTCTTTTTAAAATTATTTATTTATTTTTTATTTATTTAAACTTCATGTACAGTAGTGGTACATAGGCGGACTGTCAGGTTGTTATCATCAGATTATGAAAACCAGCCACCCAAACGGCAATAGAAAGAGCTATGTTAAGAGGTTAATTGCGAGATCGAATCAGAAATGAGGATATCCGCTAGTTACCGACATAGCACGAAGAATCGCAACCCTTTATAGGTCCCAAGTCGACGGTGCGTTCTGTTCCCGCGCGCCTCAAGGAGCTGTCAGCACACCGAAGAGACCCAGCCTGCTAACTGCAGGCAGGCAGGGTCGAAGCCTACTGGAGTCATGGGTTAATTTCCGAAAGGAATACCCGGCCCCGGCACGATAGGCTACAAAGGAACAGGGTAGGTTTTTAGTCAGTAAGAGTCTGACACTACTTCCCGCTCCGCCCAAGGGCGGGATTTGTCATTGGATGATTTTACCTACCATAAAAAAAACCCTTTATAGGTACTAAAATATAAAATTGCAAACTGCTACCTAGCTTATCAAAATTAATTAATAATTATAGACTAGCATAAACTCCATTACGTCAAAGATAAATTAATAAAATTGATACAACCTTAATATAAGTTTGATGACAAACAAATTAATTAACCAGTTGATATGAACACAACCACATTTAAAACGGTTGCAGACCACAAACTAGTAGACTAAATATAAATAAGTCTAGTTTAAATAAACAAGTGTGAGTCGGACTCGCGCACAAAGGGTTATAGCCTTCTATCTATACCACTGATCTCTATATATCTCTTTAATTACCACTGTATAGGCTGCTCCATACATTTGACAGCTAATATTTTGTACCTATTTGAAGCGCCACCCGCGAGCGTCTAGAGAACTAATTTTGACGTATAATGTAAATGGCTGCAGAGAAATGTACAGTACTCTGAAGTATGTGTGACATTACCAGTTTTAGTACCATAGACACTCGCTACAGTTACCGACCTCGCAGCGAAACACGACGCCGTCACTTCGTGTGCAATAGTTTAGTTTTGTTGTTATAGTTTAATTTTATATGTATTAGTATATTATTTTGTAAGATTATGTGTGTATTTGTGTTATGGGCTTTAGTTGCCTGATAATAAAAGGATTATTATTATGATTTTTTTATCTCACGACCCTGAGGTCCTGGACCTTTGGGAGGCGTACGAGGAGCCGAAACCAACTCGCAGAGGCCCTTTAGGTACTTTTAATGGAACGTGATGCCAACCGACGATTGTCCCTGTACGCGCAATGCTAGTGCATCCAAAGACAACCCCCGGTTGGTGAAAACTATTGTGACATATGGAAAATAAAGACAATAGGGCTATGGTTTTTGAAGTCTTAAGTAGACTGGTTACCAAGAACTATGTGAAAACTATGGCCCCTGCCTAAACAATGTTATTAATATCCATCGGTAAACAGGCAGGGGGTGACTTGCACACTCAATAAATGGGCCCCCAAAAACGGCCGCTAGCACGAAGTGACGTAGCAACAAGAGGGCAACATATCCTGAGGTGCTTGAGGAGTGGAGAGGTATACCACGGCTATCAGGACAATCCCGGAAGTGCGGTCAAGATCCCTACCAGCACCTTACTGGATTATACATCCTTCTCCCGAGCACGATTGCTCTTGCGAATCTCCACTCAAACCAGCCAATAAAGGCAAGAGAGAGGTGGGAGCTCTGTTCCTCGTCAGTGTTCACTTCGGCCGGCCAATAAAGGCAAGCCGGAGATGAAGAACGAGAATTCTCCCGGGAGATCGGGTCCGTGGGATCGCTAATTCCCAACAGTTCGCCACAAAACTGCCCTGCGGATTGTATCTCTCTTAGTCTGGCCCCTTACCCTAGGCGAGTTACCACCTAGGGTTTATTGGAGCACGCAAGCCCCATCACGACGTCAACGTAGAGATACAGCGATGGGGTTATTATTATTATTTTGGGAAAACGTGTAGTTTTTCTTAGCTCTAGGCTAGTTTTTAAGCTACATTAACGGGCTAAGCCAAGTCAATGTAGCGTGTTGGGAGAAATTTCATTTTCCTCGATCTGCATGAATTTTCTTACTATTCTGCAAGTGTTTAAAATTGCAGCTTTTTGGAGAGTAATGTAAATGGAGTCTTTTAGGTCTATTACTTTGAGGCTGTGGTGAAGATGATGAGGTATGACGCCCGTAGTGGAGACAACAATTGGCACTACATACACTTTTTCTTGCCTCCAAATCCTGGTTACTTCTTCTTTTAGTTCAGCATATTTGCTGATTTTCTCACCTATTGTTTTTTGCAAATTATGTGTATTAGGGACTGCAATATCGATTAAGTAAGTGACTTTATTAATTTTATCTTGTAGAGTTATATCTGGTCTGTTGTAGTGAATGGTCCTGTCAGTCAGTATGGCGCGGTCGTAATACAGTTTGTGAGTGGTGTTTTCTAAAACTGATTGTGGTGCATATTTGTAATAGGGAGTATTTGTGTCCTGTATGAGCTTATATTTAAGTGCTAGGTTTTGATGGATGACGTTTACTACCTGATTATGTCTGTATGTATAATCCGTCTGTGTGAGTGTTGTGCATGCCCCTGTAATGTGTTGAATAGTTTCTGGCTGAATGTGACACCTGCGGCATTTATCATTCGTCATCGTAGGGTCTTTAATGATGAACTTTCTATAGTTTTTGGTGTTTATGATCTGATCCTGTATTGCAACAATAAATCCCTCGGTTTCTGGAAATAGAGTACCTACTTTAAGCCATTTATTTGATGCTATCTTATCTACATGAGATTGCTCTAAGTCATGAGCGTGACGTCCGTGAAGCACTTTCCTTTTCCAATTTTCTAGTTTTTGCTTCTGTGGGTCGTCAATGTTAGTATGTGGTGTTTCTAATTGATCATTAAGGTTAAGTGGGGTGTAATTGATATCGTTGATAACTATGGCTTTATGAATTTTACTTGTGTGTGATTTAGAGTGGAAGAATGTTCTTAGTCTGGTTATTTGTTTCTGCCAAAGGTGATGGATGTCAATTAGGCCTCTCCCTCCATCTTGTCGTTTAATTGTCAGTCTTTCTACTGCAGATTTAGGGTGTAAATTATTGTGTTTAGTAAGAGTGGTGCGTGTTGTTCTCTCTATTTGTTGGATGTCAGTTTTTGACCACTTGATCACGCCAAATGAGTATGTTAGTATTGGTATTGCATAGGTGTTCAATGCCTTTATTAAATGCTTTCCCAAGAGTTGAGTTTTACATACTGCGATCACTCTCCTCTTATATTCAGTAGTCAATGTGTGTTTAATCGAAGTATGATCTAAACCTTTGAGTTGCCTATATCCTAAATATTTATATAAATCTGTTGGTTCCATCGCTGTAATTGTTTCTGTGTTATTAATGGCGTAGTCACCAGATTTAATTTTGCCTTTTATTATGTGCACCGTTTTGCATTTGTCTAGTCCGAATTGCATGTTAACATCTTTACTGAATTCCGTGGTGACTTCTATTAATTTTTTCATCTCTTTTTCAGTTTTTCCGTATAATTTAATGTCGTCCATATAGATAAGATGAGAGATTGTAGTTAGTTCGGTTGTGTGTTTAAGGCAATATCCAGCCTGGGTGCGCTGTAGTAGGTGAGATAAGGGGTTTAAAGCAAGGCAAAACCAAAGAGGGCTTAGGGAATCTCCCTGATAAATGCCTTTTCTTATGGCTATTTGTCGCGTTGTTATAATATTGTCACGGCAATTTAACTGCAGTGTAGTTTTCCATCGAGACATAATATTTTGCAAAAAGCCTACGATTTTTGGATTTATTTTGTATATCTGTAATATTTGGATCAACCAGGAATGTGGAATACTATCAAAAGCTTTTTTGTAATCTATGTAGGTGCAGTGTAAATTTCTATTTTTTGTGTGTGCATGTTTGTGAATGACTGAATCTATAACTAGTTGTTCCTTACACCCCATGTGACCCCGTTTGCACCCCTTTTGCTCTTCTGACATTATGTTGTGTTGTTCTATGTGTTTATTTATTTTTATTGTGATAGCTGACGTTAGGATCTTGTAAATTGTGGGTAGGCATGTAATTGGTCTGTATTGAGAAGGCTGTGGTGAGTATTTGGTTTTCGGCAACATATACGTTATTCCTGTAGCAATAAACTCAGGTATATTTTGTTTTCCTAGAACAATATCAGTTAAATTTTTTGCTAATATTTTGTGTAATGAATCTAATTTTTTAAACCAGTAATTATGAATTTTATCTATACCTGGAGATTTCCAGTTGTGTAACCTTGCTGTAATACTAATTATGTCAGACTCAGTAAACTCAACGAATTCCATTTCCTCTAATGAACTCCATCTAGTAATTTCGTCTGTTATCCAATTTGATTTATCATTATGTTGTACTCGCTCTTCCCATATGTCAGACCAAAATGTTTCAAGTTGTTCTACTGTTGGTAATTCTATAGTATCCTCAAGTATTGTGTCAATTTGTGGCTTAGCCTGTAATTTTCTATAAAAGTTCTTTTCGTTCATAGCAAATAAGGAGTTGTCATTTTTACGCTCCTGTGCTTTCTTGTATCTTCTTAACCTGTGAACTTTAAGCGCTAATTTCTGTTTCAGAGTATCTAAAAACTCTTCCGATTTCCTATTCTCATCTTCGTGTCTAGTATGAACAGTCATGTTCTTAAATATTGCTTGTACTCTCCTAACTACTTTGTTTGATCTATTGTTATTAATATACTGGGTTAGTCTACCACAATCTGCTCTTAGTTTTTCTATATCTTTTTCAAGTCTCTGCTGCCAAGCTGGTTTATTATTATTTTTTGGCCTTGTATTTACTGATTGATCTGTGATCTTATAATTAAGTTCTTCGGAAATAACGAATGCTGTACAATATACCAGAGTATGAACGTCTATTAGTTGAGTTTCTTCGCTAATATATTGGTTGAGAATACTTTGATTAAAAAAATAAACTAGGCGGTTTAGTTTTGGTGAGTACCTAAGTTTAGGCAGCTTTGGTCGAGCTACCGGATCCATTCCGGAATATTGAGTAAGAGCTGTTTTGAATTTATCGTGTATTTCTTGTAAATGCGAATCCGTGAGATGATTTTGATCGCTATTTACAAGGATCTCCGCATCATTTTCTAGCGTTATAGTAATACACTCAGTTTGCGTAGATGTATGTATGGTTTGTGAATTTGCTTGTGACTGATAGACTGTTTGAGATTGTGTGTTAGAATCTAATTGAGCGTGCAAATGTAAATCTTGTTGAATATTTTCCGTTATGCTTTGTGTTACGTCGAGATCAATAGTGCTTTCATTACTATCTGCTTCTACTTGTAATCGCGTCCGTACTTCTTCTCTTAGCTGCTCTATAATGTCTTGTGACAAAAGTTTGTTCCTAACTATAATTCGGCGTTGATCTGAAATCCTTTGTTCTGTAACAGTAACCTCTGGGTACTGGCGTGTAAAAAGTTCATGCAGTTGTTTCCTGTAGGTTGTCATATCGGTCTCTAATTTAGTGATATATAGGTAGGTTCGCATGATAAATAGGTTTACATCTTTGCTCCATCTCATGCGAACTCTTGCTTTTCCCGCCTTGGTGGACGCGGGTAAGAAGGTAGATACCTCCCGCGCAACATTCAAGGCCGAGGTGGGTCCGACTGTATTAAAATTAGTACTAGGGGGTGGTGACGATGGTATGGATGGTGTTGATCTTCCAGAAGGTGTATACGATACTGTACTAGGACTAAACGGTTCTACAGGGGTATTTGTACTGTACGTCTGTCTGTCACCATCGTCAGTGATTTCGGCTGTAGCATCTTTACCGGTGGGAGCCCGCCTGCTCAACTCCTCACCGCTGACGGTTCGCATATTATTATTACAGCTGACAGCGCCAAAATGGCGAATAACATGGACAAAAGCACTTTGACAGCCACTAGTCCAGTGTGTTATTAAATAGACGTCAGTGATCTAAAATATAATATAAAATGCGTTCCAAATAAGCACAGGATCGATTGCCATGTTGTGACATTACGTCATACTGTTAAATCGAAAGAATTGGGTAGGGTGAACAAAACATTTTTTTTTTTAAATTTCATTTCTTTATGAATCGTGAACTGTGTGAAGTTTCTGAGTAGTGGCAAATGGAAGAAGAAGGCGAATTCTTCCTAACAATGATAAGAAACAAAATAGTTATTTTTAAACTAATTATGAAATAAGACATAAAACAATATATTTACCTAATTTATACTAAACAATAACGTTTTTATTTTACCGAGAATTAACTAAGACTTAGTAATACAAAGCAAAAAAAAAACACCTTTAATACGCAATTATAAGTTTTTTTTTCAAACCGTACTTTTCACTCAACATTTGACCAATCGTTGTTATTGACTTTTCTATTCTCATTTGGAACGCATAGTAACTTTTTTTACACAATTCATTTTTTTTTTTGTATTTGAAAATCTCATTACATACTGTAAAGCATCTTACGTTCTTGAAATTAGTGAAATTTAAAGAACAAGTAAAAATAAACGTAACTTCTTCGAAAAGCTTGTGCACGATGTGTTCCGTATGTGGTAGCAAAAAAGGACAAAAAATCACATTTGTTCTATAGGAGCCCCCACTGAACAGAATAAAACAAATAATTGTCTTCTGTTTTTAATAGGTATTTGTGTTTGCGCGTTTTAGTGTTCTTTTTGTTTCTGTGTGAATTTCACTGTCTAGCTATAACGGTTCATGAGATACAGCCTGGTGATGGTTGTTACACATTCTTATTAAACGGGTCCCATTTTTACCCTTTGGCACGGAACTATAGAAAATGTAAAAAAAGAACTGGCAAATTTCAGGCAGTTTTTCATATTTGCACAGTTTTACTTTTGAAGTGAAAAGTGATTTAGGCGCGGTTGCGTGATTTTGCCATAGTTCGGAGCGAGGAGGAATTTCAGGCAGTTGTCTCCTTCTGCGAAGCAGTAATGCTAGCAAAGGATGAGGCTGCATGTGTGAGGCAACAGTCCTCGCGCCCTAGCCGCCGCGCCGCAAGGCTCCCGATCCCGATATCCGGCCACCGTAGGCGCGGGCTTGTGGACGGCGAGCAATGGGTAGCTCACCGTCCGTCCGTCCGGTAACGGTCTAGACCGAACCCAAGTCGTTGGTGGCACATATTGTTCCACGCGCACCTCAAAGAGAGAAATCAGTAAAAGTCTGACACACCCTTGCGCTCCGCGCAACGGCGTGAGATGTCATTGGTAGATTTTTCCACCTAAAAAAAGGGACATATTATGCTAATGTATCAAGTTTCATTGAAATCAGCTCAGCTGTTAGAGCGGGGAAAGAAGACAAACACATTTAACACACAGTCTCACACATACTTACAAACTATAGCTTTTATATTAGTGTTGTATTGTGAACGCACTCACGAATGGAACATAATTTTTTTTTTCAAGTTTAACTTAGATCGCAAAATTGAGGTAGCAAAACACAGTTAACGATCGCACACAAGTATGAAAAATTACCTCAGACATACGAGGTAAGCTTATCCTAATTAATTTAGCTTTTGGTCTACAACCGGTTTAATAATTAATTGTCTACTAATATCCCAGTAATGACTATGTCGGCTACCTATGATGTGGTATTCTGCATGATTCTGTAAAAAAAAATGCATTAAGATTAAATTAAATATAATTTGATGACTAGCTTAAATACAATTTACTTTAAAGGGCTAGGGGTCAAACATCACGCTCACGGACGATGAGCAAGGGGCAGTTCCCCGTGCGCCCGTCTGATATCATAGTTAGGATCATGAACAGTCACAATTAGTTGGATTTGTGAGGTAGTAATTTGACTAAGTTCAATAAAATGAAATATATGATTTTCGCGAATACCGTTTTAGAGGGATGAGAAATATGGTGTAAATTTTCGCATACCTCTTTTGAAAAGAGAGGATTCGTGCTACTGCCCGATGGTGGATGTCGGGCTAGTGTATAATTATGTTCAAATTACGCGGAAAACTTTAATCGTTTGACATAGAACTTTTTAGTTTTTAGTTCCAATGTGGCTCCATAGATGTCGCAACACCATTTCTTTCAATTAATAAAGTTTCCATAGACCAAACATAAATTAACTGAAAATGTTGAGTTTAACGCCATCTAGTGAAGGACATGGTAACTTTTACTGAGTTCGTAGCTTTCAGCGATTCATACTAAAATTGCAATGGCCGGCAGTGACACAGTACTTTTGGAGTAAAACAATTTTAAGCTTTATCTACACCCTATTTAAGGGTCAGTTTCGCTTGAAAGGTTCAAAATCAGCTGGCCGCTGCCATTCTGAGTAGAATCGGCCTAACTACATTAGGGTCGATTCTTTTTCTTCAGTTAAACTTACTTCTTGGCACACTTTTGAGTGTTGTTGTTCGCGATACGCAGTCACTTTCTTCAGACTCTGATCGCATTTGGAAACTTGTTTCTGAAAAAGAAATTATCTGGCATTATGATAACATCTATGTAAGTCAAAGGATTGTAAACACTTGTGTTTTTTGAGTTTAGACTTTAATTTTGTGGGCTTCTTCATCAACGATTTCATCACTGCTTACCATCAGGTGGGACCACAGTCAAGCACTAGTTAGTTTATGATTAAAAAAAAGTTAGCCCAAAAAAACCTTTTTTTTTAAGTATGTCATGAACTGTGATTGTTGTGTTGTGATGGTGATGATTAAAACGGATATTAGATTTTCATACTTACCACTATCGTATCGAGACTTGCTGTTACCGGGCAGATGTACCCGGTTTGGTACTTCTTGGTTGTCCACATGTCCGAAGGTTCGGAAACCTATCGCGAACTGCGCGTACGGACTTATCTCATATAATTCTGTGGAAAACAGTGATGTTATTATTTTGCAAATGCGTATATCCGTATATTATTCATTTATTGCGACATAAACAGCCGTATCTTTTTTTTCTGCATATCAGAAAATTGACTTTTTCTCAGTTTGAAGGGACCGCAAACTTGACTGCCTGCGTAGAAATTTAATTTCAACTTGATACCTCTACGCGTCCTTGAGATAAAGGATCTTGACAGACAGATGGACTACAAAGTGATCCTATAAGGGTTTCGTATTTTTCCTTTTGCGGTTCAAAACCATAAAAATAACCACGAAGGATAATGTGGAACTCCGCTTCGCTGCCGCCTTAACCTTCTAACCTAAACTATTCGTGTCGGAGTACAATACCGAGCTTGTTTCGCTCGCTTATTCTAAGAATATTTAGTTGGCATTAAAAGATGAAATAGTTTATTAGAGACATTTTCCCATTAGCATATCTCAGCCTTATAATGTTCCCACTGAGGGACTCAGGCCTCCTTTCTAGGAAAGAGAATGGGCCGTAATACATCACGCGAGCCCGGTGCGGGTTGTTGGCTGTCACATTTCTTCGAATTTTTGGTTCTAGGATATGCCGGTTTCTTCACGACGCTTTCTTTCACCGTTTACAGAGCAATAATAATGAAATAAATTACACAAAGTACGTGTAATGCACCTGGCTGGGTAACCCGCGACCTACAACTCGTAAGTCGGGGCCGTTACCACGACGCCAACACTGCTCTCAACATTTTCCCATTGCCAAGATATAAAATGAGAACTTAGTTCAAAGAACTGTTCGGCTTGATTTCATCGTCATTATAATCCTTTGATACACGAATAAAGCAGCCCTCGGCTCCATAGCACACTCCACGCACACATCCATTAATTACACTACACTGTCTGCATTGTCAGCCTTTTAATGTTTCCACTGCTGGGACACAGGCCTCCTCTCTAAGAGAGGGAATGGGCCGTAATCCACCACGCGGGCCCGGTGCGGGTTGGTGAATGTCACATGTCTTCGAATTTTTGGTTCTAGGACATGCCGGTTTTCTCACGATGTTTTCCTTCGCCGTTTTGAGAGCAGTGGCTTGATTTATAATTTCTTAAATAAAACCACTTTTTCTGCTACTTACCATGTTTATTCTCAGCAGTAAGATGCACTGGTGTACTATAAACTCTGTTGTTCATGTCGGTGGGAACACTTTGCGGCGTGTTCACTGTCACGTTACTCCGCTCTGACTTGCATTCTGCTGTCAGGGAGTTTCTGTATTCTGTTAGGTGTTGGTGGCTAGAAAGGAAAGCAGTTAGATTTACATCGTCATCATTATAATGTGTCGTGATGGCCTATAGGTTAAGGTACCTGCCTCCAGAACCGGATAAGTACCAATGTACTTTTCTAAGTTTATCTAGGACATTACTGACACCCCGTGCCTCGGAAAGTACGTTAGCCTTTGGTTCCAGTTTCCATTCATAGATCTTTGACAGTCATCATAGGTAGTCAGCCGCCAGAAAGTCGGACTATCTGTCTATAACAGGAGTATTATATTGCCCAGTAACTGGGTTGTGGAGATTTGGTGGGCAGTTGTTTCATGTATATCACAGGTATTTAACCACATCCAGTAGGACTGAAAACAGTCCGTTTCCAGTCCAGTCTTAAAGAAATTAATTTCGGGCATGCGTAAATTAATTCGAGTTAAAAAAAAAATAGATAGTGTTTCATGTACCGAATCGACCCTCCACGGGATTAAAACGATCAAAATTTAACGATGTATAAAGTAAAAATGTGACAATCTCTCTCGCTCAATAATTTCCTTTATGTTAGTTGTAGTTCTATAAACGACCTCATAAATATTACAGTTTAGTGAAACAGGTACTTACTTATGCCTCTTGACGAGAATGTAGACGCAAGTCAGCGAACAAATCATCAAGAGTATGGAACTGCAGATTATAACCAGCATGTTCAAATCAAAAAAATCTGACGGTGGTCCCACTGATTCTGAAATATAGGAGACACAAATAACTTTATAATTATTTTCTTTGTATTCAACATTATTTTTAGTTTATGCGAAACCTGAGTACTATAGTTTGTTCAGAATCAGTAACTGAATCGATTCCAATCATTTTTAGACTTTTTTCTCAAAAATATTTAAAAGGTCTCAAGTTGGACACCACCGACACTAAGTACAACACAGGTCACGGCAAGTCATAGTGGGCATTAGGGATCAGCGCATACCTGTGTGTGGGAGCAAAACAACCCATCAGCGAACCGGATGGCTCGGAGACCATGTACTTGTGCAAACAACCAGATAACGTAATAATTTTAGGTACTGTACTTATAACTTTGTGAGTTTTCATGATACTATTTTGAAATTTTCTTTACATAAAAATACTAGACACGTGATTGCAGTTTCGCATATACTAAAAATAAGGTTATAGATTTCTATATACCTAAAAAACAAACTTCTGTTCTGTATTTGCACACAGTAATTTAGCATTACGCACGAACCTATTGGGATTACGACAACGACCTATATTAAGTGTACCTTTCGCATTGACCAATTATATGAGAAATGTTTTTTCATTAAGGAGTGCAAATGACTTTAATAGACTGTCTAGGGATCTTGGTTTCGATTTGTTCTGCATCAGTGTGGCGACCTCGCGTCGACAAATGGCACAGAATTTTTTCGTTAAATAGGTAATTTTTCTCTCGATATAATTTAATTGGCTGTGTGTAATTTCTTTTTTTATCGATATTTTTTTTTTAATCTATTTGTGGAGGCTTTTTATTAGCAATTTTAAAACACTAAATTTTTTTTATATTTTTTTTGTAACTTGTCTGTAAGCCTTCTTTAAAATAAATAAATAATAATATAATAATAATATTTCCACAACTATCACACAACACCGTCTAGTCCCAAGCTAAGCAGAGCTTGTGTTATGGGTACCAGACAGCTGATAAACATACTTATATATTTCTAAATACATACATATTATAGATAGATAACACCCAGACACAGAACAAATGATAGTGCTCATCACACAAACATTTGTCCTGGGTGGGAATCGAACCCACGACCTCCGGCATAGCAGTCAGGGCCACTAACCACTAGACCAACAGGCCAGTCCAATAATAAAAATATACCTATATATCTTGCAGGCTGAAGAAATCTCACTAGAAAAGGCTTTCAGTTTTGTAAAATCACTTTAGATGACTCACCTCCTTGTATAGTTGTAGTGGCATAACTATACAATGATGTCGATATCCCGGCTGCATTCTCTGCAGTCACTCGGACCTGATACCACTGAGCAGGGGACAGTTCCGCTAGCACGAAGGAGTTCGGTTGTGCGAGGATCGATGTCGGGACGTAGTGGCTCCATGCCTGGTCAAGTTGAGGCTGAAACATAAAAATTATACAATAAACTTTTTTTTATAGTTTACCTATAAAAGAGGTAGAGATTTATACGATTTTTTTTTTAAATCATCCGCGTCTTTGGCTACTGCTCCATTTCTATTTATCATATCGTGATAGCCTTAGCCTTCTTCACTAAATGAGCTTCCCAAAACTTAAAGAAAATGTTTAATTGGAATAAGTCGTTCTTGAGATTAGCGCGTTCGACCAATCAAACCAAAAAACTCGCAGTTAATATTATAATATGAGTTTTCTTAGATTTAGGTTATAAATACAGAACACAAAGAAAACAATAAATACATAATTTCGAAAAAATAATACATTTGAACTTATAATTCTAAGTCAATAAAAAACACTTTAACCTTAAATCAACTCATTTTAAAAAACGGCTATTTCATAGGTAAAGACCTATTTTATCTTGGATCGCTTCTATCGGTATCCATTTGGACCAGCAAACCGTAGAGGGCCACCGCAGTCGAAGCATACTGTCGGGCCATGGATTGTGCGAAAGAGAACCGCGGTGATCCTTGCGAATAATTTCACAGCGTAAAGTTGATTAAATTGAAATAGATAGGTACTTACTGAACAATTGCAAAAAAATTACTTACAAGTCTATTTTCAGCCTTCCTCCACGCCTTGCCACCATATTCCTTGTACTCCACTTCAAACCTGGTGATCTCACATCCATTGTCATCCCAGCCGCTCAGCTGTATGTAGATGTGTGTAGCGTTGCTCCAGAACCATTCAGTACTGGTTGGTGATATGGGAACTGAAATGAAAATATTTGAATAATTAATGTTAGTTCTTTTTTTATTTAATATAATTATTATATAATGTATATGTTATTTTTATATAATGTATATATATTTTTTTTTTTTTATTTAATGTTCAACATCGCATTATACATTATATTTTTATATTACAAACCACAAAAGCCATTACTGGCTTATATACGGTTAGTGAGTTCGGATACAATTACAAATATATTAGTGTTTTATTTTTTTAAGTTTTACATTCAAATATGTTATTGAATTAATTTAAAGTAATTACACAGATTGCAAAAAATGGTTTTTTAATAGACTTTTTGATTTTTTAGGGTTGCAGAGGTAGTTATTTTGTATATCCACAGGAAGTTCGTTTATTATTTTTGGCAGTATGTACGAGTATGTTCTCATGCCATATGTATTGTTGTATCTAGGCAAGGTAAAGGTGTTCATGTTTGTTAACGTTCTTAGTTTCGGATGACGTGTGTTTTTAATCAAATTATTTATATTGTTAAATTCGTCTTTTAGTATTGAAAGTTTGGCCATGCTATGGACTGGCAATATGTTGCAATAATGAAATAGTTCAGAATAATCATTTTGGTATTTTATTTTAATTTTAATTGGTACTATATTTTTGAGAATTCGTTGTTGTAATTTGTAAATTTTATCTAAATGTGTTTTATACGTTCTCCCGTAGCTGCTCAGTCCATAACCAATTATGGAGTCAGCAAGAGCTAGGTATAGTAACCTAAGGGTTTTATAGGGCATTTTGTGTTTAAGAACTATTATTCGACCCAGGATAGACCTTAGTCTATCACATAAATAGTTAATGTGTGGGACCCAATTGAATTTGTCGTCGATAATAAGACCAATGTACTTGTGTTCCTTGACGAACTCTAATGTATCACAGCTACAAGTACCGGCACATACTGCGTGCAAGCAGACATGGTTATGCGCTCTGATGGCAGGTGTGTAGGTGACTATATTATGTGAGGAATGTATGTGCATGGCTTTGGTTTTGTCAGCATTTATGACAAGACCAACATCGTGCGACCACTTACATAGTAAGTCAAAGTTCGTTTGAAGAAAACGCTCGGCCACTTCAGCATCTTTATCAGCCACCACGATGCAGGTGTCATCGGCAAACTGGTATACAGAGCCTACCTCTATAGTGTTGCACATATCATTGACATAAAGTAGGTATTCTGTAGGCCCGAATATTGACCCTTGTGCCGTGCCTTTAGTTGTTATTTTCATGTCGCTATACGAGTTCCCTAGCTTGACAGTCGTAAATCTATTGCTGTGGTAGCTCATAAACCACTGAAGAAGGGGACCTCTTATACCACAGCATTCTAGTTTCTGTGAAAGTGTATTATAATTTAGTGTGTCGAATGCTTTACTAAAATCTATAAATATAACTAAAATATGTTTTTTTTCATTAAGGTATGAATTAATTTCGTTACTAAATTGACATAATAGTTGAGTGGCGCTTCGGTCTTTCTGAAAGCCAAATTGCTTTTTATTTATTATATTGTTCTCACATAAAAAGTGGTTTATTTTATCACCAATACAACGTTCAACTATTTTGTCAATACTTGACAAAATCGTGATAGGTCTATAATTATTGTAGTCTTTTAAGGAACCTTTTTTGTGAACAGGACGAATCGTACCTATTTTTAGTTTATCAGGGTAAGTACATGTTTTTAAACTAGTATTAATAAGATGTGTAATGACTGGACAAATTTTTTGTGACACACATTTCAAGTCGGAAACTCGTATCTCATCATAACCAGGACTTTTATTTATATTGAGTTTATTTATAATTTTGTAAATTTTGTCGTATGGTATACAATCAATTCGTAGGGACATGCCGCAGTCACTAGAGTACGTCAGTGGGTCTAATATGGTGGTGCCACAGGGTTTTGTTATGCTGTCGACATTTTGTTGGAATTCATTTGAAAATGTATCGGCTATATAATTGTGTATTTGTGAAATAAATGTCTCTTAATTGTATATCATAAGTATATGGAGTTAATGTAGTATCTGGCAGCAAATTTTTCAAGTCAACCTTTTCACCAAACTTCGCTGAGGTAGTCAACATTACAATAAAATTTTCAGCTCAATTTTACCGAGATTACTCTTGTTCTAATGATTCTACATAAATGGCTAGTTGCGCAGATATTTAAGATACAAAACTAAACCACAATATCCACTAGGAATCAATTTTCGAATAATTAAAACAGACACTGAACTTCACTTGAAAAAAATCCCGCCAAAACATTTTGTATTTTAAACTTTAGTTGAAACTTACACAAAGTAAACAAAACAGATATATTTCCGTCTTTAAGACTGTGCCGACCAAATTCATATAAAACAGTCGTCACAGAATCAATAACAAGGTATTTAACGTTTGGTTTTTAATTATATGACAGGTGTGATGGTTTATAAACTAAATGAAAAAAAAAAATAACACACCCGTCTTAACCGTCTTTTGATGGTAATCTAAAAAACTAACAATGGCAGTCTTTATTATGCATTGAAGTCGGCATTTGTGCCAAGTTTCAAGTTTTTTAACCCCACAAATAAGAATCCTCAATACAACCTTTATTACCAACAATATAAATGGTCATCATCAGAAGGCCTAAAATCACCTAAAGAGCAATGGAAAGGGCTGTGCTCGGAGTTTCCTTGAGTGTTCGAATCAGCAATGAAGATATTCGCAAGATAATCAATTTTGCCGACATAGCACGATGAATCACCAAACTAAAGTGGCAATGGGCAGGGCACATTGCTCGCAGAACAGATTGGCGCCGAAAGGTTCTGGAGTATCGGCCGCGTACTGGAAGACACAGCGTTGGAAGGCTTCCTACAAGCTGGACCGATGACCTGGTAATGGCTGCGGAAATCCGATGGATGCGTTCATTGTGGCGACATTTGGGGGAGATCTAATCCAACAGTGGACGTCTATGGGCTGAAATGATGATGATTATTACTATCTAGTGCCTACTCCATACACCGTTAAATTATGGTCGTTTTAATCCCGCGAAGGGTCAATTCGGTATATGAAACACTATCGATTTGTAAAGATAAAATTAAAAAATAAATTACTATTTTTCTGAAACTCGAGTTAATATTATGCATGTATGAAATAAATTTTCTTTAGGTTAACGAGTCAATGACCTTGTAGGTAGTTGTCGGTCGTTGCGTACTAACTACCTACTGTTCACTGGCTTCGCTCAGCTGACATGTACTTGAAGAAAATCGAGTTTAACAAAAGGTCTTTTTTTTTCTCTTTACAAATCGATAGTGTTTCATGTACCGAATCGACCACTCGCGGGATTAAAACGACTTAAATTTAACGGTGTATAGTAAACTCACCTCCACCTAAAGTAGTAGCATCAATATAAGTTGGCTGCGAAGACCCCACGCTGTTAGCTGCAGTCATCCTCAGAGAGTACTTGGTGCCGCACTTCAGACCCTGGAGAGTGTACTCCTGGGTTCCTTGGAGAGAAGTGCCTTTGCCAGACCATGTATCCTGCCATGAGCCGTTTGCTTCTTTCCATGTTAGGTTGTAACCTGGAATTTGTAATTATAGACGCTCAGTGAACTTGTTTATAAAAAGGTTTTCTTAAAGAAATTAATTTCGTACATGCGTATAATAATTCGAGTTTTAGAAAATAAGTACTTTATTTTTTAATTTTATCTTTATTAATCGATAGTGTTTCAGGTACCGAATCGATCCTCCACGGGATTAAAACGACCAAAATTTAACGGTGTATAGTGGATATATTATCCCCCCCATACGCACAAGATGTTTTGGGAATACATTCATTGTGAATTTATGTTTCCCGACAAAGCTACGACCTGGGGTTTTTGAGTCAAGAGTTACATGGCTAATTCTGAAAAAGTGTGCTCCATGTCGGCTACACTTTAGCTTACTATCAGGTGACATAATGTTAAAGCAAAAGATTGTAAATAAATAAAAAAACTCACTTATTTTTTGCGTCTTCCCACCAATCTTCCTAGGTAAGTCCCACTGCAGGTGTATGGCGTTCTTATGTGACGTCACCCTCAAGCTGGGAGGCTCTGGCGTGGGGAGTACTGACACCTCGTAAGACACTGAGTCAGAACCGTAAAGGTTCTTAGCTAGGCAGGTGTAGTTGCCACTAAGGGATGGGTCTATATCTGAAAAAAGAAAATGTTATTCTGCCAATATAATAACAATAGATTATTTTAAGATAACAAGAGGTAAACCACCACTTCTGACTAGATTGGCAGCGCAGCCTCGCGATATTTTCTCATCCGACATATCACATTGTCTCAAGACCTAAATCTATGACCAGTGCGTGTTGCCAGCAAACATACGGCTTTAAAACGTGGTTGCCCCCAATGGAATCAGAAGGCTTGAAAGTCACACAAACGGCAATGGAAAGGGTTATCTCGGAGTTTTCTTTCGTGATCGAATTAAAAATAAAGATTTCCGCACGAAAACTAAGGTACCGACATAGCCCGAAGAATCGCCAAATTTAAGTGGCAATGGGCAGGGAAAACTGTTCGCAGAATATATGATGGATAGGGCTGAGAAGTTCTAGAGTGGTGACTATGTATCGGAAGATGCAGTACTGAAATCCTCCCACTAGGTGGACCGATATCCTGGTGAGAAACATGGGAATCCGAAGGATACGAAACACATAATACCAGTTCTTGTAGTGACGCTCGGGAGAGGCCCATATCCAGGAGTAGACGTTTTTCGCTTTTACATCTTTGATATATTAGTGTAGATTAATCAAAATCGAAATTATTTCACCCTTTTAAGTTCCATTTCTGAATAGTCTCGGCCTCTATAACTATCGTACAGTTATTGACTCCAGAAAATCTGACTTAACTTGTAGAAGTGTAGGTCTACACGCGATAAACACAAAACCTACTGAACAGATTAGCATGTAGTTTTCACCAATAAATAGAGTGTTTTATTCAGGAAGGTTTAGGTGTAAAATACATGAATTTTATAGTAGTAGATAAAAGCCGAAGATTTTAAAGATTTCTAACATTATGTGCGGAGTTGGAGCGAATAGCAGTTAAAAAAAAATAAACTCAACAACAACTCAACTCACTCAAAGTCAACAACAACAAAAACAACCGACAACAACCACAATAATTCAACTCTCTCTTTAATAATAATTAAAGGGAAATACTTACTATTAATCAGCAAACTGTCGTCATGATTCCTCGTGAACCTAGGATGGTGAGTGATGATATTGTGTTTGTGGTACCACACGGTGCGCGGTGGTGGTGATCCCACGCATTGGCATACTAAGAGGAGGGAACTTCCCACTCCCACAGAGACAGGACCACCGAGGGATGCCACACCAGCTACCACTAGAAATTATAAATGGAAGATTAGATAATATACTGGTTAATAACTTTAGTTCTTACGTAATAGTTACTAACTCAGAAGTTGAAAATAACAGAATTTGTCTTATAAGGCTTTGGATCATTATTCCCAACCAAAAACAACATAAGCAATGATACGATTGGTTGGATGGTGAGGCGCACTAGTTTAATAAAATCCTGTCATTCACTCTAGCCTTGAAGGTACCTAAATTATAATCGGCCGGGAAGATCGCGATAGGTAAATTGTTCCAGTTCTTTGATGTACGTGGTATAAACGAAGAGGCAAAACCCTCAGGCCAGACCATAGAGGTGATAACAATGTAAAGGTTTTTGCTGTACAACGGATTGTCCGATAGTAGAAAGGTGATGGCGGAACCTCATCATCAGCCTTTAATGTTCCCACTGCTGGGACTCAGGCATCCTCTCTAGGAGAGGGAATGGGTCGTAATCCACCACACGGGCCCAGCGCGTGTTGGTGGACGTCACATGTCTTCGAATTTTTGGCTCTAGGACATGCCGGTTTCCTCACGAGGTTTTCCTTTACCGTTTTGAGAGCAGTGGTGATGAAATAAATTACACAAAGTAATGCGTCAGGTGGAATCTAGTCAGACAATACCAGGGCACACTTTAAAATGCCTCGTGTAAAATACCGAAAGGCTAGCTCTCGCTTGTACTCAAGCCTGGACAGGATATTGCAAAAATTAATGACAACATACCTTTTGAACTAAGATCTATATGAACCCTGCTACTCGGAGTGCCTTCCCCAGCAGCCGTGTGAGCCCTCACAAACACCTCATACTGTCTACCAGTAGAAAGTCCTGACAATGGAAAAGTTAGGTGTCGGAGAGGCGTCTCCAGGGTGGCCTCCACGCGGTAGCTTAATGGTGAACTCGTGCTGGAAGAATGAAGAAGAATTATTTATTAAGCTGCGGGAATGTCTGAAAAAGTTGGTTATGGCCCTAGAACGTTAAGGGTGAATGAAAGAACTCAGGAGGATTTTAGTCAGATATGGTGATAAGTCTCTTCTGTCACCGCAGGCGTGGGTTGGCTGGCTTTTGGACGACATGCAATGGGTACCTCGCCGTCCGGTCGTCTGGTAACTCAACGGCGTGTAGTGTTCCAGGCGCGCCTCAAAGAGACGTCAGAAAAATAAGGACCCAGCAGGCAGAAGGCTACTAAGACCTGGCTCGACATCTGACGTGGCATCTAGGTCTGGTTTTAGTTAGTAAAAATCTGACGCGCCCTCTCGCTTTGGCCTAGAGCGAAAAAAGTCATTAGATGGTTTCTCACGTTAAGAAAAGGAAAGTGCACAGAACATACTCATGCATTGTATGCAATACTAGCTTCTAGCTTCGTACGCGTAAAAGTCGGTTTCCCCACACAAAGTACCAACCCCCGTTTTATCCTCTCAGGGATGGAGTTTCATAAAACCCTTCTTACTGATGTCTACACCCTATGAGGAATCAACCTGCCAAATTTTATGTATGTAGTTTCGGTATTTCACTTTTATATACTTGTATATAGGATAATCAGCCTTATAATGATCCCACTGCTGAGACTCTAGCCTCCTCTCTAGGATAGGGAGATAAAAAGCAGTTTAGATCTTTCGGGGCTGTGTTAGGTTTAGCCACTACCTTTAAATTGCCATATATATATAATAATGATGATAGCTTACCTTGACACAGGCTTCACATACACAGTGTAATGCGAAATGTCTCCATTTGGCTGTTCTGGTTTCTTCCAACTGACGAGAAGAGAGGTGGGCGATGATACTAACACTTTTATAGCTGATGGTGGACCGGGTACTGTAATCATAAGGATGTTTTTTTTTAAGCGTAAAAACAAGGCTTGTGTTTAAACTATCAAACCCCAATTGGACCACCTGTTTCACCAAATTTATCAAACATCGATGTTCGCACACCTATTGTCTTTCTATTGTGTCTCTAATTACGGTATTCAAAAGGCAAAAGCTTATCAGAAAAACAAGTATTTTACTACTTAAATTCAAAATACCTGTCAGAATTGATAACAGTACATCAAATTTTGTTTCATGAAACATTGTAGAAATCAAGCTATTTATTGCCATAAAAATATATAAACACCTTAATAGATAATTTCATACTACCCTATGCAGAGTCAACAGAGGCTCCCTTTCTTCCCCTTTTTCAGTTTAAAGTAATCTTACACGAAGGAAACAATGGGGTCTTTTTTTATCCGCTGTGTTGTGTAGCACAATAACTTACCATCCTGTAAAGTAGTACAAACGATGGGGTACGAGAAAGGACCCAGTCCGTAGTTTGAGAAGCCTGCGACCTTCACAGTATAGTTGGTGTACTTCAAAAGAGCTTGGAGGTACAGCTCCGTGTGGGGGGAGCTTATGTTCTGCCAGGGTCCGTCTGAAATATGAAGAATAAATGAAAGGACCAGGTCCATTTGAAGAAGGTGTACTGCCACCACACCGTTTTTTGTAGTCAAGAAGTATTACTGTAAGGATATAGGGGAATGAGATCGAAATAAGACTAAAAAACAATAAAAAACTGGGCAAATGCGGTTGCAACTTTTATTTGGTCGGCCACGGGACCTTTAATAAGCACCTCTCTGTTATAGGAGTTACAGACAGCCTATTGTGCCGAGCCTGCATGGAGGAGGACGAGACAGCAGCACATCTGCTTCTAAGCTGCTTAGTTGTCGCTGGATACAGGGCAAAATACTTCGGAAACCCCGGTAACCTCCGTGAAGTGATTGAGAAACGAGTCCATGACCTTGTAGGCAGTTGTCAGTCGTTGCGTACTAACTACATACAGGTTTTTGAACTCGTCCAGCTGACGTTTACTTAAAGAAATTAATTTTGAACATGCGTAAATCAATTCGAGTTAAAAAAATACTTTATTTTTTAATTTTATCTTTACAAGTCGATAGTGTTTTATGTACCGAATCGACCATCCACGGGATTAAAACGATCAAAATTTAGCGGTGTATACTATTCTTACCATCAGTACTGTAGTATACAGAGTATCCAAGCAGTGATGTTCCATGAGATGTGATGGGCTGCCACGCGACCCTCAGTGATGATGATGATATTCCTCTACACTCAACGCCTGATGGTGGAAGTTCTGGTGCTGAAATTAAAGATGAAAAATTTTAAAGATCGAAGAAGTTCAATGGCACTATTGGTGCAATGGTTGAATATTGGCTGCTGCGATGCGTGTTCAATTTTTGCACGAAACAAATATTTAAATGGCCTACAAATCATGTACTATCAAAGACACTTCCGCCTGATCACCGCTAAGTTCATTTTTGCTTGCACTCGAAACAAAAACTTTAAAAGTTTGGTTTGGCGCTGCGCCGCACTATTCAAGCGATTTTTTTTTAAGTGATCAGGTAGAAATGACCGCCATGGTACGTGGGCCGTTGCGGGCAGAAACTGATTTTGCCCTCCAGTTTACTCAAGACGTCTATGCTGAACTTCTTCTTCTCAAATCGATGGTTTCCATTTCCCTCAAAGTTTTTTGGGGGTTAGTAGTAGTTACCACGTTAATGCTACTACTAATACTTCGTTATATAAGGTCACATTAAATTAGATGGACAGACTTTTAGATATCATTCAGACCACCAAAATAAAGACAAAGGTAAAAAAAAAATAAGAAAAAAACGCTTTACAAACTTACAAAAATAAAAAATCGGAAAAGAAAATAATTAAAAATTTTTGGTTACCCAAAACATAAACCTATCCATCAGCACAAGTGACTTGATGTGACTACGTCAATGCCTGCCGCGTTCATTGATCAACTCATGCCATCTCACTCTAACCTAGCGTTTCGCGAGCGCCCGCGCCGCTCTTATGACAATGAATGGCGCAACCTCAGTTTTTGTCGCGCAACCGAGACGGTAACATGTTTCGCGAACGTTGAACGCTTAAGTGTGTGAGTGTTGTTACGTAGTAGTTATCACAATCGACAACAATGCCTAATTGCGCGTACAGAAATCAAGAATACTTGAAAATGGTCGTGGTTATCGTGGACTTAACGAAAAGCCTAAAATCTTTTACCAAGAAAGATTTGCATGTACCTACATTAATCAAAACCTACCGGCGCAGAGTAAGTAGTATTTCAATTAATTATCGTAAACAGGGTTGATTCTTATTTTTAACTACACTCGCGCTCACTGTGTTACTATTATCTAATGTTAAAAAATAATTCATTTCAATACCTATACGTCATAGACAGTCCAAAACCTGGTAAAGTGTGATGGGAAATTAGAATCTTTTCTTTTACTAAGTACCTAGACGGTTCCTAATCAAGTGCGTTTGAGAAAAGTTTATTCAAACCCAAGGTAGCCTATTCTCGAGTTACGCATAATTACCTACTATATTCAACTGATCCTAAAAACACTATTCTAAAAAGACGACCTGTAGTCACGCCTACGGAACGATAAACTAACAAAAAAAAAAACGATGGTAGGTAGGTACAGTAGGGATCAAAAGTGCAGTTGCACTCTACCGATAATAAAGGGTCTAGAATTTTTTTATAGAACAGGATTAATGGATCATCACTCAGTTCGTTTGTACCATAGAACCTAAAGAATTAAATAAATCAGTTCTGGGCCAGTGGCCCTCTTTTACAAAGAAATTTTATACACTTTATCATTAGTAGAGTGTAATTGCACTTTTGACCCCTGACCGTACCTAACCAGTTATCTTGTCTCGTATGTAGGTACTTACGAGGAAGCGCGCGGCGCGGGCGCCAGTGCATTGTACCTATGGATATGTTTATCCTTGAGTGCTCCTCCTTTTATTATTTTAGGTTCAAATAAAAATAGTTTTAATCAGTGCTTTTATTTGCTTGGATATCTTTGGTTAGCCGTACTAAACGCTGTGTTAAAATTTGTCCTTCTAATTTAATGGGACCATAAATATTCGAAATTCAAATATCAACTTACCTCCTTCTCTTGTAGTTTGGTAGACCGGTATTGAAAATGGGCCATTTCCAGCTGAATTGAAAGCGCTTACAGATACGGCATACCTGAAACGATACGTACAAACTTTTGTAACCTCGTGAAAGAAAGAAGAAAATGATGAGAACTGAAGTAGCAGCTTATGGACAATATACATGCGAAAACGCCTAACGCGGTAACATATAGGCCATTAAACGCAAACGCAATCGCAAAGTAAAGCGGCGTGAACGGTTCAAACTATTGATATTCACACGTGGGTGCGATACAGCGACAAGCGAGGCGAAGCGGATGCAATTGATATTTTCGCATGAACTCTTGGCGTGTAATGGTAATTTTAAGTAAATTGTGGCTGAAGCTAAGATTTTGCAAGCACGTAGGACAAAGCTGTCACGTCGCTTTGAATCCGAGTAAACCACATCGGATTGCTTCGCGATCATATGCACGATGTATCGCTTTTTTTAGGACATAGCGGTATCATCTTGTGCGTCCAATACCATAACACTTTCAAAATGATGCAAGTCGAGTTTTCGCTTATTTTGACAGCTCTGTACTGAAGAATCAAATTGCAGTACTGATGGAATAAATTTAGGCAATTGCATTTTTAAATTATCAAATGATTTTAATTTTAAGTTTTTTAAAGTTATTCTCACCTCATGTTTTTTAACAGCCCACTGAGAGTCGTTTCCTGTTTACCTTTTCTTGACATCACCTTCACCATCTTAGTCTGAGTGTCATTAGGAACTGTAAAGTAAAAATCATCATAGTTATCATCAAGTCAATAATTACAGGCAAAACAATCTTGACGTCTTTTTATTTTATTTTAATCATATAAAAGACATACAAAGATTATTTAAATTTAGTTAATTACCTAAAATTTGTTTGGGTAAATAACTAATTATAAACATTTTTAGACAATTTTGAGATAAGAGCCATGTGAAGATTTTTTACATTTAGGGAGTATAGTAAAGAATTCCTCACAACCAAGTTATTGAGATATCATAATTTATTGAGGAAGGTTAATATAGGCAATATAATAATATAGGCTAGATATCATCATGCTACAACTAATAAGAGCCCAGCAGTGCTATTCTGTAAATGGTAAATCACTTCAAAAGTCATCTCGCAAATCACCTCGAAAGTCACACTCACTTCGCTTCTCATCTCGCCTGTAAAAGTTTCGGTATTCACATGTCAAGATCAAGGCTAAGTGAAGTGAAGTGACTTCCGAGAACCTAAGTGATATTGCTCTATGGTAGTAGGGTAGGGACGTTGAATTGTGTCTTGTTATAACTTATATCGACTCGCTAAATTTAGCTGAATTTGCGCTCTACAATAATAGTTTATAGGTGTAGCCAAAAAATAGCGTGAGGCCGCGATAAACAAATGGTGTTGAATAACGCTAATTTATTACTTATTCGTTTTTTGGAACGCCACAAAAGTTTTGAATTAAATAGTTTTTCCTAAGGCGCCCATTACATGATCATGCAAACGTCAATCTTTGCCATCAATCACGAATGATAGTGAATGATGGTTTTTGTCAATCAGTACTATGCTACGTCAATCATCCCATTACACGATAGGTTATATTCGTCAATCAAAATTTTGACTGCGGTAAAACTGACAGCAAAACCTATCGTGTAGTGGGCGCCTAAGTCTTCATCTTACCTGGATCCCCACTTATTCTAGGCACAGCCTTCACATGGTATCCTTGTAGCTGACCATTGTGACTCTCTCTGGGTGGTGGGAGCCATGACACCACTAACTCTCCAGGATTGTCACTTTGCTGGACTTGAACGCCCAGCGGGGTTGATGATGGAGCTGATAAAGTCGAAAATATATTTTGAGTTAACATGGTTTAGTCACGTCAGCTATACCATGATTTTTAATTAGACGAACCAAAGTGACAGCAGTGAACAATGCCCAACTGTCAAATAACAATGCTCAACTGTCAAACAACCATTGTTATAGCTGTCATTTTAGTCCATCTAATAAAAAATCACAGTATAGTCCATTGTCTCCATTCCTTGTCCTCAAATATCTATCAATGACTATCTTACAATTTCTAGAAACGAGTACTGCCCACACTAGCCCTTGCCAGTGGCTTCGCGCGCAAGAAAGTAGGTTTCTCCATAATTTTGGACCCCCATTTCATCACCTTAGGAAGAAAATTTCGTAAAATTCTCTCTTAGTGCTACATTGTATATGAAACTTTGTGAAATATTTCACACTCTTAATCTTAGGTAAAATCATCCAGTGACATCGCCCGTCCTTGGGCGGAGCGGGAGATAGTATCAGACTCTTACTGACTAAAAACCCAGCCCGTTCCTTCGTTGCCTTAGACTTACCAGGGCCGAGCCTTCCTTTCAGAAGCAGACCCTTGGCCTACGTAGGCTTCGACCCTGCCTGACAGCAGCTAGCAGGCTGGGTCTCTACGGTTTGCTGACAACTCCTTGAGGCGCGCGGGAACAGTGCGCGCCTGAAGGAGTTGTCAGCAAACCAATGCTGCTATTTTTTTAATTACATATAGGCTTGCGTTTGACCATTATCTCACCTGATGGTAATTAACGAAGATACAAAGCTATTAAACAAAGACTTCCGAAATTAAAGCTATTTTGCACTTTCTAGAGTTTTTTTTTTATGGTGGGTAAAATCATCAAATGACAGATCCCGCCCTTGGGTGAGGCGGGAGATAGTGTCAGACTTTTACTGACTAAAAATCTATCCTGTTCCATTCATTGCCTTCGATCCAGGGCTCGGGGTTCATTTTTACCTAACCCTTGGCCCCAGTAGGCTTCGGCCCTACTGGGCCCCTACACAATTTTTAGAGTTGAGTTTTTTACATTACATTAGATAATTTTTTTAAAGGTTTTTATTTAAGTGCATGATAGAAATGAATCAATTTTACAAAACCTTCTTGTTGAGTACTAAAATGTACTGGCTGTGTATATGGGCTCAGATCCACTTGGTTGCCTGAAGCTATCCTCACTCTGTAGTCCGAAGCTGGCTGTAGATCTCGCAGTTCTATATTCTGACGAACGTCGTTCTCTTGTCTGAAAGGGATAAACAAGATGACTTTTACGATTGAGGATATAATTCTCATAGTGGGAGGTCTTTCAACATTGCATCTACAGACGCCACTCCAGAAAGTTTTGACCCTATCAATCATTTATTCTGCAAAGCATAAGCAAAATCAGCCTTTTAATATTGCCACTGCTGGGACTCAAGCCTCCACTCTGGGGCCTTAATCTACCACGCAGGCCCAGTGCAGGTTTTTGAATGTCACATATCTTTAAATTTTTCGTTCTAGGTCCGGTTTCCTCAAAATGTTTTCCTTCACCATTTTGAGAGCAGTGGTGATGATCCCACAATCAACAACTCGTGAGTCTGGGTCATTATCACTGGGCTACTACTGCTAACAAGGATTCTGCAAGCATTGTGCCCTAATTAAACTCTCCTTACCTAGTAATATTGATGCTCTTAGCGCCGTCCCATATCATGAAGTCGTTGGTGGTATACTGCATCGTGTAGTACTGCACGTGGGTACTGATGGTGTCCCTCCAGGATAGCTTGACTGAGTTGCTGGTAACCGTGTCTACTTGCAAGTCCAGGGGAGGGGTTGGTGGTTCTGGAAATTGAAGAAATGTTGTTAGTTGTTGAAAATCTCCCCTATTAGGGGTAAGTCGAATGAACGTTTTATAGGTCTTCGTTTCAGATTCGATCTTTCGAATTTTTAAAAGGCAACTCCTCTCTAGCTTTCTTAGCTGTTTTTCTAAATAAAAATGGACTTAACAATACAGGTATATAATGAGATAGAGGTGAACTAATAGTTGATAAAACCAACAAACCAATTGGATTTAAAGCAAATGCTCCAGAGAATTCCACGAAATTAAAAGCCGGTCATGGGTCAACTTCCGAAAGGAATACCCGGCCACAGCACGATAGGCTACGAAGGAACGGGGTAGGTTTTTAGACCTTTGCAATTTGCCACTTGCAACTCAACAGCTAATAGTATGGTATGGTAACACAAAAAATAATTTATTTATGTTTTTATGTATTTGCATAATAAAATTATAGTCATTTAAACCATCATCATAGCATACTAACTAATTGACAAGGTACTCGTAATAAGATGAGCGGGGGCTAATAGTGTTGGAAGGTGGTCCTTATAGCACTATTAAAAAAAAATGTTTTCATTGATTTGATACCGGTTTTTCATTAACTTGGACAATTCGTTTTTCTACAATGAATTAAAAAATAAAAATATAACAAAATTATTAATTAATTAAAATTATATTTTTATTATGCTCTAGTATGTAAACCTAGACCATACCTTCTCTTTGCCAAATCGTGAATCGAAGGATGTTTTGTGTACATAGATTTTTCTTTACATATATTATATTGGACATGTGTTTCAGGTTTCTCATAAATTAAAACTATACTATGATTTTTTATTAGACGAAGTAAAGTGACAGCTATAACAATGGTTGTTTGACAGTTGGGCATTGTTATTTGACAGTTGGGCATTGTCTACTGCTGTCACTTTACTTCGTCTAATAAAAAATCATAGTATAATTTTTATAGGTATTTTGAATTAAAAAAGAAATACAAACCTAACGCATAAAAATTAAAAAACTTAACTTACCAAGTATGTCCAAATGTACATTATAAGCGGCGACCCCAAACGGATTACTCGCTCGACACTCGTAAGTTCCCCCGTCTCTGCTCTCCACGTAATTAATATTGATCACACTGTTCAGACCATTATGCGTCATGGTCTCTGATATTGTGAGTCTGAAATAAAGAAAAAAAGATTATTCAGTTTTCGAAACAAAAGCGAATCAAACTAAATTGACATCTTGAGGACTCAAATTCTTATTTAGAAAAAATAAGTTACCTACATTACAAATGATGAAAAATACAGTAGATTACCAAATTGCTGAACTTTCTATCAAATTAAAAAAAAAAAACAGATGAAATTGATGGCAATACTACTAAATTGACCACTCCAAGAACGTCTTCCAATTGAATTGCATTGCACCTACATGCAATTGAAAAAATGATATTTTAAAAAGCGCCATCTATGGACGGGATGTATTACTAGGCTTACAGATGAAACAGTGGAAAAGTGGGTTGAAGAATTTTCTTTGGTGTGAAACAAATGCTAGGTGGCTTTTCTGTAGCCCTTTTCAGTTCTCATGCTAATCGGTAGATGGCGCTACAACTTAAACTTAAATGTTGTGTTAATATTGTATTACACAATCACAATTATGGTTTAGAGTTACCTAACTTTTTTCTCTTTTCCCTATCATACTAGTGCGGAAAAGTGAACAAGTTTGCCCCACCACAATTTGTTACATTTATCGTATCAGGTTAGAGCGCTAAGCAACTCCCAGTCGAGTCGTGAGTTAACCCTCGTTTAATTATAATATAAATAAACGAGGGTTAACTCACGACTCGACTGGGAGTTGCGTTATGTTTCTAAGTGTATTTAAAAACATTATTTAATACACGTGGTTTATCACTGCAGCACTCGTTTCTATAACTTTTTGCGTCTTTCACAATAATAAAGTTTTTCCACTTGTATCAAAATATACTATTACAATACATGCTATTAATTACGATAAACACTTCAAATTACCTTGATGAAGTAAAATCGATAGGCTTCCCATCCAGAGACCACTTGACTCTGATAGGGTTGTCGCCAAGCGGTCGACACGTTAGGGTCACAGGTAGACCCATTTTGGTTGTCAAGTTAGCACCAACTGACTCGAAATGCACCGGCTCTAGAAATAATTTGGAAGTTTATTAATTGTAAACATCTATATGTTTTTATTTAGTTATCCTCTCTTAGCTATATATTGCCAAACTCGTGAAGCATAAATAGACTAGAGATGTTACATGTTATTTACATGTTATTTTATTTCATTTCATTAATAACTTTTATATGTGTACTAATTTTCCTTTTACTGTTACACACGGTATCTACATCTCTATTTTTCTAACTCTTCTTTCGCAGGTGTGCTGAAAGAGTTTCTTTAGAAATAAGCATCACCTGTGTATCTACTTTTCTGTTTTTTTTATTCTTTTCTTTTATTTTCTTTTACGTGTGTACATAAATCGTTATATGAATAAATAAACAGACTTATATTAGGATTCAAATTTGTTCTTTTTTTGCAAAACTTTCGCCGCAAAAATATTTCTTATAATAATAATTTTATTATAATTTATTAAACAAAATAGGGTTACAGGGTGTGAGTTATTCTAAAACATTTGGTTTTAATTTTTTTTTTTAACATAAAACGATTCCGAAGACTTCCTGCACTAGGCGAGGCCTGTCCCACAGGAAGCTTACAAATATTCTTTGGAGTTACAAATTATAAGTATGCGCATAATAACAAAAGGAAATAAAAATCTAATATGTCTATTATATCTAACATTGTAAAGGCCCGTATCAAAAGAAACGCTTGGATATCAAAATAAACAACTAATAATGTAGCCTCATTATATCGAAATAACAGCGTAATAACCTATGAAAGAGGATAAGAGTAAACAAGTATCATGTTTCAACCTTCATATATACTCGTACACTTAATTGTACGGATCGATCAATATGATTGATTGACCAAATATTTAAGCACGCACAAATTTATCAACTGTACGTTAAAGTGGCCTCTCCCAACTCGTCTGTCGTCAACGTTAAGCATGATCATCTCATTAAAGTAATCCAACACGATGTTTGATGGAGAGACAATGCGAAAGAAGAGAGATAACGCCTTAAAACTCTGTTGGCATTCGGTAATTCCATGATTTACTCGAAATTGTCCCAAAATTTGTTCCAGGAAATTCGTGATTTTTTTTTATACCCTTAAAAGTTTTTGATTAAAATTGTCATCATTTAGAATCTCGATTAAATGTGCAAGGCTTCAATAGCAGTACTTTTTTATATTTGTAATATATGAGTACAATATAAAGGGCCAAAGATGACGTAAAATAGCAAATTTTCAGAGGTCTGTACTGGATTAGTTTTAAACAAATTTATGTTTTGATTTCTATATAAGCCAAGATAATATCCACAAGATATTTTTGTATCCAAAATATCTAAAGAAAGATGTGTTATAACATCATAATCACGTAAGATCGGTTGTATGAAAATGTACTTCTGGTTGGCCGCTCGTAACTGCGTGTGTGTGTAAAAATATTATTTTACCTTATTAATAAATATTGCCAGCCGGGTTAATATACTACTAACTCTCTAGAAAAAGGATGCCTAAGACAGGACGATGCTAACAAGCCAACCTATGAAGAAATAAGACTACTGAGATGTCTTCCGCAAGGGTTAGGTTTAAGTGGCTCCAGAAAAGAAAATTTGGAAGAAATTGAGGAGGCTTTTGCACGACTGTGGGTAAGTATAGGCTTTATATTAAAAAAAATTATAAAATCTTATAATAATTTTAGCATCTTATAGCAGATTTCAGACGTTTTTAGTAGTAAAACTTATATTGCACGAAGAAGTAAGCACATTAAAGTATAATAAAGATAATAGATTTAATATAAAGGTAGAGTAGAGTAATGTTTCAATAAATCCTTCTACTCATGGATATGAACCACTTTCTTTAAGAATATCATAGTAAATTATCAAAGAATAAAATTATACCTCCCGTGCAAATTTTATACAAGGTTACTTTAAAAGTGAAACTTTTAATTTCTATGGCCAGAAGTAGTTTTAAAAATACAACTACCAGACATGATTATAAGTCTTATGTTTACAAGAAGCAAGGACCCGAATCCTGATGCTTGGCTGTTATGGAAAGTTTCAAAATCTAAAACGTTTTCTGTCTTCTCGGCCGGAGACAGTGCTTTCTGAGAAATGACCAATTCCGGTCTCCAACTATCAAGTGGACAGGTATTTAAAATATGTCTTTCTGGAATCGAGCATTATCATGGAGCCCATTTTCTCTATATCAATTCTGTAAAATTAGTTAACACAAAACTTACGAACATAATAGTTTCAGTTTCTTTTTTGAAAATCTGTAATACTTACTATTAACACTGATCCAAAGATTCTTATTCAGTGCATCCCCTACTCCATTTTCAACGTTGCAGGCATACATGCCTTCATCAGAAAGTGATACCACTTCAATAATAAGGGTACCGTTAGGGTAGCTCATGACTCCACCACCTGCTAAGTCCAGGACCGGACGCCAAATGCCTAAAGTTGCTGCAAAATTAAACGAAATGCCTTAATTCTTATTAAACATAGATTTAGTTGATCAATTACATATTATCTACCGTATTTTAATTGAAAAATTCTACCTAATTGCTGACAGGTCTGATTATGGTTTTTTTTTTTTAATATACTTATTATTTATACATATAGAATAACGATTTGAACTTGTGCTAAAGTGGGTTAGTTTGGTTTCTTATGGAACCAACCAAAATAGATCCAGAAAATTCGAGCTATTTTACTTTATAGATTCTTGACCATTTTGACATATTATGATCAGACACAATTTAAGAATCCTGTAAACAAGCAAATGACATAACAAAAATTCATACAGTTGATATAGAAAGTCCATTGGCTTAAAATCTAAATAAACCCGTAAAAGACAAAAAAATAATTTATCGTTAAGTGAATTTACATTTTACATTAACATTTTAAATGACAAATCTTGTTGCTCTATTTTAATTTACATTACCTACAGAAAAAAACCAACCGTTTTACAAAAGCTTACGTTAATTGATCGTGCGTAAATAATGCACCTACCGTCCCTCTTCATCCAATGTATCTGTGGCGTCGGGTAACCGTTTGCATTGCAATACACCACGCCTCGCTGTCCCAATAATAACGAAGTGTTTAATGGTTCTTCTATCCATTTCGGTGCAACTGAAAATGAAATTGTTTTCAAATGAATTTCCACTAACTATTAGTAGTGAATTGTATTTAAGAGCACAATATAGTGCATTACTAAGAGAAACTATTTACATCCAACCGGCTTTTACCAGCGCTTTACCCTCGTGAAACCTCAAAAGGATACCAAGGAAATACGCTACTGGGGTATAAAAGGCAATAAAAATATGGTATTTCTGTGCCTCAAGTTGCATTAAAATCCATTTTTACCCGACTGCGCTAGTATGTATGTATATATGTATGTATGTATGTATGTATAATTATTTGGCACTCTCTGCAGCCTGAACGGCTCAATGCATTTTAGCTTGAGAGGTGTCGTTAGATTTGTATTTACTGTGAGAGTGACACTAGGTATATCAAAATAAAAAAAACAAAATGGCGGATTTTTGACGCCAAATTCTAATGCTTGGCATGCTTTGCGGCCTAAACGGCTCGAAGGATTTTAGTTTACGAGGTTTCATTAGATTTGTAATTACTGTGAAAGTGATATCGTAATAAAAAAAAACCCTAATTTAAAAAACTAATAAACCCGACTGCTTTTCTGAGTATTCATGAAAAAGCCCTAAAACAAGAAAGTCGTTGTACCCGATTGCACTTAACTATATAATATTTTAAGTAAAAGATAAATTGTAGCAGTCGGGACCCATTCGATATGAATTTCATTCCCTTACACTCATGCAAAATCAAAGTGAGTCGCTAGTAATTTTGTTTGTCTGTTTTTGGTACAGAGATAGACTAGACCTTGAATAAAACATAAAATGCACTTTCTATTCCAGAAAAACGTCCTCTTGAGATAATATTAGACACTCTCGTAGATAAAACCGTTGAAATAATTATGATAACATTTTTTAAATGACTTTCGTGAAACCTGGATTAAGTCATGGTTTTAAATTCATAGAAATATATCTATGTGTATAGATTAGGATTTAAATCAAGCTATTGATTACGTACCATTAATATAAAGGTCTGCTGTTTGGTTGACTTTACCAACGTGGTTCATAGCTATACACGTGTATTTACCACAGTGTTCCAAAGATACACGCTTTATTATCAAAACGCTAAATAACTCTGAACTTCTTTCTGTTATCTGAAAAGAAATTATGGGGTAGATCAAGGAGAGATATTCGGTCCTGCGTTAAATTATTCAAAACTGTGAAATGTTAATGATAAATTAGGAATAAGTAATGATATCCAACTAGTTTTTTTGGTTGTTACACTAAAAACAGGGAAGTTTAACTTATTTTACGAAAAAAAAAAAACAATCATACCTTTAAAGTAGGGGGAAGTTTTTTCCCATCCTTCAGCCAAGAGAAATATATAGGTGGATCTCCTCCCACAATATTACAAGTTATTTGAACTATTTGGCCTTCTTTCAGTCCAGTGCCTACACGAAGTTCATCTAATTCTGGTGCTTCCACAACTTGGATTTCAAATGACCTGAAAAATATTCAAATTTATTTACAAGTTTTGGAAGATTGTTATTTATCTACAAATCAAACATTATTAAACTTTACTGGGGCCTTACCATGGCGTGTCAAAATGAAAAACATTCGAGCGAGAAGAAAGCATGTAGCTATATACCGTATATAACTGATCCTTTTAAGAGTTCAATTTAGGTCGTCAAATCGATCGTGTTGGAATCTCATGGTAGGACTTCTATTCTGTTTTTTATATCAATGTCAATTAAGTAAGAAGGGTGTAGATTATACCAGTGTGACGCTGGAATTGTGTGCATAGCACAAAAACATTGTTTCTTAAAATTAGTAAATCTTGAGATTATTAATTTATTCTTACCTTCTAGCCATTTCTCCCGAAGGACTATAAAGTATACATGTATAAGTGTCTCCATTCTCTTCTTTCACCACTTTTGCTATATTCAATACACCATCAGCTCCTGATTCAAAAAGTTGTCTTTTTCTACGTTTTCTTTTTGTGTTCTTACTGTTATTAGAAGTTGTTGCGTACGTTCGTTTGAATCTCGAATGTTGGGGCAGTGTTGAACTGATGATCTTTTTGCCTTTGTGTTCCCATTCCAATTTACTGAAATTAAAATCGTCTCTTTTATTCCAGACATTAAAAACATTAAACACTTTCTTTGAAAATCAGATTTGTGTTGCTAATTTTGGCAATGTTCCGTAAGTTTCATTATGATGTTTTGTTTTCTGGTTGGAAAATTACCTAATGACATCTCCGCGCCCTTAGACAAGGCGGGAGATAGTATCAGATTTTTACTGACTAAAAACCCATTTCTGTTCCTTCTTTGCCTTCGTTCTAGGGCCCCGGGTTTCTTTTTCACATTCCCCATGGCCCCAGTAGGCTTCGGCCGCTTTGACCCCGCTGGGCCCCTACGGTTTGCTGATGAAGCGCGCGTGAAACGATAAGCATTATTGACGACTTGAACCCGATTCGGGCGGTTACCGGACGGTTAGTTTCATTATAAGATAGGATGACTGTTGCCATAAACTAGGCAAAAGTTAAGGCTCTTGATTACAACCAGAAAATCCAACATCACTATGTCTATTCTAGACACCAAGGATAACCAGCTCAAACCTAACATGTTTGTAACTACCACACCAATGAGGCTAAAATCAATAGTTAAAATTTGTTTCACAAAAATAACGCATTAGCATCATATACATATGTCATCAATTACTTTAAGAAAGGGGATTAAGCTATTCATCAGACTAATCATAAATATAATAAATGTATTGTACTTACAGATGAACAAGGCAAAACAAATAACAATCCGGTCATCAATTATGGGTTGGTGTTTGGTCATTCTAGGGAACGTGTAATGCGATACTTCGCTATATATAGTTAACATGAAATGTACCTTATTGGGTATCCGTAGTATGGACATCGTAGCTTCAGTGATTCTCCACTCTGAACTTTTATTGGCGGTAGTGTCCTGATGTATGGTGGCCCTGAAAAAGGAACACATTTAATACACTGTAAAGAGATCTAGGCAAATTCTTATGTTCTTGAAGGTATAATCTATACATATAAAAGAAAGTCGTGTTAGTTACACTATTTATAACTCAAGAACGGCTGAACCGATTTGGCTGAAAATTGGCGAGAAGGTAGTTTAGTACCAGGAAAAGGACATAGGATATATTTTTATCCCGTTAAATAAAAATAAAAAAAAATATTATCCAAAACCTGGTCATATATTGATATAGAGTAGAGTAGGGTAGGGTAGAGTAGAGTAGAGTAAGGTAGACTTGGATAGAACGGGAGCGAAGCCGCGGGCAATAGCTAGTATAATATACAATACCAACGAGCCTAGAAAATACGATATCTCGGTTACAGTTTTAATATGCGAACTCTTTGTATAAGCGTTTTATTCTTATCTAAATTCTGACATTGTCATGGTGCTTTTTTCATCAATAAAATAACAAACGGACAACACATATTTTTACTTATTTTTTTTTTTTCATTTGAAAACTGATTACAACAGTTACACTGAAAGAGTTTGGCTCAGATATGACCTAAATGACTACATATTATAGTACATCAATATTTTGCATGTTATGCTGTCTTCCAATGGTTTGCCAGTAACTAGGCCCTAGGTTTATTTCCTTACATTTGTTATATATTATAAAAAAAAAACTCCTCTACCGCTTCTGTCTGTTTGTGTGAACGTGCTAAACATAAAAACTACTGTATGAATTTACATGCGGTTTTCACTAATAGATAGAGTGATTAATGAAGAAGGATAAACAACAGAATATTACAATAGAAGAAAAGGTATATAACCAAAGAGAAGAAACCTGAAAAGAATATGTAACAAAACGTACCTACCCACTTTGTAGCAAGTTGAAATTGATACTATCAGAAAGGTCTTAACATTTCTAAAACTCGTATGGAGTTATTAGTAATTTTCATTTCTTGACTCACCAAAAACATCAATCCTAGCTGAATGTCCAGTGTTGGATTCTCCTTCAAAAGCTAGGCACGTGTACAGCCCACCATCTTCAACTCTAGACCTGGTTATGTTTAGCTGGGAGACCACGCCAACTCCTGATGGTGACATCATTTGACCCAAGGTGTATCTGGAACGTAATAATGAAAAAAAATGGTACTCGAGAATTGCTTATTGATCTCCTCTCTAATAGAGGGAATAGGCCGTAATCCATTACGCGAGCCCAGTGCTAGTCAATGGATGCCACATGTCTTTGAATTTTTGGTTCTAGGACATGCCGGTTTCGGTAAAAAAACATGTTGGATTGATCAGAATAAATTACTGTAGACATGCAACGTCGAAAATGAATCGCGGTGTCCTAGGCAGGCGATTCGACGTGAACGCCAAGCGTGCGGCGCAAATGAAATAAACAATTAATAGTCTATTGTGGTGCCTTACGTGTCGAACCGCACGTGGGTATGGTGCAGCGTCAAGCGAAGCGAAGGGGTCGGAATTATATTTTTGTGTTTCTATTGGCAATTATTAAATTCAATAACTGGACTGACTTTAAAAGTTCCTCCACCAGTTGAGTGCTACTTTATCATAAACCGATATCACATTATTATACTAACGGCAAAAGTTTGTGAGTATGTTTGTTAATTCTTGCTCTAACGGCTGAACGAGATTCGATGAAAGTCAGTACACGGGTAGACTATGTCCTGAAATGGCACATAGGTTACTTTTTCTCCCAGGAGTATGTTCTATTAGGATAACTTTCAACTATAACGCGGGTGAAACTGTTGGCAGCAGCTAGTTTTATACACCGTTAAATTTTTAATCGTTTTAATCCCGTGGAGGGTCGATTCGGTACATGAAACACTATCGATTTGTAAAGAGAAAATTAAAAAATAAAGTTCTTTTTTTCAAAAGTAGAATTAATTTACGCATGTACGAAATTCTTTTCTTTAAGTTTCTTTAGGTCAAGGTTTAAAGAAATTAATTTCGTACATTTGTGCCTATATTAATTCGAGTTTGAGAAAAAAATTACTTTATTTTTAATTTTATATTTAAAAATCGATCGACCCTCCACGGGATTAAAACGACCAAAATTTAATGGTGTATTAAAATACGTGGGTGTGGATCACCTTCCTGTTACTTCAAATTAACTATCTATGTAGTGTACCTTTTGGCCTTATTAGAAATTTTAATCAACAGTTCGTGAAACCTAAAAAACCGTTTAAAACTCTGTCTGCCGGTTAATTACTTATTTGTTCAGCGAAACAAACCAATACAAACTAAAAATATACTTTCTAACTGAATATTTAGCCTGGAATGTAAAAAGTTTAGGATCCAATATTGAAACTGGTGAACCTATATTTGTTCTGCTACACGAGAGCTGGTCAATATAAAGTTTGTATATTTGTTTCATTTTATTTTAGAGATAGGTGTTACTCGTACTCACGAATTCGTTCGCGTGGAGTTTAAGAACCTTGCTCTCCTTTTTTGGGGCAATCGTGAAAAAAGTGTTACCAATTTCGGAGAATACATAAGGAAATTAAAACCTGGTCCTGTGAGAAAGAAAAATGAATTTTTTTTCTTTCATTTTAACTTTAGCTATATCCCGTGAAAGTCCCGCAAATTTTTGCTCAAGCGTTTCGAAGATCTAACTCGTAGTTTGAAATCTCGTTCCCATTGGAAAATATAAAGTAGATTAATTTACTTCTTGTAATATCAGCTCTCTGTCATAGAAAGAATTAAGATCCCAATCCCCAAAAAATAGCAGCTCACGTTACTCGTTATGACATTAACTATGAAAGTCCAGTCAAATTTTGTTCAATCATTTTAAAGTTCTCCCTCTTTCGGATATCAAAATCACCCCTCCGGTAAAATTAAGTCCCGTTTGCGCGAGAATATGCAAAATAGTTTAAGATACTCATTATAACAGTAACTATCCACCAAAAACTGAGGCATAGGTTTTTACACGTTTTATTTTATTTGGGTGGCTTACAGCTAAAAATATAGAATATAACGATAAGGTAGATCACAATGAGCCATTTACAAGCTTGCACATATAATATTAGAGTGTCGTTGAGAGTTACAGTTACTAATTACAAGTTAATTTAAGCTTTGTTGGATACTCATCTACGCAGCGTTTTTTGTTTCGCAGCCACCATTTGTTTTATTCTTTTACTGAATCAGGCATCCATTCTACAACCAATGTGATATTTTCTTTACATTCATCTTACCTTTGATCGGTATTAGATGATATAACAACACCGTCCCTCTCCCAAATAAATCTGGGAGGTCTGTCAGCTGTTGCCGTGCATTGTAGACTGATCTGAAAATTTAAAAAAAATATTAGATTTTTCTGAACATTATTTACAGATAGACGCCAGAAAATCTGACCATCAGTTTATCCAAGGAGAATCGTTGCTTAGTAACAGAATTTTAAAGGTCTAGTAGGCAGGCGTTCCATGTAAAGCACAGGCTATTAGCCGTACATACAGTTAGACTCAAAGCACCCTAGACTACTACAACAAGGCTAGGGAGATGAACAGTATTTGAAGGTCACAGTTCATAAAGATTCTAATGCTAGTAGAGTTTGTTTTCGTTTCCTTAGAGTATGTTTGGTCTTGGAGCTATCTCTCTAGTTGTTGTGGACAAGTAGCATTGGCAGGCCTTTTCCTAGTGGGAGTTTGTACGGTCATTGGAACGCTCTAATAGCTGACTAGGCTCCTAGCAATGGTGAACTAATACCACCAAACAAGAGTGGAAGGTAACCTGGATCCCTGACTTATAATAGAGGCAGGAAATATGGTGTTTTAGTCAGTTAGATTCGAACGTGACCCTCGGTTCTCTCCAGCCAGAGAGTATCTATGATAATTTCTCCACAGAAAAAAAAAGTTTCTGCTTATATGGGTATTGGCAAAGTAAATTATAAGTATTATTCTTTTCTGAATTAATCACTATTTTAATTATTTAATAAAATTGAGGGTTTTTTGACGGGATATATTTGAGTTTAGTTCAGTGCACGTTTTATATGAGATTTCAGTAGAGATTGTAATATAGTGTAATTTTGTATTTCAAAATTATCAAATAACAATAATAAATTGCTTCTAACCAGAAGCTGTAGTAATGGATGGTACACGTATATAGGCCTGTTTTGGTGTCGGCCATAACGTTTGGAAATCCATTATGTTGCCAATTTCCGTCTGGATTGCTGACCCCAATTTATTGTTATTAGCATAGACAAGCAGTAGTTTGTCGGTTAGCCCTCTATTTAGAGACTTGTAATGCTAATCAATCAATCATGACCTTGATTATTCTAAGGTACCCTTTAAGATCTCATTTTTGTCCGTCTGTTAAGACCCTTTTTTATTATTATTGTTTAAATAATTATTAATATTATGCGTTTATATATCTCAGGACTCTGAGGTTCTTTGGAATGCGTACAAGGAGCCGAAACCAACTTGCAGAGGCCCTTTAGGTACTTTTAATGGAACGTGATGCCAACCAACGATTGTCGCTGTACGCTCAATGCTAGTGCATCCAAGGACAACCCCCGGTTGGTGAAAATTATTGTGACATATTGAAAATAAAGAAAATAGGGCTATAGTTTTTAGAGTCTTAAGTGGACTGGTTACCAAGAACTATGTGAAAACTATGGCCCCTGCGTAAACAATGTTATTAATATCTATCGGTAAACAGGCAGGGGGTGACTTGCACACTCAATAAATGGGCCCCAAAAACGGCCGCTAGCAAAAAGTGACATAGCAACAAGAGGGCAACATATCCTGAGGTGCTTGAGGAGTGGAGAGGTAAACCACGGCTATCAGAAAAATTACAAAAAGACCAGCACATAAATGGATTATACATCCTTCTTCCGAGTACGATTGCTCTTGCGAATCTCCACTTAACCAGCCAATAAAGGCAAGAGAGAGGTGGGAGCTCTGTTCCTCGTCAGTGTTCACTACGGCCGGCCAATAAAGGCAAGCCGGAGATGAAGAATGAGAATTCTCCCAGAATAATTATTAATATTATTATTTATTCATGATTATAGTGATACTATGTTACCGTTTAATATACAGTAATTAAAAGTGTATATTATCTAGTTGAAGTATGCTCTAAATATTGTTGTTTTTTCTTTCCAACGATATTATTCGATAGCTTTTTAAAAAATGAATGGCATCATTATTATAGGCAGTAGTATTCGAGAATTCACTTACTATATTTGTTTTTTTTTTATTTCGTACCCTAAGTAAACAATGGTAACCTATTACTAAGATTCCGCTGTCTGTCCGTCTGTCTGTCCGTCCATTACCAGGCAGTATCTTATGACCCGTGATAGTTAAATAGTTGAAAATTTCACAAATTATGATGTATTCCTATTGCCGCCATAACATATAAAATAAATATTTAAGGAGGCTCCCATATAAAAGACATTATTTATTTTATTTTTACCTTTTTATATATAACTAGCGACCCCCCCCCAGCTTCGCACGGGTATATATATTATGCGTTTATTATATAATGTATATAAACATTCCTCTTGAATCACTCTACCTATTTAAAAACCGCATCAAAATCCTTTGCATAGAGTCAAAGATCTATCCGCCCTTATGTATAAGGGCAGACAGTGGGAAGCGATTTTGTTTTATACTACGTAGTGATGATACGTTAGTTTCGTTCGTGAGTCCGACTCGTTTATTATGAGATCACACAATTCACACATTCTTGAACACAACACAAAACACACAAACACAACAGAATACCCATATTCTGTTGTGTTGTGTATAGTATTGTACTAACATTTTAATACTGAAATTTGATTTTTGAAGACCGCATCAAATTAATCATTTACCTAAATCAATGTAAGGTAATTAACTAAATTTATTAAATTGATTAATGTATTTATAACTATATATAAATCTAATCTAACAAATATTACAACTTAACATGTATATATACAAACCAAAAATAATAATATGTACAAACGAGTACAAAACGAGCTCATAGGGCATCAAAAAATTCATCGGCATCGATGTCAATGGGACAAGTGCCCAGAACGCTGGCAGCATTGCCACGTTAATTCAAATTAATTAATTGTAATTAACTTACTTCTTCACCAGGAGTGACAATTTTCTCACTAAAATGTTGAGTGATAATAATATTGCCGGATGCTAGGTCCCTTTTGTGTCTTACAAACTGGACTTCTGAAATAAATAACAGAATAAATTTAGTCCCACTTTCCTCATTCAAACTTCTATTGTTTTCATTGAAGTTGAAATAAAGCTGAATTTCGTTGATTTTCATCTTTGAAGAAATTTGGTAGAAACTGAGAATTTTGGTAGAAAGTCGTTAAGAGGAAAGCGTCAGGGTGGTTCCCAAAATACATAAGTATGTTCTCAAATTTTTACATTTTGCAGATCAATATATGGGGTGACTGGTAATTAGGGACCGAAACTTAAACACATGGTTGAAGTTATCATAACAAACAACTTTTACTATGGGACCAAATCTGAAATCACTAAAAATATCTGCTGGTCAGTATATTTGTGTTGAACACAAATACCTAGGTTAATTGACTACTAGGTTATTTTTTTTTTCACAATTTCAAGTTTGGTCCCATAGTAAAAGTTGTTTGTTATCATGACTACAATCAAGTGTTTAAGTATCGTTCACTAATTACCAGTCACCCTATATAATTACATCTTTTAATTTTTGAACAATCAGAAGAAATTGAAGAGTTTGTAAAATCTTAAACAAAAGTAAAAACATTAAAAATAACACATACAAATTAAATATTACGTTGATTATAGTCAACAAAAAACTTGACACGGGCCATTTGTCTTTAGTGGGAATCTAACCCACGACCTCCGGCATAGCAGTCGGGGCCACTAATCACTAAACCAAATTACAATTTTTGTCATGTCATGTAGCTACAGACTAAGCGAAAAAACGTTAACAAGTTCAAATTACAGCACACTAGCTGTTACTAGTGTTAGATTTACATAGCATAGCATCAGCCTTATAATGTTCCCACTGCTGGGACTCAGTTCTCCTCTCTAGGAGAGGGAATGGGCCGTAAACCACCACGCGGGACCAGTACGAATGGGCCGTAGACCACCCGCGGGCGCAGTGCGAGTTGTTGAATGTCAAAAATTCGATTTTTTGGTTCTAGGACATGCCGCTTTCGTCCTTCACCGTTTTGAGAGCAGTGGTGATGAAATAAATTACACAAAGTAATGCGCCTGGCTGGGTTTGAACCCGCGATCTACTACTCGTAAGTCGGGGCCGTTACCACTCGGCAACCGCTGCTCTCATAGCTTTACATACTCTTTGGCTGTTACATCACATGTTCTTCTCATTTTTTCACTCACTTTTACTCGAGCTGTACCGGCAAACAGTGAGCGAGTGTACGTTATCCACGATTTTCATTTGTTACCGTTCGTTCGCTCGCTTGCTTGATCTGTAGGTACCCGAATACTATAATTTTCAAGGGTTTCCAATACTTACGATAATTTTCAAACCCTTCAGAACGATGTGGTCTTCCATTTGTCTTCCTGTGTTTGGTTGACCTGTAAATAAAACATAATTATGTTAAACATTGTTTTAGTAGTAACTACTGGCAGCGGCTTCGCCCGTGAGATAGTAGATAATTATCGAGAAAAAAAATGTATCCTATGTGCTATTTATCGGTTCATTTCATCGAAATCCGTTCAGCCATTCAAGAGTAAAGAAGTAACATGCACACATTCTTTCTTTCTTCTCGCACACAAACTTTCACCTTTGTACTATTGCTATTATTACTTCTACAGATTTTGCTATAACGTCAAGATTTTATTGTGACGTCAAAAAGTATCTGATTTGGGCTATAATTTTCTCTAAATCATATTTTGCTTTCTCTCTTTTACTTTTTAGAAAATACCTTGTCTAAATAAAATATAATAAATTTTCTTTAACAAAACTTAAAACTAAAAAATCTTTCGAGAAAAGTGGTTTCAAAATGACGTTTTCTCGTTTTAATTTTCTTTTTTCTTTTATCCACTGCTGTCCCACAGTTTGGCAGATGCCCTTTTCAAGTCCTTCCAGATCTTCTCCTACGCCCTCTTAAACCAATTTTCGTGATACGCGTCTAAATCATTGCCATCTTTTTCTGGACACTTTCCATCTACAAAAACCAAAAAGGTTGGAGACTCTTTCTAAGTGATCAAAGCCTACTGGGGCCAAGCGTTCGCTTCTGAAAGGAAGGCTCGGCCCTGGTATGAAAGGCAACGTAGAAACGGGGTGGGTTTTTAGTCAGTAAGAGTCTAACACTATCTTCTGCTCCACCCAAGGGCGGGAGTTGTCATTGGATGATTTTTACCCACCATAAAAAAGCGAAGAGAAGTGATTTCTTTGAACCATCATCATCATCACCATTTCAGTCGAAAGACGTCCAGGATATAGGCCTACCCCAAACGCCGCCATAACAATTATTATTGGCTCTGTACGTTAAGCGATCCGTGCTAAAATCTTTCGTCCTAATCAATGGTCTGTTTTATGAGCAATGTAGCCTGCCCACTGCCACGCAAAAAATACCAAATATTTTTATTTAAAATAATGTCGAAAATCAACCATTATGCACAAAACAACAACAAAACTAGGCTAGGTAATCAACTAGTTTCTAGACTGCCAAACAAAACAATATATTGCGAGGCGCTGACGATAAATTCAAATTGAGAGCAAATTATGCAACAGCACGGCTACACCATGTACGGTAATTTCATTAATCTAAGTTTAATTTATGCATAGTTAACTTAACTGCTGTTAAACTGCGCTGGTTACTAATTATACTTTGTTAACGTTTATTTTGTTTGCTGTAGATTTTCAGTAAATTAGGGTTTTGGGGTGAAACTATAGGAGATTTTGAAGGTGGAAGTAGTATGTAGATAAGTTTGACGACCATTTTGTTACGGTAGAATGTTCTTTGTAAATGTTGGTTCTAAAAAAGGGTTGTTTAGCTAACGTGTTGTCAAATTGTGTGCTGATTTTGTATAGGCTGTTTACAGTGTTTAACAAAGTGTATGCTCATTTCAGAGTCTGTCTTATCATCATCACTTTAACCTAACGACGCCCAGTACTAGATATAGAGCCTTTCCAAATATTGTCACAACGACAGTAAGTCGTTGCAAAGACAGAAGTAAGTCCTACTTTTGGGACGCTTTTTAACACTACGTCTGCCGATACACGGTCGCCGCTCCTAAACCTTTTGACTTCATCCCTACCCACATTTGAGTCCATAGAGATATAACTTTGGCCCAATTTCGTTACAAAATAGAAGCATAGTAAATATATATAGTGTCGTTTAACAGACGGTTTACTAAGTGTAAATAACACTATATAGTTTACTTTCCAAAGTAAAATGTGTAGTTATGTGAATATTATATTTGGTAAAATAACTCTTCAACGAAATGATTCATTATAATTTTAAATTCTTTATAAGTAACCAAAAGTTCTACAATATACATAATATTAGAGTTACGGTTTTTTTTTTCGTTATTAGCTCATTGATAGGAAAAATTGTAACATTACGAGTAATTTTATTGATATGATCGTCTGAAAAATATATCTATTCGTTGAAGACCTCACAAGACGATCAACAATGAATTCTACTCGTCATGTCAAATTAATCAACCAGGTATTTTTCGCAGTAAACGTCGGGACTGGAATAAATCGACTGTCAAGCGTTCACCAAGTTTAACTGACGTTCGATTACGTATCGGTGAAATCAGCTCTAAATGCTGTAAGAATAAAATGCGGAGCACCCGTATATCTCTCTACTGGTAGTACGATCAAATGCAAATAACACATTTGAACATAATGAAGTCATGTTTCTTAAATTGAGAAACTGACCAATATTTTTATTTATTATTTGTTATAAACCCGTGCTTGACTGCAATCCCACCTGATGATAAGCAGTGATGCAATCGTTGATGGTAAGGCGCACTAGTTTATCAAGAGCCTATTCACTCTAGCCTTGAATACACCCAAATTATAAATCGGATGGGAAGACCGCAGCAGGCAAATCATTCCAGTCCTTCGACGACTGATCGAATCCGTTCATGATCACTCAATTTGTAGTAAAGTTTGAAAGAATGACCGTGACTCTAGAACACAAAAAGTAAATGAAAGAAAATAGATGGGTTTTAGTCAGTTAAAATCTGACACGCTTTCTCACTCCACCCTAGAATGAGGGAAATCATTTGATAAATCAATACCAAACATCTTTGCTTGTGTTTATTTTTGTACAATATTTTTTATACTAAGCAATGCTAAAAAGAAATTTTTTTTTCTGAAAATAGCAAAACAAATAGTTGTTAAATGACGGCAATTAATACTTCAAAGATTAGTATGAGAAAGAGTGGGAGCTTGCTGGAAATATCTCGCTTTTTTTTTGTTCACACATGTCGTAACCTAATGAAAGTAAAGGCGCCTTCAAATTAGCCGACGCACTTCAAATGATGCGCGGCACATTTCTATTTATATAGGATTGAATGAAGAATTGAATTATATATGAATGACTGATAATTAGTTACCGATAGTAAACACATAATTGTAGTCATGAAAACAAACAACTTTTACTATGGGACCAGACCTAAAATTGCGAAAAAAATCTGCTGGTCAGTACATTTATGTATGTTCCACTCACTGGTCAATAAAATACTGAATTTGCTGTATATTTTTCGCGATTTCAGGTTCAGTCCCATAGTAAATGTTGTTTGTTATAATGACTACAATCATGTGTTTAAGTATCGGTCACTAATTACCAGTCACCCTATATGGAATAACAAGTAGCGCGGTGGCAGCGCTGCAACCATGCTGCCGTCGCGCGGTACTCTGCAACTAATTTGAAGGCACTAAGAGCGCCTTCAAGTGCGAATCAGAACGTTCCATTTCAGTGTGTGCATTCTTATTCTGTTACTTGACTACCTTTTTTATTGTTTCCCTTTAGATTTGAAAGATTTCTAACTTACATAAATACTAAACGGATTCTTATATATGACATGTATAATTTTTTTTTTGTACAATAAATAAAAAGAAATAGTTAATTGCCCATCTTAAATGGCCACACTAACGTCTAGGGAACATGATAACAAAAAAAAAGTAATTGATTGATTCTGTGATCAGCCTTCAATCCGTAGATTGGAGGCAGATCACAAAAAGTTGGGAGAAGTGATTCTGAAGTTATTTTTTACATCGAGACATGTCAAATTAGTCCTTTCACTCAAATTTTCGAATTGTCACTCGAACAGTAGTTGCTGAAAACCAGCACCGTAGTCTGCTGGATTTATCAGCGTTCCGGTACAAGCTGAGGGCCTATTCTTGTTTAAGTGCGACACACAACTTGGCATTTGATAACCTTAATGGATCTGTTAAAGGGATGGAGTACCATAGTCGTACAACGTCATTAAGTATGCTATTTTTCTGCTTTCATATATATTATCTATATAAATATATATATTATATTGCTTGTATTACCTGTATTTTATTAGTTATGTATTGTATATATGTAAATAGTACACCATAAACTACCTGAGTATCTTTTTCTCCTTCTCTGTGTAATCCATCCAAAGGTTGTCTGTGAGAGATCGCTTTTAGCGATAAGACCGCCCATTGTGACGCCCTATTAATTTTAAGTTCTTTATGTAATTTTATTTTTGGTGTACAATAAAGAATACATCTATCTATAGGTTGTACAGCTCCATCTCTTTTTTTCACTCGCACGCTTAACATCTTTAAGCATCATTCACAGAGTTGCGGGAGAAATCTAACGAGGATTTTTTACAAAAAAAAAAAAACTAAAATATTTCCTTTGAGATATATAGGGTGACTGGTAATTAGTGAAAGATACTTGTGACATTCACCAATCCGCACTGGGCCCGCGTGGTAGATTTCAGCCCATTTCCTCTCTTAGAGAGGAGGCCTGAGTCCCAGCAGTGGGAACATTAAAAGGCTGATGATGATGATGACTTAAACACGTGATTGTAGTCATGATAACAAACAACTTTTCCTATGAGACCAAACCTGAAATCTTTTTTCTCTGAAAAAAAAAATCAGCCAAGTTTAGTACATTTTGACTAGTTAAGCAAACACATATGTTCTGACCAGCAAATTTTCGAGTTTTCTCGTTTAGTCCCACAGCAAAAGTTGTATGTTATCATGACTACAATCACGTGTTTAAGTATCTTTCACTAATTGCCAGTCACCCTGTATATCTTGATATTACTGCTTAGTATCATAAAAAAAAAAACTATGGTTCCAATTGTGTAGGCATACTATTGCACAAAAGAGCTACAAATCGAACAAAATAATTCCAATAGATACTTCTCTATACTTGTACAATACCGCGTGCACTTCAATATTACAAGCATTGATATGGGCGATCGTGCCAGTGCATAGTAATGACGACTTTAACGGAGCAGTTGCAGTACTAACATGTTCAGTGGATACAGACGAGCCACTAAAAAAATCATGATAAAATTTAAGCTTTACCTATGATTTTTTTTCAGGATTTACCTATGATTTTTTTCCACAAGGAAACACTTCAAATAACTCCTGCTCTAAGGTAAAGCAAGAAGACATGTCAGACTTACTAAAACCCATATCTGTTCCTCCATTGATAAATTGATATTTGTTTTGCTAGTAGGTTTTAAAAACACTTTTACACGTCATTTTTTTTCTGTCATTTTAAACTAGATGAGGTCGTTGTTTTTTAGCTGACTAACCTGAGAAGAAACTTCAAAACAGACTCAAAGTCTCTTTTAAAGTCCATACAGTAAATAATTATGTACTGGTCAAATTACATGAGGACCATGCAGATTTGTCATTTGCCTTTCTTTTTGTTAGCGTGTTAATGGCAAAACTAGTTAGTTGCTTGCTTGGTCCAGTATTCGGCACCGGCAATGCTGTCCACTGATACTGTCGTTAGGCACCTAAGTGAACAGGTAACAGGGCACGTGATGCAGGATGGAAGGATGGATAATTATGGTCTGTGGAGAGACGCCATATAATCACTGAAGATTGGAATCGTCCTAGAACCCCCGTCTATGTGAAATTGTTTTTGCTGCGTCAAACCTGGGTGCGGAGTCGGTTTAAAGTTTTCCAAGTTTGCCATGGTAACTCGTTCAAACGTTTCCAAGATCAATACTACATTAAGTAAGCTGTTATTTATGAAAGTAGCACACACAACTAACAACAACTACACTACACTAGTAACACACAACACAGAAGCAACTCACAACAACACAACCAAAAACACAACAACAACCCTCAACCCTCTCAACTTCAAAAACAATGAACCATGGCCAATAAAGCACCTGGAGTATGCTAACACATCCACGATGGAGTATGGCATCGTGGAGGTGTTAGCTAGTACTTCGTAATTTTGATGTATTGTCAGTGTTTCACGATATTTGATAACCAATCTATGTCATTACTCGTACAATAATATTTTGACATTCTCTTTAGTGTTAAATTTGAAGTTGGGCAATATGATTTCGGCCTTAATATAGGTGCATAAATCACATCGCTACCGTTCTTCAATATAACCACAAAATAGACTACAACCTCTTTCCAAGTGGGGCGAAGCCAATCTGGTGGGATTCAACGCCTTCAAAACACAAGCGTGTTTATTCACCGCCAAAAGGAGCCCGTTCACCTTGGCTCCTGCTTTCCAGAATGTTTCCCTGGAGTGCACCGACCGCCTTAAACTCTTGGGAGTAGAAATTTTTTCAGACCTCAACTTTGGGCGGTTCATTGAGTCCAAAGCCAAGGTAGCTGCTAGGAAACTCGGCGTTCTTGCAAAAGTCCGGCGGTACTTCACACCGGAACAGCTTCTAATCTTATACAAAGCACAAGTCCGATCATGTGTGGAGTACTGCAGCCACATATGGGCTGGTACTGCAAAATGCCACCTAGCAGCTTTGGACTCGGTGGAAAGGCGTGCGAAGAGGCTAATTAGTGATCCAGATTTGGTGAAGTCCAATGTACAAAGCCTTGAGCACAGGCGTAGAGTAGCCAGCCTTTCGGTATTTTACAGGATGCATTTTGGAGAGTGTGCGCGGGAATTGCATGACTTGATACCGCCATCTCCTTTCTACTATCGAACAACCCGGCGTACGGCGAATATCCACCCTTACGTTGTTGAAACTTCCACGGTCCGGACTAAGCGTTTTGCCTCGTCGTTTATACCGCGTACATCGAGGGACTGGAACAATTAGCCTGCTGAGGTTTTCCCGCCCATTTATAATTTAGGCGTCTTCAAGGCTAGAGTGAATAGGCTCTTAATAAACTAGTGCGCTTTACCATCAACGATTGCATCACTGCTTACCATCAGGTAGGATTGCAGTCAAGTACTAGTTTATAAAAATTAAAAAAATTAATAAAAAATCCAGCATTTTCATAATTAGAAAGTATTTTCATGCTCGTACAACTTTTCACAATTATATAATTAGTTTGAAAGTGAAACACACACAGAACCACTTTTAATTGCTAAACTGTTGATCAAAAGTTGCTCGTCTATACTAGACTTTAGTAAAAACAACTGCCAACAGTTTCCTAACTCTGATGTGTTTCAAGTTGAATGATGCAAAATTTTGTTGAGTGTACTTTGTGAAACTAGAAGTAAATGTTGTACGAAGTTTGTACACACGTTATAGCCGAATGAAAAGCAAATAGCATGTTTGGGAATAGAGTCATTTGTTTAGTGTAGTCTAACAATAATTTAGGTTTAATTTTGGTAAAGGTACCATGTATATTTCTCTGGTCTGGCCAAGTTTTCTGTTTACTTAACCATACAACATTATTTTTATTATTTGCGAAACCTGAATATAGTTTGTTCAGAATCAGTAACTTTTAACCATGTTATATTTTTTCACAAAAATATTAAAAAAAGGTCACAAGTTTGAGACCACCAAGACCTACCATATAGGTTATGTCAGGTCATAGCGGTCATTCGGAGCCAGCAAACAGCTGGCAGTGGGCCAGATGGCCCGATGACCATGTGTTTGTGGGGACAACCCAATTACAAGCTTTTAGCTTAGTGATTTTTCATGATACACTTATGAAATTTTTTACAAAGATTCTTTGCATAAAAATAGTAGACCCGTATTCGGGTTTAAAATATACTAAAAACAAGGTTGTATAGGATAAGTACCTCACTTTATTATTTTTACTTGTTTTTGTTTACTACAGGTAATTTATCCATACCTCCCTCTCTTTTTTTATTTATTTTGTTTGAGGTGTTTGCTGGCTAAAATAATACCAGCCGTATCTTCATAGTTAAGCAACGCTTATCGAGGATGGTTTATAGATGGGTGACCTTAACATAAAACGATTGCTTCGTGCCTCGGAAAGCTAGCTAAGTCATTAGACCTGGCCGTAATATAAAGATCTTTGATAGTCGCTACGGCTCAACAAAAGGTTGGATATCTTAGTCATGTCTTGCCAAGGAGTCACTCAAACTACACCCATAATCCCCGACACGTAAGTGTACGAAGAATCATTAGGGTGGTTTAGTCAGTAAGAGTCTGACAGATCCCATGATTTTTAAGGTTCTGTACCTCATAAGGAAAAAACGGAAAACTTATAGGTCAATCTGTTTGTCTGTCAAAACCCTTTATCTCAAGAATGCGTGGAGGTAACGAAATGAAAATTAAGCCATATACTCAGATCTGCAGTCTCTTGAAGCTGTGAAAAAATCAAACTTCTAAGTTAACGGTAAAAAAAGGTACGGACGTTTATATCGCAAAAACGGTCCTTTCGACACTCTCAAGGGAATCAAAATTCATAGGGTACTTCCCATTGACCTGATATTTGGCATGAAGCAAGGTATCACAGCACAAGTAAGCGTCACAAAAAAGCGTTCGTTTTTTAAAATTCGGAAAAATCAATTCGGGAATTGAACTGTTTCCATAGGTAGGTTTGTACGGAACCCAACAACCAACTCGCGCTTACACAGTTTATTTTTTTCAATTCATATGTACGTTTCTAAGTTTATCTAGGACATTACTGACACCCCGTGCCTCTGAAAGCACGTAAAGCCGTTGGCCCTGGTTGTCATTCTACGATCAGAGTCGTTACAGGTAATCAGTAGCCAAAAAGTCTGATTATCAGCTTATCCAAAGAGTGTCTTGTTGTCCAGTGAAAGTAAAGAAAGAAAGAAAGAAAAAACGTTTATTCTGCTTAAATAGACGCACAAATTATTGCCAAAGAAACAGTTTCCCCGTCAGTCCATGTGTAAAACGGGCATAACAATATTGCACCTTGTGACCATAGACAACCTAGTCGTCTAGGTTATCTACTACATGCACGACGCTGGCCTCAGCAGAGACAAACATAACCAACAAATAACAAAAATACAGAAAAAAAATACATAATTTACAATCTATAAATATAAGTTGTGCGTCGCATTCAAGCAAGAATGGGCCATTGCTCAGCGTATACCGTGACGCTGGGCAAATGCAACTATCAACGATGCTGATTTTCAGTAACAACCCGTGCACAGTGGTGCTATTCTCTAAGAAAACGCCGCGCAGCCTCAACGACAAACACCCAAATAGGACACATTGGATTGTCAACCTAATGTACTTATATATTGGATTGTTAATTCAATGTAGCCTATTTGGATATTCGTTACAGCGCGGCAGCGCAGCGTTTTCTTAGAGAATAGCACCACTATAATTGGGCTGTGATTATCTGATAAGCAGACGATTTATGTAAAAAAAGGTATTCAGCAGCATCCAAAGAGATTTAAAGAGTATTTGTAATGACCCAAGCTGGTCGGGAGAAGGCTAAGGAGATGATGAAGAAGCATCAATCACACACACACACACACACACACACACACACACAGCATAACACAAACGTTCACCTTCGTAATTTTAAATGTGACTATGAAGCAGGTACTCACTTAGATATGTGGATATTCTTTTCGATGTATTCATTTCTTGAGATACCTGCAAAAAAGAAAGAAGCATTAAAATAGAATGTCCACGTTTTAACGTTATTTATAGAAAATTTGCTATCATAACACTTTATTTGGGACTCTGACTAAAAATTTGCTTCAGCAACAGATCACATAATTTTTAGACTAATGTTAGAAGTGAAACAGTACTCTCATATGTGGTCTTACTACTGAATTAGAAAATGAATTTATGATGTCATCACCACGCACATATACAATTTATCGTATTTTCTTTCTTACTTTTTTATTATTTGCTATAATTATATTAATATGTAAGGGAAGAGCGTATCTTTTATATATATATATATATATATATATAGGGTGACTGGTAATTAGTGAACGATGCTTAAACACGTGATTGTAGTCATAATAACAAACAACTTTTACTGTAGGACCAAACCTGAAATCGCAAAAAAATCAGCCAAGTTTTGTACATTTTGATCAGTTAGGCGAACATATACTGATCAGCAGATTTTTTTGTCGTGATTTCAGGTTTGGTCCCATAAGAAAAGTTGTTTGTTATCACGACTACAATCACCTGTTTAAGTATCGTGCACTAATTACCAGTCACTCTATATATATATTTAAAATCATATAGCTTTTTGAAAGAGTCTTTCAAAGGCAATTGATTTAAATTGAAGAATAATTTTAATACGTCATCTTGAAGGCAGGTGACCATAGCTACGAGTATTAAAACCATTAACGATGTAATATACGTATGCATATCTTCAACTACCCAGTTGCATTTCAAATCACTTTCACGACCCACCAGAGAATCCATATGGATATTCATGGCAGACGATCGACTTCAAAAACTTTAAACTTTTTACGGCCCCCAAGAGTAAAGTAATAAGAAAGTCTGGAACAGATAACAGTTCCTCTTTTGACAGAAGTTTTAAATTATTCACTTGTAAAAAAATTGTAGAAACACTAGAACAAGATGTTTTTGGAGCCTTTTTGAATTAATACATTGAATTTTTTTTTGTCGAGATAAAAAGAAGTGAAAAAACCGTTGGTGTGACAATCTGCATGACAGATCCCGCCCTTGGGTGGAGCGGGAAATAGTGTCAGACTCTTACATACTGACTAAAAACCTACCCCGTTCCTTCCTTGCCTATCGTGCCGGGGCCGGGCCTTCCTTTCAGAATCTGACCCATGACCCCAGCAGGCTTCGACCCTGCCTGCCTGCAGCTAGCAGGCTGGGCCTCTACAGTTTTCTGACAGCTCCCTGAGGCGCGCGGGAACAGTACGCGCCGTCGACGACTTGGGCTCGGTCCGGTCGGTTACCGGACGATCGGACAGCGTGCTACCCATTGCACGCCGTCCGCAATTCCGCGCCTACGGTGGCTGAAAATCGGGATCGGAATCCTGGAAGACCCTTTATCTTAAGAACGTGTAGAGGTATAGTTGAAATTAAAATCTTATACTCATATAGAAGTCAAGTCATATAGGTAACAATTAATTTTGATAAAATTTACAAAATGTTCTTTTTTTTGGGCACGTCATACTTGGTACAACTTAAGAATTCCTTCTTTTGAAAAAAAAAAATCAATTACTCTAGACCCTGAGTACGAAAAAATACTTAATGTAAGCCTATAAAGGACTACTTAATAACTATAATAAAAATGTGAAACAGTAAAGATAAGACATTTTATTCTCCAAAAGCTCACAAACAATCTCGATTTTATGTCTCTATTAAATCTATTTTTGATTCTTACTTGGCGACAGTTATAGCTCGACTTAATAAAAAAATCTCATGGCGATTTCAAATCTTGCTAAAATTTAAAAATAGAATATCACAAATCGTTTTTCAACCAACCAGCTACCGTATCTTGCAGTTCCAAACTGCAAGTCATAAAGCGGCAGCCGTAACCGACTTTACTATAAAAAATAAATGAAAAAAAAAAGAGTAAAAACTAGGATCCTGCAATTTCCAAACGGTTTAGTTTAAAAGTACCCACTAGTGAACTAACTCCCAATGCACTACAAACTTTCCGTTGCCTGTGGTTGGTGCTAGTGATGTGCAAAATTATTCAATTTAGTCGATTTGTTTTACTCGATTTGAGTTAAGGAGTTTTGACTTCGGAAAGGGAATGGAGCGAGTAATTTTAAGTGTATCAAGGGATCATTGGAAAACTTTTATTTGTTTTTTTATCGTCTACTTTAGTTTGCACTTCTTTTTCTTTCTCGTACATTGAAGTAATCATTAGAAAAAAACTCGAGTGTGATTAATGTGGATGAAAAAGTTTTGACTTCTGAAAAACAGTATGCTATGCATCTGTCTCAATAAAAAAAAAGAATAAACCGAGATCATAGTTTAACTCCGTGCTATGCTAAGCCAGCTCAAGGACAAAAAGTAACTGACGTGGGGCGTATACGTACTTGCAAGTACGCAGCAATGTGTCTAAAAATACGTAAACATAAATAAACTGTCGAACATAGAACCTCCTCTTTTTAAGTTGGTTAAAATTCCCTGAAAAACTTAGTTTATTCGTTAATGTTTACACTATATTGTATCCTTTGTTATTGTTAAAATCAAAAGGTAATTAAGACATAAATTCATTTGAAACTGATAATTGAATTCCATAGTATATTGTTACTACAACATTGATTTCCGCTAGCAAAATAATGGATAATAATGTAACATTAATTTACCGACCATAAACATGACAAAATATATCACTGCCAAAATAAATTACTCGCCTAAATCGAATTTTCGATTCGTGCGTCCACAACCCTATTTCCTCATGCTAAAGTTTCCCGCTTCCGGACCACTAATCCATACTTAACTTTGTTAATAACTACGCCAATTTAGACTTTACGTACATAGCAATAAGGGGTGTGGGGTAAGTAAAATAAAAATTGGCGCAAAAAAGTTTTGCCTTTGCGTTTCGTTGAAGTTTTGAAACGAATTGTTCAGCTCCTTAATAAGTGGGGATTAAATATTTTCAGATTCGCTTTTACGAGTTTTTTGAACAGATTTTTTATGTTGTATTGCATTTTAATCTAAAAAGGGTTTTTAAAGGATTATTTTCAGGTTTTTATAGTTCCACGAAATAGCTCCAGACTTTGTGAGTTGTTCAGGTTAGTTTTTACCCTTTTTATAAAATTTGAGCCCGATTTGATTAAAAAAATACGAAATAATTAAATGAACAGAAAGTCCTGTATGCATTGTGGAATAAAATCTAAGTTTCAAACGAAATCACACTAGTGTTCGTCTATGAGTGTGCGTCGGAATTGCATAAATTAATTCCGCCAAGTTCATTCAATCATCGGACCATCCGACGTACGGCGATGCACCACCGGTACATGATCGGCATCCCACCAAACACACAACGTTTTGGGAACATATTCATTGTGTGTACAACTAAGGAGTGGAATTCCCTGCCGGAATCTTATTTCTTGATAGTAATAACCTATGAGGGGGAGGAGTCAAGAGTGAATGTGTTACTTCTAGGCAAGGGTGCTCCAAGTCGACCACATCATCCTTATGATCAGGTGAGATAGTAGGCAAGCGCAAACGTATCAATAATAAAAAAAATATGTGTGAACTTAGAAAGCACAGTGACAAATAATCACTCGCTTGGGGTGCCGCACACCCCCGCTCTATATTTGGATGTCTCCAATTTTTTTTAAATTTTAATTTACCACACCTATTCCCCCAGTAGTTTTTTTTTTTTTTTTTTTTGTTATGGTAGGTAAAATCATCCAATGACAAATCCCGCCCTTGGGCGGAGCGGGAAGTAGTGTCAGACTCTTACTGACTAAAAACCTACCCCGTTCCTTCGTAGCCTATCGTGCCGGGGTCGAGCATTCCTTTCGGAACTAACATTCCCCCAGTAGTTTCGTAAAAGCAACTGACATTCGTGAATAAGTTGTAAGTGGAGCTCGTTTGTATGAAGTTGTGTTTGTACTTTAAGTTTGGGGTATATAATACCCCACGCGACTGTTTCATGAATTACGTAACATATCCTCCACAAGCATCGCTTGTGTGAAAGTTGAAAGTTATTATCTACATTAAAAGTATTCTATGTTCTATTCTAGAAAATGATCTACCCATGTACCAAGTTTCATCCAAAATCGTTCAGGGGTTATGACGTGAAAAGGTAACAGACAGACATAGATATTGAGTTACTTTAGCATTGAAAATATCTTATAATATAGTATACTCGTAGATATCATTTGTGTTCCAGAAACAAGGATGTAATGGACACAAGAGCAATCATATTGCTGTAAAGTAAAATTGCAATATTGAAATCTTTTTTGTTTCAAAGTTTTTATTTTTCAATACATTTCCTTAAAATGATTTTATTAGTATATAATTCAAAGATATTAATTAACAAAAATTTTATTATGACTGTATAAAACGTTTCATTTCTACACTTCTAACATGAGGGGTGTTTAACACCCCACATGACCAGTGTCATTTCGTGGGATTACGCTGAATATGTGAAGAGAAGAATGCTCAACTTGATGACGCTTAAAGGAGGTCTCCCGCTGGATGATAGTATGAACAGGGAATAACCAAAATGAGAGGGAGAACCTGGTTGAGCTTCTATAACACCCGTTTTTATAAAAAAGTAATCACTCGTTGCTAAGTTTTTTTTTTCTAAGTCATTACTTGACGTTCGAATTCTTCATTCAAAATTTAAATTTTTCTTAACTTTATAAGGCATTTACTAAGCCAATGAAAGGAGCAGAGTAGGTTTTTAGTCAGTAAGAGTCTGACGCTATTTCCCGCCCCACCCAAGGGCGGGACTTGTCATTTTACCTATGATAAAAAAAACCATAAGACAACCTATTTGTTTCCAAGATCTTAGGCCGTATACAGAAAGAAAGCTGGCAGCCTGCGCCGATCTACCAGCGCTGAATATTTGTATAGAAACTCGGCGCCTATTACCTGCGCAGATTACCCGCCGGCCGCCCGGCTGTTAGATTGGCGTAAGCTGCCAGCTTTCTTTCTGTATACGGCCTTACTTCTCAGGCCCGGTTCAACAGATTATTGCGAGATTTTTCTATAAAGTTACTAAGGTCATGGAAGGCAAAAGGCAACTCAAGGAACTCGGGTGTCTTTAAGTCAAAAAAGTCTTGAGAGAATCATTTCATAATTTACCACACCAAAAAAAAAGTCGTCGAACAATGTTTTTTTTTTAAACCATGCCATTGTCTACTTGTTTAAGTTTGTTTAAATCAATATATTAGGCTGTTCGAACATACAGATTATCAAATCGATTTTATACATTCCTTACATACATTCAAAGTATGTTTCAATTTAATCTCAATAACAAAAATGCATTTTTTTTTTGTTGTCTTTTTCCGGCTAATCTTTGAAACTACTGGACCAATTTTCAGATTTTTATTGGGATATAGCCAATGTTGCTATATGTACCATAAGCTTTTATTATATTCTCGTGAAAACGGGACTTAATTCCGGTGAGGGGGCATTTGAATTTCCGGAAGGGAGACGTTTTAATTCCCGGGAGGAGGGATATATTTTAAGTGATTGAATAAAATTTGACGGCACATTCACTGACGGATACCTGACGTTACAAGCAGTAACTCAGGCTTGTCTTCGAAACGATTAAATAATATTTGACGGGACTTTCATTGACATATTTCTAATTTTATAATCAGTAACTAAATAGACACTTGGAGTTCTATAAAGTTTTGACTGGCCTGTTGGTCTAGTAGTTGGTGGCCCTGACTGCTATGCCGGAGATCGTGGGTTCGATTCCCACCCAGGACAAATGTTTGTGTGATGAGCACGATCATTTGTTCTGTCTGGGTGTAATTTATCTATAATATGTATGTATTTAGAAATATATAAGTATGTTTATCAGCTGTCTAATACCAAAACACAAGCTCTGCTTAGCTTGGGACTAGACAGTGTTATGTGATAGTTAAGTTCTATAAAGTCAGCAAACCGTAGAGGTCCAGCAGGGTCGAAGCCTACTGGGGCCAAGGATCGGTTTCTGAAAGGAAGGTTTGGCCCCGGTATGAAAGGCATCGAAGGGACAGGAATTATCTCCTGCCTCGTCTAAGGGCGCGGAGATATACATTGGATGATTTTCCCACCGACTTACTACCATAAAGCACATCTCCAGAATAGAAATCATTTTTTTCACACAATTTCCCCAAAAAGGAAAGTTAAATGTTTTTAAACTCCATACAAAGTCGCAGACAATCACTAGTTTAAAATATAAAAATGACGTAGGATTTAACTTCTTTTTGTGCCACATTCAGAGTACGAACTACCTCAGGCCCACGCCCAGCCCTGGGCAATAACTCTTGCCGTCAGCAGCAGACAGTTGCGTTCAAAACTTTTCCATGCATTGTCCTCATTCGCACAGAGTTTACAACTAACTGTACCTGACAATCTAATGGACAGTTTTATGTGAAAATTTTGTATTATGTCGCCGTTTTGTATCGTCAGGGTTCCTCTGGTGTTTATTTTTAAGGATCTCTTTGCTGTCTGTCTATCTGTCTGTCTGTTAAGTCTCGAGAACGCCTGGAGGAATCTAATTGAAATTAAAACCATATAGTCATGAAGCTGTGAAATCAAACTACTAAATTATCAAATAAAAGAAGATACGGCCGTTTTTTATACCAAAAAACGTATATTTCGACACCCTCAACGGAATCCAAAATGTTTTTGTGATAAGCACGATCATTTGTTCTGTGTCTAGGCGTAATTAAGTCTTAAAATGTATGATTTAGAAATGAATAAAATATGTTTATTAGTTGTCTAGTACTCGTAGCGCAGTTTTCTTAGTTTGAGACTAGATAGTGTTGTGTAAAGGTTGTGTAATATTATTATTATAACTCCCAAATGTATCGGTGCTTGTAGTAATACAGGCATAATATTATAAAGCTGAAACTGGGTTGCAAAGCTCGAGAAATATGACCTAATTTATAGCATTCGACACACTTTACTACCATATATTATTGCAGCTATTAACCTTATTGCAACATTGTAACTAAAAACCTGTTACTAAATGATAAATGATAAAATGATAAATTATATTTATTTTGTAAGTTGGTTTTTAAAAACACTTTTACACGTCAAAATTTTTTTTTGTCATTTTAAACTAGATGAGGCCGGTGTTTCCTAGCTGATTAAAATATAAAAACTTGAAATTTTGGAGAAATGCGGGACAGAGAGTGAAGTCCCGCACACCTCCATTTAAGTCTGGTGGACTACTTGCCCGATAGATGATTTCGAGCTGTTCTATATGTTCAAAACGCGTGGAGAGCTTTACTTGTGCGATGCAGGATTAGTTCTTTTGTGACGCCATAGATGGCGCTACAAGATCATTGAAGCAAATGTGTTCACAAGGAACTTGAGATTTTTTTTAAATTATTATTCGTTGACCAATTCATCTAACCAGATAGTAAACTATAACATGGTTGACGTTGCAGCATGTTTGCCTAAAACTAAACTATTCACTCTTGACTTAAAAAAATTCCAGGTCGTGGCAGACCTCGGCAGGGAATTCTACTCCGCACACAGAATGTATTGCTTAAACGTTTGTTGTTTTCTGCATATACATGGTTGCGAAAAAAACGTGAAAAAAAGTGCAATTATATCTATCGTTAGCATCAGAGAGCAGAGTTGAGAGCAGTGGTGGCCGAGTGGTAATGACCCGGACTTAAGAATTGTAGGTCACGGGTTCTGATCCAACCTGGCGTGTTACTTTGTGTAATTTATTTCATCACCACTGCTCTCAAAACGGTGAAGGAAAACATCGTGAGGAAACCGGCATGTCCTAGAACCAAAAATTCGAAGGCATGTGACATCCACCAACCCACACTGGGCCCGCGTGGTAGATTACGGTCCATTCCCTCTCCTAGAGAGGAGGTCTGAGTCTCAGCAGTTGGAACATTATAAGGCTGATCCTATGCTATGCTAGGTCCATCTCTTTAAAAGTTGTTTTTTAATGATATATCTAGTGTTTGATTGCGATTCCACCTGGTGGTAAGCAGTGATGCAATCATTGATAGAGAGGCGCACTAGTTTATTAAGAGCCTATTCACTATAAACTTGAAGACGTCTAAATTATAATCAAACGGTAAGACTGATCAGCTTAGGTCGTAAATTGGATCACACTATGAGCTCGTAGCACTACAGTCTAATATCAATCAGTCAAAATCAAAAAACAAAACACTGTAGACACAAAATGGCTTAATAGCAAAAATCCAATCAGAACGTTCGGACTGACTGGAGCTATGCATCAATTAGACCAGACAATACCCGGGTGGATCAATTAATTAAGTAAAAAAGGCGAAGTGTAGGAAATCGCGAACTCGCAGCGAAGTGTTTCCGGACAATCTACTCGACGATTTTAGTTCGGACGAACTGAGTAAGTTCTGTGCAGTTGAGGACAGATTTGTTGATAGACTGATTTTTTAATTTGTAAATAATTTGATTCTGCTTTAATACTGATAGTTTTCGGTATTTTACACATGGTGGATAGATATATTAATAATAATTAAAATAGTTCTGTAATGTCAGGCAATTAAGTCCTGTACATAAAATACAAACCGAGCCAAGCGCAATACTTTGTGTATACTATTTCATCACTACTGCTCTCAAAACGATGAAGGAAAACATCGTGAGAACTTTCAGAAATCGATCTATGGCCCCAGTAGGCTTCGACCCTGCTGGGCCCTTACGGTTTGCTGACAACTCCTTGAGGCACGCGTGGAACTATACGCGTCGTCGACGACTTGGGCTTGGTCTGGACGGTGCTAGGAGTTTCCTAGCGTGATTTATGTAAAATCAAAAATGAAGTAATCTGCAGGAGGACCAAGGTGACTGAATAATAACCCGAACAATCAACAAACTTAAGTGTGTCTAGCAGTGGACATTGCTTTCAGAACAGATAGTCTCCTTATTTTTTATTTTATTTATCTAAAATTCATTTATATTTTTTTTTTTTATTATTTCATTTTTATCTTTTTTGCACATTGCACCGTTCCGGCGTCTTTTTGTCAGCACTGGCCTACGCTGAAAACCAGCGCTGTGTGCTCATCGCATTGTGCATGAGGACACAGCTTTATACTGAGCGTTTGGCCGTTTTGCACGGATGTGGCGCATATCTCTCCTATATAATTTTATGTTTGTCTAGTTTTTAGTTGCGTCATTCCGCGTAAATAAACTGATTTTCTTTCTTTTTTCTTTCTATACTAGTAAGATGGGCCAAAAAGTTTAGGTTCCGTTTCAGGAATCCGATGGATTCGAGATGCACTAAACCGGTCATTGTGGCCTACATTTTAATTTTGTTGCGTGTTTTTGTTTTGGCAATACAAGTGTCAAAGTGTCATCCTCGACACACAAGTTGAATCATCATGGCGGTCGGACCTTGAATGCACAGCAACCGATTTTCGGGTCTCAATCGAAGTGCGATGCTACGCGCAAGCAACGGGTTCATTTTATTTGCCGCGTACTATACACATTCCGTGAAAATTTCGATTGTCTATTTGGTACGATTTATGAGATCTGATTAATGGGCTCGCTGACAGCTGGACAGTCATACCTAAAGACGGACGGACAACGGAGGTTTACTATAAGAATCTCGTTAGCACCTTTCTGTTATGGAACCCTGTTATAGTAATTTTCGTGGTACCACGTCCCTTAATAATCCTTTTCAACTAGATATATAAGTACGCGGCAAATAAGTTTAACTAAAATGGCCGTTGTTTATTGGTTCCTTACTATGATTGAGACCCGAAAATCTATTATAGAACGTTGCAAATAACTTGAACCAAAATGGCCGTTGATGCTATAGTAACGTGCGCCGAGTAGATTTAGACCCGAAAATCGGTTACAGCGCATTCAAGGTTGATTACCATTTTGGTTCAAACTATATTCCGCGTATTGTACCTTTATTACAAATAACCAACTACCCACAGTACTCTAAATAAACACAAAACTAAGAGAGTACCCTCAATTTATTCCGCAACAACTATATATTATTTTAATATTTATTGTCTCCAAGTTGCCATTAAGGAATGATTTACAACAGTTGAATGTTGAAATTTCTATCGTCCGTAATTTATTACTTTTATTTATATACTGTATTGCTTTACGTACACATAATTTTGTTTTTAATAACCTCGAATGTGTGTTAAATGTTTTGTGTAGTTTAGTTTGCTAACTGAATTTGTTTTAATGGAAAATATGAATCGCAGGTAATTAATCTAGCAAAGCTATTATAATTTAGTTATGTACACTTAAAATTACTATTCATCCTCATAGTAGGGTTCTGTACAGAAAAGGTAAAAACAGGACCCTATTACTAAGATTTCGCTGTCCGCCCATTTGTCCGTCTGTCTTTCACTAAACTGTATCTCAAGAACCGCGATAGCTAGATAGTTGAAATTTTCACAAATGATGTATTTCAGTTGCCGCTCTATCAACAAATAATAAAAATAAAATAAAATTATAATTTTGATTGGGGGCTCCCGTACAATAAAAGCGATTTTTACCCTTTTTTGCTCGATATCAATAACGGCACTTAAAAATTTAAAAAATATTGGTTGTATTTTTACTTTAACAATAATCAATAAAATAAAATAGATATTTAAGGGGGCCTTTAAGATTAAAGGCAAAATGCCATTTTTTACCTATTTCGTTGTTGTTCTGTTGTTTACCCAGTCAATGGTACGAAACCCTTCGTGCGCGAGTTCGACTCGCACTTGACCGGTTTTTTTAAATCCATTCATCTTCCTTCTTTTTTTTTTTCTTTTTTAAAACATTGCCCTACACTAGGAATTACTCCTGTATCGTGGGTGAGTTCACAAACATGTAAACTCACAAACACAAGACACTACACCCGGAACACCTATCTGTAAGCTATATAAATATTTGTTCCGTGTGGGTATCGAACCCACAACACTCACCGCAGCCATCAAATTGCTCAATTACAACGACAACCGTGTTAAATTTTTACATACGTTAAAAATCCTTAAATGAAAAGTCAAATAAAGTTATTGATTTGTATTTGTAATTAACATCGAACGCCGATTGTACATACGTTCGTATAACTTGAATAATCTTGAAAAAAAAAAATGCTTATTGTCGTATTGTCGGGTGTATAAAGTTCATTCGGCAAAAAAAATAGAAACTAAATAAAAATGAACTTACACAAAAAAAAGGAGAACTATCTTACATTTATTTAAATATCTTATTAAATTTATAATTAACTCAAAATAAATAAAGTAAAACAGTATTAAAATTGGCAAATCAGTCAAACGTTTAAAAAAAGAGTCCGGATAAAGGTTTTTTATTTCTTTTAATTTTTTTATAACGTAATTCATCGCCCACTGGGGTATTATTACTACGTAATTGCACGCTTTATCAGAAATCACATAAAAGAAATTAAAAAAAAAAAAAACAAAAATAACTCAATGATTTAAAAAAGGAAATTAACTTATTTCTACTTCTGTCCCATTTATTATGCAAGCAAGTGTACAAACTCCAATATTGGGTTGTACGGAATACAGGTGAGTAAACTGTACCGAAACTATAACTAGTCAGTACTAGTTATAGTTCGAACCACACGAATATGTAACTATATTTCAGGTAGGTAAATAGTGGAAGCAACCAGGAAGTTTTATTTGTTCATAAAGGCTTATAAAATACGTAGGGGGATTATTCAAAATATTTACCACACTCATTGATATACTATAAGGGAATATATATTACGCGCCAACATCGCAATCAGAAAACATGGACTCGAAACTCGCACATCTATGATCAGTGTCATCACAGTTATAAACGTAGTTACAAACATTCACTGATAGACAAGGACAGAGATAAGTGCCGGCGCTGTCGTGCGATTGAAATCGCGTTAATAGCTGAATGTTTACGATTATGAATAATGTGAGCTCCTTCTATATCGCTTACAAAACAATAAGCGAAATTAGAAATATTATAGGAAATTTCAAGTTTTGATGTACGCCAATTGCGACTGAGTGAAATTAGGAGCAAGTATCCTGTGGCCTCATAAGAAGACTCAAAGTTACCCAAAGGGCAATGGAAAGGGCTATGCTCGGAGTTTCCTTGCGTGATCGAATCAGAAATGAAGATATCCGCAAGAGAACCAGGGTTGCCGACATAGCACGTAGAATTGCCAAACTTAAGTGGCAATGGGCAGGGCACATTGCACGCAGAACAGATGGCCGTTGGGGCCGAAAGGTTCTGGAGTGGCGGCCGCGTACCGGAACACGCAGCGTTGGAAGGCCTCCCACAAGGTGGACCGGTGACCTGGTCAGGGTCGCTGGAGTCCGATGGATGTGAGACGCACAGAACCGGCCATTGTGGCGACGCTTGGGGGAGGCCTATGTCCAACAGTGGACGTCTTTTGGCTGAAATGATGATGATGATGATAATCCTGATTTCAGCGGTCTACGCGCTAGAGGCGAGTCACCTATCTTTCGCTCCTTTGATTATATCAATGACCACACCACGGTTAAAACATTACACTAAAAGGCCGAAGGGCGGACAGATTAATACTGGAAAAGAAACTATGCGTTTCAGAAATATTACCTAGAGAACCACTGTAGAGGCCCAGCCTGCTAGCTGCAGGCAGGCAGGGTCGAAGCCTGCTAGGGTCATGGGTCAGCTTCCGAAAGGAATACCCGGCCCCAGCACGATAGGCAACGAAGGAACGGGGTAGGTTTTTAGTCAGTAAGAGTCTGACACTACTTCCCGCTCCGCCCAAGGGCGGGATTTATCATTGGATGATTTTACCTACCATAAAAAAACCTAGAGAACCACTTTTTCTGCAAGCAAGTGCACCTATAATGTTCGAGAGCACGAACCAGCAAGCGGACGCTCTCAAACTTGTTCTGTTAGCCAAACCTAACTTGCTCTGTAAAGTCTAGCAGTGTCTGCAGACACCATTCAGAACCTAGCTGTTGTTGTTGTAATACATAATATTACAACACTTACATTTATATGAATTGTTTATTTATTTTATCTTCATCATTCACTGCTGGACATAGGCCTCCCCCAAACGTCGCCACAATGAACGGTCCTGTGCGTCTCGCACCCTTGTAGGAGACTTTCTAACGCTGCGTCTTCTGGTACACGGCCGCCACTCCAGAACCTTTCGGCCCCGACAGCCAATTGTTCTGCGAGCAATGTGCCCTGCCCTGCCACTTTAATTTGGCGATTTTTCGTGCTATATCGGCAAACTTGGTTCTACTACGGATATCTTCATTCCTGATTCAATCACGCAAGGAAACTCCGAGCATAGCCTTTCCATTGCCTTTTGGGTGACCTTAAGTCTTCTGATGAAACCTATGGTAAGCGACCATGTTTTAGAGCCATATGTCATCACTGGCAACAAGCACTGGTCATAGACTTTCGTCTTGAGACATAGTGAGTTATTTTATCTTATTACTAGCTTATATCAGAAGCTTTGTTCGCGTGAATGTCACTTATTAGGGACATACAGTCGATTTTAGCGACATGAATGGCCGTATCTTTTTTTAGTTAAGTTAGAAGGTTTTACCGATACCTCCACGTGTTCCCGAGATAAAGGGTCTGGATAGACAAACAGAGGGACAACAAAGTGATCTTACAAGCATTACGTTTTTCCTTTTGATGTACTGAACCCTAAAAACACAATCACATGTGCATCCATGTAAACTCCCGCCTTTCTAATAATAGTTTGATACACGTGGAAGACTTCCTGTATAATAATAAATTATTTTTCCTTATAATAATTGAGTGTTGAGCACAATAAAATATCGATAATAGAAGGTGAATAAATAGACTGTTCTATTTATAAATATATGAACTATTTAACTTTTCCTCAAACCTTTTATTTCGTAGGCAATAATCAAATAACGTCTTTTGTTCTGGGTACCGTGTAAGACTTTTACTGACTGAAAGCCAAAACCGCAGTGTTACTTTAGTTACCTTCTTTTGCGAGGCCTGCGGTAACTCTTCGAGAAATCTGTAGCCCTGGTAGGTGTCAGCCCTAACTAACCCCGTCTAGTTTGTAGACATATCTTTGAGGCACGTAGAATCGGCGCTATCGATTCGGACTTAGTCCTTACCGGACGGCCAGATGGCGATATACTCTTGGCTCGCCGTCTTGATCGTCGGTCGGACCAGATCTTTAGATTTGTCTCCACCTAAAGGTATTGGTCGCCTCCTTTGCTTGTTTCTGTTATTACTGTCTCGCAGAAGGAGGTGAACGCTTTACATTTTTTTCTCCTTCCATCTCATTACCTGAACCCTCCTCCTGACCAGATATCCCCTTATATTTATCTTAATTATTAACAAGAGCCGATTGTGTCCCACTGCAGGGAAAAATCCTCTCTTCCATTTCCACTTCTCTCCGTTCTTAGCTACCACTAGCCAATCCTATAAGTAGGAGCCCAACTCGTTACACCGTCTCTTCCTGGGCCTGCGGCGTCGCCAGCGCCTGCAGTTTAAGATCCAGTCAGTTGTTTCTTTCGCCCAATATCGTTGCGACATGCAACATGATGCTGACGGCCCTGATTACGAGTTATCGGTCGCAGGTTCAAATCTAGCCAGGTACATTACTCTGTGTAATTTATTTTATCACCACTGCTCTCAAAATGGTAAAGGGAAACATCGTGAGGAAACCGGCATGTCCTAGAACCAAAACTTCGAAGACATGTGACATCCACCAACCCGCAATGGACTGGCGTGGTGGATTTCGGCCCATTCCCTCTCCTAGAGAGGAGACCTGTGTCCCAACAGTGAGAACATTAAAAATACTGATGATGATGCAGTAGATGTGGCCTGCCCAGTTCCATTTTAGTTCGGCAGCTGATATGTCTACTTTGAAAATATTACAACCATCACGATTGATAACTGGACCATATTTTCTGCAACCATCTGTAATTATGGGCCAATGTTGCTAATGTTCGATAGCACGAAATACCAGCCAGTAAACTGCGACCGAACTTCAGATAGCAGTGTACGTACAAATTACACTTTGAATACGCTGGAGTATTTGGGTCAATGGAGCTGCAAATGGACGGAACATTATCAATGTAACGTTCAGAAGTCTCTAGTGTTTTCTTCACTATTACACTAATATTATAAAGGCAACAGTCTATATTGATACCTTTTCTTTTCTGTACTAATCATTATGTTAATATGTGGACTCGGCTGCCATTGTGTCGATTACCTATCGTGACTGCCAACGGTCTGATAGGTAGAAGCTTCGACGACCATCTATCGAAGCTGTCGTTGCGCGATTGGATCAATGGCCTGATACAGAAGGCAGTACTTCTCGATACGGCTCGCGTTTTGAGGAAGTTCCTTTCTCTGGAGCCCTAACCACCGGTAGCTTTGACTCTGCTCCCGACACCAGCGGACTAATATTTTTTTTTTTACGTGTACTTTAAGAAATATTTAAAAATATAAAACTAATAAACGGAATAATAATATTAATATTATAAAAGCGACAGTCTACATTGACAATTTTTATTAGAAAAGGCGTTAGAACTTCATCTTATACTTTTAGCAATGAAAAAGTCCATTTGTTAACAGCGGCATTCCCGTCCGATTATAATTTAAGTGTCTTCAAGACAAGAGTGAATAGGCTCTTAATAAGTCAGTGCAACTCAGTATCAACGCTTACATGACTGCTTACCATCAGGTGGGATTGCAGCCAAGTACTGTTTATACAATTAATAAAAAAAAACTACGAACAAGCAATTTAGTCGTCTACGGCGCGCACTGTAGGGGCCCAGCAGGGCTGAAGCCTACTGGAGCCAAGGGTTAGGTGAAAATGAACCCCGGGGCCCTGGATCGAAGGCAATGAATGGAACAGGGTAGGTTTTTTGTCAGTAAAAGTCTGACACTATCTCTCGCCCCACCCAAGGGCGGGATTTGTCATTTGATGACTTTACCTACTATAAAAAAAAAATCAGTAAAGTTTTAACTTTAAAGACATTATTATAAGGTACTAAAAATATTTTTTCACCATACTGCAATTTTAAATATTCAACAAACATCAGATTAGAAATATAATGATGGCCTAGTGGTTAAGGCACCCGCCTCCTATGCGGTCACGGGTTCAAAACCGGGCACGTACCAACCGCGGGCCAGCACGCCCGCAAAAATATTTAATCCGGCCCGCCGACGGTCCTTCGACATGAATAGTATATGGCCCACGATAAGTATAAAGTAGATTCTACTCGTAGAAGTAATAGACGCAGCAAATACTATGGCAGAGCCTTCGAACATGCTGTAAGGTTTTGTATGATTAAAACATGAATTACTCTTAAAAGTTACAACACAAGTTGCATTTTTTCTTAATTCTGGCCCTCCTCTGAAATTCCTTAAATTTTATTTATATTGAGTCAGTACTAACACAACAATTCATTTAACTTTAAAAAAAAAAATCATCATGATTATCTAATGTACGTTAAAATAACGGCGTACATACGAGTAGTATTTGCAATTTGCTTTGTGATATAGATTAACAAATATTTAAAAATTATAATTGATTATTTAATACAATATAAAACAAACAAAAAAATACAGATAACAATTAAAATCTTACACAAATGTCATAAAAAAAATATAGTCTTTCTGGTCCTTCAATAAGAAAGTTTGCTCGGAAAGCACGTAAAGCCGTCGGCCCCGGTTCCCTCCGTCAGCACTCGTAGATCTTTAACAGTCGTTGCAGGAACTCAGACACCAGAAAGACCATCAGTCTATCCAAGGTATATCGTGTTGCCCATCGACTGGGTTGTGGAGGTATGACAGGCAGTAGTTCCAAGTAAAACACGGGTATTTAGTCGGCTAGATGAGAAAAGGGTAAGGAGATGATAAAATTGAAAGAGCGTGAAAAACTAAGGGCTTGTTTGCGGAGACGCGGCACGTTGCGCGGCACGTTAGGCGATCGTCGTACATGGCCATATGTTTGTGTTTACGTGTACGATGACATGGTCCGCTGCTGCAATGTACAACGAACGTCCAACGCGCCGCGCATCTGTAAACAAGCACTAAGCCAAAAGATTTATCTCCTCAAAATGGATTTTACGCTCTTTGTAGTGGAAAGAGTCAATATGATATGTTTTTTTAAAATGTGCGTGTGTATGTAGTGGGTGTGTAATTCCTACTCCTTCACGCTCAAATGGCTGACTATTGACGACAAAAAGACATCAAAATCTGTTTAATCCTTTGAGTGTAGTGAAGTAACAAACATAATATACACACTCATATAGGGTAAAACCAGGATAGTTGCCCCATTTTTTGAAGGTACTTTATATTTCTTTGTACAAAAAGCTAGATTCAATTTGTAAAATGGGTAGGTACTTTGGTTTATTATTTTAATGTATATAAAAGGAATAAACATCATATTTGATATTTCCAGAGTAATGGCGAGTTTTGCGGACATCTAAATTTTGGGACAACTATCCCATATAGGGGATAGTTGCCTAATTCATGTAAATTACATTTAGATAGATGCCCCATCGAGGAAGAGAACATTTATCCCGCAAAAACTTTGATCGCACCTAGCCGTCCCATGAAATCGCACAGAGACATACAACACGGTCAACTTAGTTGTAGTTGCAGAGTCTCTCGATAGACAAATAAAATAACATGTTTTTCATTTGCGAAACTAGAGTAATTACAATATATATCCGGGTTTTACCCAACGCACTCATTCATAAACTGCCCTATTTATTATTAGTGTGTCCTGTACTACACACGTGTATTATAATAAGTTCATAGGCTCCTAAAGCGCGGCCTATTTTCAAGTCACTACAGATGCTTCTTGTTAAGTAAACTTTGTTCAAATCTTTGACGGAACTTTGCCAGATTGCGATGAATATTTTGATTTGTCGATTATTGTTACGAGTACTCAGCTCTATTGAGGCAAAATTTTCATCAAGAAACCTTAGTCAGGTAGCTTGTTGATATTGAAATATTTTCAAAGTAATAATCCTCCAAAGGAATTTCGATCACGGTGATCAATCTTAACCGAGATTTGCCAGGTATGAAGTAGATAATTATTATAGTACACAAATGCACTCTCTGTGCACTTTTGTAGTCTGATGGAACTGTTAGATTACAGTTTTGTTACACGACTAGTGAGGGATAAATATAAAACGCATTATCAATACTTTTACGTGCTTTCCGAGGGACGGGGATGTCATATCATCAACTTCCAAACTCCGGTCTACAGAGCAATTCTAATTATAAAAACCCAATAGTGGCCCCGAGCCGAGAGTCAACTCAGAACCCTGTGCTCGGGGACAATCCAATCATGACGGTAAGTCTCTGCTTTGAGGAGTGGCTGAAGCTGTGCCTCGGTGCATTCTGCCTGATCCATGTCCAGGCAGGAGCAAGAGGAAATAGGAAGCAATCACCACCTTCTGCAAAAAAATAGAGCCAGAAAAAGAGATGGCTGCATCTGTGCGTCTGGAGTGAATAGGAAATTTACAGCTACCAAAAGTGCGGGCTGTTTGCGGTTGACGAGCAATGGATAGCTCGCCATCCGTTCATCTGGTATGGACCGAGACGCGTGTAGAGTTTCTCATATGCCTTAAAGAGATGTCGGCAAAACCGTAGAAGCCTAGCAAGGTCATTGCTCCGCTAGGGTCATGGGGAAAAGAAAAACCGTGTGACATAAAAGTAGACTGAAGGAAACAGGTATGGTTTTAGTCGGTAAAACTCTGATACACCCTTTCGCTCCACCTTCAATCAATCAAAATCAAATCAATGCAGCTTTATGATGTTCTCACTGCTTAGGCTCCTCTCTGGGGAGGGCTGCTCCATCTTAGAGTGAGAGAAGTTAACGGATCATTTCCTACGTCAAATAAAAAGGATTACCAGCTTTCTTTTGTCATCCAGCCTGCTAGCTGCAGGCAGGCAGGGTCGAAGCCTATTGGGGCCAAGGGTTTGCTTCCGAAAGGAAAGCCCGGCCCTGGTATCTAAGGCCACGAAGGAACGGGGTGGGTTTTTAGTCAGTAAGAGTCTGACACTATCTCCCGCTCCGCCCAAGGGCGGGAGATGTCATTGGATGATTTTATGCACCACCAAAAAAAAAAAAAAAAAAGGTTTCTTTTGTCATCAAAGACTTGATCAAGCTGACAAAGTTTGAAGTACCTGATTCCGAGTGTTAGTTAAAACCCCATCAAATAAAATTCGTTTTCTCATGAACTTAAAACTCCCCGCGAACCATAAGGTGGATTTATAGCATCTTGAAATTTTAACGATATTTTTATGATACTTATATCTTTAGAAGTATCTTATTTTAAGTTCGTCTCAGAAGTTTTCTCCATCGTTGTTTTCAGGGCAATAGGAACTGTATCAAAAAAGAAAAATAGAAACACTTAACTAACTAAAACTATATATTATGCACTAAAGGCAGTAACTCCTGGCTATAATATGGCGTCTTAAAACTCCTCCGCATCGCTGTTGACTGGAAGTGGGCCTAATGCTAATAAATTGCCACGTTGTATGGCAATGCTTAATCTGTGACCAAGGTAAAAATCAGCCCTTGTGTCACGTGAAGTGTCAACTAAGCGTTTGGATAATTCTTTAAAAATCGCATGAGCGGACCAAGAGTTTCAACCCCAAACGGCTCAAAAATACACCGTTAAATTTTGGTCGTTATAATCCCGTGGAGGATCGATTCGGTACATGAAACATTATCGATTTATAAAGATAAAATTAAAAAAAAAAATCTTTAAGTAAACGAGTCAATGACCTTGTAAGGAGTTGTCGGTCGTTGCGTATCAATCATCTACAGTTCATTGGCCTCGATCAGCTAACGTTTACTTAAAGAAATAAATTTCATACATGCGTAAATTAATTCGAGTTTTAAAAAAAAGTACTTTAATTTTCACTTTTATCTTTACAAATCGATAGGGTTTCATCTTCAATGAAACATGTACGGTTTCATGTACCGAATCGCCCCTTCGTGAGACTAAAACGACAAAAAATTTACGTTGTATAACTGCCAACGAGGTTGTTATATTTCCACTACTTGATGTTCTCCGTAGCCGCAGCGGCAGCACCCACCAGCACAGCACGAGGAGTTTGGAAGATGGGATGGCAAACGCAAGAGTGTCGACTGGTCTAAAACCCGCCTTCTTTCTTTATTCTTTAACTTGCCGTTTGCGTTCCAATGCCACGAAAACTCTTTCAAAAACATTTATTAAACTTTGACAGCACCAGTATATAATAGCCAAACCCATATTGTTCTTATGAGTAACATTGACCAAATAGATTGAAAATATTTTAGTGAAGTGTAACGGGTTTGTTGAACAAATGAACCGTCCAAATCTACAGTCCACAATTTCAGTTCAAAATAAAAAACAAAACTAGATACACGTCGTTTTATTAAAAACAAACAAGAATTCCAGCTAGTGAAAGTGAACCTAAGTGAATGTAAATAAAAATTTGGTCCTTCGAGCCGGATAGTGCTAATGATCATCTGACACTCCTGATACGTGAGAACAATAGTTTTTTACCTGAGTGCGATAAGTATTTGACACGCAACACGTTTGCTAGTGTGTAAATATTTTTTTGACATTTTCAATTCCCGGGCTTCCTAAACTCCACATGAACAAAGCCGTGGGTTACAGTTTTTCACTCATTAAATAAATAAACAACATCATATTAATATCTTCAAAAACAATAAAATAACTCGACAATACTCCTTACTAATCGCCACTCCGGGATATCTCCATCCCAGGAGCCGCATTAATAACTCCGTCCATTACTCACCGTAATTCCCGGGGTAGTCCTGGGTGTCGACGCTAATCCCGCGAGCCCGGGACCACGGTGTCGCATCACTGGAACAATGGTTTGTTAATTAGATATGAATTACAATTGATGACTAATTAAGCTGGGCGTAATGTTTATGTCATATTAGAATTTACCACTCAAATGTTCTCATACCTTTATGAGAACATTTCTTTCGATTGGGCGGCATTTTCTTGTCATATTGTAAACGTACAGATTTCTAAAATCGATACATCAGTTTTTAGATTTATTCATTACAAAAAAAAAAAAAATATTGGGCTAGTGCGAGCCGGACTCGCGCACTGAGGTTTAGAGCAGGCCGAGTGGTAACGGCCCCGACTTATGAGTTGTAGGTCGCGGGTTCAAACCTAGTCAGTTACTTTACTTTATGTAATTTATTTCATTACCACTGCTCTCTAAACGGTGAAGGAAAACATCGTGAGGAAACCGGCATATCCTAGAACCAAAATATTCGAAGACATGTGACATCCACCAACCCGCACTGGGCCCGCGTGGGTTTTTTTTTTTTTATCGTAGGTAAAGTCATCCAATGACAAATCCCGCCCTTGGGTGGGGTGGGAAATAGTTTCAGACTTTTACTGACTAAAAACCTACCTTTCCGTTCCTTGCCTTTGTCCCGGGGCCTGTGGTGACATTCTCACATAACCTTGGATTATGGTCCATTCCCTCTCCTAGAGAGAGGAGGCTTGAACCCCTGCAGTAAGAACATTATAAGACTGATGCTATGCTATGCTATTCTGACGGTTTCGTACAAACCTGCATATGAAAAAAGTTCAATTCCGGAATTGAGTTACGACGATTTTTCCGAATAGTATTTTTTTTTGTGACGTAACTACAAATTTATAGTATTTAATTTTTTTCCTATATTTGTACTATAAGATCTTGCCTTGTGCTAAATTTCAAGATTCTAGGTCAACGGGAAGTACCCCATAAATTTTAATTCCTTTGAGTGTTGAAATGTACGTTTTTTTACGATATAAAGGGCCTAGAAGTTTGATTTTTTATATTTGATAATTCTAAAATTTCGCATGAAGCAGGGTCTTATAGTATAAATATAGGGAAAAACCTGAAAACTGTAAAGTAGTTACGTCACCAAAAATTATTTTACCTCTGTGAGCATGACCGTGGCATCACTGTGCGTGCCCTAACAAATTACCATCGCTGCGATTTTTATCTTTTTAAGTATCACAACTTATGCTGAGTTAGGCGCCTTTTCGGCCTTGCACAGATTTTAATGTTATTTTATTTTATTTCTACTGTATGTGTGAGGTAAAAACAAACGTTTTTTCTTTTTTATTTCTTCTTTTGTATAAGTATACATTTCCTATTTTTTGTTTTTTAATTTATTCTTTTATTATGAAAGGGCTCAAGTTTGACCACTACCTCACTTTATAGTAATCAATATTGTAGCCGACGATGAAGCACGCTTGCCTAGAAGTACATATTCACGCTTGACTTAAAGACCCTTAGAATGTAGCTATCAGGAAACAGACTCCGGCAGGGAATTCCAATCCTTAGCTGTGCGCACAAAGAATGTGTTCCGAAAACGCTTTTGTATATATGGGTGGGATGTCCACCATGAACCGGTTTTTTTTTTTATGGTAGATAAAATCATCCAATGACAAATCCCGCCCTTGGATGGAGCGGGAAGTAGTGTCAGACTCTTACTGACTAAAAACCTACCCCGTTCCTTCGTTGCCTATAGTGCCGGGGCTGAGCCTTCCTCTCAGTAAACGGCCCTTGACCCCAAAAAAACGGCCCTTGACCCTAGAAAACGGCCCTTGACCCTAGAAAACGGCCCTTGACCCCAAGAAAACGGCCCTTGACCCCAACCATGAACCGGTGGCGCAAAGCCGTAGTTAAAAAAAAACCCGAATAAAATCAAATTGGTTCGCTAGTTTATCTATAAGCTACCATCCGAATGGATAAACCTAGATTTACATACGCATGTACCTATGATATTCACACAGTTCCGTTTAATCGGTGGAAAGCGAATGAACAAAATATTTTTTTCGCATATTTTAAAGTGGATATACTCGTTGGAGCTCTGATACAAATTTGTTGAATGTTTTTGGGTGATTCACGAGTAGCAGATTGTGTTTTAAACACAGAATTTTGTTTAAAGTATTTTACTAATAGAACTGACTAATAGAACAGTTGTCAAGGATATAGGCCTGTAATTGGAGATATCAGAGGCGTCCCCATTTCCCAGTTTTATTTTTATTAATTGAACAACAGTGAACATCTTTTCGGAAAAATCCTCTTTCATTGTTCGTCTACACCAAAAAAGGAAACTTATTTCAAAATTTCATGCTCCTAATCCCGTGACTGTGTTGATATGTCCGTCAGTCAGTTTCTTCTTTTTACCCGACTGCGCCAGAAGGAGGGTTATGTTTTTCGAGAGTATGTATGTATGTATGTATGTATAATTGTTTGGCACTCTCTGCAGCCTGAACGGCTCGATGGATTTTAGCTTGGGAGGTGTCGTTAGATTCGTATTTATTGTGAGAGTGACACTGGGTATATCAAAATAAAAAAAAATCGTAATTACTGTGCAAGTGATATCGTAATAAAATAAAATTAAAAAAAAAAACGGTAATTTAAAAAACTAGAAAACCCGACTGCTTTTCTGAGTATTCATGAAAAAGCCCTAAAACAAGAAAGTCATTGTACCAGATTGCATTTCACTATACAATATTTTAAATACAAGATAAATTGTAGCAGTCGGGACCCATTCGACTTTCTTGTTTTAGGGCTTTTTCATGAATACTCATAAAAGCCGTCGGGTTTTTTAGTTTTTTAAATTACCGTTTTTTTTTCTATATTTAAATACAATTTAAAATAAAAATCTTTTTTTTGAGGTAAGAAATCATGAAATTACTTCTCGCGCTCTAATTTGGAGCGAGAGAATGAAAAAGCCTATATCCGCATTCAACCGTTAATTTGCCATAATTTTGCATGCACGCATAAATGTATGTAGCTTCATTTTACAGCTATAATTACAATAAAGTCATGTAAACAGTGAGTTAATTAACTAATAATTTTGCTTTACGGTATTATTTTGTATCGGAAAATAAACCTTCAATTTATTTTAATGTTATTGTTGTTGGTTGGAGCTTCTCTGTTTGAGTTTCTAGATATTGTATACTGTGGGCGTCAACTAACCGTAGAGCTTGCGGGCGTAACCCGCCGAGGCTGCGGGTAGCCGTGACCCGCGCGATTCTAAAATTGGCCCGCATGTATAGCGGGACCCGCGGACAACCGCGCCCACCACGGTAGGAAAACGCGTCGTGTAATTTTGCTTAAACTTTTACATGTTCTTTTCTTCGTTTTATTATTATTATCTACATTCAACTGCGGCGGATGCGTCGAAAACACTTCGTGTGTTCTTAGCATAAAAAAGGACAATAAATAGCGCTCCTTAAATTATTTTCTACTGCTAAATATCATTTAAATATGAACAGTGTTAAGAATTACATTACGACAGACGACGACGACCGACCTCATCTAGTTGAAGCTGACGAAAAAAAAAAATGTTGTGTAAAAGTGTTTTTCTATTTGCAAAATAAATGTCATTTATCATTTATGACATGTTAAAAACCAACATATTCGCTTTTTGAATTATGTGCGGTTACGAGAATGAGATTCGAATCACAAAAAAGTGCTGGCCAGAAAAAAAAAAAGATAAAATAGGAAATTCAGCCATCGACACCAAAATCCTCGTGCATCTGTACTACAACCTATTTACTACGTACGATTATATTCTCGTTCGTATCTGCCATAAACAGACGGTGGGAAAGTTAGTGGAATTTAATACCTCACTCCCAATTTAACATTTCAACGCTTTAGTGTTGTTACTTTGTCAGTTGCCGCGTTAAATAATTGTGTTTGGGGTGTAGTGGGGTAGTGGATTGTGTTCAGACGATTTAGCAGGAATAGTTTGTAGCAAACCTAAGTTCTACTGTTCACGGCCGCGTATTCGTCACTTTACGCTTCATGTACGATTACATACAAAGCTGTAAAACTCTGTTGACGAAGCTGCAATGACATGACGGCATGAGTCGAAGTAAAACTATCGATGAAGCTGCAATGATACGACGGCACGAGTCGATGGAGTTTTTTAGTTTGGTACGTAACACGCAGGCGTACACCAAGCGTATAATGAAGAATACGCGTCTATGAAACTACGTGTCAATCAACTTTAAAATGTACCACTTATAGTTTGTACTCAGGCAACCTAACTAAAGGAAGGGATGAGCTGTTTTTCTCCTCGAGGGTCCAGTGTGGGTTAATGTTTTTTTTTTTTTATGGAAAGCAAAATCATCCAATGACAAATCCCGCCTTTGGGCGGGGTGGGAGATAGTGTCTTACTGACTAAAAGCCTACCCCGTTTTTTCTTTGCCTATCATACCAGGTCCGAGCCTTCTTTTCAGAAAGCGGCCCTAGACCCCAGTAGGCTTCGATCTGGTCTGCCTGCAGCTAGCAGGCTGGGCCTCTATGGTTTGCTGACAGCTCTTTGAGGAGCGCGGGAATAGTACGTGCTGTTGACAACTTGAGCTCGGTCCGGTCGGTTACTGGACGGTCAGACAGCGAGCTACCCATTGCAGTGGCGATTAATGGTTATTATTTTATCTCCGAAGTATGGGTTCTAGGACAAGACGGATTCTTTAACTGTTTTAAGAGCAGTAGCGATAAAATAGTAACATAAAGAGCCGGCCTAGGTTTGAACCTACGACTCGTAAATCAATTTGATGTATAGATTCATAAATATTTAGAGGAGTGTCGAATAGAGAGTAAAGTCCGACATACCTCCGTTGAAAAGGGAGGATCCTCCGACCAGACGGGTGTTATATCTGGTAGGCAACTGCCCGATAGATGATTTCGGGTTTGTTCTATATGTTCTAATCGCGCGGAGAATTTTACTAGTGTGATGCAGGATTAGTTCTTATGTGACGCCATAGATGTCGCTACAAATATGAACCAGAGGAGGACAATTTTATTACTTGGATTTGTGATTGTGTTTGTGATCACGGATTTTTTATGATTATACGGCTTCAAAGACCTATTTATTGTATAGACTAGACATTTATTTCCAACTTGTCTGAAATATTCTTATCAGTTCTTTTCTCTTTTAGTTGTTTGGGCCCAAAAAAATTGGACAGTGCTAAGATAATTTTCGTAAAATTTAAGCGCTCAAATTAAGGCAGTAATAACATTTTCTAATTGGCGTTTATAAGGGTGTATTTTATTCTAGTTATATGTATATATACAAAATTAATGTTTTATAAAACCAATGTTTACTGTATGACTATTATTATAACACCGTTAAATCTTGATCGTTTTAATCCCGTGGAGGGTCAATTCGGTACATGAATCACTATTGATTTGTAAAGAGAAAATTAAAAATAAAGTATTTTTTTTCTAAAACACGAATTAATATACGCATGTACAAAATTAATTTATTTAAGTAAACGTCAGCTGAGCGAGGCCAATGATCTGTAGGTAGGTAGTACGCAACAACTGACAACTATCTACAAGGTCATTGACTCGTTTACTAAAAGAAATATTACTTTCATACATGCATATAATATTAAAATTTTACCCTATATTTCGTTATAAATATTACTACACCATAGTATGACAGGATAATTATGTTGCAGCCAAAAATTTACCACATATACCATATTCTTACAAGTAAATATTTATGATTTGATTTTATACACGTATATGATTTTTCTTAGATTATGATTGTAAGTGCTTATGCACTTAAGGGAATAGAAACTGTGTCACAGATTGCTGTCCAACTCAAGTCTTGAGATAGAAAAGTTTGCAAAATTTTACTCTACTGGGAGTCGTTTCACGAAGAAATAGTGATGTGGAATTGTTAAAACATACGTGGCATATGGACAGTAAATATAAGAACTTTTTATTAAGGTCATTTTTGTTTTTGATTGTGGTTTAAATAAAACAATAATCGTAATAAATTGAACTGTCTGGTATAGAAGATAGTGCTCCTCGATACGGCTCTCATTGTGAGGAGTGCCTGTCTTTGGAGCCCTGCTTCTGACACCGGCGGACTACTATTTTTTTTAAATAGTGTTTACTTATTTTATCACTATTATAGCTTTACTAGAATATTATAAACAAGAAAGATTTGTACTTTTGTTTGTTTGAAAAAAAAAGCTCAAAAAATAAAAAACCCGACTGCTTTTCTGAGTATTCATGAAAAAGCCTTAAAACAAGAATCGTACCCGATTGCACTTAACTATATAATATTTTAAATACAAGACAATTTGTAGCAGTCGGGACCCATTCTAGAAAGTTAGCCGTCTAGTCAGTAGATTGGAGTATCTGCAATGTAATATAGGTATGTGCTCTCAATTCACTAAGCCTTCATTTCTAGAATGTATATTTAAAATATTCTATAGTTAAGTGCAATCGGGTACAACGACTCTTGTTTTAGGGCTTTTTCATGAATACTCAGAAAAGCAGTCGGGTTTTTTAGTTTTTTAAATTACCGTTTTTTATTATTAGTTTTTAGTTTTATTTTATTACGATATCACTTTCACAGTAATTGCGAATCTAACGACACCTTGCAAAGCGTGCCGTTTAGACCGCAGAGCGTGCCAAACATTTTAATTTGGCGCCTAAAATCCGCCATTTATGTTTTATTTTGATATACCCCGTGTCACACTCACGGTAAATACAAATCTAACAACACCTCTCAAGCTAAAATCCATCGAGCCGTTCAGGCTGTAGAGCATGCCAAAAAATTATACATTATGTATGTATACTCTCGAAAAACATAACTCTCCTTCTGTTGCTCGTGCGGAGGATTCGTCCAGGTGTCGCCACTGTGCGGAACACGCGGAGGACACGGTGGAGCACACTGTAGAGGTGTGCCCCGCTTGGGCGGAGCATCGCAGTGTCCTCGTGGGGGCGATCGGCGGCAGCGATCTCTCTCGCCGGGCCTTGGTTCAGGCCATGGTCCGTAGTGAGGAGGGATGGCAGGCGGTCGCCTCCTTCTGCGAAGCAGTAATGCTAGCAAAGGAGGAGGCCGACCGCATCAGGCAGAGGCAACGGGGCGCTCGCCCCAGCCGCCGCCGGGATTCCGATCCCGATTTCCGGCCACCGTAGGCGCGGGCTTGCGGACGACGTGCAATGGGTAGCACGCTGTCCGATCGTCCGGTAACCGACCGGACCGAGCCCAAGTCGTCGACGGCGCGTTCTGTTCCCGCGCGCCTCAAGGAGCTGTCAGCACACCGAAGAGGCCCAGCCTGCTAACTGCAGGCAGGCAGGGTCGAAGCCTACTGGGGTCATGGGTTAGTTCCGAAAGGAATGCTCGACCCCGGCACGATAGGCTACGAAGGAACGGGGTAGGTTTTTAGTCAGTAAGAGTCTGACACTACTTCCCGCTTCGCCCAAGGGTGGGATGTGTCATTGGATGATTATACCTACCATAAAAAAACCCTCCTTCTGGCGCAGTAGGGTAAAAAATATTAGACCGATTTTAATTTCTTTTTTCATCAGTATCAGAATGCTATTTTATCACAGAGTGGCATAAAGATATACATCTTTACTTTCGCCCAGGTGAAACTACTTTCAGAAGCCAGTATTTTATATTTTTCAGATAAACCTCATCATCAAGTTTCAACTTATGAGATACAATAAATCACTGTATGCTGTCGTAAAACTTCCGAGGGTCTTAACCTCCTTTTCAAGTTAATAGCTGCTTCCATGCACCGTTACAGTTTCACAGTTCCATAATCCCACCATACCTTCCGGCATAATTTCCCGTAAACTTCAAATCTCGAATAAAATCCAGCACAAATTTTCCAAACTCGTTGTACACCCAACTTTACTGAGGTACAGTCGCGAACATAAAACTTTAAAGCCAATAAAACGGGTACCATCTCCAACATAGCTGATAAGCACTTTTTTATTTAACTGTACCGCTCAACCGATATACTGCAAAGTGAATATCTGAAACTGTCTTCAGAGGAAAAGTTTTTATATTGAAGCTATAGTTTTAACAGGTGGAGTTTAAACACTTTTGGGGAAATTAGGTATTTGAGGAAATGGGGAAGTCAAAATGGATGAAAAATCACGTTAAGCTGAAGGTTGACTCCTAACTTTTTGACTCTGGCTGACCTGGTAACACCCGTTGAATCTCTTGAACCTGAGAGACGGCGTCAGAACAAAGGAATTGGAGGCGTGGCCAAATCCAAGCGTTCGCGCTTATAGAAACGACCAGGAGTTACGTTAGTTAGTCGATGAAAAGTCGATATTTGAGCCCAAATTGAAGTTATTGAAGCTCGCGTTTAATGTGACGTCACGTAAAGGCCTCCTTATCGAGCGATCACTAATTGAAATACACAAATTACACTGACCTTTAAAGCTCTTGTTTTACCACAAAACAAAAAACGGGGCTTTGTTGGTCGAATTTCTAATATTATGATAGTACGAAATTACGTTTATTTGCACTACAAAACTGGAAACATCTTAAAATTAAACAAAACGTACACTGAATAATGCCAAAAGGGCCTCAGCTTAGCATAATACCAAAAACCAACACAAGGCTACCACTTGACGCTGATTTTCAGCTGCAGTCATTGGTATGGTAATTAAAATATTTACCTTTGGTATTGACGAAGTATATGGGTGTGATCTTCCTTCTTATGCACATTTACAGTAATAGCCGTACCTGAAACAAAACATAATAAAATTATTATGCTGGTTTTCAACTCTGTATCTTATACCTGCAGCGTATACCTGCATAATAAAGCAGTAAATAATATTTCAATATGAAAATATTCTAAAATCAATCGTTTTTAGGGTTCCGTAATTCAAAAAGAAAAACACCATGGGCACTACCATGTTCAAGTTCACGTTTGTTTCATCCGCGCCGCTTCGCTTCGCGATCGCGAACACGTTGAATCACCTCCGCGTTTTCCTACGCGACACCAATGGAACAAGCAATTAACATTCTGTTATGACCAACTGCACGTGGGTATGGTGCAGTGACGTGCTAAGCGAAGCGTCCTCATTTAGTTGGTTTGATATTTTCGCGCAAAGCCTCGCGGTGTGGTGATTTACTTTATATAAATGGTGTCTAAAGCAGCGTCTTTACAAGCTCTCTAGAAAAAGCCGCCGCATCGCGTAAAATTCGCGAGAATCGCCAACGTTGGATGACGCGTTACTAAACGTTATCAAATCGGATGTCATATGTCCTAAGGTATTAAGCCCGCCTTTGTGTGCATAAAGTATCAATAAATAAATAAATATAATATAATATTCCACAACTATCACATAACGCACAACGTGACCTTTGTTATCCATTTTATGAGTACCCAGGTAGGCCGCTGCAAACACAACTTAGCGAAATGGGGTAGACCTGTCGGATACTCAATGTGAGTGAGTTGTTCAATGTTCAAAACATGACCCACATGTTGGAACGTCCCAGGTGCCCTTACACCTGCACTTTAGAGAATTTAATGAGTGCCACCGATGCTGCAGTTAACTTACTGGGCCCAAACAATTTAACGAGTTTACCATTGATTCGTAAAGAAGACTAGACAACTGATATTATATACTTATATATATTTCTAAATACATACATAAATTATAGATAAACTATACCCAGACACAGAACAATTGATCATGCTCATCACACAAAAAATTGTCCTGGGTGGGAATTGAACCCACGACCTTCGGCGTAGCAGTCAGGGTCCCTAACCACTAGATAGAAGCCCCCTCATCACTTCTAGATAAAAGTCAGAACACGAGGAGGTACTCGTAACTACTTTCAAAAATGTACAAAATGACAGCCGAGACTTATAGCTTTTTTTTTTTGGTGGTGGGTAAAATCATCCAATGACATCTCCCGCCCTTGGGCGGAGCGGGAGATAGTGTCAGACTCTTACTGACTAAAAACCCACCCCGTTCCTTCGTGGCCTTAAATACCAGGGCCGGGCTTTCCTTTCGGAAGCAAACCCTTGGCCCCAGTAGGCTTCGACCCTACCTGCCTGCAGCTAGCAGGCTGGGTCTCTACGGTTTGCTGACAACTCCTTAAGGCGCGCGGGAACAGTGCGCGCCGTTGACGACCTGGGCTTGGTCCGGATGATTACCGGACGGTCAGACAGCGAGCTACCCATAGTCCGCAAGCCCGCGCCTACGTTCGAGAAATCGAAAATCATTATATTTATTGTCACTTATGGTTTCTTTTTTTATTGAGTGTGCATGTCACCCCCTGCCTTTTATCGATGACATTAATATTGCTCAGGCAGGGTCCATACTCTCAACATTCGGGCTCGCGGGCGGCGGGCAATGGGTAGCTCGCTGTCCGTCCGTCAGGTAACAGACCGGTCCGAGATCAAGTCTTTTACGACGTGCACTGTTCTCGCGTGCCTCAAGGAGTTGTCAGCAAACTGTAGGGGCCCAGCAGGGCCGAAGCCTACTGGGGCCAAAGGTTATGTGAAAATGTCACCCTGAGCTCTGGGACGAAGGCAATGAATGGAACAGGGTAGGTTTTTAGCCAGTAAGAGTCTGATACTATTTTCCGCCCCGCCCAAGGTTGGGATTTATCATTGGATGATTTTACCTACCATAAAAAAAAAAATACTCTCAACATAGTTTCAGGTCCACTTAAGACTTCAAAAACTATAGTCCTATTATCTTTGTTTTCCATATGTTTCAATAGTTTTTCACTAACCGGGGGTTGTTCTTGGGTGTACTAGTATTGCGCGTACAGGGGTAATCGTCGGTTAGTATCACGTTCCATTAACACGTAGATCCACAACTACCAAACTTGTTCATACAAAAGTAGACTCTAAACATCGGAATTAAGGCCTATAGTGGCTTGGATGTGAGAGGACACCGGTGTCCTCTGAGCTAGGACAGATTAAATTGTCTAAAGGGCCTCTACGAGTTGGCTTCGGCCCCTCATACGCAACCCAAAAAAGGCCCAAGACCTCGGGATCCTGAGATATATAAACTTATGGTTTAATATATAATTTTATGATAGCGTATAAGTATCCCATGATAACTATAATAGTTAGGTGGTGTCTCCACAATTTCATTTATTGAAGTCACATCCAAAAATAAATATTAGTTAAGAGGAATAGGCACGTATACGTATTTGATAGTTTTCTACCCAAGGACTAACCACGAAATACTTTTACTAAATCCTTTGCGACTGTTATTATGTAACCGCTAGCTTTATAATGAATATAATGATGTGGTTATATACAAATACAACATCTCTACTTTAACATACATACACTACATATTATTATTTTTAATAATATCAGTAAATTCAGATTAATATTATAGCAAGCTGGTTTAATTTCACGGTGTATTTACCACTTCAGCTAAGTCTGTTTTAATTGATTTGATAGATATTTTAATTGCTTTCATAATCAATTTACTTACTTTTTTATCTTTTTTTTTATTATTAAATTATTATTGTATAATGTAGAAGCATTTATTTTCAAAGTTTGTAAATGTGAGTACCATGGAGCAATTTATGGTTTTTGGTTAATATTGGACTTGTTTGACGTAAATGAGCATGGTAGTTGAGAGTTTGTCATGCTCATTCAAATGTCTCACTGATGGTGACGCGTGTGTTGGATCATTCGGTTCCCTTCAAAATGGTTGAGCTGAGTGGTGCTGATATACGCGTTATGTCCGTGAACGAGCGCTCTCAGTTGAGACTGGTCATCTCTTAGCTGCCAGTGGTTTATTTTAATATCTATACTTAGAATGTCTTTTTATTTTTTTTCCTCTTTTAATTTTATTAACATTGTTCTCACATAATAGCAGCAACAAAAAACATGTAACCGAGATATTTGTTAAACATAAAATGACTGAAAAGAGTGTCCATGGAGTTTCTTGCACATTCTTCTCCATAGAGATCTACGCTTTGGAATGTGCAATTAGCATCATTTTTTTTTCTGACAGACTGACTCCTTGACCTTTCAAAAGTGCCTGTAATGGTTTATTTGAAATAAATGCTATTGAATCTTTGAATCTTTGAACTAATTTAGTTTATTTTGGTCGACTTCTTTAAACGACTGTTAGTAGGTACACGTACAATAATAATAGGCGTACATACGTGCGGTAATCTTAAACAAATGCCAGTTTTTGAGTGCTCTTGTTCTTACTGTACGTGAAGCGTGTCTTAGGCTAAGAATTCACGAAACGGTTTTCAACTACGCACGCCATGGTGGAGGAAACGGATGCTTTACATTACGCAGCCTATCTGGTGGGTGATGAAGACTGCCGCGCCCCGGTACAACGGGAGCCGCGTACAACCGCGCACTCCGCGGGCGTAGAACGCGTCGTGAAATGTGCTTTAATTTTTTTGGATTTATACCTATCTGCATTCTACAGAAGCTGTCCACAACCGCGGCGGCTTAGTGTGCTTCAGGCCATGGCACGGGCTATGGTACGGAGCGAGGAGGAATGGCAGGCGGTCGTCTCATTCTGCGAAGCAGTAATGCTATCGAAGAAGGTGTCTGCACGCGTGAGGGAATGGACTTCCTCACGCCTTAGCCGCAGGGACCTCAACCCCGATTTCCAGCTAACGTAGGCGTAGGCTAGCGGAAAAAGAGGTAGATCGCCGTCAGGCCGTGCGGTAACCATTCGGACAAAGCCCAAGTCATCGATGCCGCGTAGTGTTCCACGCACTCCTCAATGAGATTTTAGCAAAACTGTAGGAGCCCAAGAGGGCCGAAGCCTACTGGTGCCATGGGTGGTTCGAGAGGGAACCCCAGAGTCCTGGAACGCAAGGCAAAGAACTGACATAGGTGTGGTTTTAGTCAGTAAAAGTCGGGGGTGTCCTCCCACTGGGCTAAGTGGGAGGCTTTTTACAGCGTAAAAAGTTACAATTGGATAATCGAACCACAAAAAAATGGTTGTAGCGTTTTCACACGTTGTATGAAGTTGACCTACTGTACCTAGGCTTGTATACTGTGGCCAAGATTCTCAGTGTCCTTTAAAGAAGACAAATAAAATAGTAAGGTAGCTTTATGTGTCGCAATTAACGACCCGAATTAGAATTCAAAACAATTTGAATATAAGAGCCCAAGAGGGCCGAAGCTTATTGGGGCCATGGGTAGTCCGAAAGGGAACCCCAGGGTACAGGAACGCAAGAAAAAGAACTGATATAGGTGTGGTTTTAGTCAGTAAAAGTCGGGGGCGTCCTCCCACTTAGCCCTAGAGCGGGAAAAGTTACAATTAGATAATCGAACCATAAAAAAATGGTTCTTGCGTTTTCACATGTTGTATGAAGTTGACCTACTGTACCTAGGCTTGTATACTGTGGCCAAGATTCTCAGTGTCCTTTAAAGATGACAAATAAAATAGTAAGATAGCTTTATGTGTCGCAATTAACGACCCGAATTAGAATTCAAAACAATTTGAATATAAGGGCCCAAGAGGGCCGAAGCTTATTGGGGCCATGGGTAGTCCGAAAGGGAACCCCAGGGTACAGGAACGTAAGAAAAAGAACTGTCATAGGTGCGGTTTTAGTCAGTAAAATTCTGGAGCGTCCTCCGACTTAGCCCTAGAGCAGGAAAAGTTACAATTAGATAATCGAACCATAAAAAAAAATGTTTCTTGCGTTTTCACACGTTGTATGAAGTTGACCTACTGTACCTAGGCTTGTATACTGTGGCCAAGATTCTCAGTGTCCTTTAAAAAAGACAAATAAAACAGTAAGGTAGCTTTATGTGTCGCAATTAACGACCTGAATTAGAATTCAAAACAATTTGAATATAAGAGCCCAAGAGGGCCGAAGCTTATTGGGGCCATGGGTAGTCCGAAAGGAAACCCCAGGGTACAGGAACGCAAGAAAAAGAACTGACATAGGTTTTTTTTTTTTTTATGGTAGATAAAATCATCCAATGACAGATCCCGCCCTTGGGCGGAGCGGGAAATAGTGTCAGACTCTTACTGACTAAAAACCTACCCCGTTCCTTCGTTGCCCATAGTGCCGGGGCCGAGCCTTCCTCTCAGAAAACGGCCCTTGACCCCAGCGGGCTTCGACCCTGCCTGCCTGCAGTTAGCAGGCTGGGCCTCTACGGTTTGCTGACAGCTCCTTGAGGCGCGCGGGAACAGAACGCGCCGTCGACGACTTGGGCTCGGTCCGGCCGGTTACCGGACGATCGGACAGCGTGCTACCCATTGCACGCCGTCCGCAAGCCCGCGCCTACGGTGGCCGGAAATCGGGATCGGAATCCCGGCGGCGGCTGGGGCGAGCGCCCCGTTGCCTCTGCCTGATGCGGTCGGCCTCCTCCTTTGCTAGCATTACTGCTTCGCAGAAGGAGGCGACCGCCTGCCATCCCTCCTCACTACGGACCATGGCCTGAACCAAGGCCCGGCGAGAGAGATCGCTGCCGCCGATCACCCCCACGAGGACACGGCGATGTTCCGCCCAGGCGGGGCACACCTCTACAGTGTGCTCCACCGTGTCCTCCGGATGTTCCGCACAGTGGCGACACCCGGGCGAATCCTCCGCACGAATCCGGAACAGGTACTTAGCGAACTTTCCGTGTTCGATAAGCACCTGCGTCGTGCGGAAGCTGAGAGCGCCGTGAGGTCTTTCCAGCCACGCCTCAAAGATGGGCCTTATCGCCCCAATTGTGGCGCGCCCCGAACGAGGTTGCGATAGTCGCTGACGCCATTTTGCCATGAGATCCCGCCGGAGCTCTGTCCACCATGCCTCGACTTGTCGTGGCAGCGGAATTTCGCCCCGGCGAGAACTGACATAGGTGTGGTTTTAGTCAGTAAAAGTCGGGGGCGTCCTCCCACTTAGCCCTAGAGCGGGAAAAGTTACAATTAGATAATCGAACCATAAAAAAATGGTTGTAGCGTTTTCACACGTTGTATGAAGTTGACCTACTGTACCTAGGCTTGTATACTGTGGCCAAGATTCTCAGTGTCCTTTAAAGAAGACAAATAAAACAGTAAGGTAGCTTTATGTGTCGCAATTAACGATCTGAATTAGAATTCAAAACAATTTGAATATAAGGGCGCCGTTTGTTTTACGCGCAGTCGTAAAGGTTTAATTCGTTTTACGCATAATAAACTTTAATTACGTTACACTTCAGATTATAAGTTATTGGTCTGATAGTCTTGGGGTTTTTGGGAGTGAAGTTTGATGTTTTATTGAGTGTAGATGTGATTTTAACTCTTCTAAATAAAGAATATACTAGACATACAAAATAAACGCACAAATATCCAAAACAGGAATTTTCATAAGTCTGTCCTGTCCCACGGCTGGGCAAAGGCCTGAATCTCCTTAGATTGTTTCTAGATATGAGTCACGCTTTGCGAATTCTTAAGAAAGGCATAAAAATGAACTCGGGTTTGGGTGGAGTGAAAAGGAGTATAGGACTTTTACTGACTCAAAAGCAAAACCTACCTTTATTAATTTAGTAAACCTTTGCTTTCCAGCGCCTTGGTAACTCTTTCGAACAACCGCGTAGCTCAAGCTATGAGTCTACGCTAATGTTTTGATTACTTTACTTCAGAGTGATAAATTATAATTACAAAGCCCTAAGGAGAGAATGAGGAAAAATGCAGAAATTTTCTTTATTCTAGTCTTTTTAATATTGTTTATAAAAAGCTGAAGTTATTTACTAGTTAGGTGTTAGGGTGGATTCATAAAGAACTGGCAGGTTCAAAATGAAATGATTTTAAATTTTATCTGCACCTTTACCACATTCAGTACGGTACGAGATCTAATACGCCTCGTAAACGTAAGATAGTCATATGTGATGTTCTGAGTTCATAACTTCAATTTGGTTTTGTTTTTGAAAGAGACGAATATATATCTAAGATGGCTTATTCAAACAGAATGCAATGGTGTATTTATTTACTTTACTATACCTAATAAGTTTTCGTTTAATTTAGCCAAAAAAGCTTTCCGTTTCTTGAACGTTACGGGGTCTAATAAGCCCCTTATCGCCATAATGATAGTTTCAAATGAGGTTTTAAACACTCCGTACCGCAAAAATGGAATTAATACTGATGGCGCATCGTCATATAAAATATTTAAAATTATGAGTAGTTACATTAAAATCGCATAAAAAATTCACAGATTTAAAATTATTCCATTTACGTAGCCCGTCGACTTTGAAACAAATAAGCAAATTGAATAAGTAAGCTAAAATAAACGTAAGCAGCAATACAATTGTGAAAAGCAAAACACTTTTCCATTCAATGATAAATAAATTAATCAACAATGTCCAATTATTGCACCATGTAAATATTTGCCATCAATTAACATCGCTTAACTAACAAAATAACAATTACAATAATTAATGAGCGACCAAGTAAACAAATCACCAACCAAAACACTAATGATAATTGAAGTCAGTGCTCCAAAAACAGGGCAGAGACACTCTTTTCATACAGCCTCTGAATACAACTTGTTAACTGTTGACTGGATAGCACAAAATTGAAATTTTCAGTGTGAAATTTCATCTCTACCCTGAATGAGGCCTCATTAAATGGCTGTGAGGCCGCAAATTGCAATTTATTGTCCTAGAAACGACATAAATTTGTTATGTTAAGCAGTTATTTTCACTATATTTTTAGAGTTTAAAATCGCTTGTGCTGTTTTTATTGCAGCTTTATTTTTTTATGGATTTTGTGTTGTTACAGCTTTATGTTTTTAGTTATGGATGGACTGCGATTGGTGGCTTTATTAACCTAGGCTCCAGTATCAGTAATGATGGTTCGTGCGGTAAGAGACATGGCTAAGAGCGCCATGTCTCAGTCTGATAAAAACTAGAGGAATCTAACGTCTCCGTAGAAACCAAAACCAAACTGGTACAGACTCTAGTCTTCTCAATCTTTTCGTATGGCGCTAAGACTTTGACGCTGAAAGCTGTAGACCGCAAACGCATTGAAAATGCCTTCAAAATGTGATGCAAAACATGCTTCGAAAAGGATCCACCAAGGAATACCTTGCATAGCATTTCGAACCAACGTTGTTCTTTTTTTTTATTTGATATAAACTAGTGCTTGACTGCAATCCCTTCTGATGGTAAACAGTGATGCAATCGTTGATGGTAAAGCGCACTAATTTATTAAGAGCCTATTCGCTCTAGCCTTGATGATACCGAAATTATAATCTGATGGGAAGACTGTAGCAGGCAAATCCATATTGCGAGAATTCTAAATCTCTCCGCGGTTGTTGCCGGCGCGAGATTCTGCAATACTTTCCACAATACTAAAAAAGACGGTAGCAACTCAAAAAAAATATCGTGAGCGGTAAATAGGATGGGAAAAGGCCTCAAAAGAACAGCCCAGGACTTAACAACTTAAAATCGAATGCAGATTCGTGTCATAAAAGAGGATTATAATATATAATAAGATCATATAAGATCCCTTTTCAACTGCTTTGTTATCATAGTCGCAAGCTCAACTGCCGAGTATGGGGTCCTGCATTTGATTCTGGAATCAGGCAGGTTTTCTATTAGGAATTACTCTGTTGCTGCTTGATGATGCCACACTCCAGTGCCTCGGAATGCATGTAAAGCTTGGTTCTACCTCTAATCTCAACGCAGTCTTAACGGTTTGACATCTGATTGGAGTAAGGGAAAGAAAATTCACCTATGTTTACGCAGACACATGAGCACTATAAGGCACGCAAGAGATATTATAATAATATTTCTTGTGTACCTGAATAGTCTCGAAAGAGATTGGCCACCGTGATCCAAATTCGTTTGGGGGGATCATACAAACTTCCATATTTGCAGTGCTCTAGTAAAGATAAATAAATGAAACAGACCCACAGCCTCGCTTGAAAACTTAAATTCATTGCTTCTGTTTGACTAGTTTCAGACCAAAACATAATACGGAAAGATTAGTCCGGTTTGCCCTTAAATGACAGATGCATCTACAGCTTAAAACAAATGAAACTTTAATCAGTTTGGAGCCCATTTAAGCCAGTCTACAAAGGTTGCCGATCGATGTTCGGCCGAACTACAATTTGGTCAATGACTGTAAAAGGTACAGACTTTAGTTCGAGTGTTCACAGAATCAGATTGAAAGAAATAAATGTCCGAAATGTCGTTTTGCTTACAAATGGTCCTATTAACACATTTTACTTCTTGCTGATAGAAATTCAGGACGGGTTTTGCCACGATTTGCTTCTGAAGTTAGAATTGAAATATTGTAAAATTGTTAGATGAGAAGCATCGACGAATTAATGTATAGGTGATAGTGAAGTATTGAGCAGTGGTGACTGAGTGGTAATGGCCTCGACTTACAAGTTGTAGGTCGCGGGTTTAAACTCAGCCAGGCACATTACTTTGTGTAATTTATATCATGAGCACTGCTCTCAAAATAGTGAAGGAAAACATCGTGAGGAAACCAGCATGTCCTAGAACTAAAAAATCACTGGGCCCGCGTTGTGGATTACGGCCCATTCCCTTGAAAATGTAGTGTAATTAATGGATGTGTGTGTGGAGTATGTGCTATGGAGCCGAGGGCTGCTTCACTCGTGTATAAAACGATGTTTTTCAATACACTGACGAAGAAATTATTAACCGGTGGTTGACGTGTTCCTCGTGGAATTGTAGCGGAGGCGAGCACGCGTACTTGTCTGCACTAGTTTGGAAAACCGTCTATTGCGTGCCTAGAAGCGGTGGGGGTGGGATAAAAGCGAGTTTTGAGTAAGTGTATCGAAAAAAAAAATACATTAATTTGGGGGAGGCCTTTGCCAAACAAGACAAAAAAAAAACTAAAATCTATTGTGCGTTTCAATGATACTTTACCCCATTAATTTTGAGCCCCTTACGCGTCATGCAACATTCCACTCAACGCGAATGAATGGCTGAATGAACGACTAACTGAACGAATGTGTAAGCGTGAATGAAAAAAGCCACTAACCGTACATGTCTTGCCATTAAGCTAATGATCCGTGCTTATTAGCGAGCTCGATGTAGCGTATCTACAAAGTTTTTGTGGTAGATAGTTCGCAGTTTTTTTAGGGATCCGTCGGTGAAAGAACCTTTCTGGCTTAGCTGCATGATTTATTTGAGCCAACAGTACATAATATACATGCATGTTCGTTTTTGTACAACAGTTGATATTTTTATAAAAAACTAAATAAAGTTGTTTTGACCTTGATCCCACCTGACAATAAGCAGTGATGCAATCGTTGATGGTGAGACGCACTAGTTTAATAAGTATCTATTTATACTAGCCTTGAAGACACCTAAATTATAATCGGACGGGAAGACCGCAGCAGGCAAATTATTCCAGTGCTTCGAAATAAGCGGTGTAAACGACGAGGCAAAACGCTTAGCCTGGACCGATGAGGTTTCAGTAACGTAGCGGTGGATACTTGCCATACGTCGGGCTGTCAAACAATGCGTTGCATTAAACAAAACGCCTTTAAACCATGTTCACGTCGATGATAGATGATTGGGGCCCTCTAATGTCTTGATCAACCGTACCGAGCAAACAGGTGAGAAGTACTCTGGACCGAATACTCGTTATAAACATAGTGTCGAGTTCTCG